>JACCHX010000012.1:0-1300000 GCA_018907135.1 Kradibia gibbosae
GTCGCGCTTGCATATTCAGTCGTTAAGCTTATTAACCCTTGTTATAATATTAATCTGAATTTAAAATTGCCAAAATGTTTGCACCCGTATAGCCTTTCGATTATTATTCATTTGCTTTGGAATTACTTTGAAGTAACGAAACTCCGTAACTTTTCAATTAAAATTTATTTTTCATTCATTTCGAAGATAAACATAATTTAAAAATAATAACTGTGTTAGTAGAATTTTTTAAATTTCCTTTTTTTTGTATTCTATGTATATTATAAATTATATAACTGGAAATGATTGAGTGCCTCAACTAAGCTGACTAAACTTTATACTTTTTAAAATTAAAGTTATGACTAACTAGATATAACATTATTGTAATAAATATATGTCACTTAATTTAAGTTTTATTTGCAAATCAAATGCTGTAAATATTTTCTTATATACGGTTACTCGCATAGCCCAGATAATCTTATAGAAAAACATTAATACGTTTAAATATAACAACCACTTTTGAATTACAATGTATGAGGCTCATTAACAACTTTTTTCTTGTCACATTTGTTTCGAGTTCCGTTTCCTTCCCGATTGTATCCCTTCTCTTCACGACATATTTGATACAACTTTATATGCTTTGATTGGTGTAGATGCCAGGTGCCCCTATAATTCTCTTTTTCATAATGGATGTTTGGCACACCACATCTTAGAAACTATATAGATAATGCATATACAAGCATATAAAATGATTTGACTTGTTATCGTTTAGAAGTTCTACTCACGTATTGTTAATACTTTTTTTCCCCTTTTTCATTTTATTGCCTGGTATTTAGTTTTAGTTTTTATATTGGTTTCTTTTGCGTTATTTAATTTATTTATATAATTTTATTTATTTCGATCTACATATTCATTCAATTAAAAATATTGATTGTTCACCACGTGTATTCTTTGATGTTTATAATTTTATTAAATTTTTTTCATTAAGTATATGGTATTTTCATTTATTTTTATTTAGATGTAACGTACGTTGAAAAATTAATCAAATCTAAACAGTATTTTAATAAAAGCTGCAAAAAATTTTTTAGTCGTTCACAACTTTATTAATATAATTGTATTAATACCAGAATGCCAAATTACAGTCAAATATATTATATTATACTAATAACATGTAAAACAATACACATATATACTATCTAAACTATTACTTTTAAAATTATATATATATAAGCATATATAATTAATAAATAACTAAACTCTAATTTTGCTTTATTATAGGTTTCCATTGCTTTATATATTCAACTATTTAACATATACTTTTGTTTACATTAAAAATATATACAACGTCATTTTTTTTATGAAAAAAACTTTTTTTACTAAATTAATTTTTTTTAAGGTGTCATTTTATGTTTTTTTTTTTAATTTTACTTATTTTCGAGTCTTGAAAATATTAAAAAATTATTCCATATTTTATAGTTTACGGAATAATAAAAGTAAATCTTGACCAATAATCTGTGTGATGTATCGACAAATGTGATATGCAATAATATTTTATTTATGTATTATGTATTTATTTTAATATTATAATGTTCTTACATAGGAGGCAATTAAGTATTTAATGCAGTATATAATTCTTACAAATTATAAATGTATTCAAAGTAGTTAAACAAACCTAACGTAAAATTTAAATTGTTTACACATCCTATTACATTGTTTATATGTGTTGAAAATAAATAATTAGCTTCCTTGAAATTATATCAAACTCCAAATCAATCATGCATTCATTTCTTCAATATGTATAGCTACAATATATTATACTTATATAAACACCTTTTTATATAATTACAATAAAGTTTATTTTAAATTAATATTCTTCAATAAATTACTTTATGCATGTTTTTCTATTTACCAAGCTTACACAAGTTACCTTTTATTTAAAATCTTATGAATTTTAAGTTCTTACCCTCTTTTCGGGCACGATTTGCCTGATGTCCGCGTAATGGTCGATCGGTTGCCTTGCCTCAAGACTGAGTCTAACCTCATCCGCGTCAGAGCTATGCTCGAATTGAGATATTAAATAATCGGAGGACTCTGTGAAATCGAGTCTCCGCGTTGTTCTAGGTATTTTATCTTATGGAAGTCAGTTTATTTGAAGCTTTAAAATAATATTTTTGCAAGACTTTAAGATTATTTTAATATTATTCTGTAAATATAACCGACCTATATAGCTCTGAGTCGGAACGAATTTGGAGCGGATAGATTTTTACTAAATAATGAGACGTCAGCTGTTAAAGTATAAACTGGAAGTTTTATTTATCTGTCTTCCATTTAACATTAATATCTTATGCATACATTCGCTCGCTATATTTTTACAAGACTCATTTAGTCAAATCACATCTACTTTGTAGTGCTACGCAATCGGTACCTATACTTTATGTCAAACTCTAACTGTCGCAAGTTATGGATCTTTTTCCCTCGCGTATTGAGAATTCTACCCTTCATCTATCGCAAATTCTACTCCCTCGCGACTCACCGATTCTCAATTTCAGGCAAATAAATTCAACATTTCACCGTTTTACTGGCAATATTCGCATCGCGGTTTCTAAACCTTCATAAGCCGTAAAGGTTTCAAGGCCCGTTATTATTTAACCCAGACTAAAAAAGAGAGACAGGATAGGTCCCTTGGCTAGCTGAACGACATCACCAAGGCACGAAGGCTAGCTCAACAATTTAATACCTAAAAGAAATACTTAGACCTAACAAACTAAACGACCTGACTTCATGAAGATAGATCTATCCCTGACGAGCCAACCGACTTGACCTGAGAAAAAGAAGACGTACCAACATTAATATTCACGGACAAACCCTTTCTCTTCGTGCAAATAATTACGAATTTTTTTCTATGGCACTCTTTTCCAATTTCTCACTCACACGCTCGGTACCCCCTTCCTCCCGCAACCAATATTTTCATATACTCACTTTTAGCCATTATACATATATCAACACCCGGCCAATAATCGCATTCGCATATACAAATTTTTCACAAGCACTCACTCATACTCGTGCGAGCGTTATTCTCTAACACTCTCTTTCTCTCAATCACACACTTAAAGACGACGCTTGCCGTCACAGAATTATTAATTAAAACATATTTTTTCCAACATTTTATTAAAAATATTCTATAAAGATTTAATTATTATCAAAACAAATTATAAAAATAAATTTTATTATCGATTTTGTTTTAATATATTATAAAATCATTTTCACAATGATATAAGCTTATTATGTAATTACGTCAATATATTGCATGAGATATGATGTATTTGTTTTTTTGTATTTTTTTTATTTTTTAAGTATAGTTCAGTGTTGAAAAGAACGTTATTTATTATTAAAAATGCTCAAATAACATCAAAAAAAACTTGTTTGAATAATTATTTGTTTTTTTATTTTTTAATACCATTGATAGTTAAATATCATTTTGCCAATATCAAATATTTAATACTTAAGGTAATCTTAGAGTTGTTGTAAACCATAGTTTGTAATTTTCAGAAATACTATAAAAAAGGCCACAAAGAATTTAAAGAGATTATTTGCCTAGCTTATTTGACTGAAGTGTTCGATTGCTCCAATACTATATACATGATACTACGAGTGTCATGTATATAGTACCCTACCCTCGCTGCCTTATGGAGTATAAATTACTATTTCCGGAGGAAACTCCTAGGTGACCTATTAGCATGCAACTATTTTTTTATTCTCCTGCCGTTTTCACTCTCTCTCTTTCTCTCTTTATCTTTCTCTGTCAGAGTCATCATATTTCCTGTTCTTCATCAAGTTCTAAATTCAAATTGAAGATATCGATAACACATGCACATGTTAATAAATGCATTTTTATTTAATTCATATGCTTATATATGGTATATATCCTGGACATATATCCTTGACATATATCCTGTAATAACATATATCAAGTACGGCAAATTTTGATAACTGTTTACAACTTTTGTGTATTAATGAAATTTTTATTAATTTATCTTTTCCTGCATTCATTTTTCTCGTGTAATATTTTTAATGAGCATGCAATTAAATGCTACAATGACTAAAATAGGTATCTCAAATTTTATTTTTAAGGCAATGCACGCATAATTCCAATTCATTAAATTAAGCAGCATGTCAATGAAGTAAAAGAATAGAGGCTCGAGTTGGTCGTATAAATAAGTCGTCCGTTCATCTATATGCCATAAGTGGACCGCACTTCATAGGCTAGAATAACGTATCGTATGTTCTAGACTATGAGTCAATTTATTTTTCAAATAATAAATATTTCTTTTCTTAAATCACGCAACGTATTTCAGTAATAAATTTAAATAATTTAAATGCAATGTCTGATAATTTTACAATTGTACTTATTTTTCTACTAAATTTTATTATAGTGTTAATAAAAATGGTCTTGCTAATAAAATTATCGTAATACAATTGTAAAATTTATAAAAACACAAAACATAATAGCCATTTCCTACATAAAAATACACATAATACTGTAAATACAATTATATTTTTCTTAAATTAAATAGACACGATTTACGCGTCCATTTGTATCTAATAATTTTTTTTTGTTGTACTTGCGTACTCTTTAAGTTATGACTTTTACTGATCAAAATACACACCTTTTTAAAATTCTATTCAAAATTGTTATTAAATGTCCTTAGACTTTTATTATATAATTCTATACGTGCATTGCTTCAGTGGTGGCTCAATCACATTTGTTTACTAATACCCTTGATAAATGTCCGAACCTATAATGTTTAAGGTACAATTAGATTAACTTGAATTTTTAATTATTTGTAATTTTTATATTTCGGTACCGAAAAGTATGCTTGATCTAATTAATGCTGTACTTAAAAAAAAAAAATTATTGTAATTTTCGCACGTAAAAGATATACCTTATGCCTTATACATAAATTGTAAATATATAAAATTACACATAAAATAGTTAACGATGCAAATTTAATCAGAATATTCTGCATATTATATGTCAATGCTAATCTTGTTAATATATAGTTAATTATTATGAAAAACTCTATTAAAACGTACAAGCAAGCACTTTATATTAATCAGCATTATATAGTAAAACTTTTAAAAAATTGTGAATTTGATAAAATAAAACTTAGATACAACTAAAAATATTAACTCTTTTAATTAAAATCGTGTTATATCCATAGAAATTCGCATATGGAATCACATTAGCAGATAAAAGCTTACTCAAATATTTATGATTTTACATAATTCTAATATTATGAAATAAGAACGCATATTTATTCTCTGGGCGAATGTGTTGATATGTACATCGAATCCACTATACAAAATCACAATAGGCCCAGATGCATACATACTGTTTGATTGATCATAGTTAACCTTAGTCACAATTAATTGTATTATATTTTGTTGTAGATTTGCAACGGGATGAATTAAGTAATATTTGGATAAACTGCAGGAAATCTTATTTAGTTGCGAGAAACAATCATATTTATATATAATACGTGTCTAATTAAAAATATTACTTTTTCTAGACACATATATTGAATTAAATGCAGACAAAACTTTTTCCCGTGTTTTGTACGTTAATTGTTTTATCTCCCTAATTTTTTATTTCTTCCTGCTTTTGCGAGGGTCTATTATTTTATAGTGCTACACTTCATACTGATCATTTTTTTTTAAGTTACCTACTTGTACTTTAAAGCCTTTCTACTAGATCTGTATTCATATTAATATTTCAAAAAATTTTTGGTTACTTTTATTTTGAAATGCATACCCGTATCTACCTACTCCGGCTCTAATACTCTCAAAAAATCCACTGCCTACAATTATAATATAAAGCAAGAAATAATCCTCCTCAGTATTAAGGGGCGTATTTTATTTAGCTCTATAATTCACTTACTCAAGTGCCATCATCATTTCACAATAAACATTAGGTTTACCTTCATTACTTATTTTTTATTACAAGTCTTATCTTGTTCATTACTTTTTTATTCTTATTGTGTCATCTTTTCGCAATCCAGTCTCCTTAATTATTATTCAAATTACTTTGAATGATATGATAGTATCCTTTGGTCACTTTGTCAATTTGGCTCATTGCGTCAAAATCTTTTTTCCATTTTTATTTAATCATTTTGTATCTTAATCCCATATATATTATTAAAAAAGTGCATATACCGTCTCCCATTAGCTTTTTCGAAATAAAACTGTATTTCACATATTTTGTCTTCCATTTATTTTATTAACTTTGCCTTTAATATGCGTTATAAATATGATCTGCTAAACTTGTTAGTACTACAGTAGTTTTGGCTTTTTTCAGTCTTTGGGTGTGAAGAAACAATATAATCTGAAAAATCGAAAAAAAAAGCTACTCGAAAATGATGCGACAGCAAATATGCAGGAATTACAAGATCTTAGTAAAATGGACTTATAACATCTCCACTGACATTTATTGCGGAAGCAATGCCTCAAAATTTTTAATAACCAATTATTCGAAAAAGGAAAGAAATAGCCAAATGCTATGCAAGTAAAAAGAACATCAATCATTAAAAAAAATAAAATTAAGGATTTTATAAAATCACTTCCCTATTAAAATATTCCGAGTATTCGGTTGAATTTGTAAAATTGAATAAACATAATTGTTATTAGAAGAAATATACAATTGCTATAGAAACTCAATTTTTACGTCAGTCCTTAAAAGAGGACAATAAATTGGAACCAGAAAGTTTTAGTTAGTTTATTTAGAAAGTTATAGGGAATCATCATAGGGAGCATGATAGAGATAGAGCATAAAGAAGTTAAATAAAAAAATATTAGATAGATAAAACAATACAATCACCACACATTCAAATTTCAGGAGCTAGTTCCAATGATTCCTTTTAATAATTTTAATTATAAAAATAATGACAAATAAAATACAATAAAATTTATAAAATATAGGAAAAATAATTTAAAAAATAATTTAATGAGTTCTTAAAGATAGGAAGAGAATGGAACGAAGGCTTGGCAACTTTTCCAAAATCTTCTTAAAGAAGCTGACACATTGGCAATATAAACGCCAATGTACGTTTTTAACGAAGTAAACTAGACTGCGAATAAAGTTAGTGATTAAAAAAAAACTTGAAAAAAACAAAGATTTTATATAATTATGTTTGATTTGTATAAGAAGGGCCACTCCGTGCTGTACTGCAACGCGCGGTTGACCCATGGAGAGGCCGGAGCGAGCTCCCTCACCTCTCCTTGACTCAAAAATCGAGTCGATATACAGGCCCCCGTTTGGGGGCGTACCAGATATCAAGCTGATAAGAACAGATACTACACTTTGATCTTAGCCAAAAAGGCCGAGAAGCGATACTTGATCGGCGTATTTTTTTCCATTTATCACTTTTCGATGTTATTTACAGTTCAGATTTAATTTAGCCATCTACTGGAAAAATCGAAAACGTTGCATATAACCTAGCGACATCTTCGGACTCTTTTAAATTAAGGCGGGATTGTTCATAGATGTGAATTAATACTTTTAATCGAAATGAAAAGTACAAAAAACCTATAAATTAATTTCTTAATAGTTCCGTATATTATATCAATAGTTTCGTATACCATATAATTTAAAAGCAAGTCAGAGTGATAGAAAACAAATTTCACATCGACAGAAAGAATATATGATTCCATTTTAATTTAAATCTTATTATTAGAACGAATATTAAATGATTCCGTTCTCAATAATTTTAGAATACTAATTGAAAACGTCAAATAAATGTGGAAAGTCGTTAAGTATGCGTAAATATTAACATATGAATAGTTTTGATGTTAGAAATTTCTTATTTTTAAATAGAAATTGCTGATTTACATCTGTAGAGGAATATGATTGTTTTCACAAAAAACAAAACATTGTTCTAATAAATAATTTATTTTTGATAACGCAATTTTTTTTTTACATTTTATTATTGATTAGTTACAGATATTGCCTTTTATTTTTTTAATAACTTTGGTCGAAATTTTATATATTACATAATTTTTAATAATCCTAAATTTACAGTTTTTTAGAAAATGATATATATAAATTTAATCCCATCTTTTTCACAATTATGAAAAGCGAGAAGAAAATCGTCCACATGAAATATTCATTATAAAACATCGATAATTTTACAAATATTTAAACAGTATTATAACAGTACTCAAAAAAGTTTAAAAAAAAAATATTAAATACTAATTGGCCATTTGAGTAAAAATTTTTGAGAATCTAACTTCTAAAATTTAATAAGTTTAAAACATATTATTTCTAACATTTAATATGTATTATTTAAAATATCCACAGCATTTGATTGGGTGTGTTAACGTTGATATCCAAATGTAGAATAGTATGTCTTTATTAAGCATTCTTCAGATTAAACGCAGATCATAATAAACAATTCCGGTTCTACAAAGACTGCTTCAATTGCACCTGAAATGATTCAAATTACCTGAATTTATTAAATATTTAAAAAATTTAACTTAATGTTTTAGTCTTTGTACAGGACAAAGTTAAATGATGTGAAACGAATTATTACCATCCAATAAATTTTTTATTACACTCAAAGCAAAGACATCATTTAAAAAAAGCTTAATAGTTAAAAGCTCAATTTCAAAGCCAAGGCAGAATTTTAGCGTCCTCCTGCATTGATAACTGCATATAAAATCATAATTCAAATTTTGATATTTATTGATTATTTATTGGATAATGTACTCACGATATACTTATAAATTTTACCACTGCTCATATTATGAATGGCTTGCAATTTTTGCTCGATGTTTTTATTCTTTTTATATGTCTTATAATTGTTCTGTTTTTGATACTTAAAATTTTTTTTGTTAGCTAAAAAAAAAACAAAAAATTAAAAAAAAAATATCATCATTGGTCAAATAAATTCTCAAATCGAAAAATAATAAATACCTTTAATCTTAAAAAAAATGAATAATTAATAGCCGTTCTTACTTTTTTATGCATTTCAATTATACACGCTGAACTTAATTCTTTAACTCTAGCAATTATTCTTGAATATAATGTGTGCAATGTTTCTTTAATGTATAAAAACGAAAACTGAAGGTTCGAATGTATTAAATGTAATCAAAATTTTTTTACAATACAAATTACGTTACGTCAATTTCGAATAGTGTTTGTCTAATTACAAACTGTAACAAAATTTTCAAATTTGAATATCAATGTAAAATTGTAACATAACCTCTGTGTTTTGAATAACAGTCGAGATTAAAAAGATATCGACAGTCCTGCGCATCGATGAGGGGAAAGTTTGTTTTGGAGTTTACTAAGCAGCTCGCAGTATTCAAAATTTTGCTTTAAAAAGGGATGCTTGGAAATAACGTAAAATCAATTTAAGCATTGCAGTCTTTTCCAGTCATGTATAAGATGTTTGACCCCAGCGGTACTTTATATTATTCTTATAGTACGGCTATAGTATAGACGGGAGTAGTCACTACACTACTCAGTAGTTTAATATCTTTATTGATTTTAGTATTTTAGGAATTTTTGATAACACTCTGTTTAGAATGATGTAAAAAGTAGAAAACAGAGACTTTTACAAATATGGATTTCACAGCGTTTCATACCCGAAGCTCTTTTCTTCATTGGCATTTTGTAAGTCATCGTTGTTCCGAGAGTTATTATAATAAAACGTTTGTTAAATTTTTTTTTTAATTCGTTTGTTTTTCATTTTCAATAAATATAAAATTTTGAACCATTGTCGGCATGTACACGAATCGATGACTTTTTAAGCTTTTATCTGTCAGCAAGTATTATACAAAATTTTGTGAAATAAAATTACCCGATCAATAGTTTTTAATGTCTATACGCTTATTTGCTATTATTGTGTTTTATTTTGTATTTTCTAATAATCCGAGTCGCCTTTAACGATAGAAACATTTTTTTATATGTAATAAATACTATCGAGTGAAATCTGTACACCATTGTTCGGTGTGGGAATACTTCACATGGTAGGAATATAGTTTTAAACAAAAAGAATACAATATTTGAAACTTTAATCCGATGCATTCATTGTCTTTGAATTGGAAAAAACTATTTATCTGCACGAATGAATATTATAATTATATGTATAAACGCTTCAAGATTTTTTCAATTATGTTCTTATCATTAACTTATCCAATAAGTACAATGTCGTGGTTGGACCTTTTATCCCCGTGGACAATCATGGCATTGCTTAGTGAAATAATAAATTTCTTTTTGGGGAACCCAACGCTATGGCATATTTATGCGCTTCCGATCAGTGCTGCGCATAATAAATTATTTTACGGGGATCAAATTTATTTTAGAATTCAAATTTATGGAATGTTTTTTTAAAGATTGAAGTTTTGTAAATTTATAATTATAAACCATTAGTTGCCATGTTATCTCATTAAATCCCATACAAATGTAAAACAATACTTTTGTAACAATGTCGGTCTGGCGAGCCTATCGTCTGGAGGTTCAGCGGGAACGTCTATGTTTCCTTCAAAATAATTTTGTTATAGATATTTGTTAAATTCGCCATTGCCGTGACCTCAGTAGATGCGTCCATATAAGTCAATAGAAGATTTATATAAATGTTTACGTAGGCTGGGGTGGTTCAGCCGAGAAAAAATTCTTTGGGAAGGGGCACGCGGAGAGAGGGTATCCTAAATATATACGTGGTAAAAGTGATTTTTTCCTCGTTCGTTGAAGAATGTTTTTCAATTCAACCGTAATTTTACAAATACTATTTATGCATTCTTCTATTTATCATAATGATTTGACCTGTTTTTTTATCATTGAGTTTTTGATTCATGGCCATTGTTAAAATGTTTGATAAATTAAAAAATTCTTTAAGAAATAAATAAATTTGTATAAGATTCTTAATGTATTTTTTTTGCAACTTAGAAAAATATCGACAATTATTAAATATAAGGAACGTACCATAGTTTGAAAAATATCTCGCTCTCATAGAAGAATTCATATACAAAGAAGAAAAACAGAAAGTGAGATAGAGAGAGTGCGTAATAGGAAAAAGAAAAAAATACGCCAACTTCCTCTAGAAGATCAAATCAAGAAAGAGGGCTGAGATTCGTTCTTTTTCATTAATTCATTTGCCCGTTGTTATAATAAATATATTATGCTGCAGTAATTTGTCTTTTGGTCTTCTTTAAAAATATTCGGTAAATACTCAAGAGATTTCTTTTTTAATGGTATAATAATTACATTACCTATCAAATAAAATAGTAGTTGTTCTCGACAACAAAAAATTAAAATATTTAAAGATTTATCACAGAGTATTAAATTAAATATTTAGAAATAAGAATAAAAATGAATTAAGCAATTACTAAGTGTTAGCTGCATTTTAATGGTACAATTTGAAATGATCGATTTTGTATAAAAAATAAAAATAATTTAATTATTTTGCACAATTTGTAATTATTAAAATACTCCACTGTGTGTAATGATTTTAACATAAAGTGTATCTAATTTTTAAAACATTTTTATTATTGAAGTGAATATATTGTGAAGAATGAGTTCAATTACTAAGAATTGTATTAATATACAAAATAATTGCACAAAGGGAATAAAAAATTCAATTTTTTGTGAAATTCAGGAACTTGATCTAGGAATAACACTAAAAGGAGGACAAAGTTTTAGGTAAAAAAGAGATTATGTAGAATTTGTAGAGTAATTAGTAAATTTACATTCTAACCTAAGTATAACGAAATTTTTCAATTACAAACAATATTTCTAAAATTATGTAACATCCATTTAAAAATTTTCTATTTACATTATAGTAGTATAAGATATAGTAAATATATTTGTATGAATTTACAATGTTTAGTTTTTGTTTTCATTTAATTTCCAGATGGGTGAAATGCAAAAATGGGAAGAGTTTTCGAGGTGTCTTTTATAATACAGTTTGGACTTTGACACAAAATAATGATCAATTAATATATGTAGTACATGGAACTTTAAGAAAAAATTTACAAAATAAACAACTTTTATCAAAGTATTTTCGTTTAGATATATCGTTAAAGGAAAATTTGAAAATATGGGAAACTGTAGATTCTCATTTTAAAAGCTATAAGTCAAGAGGTGTTAGAATTTTAAATCAAGATGTTGTTGAAAATCTTTTCTCATTTATTTGTAGTTCAAATAATAATATTAGTCGGTATGTTAAAATATAATATTTAAAGAAAAAAGATAATAAAATACATTTAAAACCTTTTAGGATATCTGGAATGGTTGAAAAGTTGTGTAAGATGTTTGGTAAAAAAATAATTACCTTTGAAGATGAAGATTATTATGATTTTCCAACAATACAAGCACTTAGTGAATTTAATGTTGAATCTGATCTTCGGAAAGAAGGTTTTGGATATCGAGCAGGGTATATATATAAGAGTGCTCAAAAACTTTTAAAATTTGGAGGAAAAAACTGGCTTTTAGAATTAAAAAAAGAGAATGGGGCAACTTATAAACATGCAAAAGATAGCCTTATGTGTCTTCCAGGTGTTGGTCCTAAAGTAGCTGATTGCATTTGTCTTATGTCTTTAGGCCATTTAGAAGCTATTCCTGTAGATACCCATATATTTCAAATTGTTCGTACTACTTATATACCTCATTTAAGTTTGAGCAATAATGTTACTCCAAAAATCAATCAAGAAATAAATTTGCTTTTACGCAATTTATGGGGTCCATTAGCTGGTTGGGCTCAGGCTATTGTCTTTTGTACAAAAATTAATTCAAACGAGAGAAATAAAAGGAAACATTCTACTCAACATGATAAAAGATTACATTTAAAAACAAAAGCAACAAAAAGAGGAAATCAAGAAAACATAGAAGAAAAGTGTTGAAAAAATAAATTCTGTCACTCCAGGTGCAATCTATTGAACTGTACTAGTAACAATAATAATGTTTTGTAAAACAAAACAAGAATTAAAAAAAAAAAACTAAAAACCTTAAACTGTCAAACTGTTTTAAAATGGAACTTATAAATATGATAAGCAAATCATTTGTAATTTTTGTAAATATATATAAAAATTCCAAAAAAAAAATCTTCTTATAATTATTCTTACAAAAAACATTTGAGTTTAAGGTAATAAAATTTTGCAGTAATTTTGGAAGGAATGGTCATTAATAATAATAAAAGAATTTTTTTCGGCTGAACCACCCCAGCCTACAAAACTTACAAAACTTCAATCTTTAAAAAAACATTCCATAAATTTGAATTCTAAAATAAATTTGATCCCCGTAAAATAATTTATTATGCGCAGCACTGATCGGAAGCGCATAAATATGCCATAGCGTTGGGTTCCCCAAAAAGAAATTTATTATTTCACTAAGCAATGCCATGATTGTCCACGGGGATAAAAGGTCCAACCACGACATTGTACTTATTGGATAAGTTAATGATAAGAACATAATTGAAAAAATCTTGAAGCGTTTATACATATAATTATAATATTCATTCGTGCAGATAAATAGTTTTTTCCAATTCAAAGACAATGAATGCATCGGATTAAAGTTTCAAATATTGTATTCTTTTTGTTTAAAACTATATTCCTACCATGTGAAGTATTCCCACACCGAACAATGGTGTACAGATTTCACTCGATAGTATTTATTACATATAAAAAAATGTTTCTATCGTTAAAGGCGACTCGGATTATTAGAAAATACAAAATAAAACACAATAATAGCAAATAAGCGTATAGACATTAAAAACTATTGATCGGGTAATTTTATTTCACAAAATTTTGTATAATACTTGCTGACAGATAAAAGCTTAAAAAGTCATCGATTCGTGTACATGCCGACAATGGTTCAAAATTTTATATTTATTGAAAATGAAAAACAAACGAATTAAAAAAAAAATTTAACAAACGTTTTATTATAATAACTCTCGGAACAACGATGACTTACAAAATGCCAATGAAGAAAAGAGCTTCGGGTATGAAACGCTGTGAAATCCATATTTGTAAAAGTCTCTGTTTTCTACTTTTTACATCATTCTAAACAGAGTGTTATCAAAAATTCCTAAAATACTAAAATCAATAAAGATATTAAACTACTGAGTAGTGTAGTGACTACTCCCGTCTATACTATAGCCGTACTATAAGAATAATATAAAGTACCGCTGGGGTCAAACATCTTATACATGACTGGAAAAGACTGCAATGCTTAAATTGATTTTACGTTATTTCCAAGCATCCCTTTTTAAAGCAAAATTTTGAATACTGCGAGCTGCTTAGTAAACTCCAAAACAAACTTTCCCCTCATCGATGCGCAGGACTGTCGATATCTTTTTAATCTCGACTGTTATTCAAAACACAGAGGTTATGTTACAATTTTACATTGATATTCAAATTTGAAAATTTTGTTACAGTTTGTAATTAGACAAACACTATTCGAAATTGACGTAACGTAATTTGTATTGTAAAAAAATTTTGATTACATTTAATACATTCGAACCTTCAGTTTTCGTTTTTATACATTAAAGAAACATTGCACACATTATATTCAAGAATAATTGCTAGAGTTAAAGAATTAAGTTCAGCGTGTATAATTGAAATGCATAAAAAGTAAGAACGGCTATTAATTATTCATTTTTTTTAAGATTAAAGGTATTTATTATTTTTCGATTTGAGAATTTATTTGACCAATGATGATATTTTTTTTTTAATTTTTTGTTTTTTTTTTAGCTAACAAAAAAAATTTTAAGTATCAAAAACAGAACAATTATAAGACATATAAAAAGAATAAAAACATCGAGCAAAAATTGCAAGCCATTCATAATATGAGCAGTGGTAAAATTTATAAGTATATCGTGAGTACATTATCCAATAAATAATCAATAAATATCAAAATTTGAATTATGATTTTATATGCAGTTATCAATGCAGGAGGACGCTAAAATTCTGCCTTGGCTTTGAAATTGAGCTTTTAACTATTAAGCTTTTTTTAAATGATGTCTTTGCTTTGAGTGTAATAAAAAATTTATTGGATGGTAATAATTCGTTTCACATCATTTAACTTTGTCCTGTACAAAGACTAAAACATTAAGTTAAATTTTTTAAATATTTAATAAATTCAGGTAATTTGAATCATTTCAGGTGCAATTGAAGCAGTCTTTGTAGAACCGGAATTGTTTATTATGATCTGCGTTTAATCTGAAGAATGCTTAATAAAGACATACTATTCTACATTTGGATATCAACGTTAACACACCCAATCAAATGCTGTGGATATTTTAAATAATACATATTAAATGTTAGAAATAATATGTTTTAAACTTATTAAATTTTAGAAGTTAGATTCTCAAAAATTTTTACTCAAATGGCCAATTAGTATTTAATATTTTTTTTTTAAACTTTTTTGAGTACTGTTATAATACTGTTTAAATATTTGTAAAATTATCGATGTTTTATAATGAATATTTCATGTGGACGATTTTCTTCTCGCTTTTCATAATTGTGAAAAAGATGGGATTAAATTTATATATATCATTTTCTAAAAAACTGTAAATTTAGGATTATTAAAAATTATGTAATATATAAAATTTCGACCAAAGTTATTAAAAAAATAAAAGGCAATATCTGTAACTAATCAATAATAAAATGTAAAAAAAAAATTGCGTTATCAAAAATAAATTATTTATTAGAACAATGTTTTGTTTTTTGTGAAAACAATCATATTCCTCTACAGATGTAAATCAGCAATTTCTATTTAAAAATAAGAAATTTCTAACATCAAAACTATTCATATGTTAATATTTACGCATACTTAACGACTTTCCACATTTATTTGACGTTTTCAATTAGTATTCTAAAATTATTGAGAACGGAATCATTTAATATTCGTTCTAATAATAAGATTTAAATTAAAATGGAATCATATATTCTTTCTGTCGATGTGAAATTTGTTTTCTATCACTCTGACTTGCTTTTAAATTATATGGTATACGAAACTATTGATATAATATACGGAACTATTAAGAAATTAATTTATAGGTTTTTTGTACTTTTCATTTCGATTAAAAGTATTAATTCACATCTATGAACAATCCCGCCTTAATTTAAAAGAGTCCGAAGATGTCGCTAGGTTATATGCAACGTTTTCGATTTTTCCAGTAGATGGCTAAATTAAATCTGAACTGTAAATAACATCGAAAAGTGATAAATGGAAAAAAATACGCCGATCAAGTATCGCTTCTCGGCCTTTTTGGCTAAGATCAAAGTGTAGTATCTGTTCTTATCAGCTTGATATCTGGTACGCCCCCAAACGGGGGCCTGTATATCGACTCGATTTTTGAGTCAAGGAGAGGTGAGGGAGCTCGCTCCGGCCTCTCCATGGGTCAACCGCGCGTTGCAGTACAGCACGGAGTGGCCCTTCTTATACAAATCAAACATAATTATATAAAATCTTTGTTTTTTTCAAGTTTTTTTTTAATCACTAACTTTATTCGCAGTCTAGTTTACTTCGTTAAAAACGTACATTGGCGTTTATATTGCCAATGTGTCAGCTTCTTTAAGAAGATTTTGGAAAAGTTGCCAAGCCTTCGTTCCATTCTCTTCCTATCTTTAAGAACTCATTAAATTATTTTTTAAATTATTTTTCCTATATTTTATAAATTTTATTGTATTTTATTTGTCATTATTTTTATAATTAAAATTATTAAAAGGAATCATTGGAACTAGCTCCTGAAATTTGAATGTGTGGTGATTGTATTGTTTTATCTATCTAATATTTTTTTATTTAACTTCTTTATGCTCTATCTCTATCATGCTCCCTATGATGATTCCCTATAACTTTCTAAATAAACTAACTAAAACTTTCTGGTTCCAATTTATTGTCCTCTTTTAAGGACTGACGTAAAAATTGAGTTTCTATAGCAATTGTATATTTCTTCTAATAACAATTATGTTTATTCAATTTTACAAATTCAACCGAATACTCGGAATATTTTAATAGGGAAGTGATTTTATAAAATCCTTAATTTTATTTTTTTTAATGATTGATGTTCTTTTTACTTGCATAGCATTTGGCTATTTCTTTCCTTTTTCGAATAATTGGTTATTAAAAATTTTGAGGCATTGCTTCCGCAATAAATGTCAGTGGAGATGTTATAAGTCCATTTTACTAAGATCTTGTAATTCCTGCATATTTGCTGTCGCATCATTTTCGAGTAGCTTTTTTTTTCGATTTTTCAGATTATATTGTTTCTTCACACCCAAAGACTGAAAAAAGCCAAAACTACTGTAGTACTAACAAGTTTAGCAGATCATATTTATAACGCATATTAAAGGCAAAGTTAATAAAATAAATGGAAGACAAAATATGTGAAATACAGTTTTATTTCGAAAAAGCTAATGGGAGACGGTATATGCACTTTTTTAATAATATATATGGGATTAAGATACAAAATGATTAAATAAAAATGGAAAAAAGATTTTGACGCAATGAGCCAAATTGACAAAGTGACCAAAGGATACTATCATATCATTCAAAGTAATTTGAATAATAATTAAGGAGACTGGATTGCGAAAAGATGACACAATAAGAATAAAAAAGTAATGAACAAGATAAGACTTGTAATAAAAAATAAGTAATGAAGGTAAACCTAATGTTTATTGTGAAATGATGATGGCACTTGAGTAAGTGAATTATAGAGCTAAATAAAATACGCCCCTTAATACTGAGGAGGATTATTTCTTGCTTTATATTATAATTGTAGGCAGTGGATTTTTTGAGAGTATTAGAGCCGGAGTAGGTAGATACGGGTATGCATTTCAAAATAAAAGTAACCAAAAATTTTTTGAAATATTAATATGAATACAGATCTAGTAGAAAGGCTTTAAAGTACAAGTAGGTAACTTAAAAAAAAATGATCAGTATGAAGTGTAGCACTATAAAATAATAGACCCTCGCAAAAGCAGGAAGAAATAAAAAATTAGGGAGATAAAACAATTAACGTACAAAACACGGGAAAAAGTTTTGTCTGCATTTAATTCAATATATGTGTCTAGAAAAAGTAATATTTTTAATTAGACACGTATTATATATAAATATGATTGTTTCTCGCAACTAAATAAGATTTCCTGCAGTTTATCCAAATATTACTTAATTCATCCCGTTGCAAATCTACAACAAAATATAATACAATTAATTGTGACTAAGGTTAACTATGATCAATCAAACAGTATGTATGCATCTGGGCCTATTGTGATTTTGTATAGTGGATTCGATGTACATATCAACACATTCGCCCAGAGAATAAATATGCGTTCTTATTTCATAATATTAGAATTATGTAAAATCATAAATATTTGAGTAAGCTTTTATCTGCTAATGTGATTCCATATGCGAATTTCTATGGATATAACACGATTTTAATTAAAAGAGTTAATATTTTTAGTTGTATCTAAGTTTTATTTTATCAAATTCACAATTTTTTAAAAGTTTTACTATATAATGCTGATTAATATAAAGTGCTTGCTTGTACGTTTTAATAGAGTTTTTCATAATAATTAACTATATATTAACAAGATTAGCATTGACATATAATATGCAGAATATTCTGATTAAATTTGCATCGTTAACTATTTTATGTGTAATTTTATATATTTACAATTTATGTATAAGGCATAAGGTATATCTTTTACGTGCGAAAATTACAATAATTTTTTTTTTTTAAGTACAGCATTAATTAGATCAAGCATACTTTTCGGTACCGAAATATAAAAATTACAAATAATTAAAAATTCAAGTTAATCTAATTGTACCTTAAACATTATAGGTTCGGACATTTATCAAGGGTATTAGTAAACAAATGTGATTGAGCCACCACTGAAGCAATGCACGTATAGAATTATATAATAAAAGTCTAAGGACATTTAATAACAATTTTGAATAGAATTTTAAAAAGGTGTGTATTTTGATCAGTAAAAGTCATAACTTAAAGAGTACGCAAGTACAACAAAAAAAAATTATTAGATACAAATGGACGCGTAAATCGTGTCTATTTAATTTAAGAAAAATATAATTGTATTTACAGTATTATGTGTATTTTTATGTAGGAAATGGCTATTATGTTTTGTGTTTTTATAAATTTTACAATTGTATTACGATAATTTTATTAGCAAGACCATTTTTATTAACACTATAATAAAATTTAGTAGAAAAATAAGTACAATTGTAAAATTATCAGACATTGCATTTAAATTATTTAAATTTATTACTGAAATACGTTGCGTGATTTAAGAAAAGAAATATTTATTATTTGAAAAATAAATTGACTCATAGTCTAGAACATACGATACGTTATTCTAGCCTATGAAGTGCGGTCCACTTATGGCATATAGATGAACGGACGACTTATTTATACGACCAACTCGAGCCTCTATTCTTTTACTTCATTGACATGCTGCTTAATTTAATGAATTGGAATTATGCGTGCATTGCCTTAAAAATAAAATTTGAGATACCTATTTTAGTCATTGTAGCATTTAATTGCATGCTCATTAAAAATATTACACGAGAAAAATGAATGCAGGAAAAGATAAATTAATAAAAATTTCATTAATACACAAAAGTTGTAAACAGTTATCAAAATTTGCCGTACTTGATATATGTTATTACAGGATATATGTCAAGGATATATGTCCAGGATATATACCATATATAAGCATATGAATTAAATAAAAATGCATTTATTAACATGTGCATGTGTTATCGATATCTTCAATTTGAATTTAGAACTTGATGAAGAACAGGAAATATGATGACTCTGACAGAGAAAGATAAAGAGAGAAAGAGAGAGAGTGAGAACGGCAGGAGAATAAAAAAATAGTTGCATGCTAATAGGTCACCTAGGAGTTTCCTCCGGAATCCTCCGGATCTTCTGAGTATTAATGTCGGAAAGAGAGGCACCTGTGAGTTCTTTTTTTCAGAGAAAGTATAACAATATAAAAGCAAGTTTCTAATGTTATTTTGTAGTCTCTAATTATACATCTAATCACAAATTTAAGAATAAGGATATGAGTTTCTTTTAATTAGTGTTTGTTTATATCATATTAACGAAAACGCCTATGATCAGACATAAAGCAAGTAATAAATATAAAGTGTTTGCTAAAAACTTCTTATATTAGTAATTATATCAATAAATTTAATTATCTTTATCTGATACTTAGTTGATTAATTAAAAGACATTTTTCAGCATGAAATAAGTTTTTGAAATGAATATAAAAGAACAGATTTTTCTATTATTTTGATTTTTGATTTGAAGAAAACAATTTATAATAAATTGTAGACACATACATTTACATTCGTTTGTGTATATATATATGGGTAAATGTATGAATATGTCCATATAAAATCATCAAAATTAATCAATTTATAATGTTGCATGCTTATTTTGCTGTTTTAAACCAAAAAATATATTGTATAATAAATAATTCAAACAATTACAAAAAAATTAAAAAGCTGCATTATTATGCTAGATTAATTGTGAGTATTATTTTTAATTTAACAAAATAAATGATTTTAAAAACTTCTTTATTTTTCAATTAAAATTATGATTTATTTGCGCGTCGGTTACAACTACGTATATGGAAAATAAATATAAACCCATGTGCGTGAAACAGTAAAAAGAGACATTATAACAGCTCAAAATGGAAGCAAACGACAACAAAAAAGAAAATGAGGGTCCTGAAGATAAGAAGTCTTATGCTGGGATTCCCGAAGCTGATTTTGTAGTAAATATATATTTTTTCATGTTCGACGTTGTAATATTAATATTTATAACCTAAAATTGATGCAAGCAATTACATTAATTTATAGATATACAAAATGCAGTGCATATTTAATTTGTATCATTTTTTTATTTAGAAAATAATAGTTATTAATAATATTAGCAATCAATACTATGATGCACTAGATGTTTTTATGCTTTTAGCTCTTAATTTACTACCTTATTTAGTCATAGACATGTATTCTAATTTTAAACTGCATGTTTTATTTGACTAAATTTGTATTAAACTTTATTTGACACTTATATGTTACTTTAAATTTTAGGATGATGTTGATGCTTTCATGGCTAAACCTGAAAATAATGGATCAGTTGATAAAGTACTTAAAAAATTAGATGAGAATCATAGTAAATATAAATTTATGGAATTGAACCTAGTGAATAAACGTCGACGGCTAAAAGAACAAATACCTGATTTAGAACAAACACTATTAATGATTGAAAAACTTCAAATTGAAAAAAATAACAGTCAAGATATGGAAACACAGTTTGTACTTTCAGATCAAGTGTATGCTAAAGCTCTAGTTTCACCAACAGACAAAGTATGCTTGTGGCTGGGGGCAAACGTAATGCTTGAATATACTTTGCAAGATGCTCAACAATTATTATGTAAAAATATTGAAGCAGCAAAAAAAAATTTAAGTTTTATTGAACACGATTTAGATTTCATACGAGATCAATTTACTACAACCGAGGTTAATATGGCAAGAGTTTATAATTGGGATGTTAAAAAAAGAAAAGCTGTGAAATGAATTTCAAAGCTACAAGTTTAATTATATTCAATCATTTACCAATGAGTACTGCTTAAAGTTAGATGAATACTTTTGTAATTGCTTGCTACTTAAGAATACAATACTGAAAAAATATTGAAAAACTAATTAACACTATGAAAATTTTGTTTGAAGTGTAAAATGCTTTTAATTTTAAATTATTGATAGATAATAAAAAAATACTTCTGAATAAAAAATATATGTATTTCAATTTTTTTTAACTGAGTTAGTTTAATTATTGATGTTTTATAAGTTTATTTTAAATTTATAAAAGTTATTATGAAATAATTGAATTTATTTTTCTTTATAATTATTAATATAAAATTTGGAATAAATGGCAAAATAGTTATGTATTATTAAATTAATTATTAAAGGAATATAATAAATACAGAATTACTAAAAAATTTTAAGTTTCTTAATAAAATGGTTTAAAGTAACTTTTGTTTTAATAATAAATTATATATATCATACTTACTAAATATATTTCATAAATCATTGCTTTCTCAAATTTAAAAATTAAATTTGTATATGCTGTTTTTAATTTATATATTAAGAAATAATTATATTACTTATTTATTTATTTATAACAATTCAAAGTATGTATACAAGGTATATATTGTCCTAATTTTATTAATATATGTGTACAATAAAGATATATTAACTTAAATAATAAGAGACGTAATTTGAAGAAATTTGTAACTACAGTTTTTAAGCACAAAAAATTTTTATTTATATTTTTAACATTTTTGTTAAACAACTTTTCAAAGAAAGTAAACTATACTCTAAATCACTATAAATTTTTTACATCTTGATGTTCAAAATTTAATAGAAAAATCATATTAAACATAATAAATGCAGATCATTATATAGTTTAATGGATAATTTGATATATTTTAGAATCATTTCATTAAATTGAAATTTCGCTAATCAATTTGTTCTTTAATAAACTGATGAAAATACTGTAGGCATTGTAAATATTCATTTTTTAATGAAATTTTATAAGATAGTTGTAATGAAAATTAAAAAACTAAGAAACTGATTTCCAAAAATTTTATAATAGTATTATAAGGCACAGTATTATTTTACAGCACTCATTAATTTCCTTAATATATATCACGACTAGTCCAGAATCACAAGTTATTTCATAACCTGTCTGTTTAATTATGCAGTACCCTCTGGTTCATATTTTATAAGTTTTTCTTTGAGTTCAGTAATTTGTAATTTTGCTTCCGACAATTGTGTTTTTAAGTTTTCAACTTCTAATGCACATTCTGTCTTATTAGCATCATTGTTTGCAAAATGTTTTCGAATATATCTGTAATTTGTTAAGTTTCAATAATTGATTAACGATACAAAATTAAACTATTAATTACATTATAAGCTTAGTACAGTATCTGTAATTTAAAATTTTATTATTAACATGGTGTAATATGTAAACAACATGAAAATATAAAGTATTTTTAACGTACTAGTATTAAAGATTAAAAATGTTTAAAAAGGTATTACTTAAAAATAAATAAAATATTATTATATTGATTTTCATAAGTGATAAATCTATAGTTACTAATTAATGTTAAATGCTTATTCAATTGTAAAAGGATACTCTAAAGCATCATCAGGTCTTTCATGCTCTTCATATAATGACAATAAAACATTGGTCAAAGCATCCATAACACCAGCATGTTCCAAGTATTTTCTAAATTCTTCTCGCTTGACTTCATTAGGCTGAAAAATAATAAATGTTTATATAATTTAAAACATTAAAAACAATTTTTGTACAGCAACAAGAAAAACTTTGAAACTAAATAAACAATTAATTTATTATTATAAAAAAGCTTAAGCAATTTAAAAACTTTACAGCAACCAGTTTATGGCTAGAATTAACGTTGCAATACAATATTAGAAAATGTATTTACTTTAACGTTCAAATTAATGCTTGGCATTTTTATTGATAACCGCTCACTTGGTAGACAAAAAAGAAAAAATTTATACACAAAACAGCTCTTTTCACCTTCAAAACGTGACGAATCACTCATCTACCCAACTCCCAAGTCTCCCAACCCTACGATATTAGAACTCCTTTAACCCATACAAATACAATGCTGCATAGATATAATCAAATCCAGGAATTTTTCGGTAGTTCTAAGAGAGCGAATTAGGAATTCGGTAGAACTTTATCGTATCAAAACAAAATAAAAACTGTAAAATTTTCGTCGCTTGGACTTTGTCTTTGGCGCGTAAATAAGTGTGCTACAAATCGAATTATCTGTGGTCCGTTTATTTTTACTTACATTCATTTGCTTTGATTACTCAAATTTTATTTAGCATTAGATGATTACTAATTATTTTCATTTAAGCTGACAACTTCATAGATGTAATATTTTTATAGAATCCACAAACCAATCAAAAAAAAAAAAAAATGATTTTTTGATGATTATTCAATTGTTACATAAATTTTCAAATAGAAAATTGATTACATATTATATAGTTTTTAGGTTAATTTAGAATCATTATAAACAAGATTTTAGAACCTTACATTACTAGAACCTTATTAGTTATTAATTAAATGTTTTGTTTATTTATGAATTTATAGCAAGAGATACGTTTTATCTATAACTTTTATTTTTAACTTAACATAATTGATTCAATTTATTCATTTGGAATTTGTAAAATTTGTGAATTTTTTTCGTTTATCTTTAAAATATTTTATAATGTTTTAATAAAAATTTTTTTTCATAAAGCTAAAAAAATTAATAATTTAGATTAACGCAATTTTACCGTGTTTGACTATTCCAGAAAAATCAGAAACTTTATATATATCTCACTATTTACTGTATATTTAATACTATAATAATTTGTTTAATGTTTGCTGGAGCTATGCACTTTAGACAAGGGTTGATTCTACGTATATTTCTTACAAGTTTAATTGGTATTGTATCGTTTGTGGGAGACAAAGGTTTACAGAATGGCAAAAGTGAAATCATACGTGCTGTATCTGACAATTTAACTCATGCAATAGTTGGTGGTATCACATGGACTTTAGTGGTACTTTTATCAAAGCAATCATTAATAGAAAATATAGGAAAAATATTAACATGTTTTTTTATGTCATCTTTAATTGATGTTGATCATTTTATTACAGCAGGAAGTTGGAATATTAATGTAAGTCATAGGCTGTTTGTAAACAATTTTTTATGATTAAAAACAAAAAATGTATTTTAGGATGCAACACATATCAATCATAGGCCTTTTTTTCATTGTACAACAATACCAATAGTAATATGGATTATTTTGACGTTGATTTACAAGTTAACAGATATTCCAATTTTTATAACATGTGCATGGATGATTCTAGCAAGTTTTATAAGTCATCATTTGCGTGATGGGAATAGAAGAGGCCTATGGTTTTGGCCATTTGGATCTACTCAGCCAATTTCTTATTATTTATATTTAAGTCTTTGCATGGTTTTTCCATATTTTATACAGTGGATAATGGAATGGCAATTAATTAAGAATATAGAATACTCGTCATCGATTATTATTATTTGATTAAAGTGGAAAAATATTTGGAAGCATTTGACATGTATAATTTTATTAAAAAAAAGATGCCTTACATAATTGCTAAAAGATCTTATAATTGACAAAATAGTGAAAAATTATAAGTTATTAATTAACATTATTATATTAATTAACATTATTATAAAATGGAAAAGTTATTTACATAATAACCTATGTTTTGTAATTAAAGTTTTGTATAATGTTGAATTAATAATAATAATGTATAATAAAACACTCTTATATTAGTATTTTACTTATTATGTAATTATTTAAGTAATTACTAATATTTATTTTTAATAAAATTTAAAAAATAACAATATTCAATATAAATATATTTATTATGTATGTAATATATTGTAACATATTATATATTTATATTATATAAATGTATTTCATATTATTCACTAAGATGAGTTATAAAAATATTTTGAATTTAAATCATATTTAATAAGGCTTAGAATTTTTTAACATATAATAATTTATTAAATAAATTTTATTTAGTTCATTCATTTAATGCTATAATATTTTATTTGCTAAAGAATATATTACTTTATTTAATGATAAGAGAATGGTACAATATGACTTAAAATATTTATTAATTTTACGTAAAAATGTTAAGAAGTTGTTTTAATATTAATACAAAAAATCGTAGGAAATACGTGTATGTTAAAATGTATATGTAAGAAAAATATTTATATTATGAAATATAGCTACCTTATTATCATAATATTCTTACTTTTTAAAATAAAGGTAAACACTAATTTACTAATTAATTTAAAAGTTAAATACTTATTTTAATTATTAATATTGATGGTATTAGAAATGAACTAGTTGAAAGAAGCTGTATTTTTTTAATTAAATTTTGGTGCTTTTAGATTTATAAACTTATTAATTTATTTTTTATCTAATATATAAAATATAAGCTAGTAAAAAATCTTAAATTACTAGTACAAAATATATTTGATTAAAAATATAAATTAGAATATGTGTAGAAAAAAAAGAAACTATTATTCACATTTTAAAAAAGACTGAAATCTTCACTAAAATATTATTTTTATTACATATAAATATAATTTTATTGTAATGTTAATGATTTTCTATATACAAATATGTAATAAGTAATTCCAATTTTATCATCAATTAATCAAAAAGGCTTAAATTAAAAAAAATTAATTCTATCATTGGAAATTAAATTATGTATTATATAATTCAAATAAAATATTAATCTTAAAATAATTACGTTATACATTTTTAATAAACCCTTGGTTGACATTGATAAATAACTCATATAATATTTATAATTAATTAATTATACTGTTTAAAATACAATACACTGTTATTGGAAGAAAATTAAGAAATTATGTAACAGATTTAGATTTACTTAGAAATCAATTTTATCCAATTGCAGAGATTTTAAATTTCATTAAAAATATTGTTCGATTTTAATTTTACTTATATTTGCATTTATATAAACAAATTCCATTTCTACAAATATTATAGATAATTAGTATAATAAATATAGTATTAAACATTATAAACAATTATTACAATAAATATTGTAGTTTTAATTATACATATGAAAATATGGATTGATGGAGTATGAATAAATACTTGCTGATTTTTTTAAGTTCTGTTTCAATGTTATTTTTTTATCTTCTGAATATTTTAATATCAGAATCCTTTATGAATTTTATTTTTTTTTTAATTTTATCAATTATTGATTTTCATAAATTTTTGTAGGACAAAAATAGATGTACGATATAAATAAGTAGATTAATAAACAGATTGAATGCTAAAATAAGTGCATTGTTTAATGGAAATTAAATTTTTATTGGATTGTACTATAGAAAAACAATGTAATTATAAATATAGATTCTAATTATTCGTTGATAAATCTATTTATATACATAAATAATTCTAAGAAATGTTTTTTTTAATAACAGAAACACAGAAACTAATAGATCGCATACATGAATTAAGGTAAGCGCTCGAGCAGGTGAAAAGTTTAAAAATATGAACGTATGATGGAGCAAGAGAATGAGGAACTGAGCGCAAAGAAAGAGGTAGAAAAGTAATAAGTTTATCGTTGCCACTAACTTTCCGTCACTGGTGGTTCGCTTTTGCTTAGCTGGCAACACCTTACGTTCAAGTTCTTAGTGTTACTTTAGCGTTTGGTGTGCAAGCATTTGTATTGTACGCGAGGTTCACCTTTTCGTTAGGAAACATAAAATTTATTTATTTTTCTTAAACTAAGTTCGGATTTTTGCATCTCAATTTTAAGTTTAACTAGTAAAATATTTTCACGATACGAGTTTTTTTATAATGTGTTGGTGAATATACAATAGGTTTCGTTTGCTTCATTTTATAGTACTATAATAGTTTTAAAATGTGGTAATTTGTCACTAAAAGACTGAATTCTTTATTAGTATAAAATCATTTTTTATTATTTTACATTATCTCTACCGTTTAGCATTATACAGTATTCATTTGGGGTATTTTCCACTGAAGTCTCTTTATCCTTACTACGTGCTACTTAGGTTTGTACTGTGATAACAATTTATTCAAGTCAATATTAGAGAGTTTAATTGATATTATTATAAAAGGATTTAAAATTTTCGTATTGAGTATTATTTAACTATGATATATCACTATGAATTCTTGCTGCATATTAATCAACATGTTTATTAATTAGATTAAAATGCATGGTTAATAAATATAAATTATTAAATATAATTAATAAATTTGAAATGATAAATTTCCGTATAATTTACAAAGCAAAAATATTTAAAATCAAATAACAAAAAAAATATATATTAAATTTTACATTAAATTAATTTTTCTTAATGTAAAAATGATAATCTTTTCATATTTTATTACCTACTTACAAAATTTAAATTTTTAAAAATTTAAATTTACTTCATTTAATTACTTATTTAAATAAATTATGTATCATTGTTGCACATTATATAAACTTATCAATTTTCAAAATATTTGTACAAGGAAATTAAAAATTTGTTGTAATTTATGTGCTAAGAAATGATTGCATCAGCATTATGTATTTATTTATATGTACAATTAGTTTTGAGAAAAGAGTATGCCGATTTTACTTTGTCAATATTATCAAAAAAATTTATAAAAGATGTTTTATAATAACTGTTATTAATTTTAATATTTTTAAAATAGAGTCATGATCAATAGTGCTGATTATTGCTTGATATGAATATAAAAGATAGTCATAAAAAATGAAAGAATTTTATAAAGTTTGATGCCATGTGTAATATAAATAATTTGATTAACAAATATATAGTATGACATTAAATAACATATTAAAATTATGATATTTGACTAATTATAAATGGAAATAAAATACATTATTATGTTTTTGATATCTGTAAATTAATTTGTAAATGTTTTATTTTATTTAACTCATACAAATGATGAAAGTGATACTTTGTATTTTATATAAGAACTTGATAAATTATAATAATGATGTTTATATTACACAGGCCTATTAATTTTTGTTATATAATATTTCAAGTTCAGATTTAAATATCGCAAATTATAATAAAATATTAGTATTTTATTATTATTTTCATATTATTTAAGGTAAATAAGGTTATTAATTATTAATTATACATAACTGAAATAAACCTATGATGTAACATAGCTTTTAACTTCAATTCCAAAAAGAAACAATAGCTAACAAGTCTTAGCAATGTAACAATGGAACTAGCAACACTATTGAGAGCAATAACAATCTGATAATTACTTACTAATACTGTTCAGGATTTTATTCTCTTGTCTGCATCTCATAATAAACGTAATAATATAAGGAATATATAGCATAAGACTTAGGAGTATTGTACAGAAACCATTTTTAACCTCTGAGAGTTTAGTGGGTATATATTAAAATTATTTTCTTGGTAATTGCATTCACACCAAGTAGCTGACGAGACTTCAGGCAGATGAGAGTCGCTGGAAATACGAAGGATGATATGGACAGAGGAAGGATAAACGGAACAAAGTTAATGTTGCATTTGCACACGCAATGTAATGATGAAACAATTAAATGAATGCGGGAAAAGTCACTGTTGCTTATAGAAAACGTCGAAGACGTTTGAAGGACGCTCAAAAAGGAATTTTGCACAGTCTCATCTTGTCGAGTTACTACGACAATAGGTATTGCATCGCGATGGTGAGTAAAATGCTATGTTCACTGTGACACCTGTTTGCATTTCTAAGCGATTGATGTTTTTCTACTTTCATCACCGGTAAGCGCCGGCTACTTAATAAACTTCTATAGTGATAGCTTGGCCTGTAAATGGTGTACGTTATTTCCATTTTATGCGCCATTATTTATTCGCTTACCTGTTTTTGCTTGTAATGTTTCGTTACTGCTGAATCATTTATTATTCCTTAGTCGACAGTTTATAAAAATGAGTGTTTTATTAATAAGAAGAAATCAATTAAGTTGGAGAAATTATGTGGAAGAAGCTACGTCTTTTTTGCACATAATGTCAATAATAATTACATTATTATTATTATTGAAGTATAAGTCATTCAATCGAATATAGTACAATGTCTGATTTTATCTTTGCTGTACTGAGGGGGATTTAATGTAAATACTCTTAGAAACATACAAGTCATTCACTATAGTAATAATTTGATTTGTTAATTGATAATTAGTCATTATTATTATTATAACACTGTTGATTAAACTAATTAATTAAAAGCGGCATTCAAAATCGTTTAAAAAAATCTTTAACCATGGCATATAGTATTATTTATGAACAATTACTTTCAACTAAAAACTTTTGGAATAAATCATTACCGTTTAAACACTTAATATAAAATGCTAATAAAAGCAAGGTATTTATAAAAAAATTGTTTAAATCGTATTTTACATCTTTTTAATTGGTATAAACATTTGATGATTTACAAACAATGATCAATTATTTTTAATATAAATGAATATTTTTGATATTGAAAAGTATTACGAATAAACATAAAATTATAGTGAATTTATAACACAAATGAGACGGATCAATAAATATCAGTTATTAAAAAATGTTTACTTTTAATTGAAATAAACATTCAACGATGATAACGTTACAGATTGTTAAATTTATTATGTCAATGGACTTTCATAAATACTTTCAATAATAGAGGATAATGAATGATCACAATACAATTATATGTAGGTACATTAAATTGACTTCTCGTGTAATTGTAACTTTTCGTGAAATCTGTAATCATTTTGTTATTAAAATTTAGTCTTGGAAAAAAGCAATTGTGAGGTATTCTATGGAAAACGTTATAATTCATTGATATTTATTGATTCGTGAATGTCCTGTAATGCGATATATAGTACAGCGTTAAACTTGAAATTATTACAGTACAATATAAATTATTAAATGTAAGACATTAATCCTATGTGATATTTTTATAATTTTTTATTTCATACTATTAAATATCTGAAAATATTTAATATTTCACATTTTACAATTGAAAAGGATATTTTAACCCATTGGGTAAGTCTAAAACGAAAAACAAACCTTATTAAAAATAAGTCTATATTCAAATTAAGTATCATGATATTAGTCTTTTAAGCTGTGGTTATTTTTGTTTGAATATTATAAAAATTTCTATTAGTATCAAGACTAATTTAATTTATTTTTTATACAAGTTTGAGATGACCTTCGATACGTAAACGAACAAAGCTGAAAGTTTTAAATTTGATATCGATAATAAGTTCTCACTTAATTATTTAAGTATTATACTTTTAACAGTGTACTATTTTGATTTTGATTCATTTGTCTTTCATAGATGCTTTTTCATATTTTAGTCTTATTGCATTACATTGTTATATACAGATATAATAAGCGGTGTTTAATAATTATTAAAGAAAAATCTTGAAACATCTATTTCTTAATATGTAAAATTTTTAAAAAATTCTATCATTTAATTTTAATAATTAATGTATTATTAATTTTTTTTAAATTTTAATCATATAATAAATTACATTGTTCACAAAATTGAAACATTATTAAAAATTTATATATTTATACCAAAATGAGATATAGGTGAAATTCTAATAACATCGTAATTCATTTTGATGTAAGAAAAATACATATTAGAGAAAATTGTATGTTTGGCTATTAAAATTTGGCCAGTAATTCACTTCAATGCCGGATTGAAATAGTAAAAAACATGAAAGTTCATGAACATACTCGCCCATTTCTAATAGTTATATCTACTAAAGCATGTGAAAACTATTTTATATAATTAAAAAGTGAAACATATTGTAAGAAGTGAATCATTTCAATTACAGGTTAGCTACGAAGAGCTAGAATTATATTTTTACGTCTTTTGCGGTGTGACGGCCTGCTGCATCGTTTTTATCTTAATTCTCATCTGTATCCTCTTTATCAAAGTGAATCGTCTCACAATGGACGAGTGAGTAAAAAGAAAACTATAGCGACGATTGATTAGTGAATCTTTCAAAATTATGTTCCTTTTTTTAGATAAAGTTGTTAGCGTTTTTGTATTGATAGCGCGGCTTTATTATTTGCTGGTTTCGTTCATGAATTCCAAGGCTGCGTGATAAGAACTGATCGAATCGTCACAAGCTGACTCATAATCTCTCTTGCCTGTTTCTTGACGAAATCGCTGATAACATATCTTTATTGCATCTGTTAAGTGCTCGATTCATATAATTTCAGAGCACTAATAAACACCCAGTTATTCTATCTGTTAGTTTTCTTCTTCCGTTTTTCAATATTTATCCATGATATTAATAATTAAAATTAATTCTTCAATTACAAATATGCGTCAGTTTTATGTTTATTTTAAGATTTATACTTTCTCAGTCTACCATCTGGTAAACGTTATTTTTTGAATGATAAGTTTGTTACGATATTCAATACATTACTTCAGTTTTTAAATAAAGCATTGTTGATTAATGCATTGACTACTATTGAAGTAATGTATACAGTAGGCTACATTAAATAACGATTATTTTGTATATTTGTTTTGACTTTTTTCAGCTTCTTAGTGTTTTTTAAGACTTTTAAAATTTGTTTTGAAATAATGAAATTTATAATCTTAATTTTTTAGCTTAATATTCAAAATTGAAAAAAGAAGTAATGTGAATTCTGAAAATTAAATCTAATTATGTAATTTATTTTATAAATAGTGTAGAGTTTTCTGAACGTATATTTATCATTAAAATTATCTTTTTGAAAATTAAGTTTTCATTAAATTAAAAGTTCTTTTAATAATATTATGTATCTCAATAATATAGTGTAGATAACAAAATTTGAACTTCACCAATATTTTGAAGCTAAAGATTTTGACGAATTGCAGTTTGTTTTGGTTATCAAATCGGTACAAATAATTTTATTAATAATTTATGTCACATTCATAAATGAATACTCTATATAAATTTAAAAAAACTTTTAAATTAATATAATGAAAATTAAAATATGAATTAGATAGTAAATCAACTTTTTTAACAATTATTAAGAATTTGAATACTTTTATGTAGATTTTTAAGATTTTGATATATATTTTTATTTAAATAAAATATAAGTACATTAAAAACCAAGATATAAAAATTAAATTAAGTTAAAACAAACTTCATATTATTATTGATATAAATTCCAGAGTACTAAATATACTTTAGAATACTTATTTGAACAAAGAATATAATAGATTAATTCATTTAAAATGATAAGATAAGATATAGCACGACATGAAATTTCTATAATCTTTAATACAGATATATTTAATTTTTCAGTTCGAATCAATTAGGACGTCAGGCAAACATGATGGCAGAATTCTGCTACACGAATCCAACAATAGTGCCAGGTGAAGAACTTTCTCGGCGTGGATTCTCCATGTACAGTGGATCTGATAATTTTATTGATGAATATGGAATGCGGGGCAATAAGTATGTTGCGTCACAACATGAAACTCGATCAAAATTTTAACTTCTTCAGGAAATATAATTAACAAGGGTTACATTAAATTATTTAAACTTATTTGGTTAATTATATAATCTAAAAATTATTTAATTATATTTCAAACATTTTTCGCTTTCTAACTTTAATGAGAAATTTAAAGTGGGGTTTTTAATATTTTTCCATGTTTGAAAAATCAAAAGTATTCATAAATGATTCGCAAAAGACTTAAAAATATTTTATAAAAGTACAATATCTGAAACAATATAATAAATCAAAATCATGTGGTAGTTTCAACTCGTTGTTAAACATAATTTTATTTTTTAAATTTTTTAAAAATAAAATAATTTATTTTAAAATGCATATATGCTAATTTATAATTGTATATTTATCCATAATTTGTTAACAATTTTTGTATTAAAAATGTTAATAATAATAGTAAAACACAAATTGGTTAAGTACAAAAGATGAAAGACATTGTTTTAGTATTTTTTAATAATATTACATAGTATACATTATATTATACATATTTCGATAGAAATTAACATAAAATAATAAAAAAAAGTGTTTATGGCATTTCTAATTTATTGACTGTCATTAAAGTTTTTGTGAATTTCATCTAAAATGATCAAATGTTGTCAATTATTTAAATATATTTTTTTTCATTTTCAAGAGTTTGTATAAAAATGTTTTTTTACTAAATATGTAAACAAAGGTATTCTTGTAAAGGAAATTTTTTTGCCATTTTCTTAATTCTTATAATTGTAACCTAATTGTTTTATTTTTATGATATAAATGTATGATGTTTTATTCTTGAAAATCATTCATAGAGATATATTAATAATAAAAGGTTAATTTATAAGCTATACTTTTATCATAGAATCTACATGCATATTACTATTTTAAATCAGTCATCATTTAAAATTCTTATTAACATTATAAATGTAAATTTATATTTTGTAATGTGTATTCTTCTCATATAAGTTTTTGTTACATGTTAATACAATACTTTAAAAAATTTTTTTTAAAAATTTAGAAAATTTGTAAATATGATTGCAGTCATTTAATATATCATATAAATTCATTGAATTTTATTTATTATTAACTTAATTAAGAATAAGTTGTAAGAAATTTTTAAATTATGTATTACATAAATTAAATTTATTAAGTTTATATATGTAATGTTTTTAGTTATAAAAAATTTGGTTTGAATTTTTTTAAAATTAAGTTTTTGTGAGAATTGTAAGGAACTATTTTATATGCGCTATTTAGTTTATTTATTACTTAAATTAATGAAGATTTTAATATTCAGTTAAATTTTATTTATTTATTCGAAACAGTATAAAATACGAACATCTAAATTTTTATGATAATTTAAAAAAATGTTGTACAGTATTTTAAGTTCTAAAATAGTATAACGATATAAATTATGACTCCTTATATGTACTTAAGATTGATTATAATGTCTAATAAATCTTTTTTTTATACATTTATTAGGTTTATTATACTGTTTCTTTTATTTCCTTCTTTTAAATGTTTTTTGTTTTTGTATGAATAATATTGGAAATGTTAGAAGACAATCGCATGCAAAATATAAATATTTAATTTATACGTAGATGTTGAAACATTATATACGTAGAAAATTAATTAAATTCGAAATATCTTTTATTTTTTTAATTGATTCATAAAAGCCATCGTCACAATTAATTTTTATAAAATAATAAAAAAAACTTATATCATTCGTAGCCTTTGTAAATATATATTATAAAATATATATTATAAATATTTTTTTTATTTACTTTCAAAAATTTTAAAATCATTTTAAACATGCTAAGTGTCACTATATTCAGATAATATGAAACTGATTAATCGAGTCTGCGCATTAATATAAACATTGATTGAGTACTGTATTTATATTTTCTTCAAATTCTTAAAATAAGCTATAAAAATAAATTGTTGTCCAGGTTTTGTAATTTTTATATAGAATTATTACATGCGTACACAAACAGAGTTGTATATATGTAAATATATTTTATGTTAATTACTGATTTCTTTAAATTATTTTATCAATTCTAACAAATAAGCTATCACATATCATTTTTTTTTTCAAATAACTATAGGAAATTATCAATTAGATTAACAAAATAATAACTCATAAGAAATTTTTGTAATTTTTGCTTTGTCTTTTTGATTATTCGTTTATGAAATGTATTTTGCAAAGGAGTCTTTGTTATGCAGAATTAGTGGCACGTCATTGATAATGTAATCAATTCAAAATGTATGACTGCAAGATTTTATTTACAACTATCTCAATTTATTATAATAATAAGTATGAAATATAAATATACCTGCAAGTTTTATTAAATAGATCGATCAGTATTAATTAGACGTCTGTTATTTAGATAATTAGCTGAATAAATATATATTTTTAATTGAACTAATATAATGTAAATTAAATTAATATATTTCCATTTCAATAAAATATTTTTGATGAAAAATGATTCGGTTCTTGCGATTTTTTAATATTCATAAAAATTATTTCTAATGTTATCAACATAAGTGAGGATGAGAAGACATCCTCGCTAAATTTGAATATTTCTAATAAATACACCTATTTGTAGAAAATAATAATAAGTTATTAAAAAATATTTTGAAAATTTTAAAGACGAGAATAATGTAGTGGGAACAAATATGAAAAAAAAAACATTTTTTTTTTTACATACAACTTTCGAAAAAGATGAAATTGATCGATTAAATGACCTTACACATTGTGATGTTTATCTAGCAGGTATACAAATGAGCTGTTAAAGCTCCTTTAACAATGCTATTCTTAGTTGTAATAGATATTTAAAACACTTGAAAAATAAAGCAGCTGAGTTTTCGCGAACAGTAAAACCGCTTTAGCAATATTTAATTTAATAAGCATTAATCATTTTTGAAAAATAACTTTAAAACATGTAAATTTATAGTTCTTATAAATATATATACATATACACACAATAAATACAAGATATTTATTCAATATTTTTATTGTAGTGCTCTTTAACAGTGTATTAATCGTATCAACGTGCTAAAATAATATTTCATTTGATCTATTTAATTTAAAATATTGTAAAAAATGTAATTTAAAGTAAAATAATTTTTTATTTTTATTTATAATTTTAAAAGGTTTTTTAGACAAAATTGATGACTAGTATCTTATAAGAAAATGATAAGAATAATAAAAATTTTAAGAATTTTCATTGATAGTCATTATAAAAAAAAATTCTTCATTTTATATTCAGAAGTATCGCTTCTCAAGTGTTTTTATATTAGTAATTAAAATCGTTTAGAAATGCAAACAAATATATTTATTTAGTGATTGGTAATTTTTGTTTAAATATGAGGCATTGATATCTTGTTGGAGTAGTAATTTCCATGTTTCTTTATTCCATGTTTATTGATATTAATTACATTCTATAACTTCAAACTTAAATATTTTAAATTATAATTTATATTTAATATTTGTGTATTATAAAAAAAATTCTGACGCTGTTATAATTTATGTGTATTCATAAGTTTCGTTATTTATAATCATACATTAATTAAAAATTATATAAAATAAATACTGTATAAAAATTAATTTTATCGACATTTACTTTAATTTTTTTTTAACATACTTTTATACTATTATTTATCAAAATTAATTTTTTTTCAATACCTTATTTTCTTTACTAAATGTAATATTATACTATAGTTATCTAAATACGTATAAAGAGTCCGTTTATTTATTAGATGTCATATAATTTAATGTGTCTTTACAATATTTACAAAACATTTTTTTTAGTTCTTTAAATTCTTCAATATATTATAAACAATAAATTTCATATATCATTAAAATTATAAGTAATAGGCTGTGCAACAAGTATTTGAAACTGAAAAAGAAAGAGTTGAAGTAATAAATAGAAAAACAATGAATTTGACATTAATGCTAGATATACTTAGAATATTCTTCATTATCTAATTATGATATTCACGTGGTTATCGTAAGTGGTATATAACTTGTTTGAAAGATTTATTTAAATAATTTAAAATAAAAAATTTATGTTTTAATAGTGTTATATGATTTTTTCAGATGTTATAATTTACATTTATTCGATTCATATTAAAATATAGAAAATATATTAATTATGTATTTAGATTAAGATAATTTGTTCTAATGTAAAAAAAAAAAATTTAGTAGACTTGTTATCTAAATAAAATATTTTCTTCAATAGTATACTTATTTAATACAAAAATTATTATGTAAAAGAATTTTAATTATTTGCTTGAAATTTAATTAAAATATTTTATAGATTATATGCATTTTCGTAGATGGTGCGATAAAATAAATTATTTCATAATATTAGGACTATAATTTATAAACATACATAATGATATATTGTCTTTTAAAATAAATAGTTTCAATATACAAATAATATCGTATGATAAAATGAATAATATAAATATTTATATCTATATATAAACAGTACAAGTAATTATTATTTTTATTGTTTATACATATAAATTTTAAATTAATATAGTATTAAAAATTGCATAAAAAGTTCTATGAGTACTGATAGCACACCGCAATATGACTGGAACACGAATGCGAATTATCTCGTATACATTTGTGTTACAGAAAAAAAGATATGGGTGGGAGTAAAACTTAAAGGGGGAGTAGTAGAAACCGGGGTAATAGCGAAACGCTCGCGTGGATAGGCTGTAATTGGTATAAAATCATCGAGCAAACACATCGGACAAGACAGTTCGAGGGGTTGTGGGCGGCGTTACGTGCTGTTACCTTGGTTACATGATTCGTATTCTTCTCTTTGTCATACTTGCACGTATAGCACCTTCGGTTTCATTTTAGCTACCCCTCAACAACCTGTAACGTTTACGTATACACACAAGCATACATGCACACATCATTTATCTTATTCTCGATTATTATATTTTAATTTTTTATCTCACTTCTTTGTTTGTGTTTCATATTATTTTGTGCCTTACCCCTTTCGTGAAGTCTCGGTAATACTTTTAATCAGATACTTATGTACAGGCCATGAATACTTACGGTGCACCTACATATAAAAAATCCTACATATGTATTCTTTATCTCTTTTGGCCTTTTTTCATTTAATTTGTAATACCTTTTTAATATATTTTTTGCATTCAGTTTCCCTCCTTGTACATATTTCATACATAATTTTTATTTCCATAAGATTACGAAATAATTAAAATTGTGATCTTATTTTTTATATAACTTTATGTTATTAAATAAATGACAACAACTAATGATGATTTTATGTATTTAAATAAATTAAATAAATCATAACATAGTGTATTTGGGTTAAAAATATTTCAATTTTATATAATTTTTCGTAACTGTGTTTTTTAAATACTACTCTAAATAAAATAACTTAACAATTATGCAGTTTTTAGTAAACTAATAAGTTTGTAGTTTTTATTGGTGTTAAAATTAATCAAAGTATCTTTAGTGAATCTATGTTTAATTGTAACCTGAAAAGTTTTAAAAAATTTATAAGGTTTATTTATTCAATGTTTAAAACTCAAATTTACGCATTTTTTTGTAATTATATACATCGTTCCATAATAGACCACTATTTACTTTTAAATATGTTTTTACTTTCTATATATATCCTTGATAAATATTTCTTCTTTCATTCAGAAATATTAAAGATAATTGATTTTAGTTAGTTTATAAAATTATTAATTTAAAATTTTGTTTTCTTTTAAAATAATATAGATTGATTTAGATCAATTTTATTTTTTAATATAAATTGTAAATTTTAAAGAATAATTGATTCCGTTATTTAACATAATTTTATTCTTTTGTAATTTCTCAATATATTGAGTATTAAACATTTTGTAAATGAAATAAATATTTATACATTATAAATGTTATAATTATAATTAAATTTAATATAATTTAAAATAATTCTTAATTGCATATGCAATAGTGAAAACAATTTTTTATGAAAAATATTAATTGTATTAATCAGTATACAATTATTAGATATAAAAGTACAATAATATAATGGTGCAGTAGTTATACATAAGCTACAATCGGAGATTTTAATGCAACAAAGAATTAAATATTTATTCAATACGTTTAATGATAGCTTCGAAAATTACGGAAAATGTAGTAAAAAACGTAAAATTGTTACTTAATTTAAAGTTAAAATTTTGATAAAAAAAAAAAAATTATTAAAATTAATTCATATTATTTTAAGTACATTTTTGACTTATACATTTTGACATATTTATACGTTTTTAAAATTATAAAATCGATTTAGAAATTAAACTGTAAGCAATGTGCAAGAAAATTAAGATATTTTGAGAGGCGTTGTAGGCATCCAGCTTAAGCTTATTAAAGTGGATCAACGAGAATACTGAATACCCTTTATGAAATATTCCCTAGCTCAGTGTTTTTATAGTGCGCACAATTCGTTGAGTGTTTAGTTTAATTCTAGCCTTTATTATTACATGAAATCTTACTGATGTTATTAATCGAGTCCGGATTATTAGGCTGTTTTATAGCACACGAATAAATCTACCGCATATGTTCCATTTTGACCCTCTTGTATTATATTATCGGATGCGTTACGAAAGCTGTGAATTTCAATATCTTAGGTTTCATTATACTTTTTGTATATATTTATTTTACTCTTATACTTACAATTCATTCGATTAATTTTATAATTTTATAATTTTAATAGTGCATTGCAAATCGTATTCTTGGTTTAAAAATACTATTTTTTATTTTATTTAATTAATTATAATATGAAATTAAATATTTTTTATTGTTTAAAAATTACAAATACAATTTTGTAAAAATTAGTTTTTAAGACTAAATTTTATTTTTTAAATAATCATCACTTATTTCAACTGTTCAACAAATAAATAAAAAAAGATATAAGTAAATTATTTAGGAACGTATGTATTAAAATTAATATAAAAACGGATCTTTAAACATTAATTTTTGAAATTTTATTATACAGTGTACAATAACAAAACAGTTACGTACAACAACATTAGAAAGATAATTTCACATAATTGTCAAAGGTTTAATATAATTTAAAAAAGATCTTTTATTTAAAGGAAAATGATCTTTATCATAATTTAATGTAAAATTTGTATCACAAATTCCTGCAAAGAATAAAAGGTGGTGGTGGGAGACAAAAAATTTAGAGAAGGCTTAGACGAAACAGTAAAAAAGTAACAATTTTTCGTAAGTCTATTGCATACGCAACTTAATACATGGTCTGATTTTATTCCCTCTTATTCCTAGTTCACCGACGGTTATTTTTCTTTCAATTTCTTTATTTGAGATCTCGAAATACACACATTCATAAGTATGCATTTTTGTATGTTTTAGTAATTTAGTAATTTTATGTTTATTTCGCGAATTAATAATACATGCTTAAAAAAACAATAAGATGCTCTACATACCGGGAGAATTATTTTCTTATCTACATGAAATCACATTCTTACTTTATATATTAATCGGTTGCATGATTTTATTTGAAAAGTGTAGATTAATTAATTAGGTTTACTCATTTATCATAAGAGACTTATATAATAATACGTATCAATTAATACCAAATTGTCTTTTAAGTTACTGATGAGATTGCCATTTGAGTTAAATTATGAAAAAAATTATCATGCTTTAAGAAGTATAGACAAATGTTGTAAAAGAATGTAATATTTACTATTCTACTCAATTTTATTTTAATGAGATTACAATATGCTTTAAAATACTTTCGTTTTATATATATTCTTTAGTTTTAGATATTAACAATGTTTGTTTAGGTATTAACAAATTTTTGTATTAAATTTATTTGCATTGCGAACATAAATCTAATATAATTTTTTTTATTATTATATATTTATTACATATTTATTATATATTTTATTTGTTAGATTTTTTTATATTTGTTTATCAGTTAAAAAGGAAACTATCTTGTACTATATATGTTATAATAAATTTAATAAATTGTAGCAAAAATTTAATGTTTTATAAAATTTGAATTTAATATATTCTAAAATAAAATCTTGGGCTCATAATTCTATTTTTGTTGTAAGTAAGTAATCACGCATTTATTTGTGTTATTGCAAATACACGACTTAAACTGATTTACACGTGGGACATTAATGGTAGCATAATTGTACAATACAAATAAGACATTGTGGAAAATGATTTTTTCCACATTGCACATTCAACGATTCGCGGCAGTATCATTGAATTTTAATAAAAAACTGCTTTGAGGAAAATGAGAGCCTCTGGAGTAATCATCCTCTCACGCTCCTTTCGACCTCCAATATTTAAATTCACTAAGTCCCGCGGCAGTCACGTGGACGCACGGCGGGTTGTCCACGCCCTCCTATGCTATATTTTTGCTACCCCAGCAATTGTAATGATTTCATGGAATTGCGTATACAATTCGGATATCAACGACGGCGTACTGCACACGTGAAGATTTTAACGAGAGACACGCGACCGTATTATGTATCTCACTATTCGTGGCTGACTGATATTTTTCTTCATGAAATGCAAACCAAGCTGGAGGTTTTGGTATTATATTTTCATTTTTTTAACTTTTATTTGATTGAAATACAACATGTTTGTTCATAATATTTAATGACTTTCTCCAGTTTTCTGTTAATTGTTTAGCTCTGATGTTCTGTTGTTGTTTTTCAATTTTTTTACAGTATTCTGTTACACTTTCATAAGTTTTTAAATAAAAAAAATACAACACCTATATATTATGTCAACAGGAGAAAAAGTAATATTTTTTAAATAATGTTAAATTTTTTTAAACTAAAAAAAAATTTTTCATTTCTAGTTTTTTTACTTTCTTATTTATATAATAGGATTAAGGTAAAGATGTAATTTTTAATTTTGAGTCCTTCATAATTTTTACTTAGTATTTAATTTATTACTTTACTTAGTATTTAAGTATCTCGATATATATTTAAAACAGTACAATCATAAGCATATTGAATTCTTGAAATACGTTGAAGATATATTTAAAATTTATAGAAACCGTATTTAAACGTGACACGTGTTTTCCTTCTGTTTTGATTTAATTTACTTAGTCTTATCTTATTATAAAACAGAAAGAAAGAAAGAAATATATTATTATTATTGTACAATATTTGCGACGTGGCCCGTCTGTTTCTGGCAATTATATTCTACATAGTTATATGGCATATCTTACTCTATGTTTCTCTTTATGACTTCTGATTCTCGCTCGTTTTTCCTTGTATTCTCCTACATAGTCGATGGTGCCAGTAACAGTGCATATATATGTACGTATCTAACTCTGCTATTGTCCCATTTCCTAACAATTAAACGTCAACCCAATATCCCGTTGTTTGACTTTGGTTTCGTCTATATCAACTTTAGAAACGTACAGCTTTTGAGAAGGAATGAAAAAAAGGGGTGGATGCGTATAGAATATGAGCACAAATTTCAACTGCTCGACGTTATTTGACTCGTGGGATATGCGGTTGTTTGTTGCTGCGGGGGGGCATAACTTTGACGCTCGAGATTTCTCTCTCATGTGCATCGTCTTTTTTAACGTTTGAATATCAATTGTTTTCAAAATAAAATATCAAAAATTACACTTTACATTGGAAGCGCAAGTATATTAATATTTTGAAAAAATTGATAATTTTATAGATATGTACATGATTTAATAAGTTTAATTATTTTTGTATAGTTCATAAAATGCGTTTTTGGATTATTGGGTTTTGTTTAAAACATCACATATTAAATACATTACTTTTATTTATCTTGGTCTAATTGTGGTTATATATTGTTGCCTTAAATCAGGAATTTTTTTAATGCTTATATAACTTTTATTTCATAATATTACTTAATTAGAAAGAAATTCTTTATGTAAATTAAGAATATTTCAATTCTACTTCGATATTATGTAATTCTTAGTTAATACAATTGCCTGTTATAAAATTTACTTGTATCATATAATAAGTACTACCTTTTGATATCGAAAGTAAATGTAATGTAGACTTGAGTTTTGGTATTGTCTTATAAATGCACGTAAAAGTACTAGGGGCAGAAGAAATGTAATGAGAGAGAGAGATTGAGAGAGAGTGTTTGTGTATGTTTGTGTGTGTGTGAGAAGAGCAGGAGGGTGACGAGATGAAGAACAGCCGGCGGGATTTCCCCATAATCGGTGGAAATTCGACCACCTGGCGTGAGATCCGCTTGGCGTGTAAAGTACGAGAAGGGTGCCCAGGGTCAATAATTTTCTTAACAGGTAGTGGTATTGAGCGGGTAAACATGAGGACCAGTCTATGGCCGACCAAGTACCTGCTCTTTGACGTGGCATTTTATCACCATCGTAAATAAATCTCATCCAGATGGTGGCGAATGCTTATGCACTCTCTCCCTCCTCCATCCTTCATGCATATATATACGCTGTTTGTTTGTCTCGCTCTCTCTTTTGTGGGTAAGCGTTAAATACCAGTCAGTAATGGACAAAATACGTATATGGTCTACTTTATTGAGGCTCGATCGATCGGAACGTTATGGGGGTTACAGTAGATCGGGTACATCAGTCGGGAATGTTTGCGGATTGTAGCCTATTGACGGGATGTTCGCGGAACATTCGATGGAATTTTTGGCTGCTTACACGATGATTTATTCAATAAAAGGAGCGAATTCGAATCTCCAATTTTCGTAATGACTGGGGGTACAAGCTTAATGTAATCCTGAAAAATGAGGACTAGGCTATTTGTACTTGGCATTTTTATATGTAATTACTATATTAATAATTTGTATACATTTTTGTAGAACTTTTTTAGTTTTTTACTTACTATTTTTATGTTATCCATACTTTTTAAAATTAAAATTTATTGTGAATTATTGAAAGAGGTCATCATTATTCAGTATTAAAAAAACAAAATATAGTTAAAAAACTATACATAATATTTTGATTCTGTAAAGTTTTGTTTTGTTAAGTAAAAATACTTAATTTATATAACAAAAGTATTAATTAAAAGTCTAATCAACATCAATCATTAGTAAAATAATAATCTAAATTGATGCATTGTTTATTTGTCAATGATTTTAAAATACTTGTTATGTTAAATAAAAATGTATTGTATCTTTCATTAAACGTTTTATCGTACTATTTATTTGATAAAAATTCAACGAACACAATAATAGAATATTGTGTTCATAGTTTTTATTATCAGAAAAATTCAAGTTACTAATACAAACACAAAGATTTTATTCTTTCTTAAATATTTTTTCATCTTGCATGATAAATATAAAAATTAGTTAATATATATATATATATATATATATATATATATATAGTTTTATTAATGGAAATACAAACCAGCCTTTAATGAAATAAAATAAGAAATTTATGATATTTTTTTACAATTATTTAGTTTCATAAAATTTTGTTATTAAAAAAATTTTATCCTCATGAAATAATGTCAAATTGAATTTATATGATTTATCAATATAAAAATAAAAAATACGATTTCAGAGGAAAATATGATATATTTTATCGTATGGCGCAATTGTATACTTTTACAATATTTACAGGAATTAAATAACGGTCTAGTTCCACACGTTATTAAAAATTTACTTTATAAATGTCACACTTGTACTTTATATTAAATATAAATATTAATTCTATATGTATAATGTATAAATACAGTATGTATATTAACTATGCTATTATATAAGTACAATTGTATTTGTGTAATATAATAACAAAATTGTGATTTGATAATTAAGTAAATTAATTTTTTTATTATCAGAGTTGTTTTTTTAAAATATATATGTATATATTAAGATACAATTAAAAAGAGATCAAACATGTAACAATAACAATTACTCAAGTAATAATATACAAGTACCAATTTACAAGTGTAATATATCATCTTATTATAAAGTTGAATCGGTATTTTGAATTTTATATAAAATGTTTTCTACAATTTGTTTAAAATCAATTAATAATAAAAAAAACTGAAAAATCAACTCTGTCTTAAAAAATTGTACTTATTTAAACACTTATAATATTAAATGATTTACATTCTTGAAAATTTTTATTTCTATATGTGTTATTTATCTAGTCTAAGTAAGAGCATTGTGTGAAAGTTACGAATGAAATTACACGTAAAAACAGGTCATTTCTTTGGTCGGTTGGCATTAAGCACCGGTCAGTCTTCGGGTTTATATAAAATATTTACATATTCTATATTTTCTAAAAACTAAGCTAAAATTCTAAACTGATTATTTACATTTGGAAAATTTAAGAAAAAATATTCTGAATATGTACAATTATTAAGTTGATAATTCAAATTACCATTAATTATAAATGTTAAAACCATTTATTAATTTTAAAAATAAGAGAAAAAGTTTTATGATTTTAGATAATTGGATAGAACTGGCGATCATTTTTTTAAATATCATTATTCTGTACATGATTTTGATGAAACAGTAGCGTTACTTTGCATTATTCAATCACCGCGTCCAGCGCAATATTAATGAGGTGATAAATTAGTAATTTTTTTTAATGTTTTCAGTTAATATTCTAATAAAATTTCACTAAGATTTTTAATATGACCCAGAATCTCAAAATTCTAATATAACATTGATTTAATTATCCCGCATGCTTATCATTATTAAATGGTGTGTGCGAGTGTAAATAGATTTTATCACAGTGGATTAATCTTTGAAAATGCTTTTATATCTTTTGAATAATCTGATCTTTGGATCAAAGAAATAAACTAAAATACTCTATCTACTCTATTTAATAATATTGTAGTATAATTTCTTTACTACTCACAAAAAAACTCTCATAAAACATTTTAATTTTTAATTCTTAAACTGTCCAGAAATACAACATTTGTGCTTCGCTGCACCACATTATTCTACTCAATGTACTGATTTGTACATAATCTAAAATAAATAAAACTAGTGTACTTCTAAAATTATAGTGCATTCAATCAGTTTAAAATGGCCGTAGCTTTTGATAATTAAACAATACACATTGATTTTATGTAAAGCTTGAACCATGGAGATTTTCTTTTGTAATGTAGTCAGTGATATTTAAAATACCCTGAGTCTCTTGAACACCCGCTCGTCTGTGATTTCTGTCTGTGAAGTCTGCGCGACGTCGAAGCAACTGGCCTGTTGTCAATGGACAAATTGATGATGCGGTTGGACGGAATTCGGACTATACTGCTGAGTATTGGTGTAAAGCGGTATATCTATGTGCTCTACTCCACTATCTGAATGAAGATGGTGATGGTGGTGCCTGATATTTTCATGAATAATGTGGTGATTTGATGAGGTATACGTTTGATCGTGATGTCCTGGTAGTACGGGGTTTCCTTGAGTTGCTGGAGATGTATAACCGCTGAGGAAGTTATTAAATCCACAGCTTGGGAACATAGCAGCGCTGGCATCAATGCTTGCCACACTTGATGACTCCATCAGTTGATGCTGATGATGTTGAGGATTGTGGGGATACGTGGGAAAATTATTACTGATGCTGCGTGGAGTCTCAATTATGTGGTTAACATTGAGTGGGCTTGAAAGGTGCGTATCAGAGGCATCAGAACTGCCACAAGAACTTGATGATGCTGAATAAGGCCTTCGCTGTTGTTGATTCTGAGGACTGTGTTGAATATTCGTCATTGGACTCGGCACATGATGCATGAGATGAGGATGTTGTTGCGTGGGTTGCTGTTGCGATTGGACAGCTGCTAAATGATCGTGAGAAGCACCTGAAGTTAAAAAGTTAGATGTTATTATTTACAATGTTTTTCAAATAGTTAAAGTACGTTTTTATTTATTTTTTTTATACCTGTTATAGAAATATATTGTATAAAGAACATTTTTCATAATGCATCATAAATGCATTAAATAAAACGATCATTCAATCTTTATCGATACATTCAATAATATAGTTCACTTGTAGAAGTAATTTAATGTAAAGAAATTTGTTATAATTTATTTTTACCAAAATGTATATATACTTTTACTTTTCCATAATTAGAGATTTAAATGTATTTATTAAATCATCAGTCTAAAAGTTAATCTTTATTAAAATTAATATTATATTATAATTAGTATTTTTAAAAACAAAAAAAAAACAAGAAAAAGGTAAATAATTGAAATACAATCGAGCATTACCTCCATACTGATAGAACAAGTCCGGAGAATAATAAGTATTGTCTTCATGAGACGCCCCAGCTGTAGTTTGAGGTGGAAAGGTTGCACCTGGTGGAATGCTGTAACCTCCATGGTTAGCCATATACTCCGAACTTACGTATCCTGAGCTATCGGTGTACTCTGAATCGGCAGTAGTCTCTGTTGTCGTTCTTGCGCGATAAGGTGATGTAGGACTGGCGAGCTGCTGCTGCTGCTTTGACTCCTGCATGTCGGAGATGCCAGTATTGGCGACCACTGTTGAGAGCGACGTTTTGGTTAATGGTGTGCTGGGAGGATTGCCTGTGCACAAAATCGAAGTTTTTTGATCGGAGCTTAGCACGAGGTCCTTTGCTTCAATTTGAGATAGAACGTAATTAACAGAGACGATGCAATGGGGCCGAGAACTACGAGAATTGTGGACTATTGTTGCGTAGGACTGCATCCAAACCCATCCGCCTGTGCGCGTTAAAAACCTATAGTAGCGCGTTGTTACTTGACCCTTACATAACACTGTAACAAACAAACAAAAGTATTTTTACAATTATTTACATTCAAACTCTGACCTTATGATTTGTCTGCCTTACTGTAAGATTAATTATATAATTTTTATTTTTTTCTCTAGCGTATTTAAATAAGCACAGATTATTACGTTATTGTAATTCATTAAAATTATTTAGGTGTAATAATAACTCATGGTAAGTTATATTTTATATAAAAAGTACTGCTATCATAATATTGTTTCACAACAATTTTTAACAAAATAATAACATTTTTTTTAACATAATAATTAAAACGCAACTTTTATGGCAATTATGAGTCCATTTTTCAGAGCAAAATAATCAATTTATTTTTAAAATACGCAAAATATTTTTCGATTCACATGTTACGGCGAAAAAATCTCTCATGTGAAATAATTACTTTTCGTATGATCTCATTATATTTTGTGATTATTAATAAAAATAGTTTTTACGCTGTTTGTAGAAAATAGAGATAAAGGATAAACGTAGTATTTTTCTATCGCGGAATAAAAGTCCTCGATATTCGATCTCGTAGAAATGATGTTAGTTGCTAACCTTCGCTATGTTATATCCATCCCTTTGAGGCTAAGCCATTGAAACTGCGAGTCTGTTCAAACAATGATAGCAGTAAAAGCCACCCGTCAATCTTACTACTTCTACGCTGCTTCTCACGTACACTTATCTTTATTTTTCTACCTCCAATATTGTCTGTATTTTTTTATCTTTTTTCTGTTTTCTTCTCCCTTTTCTCCTTCTTGTCCTTCTTAGACTAGTAGTAATGTCGAAACAATTTCTTTTACCAAAGCTACTAATAACTACTATTTGCAATTTTTTTTATTTGGTAGTTAGTTTTTTTTTAAATTTTTAATATAAATTCAAATTCAAATTTGTGTACCAATTTTTCGATTAATATTCTATACAACGTTGCTTAAATGTATAAAGCTTAATATTTTTATATGTAATACAAATTAAAAATATCATTAGTTTAATTACATTACTACAATTTATTTTAAAATATTTGCCAATTATACATCATAATCTCGATAAAGAAGCGTAATTATTTTAATACAGTTCGCCATTCAATTATAAATGTGTCAGTGTTTATGTACTTCATTTAGTTTAATGTTTATGTAGCTTGATATATGGTGATTAAACGGAACAATGTATATTAAAATAGAAAATCTCAGCAGTTTCTCGTACATTGTGTAAGGTTATATGTTACATGCGTAAATATAATTGTAGTGTCAGCAATTTCTAGTGAAGTTCTGTTAATACAATGCTGAGATGCTTGTTTTAGATCTTGTATACATTCTAAGAATGATGTATTAATTTATATGTGTAATTATTTTGTAATCATATTTATATTATTAAAAGTTTATGAACCACAATATACGGGAAAAATATATTAAAATTATAATTATTATATATTATTATTATATGTAATTATTATATATTATTATTATATGTAATTATTATATATAATTATTTATGGAATTCTTTTTTGGTAATAAACTTTTATTTGACATATTGATGTTTGATGTACAATATATAGTTAAAATTTAGTTTCAATATTTTTTTAATTAGAATTTTAATAAAGTTATCGATGTGTAACTTTTTCCAATTAATATATAGTTTTTTTATAATGTGTTTTCTAATACATTATGAATATATTCATTGATTTTTATAAACTTTTTTTTTAAATACCCATAATGTAAATGTTATAAATATGTAAAAAAAAGCTATTAATAAGTCCAACCAATTTCAGTGTAATCACTCTTAATATTTTTATTCTTACTATTCTCGTTCTATTTTTTAAAGAATGAAGTTTTTACAGTAGAAAGTTTTCATTCTTGCAGCCCTTTCACATTGTAGTAGAAGTAGTAATTTCAAGTTTTTTCATTCTCAAACACGAAGTTAAAACATGCAGTCTACAATGAGTGAACATCACAGTTATGACGTAGTATGCAAAAGGGTGTTTTCTTTCTGCCAAGTATATGAGGCATCCAAAATGGAAAATAAGAAACATAAAAAGAAGAAAAGGCGACAGTCAAAAAGAGAGCACAAGGAGGAGAAAATGAGTAGTAAAAAAGCACTGTGAAGTAAAAGAAAGTGGTCGGTCATCTCAAGTAAGCCGACGAAAGATCAAAGTCTCTGTGTTCGGGTTATACAGGCTTACCAACTTATTTACTCCCTCCTTCACTCGTATTCTTTTCACTCACTCCCTCTTTTTCTCTTCCACATATATACCCACACATATATCATCTCTCCATCTTTATTTTCTCATAGTTTAAAGCAGCGTCAGCTGTACATGTATAAATTCAACCCTTCCAAACTCTTGTGAACTCTTTAAGGCTTGTTTTATAAGTATAAGGCATGTATAGACATGATATGAAGATAGTATCGACAAGGTAGAATGTTTCTGAAATAAGGGTAAGTATTGTAATAACGATATGTTAAAGCTGATATTCGTCCTAAATAGTTTAATTTTAATTATGTTTCAAGACTTTCGGTTATATTGAATAATTTAAACTTTTTACAATATCGTAGATGTATCTTAATTGATTTGTATTAAATTACCATTTTAACATTTCAAAATACTGTTTTCCTATCTTTTTATTAAAAATATTATAAGTGTACTTATTGAAGATAGATGTGTGGGTGAGCTCGCGCATGTTACGGGATGTAATTTGTAGTTACATTAGATGCTGATAACGCAAAAGTACCTCATTAAAAGCAACTATGCTTCTCTTGCAATAAGGCACTTCGCAGTATTGATATTGATCCAATTGTTTTTAAGTTTTGTTAGTATCTTTTGTCAGCAAAACTTTTTAATTTTAAGTATTTTATTAAAAATTGATTTTTCTTTTTTTTGTAAATAAATAAAACTATTGCGATATAAAATATTGCCTTTTTTGTAAATAAATAAAACTATTGCGATATAAAATATTGCGTATTGTAAACATTATTTTAATGATAACATAATATTGTTGAATATTTTGAGTGAGTATAAAAATTATAAAATATAAAAAAATACAATAGAGAACAGTTTACTTACAAATTTGATGTGCTTGCTGCAAATGTACGGCATCACTAACGTGAACATAATGATACAGAGTTTTGTCAATAAGTTCTTGTGGTTCATAGCCAGTGAGTTGCGGGACGCTGTAATAATTAATTTGTTTATTATATATATTTGTTGATGAATTTTATTTAAATTTTCTATTTTATAGAAAATTCATTTTAAAAAGTTGAATAATGAAATGAATCAGATGTTTGTGATAAAATAAATAAATTGAAATACACATACATTGAATAATGTGCATTTTAGTATACTTTTAGTTAAAATAAAAAATAAATTTAGTAGATAACAACATCGATATTAGTTTAAAGTAAGTATAATGGCTATCATTTGGTAATTCGAGCAAGGCTTAAATAGTCGAAGTTAGGTGAGTTTTTTCTGACTGTAAAATACTCCGTGAGTGAAATTTGATCGGTCGAGCTTCCACATATACAATGCATGCATTGCTTATACATTTGAAAACAAATGTATATTACTTATTTTTTTTTTAATTTAAAGTTGAATAATCTGGTACTGGAGTTATATGATTTCTTATTGATTCAAACGCATAAAAATATAGATTTTTTATAATTTCAAATATTAAAAATGTAATTTGATTCTTGTTAAAAATTAAATATTTTATCTGAAATTTAAAGAAGAGCATATTTTTTACTATATTTCGTAAAGTTTGTTTGGCTATCTTGTATGTCATTGTATTCATATGTCGGTACGAACATTGACCCCAAATTAAATAAATTTAAACCAGTGTTTTGAAAATAAAAAAAGCATAAATAAAAATGTATAATAAAAATATAAATATTGTACCTGGCATCGAGAAATATAAGTTTAAGATCGAGGGAAGCGCGGAACATGAACATGTTGTGATGCAGCTTGATTTCCGTGTTGGCGCTTGGTGGCATTGAGTATCCGACCGCCACGAGACCGACATTGTGGAGCTCATAGTTGGCGGACTTGTCATATTCGGAGCCAGCACCACCGGGTACGGGTACGTGCTTTAACTTTAGATATCCGGAACAGTGGATCACCTGCAAAAACCCGGAACATCGGGATATTTACTGTTGGCCATTCATGGTTTAGACAATACGAATATTTTGTTTAACAGCGTTTTTGGAGTTTTATTTTAAGGCGTATATATGTACACACTCTTTGCAAAGGACTACCGTATTTCGTGGTTTGTAACTATTTCCAAATAAACTTAGATGTTATACGGTTTTCAATGTATAATAGAAAGTTTTTTACTGTTTTGGGTTTATCTTGCTTGTATTTTAATGAAATTTAAGTTCATTATAAATTTTTTTTATTAATATGTTCATTAAGACTGAATAATTTTTCAAGGTTAAATTAAGGTATAATAATTAAATTTGTATTTAGATACCCTTTACTTCAAATACAATTTTTACTATTTTGTTTGACTATTTTTGTTTACTACAGTAAGCATAACAACAAAATCTTTTTTTTAATTTAATAGTCAATATAAGAAGCTATAAAAGGAAAAAAATTTATGATTGAATAATAAATTCAATTCATGAATTAACGAGCTTGAAAATGTTAATAAACGCAAGTGTGTTCGCATCAAAAGCTCGGTGACAAAGCTTAACAAGTTTTGTGTTGTCACGTGTATGTACTTTAGCAAATTAATTCGTTTCATGAGTCTTCTGCTGCTGCTACTAAAACAACGCAAAAGTAACCCAATATCCGACCAGCAGCTGAAAATAAGAAAAAATGTAAAAGAGCAGACCCAATTAAGTGCGAGCATACACACACAAAATTACATTATTCGCGCCTTCTTTTAAAACTACACACTTTTACAACTGTCGCATTCAAAGTATAAAGTAAAAAGTTGTGCGCGCATATCCACACGTAATTACCAATTTCAAGTACGATGAAACGGGTATGCAGTTGATAAAATGCATTGGCAACCCTCATCTATATACTTGCTGAATCTTCAACCCTGGATTTGTAAAACAAATAAGCACACGATGGGTGTGTTTGCTGGAAACGTTGCATGCATAAAAATATTTTTTCAAACTACTTTGTTTTTTTATTTATTCAGCTTGTGCTTATATGATGTATTTTATTAGATAGTTCAGTATTTTATATTTAATTGAAACATTAGTAATTAAAAGTAACTAACGAAGCCAATCTTGATTAATGAATAAAAAATAACGATAAAAAAACTTTCGTTCCTGTTTCGAATTTAAAATAATTTTCTTTAAAATTAAAACGACTTATTTCGTAAATTTTATAGTAAGAAGATATAAAGTATTGATCATTTAGCTATTATTTATTTAACTAATTAAATACTGTAAAAAAATTATATCTTACTCCAAAAGTATATTATAAATAAATAATAATATTAATTTGTTGATAATTGATATTATAAATGCATTTAAAAAATTATTTTATACTCGATATGCGCACAGATTTATTTTTCTTTCAATAAGTCATTTTTAAAAAAAGGTTTAATCACTTACAGTCATTTAAAAAATGTGTCTGAAATCTAATTTGTTCATGAGTACAATGCCTATTATTATACATAAATAAATATTTAGTTAATTGCAATTTAGGTATATTATTAAGATTTATAAAAGATGAACTACTCTTACGACTTTTAATAATAATGAAATTCGACCTTTTAAACTGACTCAGTCTTGAAAATAGAATAGGGATAGTGTTTTTAGATATTTTAACGTTTACAGAATTTATTAAATTGATTTTTAACATTAAGCAGCAAGAGGTATATGAGAATTTAATGTAAAAATTTCTGTAAATATTTTGAAAATTATAGTATTATTTAGCAAAATTATGTTTTAATTAGAACATTAAAAGTATAAAAATACTTTAATTTTATATTCCATTATTTGTAATGAATAAGAATAAGTAGTCGCCAATTACCAAAAAGGCAAACAAATCCGAAATACCACTCGAGTTGGAAATTCTAACACTACAGAAGTAATTCCTTTTAACAGCCTTCTGTCTCTTCCGAATTGTACGACCTAGGATTGCATAAATGAATGAATCTAGTCCCCTTCATTTCAGCATTGTCAACATCAGTACTATTCAAATAATTTGCATGCCCTTATATAATAAACTTTAGCTTATTATTGCAGATCAAAAGCGAAGTACCTGTTAGCATAAAAACCGCTTGCAAGTTTTCACATATGGTTTTATTACTGTTTGTGCTAAACTGATATGTTTTTCCAAAAAAATTCTTTTCATACATTTATAAGAACATTTTTGAAATTTCTATAATATCATTAAATTTCGCAATCCCATATAGTGTTTGTAATGGATGTTTCAGTTACTATGAAAGAATAAACGAGATCGCAATGAGAATAAATAGAAAATGAATTAAAACGGCTATTCGTCAAATGACTTGGAATCGGTAGCGTTGGCAGTGTTAACTTCTAAAGTCAGTGTTCGACAAACACGGACTCGAGATGAGCGTTCGACGTCCCATTTTTTTTATCCCATAAGCCATTTCAGTTCATTTCAGAGGCGCGCGCGCACGCTCAATTTGTCTGGGATGGTGCAAGTAAAGGAGTTCCACAAAACGGATCGATGCCACCCGGCGACGTCGCGCGACTTCTCGTCCTTTCATCCCTGTGTGGAAGTCAAGTGTGAAGTGGTGTTCCCTGCCGTTTTTTTACTATCGCATAAAAGACGATGCACGAGAATTCGTTTGGTATAATTCTGCTATTATATCAATTATTTCTTTAATCGCACAATTATTTAAATTTTATCGTCATTGTATATTTAGTTACTTTGTTTTATAAAGGAAACATTGGACTAAAATTTTTAGATGATTGTTTTTTTTAACTTTTATTAAATTAATCAGTAGAATTGATATAAAATAGGTACGTGACAGATATTTTTTTAATACAATTTTGTGTAGTGATAGAAGGTTTTATTTCCGCGTTCACAAAGATAACATGCATTGTTTGTAAGACAACTTTTTTTTAACGATAAACAAATAATCGCTAATAATTCGAAAAGGTTTTTGTATTTTTCAAATTATATTACTTGTAATAATGCAGTAAATATATGTTGATTTTTTAAATACTAACTAAACTATTACGGAAATAATATCATTCTACACATTTGTGCTTATTTTGTTGTTAATTTTGTGATTTAAAAGTACTTTCATTTCATGGTATTTTCATGGTCACTGTTTTTTCAAATAAATGACGTACTAATTGAAAGAAACATCTTTTCATAAAGTTTGAAAATTTTAATACATTATAAAGCATTATACAAATTATTCCATCGTTCGAGATTATTATTTATTGATTGAAGAAATAATAACAATAACATAATTATTGTTAAGCTGTAATTCAAGAAATTTTTAATTTTAAATATGAGAAAAAAAAATAAATACCTTAATGTACGAATAGAATATTTATGCTAAAAAAGGGAGTGAGACTAATAAAGAAGTTGCAGTGATAAAATAGTGACGTGAAAAAAGAAGAAAAGTGCCGTGTGAAAAGCGGAACTATGGAATACCGCGGCGGAAGTGATTTTACCTGCGATCCAATGGCTTGCGCGTGACTCTTACAATGCGGCCCCTACTTACGCCCGACATCATCCCTTATCTTTCATTTAGTATTTGAATTTTTATTCGTTCTTATGATTTTCTTCGCAGAAACCCAAATAATCTTCGTCGAAAACGTAACTAGCTGGTTTTCTTATTCGAATTGTTTTGTATTTTAATTTAAGGGTTTCACATGAGTTTGTTTTTTATTTAACAAATAAAAATCTCTTTCCCGTCTTTCATTACGGGTCTACACATGTTATAATAAAAAGATAGATTACTTTAAGAAGAACGATAAGTTTCTCTAAATTATTTAATAATCGTTGTAGTGAAATTTTCCACATTTAAACATCCATTACCTTGAATCCAGCGGAGGTAAGGCCGGCGTTTCTCTTTGCAAGCACACACTTCATCCTGAGAAAGAAAGCTCGCTCAATTTCGATATCTCCGTGGGAATTAGGCAGCGGGAGGGCGCCGCTTGGCAAGCACGAGCCACTCAGCACGGACGCCATCTCCTCGTGATCGTACTGATGGATGTATTCATAAATGCTGTTGCCGGTCAGTTCGACCTACAATTGTCAATACAAGCAATTTTTCCTTTTAGTCAATCTCTAAAGAACGTTTTTTTGGTTCTTATGTATATGAGATAATAGAAATCGGTTCTTATTAATTGAGTTGAGCTTTCATAAGGTGATAATTTTACGAGTGATGAATTCTTGATTTCAAAGGATATATTTGATAAATAAACAGTTTAATATGCTTTTGTAATTTAATATATCACATTTGTATTTTATAACAGGGAAATACTAAATATTTATCAAGCCTATATTAGAGACATAATAGCATTGTTTGACTTACTAACTGTCTATTTTCTGACAATTTAAAGTTTAGATGTATTCGGAAGTAACGTTGGTATTTTATAGAAAAAAGCATTAGGTGTGTTTCTCCTCTTATTAAAACTAAACAAGAAAAACACACAAAAAAATAATTTTTGTGATAATTTGTTTTTCCAAGATAGCACTCTGATTGTACAGTATGAAAAATGTAAATTGATCAACAAAAACCAAATGAAAAAGTAATATGTTTGTCTTTAATTTTTATGTTTAACTGTTAAAAGCTTTTAATTAATAATTGATATTTTTTTATTTATTAGGAAAATTGTATAACTTATTTAATTACTTACAATATTTCAAATAATACATTGAGTACATTTCGCTTCACAGTAATGTAACGTGAGCATTTTACTAACCTGCGATAGTCCTAAAAGTACGCTGGCTGTTTCGCTAATGTACATTATTTTTCCATCAGGTGCTACAACGAAGATAAATCCATCTAATGTCTAAAGAGATAAGAATTTAATTATCAATCTTTAAAAAAACTTCTTGGTTTATATATCGTTAATATACTCACTTGAAACAAGTGGGAACCCAACTCTTTAATTGTTGTTTCTCCAGGATGGTTTAATGGTGGCGCCGCACCCCATTCATCTCCAAGACCTGAACATAAAATCATTTAAATTATTGATTCCTCTCTTTTCACCTTCTCTCTTCTATTTAATCTGAGATTTGCTTTCATATAAGTTTTAAGGTACATGTTATGCTTATAATAGAATAAATCATTTTCGGGACCACTGGTGGTACACGAAATTTACGTTTAATTCGTTCTTACGAAGTCGTCATAACAGACGATGATGTTAAGATTTGATAGATTAAATCTTGATAAATCAAAACCGTTTTAGATCAGTATCTCTTGCTCAATAAGATACAATAGATTTGACACTTCGCTTTGGTAGCAAATGCACGTGAGTTTATGGTTATTTGCGTAAAAATAAATTAGTTTAATATTTATTTATAAATAATATCGAATCATTTTGTGTGACTAAAACTTTGTGACTTTTTATACTATGTTATATAATATTCAAAATTTCTCACCAATAGTATAAAATTATATGTACGAAGGATACATTAACACTTTTATTCTTTCTTGCATATACACGTGGGGACAACGATCGACTCACACACTCGCACGCAAATACGTTAATTCATCAGAGCCACCTTGTAGAAAGGATACTTAGACTACGTAAAGGGCAAATAGTATCGGATGAGATGGGTGTGATTGCGCACTTAATACATTGTTATGCGAGGGTATCTCTCTCTTTCCTCCTTCTCTGTCGACACTGCTTTGTAAGCAAAGCATGGGGGCTGTTATTGCGTTACAATGGCGCCCCCGTTCTCCCTTGTATTTCCAGACATCGTTCAATTGAATTTCAAGAGGTCGCATCCCTCTAGAAGAGCTAGCCTTACGTTCATGGCCATCTAGTATTTGTATGCGGATAAATGAATCGATCGCTCATGCTTATGCGTAAGCGTAAAATCGAAAAAAAAAAAAATAAAAAAATTTACGCTAAACAATTTTGTTCATTATGAGTTATTCCCTTTGCAGGATGATATATATTGTGATAAAAAAATTAAAATAAAAAGTAGAATTTCAAATCACACATGATTTGCTCGATTTGCTATTTTCTATATGCGTTCGTGACACTAGTGTGTTCAAACATTTAACTAATAATTCCGTTTCTTTAGACTTGGTCCTCTGAAGTAAAGTGCAACCTAATGTCAAATTTCATGCTTTTGTTAATCCCTAAGCAATAGATATTGATCTACAAAGGTATCAATCAATTGATTTCTTATAAAATTTTTTCTAAATCTAGGATCGAAACATATAGTGATAGTTCCTTATGAATTAAATGTAAATTTGATATATCTACAGAACCAACGTTTCATTTAGTTTTCAATGATCTGTAATATAATTGGTGTTTTTCTCAATCCGCTTTATAAGAATTACTTATACGCTTTCTATTATTCATGCATTATTTGCTTTAGTCCAATGTAACAACAATTGCATAATGTATTACAAAGGTAGGATGAGTGAATCAACTCATTCTCATGTATAAGGATAAAATTTTTTACAAAAAAAATTTTTCTGTCTCGCTAACATATAAATTAATGCACAAACACGGAATACTTAAGTTCAGATGAGGCATGACTATATCAAACGCAAATCATTAACATGCACAAATCTCTTACAGTTTATAGTAGTTCAATTACGTTTGACCCTTGATTATTCAATATTATATTGTTTTTCGTCAAATGAAGATTTTTCTTGAGTCATATCACGTATTTATAAATAGTTTTTTTTTAATTAAAATACAAAACATAATTCTAATTATTTAAAAAAACTAAATATCATTCAAGGATATTATATGTGGTTTATTTAAAGAATTACTTAAATATAATTAAAATCGGTCACAAATAATTTTAATTATGTTCTGAGTTATTGTAATAAAAATAGTTTTATAAGAAACATATGAATTTGTAATTAATATACGAGTTTTCAAATGTAATTAGATTTCAATTCTAGTGAAAACATAAATTTTGAATGTAATATAGAGAAGATAATGCTAATTTTTTTCTGCTATAAAACATGCCACTAATGAGAAATAACTAAAGCTCATATAACATATTTTACTTAATAAATATGTTTGAAAGGCTTTAAAATAAAACAGTTAGAAAAAATCGACAATTAATAGAAAAATCAGGAAGCATATTTGCTAGCAATGATTTATTATACAATTTACAAACTAATTTTTTACTGTTTCTACATGACCAATAATTCATTAGTACAACTTTAATAATTATAAGGGTTCATATAAGCTTCAATACTTTAATACGATAACCGTATAATAAAAAGTTATATTGCCATCCGACGTCATTTAATGCTCTATTTAAAGCCTACGGAATGGGGCGGAGAGGAATGCTTTCGATACGGGTATGTTCTATATTAAGGGCGGAATGTAAAAGCTTACCGTCCGGGAACAGATTTCTAAGTTTAAGGTAACTGGTGGTGAGTCGTATGACGCTGGCCTTATCGAGTTGCGAAGTTATTGCCGCCGGTAATGGTAGAAGTTTCGCCAGTTCACAAAACTCTTGATTCTCTTTTTCACGGCGATTCTTCGCAGCGTCTCGGCTTTTTGCCTTCATCACGACTTCTTGGGGACCGGTACCCGCCAGGCCGATTGTGTTATTATTATTGTTGCTTATGTTGTTGTTGTTATTGTTGTTAAGGTGGTGGTGATGGTGATGTTGAATCACCTTTTGCTGGTGTTGGTGTTGTGAAGTTAGGTCCAACGTGTCCGTTAGCGGGCACTCTAAAAACACAATTAATAATAATTTTTAAATTTATAATTTTTGTTTTTTAAGTACTTATGACGGATTATCACAATTTTTTACTAAAACATTTTCGGAAGATATTTGAGCACATGTATCATTTAAAATATTGAAATATTGTATTATGATTATTTTAATTCCTTAAAGGGGCAGAGAAAGAATTAACAAAATACGAATATTTTTTTATGTATGAATATGAAATAATTAAAAGCAAAAATTAATTTTTTTTTTAGTATATATATTTTTGTGATTTATCATTGTGTTTATGTATAGAATGGATGTGAGCATGATGAATCTTTATTTTGAAGTTTAATTAGTTTACTATATGCTTCTAAAACTTTTTAATAATAATGCTGAAAGAATGTTTAATATTTTATCGGTAGATATCACTGTTTGGTGGTTTTGAATGTATAATCATGTAATTTACTTTTAATTTAATTTAAAAAGCGTAGTCAGAGTATAATATAAATTCCAGTATAATTTTGCTAAACAATTTTTGTCATCTAGATGATGTTTTAAATTCTGTGGATTTAAATATATTAACAAACTTGTAAATATAATTAATTTAACTATATATACTTTAAGCATAAATAAATAGATGAAAGAAAATGATTCGTAAGGTGCATAAGATACTAAATTGACGGATTCTCATATCCAATCTCGGTGATCGTTTATGGTGACTTCACACGTTTTCGAGTTAAGGACAAATTGAATTAGCTTTGTGCATGCAAGGTGAGGAAAATGGCGCTGGATGTACAAAGGATGGCAGAAATCCATCGCTTGATGCCTAATTACTCGCGTCTGCGCACCAAGAGAAACTACATACGAGTCTTTTCGAGCCGTATAACGCGAAAGATGAAAAACAGCGCGAAAGATGTATTGTGAGCATTCTGGGAAGCGCCGTCATTATATTATTACGTGTGCGAGAGAAATCGTCGAGAATTACTGAATGTGCGAGAACTCTAATGTATATAATATATTTTCTGCCTTTCTTTAGCATTTTTTATTTGTTTCCCGGTTCGTTTTTGGTCATTTTCGCAATTATATTGGCATAGGAGTAGTTACTTTATTAACGGGTGACTAATTTGTTTCATTGTACAAAAAAGAATAATATCATGCGCGACAAGTTTGGAAGACCGTTTTCAGTTTTGCAGAAAGTCATATAGAAATAATTTGGAATCAAGGGTTCTCATCAGCACCTATCATACATCCGTTAATGGTCACTTTGACATTTATTAGATATTTTCTTTTCTCGACAATTTTAGATTCAGGATTTTGAAGAAATTTTGTTAAATTTTGTTAAACAATATATGAGTACGTGCTCTTTGTAAACCAGTGATTGAAACGCAATATTTAAATAACTTTTGGAAGTTGTAGCATGTTTTAATTTATTCTAAAGTTTTCTGCAGATAAGCTCTCTCATCAATATAAGCCAGTGTTTTATGTGATTATACAGTACTGCACGATATCTTTTATGCATAAAAATGGGCATTCCTTTTTTTCTATTTTTTCTAAGAATAAATATATTACCTAATTAAATGGGAAAAATGTGTATGTGTACCTTTGTAATTACTAATCATATATGGTTTTGAGATGTTCGTATTAATTCTTAAGTTACATAAATATATCTAAATCTAATATTAATTTTCCTGTATTTAAAGCTTAATTTTGTACTTATATTGTTGTAATTATTTTAATTTATTGTAAAATGAAGACTAATAGATGGCGAAATAAAAATTTAATAAATTCTATTACATGCGGTAGTGGATCGATACCATTAATTCAAAATGAATATCTTGAATTAGTAAAGAAGTATGGACTACATAGTTCTAATAAAACTAATTAATATTCTTAGAAATACTGTCGGTATACGTACAATGAATTTAATGAATTAGTGGTTGCAATATACCATATTCCTTCCAAATTAACTCATTACGACATCGTGCACGTGTAAGATCATACTTTAATTTTGGTTCTTCTCGTGTATACTTGTAATAATTATTGAAACTGAAACCCAAATTGCAAATCAACCTTTACGAGGAGAGTATGTGTTCGGTACACGAAAGAAATTTATGGACGAGAAATGTCATTGAAAACAAAATTGTTTTTCTTCGTAGATCATCGAGGATTAAAAGCTTGCGCATAAAGTGCTATAAACGTCGATAAGAAGATAGTATTAAGAAGTCAAAATGCAGAATGTGGGAAAGGGAGCCCGTACCTTTTCTGCGCTTCCAGCTGGTGGCGTATGCAATATCGGTGGGCCTTAGCCTTTTCATACCCGCGGCCATCTTCTCTAGCCTCAATGCCTGCTGCGGCAGTATCATCGGCGCCCGGGCGCACACTTTCATGATCGCGTTGTCTCCAAACCCTTATCGAGGCAGTAACTTCAGGTTTCTGTCGCGATGAGTCGCACGTGGAATTGAGCCTTCCTTGGGAATCCAATTAGAACCGAGAACAGGGCGCGCACCGCACTACAGGAGCGAAACTATGGGAGACCCGATAGTCGCAGCAGTCGATGCGGTCGGCTCACTTCGGTTTCAACGACTGTCAAAGCTCACCCGTGCTCTAGGCTCCCTCGGTCCCCGTATTTCTCTTGCTTTCGTTCACTCCCTCTCTCTCTTTATTTTTCTTGCTTGCCCTTCCTGTATCGGCCAGTGGCAGGACGAGACGCACGGTAGCGTGCATGTTTACTGCGGGGAAGGTAAAAATGGGAAAGGTACCACCCTTATATTTTAAGCTCCACCCTTGTCAGATGTCTGCGAGAGGGGGTGCGCGCCGCGCTCGACGAAGGATTGGCCCCACCGGGACTGACATTTGCTTTTTATGACACTAGTTTATCGTGCGTATGGCACTGCTATGAATTTACTTATGATTGCGTATTTGCATTCATTCTATTTATTTGTTTGTGATCCTTTATTATGCTCGCTCTGTACTCCAATTAATTTATGTGGATTGGAATACGAGCTATTATAATCAAATAGGGATTGAACGAGTCATTAAAAAGTTTTTTACATTATTACCAATAAATGAATTTAACAATATTACTGATGAGTTTTATAAAAAGAAAATTTAATAATGAATAAATTAAATTAGTTAAATAGTGACAATAGTGTCTTTTTCATTTTTGTAGGGTTCTTAGATAAATTATTATTGCGTTGATCTTGTTGATTTGAAATCAAATTTTAAACTTAATACACATTTTTTAAGGATGTTATCAAAAAATTTTTATAAAATTTTTTATTATATAAGGCGAAAAGATTCTTTAGAATCTCTTAATTTAATGTAATTTGATTTACAGAGCAATGAAATTTCGTAGTATAAGGCAAAACGTATTTGGCATTAACTGTACTAAACACAATTCTAAATTAGGTAACGAATATATAACCAAAAGGAAATAACTTTTATATAGTTTATTAGTTGTAAGATAAATCGAGAATTTACGGATACATTTAAAATTTTAAAAATTAGGTAAGGTAGATTATCTTTTTCTTACGACAAACAAAGAGAATAATTATAAAATATTGTGAATACATTATTGTATGGTTTCTTATCTCTGTATATACAGTTATATAAATAAACTTTTTTAAGAAATATTACATGAAACTGACAAAAATTTTACGTGTAAACTTAACATATAATTTTAGTTTATATTTTTGTACTTGAAAAGTCTTTTATATACTAAAAATAAATACCCTAGTAATTTTATAAAATATTTCTATCAAATACGAATAATTTTAAAATAATCTAAAAATTGTTACCATCAAATTATGACAATCTACACATCTGCATTAATTTTGATATTCATCATATACTGATATAAATTTACATCGTTGAAATCGACGATTGTACAAAACTGAGAAAAGTTCTCAGATAAAAAAAATGGTAAGCATTAAATGTTTTGTTAAATGGAAAAATAAAATGGCCGATCTACTAAGTAGGAGGGAATCCCCAGCTAGTTTAATACACGAAGAGATGGAAGAGTGCTACGGTCATCTGGAAAAAGGCTCTGCGACTGGCGTTTACACTAGGGGCGGGTAAGCAGGGGGTTGAGAAAAGGTAAAAGTATTACGATGGCCGAACGGGAAAATGCAAAAGCAATGCATGGGAGTCTCTGGGAAAGACCCAAGATTCACGGCGGGTGTCGTTTGCTGGTGGCGTTACTGTTCTACTAAAGAGCGCCACAGGAACCCTCTGGAATTAAGAATGGAAGAAACAGAAATTTTCTTCGAGAGCCCGCTCATTGAAAATGCAGAACTTCAAGGGAACTAATGAACATCTTTTGAGGCTCCCGACTGGCATCAAAATTTGATCAAAATTTTTTTGCGCTTTTCACTTTCACACCATATTATGAGATACACTCGTTAATACTAATATCCATAGAATCATTTATACAGATTCGTAGTTCATTATTTTTGTTGCAAAATTTCAATACATTTCTTTAGGTTGTCAAATTCATAAGGAATAATATATAATTTAATAAAATTGTATATTCTTCTACTAGCTCTTTAGCTCGGAGGCTAAATTATCAAATGTTTCTTTATTATATTTATTATAAAAAAAGATATGTTAGTTAGTACGCATATATTGGGCAAAATTATGTACTGTAATATTTATTTATTTTATCTATACAGAAATAATATTTATAAAATTAAAAGTTACAAGCAGTGAGTAATTTAGTATACTGTTTTAAATGCTTCGTTTAATTAAATATCTTTCAATTTCCTGGATATTAGCAAAGTATAGACATATTGTGTTTTTTTTATAAAATACTGAAAATTAATTACAATGATTATTTACTATAATAAATTAAAAATGCTATACAAGAAATTAGACAATCAAAATACATAAAATGCCGAATCGTAGCTTAAATCAGAATATGAAGTTTTTCGGTCCCTAAAAAATATATTTATTCATATTAAGGTATTCGCAATTAGGACGTAAATAAATAAGAAACTCATTCTTATACTAATCCATTTTCTTAACGTTAATTACTCACATAGTTAGGGACTTAGTCAACGTAATAGCGTTTGAATGTCTAGGGAGGGGGAGTGAAAAAGGGAGAAAGAGAGAAGTGGTAAGCGGTGTCCACAGGAATCAGAAAAATAATCCACAATATCAATCCAATTTTCCCCACGTCCTAGTGCGTATCTTTACATTTTACCGTCCATTCTAGGCACCTGCAATACATTATATTTTGAGCCTCATAGAATGAACCGTGGCTAAGGGGATTCCCCGATCCTTTTCCTACCTTCCACGCGTGCGGTGGCTGCTCACGCAAAAGGAAAAAGGTTTCAAGAGTAGTTCGGATCTTCACTTTTAGTATATGCCTAAAGTATTTACGTAAACGTGAAATTCAGAACAGTGATTAGCTATGTACATGCTGATACTGTGTTTCTATTTATTGACGGCACTTAAAAAATTTTTCAGATCCCTTGACCACTAATAATTTTCGGCAAATTGACTTATAGTATGTATTTTATAATTTCACTCTTATATGAATATAGACATAACATTCTATAAGGTTGAAATTTTTCTGATGTATTTTTTTGGAGCGCATATTTTATTAAAGTATTAAACTTATAGGTTCAATTAATTTTCTTAAAATCACAACCATTGTTATATAAAGAATTTTCATTCTTTCTTTATTTTAATATAATTTGTTTTATTTAAATTAAAACATTTTTTAATTAACATTACACTTACTCATCTTTTTTATCTTATAAAACTATTAAATTTATATATCAGTGAAGGATTCAGAAAATGTACAATCATTAATGACTTTTAATTTGTTGTACCTTTAATTTATGAAAAATATTGACAAATGATTAAGTATTACTTTTCAAGTTACATCGTTTAGTTTTTACTGTAAAGAAATAACTTTGACGGATCAAATAAATACATATTTTCTAAGTTTTTCATTTGTATATTCAAACTATTTTTTTTTTAATAATACATGTAAGACTTATTTAACTTGAATTACAAATGCAAACTAACATTTTTGAAATTTTGAAAGACTGAATATTATAATGTAATGGCAGCAAAAATATAAATATTGAATTGAATTATTTACACGATAAAGATTTATATATTTGAAATTGGTTAGTTAAAAAATTAGCACCAAAATTAAGTTTCTATCGAATCGTTAAACGATTAGAGAAACAACAGCCCATTATAATCCATATTTATTTTCTCATTCGAGATAAATAAACAAATAATTTGTAATCTTCTTTTCCCATGAAAAATAAAAATTTGCAAATTCTTTCCACAAAATCCCGGTGTACGTTCAGCTCGTAGACATAAGTACGCATCATCTTCTTTTATTTCTATCCCTTTTTCTTCTCTTTTCCTTCCATAACAGTGAATGTTTTTCTTTCCACCAACATCGTCACAAGCTCTTGTTCGTTTTGCTATGCAATCGCGATTCTATCTCTGCAACGAAATCCTCCTGACTTAGAGCAATCCTGATGTATAGGAGTAGCATAGCAAAAGACAACGACGAAATGGAAGCAAGGCGGATGGGATAGGGAGAAACAATACATAACTTACTATTTGAAAAAATCCCAAATATATTACAAGAATTTAATTATTTCAATCATCAATATCAAAATAAAATATAGTATAAAAAATATTCACCAAAATAAGATATTGATTTTATGCCATTTGTTTAAATGAATAATGTTAGTTATAACGAAGTTTTTGGTAGTTCAGATTTTAAAAGTTTTATATTGATTATAAAATATCATTGATTCCTATTATTGATTAATAGTAAAGAATATATTTTAGTTAAATAATTTTATTTATCTATTTTCAAATAATTTATTTCAGATGTAATAAAAAATTATTTTTAATTATTGTTTGATTATTATTTAAGGTCGTTTGTTTTGCTTTAGTGCATAAAAATTATATTTTTAATTTATGAAATTAAATATATATTTAAAATTTATAATGTTTTAATTTGTTTTCTTGTATCGATAATTTAATTATTATGTAATATGTATTTGTACATTTAATCAATCTGAAATATCTTATAAAATTTTAAATAATCATGTTGATTTATTAGAGCGTATTAAAAGATTCAAGTTTATCTGTAATTTAGAATTTTTAAGCATTAATTCTTTAAAATTTATTAATTTTTTAATTTTCTGTATAATTTCTTATATCTACTACATGAAATACTTAACTCACTTTAGTTTTGCTAGAAATTCCTTACACATCTTTCAGTGCAATACTGTTAAGGCAGAGATACCTTGTAAGGCTGTCTGGCTAAGAACATGTGTTTCGTATTAGACCTACCTACCTGTTCAAAACTACAGCATGCTTTACTGTTTGCTTCGTTTCTCTAATTGTCTATATTTCGGTCTACGAGTTTTTATATATTTCTCTCACTCTCTCTCTCTCTCTCTATATATATATATATATGTATATATATATATATCTTTTATCTTTTTTGAGAATATCTTTTTCTTTTCTTTCACCTTTTATTTTTTATGCATTTATTTCACTCTCCCTGTTTTTTATCATTATGATATAGTTTTCAAGTACTAACAAAACATGTAACCAGTTGATTCTTCGTGTAAATATTCAATACGAAACTAACACTAACCTCCAAGAAAAAACATCGAATTCCGTGAGTAGCCTTATTACTACTATTACCTCTCTAGGAAACACAATTATGACATGTGTTTTGCATTCTCGCGGAGAAGGATCGAATTGACGACATAGAGAAAAGCAATGACACCTTTTCGTTGTTCCGGCAGTAAAAGTCAGGTTCAAACCTGTTTTGTCTCTTCCTGAAAAATTGAGTGAGAATACTATATATATATATAATACTCCTATTAGTCTCTGGTATTTCACTTCTCATTTTCTCGGCTCCTCCTTTTATTCTATCTATTAATCATTCTATTCCGTTTATAAATTCGTGAAAGAGTAGACTTTTTTAAACATGTACATGAACTGATAGATAGAATGAAAGAAGAAGAGTAAATGGTGGAGAAAGAGTGAAGGAGTTAAGTGAGCGGGAAAGAAAGAGTGGATAATAAAAATCGATATGAAGCATTTGTCTATGAGTAAATATTACTTCCCTACTATTTGTATCTTTTGATACTTTTAAAAATATATTTGGTGGCAAAAGAATATGAACTAAATAGGGTACGAGCTATTAATTAACACGTATTTTGGATTGCCTTTATTTGCTTGAAATCCTTTAAAACATAAGTTCAGCATTTCATTCCTATGGATTTGTAAAATATTTCCAAACAAACAATCTTGTTAGTAAAATTGACCTATTCCTCTTTATGTAGTATTAGATTTTTATATCTAAAATAGTTTCTGTATGATATAATTATTATACAATTATAAAATTTTTTTGCAAACATTAATTTTTTTATAAATATCTACGATAAGTGTAAAGAAATTGTGATTTGCACAAATTGACACAAAGGTTTGAATCACATGTTTAAGCTTAGCATATGAGTATTCATCAAAAGATCGTTATTTTTATTATAATGATTGGATGCATTACTTTAAAAATTATAACAAGTATGATCTTTTAATATTTTATATTTAAATACGTAGTATTAATAATCAGATATAATGCATATTTTCAAATAATGATTACTTACTTAATAAAAATTGTTGAAATTGAAAGAAGTATATTACTATCTTTAGTAAAAAAGATTTGTAGTTTTTAGAAAAATTTAGTTTAATACTAATAGTACAATTATAAGGAATAAAATATAATATTGAAGAAAGAATAAAATGGAATTATAAATTAGATAAATAATTTATAAATTTTCAATCGATATTAGCTAAGTACTATATATTTTGAAGTTAATATAAATAGAACCAAAAAGTTCATTTGTAAAGATGGGAGATTATTAAAAAAAATAGAATTATTGTTCCATAAAACTCATGTAATATAATTCATAATTCAGAGTTAAATAATTTCATGAATTTAAATAATAAATTTCAGTTTTGAGTGTCACCTTTTTTAGAATGCATTATTATTGTCCGTTTATTCTATATTTTCTCTTTATAACCTATTATAAAAGGGTTCAAAAAAATAATGTAATCTTTATAAATTATTATCAAATATGTATACAATGAAATATTTAATTAAGAATCTAAAAAAATCATGAAAAACATATGTTTTTATTTGGAAACAATTCTTTTAATTTTTGGTTATTTGCTGTCATAAGTAAAATTATGATTGACTAAAGTTGTACTATTTGTCAATAATGTAAAAGTACACAAACTTACGAATATGATTTTATTTATAATGAAATATGATTAATTTTTTTTTATTCCTAAAAATTAATAATTAAATTTATAATATAAAATATTACTAAACATTAAATTATTTTTATAAAAATGAAATTTTTTTTTTATAGTTTGTTTGCTTGTATTAAAAGTTGTAGATTATAACAGTAATTTTAAGAATTGCTATATATATAATCTTATATCAATTTGCAAATGACATTATTAATAAAAAGTTGTCAACAATTAATCTTGTTTTTTTTTATTTATAATCAAAACACAGGTTTATTATAAAAAAAATTATTTTAAACAAATTTTTCTTATTAATATTGTGATAATTATAATGTGTATACATTATATTAAAACATTCGTAATATTTTTCTAACAAGATAAATTATGTGAATATGTTTAACGTATATTGTTTATGCAATTATATTAATGCATTAAGCAATGAGAATCTTGCAGGTTGTACGCATTGCTTAATAATTTATTAATTCATCTAGCACAAACAAATTTCATAAGTCCGATATTTATGCTTCATTTTTTTGTTATAGGAGTAGATATGTTGATATCAACAAGATTTATAACATTTTTATATACAATAAGAAATAGAGAATGGACTATTTAGAATGGAAGCACGAAGTAAAAGAGTTGGGATACAGTAGCAGAGATATGACTAAAGAAATTGAAAATTTGTAGTACTTTTTTATCTGTTTTTAATAATATATTATTTAACCTAATGAATAGCATAACATTATTATGATATAAAAAACAATACTGTTTCTCTTTATTTACATAATCATGTGAAAATATAATGATATACTATATATATTTTTTACGTTTTATTTTATAAATGTTTTTGTATTCGTACGCATAAATTCTTGTAATAAGGTTATTTTATTTTGTAATGTTTAGGTGACACCGAAGTATTGAAATACGAATATAGAAATTGATCGATATTAATAAATAATTATCTGGTAAATCATTTAAATGATCTTTTAAAACATTCGAATAAAATTTTGATTTAATCGGTAGAATACGTTTGTAAATATCTATATACATTTACAAATATTACAAGAAAGTCAAGATTCATAAACAATAATATTGCGTATTGAATCAATATAGTTTTATAATAATTTATATTATTTACGCATAAAATTTGTTTATAAAGCTGTTTTCTTACTTGAAATTATTACAATAATTTTATTTGTATAAATGTAGAGGTTTTAAATTATACACACACACATATACACAACATAACTCATAACAACAACTTAAAGTCAGATATGATTAGGTCACTAGATTCATTAACAAAAAAAAATGTTAAAAATATCAGAAATAAAATCTATAAAAGTACACATTTAAATCAGAAAAGATTAAAAAAATTATTTTCTTAAATAATATAAATTTGTTAATATATTGAGTTTATATAAAATTTAAATACTTTCGTTAAAATATATGATTTTCATAAGGGATTTAAAATGTGGTTGTATACTATACTATTTATTTTAAACAATTAGATTTTATCAGTACACAATACATGTAAAATCATCCATCTGAAAGTTACGTAAATACAAAAAAGTATTTTTTGTCAATGAAAATTGAACTCTTTGAAACAAACTCTCAATATAAAAATAAAACAAAATCTTTTTTCGGAAACGAAACTCTCTCTGAAAAGGTTTAAGTTTTTCTTCAAACAACTGTACAAGTGTATTCGGTCATCACGCTCGCTTATTATTCAACTCACGTAAATCTGATTTTTGCCTGTAACTTCGGAAAATCACGGCGTGCATTTGATGAAAAAGTAACAGAGAGGATACAAAAGTGATCGCGTAGGAATGCGTCAAAACCTACGGATCGCACCTCAGGAAATCCTGTAGTCTATTCAGAAAACACGTGCGCATGCGTGAAAGAGACTTTTCAGCGCCTGTTTTGGCATATAATAGCTATGCGAAAAAAACCAGGAATAGACACGATGATCGTGACTCTTCAATGAACATGAACGATACAGTTCTTGAACAGGAACGATACCGGAAAAATTTGTTAAGGACCACCAATTTTTTTTTTAATTTTTCTTTTTTCTTTTAGCCTAGTAACAATAGGCATTTATTTTGCTATTATAAAATTTTCTTGGTAATAATTTTTTAATTCTTCAATTATATTTTCTTATATTTAATATAGTTATAATATAATTAAAACGTTACATCATTTATAAGTTTTCTTTAATTAAACTATTGTATTCAATACAATAGTTTAATTAATAAACTATCATAAAAAATAATGTATAAATCAACTGCATATAAGCAATCATTTCCTTGTACTAAAATATTTAATAAATATAAACTTTTTATGATTATTAATTACAGTTAGTGATATAGGATTGATTGTTGTGTATGTAAAAGGCACTTGAGTAAGTCAGATCTAAAGAAGTTTTAAGTCAAGCACGTTAGTATAATATACATTTTATAAATATTGATAAAATTATAAAAAAATTGTAAACATATTATAAAAAAAAATTACGTTTGTTAACTAAATGATTTAAAATAATTATATATTTGTTATATAATCGAAGCTAGTTCATATTGCAAGTTAAAAATATTTTTTGTTACATTACATGATAATTATCAATTGATTTATTATGATTTGATTTAACTCTTGTAAACAATTTTTTATTACTTAAAAAATAAATTTAAATATATTGTATACTTATTTTTATTATTTTATTAATATTTAATTAATAATTTTTACAAATTTTTTTAGTATAAAAGTCTTCTGAATAAGTATACTGATGAGAAATAAAAAATATGTACTTTTAATAGACATCAAATTGACTAAGAAATATAACTCAAATACATGAATTTATTCGTAATTATACTTAAACATGTAATGTAATCTTAGTTGTTAGACCCTGAAAAATGTTTGAATTTGAAAGTCCCATCCAATCTAGGCGGTTTTGTTAAAAGTAATTATTGTAGCCTGTAGAAGATACCAATGCTGCCCCGTACAAAAAGGCCACACCAACAGGCGCGGAGTTTGCCTCCGATTCGTCAGCATCAGGAGCCTCCCGATTAATCTTGTCCCCTTCCCATCTCAGACTTCTTCCACGAGACTTGACTATGGCCAAGTCCATGTACGTGTCCAATGGGCGTTGCTTCTTTTGGGTCGCGTCTTTTCTCAGCTGAAATCTCATTGTTGTGCGTAACAGGGGTCCCCTTCTAGCGTTGGTGTATATTCTAAGGACCGCGGGGGAGTGAAAGTAAATGTGCTAATTATGTATGTACGCGATGGCTGTTTTTGTTATTTTTGTGATATAAGGATTTAAATAATACTAGATATACTGATTGTCCTTATACTGAATTCTTAAACATTTTTATTTATTTTATACAAACATATTATAAACATCATTGTATACGTTCAGTTAAAAATACTTCCAAAATGATTAGCTAACGATGATTTTAGAAAATAAAAAAAGCAATAGTTTTGAATAAATTGTATGTATGATATCAGCTCTTAGATGTAAATTTTTTAATGCGATCTGTTGATGAGATAATAATGAGAATTTGTATTAAATTTTCAGTAATTATAAGGATTTTACATGTACTCATTTATGAAGTGCGATAAAATGATTAGAACTAAAAAAACCTCTATTATTTTATGCGATGTATTTAATATACGAAAATACAGAGGTTTATTTATGAAACCCAAAAAACAAGATAGTAATAGATATAGGTGAAACGAAATAATGCATGGAAAACCTGGAGATACGTTAGGATGTCGATTGAAAGGAAAAAAAGTCTGTAAAGAGGAAGGGATAGATGTAGAGTGGGAGAATCTCGCTAAGCCGAGAAGCGGTTGCGAACTCGCGCCCCGCCGAAAGTGCATTGAGACAGTCACGATCGGTACAAAAGCGTACACGCGTGCGACAAAACAGAGTTTCTACGTTTTCTATGCTTCACCAATATGCCTATCCCTCCTATCGTTTTTTTCTTCTTTACATATTTTTTCCACTTCGTCTTGTCGCTCGACGTCGCTTTGTTTCCGTAATACTCATTTGTTATGTTTCCTTTATTTTTTATAGGAACGCGTGGGAAGGCTTGATCTCTATAATACATAAATCAAATTGAACGGATTTGATAAAATATATTACATTTTTCAACTATGTATTATAAATAACATTTTTCTGTACTATAAACTAATTTTTTAATATTTTATTAAAAAAATGTTTGAAAGTAAAATTGACAAAAATTTATCATAGTTTTTTAGTGTTAGTATTTAGTATAATTGAAAATTCTAACAATCGCTTAACATTATTTTGTTAATATTTATAAAAATTTTGCTCCTAACATAGATAGAAAATTTATTTTAAATTTTAAAAAGTTTGAAGTTTAATCCGTATCAAACGCTTTTTTATCATGTCTTCAAAAATTTAATTTTATATCACAATAGAGAAAACAAATATTATTGGGAATGAAGTAAATAATATTTTTTTTAATGTGTCGTAGACAAATTGAAATAATATAAAAAATTCTTATAATTTTGTATTGTGATATGAAATTTTTTTCTACCCAGGATAAGTGAATAACAATAAGATTTACTTATATAACCTGTTATGTGTTTAGAAATAAATGTGACGATCTTGCTTCATTAAATGTAACCAAAAGTAACCAAATATAAGAAATCAACGAATTAGTTATACTGAGCAAGTTTTTGATATTTCGAGAAATTTGATGTATCTAATATGGATTAGGATCATAATATTATTAGCCTTTGTTTGAACACATATAAGATACTCATTATGCGTCAGCCGCTATAGTAATAACACATGGATGAAATTTTTGATGAGATTGACTCAATCCAGATGATAAAATGACTCAGTTACCAATTTGAAGGTGTTTTTGACCCAAATAATAAGATTTATGAGTAATGATAAGAGATATGGGAATATATATCTTATGTTACTACATTGTATCTAATTTATGTTACAGTTATATTGTTTATAACTATATATACAACTATTTTCTCATTTTATATGCTATAATAAAATATATATATAAAAAATATATTTAGTTTTTTTTTAAAGGTTCTTACACTACGATGAATGTAGTATATGAAAGTATTTCGTTTATGTATCATAATTATTATTGAGCATAAAAATAAGTTACAAAATATATTTTTTTATAATTGTTAATAAAATAGTATTATACATTTTAGCTTAAACATTTAAATTAACTTCATTTACTTATAAATTTATTTTTAAGTTTCAATAATGAGAACAAAAATCATAACGGATTTGTAAACTATATTTGCTATATTGGAAAGAAAAATATGTCATAGACATATTGACACGTATGTACTCTTAAATACATTTGGGTCATAATCTTATCGAAGGGAGTATTCTCTTTAGAAGAACCAGTACTGTTGCAAGGGAAGTAGTATCTGAGAAACGGTAAGTATCATCAGCAAAAAGAAAAAGGCGTTAAACCGGTCACGTTTGTATATCAAAGATTGGTGATTGTACCCAATAACCTTGTGCCACGAATTCTTACTGCTACGATGCGACATATCAGAGAAGTAAGATTTTCTATAGGCGGAAGAGACGCAATACAGTAGTGGTTTCAAATTATTAGCATAGCGATGCGTGTCTCTGCATAGCACGGCGAGTTTATGCGTCCAACCCTAGACTGAGTATCCAATACCTGCAGTATGTGTGTGTATTTTGTACATATACTATGCTCCACTACTCGTTTATGTGTATTGTGTGCATGTAATAGATAAGCACAGAAGTATTACTACGCCTGTATGGCGTATTTTGTTCGAACCTTTGAATGTACCTTTGTGTCAAGGGTACAAATGAGTTATACGGTTTCAAAAAAAATTCGATCGTATGTATCTGATTGTATGTATGACACGATAACAGCTTTTATATTTTAATTTATGATAGTTATCACAATTTTAACTGTGCTCTACTACGTGCACTTTTAATGTTAATTTTATATTAATTATAAAATATATCATTATAAGGTTCTAATATATATATTTTTTTAAAAAAATAAAGAATTAAAATTTTGCTAAAAATATTAATACGAAAATTTTTGCAGAGTTTTTACGCGTGTCTACATTTTCCGTAATTCAATAATACTCCCTGTAGCTTACGACTTAACGTATGCTCGTTGCTTAAACTTGAAAACATTGTAACTACATAACAATATAACCATAAATACGTTAAACCACACCGTAATAATAAAATGAATACAATACGGTGTACCGTCTACGAATTTGCTTTTGTTTTATTCTATTTTCTTTTAACTTTTTGTATTTTTCTTTCATATCTTTTGCAACTTTGCAATTTCAGCTTTTTTTAATTGGTAATTAAAATTTTCTTATCGAGAAATTATTTAAGTATAAAAATTTTAATATTTGTTATAAAATTTTTATTATGTGTATTAATAAAGTATATTTATGGGAATAAATAAATTTTAACTTATGCAATTATAAAAATAAAAATAATGATAAGAAATCAAGTTTTTTTAAATTCTTAAAAAATATTATCATCATTAAAATTAATGTACAAACTTATGCATAAAATGAAGCATAGGTAAAAAACTAATTCTTTTTTATTTTATAATTAATATTAGTATTAATAATATTGTTAATATAATATCATTATATTAATTCGAAAACGTAAAATACTCGAGCGGATACATTGGTTATAAAATTTTAAGAATTTATACTTTGGAACCATTAAATTAGTTTGTACAGAATTAGAAACTAATTGATTTTTTCAACCGTATCAAATATGTTAGCTCAGAAAATGTTTGAAGTTAAAAAAAATATTGATAAATTTTAGAAGATATTAACAGAGAAATCATTTTTAAAAATAACATTAGGATCCTAAAAAAATTTAATAACTAGTACTAATCTGTATTTTCGATTACCGTTACAAGTATGTGGATAATTTTAAATGTGATTCAATCAATTTTTTCTTTCATGATTATTCACAAGACTTTTAATATATAAAGTACACATATCATAGATGGCCCATTAAAAACTAATTAATAGTATCACTATGGTGTGATTGAGTTATAACTTAACTAATAAATTCAAATAAAAACATGAATGAATGAGTTTCGTTTTTATGTTCATTTTTATTAGTTAAGTAAAAAAAAAGTAATTGCTAAAAAGAGATCATTTTTTATAATACATATAATTATTTATTAGATAATAAATTATACAAGGATTGCTTCTTATACAAATATACTAATTTTTTATTTTCCAACTAATGTCCGACTTCAAATTTAAACCAGCATATTACGAAGCAAATTTTCATTTTAATCAAATGTACAAAATATAAAAAAAATTAAATATGAAATAAAATAATACTTGACGATGAAAAGAAATAAAAGGAAAGTTTTCTTAAAACTATTTTTTACTTATACGAAAATGTATCAACCCTGAAGTAATATTAAGACTACAACCTGTATATTTACAGCTTATGGTTAATAAAACAAGTACTTTTTCTGCCTTTAAATTGTAAATTAAGCAAAATCCTCTCGTTGCTTGTTTAAAAATTCAGATTTCGGTCACTGAGTTTTTTGGTCATTTATGGATCTTGTTACATCCACTCTTTTTTCGATATTTATTAATCAGATTTTTATTCCTTTTCCTTCTGTTTCTTTTTATCTCTGCCTCTTTCTTCCTTTTATACTTTCTCTTACTCTTCGATTTCAAAATAAATATACAATACTGATCCTGACGTCATAATTTCGATATTTAGATTCATTGAGCAGTTTGTTGCGTGCAAGGGCCTCTTATTATGCACAAGTTTTCATTTCTGTAACTTGTGCATACGCATACACTCATCCACTTTGAATATAAGAAAGTATAGCAAAAAAAAAGATGAATGAGATATAGAGAAGAAGAATGAGAGAACGAGAGAAACAGAGAAAGAAAGAATTAAAATGAGAAGGAGAGAAAGAGTGAAAGAGAGAGAGAGACAGAGAAAGAAAGAAAGAAAATGAGAAAGATATCGAACAAGTCAGCAAAATGCAAAGACTAATACAGAGCTCCCTATAATATGCCAGGCGATGCAGTTTTTCGCGAGAGCTACGGACGAGGGTCGTTTACTCAAGCAAACTTCGTTGTGTTTGTAATAGCTGTTGTTCTGAGTATAAAGATAAAGGAAACTTGTCTCGCTTAAGAGGCTCGTACACTTTTCTATCTTGTTTAAAAAATAAAATCCGTGAAAAAATAAATGTAACATATAATCAATATTAACCTTTCACAATTTTTTATGCCTATAGTATCAAATCTGTTTTTGAAAATTATTTCCATTACTAATTATATATATTACAAATATTTATATTTTTAATATTTATATAATCCATCGAATTTTAAAGTAGTACTCTACGTACTCTAAAGTATTGAAACATCTGATTAAATTAATTTTTATCCTTCCATATTATTAACAAATTTTGCTTTTTATTAATTTGTATTCGCCCATAAAAATCAATTACCTCATTGGAATTGTTTCAGTATTAAATATGCAAATACATTCAAATATTTGAATATTATTATGAAACACAAAGGCATTTAATATGTATAATAAGTTTATATATGCATAGGTATCTATTATACATTTATTGTAAATTGAAGAAATATACATTATTAAAGTATATTGGTTTTTCTAATTGAATTATTGTTCCCTAACTATAATAAGCTAAGTAATTTAATTATTTAGGAACTTTGTTTTTTATATTTTAAAGAATTATTACGGCATATAAAATTTTCTGAAGCTTTAATCAAAAAAGCTTAAAACAAATTTTGGTTTGATCTACCTATTATAGCAATCCTTTTTAAAAATATACGCAACTAGTTTTTTTATCATGTAGATAGGTAAATTACATACAAATATTCTCGTTGTTCTATAACATCAAAAAACTTTATCTTTATCCTTTGATCCACAAGAAAACATTAGATTCCAGGCATGTTATGCGCAAATCCATTATTGTTTCATGTGTGCGATATTAGTAGTCATCCCAAATGCAAGCACATTTAATGGAGACAAAGATAGATAAGCATAGAACACGAAATCTAAGAGAAATAGAGAAATGTATCAAACTTCAGAGCTAATCTTCGCTAATATTTACAATGATTTTACTGTGCGTTTATAAGGGAATAAGGGTAGAGGGAATAATTATTTCGATAATTTTGTTTTTAATTTAGGTTAATATTATTTATTAATATATTTAGTTTAAATTATTTTTTTTATAGAACTAACGATTAATTTAATACTTGTAATACTTGTTGCTTCAAAGGCAAAAAAAACTGATGAATTTCTTAGCTTTTATGACTTAATTTTAATATTAAAAATTAAAAAATAACAAAAATGTAGTCAAAGATAATTAAAAACTTAATAAGATTCTTGATTTATATTTCAATAATCCTAGTCTTATTTTTTTATAAAATTTTTTCACATCAATAATTAAAGTCAAATAAGTTTTATTATGTTTAGATAAATATTTTTGAAAAACCTGTTATTTGAAACACTGAAACTTTGTCATTTAATTGACCAAATGACACACGTCGTTTTGTCTTTTAATTGATCTTTAATTAGATAGCATCACGTGTCCACTTATATTAAGACGTGTTCAATAAAAGCTTTCGTTCCCTCTTAGTGTTATAACGTAAAGTGCATGAACGGCATTATCGTTTGTTAAATCACTTGAGAAAAGAGGAAAAGCCAAATACCGGCTCACAAACCAATTACCCGCAAATGAGAATAACGAATCATCAAATAATTTGAAAAAAAATTATATGTTTTTAATGAAAATAATGTGAAGTATGAGGGATTACATTCTTGTTTTCTTTAAATCATTCAGGAGTAAGCAATGTTCAAAGAAAATTAGAAAAGTTCTCTCACTGTAATGTGTGTTTTCCTTCCTTCGTCTTTTACTTTATCCTTCTTTCTCGCTGCAAGTCTTAGTTAATTCAACGCCCTTAAAGGGCGGGAGATAGTATAGGGCGAACAAAAAATAATTATTTTAACACAGCGAGACCCTTTTACCGGACCCTCTAATGGGTGAAAATGTCGTGCAGTTGCGTACGACGGCACGTGTCTTATACTCCTCCCTCCTATATGCTTTTTTCTATGGTTTGAGAATTTTTTCATTGAAGGGAGGGAGACAAAGATAACGATACTGTACGTAGAACCATTATACGCATTGTAGATATTTAGTCGAAAAAAGTTGCGAATTTCACTCGCAATGCTTCACTTTACTTCGTAAGGATTAACTACTAGCTAGTGAGGAAGAACACTGAGATAGATTTATAAATCGATTATAAAGTGTAAAAGAGTAAATTTTACTTTTTCGATTTTAGTCTACTTTTAGATTTAATTTTCAGGTCAATTAATCATAAAATTATTTATTAATATCAGTTATGGGAATTAATTGAAATATTGAAATATTGAGTGATTGCATTTAAAAAATTTTGCATACAAATTTCGAAATTGCTAAAAATTTACGAAGGATAATACATTTAAAAGATTTAATTATAATTGTATATTCGACACAGTTTAATGTTTTAAATTGATACAACAGAAAAATGTAATGTATGATTTTATTTTTCCTATTTAATTTATAATATTGTGATTCTAAAATATAGACGATTAACCGGTGTGTGAAAAAAAACATAGAAAATAACAAATTAGAAATTTAGCCAACAAAATGATCTTATTTTAAGTAAGGAAAAATACAGAATAGTGATCTTTTTAGTTCAGTCATTTTTTATTTTGCCTACTTTAAACAACCTTTAACCTAATGATATCTCGGTCCGTTCTGACGTTAATAGTGAATGATCGTTGAGATGATATGCTAGTTTATCATCAATGCGAATGTATGGATAAAATTTTAAATACTTTCCACCAAAAAAATGAATTTCAGAAGATTATTTATAAAAGGAAATTTTTGAAAACACATGTTTTATTACAAACAAAATATTAAAAATTGTATCTCCAGTATACTCGATTGAAGTTTATTTAGTACCTCTGTTGATTGGTTTTCTGAATATCTAATTATTTATACAGATAAAATTTTTGTTTTACGTTAGTACTTGATTTAATGTTGTTATTTACTAATAAATATAAATAATAAATGCCTAAACAGTAATCATAATAGTACTTGTATCATGTAATATATATATAAAATCATAATATATATCATAAAAAAAATTTGTTTAACACTATTATCAATTAGTTCTATTATTTATACATAATGTTTCATATAAATTAAAAATATGAATTTTATTAAGTTATTATTTTATAATAATATTCTAATTCAATATTGTGTTATTTAGTGCTTTTTTAATAAATATTATATGCAGTAAACACATAATTAGATGGAAATATCTATTAAATTATAACCTTATTCATTTATTAAAAATTGTTAAGATCATTCCTGGCTATTTTTAAATTTCCGAAATATCACACTGATTTTTCAATTTTTAAAAACCAATAACGTGAACTTTTTTATATATATTATCATTAATGGTAAGAGATTATTTCGTGCAAAAATGGATAAATGGCTTATCTCATATTATTAGAGTTTGTCACGTTTTTAATACCAGCGCATAACATTAAACAAAACTCCTTTATGAGCATTTTACTCAATATTAGTTTACTATATATTTTTATAATATTGTTTTATATATGTTACATTAAGAAAATCTTATTACGTGAAATACATAATAGATAGTAATTTTATATCAATATAAATAAGTACTAATTCTCAAAGAATATTACATATGCGTATTGCATTTAACTAACTCCAAAAAATATACGCTATAAAAGTTTATTAATAATATGGAAATTTGTTAAAAATTTTCTAAAAATGTATTATAATATCACTGGTCTATTAAATGCTTTTAAAGTGTAGGATTTTTACAATGATTTTCATATTTAATTATTCAAAATATTGATTATAATGCTTATAGATAATAAGTATAGTAAAAAAAGATAAATGATTGATTGAATGAAAAATTTGATAAATTTATTATAATCCAGAAAAAATTCATGTAAACACAAATAAAATAATTAAAAAGTTGTTTATAGATATTTTTGTAATTAGTTTTATACTTATTAAATATATAAATGTAAATGCATTATTATGATATAAAAATCAGAAAATATTACTAGTCTAAATCATTTCTTTATTTAAATTTTTTTCACAATCGTTGTGTTATTACAGAGATTTATCATTTTTTTGGACTGTGGCTATATTTTAAATTACATTGTTGAGATCAAATTTATATTTTACTTTATATTTAAAGATATTTATCAATAAATAATAATATATTATAAAAATTAAATTATGAATATTCAAATATTTGAGCTATTTTAAAACATAAAAAAAATAATAAAAAATTATCGTTTGAGGGAAAAATAATAAAAGAGATTGAAATAAATTTTCTTTTATCTTGATATTAAGCAGACGATGTATAAAGGTCTGTATTTCGTAGCTTTTCAGTGGTAATTGCATAGAATAAAGATCGTTTCATTGAGGGTCTCTGCTGGTTCGTGGATTATTCAATCGGTCATGAAAAATTAATGTAATTACGTTAAGTATATATTTGTATTCTATTGTTTTATAGATCCTATGTCATAATTGTATTAATTTATTTCTAAAATATAATGTGAATTTTAATGTTTAAATAACGAAAATAAGTATTTATTTTAGAAATTTTAATGAATAATCATATCATTATTTAATGTTTTTTTTCTGTACAATAAACATTAATCTATTCATGTAGTTTTAGATATATATAGATATAGAAAAATAGATATAAATAGCTATAGAAGCAATTTAAATTTTTTTGACGTACTTCAGAGATTATTTTTTTGAAGCAGAAATCTAAACTTTTTTCATAGCGATAATATAAAAAATAATAATTATTAAGTGATTGTAATAAAATATTATGCTCAAAATAGTCAAAAAGAATTATCAAAGTATCTAAAAAAAACATTTGAAATTCAGTAATATAAAATATTATAAACATAATGAAAATAAGAAAAATTATATTTTTTGCCATTTTTTTAAATAATTTTTCAGTAAATAGTCAACGTCAATAATTTACAATGTTTCGTAACTATAATTAATTTAGTCGTTGAATGTAATCATTAAATTGTTTCTTGTAGAACATTTTTTGGCTATGTCCGTTAAAGATACATAGAATTTAAACAGAATCCTTGCAATTTCCCGGGAAGCGTCTGCTGTGTGCGAAAGGTTCTTTCGTCCGTTTGCGCGCGTCACGCAAGAAATGAAATTCATCGGCGAAGCGATTTGACACGCCAGTAAAGTTTGCCCATTCTATACGCTCACTCGGGTAACCTTAGAGAGACTTGGCTCAATTTTTGAGACATAAATAATATTAATATTGTCGACAGTTTGTATGAGAAGAGAGAAAGAGAGGGAAAAAGTGTAATAATAATGCTTTTAAGAAACTCGCGACCAAATTTTTCGTAGTCCTTTTTGCATAGTCTCGCTCATTTAAAACTACAGTGTAATTGTCGCGCAGTGGGGGTTCGTACTGAAACAAAACTCGCTTTTCTAGCGTAGAAATTTTATTGTGAATAGCGTTAAATTACCATTTTAGCGCCTTTTGCTGTAAATTTCAACAGCTTGACTCCGTCTGCGCATTGGGCGTTGAAGTGAATTCATACGTAAAATTGATACATTAAATCCCTAATATTATTTATTATGGATATTGTGCGAAATAAAATGTTTTTATTACAAAAATTTCATATAAAAATTATTTATTGGATGAAGTACGCAATTGCGAATATAAAAAGATGCAGTAACTTCTAAGTAAAGGATGATAGTATGAAACAAAGAAACTAGCTAATATTGCTTTCTCTCTATTGTTTTACATTTCATATCGTGTTTAGCATTCATGCAATATATGACTCATGAAACTTCACTTTGTAAAGAGGTGTGCAACTTAAGTATTTCATGAGCACATAATGTACGATGAAATTTGTACATCAATGAGTATTTCAATAACACTGAGTTAAATATGCATTGCGAATAAAACAGGGACCATATTTGTTTTGCGACGTCGATTTATTAGGACTTGCATTTTTAACGCAGCGTCCGTCGCTTCACTTCCTTGTCATTGACATGTTTTACACTTAAGGCCCGAATAAAACGGAAGACTCATCCAAAACTTGAGTCAACGATAAAAAGAAAAATATTTCGGAAAAGAGAAATCATGCGCGCGACATGCGACTGTTAATTGTTTATTCTATTGCGGGCGTTAATCCTACCACGATCAGGTCAATCACCGACTGCCCGAGAACCGGCGCATCCGTGAAAATCTCGCGAGTATTTTGACAGGAAAACAATAAAGAAGAGGGGGATAAGAAGAAAGTAAAATGAAGAGAAGGAGTGAGAGCAAACGCGGCAGTCTTGGAGGCGTAATTCTGACAACAAGGATGTGCGTCTGTGCTGACGCCGCACTTGAATATACATAATAATATAAAAAATGTCAAAAATGCCAGAAGAGATACAATATAAAAAAATTGTTTGGATAGTGTCTTGATATTTTTAGGTATAATATATGGAATAAGTACGAGCCTTAACATAATATCGTCACTTTCATGATACTGATTTTTAATGATTTTATTATTTCGATCCGAGATTCTTTTTATTACTTTACTTTAAAATTGTAAATGAAATGCAATTATTCGAATTACTCAGAAAAATTTATGAAAAAAATTACGAAATTATTTTATTAGAAGAAAATTTACTCTTTAAACATTGATGTGATGTCAAAAAATATTTAATATATTTTATATTTGGTTTCACCATTACAATTATAAATACTCTTTGTATAAAGTAAATTTTAAAATTTCTATCTTAACACTGTAAGTTTATCTGGCATCTTTTCATGTGTTTATTGTTTGATAAATGTTTAAACTAATTTATTATACTTATATTAATTAATTTTATTACAAAAATATATTTATATAATTACTAATTAAGCCGAATTATTTATGTACTGAATAAAAATTTATTAGGAAATATTTTTTAATTTATAATTTATGGTATATTTTGAAATGTATACACATGTGCCCAACTACAATATTGTATTTCATTTGTAAGAATTTGATTTAGTTTTTGTATACAATTTATTACACAATTTAAATCTATAATTATATAATTTATTAAATCGATATTAAATAAAAAATATAAATGAAAATTTTTTTTTTTATAAATTAAAAAAGAATTAAGCAAATAATTCAAATGCGAAACTGTATATAAATTCTAATACATTTTAATGTTGTAAAACGTTTTTTCGTTTCAGCTCAATCGTTACAGATAAATAAATGTAAAACAACGTAATAATATGTATATGAATATATACTAAGTAACAAACAAACATATAATAATAAATTGAACTTATTAAGGTTGACAAGGTAGACAACGTTTTTGAAGGAACAAAACTAATAAATATTACAAAAAATAATTGACTAAACAGTTCTTAGTTATAATAAAATGTAATGAATAGATGTAATGTTTAACCATATTTCCACTAAAGAGCTAAATAAATTACAAAGAAAATTAATCATTTTATAGGAATGTAATAAAACGAATCCTAAGATGTGAGATGAATGAAATTTGAGTTTACGTCCGGGACGAATGACGATTTCGATATGCCAAAGCAAGTAAGTACACTACGGCGAGTCCCACGTCGAAATCCTCATATCTCGTGGTATGTAATTAGTTGGGCCTTGCAACGGGCTTTTAGTGTGCCCACATTTTTTCTTCATTTTAACATTTCGCTTGTCGACAATCATACTTTATTTTTCGCGGGTGTTTTTTTTCATATATCTTAAATTAAAATAGAATGTCAAGACATATCACATTTAAAACATTTATTTACAACTCACTAGAAATTAAAGAATAAATTGAAAATATATTTCATCGTTCCCAGCAGAATTTCTTCAAATTTTTACATAAGAGTTCTCGTTAATAATGTCACCAACTTTATTAAAAAAATTTTCTTTAAAACTAAAGATCTTAAATAGCTTTTTTGTATTTAAAGCGTTTATAATTAATAAACCATTTTTAATAATAATTACGCTCATTTTCGAGAATGGTTGAAGCGTACAGAATTGATAGAAAATACAAACACAAATAAAAAATATAGTCGGATAACTTACGCTTCATCTTGTGCATGTGAAATTGCTACAATGTCAGGAATCGGAATAGGTCACAAGTCGACATCGAATGAAAGGCAACGTTCCCTCGGTACTTCTGTTATCACATAATTGCTTGCCCGTTGCGCAATTTTGTGCGCCAGCATCGACCGTCGTCAAAATGAGCGAAAGGGAAGAAAAAGTGAAAAGGAAAAACTCGTTATAGAACTTTCACGGGGGTTGCACAGAGTTGTGGGTAAAGGCATCCACGCGCAAAGGTCGTGCAACGAGGAAAAACTAAAAAGTCCCCGTGTTCGTCTGCGGAGGCGACACGCGAATGTCACGCCTCCCCCCTCTACTCACACCCACGACAACAACAGTGGCTCGTCATATGAGATTTTACACGTAAGGGGAGAAACGTCATAAAGACTTTCGTACCAAAAAAGAGAGTGGGTAAAATGCAAGTAATGTTGGACTATCATCGTAGATTTTGTATATTCTTTGTCCTCGTTAGTGCTACTGCACGTACTCAGAGCTATCGTTTCATTCAAGAGGAATTTCCTTTAGCCATTAAGAGACTGTAAATAACATTTGGTTAATACGTCGAATTTGGATATGAGATCCCTTATATAAGGCAGTTTCAGTAGTCTCCATAAGATAAGCTTCATAACTTAAGATTTTTTTTATACATAAATATGTTGAAGAGAACTGTTAAGAAAATATAATAGTATATTAAAAATATTTACATAATCGGTTTATTAAATTTAAATTCAATTTTAGTTTTTATTTTATTTATTTACTAAAAGAATATCAGTCTTAAATATTAAATATTGATAGTAGGAATAAAGTTTTTTTTGCATTTTTTTATTTTTCTTTTTTTGCATAAATCTAATAATCCATCCAGTATGTAAACGCATTATTCTTTTATTTTTTGATGATGGAAAGATATTTTCAATAAATGTTTTTAATTTTTAATGCATTTTTGTGCAAAATACATAATTTATAAAATTGATTATTACACAATTTTGTCTGTATTTAAAGTAAGATTATCATTGAAATTTGAATTAAATTTATATTTTATGTGATATTCTATAAGATGACATAAAAGATCTTAAAAATTATTCAAAATACAAATATGAATATAAAATTTATGCGAAATTAAATATAATAAGCCTTTGAGCAAAGGTATTGAAATTATTGTTTTGGTCTGAAATTTTTTTATAAATTATATTGCTAATTCATTATAAATAAAAATTGGACAAATAAACTCTAGGAGGTTTTTAGTAAGTTTCAAATTTCTTGTTTCCACACATGTACAAACGATTAGCTATGTATTTCTAATACAAAATGAGGTCAGAGAGTCAAAGGCCGTACAGTTACGGAAAACTTCCGCGATTTTTGTGATGTCACCGCAAAAAAGGCGAAAAATCGGAAGTCAGCTTTTAAATGCTTGTCACAACCGATTGAAAAAAACAATAATTATATCATACGTGTAGTTTATTGTCCACAAAATAACAGTCCACTATTTGTGATTTCCTTGTGTTAAATAATTTTGATTTTCAATAAATATTACCTAAAAATATTACTTCAATTTTCAATTAAGGTATATAATCTAAATAATGTAAATAAAAAAAAAAGTTTTTTAATGATTGAATTTATTCATAAAAACAAGATAATTTTTTTATAAATTCGTATAAGAAAAATTTTATTGATTACGTAAAATTAAATCATTATTATTTTTACAAGAGGATTGTAATTTTACAATAGAATTGATATGATTGTTTTTAATGTCACCAAATTATAAATTGCGAAATAAAAAAGAAAGAATCGCTGGCACAAGTAGTGTACTGAAGAATAAGCATGTATAATTTATGTTTTTCGTGTTTATTAACATTGTTTAGCTTTTTAAGGGCGTCTCGCACATCAACATTAATCGTGCGCTGACAAGCTGATTTTCGTTCCGTTTCTGGCATTATCGATAAAAATTTCAAACAACCTCTCTCGACACTGTTTAGACTGCAGTAGATCTCCCCTGCATACTCCTATTTAGCTGGGCACTCACGACGAGCCAATAAAATCGAAACTTGAGCACTATTCTTTATTTTCTTTTTCTTCGTATCAATGCAGCCATTCATCACGTTGAGTAAAATCAATAAGACCAGTAGCTTTTTATTTTTCCGTATTTGCAAAGAAATATACTCTAATGTTTAAAACATAATATCAATTTTTTACTGTAAACAAGACTTCTTTGTTAACCGCATTAAAAATTTTTTATTATTTTCGATATTCAGTAAAGTTATTTGTATTATAAGTGTATGAATTCATATAATGACAAAAATCGATATAACAAATAAATGATACATATTAATGTGAAGATTAATTATACGTTGATTATTATGCAAAAAGTGATTAATGTTTCAATTTAATAAATTAGACTAGAATTGCATACATATATAATATTTTTTCTAGGTTTTACAATATAAATCAAAATTAATTTTGTATTTTTTTTATAATTTAAATCTTATTGAAAATAGTACAATACAATAATCTAAAATTGATATTTAAAGAGAAAAATAATATAGAATGAATTGATTTAAAAAATGCCAATTAAAATTTATTAATTCTAAATAAAAAAAAAAAAACTTATTGACATCTTAATATATCTTAATATAAGATGTATTCATATTAAATATTTTAGTTAATTTGAAATCTTTACATAATTCAAAAATATATAATCGAAACACTTATTAATGTTTGAATATATAAATTATTTATGATCGCAAAGTACCATCTAACAAAAGTTTTATGATATATTTTTTTATAAAAATATGATTAATCGTTTTCAAAAGAGATTTTTAAAATATTTAATATGAATATAATATTATTTAATTACTCCACTCGTTTCATTTCGTTTGAAATTGAAAAAGACGTCTTTAAAGAATAATCAAATTTCTTTTAATTTAACCATTTTCGTGGCGATCGGTGATTTTTATGAACGTCGTGTACGCAGGGATATTTCTAGAGTAGTAAATTCAGAGAGCGGGCTGAAGTACAAATTCGAATTACCTACTTAAGTACTGTTTACGCACGTGACAGGATGTTGTAAGGCACGCGACGACTGGAGCATTTGCAAAGTTATTGGCGTTTAACGTTACGTTGCAAACTTTCTATTATTAGCTACCTTTATACACTCTCTCGCTGGCAGTCCAATTGTTAACAAATATTTTGTTTTTTCTCTTGCCTCCACTCTCAAAATATAAATCCAAGTAAAAGATGCAATGGTTGAAAAATGAACGTCGTCGTTGACGTATTTTAATTTTGAAATACTGCATAAAGTATAATATTATGAGCATATTAAATAAAGATTAATATCGTTTTTATCTTGTTAATTAATCGTTAATATCGTTTTATATTGTTAAAATAAGAAGTTACAGTCACTTCTTATAAGGAAAAATAAATTCTTGTTAGAAGAAGCCAGATTTTTTAATTTTTTAATATAATAAAAAAGCACAAGTTGTTTATGGTATTTTTCTGCTTAGTCAATATAAGCCAGTTAAGTCCTTTTCAAAATTTCACCTTTATTTATTTATAAACTTATAAATAGGTTAATTTGCACAAATGAAATTCCTAATTGATGCTAATCAATCTTAATAGTTAAATACATCCGTAGCTATCGTTTATTAATTATTCGTCGTTATTTTCAGAATTTCATTCGGATATAAAATATTTAAAAAATGCAGCCTTTGTATGAATTTCAAAATTTGTTTGTTTATTATATTGTAATGTTTAATAGAAAAATTTAATTTATTATATAAATATTTATTATTTATTTATTATCTAAAAATGCATCAGTTGAAACCGATTAATTTTAAAGTATTTCATGTTTACTTATTGATTAATATCGTAAATATTATTTTTTTAAATCCAATAGATACAATCAAAGTTTAGTAATATATACGCTAGCAAAAATGTAACCATTAAAACTAATCTTGAAAAGTTGCTAATGCTGTATTACAAAGAACATTGTTAAATTGTTAATATAATTTTCAAAAAGACTTCATCGAAAAAATACACTTATTGTGAACCTGAATTGTACAGGGCACACAGGTATCATGACGATTAATTAAAAAAAGAACCTTGATATGTCGGTGCTTGCATGTAGAAGACGAAGATTTTGATATTGATACAACCCGAGAAAAGGCAAGAGGAACCGTGCAGTCTGTAAACACATGAACTGAAGGCTTGGAGGATTGGTGTAAAAATGCTTTAGGCTAAAATCGTTGAAGGGAGATTCGACTTTGCTACAAAACTATCAGGTATCGAGAGTCACAAAAAAAAAGAAGTAGAAAGATCATAGTATATGCAGCTGTGTCATTTTTCAGGCGTGAACTTCCTCTTTGCTCATAATGACGAGAGGAAAAGCGACCGGAGGGTCACGATAAGGTTGCCACAACCGAAAAGAAGAGGCCCATGATGCTTCTCTGACGCGCAAGAATTTCGTTCCACAATAAATTGCTTTAGGAAACGACACGCCCACGCACGGCTGTTGTTCCCAGTCTCCTATAAACACAATTTTTGTCGATATGTAATATATTGAAATAAAAATAAATACGTAATTCGAAACGAAAGATAATTGTGACGATACTCTTAATACAAAATTGCGTTACAATAATACATGTGTAAGATACATCTATTATTATTTTTAAATAAATCTAGCGTTTATTTTTACACGTAGGACCAACTGATTCGTATTTTCAAGTTTAACTTTATATATTTTATTTATATTTTATTTTTAATTATTTTATAAAATTTTAATTAAACATTATATAATTAAAAAAGTAACATACTTTAATGCGTCTTTGATTTGTACAGTAATATATTTTTGTTACTTTATATTAAATATTGATGTATTGATATATACAGATATAAGTATATAAAACTCTCTGATATTTGATTATTCTACTTTACACTATCATTATACTCTACGAATTATTCATTAAAAAATGAATAAATAACGAAAGCATTTTATAAAACGTTCACTTCTCAAACTGTGTATTTTAAAACTCATTTGAATAATTTTTGTTAAATATTATTCAATAATTTTAGTATTACATTATTTTATAAATTTATAAATATTGTTAAATGTTTATTTTTGTTTAATTAGTTTATTTCGTAAATCCATTTTAATAGACTTTCTGGATTTTTGTGGTATATGTTTAAAATGAGTTATCAAATCACGAATGTTGATTGTTCTGTGCATTTTCTAAATTTATATAGATTTTATATAATTTGAGAAATTTTGTTATTCTACATTTATAATTAAAACCTATTATGTAATTAAATAAATACTTGTATTAAATATATTATTACAAGCTTAATGTTTATAATTTATAGTGTCTTGTAAGAATGTAAATTTTTATAGAAATCAATACCGTTTTACGTGTATAGTTGTTCTTGAATAAAGAATTTACCATATTCACATCAGATTGTTATGAAAAGGATTGAAAGATGAGTAAAATAGGACGCACAGACTGTTGATCCCATGTGAGATGCGGGCTGTAACACAATCTTTCCGGAGTTTCATTTGGGTCGAAACTAACAACTAACCACTATACATATAGACACTAACAATGACTAAATTACACTTGTAACAATTGAGAATATGTAAATTTATAAATATAATGGGAAATATAATAGAATTACTGTTTAAAATTAGGATTTTGTAGATACTTTGAATTCATATAAATTGATTGATATGGAAATAATTTGTATTTACATTATATAAGAATGAACTATAGTATTACTGCAAATGCAAAAACTTTATGTATGATCTTCTATTCATTTTTAAATTATTTAAAAAATTCTAAACTAAATTTATCTTAAATGATGAAACAAGAATATATTTCAAAAATTCATTTTTATATACATTAATTAAATATCTATAGAATGATATTAAATGAAATAATATTTTGATCAATTATAAGTTTAAACCATTTCATAAAAATGTCAAATATGTAAAGAGCAAATAAGACATCAAGAATAAATCAAATCAAATAAAATTCTTTTCGTAATTATACAAATTTGGGTTATTAATAGATACTTTTTCAATTGAAATTTTTTTAAATTAGAGATTAAAAACTCATTAATTGATTTTCAATTTTATTTTATATATATATTTATAAAATGATTTATTTTTAATTTAAAAAAATTTCAAGTGTATAAAAATATCATTTAAACAATATTCTAAAAAAATAATTAAAATATCAAAAGTTTGTTACTTTTTTTGTTAAAAAGATGTTTTACGTTTAAGTAGCCAAGATTAGTTAGAAAAACAGAAACAATTTATCATGTTCGTGACTATATAGTATAAAAAAGTTTAAACAAAAACTGGTGTCTTACTGATATTTAGACGACAATCGTGAAGTTTATCTTACGACAAAAAACGAAGGACTTTTTTGATATGCAAAAGAATTGATTACGTAGTGGCACGTTTAACTGCATATTTTTCTTGTTTAAATAATATAACCACATATGGTAAAGTTTTAGTCGCAATAAGCTACATCTTGTTCAGTTGTCGTAAACTTAATAAAAATAAAATAAATGAAGTCCATGGGTATAAAATATTTTATAATTTGAAATAAACGTCATTATACATACTAAATTATATTAGAATATTTCTTTTTTAGTAATACTAATACAAACTTTAATTTTTTTTTTTTTTAACGGATAGTAATTTATCGTGAAAGTGTAAATGTAAATATATATATATATATATATATTGATAAAAACATACATATTTTAGATTTTATGAATTTATTATTTACTTATAAAATTACTAAAATCAATTTAAAAAGAAGAATATGTAATTCGTTGGACTAGTATTGAAATCGTCAAAAATAAATAAATATATGTTTTACTGTAGACGAATAAAACTAGATTTAATTTAAAAACTCTATTTAAAAAAAAATGGAACTAAATTCTTTTAATCAATATAAAATCTTATTGGAGAAATTCTTGAATGTAAGTATATTTAATTCATACGATTTCTTTAATTTTAAGCACAATCATTTTAATTCATCAAATCAAGAGTAGCTGTGCATCACCATGTACATTTCTAAATTAATAAACCATTAAAAACAACTGAAAAAACTGTTGAAATAAATTTGTTGAATAATTCTTATTTATATTTAAAATGTATATTTAAAGAAAAATATCTTTTAATGTAATCTGTGAAAAAAGTGTTTCAAGCACATATTTTTTAAATGATGCAAAACACTAAAAAATTTTAAATTATTTACAAAATTTATGCTTGAATGTAATTAATTAAGTATGAAAAATACTTTTATACAATGATATTTACCTTGAAAAATAATAATTCGTAATAAATGATTTAGTTTCTTGTAATCAATAAATTCCTCTTTGTTACACAAAAAGTTTTCCATAACTCACATCATCTTCTTGGCACAATAAATTACCTTAATCTAAAATTATTTTTTTAAAGCATTTTTATAAAAATCTGAAATTTTCAACTAGAAATTTAACTCACAAAACATTATTTTATGAAAATCAATTTCATTTTTAATAAAATAATCACATCATTTTTTAAGCGGGTTCGCATGTAATTACAAAAAAACTAAAATTCAGATTCTGCACCATTGCATTTCTTCTCCTCAATTTATTTTCACTTTTAACCTTAATGTTTAAGAAAGCTAGTGCCAACATCGCTTAATGTTTCATTAAACCTTCATCAATATTTTTAAATAAGGCATTCTACTAATTAATCCTGTACCTGTAATGAAAGTGGCAACGTTATCGCGAAAAAGATACTTATGCGCGGGCGATATAGATTGTTATGTTGCGCAAGTTCGCGGTGTCCTTGTGGTTTAGAGGGTTGCTGCTAGAGTACTGAAGGAGCATGAGGCAATGCTCGCCCTCGATAACCAGGGGCTGCGAATTGCTATCGGGACGTGACCAGAACTCACGATCACCGATCAAGCACTCGTATCTTCTCTCTTTTTCATTATCTCACTTTCTCTCACTCTCTATCTCTTTCACACATCTTCTCTCTCACTCGCTGTCTTACTCTCTCTCTCTCTCTCTTTCACACATCTTCTCTCTCACTCGCTGTCTTACTCTCTCTCTCTCTCTCTAGCTCTTTGTTATTTTCTATCTTTTGTTGTTTTTCTGAGGCATCTCTCTTTATTTCGTTCTACACTCTTTCTTTTTGTTTCGCTGTCAACTCTTTCTCTTTCTCTCGATTTTAGTGTTATGTGTTTAAGTTTTCTTAGCTCGCATGTCGTTACTCTGATGCCCTCAAACTAAATCCTTACATTCATATCATTTTAGATATCTACTGCTTCCTTAATTTCATATTTCTTTCTATTATATCGTTTTTGTATATTCTCTCCCTTTCTCTCTCTCTCTCTCTCTCTCTCTCTCTCTCTCTCTCTTTCTGTTTTCCCCCCTCTCTTTTTCTCCACCCTTCTCTCTCTTTCTCCTCATCTCTCTCTATCTCTTCATATATGTATACAAGTCTTGTATGTAAATATTTGTAAATTTCTGAAGTCAAAAACATATTATGATTACCTTCTAAAATTGATAAATTAAATTGAATTTTAATTAATGTTATTCTATAAAAATTTTGAATACCATATAATTGATTTTACTAATAAGCTTAGATATACTTTACTAAATAATTTTCTTTGACAAAAAAAGTACTAAAACCATCAAAAAGTCGTAAAAATTGAATTCTTATCAGTATTGAAACAAATAATTATTAATTCAATTTTTTTTAATAAAATCATAAATTCATTAAACGATATTTACAAAAAACGTAAAACTTTTCGAAAGTTATAAGACCGAAACCTTTTTTTTAATATTATGAATAAGATGTTCTATAATTGTATCGGATTAAATACTGGAGTACTTTCAATTTTTTCATCTGGAGAAAGTAAGCATTCGTTCTCGCCATTTTCTTTCTTTCATCTTTTAAAAACTTTTTTTTATCTCTCTCTCTTTCTATTGTGTTCTGTATTTTCATAGATTTTAATTCTTCAGAATTCAGATGAGTACGGAATAAATCCATGTAAAAATAGGATATCTAATCAAAGCTCGAATATGCGTGTACGAGCAATAATATGAAAACGTCTCGCAATTCTGATTTTTATGTACATGATTTGATAGATTTTCTTTTAGCCTTTCGGCAAAGATTAGAACTCCGAGTTGATAAAGTATAAATAACAGCTAAGCTATTTTAAATGTACTCACTTTTATATCTCAAGAGTTTTTTATGTTATTTGTAAATAAAAGTGCAGTCAAACGATAAATGAAAATACTTTTAGTTATTTTAATTAAATAAAATTTTTTTTACTATTTTTATACAAATAGCATGTAAATTATAACCAACTATTATATTATATTATTTTATAAAGAAAAAGAATAATGGCTAAGCCATTTATAAAAATAAAAATAATAAAATTGGTTTTAAATAATTTATGTATTTTATATATATTTATTAATTAAACAGACAAGTAAATTAAAAAAATTAATAAAGCATTTTATATAAATATATTAACTTAATAAAACATTAAAATGACATCAATAAATATGATAAAAATTATGATATACGAGTATACGTAAGAATTTTTATTAAAAAATGTTTCATTTTTGTAGGCAATCGCTCCAAAATTGTAGTGTCCATTTAAGCAGTTTTTTTAATATTGATATTTCCTTTTTAGAAACTTTTTATCATACGGTTACTTATATATGAGCTTGTTATATACTAAATACTAAAATTTTAAGGTACATATAACCAAAATCGATTTTTATAACATGATGCACATAGTTCATTAATAATTAAATTTAAAAAATATATTTATTTGTATGCGTTTTCTACTGTGATATATAAAAAAGGCTTACCTGCTGTTAAAATGCTTCTGTCCATAAAAGTTGGAAATTATAACTTTTAGACTCACTATTAACAAAAATTCTCGTATTATTTTCTCAAGAGAGACTTTGCAATTCTCCGGGATTCGAAGAAACGATGACTTTTCGCAATAATAAATTGATAGATACAATCGAAGTAGCGAGTCTTCTTCATTGTTGCGATTCAAAAGTTTCCGAGCTGAAATAGCGCAATATCACGGGTAGCCGTTACCAAGAAGCATCCGGAATGTCACATATCGGTCTGGACTCAAATGCACGAAATATAAACACACGACCGTACGCATCAAGAGTATTACGTAAAATTACCCGATCGTAGAAAAATTTTACCAAAGCACGGTTGCCGTAGGTGCGGGGTTCGTCTTTACAAGAAGTCGCGATCAGTCGAAAAATATCGCGAGGGCACCAGCGCACGACCTTGACCCAAGCTGCGCGTTCGAGGGCGCGAGAGGAGCTAGGGGCTGCTCCGGATACGGGAGTCGGCGATCCCGATCCAAGGGATTTGTAGCGAGAAGGCGGAAGCGTCGCAAGACTCGAATGTCTGGTGATGTGGGGGGAAGGGATGCCGCCGAGAACGACGTCTACGGTGCAACGATAGCCGGGCGGCCGACGTGCATGTGCGGATGAAATGCGCGCGACTAAAGAGTCCGGCCCATCCGCACCGCGCCATCCCACGCAGCCTTTACTATTGCTTCTTCACCTGCGTGGGTGGGGCAGTCGCGAGCACGCATGAATGGAACGAGGCTCGTCACTGGACTCGCCCGAGTGTGTCGCTGCCCTCGCGCTCGATAGGGGCGCCTCACACTCGGCGGAGGCCCACCAACTACCGAGCATTCTATCTTTCACTGGCTCTTTGCAGATGCAAAATTAGCGATGAAATTCTAATAACGAGCAGCTTCTTGGTTATCTCCGCAAATCGACCTTCGATACTCGATGCCCATTTGCCTATTGTGAGCAGAGCCTATGATTTCATAAGCGACTCTATCGAGTTTGTATGTAATTACGATCTAAATCGGCAATAAATCTTTCATATCTATTGCATTTGTATGACTTTGCAATAGAAATAGGTTTGTGTAATGCTATTTTCGATAGGCTTATTGTATATCACATTTCACCTAATTTAATTGGAAGGTCGCATGACTTTCTATTTAATTTGTATAATTTATGTGTTAATAAACTACTTAGAACGGAACTGTATTGCATGGCTATTGCATAAAATAGATTATTTATCGACAACTTTAGAGCCGGAACTACTTGCTTTGTTGGTGAGATAGCTTTAGGTTTTATCATAACTCAATGCAGAAGCCTACAAATGCTTTACCTCAATTAATTATGTTTTATTCATTTATGTTGTTATAAGTATTTTTATGTATAAAAATTTATTACGTTATTACAATCAATGTCAGACATTTTATTTGTTGTATTCAAAATTTAATTTACACATACGTACAATGTAGCAAAAATATATCCTTCGCCTCATGTTTACAATTAAAAAACTAACAATGCAGTTTACTGTTATTTACCATCCGTATAGAAAAATTTTAACTTAACTACACTTCTGGCAGCGTATGATTTTTGACTTATTTGTTTGTTTTTTCCTCCCTCAGTTTTTTCTCCTTGCAACATTATAGCTGTCTCTTTTTCTGACCAAAGCAACGTTCTCTCGTCACAGCACGTGATTAGTCCATTCCGAATAATACGCCCCTCATGCCTTCTCATTGGTTCTGACACAACCAAGCATCGACCTGTGTACAGCTTACAATACGACCACGCCCTCCTCACGCGACCCCCACTACTAACTGACACCACCATTTTACCATCTTTTTGCTTGAATGTTATCCCCTTTTAAATCTCGCGATCACTTAGTCGTCTCACTTTCTCTTTATCTCTCTTACCCTTGCTCTATCTTTTTCTCTTTATCTTTCTTTCTATCACTCTTATTCTTTCTTCTCTTTCTTTTACTCTCTTTCTTTCTTTATCTTGCTTACATTCTCTTACACTCTTTATCTCTCTTTATTTATCTCTCTCTTTAACTCTTTTTCTTTTACTCTGTGTCTTTTTTTCTTTGTAACTCCCTCTCTCTTTCTCTCTCTCTCTCTCTCTCTCTCTCTCTCTCTCTCTCTCTTTCTCTCTCTCTCTCTCTTTCTCTCTCTCTCTCTCTCTCTTTCTCTCTCTTTCTCTCTATCAATCTTCTACATTCTGGAGTTCGTTATTTTACGGCATGAAACAAAATTTTTTTTACAAACGTAACTTCATTTTTTTTCTTTGAGTTTGTACATTGATTTGCTCATTTTATATTGATGTATATGTGCTGCTCGAATTCTCGTATTTATAAAGATTGCCAATAAGTCATATTATAAACTTAGGTTTTGATGATTAAATTTTTATTGTCAAATTTTTATTGTTTATTAAGAGGTTTATTTAAGTATTTTATTTTAGATGTAATGCGTTAAAAACATAATTATTAGTTTAGTTATTTTAAATATTTCAAGCATAGATTTAAAAGTTCATCTTTTTACTATCTTAAAATAAATTATTTGTAAAAATATATGAATAATCTTTTTAAAACGTAGTAAGTGTTTTTTGAAAGAAATGCATAAACGATAAAGTTTATTGGGTTTGTTTGATGAAAAAAACGGTATCACTTTTTTTATTGTTTTAACAAGGCCAACTAACATATTAATTAATAAAACTTCAACTTTTCATTAAAACAAAAACTTCTTATGAAGAAGCATTTAAAAAATATAAAATATAGACAATTCAATATATACGTAAAACAAACAAATTATTATGGATAAACAGTAATATTAGATAAATATAAATCAATCATTTATAGAAATATCAATAGTTTACTATGTTGGGGTGATATTTGGGTGATATTCTCTAATGCACGGTATTATTAAGCCTTATTGTTTAAAATAAAATCATAATTTTTAAATTGTAAGAAATAATACACCTTTCTTTTAAATAATACATACACAGGCCATCGCAAATTTTTTTATTAGTTTATTATTTTTCGTACATTGAATTATTTTATATGTACTAATTATTATGTATTTTTTTTATTTTTCTATTGATTAATATTTTTGGTTTAGTTTCTTAAAATATTCTTATACAACTTTTCTTTTTGCACTTTATTTTACGTTTCTCACAAAGAAGGATTTCATTTTACTTCTGAATGGTGCTCTTCTTGTACACTAATACTTCTGGTATCCCTAATTCATCAGCTGAATTGTAAATTCAACTTTTTTAAATGCCAAAGTTTGGTAATATCTTTTGTGATATTTGTGCATGTCTTTTTTTAGTTATATCAAAATACTTTTAAACAAAATTCTAGATACACAAAATTGTTTATTTTTTTATTAGTTTATATTTAAAAAAAAAATATTTTTTTTGAAAGTTTTAATTTATATTATAAAGTAACAGTATATTGAGTAAAACATAAAATATTGAGTATTCATTTGCATAATTATGAATTAAAGTTTTCAAACTATGTAATAGGAAAATTATTATATAATCTGTTTATGAAATTAATAGCAAAATTATAGTAATTTTATAGTAAAAATTGTTCTTTGTAATTATTATAAATTTATTTTTAAATAAAGTTGTGATTTTAATTTTAAAGACTTTTTTTGTTTCGAAAATTGCTTCTATTTTGATATTAATGCCACTTCTTACACTGTACATGAAAAAATGTAACAAGCAACACTCATCTGTCGCAGTTCTTATTTTTGAATTTTCTCTTAAGTACACTGCATCACTTTCTTTTTTCAGACTTAAATTGTCTACACTTTTATAGTCAGCCCTTTTTGATTCTCATTATTTTTTCATCTTACTTTCTTCCGTCTTTCGTCCAGTGACAGATATCTCACTATTCTTTTCACTTTCCTCTCATTCATTTTTTGCTGTTCCATTCACCTTTTTGTACTCAACGGCCTCGCTCTATTTTCTTTTTTTTGAATCTACACTTATACAAATATTCGTGCTTACGTAGCTTTCTCCTTTTGTCTTCACTATTCTTCTAGTTTTTTCATTTATGTTGTTTTCAGTATTATTAAATGAGGTATAATAGATAAGATGTAAAGTATTTATGAAATGCTTTAATTTCTTGAATGCAAATTTAATACAAAATTATTTTGTAAAAATAGTTTATTTATTTTATTATTATCCAAGTGTTTTTTTGTTTTTCCTAATTTTTAACTTCGTAAAATTTTTAGTGTAAAGATGATACCACATAAACAAGAACATGATGACCAACATAAAAGAAAACTTTTATTTGTTACAAAAACTTGCTTATTATTTCATTGTAATACAAATAAACTATTTTTCTAGTAATATTAATTAAAATATATGTAATTACACATTTTTTTAATATTAACTAGTTATTTAATTCATTATTTTATAAAAATTATTTTAAAAAGTCTACTATCAATGAAAAAGTAAAAATAATGCTATTGGTCCACTTCTTCGCAAAGCAACTACATTAAAATTCTAAAAATAAATGTAACAAATAGTTTCCTTTTAATACGTTAGCAAAGGAAAATTGATAACCAAGGCTCTTTCTTTCCCCTGATATCTCCTTTTAAAAACGTATTTTCTCCGTTTCATGTAAGACCACTTTTCTATGTCCTTGTATTCATCCCTATAATATTCTATCTTCCTACGCGACATTTCGACGTGGGAGGGCGAACATCAGTGAGGGTAACCTTATGATGTTCCAGAGATAGAGAGGGTGAAGTAAGAGCATGTGTTTCTGTATAGCGTGTATGGTCCATTGCGAGACTGCGGTTAGAGGATGTAAAGATTATAGTCTTAACGATTCACCTCTCGTTCCCATTTCCTTTTCACTTATTGCTTTACTGGATACGTTTGATTTACTTGTGTAGAGTGCAAGTTTTTTTGTTTTTAGTACTTGTTTAATTTCGAATTTTGAATTTTTTTGTAAAGTTATAGTTTTTGTTGAATATTATAAATTGCCAGATAAAATCTTTCGATCAATATTACTACATTTAATTATAGCTAAATACATATTTGGCTTTCACGCATGTGAATTTATAAGTATATGCGACTTAAATTGATATTTTTTCTTTAAATTATTTTTTCATTATACATTAATAAGTATTGAAATTGATATTTCATAAATTAAAAATAGTGAAAAGAATCCGTAATTTTTGAATTTGTTTTTATAAATCTTCAACAGTTTTTTCATTATTAATACCAAAAAGAAAATAATTATACAATAACTTTAAATAAAATAATCAGCAACTTTACAAAATTAACTACTCAATAATTTTCTAAAATATTTAAATTAATATCTGTAATTGCCCATTGTTATTTTAAAAGAAAAGCAAAAACAATAGAACCGGTAAAATTAAAAGTACAGGAGTCCGTGGGAAAAACCGTTTTATTGCACTTGTTGAAATTCGCCTGCCATGATTCTTAAAAATGTATATACAGTCCTAGGCTCTCGCCCACTTTGCCGGTCTTTCTTTCTCTCGAGCTGCGGGGGATCATCTAGTTGCAGGTACTGAAAATTTGGAAATTTTTATGGCACCCAGTAGAATGGTGAACGTCGACTAAGTTCCCACGAGTAAAACTAACTTCATTACTATGCCGCACCACGGAGTGCGTCTCGGTTAAAAACGGCGTATGCGCGTGAAAACTTTCCTTGCTTTTCGCGACTTTTTATCTCTCTCAGTCTCCCTCTCACTGTTCTCTCGTTTGTTCTATGGATTCAGCGTAATTACAAAGAGGCTTACGCTGACACGGACATATTGAAGTAAGGAAGGAGGAAGGAAGTCGAAAAGGTATGCGGACAATTTCAGTTTTACGAGTTGATATTGATACCCGTGAGACTCACAAGTGTCAGTCGCTTCAATAGATAGACGTTACGAACGATGAAAGAATATTTACACAATTTAAAGATATAGTACAGGTGGAACCGGAAATCCTATTGGGAAACTGTATTCTTCCTTTTTTAATATTTTTGGTTTTTTGTTAAAAAACTAAAATCTTGTATAATAAAAAACAGTGTTATAGAACAATATTTTTTGTATGTACTAGATAATATTAATTTTAATTTCGACGAGGATAAGGATTACATGTTATACGTTAATTATTTTATTTGTTCTAAATATTGCCTCTATTTTAGAAATAAAATTAATAATAATTTGATTACTAGATTAAGATAATAAAAATCACCTATCTATTCATTAGCTTCTGATTTAGTTATACATGCTGTTAACCTTTTAATGTATGTTACGATCTTGTAATAATAATTAATTTCTTGATTTTAGTATTATAAACATTGCAAATTTTTTGTCATGATTTTATTTCTTAAAGATCTTATTTTTTAATATATGAACATTTTTATGATTTTTTCAAGACAGACTATTCAATATATTATTGTTTTAATTATATATTAAAAATAAATGTATTGATTATAATGAAAATTTCTTAAATTATTTAACTAAACAAATATTATTAATCGTATATGATTCTGATTAATATGTAATAACAGAAAACAAACATTCATTTTGGAAAAGAAAATTTTTTACTTTTTATAATCTTTTTAAGCTGTGTTAGTAGTTTATCCAAGATAACAAAACTCAAGACTGAAGTATCATTTTAAATACATTAATTAAAAAGAGTACTCAAAATAAATCTTTGTAAATAAATATATAGCATACTTAGACAAACGTAACTAGATATCGATTATATGCGATTATACACTTTATGGAGATAAAGTATAGAATATAGTAATTAGCATAAAGCACAAACATACAGTATTACAGTATATTAGATAATTATTTTAGCCTTCTTTTAAATCAAAATATAAGAAAATAATGTATTTTATATACTTTTTAAGTATAATTACAATTTTTAATAACTTATGGTCAGCTTATGAATAAATCATATATCATGTAGACAGACCATTTTTAATATGAAAAAACATATTATTAAAAATTCTCTTTAAAAGATTTATTAAGACAGAATATTTGTTAAAGGAACAATACATTGAAAAATGAATTAAAAAATGTTTACAAGTGTGTATAAATCATTCATTTTTTCAAACAAATAAAAATTATAAAAAATTAACTATGACTGATTTTGAAATTGTTTAAAAATGTGTAGTGGTAATTCGTATATTAAGAAAACATGTATATAAATATAAATCTTCGATAAAGATTTTATATGTATACGTTGAACAGAATGTGTACGATAAAAATACGCTCAATAGATATTTTATATAAAATCGAATATTGCCCATCAATCATTGCCGCCAATTGCATACAATTGCGCCTCTTGTGAGTAATATTGAAAGTTAGAATTGTTCACTATTGTTCCAATTACCGAATGTCAATGATATAGTTTATAGTCGCTTTCTGAGTGATAAATTTTAAATTATATATATTATTTATATCATATATATTGTTAATCGTTAAAACAAGAATTTGCATTTTCATTAAAAATTCATTTTTTTTATATTTTTGCTAAAATATCGACTTTTAATTAAAATTACGGATTTTTATACATTTGATGTGATTTTATCAATTAGGTTTAATGCGTCACAATTAAATATTATACGAATAAAAGTATAAATAAAATAAAAGTAAAAATATTTGAAGTGAAATATAATAAATATTACATAAATTTGTATGTAAAATGTTAATGTTGTTTATAACAGACATTTTAACCTAACAATTTTATTTTTTAAATATATGTATAAATATTAATAAAAATGAGTGATAAACAAAAAGTTCTTATTTGTGGAGATGTTGAAGGACGCTTTAATCTTTTGTTTTCAAAAATAGATTTTATTAATAAAAAAAATGGTCCTTTTGATTTTCTGTTGTGTGTTGGAAATTTTTTTGGTAAAAATAATGATGAATTAACTCCTTATAAACTAGGGACTAAAACTATTTTCATACCTACATATATAATTGGACCTAATATAGAAGAAGATATACTGCAATATCAGAATATTGATGGTTGCGACTTATGTAAAAATCTTACTTATCTGGGAAAACATGGGATTTATACATCAACTTCAGGACTAAGAATTGCTTATCTTAGTGGTGTTCAAAAAAAGGAAACTAATTCTAAAGAATCTTCATTTGATATAAATGATGTGTTAGCTTTAAGAAACTCATACTTAAAAGGTTGTCTTCACTTTCGTGGAGTTGATATTTTATTGACTTCTCAATGGCCAATAGGAATAACAAATCTAATTGAAGAAAAACCTGATTTTGATTATAAAGGATCAGAACTAATATCTTGGATAGCTACTCATATTAAACCAAGATACCATGTTTGCGGATTAGAAAATATTCATTATGAAAGACCTCCTTATCGGTAAATATATATAAATATTATTTTATCAAAGAAATGGCATTAAAAGATTTTATGTCTATTACATCGGTCAAAATTTTTATTTAATAAAAATTCTTTATATTTATAGAAATCAGAAAGAAAGTGAAGAAGGCATCAATATAGCAACACGATTCATAGCACTTGCAAAAGTAGGTAATAAGGAAAAGAAGAAGTGGCTTTATGCATTAAATTTAACTCCAGTAGATAAAACAAAAATATCTGACTTATTGATGAAAACAACAGATGAAACTGCTAGTCCTTATCCTAAATCAATGATGCAAAATAATCCAGGAAGCAAAATTAAAGAAAAATCTCAATATTTTTATGATATGGAATTTGAAGATAAGAAAAAAAAATCTAAAAGAATTAAAATAGAATTTGATAAAAATAAATGTTGGTTTTGTTTATCCAGTCAAGATGCTTCTAAGCATTTAGTTATTTCTACTGGAAAAGAAATCTACTTAGCCTTAGCTAAAGGAGGAGTTGTTGATGATCACTTTTTAATTTTACCAATAATGCATCATCAATGTTTATCAACTTTATCAGATAATATTAAACATGAATTGAGATTATATAAGGTATTTTAAATTTGTTATTTCCTACAATATTATTACAAAATTTTTTGCATTTATTTGTTTACAGGAGTCAATAAAAAAATACTATGCAGTTAGTAACAGAGTTCCTGTTTTTTTTGAGAGAAATTTTAAGACATCTCATTGTCAATTACAAGCAGTTCCAATTCATAAAAATCAAGCATCTTCGTTGAAAGATGCATTCCAAGTACTTATAAATTTGTTATTATAATTTATAGAAAGAAATTATTGTATATTTAGATATATAAATTTTTAAATATTTTTGGTTTTGCTAGTTTCATATAAATACAAAACTTATTTATTACATATTACTTGGACTGTAAATTTCACCAATATTTTACATTTATATTTTAATTTACAGGAAATAGCTGGAATTTATCATATTTCAATGAAAGAGTTAGATGTAGATCTTCACGAAATCGCTCCACCAGGAACATTGTATTTTTATGTTGAATTACCAGATGGGGTAAGATTATTCTATAGGATAAAAAAAGATTTTCCACTTCAATTTGGTCGAGAAGTGGTTTGTAGTGATAGAATTCTGGATATTCCTGATAGATTTGATTGGAAAGATTGCCAATTAAGTAAAGAAGAAGAATTTATATTGGCAGAAAAAATTAGAACTAAATTTAAATCTTTTGACGTAAATCTGTAAAATATCTGACTTTTTAATTTGTAATCAAACATCAATTTTATAATTTTTTAATAGGATGAAACCAGTTTTTAAAACCATGATTAAAAATTAATTTGTATCCATAATGTATGTATTAAGTTTATTAAAAATTATTTTAATCTAAAATTGTAATATAAAACATGAAATTCACATAAAAGATTATTAATATTCTACAAAAATTGTACAAAAGTGTAATTCCCTTATAATTATACAAAAACAGATTTTGTTTTTTCTTTTGTATTATACTGTATAAAATGGTTAAAATTATTAAACTTGTGTACTTTTTATTAAACAACCTAACTCATGATTTTGACCTATTAGTTGGTCTAAGCCACATCCTCTCATTTGTACAGCAATATCAAACAGATAATCATATGATTCTGTCCTGTAAAAAATTTTTTTTCAAATTGTAAAGTATAAACGTATTTTCTTTATATAGTATGCTTAATATAAATTGTAAAATTCTATTACAAAAAATAATTTATTTGTATTATAATAAAGTAATAAATTATAAATAATTACACACATTGTTTTAGCTTGTTGCCATGTATCACCCCAAACATAAATTCCATGTCTGCGTACAAGAACAGCACAAGTTTCTGGATAATCTATAATAATCTCATCCATACGGTCTTTTAAATCAGCTTCAAAAGGTGTATTTTCTATTATTGGTACCACTAATTCTTCATCATATCTATAAGATCTTCCTAATTTTTGATTGTGTATACCTACATATATCATTGACAATCAAATAAGCTGTAAGCTTAAGTTAATTATATATATTCTTACCCTTGATCATTTCAAGATGTGTAATACGGAATTCGTTTCCAGGCCACAGAAGTGTGACCATAACAGCAAATTTTGAATGTGAATGAATTACAGCTCCAGCATTTCTAGAACTATATGCAGACATAAATAGTGGTGTACATTGAGATTTTTTTAGTTTTTTTTCTGGTGGTGGGAGTTCTAGATCTTTTCCATCAATGTCTTGAACAAACATTTCACTTGGTAATATACGTTCCTTTTGGACTCCAGATGGAGTAATATATATCTTATTGCTGAAAATATAAAAGTCATTTAAATTAATAAACCAATTTGAAGAAGAAAATCATATTTCTTATTGTGTTATCATTATCAGTATTTTTATATTTCTTTGCTTATATATTTATTTAAAATAATTTACAAATACTCAATATTTAATTTATTATTTTTTATACAAAATTATAATTAAAAGTATTTAATTACCTACATTAAATTTGTATTTTTTTATTGTTGCATGCTTTATTTTAAGTAATATCTTTAAAACAATTAATACAAAATATGATTCTAATTCTTACTCATGCTTTATGGATATACCTCCACCAGTTCCTGTAACCCATCCTAATTGATAAAACTGTCTACAGAGTTCTGGTATCAAGTTTTTCGGATGTTCCTAAAAAAATATAAAATTCATTACAAAATTTATATAATAATTTCCAATAGAATATTAATGTACAAAAATTAATAGTACAAGCATTTTTTCATTATGTAACAATTTTTATAGATAAAAAATTTACCTTATCAAAATTTTTATCGTAATAATCCATTTAGTAATTTTTCTGTGCAAAATTGATGTTCGTTTAAGTAAAGCTGCGTCAACAATATTCACTAGATTGACCTGTTGAAAAAATAAGTCAAAATTACTTTAAATTCAATTTTATAAAAGAAATTTTTTTAATACTTACGAATACTAATAGGATTTAATATCGTTAATTTTGTATTAAGCGCTGTTTTGACGTTTTTCAATTTTTACATATAGATGAATCCTTCTCCAAATATTTTGCATATCAGTAGATTAATATAAGAACTCCCCAATATAAATTCGATATCACGCTAAGATAATTGTCAATTTGTCATAAGTATTTTGACGCTTTGACCGAAATATTCTTGGCCAATGACTGTCTATAAAAATAGTAAGAAAGGGTTTATTATATGAGTAAGAAATCATTATGAAATATAAGCTGTTTTTTAATCAAATAGTTTCACATTCATCTAACTGATTAAAAATATAAGTATGTTAAAGTATTTTCTTTCAAATTTTATTATGAAAACGTAAATTTACGTAATATAATTATAGTATGGTTATAATAATTAATAAATTATTTGAATTTTAATCATGCATCAGACATTTGACCGTCTTTTGTATTTTACTTTATTTAAAGTATGTATCGTATTTTTTCGTACATGCACACATAGCATGTAATAATACACGTTATTTATATATATATATATATATACAGATGTGACGATATAATATCAGAAAATTTCATATTTTTCAATGATTAACTAATATTAAATTTTTTTAATATATGAACTATAAGGTGAAATTTTTTAATTTGCACTAGAATTATGGTAGCACTCAAGTATCACAATTTAAAAGTATCTATTACAAAGGTTAGGCTAGTTGCAAAAAGAAACCTAATCAACTGAAAAGCCACAAAAATGGCGAAATTAGAAGAACAGAATTCAATTGATATGAATGATGAAAAGGATACATTGTAAGTTCCAAAATTCTGTTGTAAATAAATAAATTATAGCCTTCGTAGAATCAAATATTTAAATTTGATTAGAATTTTTATTTTAATTATATTACATCACAAATATCAGAAATAACCTATTTTGGTACATTTGTAAACCATTTTTAAGTTACAATAAACAATCTTATTTTCCAATTTTGAATGTATTAATTGTTTATATTACAATAGATCTGATCAAAATTTCTATAATTGGGTGGATATTACACAAGCATTCTTTGAATCTATTACTGGTAAGTTTTTTTAATTATAATCTAAAAACTTTTTAAAAGATAAAATTATACTTAAATTAATATATTAGAAGCTTCTTTCGTTATTTTTTAATATTTTCAATTTAGTGAATGTATTTTTTCAATATAGAATTAGAACTTGGAGAACTTTTACACGATGAACTCTTTGGGTTATTTGATGCAATGTCTGCTATTGAAATGATGGATCCAAAAATGGATGCTGGAATGTTGTGCAATCGAGGAAATAATAAGCCATATACTTTTTCACAAGCTGCGACAACAGGAATTATCAAATTAGATGGTCTTTCACCTTCTGAAATTATAGGAATAATCGACTCAACTTATGCTTGCATTGTTTCATGGTTAGAGGGTCACAGTTTAGCTCAAACAGTTTTTACTAATTTATATTTACATCAACCTGATCAAATCGTAGACAAAACTTTAAAAATATTTTGTTATGCAGTTTATAAAATTATTGAAGAGACTAGGGAATGTATAGTTAAAGCTTCAGTATATGAAGAAGAAGATTTTCAAAGTGTTATGTATGGAGGTTATAAATTACAGTCTGATATTACCGAACAAAAAACTGTTTCTATGTTGCGTGAAGTTGAAGAGGAGTTGCATAGAAAAAGTCGAATAAAACCAGTTGATGATGAAACAGAGAGAGAGGTAATAAATAGCATATTTTTGTATATCAAAATATAAATATATTCAGAGTGTTCATTAAAGTAAAAATATTTAACAATAATATTCCAGTTTTATTTTAAAGTATGTTCTATATTATTAAAATATATATATATATATTTATTTTAGTACAACGATGGATTAGCTCTCTATGCTAGGATAAGATTTACAAAGATGTTTTATCAAGTCTTAACATTAATGGGTAGGAAAGAGCAATTACAACAAAATTTAAGTACTTCCCAGCGTCTTCTTTGTAATTGTTCGGACATGATACAAGTTATGATAAAAACAGTTAATAGAGGTGCAAAGGCTGATGAAATTAGTAAGACACAAATAAAAGAGAATATATATATATATATATATTGGTATTATTACATGTATTATTACATGTATTATTACATTTTCAAGAATTTTCTAATTTTGTTTCAGCAAATCATCCTAACGTTATGGGCTTCGATCCTATGATTAACCAAAGATTATTACCACCAACATTTCCAAGATATACAAAAATAAAACCAAGAATTGAAGCTCTTGAGTATATGGATGATCTAATAAATAGATTTAAAATGGTCACTAAAATTACTAGTTATAATAATTTCCACGTGGCTTTGGTAATTCTCAAATAAAATTTTACATCATTATTTAAGTTATTTACATTATTATTTGAGTATAGATGTCATTATTTTTTTTTTTTTTTTTTGAAGGATTTTATTTTAGAATTTTCACGTCAAAGTCCATGTATATTATCAAGATCTATGCTACAAATTGTATACCTACCTACAGCCAACCGTGTTTTTGGTGTTTATAATTTTACTGATGTTTTAAAAGATGCAGCAAGAAGTTTTATTGTACCCCCAGCTTTGATGCCCAAAAGTATATTATTACAAAATCATCAAGCAAAAGAATTAGTTGATAATTTTTTAGGACACTGTGCCAATGTTTTTGGAACTCTATTGCAAACCAGTGGTCACAATAGAGCCAGGCAAAGAGATCGATTAGGTTATTTATTTGAGAACTTCGCAAATTTGCAAGATGAGGTATAAGAAACCATTTAAATGAATTTTTTAAATGTATTTTACATAACAAATTGTTAAATTACTACTTAGATTTTTATGAAAATTTATTTTTTGAAGTATTTTATACTTGATAGTTTTTAATGTAATTGAAATGTATTAATTTGTTTTTGTATATAAATAATAAGTGCTAAAAATTTTCAGGCTGAAAGAGTTGATGGGTATTTACATGCATTATCAATGAAAAGTGACACTCCAAGGCCTCACTTAGCTTGTTTTGGAACTTGGATTTTATACCATACACTAAGAGTAATGGTTATGTATTTGCTGAGTGGTTTTGAGCTAGAACTATATTCTGTTCACGAATATCACTATATATTTTGGTATTTATATGAATTCTTGTATGTTTGGCTTGTGTCTGCTATAACTAGGGCTGATACATTTATAATGGAGCAGGATATTCATAGTGAGTCACATAAAAACAGAAGCAGCAAGAAAAATGCAAAGAGTAAGAAAAAAAAAGCCACACCTCGGCCATATTATTTAGAAATATTGATGTATCAAGCTTTGCAAAATATATGTGGTGGATTTTATAAGGTAATGCGAATAAATGTTTTTAATTTATTCTTACAATATATTTTAAAAGAAACTTTTCATTAATTATGTTTTATATTTATATAGGCTCTTGTCGGTTTTCGATTAGATGGTAAAATACCGTTACCGGAAAGTCAGTTTGACTGTGAAAGAGTGCGATATGAACACCGTCTATTACCATTCTCTTACTTATTAACGCCACCACCAGTTAACTATAAAAAATTTATAGAATATATGAATGCGCAACTTAATAAAAAAAATGTACCTATTTTTATTAAAATAATTTTTTTTAATGAATAATTTATAAATGCAATTAAAGTATCACAAAATACGTATAAAATGTATTTTTAGGAAAAAGCTACTAGCGAATCTCAATATTTTGATGGTTGTAGACATTTTCACCAAGCAAAAAATATGTTAGATCGTGCCCTTGAACTTAATCCAGCTAATTCGAATACTATAAATGAGGTAAATTATTTGAAATAATAATGAATGAAAATGTACGTTTCAAATTCTAAATTGCATGAGATCAGTATATAAATAAATTTATATTGTTTACTTTACTTACAGATTAATGATTTATTGAAAGTAGCCAAAACTAACTTTATTGTATTGAAATTACTAAACGGCGGTCACAAAAAAGATTCCAAAGAACCACCCATCTTTGACTTTTCGTGTCATCAACACTTTCCTATAATAAAACTCACCTAAAATTTTCTCATTTTTAGCAAAAATGTTTTTAAAAAATTTAATCATTATTTATTTCAGTTCAAAAGTAAATTTTGAAATATTTAATGTTAATAGGAATTTTTATAATTTTAGTGCAAGATATAAAGAATTTTTATTTAGAATTTCAAAAATTTGTCATTCAGATACAGTAACTATTTGCTGTACACTATGCTAAATATTTGAAAAATCCGACAATTTAAATAATATATGTAATCTACAGTAAGTGATAAGACTTAGTGTTGATTTAAGTTTAATTAGTCGATTGTTAATAGATGTCTTGTCGAAGACTCCATTAAATGTTTGATTTTCTTTAAAAGAACAAGTTTGTAAATATATTATAATATTCTAGTTACTGTATTGATTGATAGTGATTGACAGCGACTGAAGTCGCGTGCAATTCTTTATAAAAGAGCTACATTGGAGGAAAAATTCAATTTCTCTTCCAAAAAATTCTCTAATCTAATTTATATGATGTACAAATTTTTGTTTAAGGTCAGCTTAATTAATAAAAAATTTGTTTTTAGACTATATTGTGTGCTTATGTTTGTATTAGAACGTTAGCTATGTAAAAAAATTATTCATAGTATACTTATAGATATTTAGTAGTTTTAAAAGTATAAAAAATAAAAACACTGTATTTTTGTAACAACATGACGGTAATTAGTGTTGTTTTCTTGAAAATTCATTTTAATTATATTTTATATAAATTAATTGAAATTATTTACATTGTACTTCATTTTTTTATTTTTTTACTTCAAAAGTTTATAGAGGTTAAACGATTTATATTCTGTATTCAAACAATTAAAGATATATTAGAATTTTCTACAGAAATATTTAGAATGGAATGTTAAAATAAAATGTCAACTGCAATAGAAAAAAAAGTGATTAAAAAACCAAAATTAGGTCGTTGGAGAAATAAAATTACAGGAATAGAATATTTAAATGCTGATTCGCAGACTGGACCACCCCCTAGACGATTACCGGTGGAAAAAACATGCAGCCGACATGTACAGACTATTTACTTAAAGAATACCTATAACCAAATGACTTATGATCAATCCACACAAATGTGGCGGTAAGTCCGTGCTCTTCTACAACGGAGATATTCGTAAAAAATGTTTTTAGTTTTACCACTTGAAAACTAATGTTTTTAAATTTGAAATTGTAAGAAGTGTCTGCAGTATGCTTCTAAAATACACTGTATGTACATAATAAAACAGTATAATTGTTTTATAGAAACGTAATTATAAAATTATTTGTAACAATATTAAACAATTAAAAGTATTTAAATTATTTTTCAATCGAATATCATATTTAATGTTATGTACACGATTTCATAAATTTCTATACTTAAATTTTTTAACATACATACATACACATATGTATAAATACATGTTTTATTATAAACAATGTTTAACTTTAACCAAGTGAAAATAATAAATAATAAAAATTTTTATTAATAATGAAAGTTTTTAAATTAAATTAATACAATATATAAAAGAGTACGATAAAATTATTAACTTATAGTATTACTTAAGATCGAACTGTTACATTCCAAGTGTTTCCGATAAACATGTAACTGTCAAGACGTATATGGCATACGATGGAATTCAAAAAGAAAAAAACCGTAACAATCTCGATATCTATGCGCACATTATTCAAAGATGTTACAAAGCTTACAGAATTTTAAAATTTATAAAAGCCTGTGCCAGGCTCTACAGAAAAATGCAGGAAGATTGTAAAAAATTAAGCGAAGAAAAGGCTCTTGTAATCAGGTATACTACAAAGTATTTTTATGTATTTATTCAAACTTTAAAAAAAAAACATTATTTTTATCATAATTTTATCATAATTGGTGTCAGTCGTTATTTACTTTCTTAATTTATTAAAGATTTATACATTTTTAGTACCCCTCAATCAGTTTGGCTTCAAATTATTTGAAGTAAGATTAGATAATAAAATAAACTTTTATTGTTAGTATTATGCTTTAAAAATAATTAGTGGAATTGTAACGTGAAAACTTAAATTTGTCTAAAAATCTATAAAAGTTTCATATATAGTTAAATTTATTATTTTGTGTTGTTAGCTTTGATTTCTAAAAACATAAGTCTTTGTATTTATAAATATTTTTATGAAAAGAAGATTATTAACGAAAGCTGAACGAAATTTTGTGATATAAAATAAATGTGATGTACATAATGTAAAGATAAAATTTTGTTGATTTAAAAACACTTGTTTAAAAAAAGTGAAATAAAAAATTAGATCACAGTTTACACAAAATATACATGTATAAATGTAAAAGAATTTAAAATAACGTAGTTTTTACAATTCCAAAATTTTAAATCGATAAAAACAAATGATCAATAAATATTTTCAAATTGCAAGCTTTCGTGAAAACTGTATTTTATTAATTAGAAAAAAATTAAGAATTTTAGTACACAAAAGTTTTTATCATTGGATTTTAGAATTTCAAAGAATAGCTTTTTTATTTAGTATTTTCAAAAAATTTCTAAAAGTACTTAAATATTTATTTTTTTCTATAAATATCATGTTTGTTAATAGCTTACATTAATATAATTTGTTTATTCAGTTTTTCATGATGTATGTATAGGAAGTAAAAGGTAATTTCAATCTTAACAGTAGGCTCTATTATTTTATACAAATTAAAAACAAGGTGGTCAAAATAAATAATAAATTTTTTTATAATACATCATTTACATGCGCTTATACTTGTTTCCTTTCATAATCGTAAATTGGCATTTTAGTGCAGACATTGAAAAATGATACCTGAACTATATGATATTATTGTGGTTCTAGGTACCTGACATTTATTTCCAATAATCACACATAACGGCAATTTTAGCAGGTTTGCACATGCTTACCTTATATCGTTTTCAGGTATATTTATGTTCTATGAATCTCGTTAACTTGCACGTAATAAATATCACTTACATAATTTTTAGTAAAGTAGACTTATACATTATGAAAATATTAATAAAAGTAAGTTTATTTTCATTCTAACACAATATTTATATGTAATAAAACAATAAAATTACAAGAAAAATTAAAAAAATTGCTTGACAAAAAGTATTTTTTAGTTGATAAAAATAGATGTAAATTATATATGTACTGATGAATTCGCACATATTCGAATGTATATCATCGTTATCGTTACAGAGAACGGTATTTATCGGAATGCCAGGCTTTTAATAAGCCTCGTACTTTTTTGGATCTTGATGCACTCATCAATTACATGGAAAAGATTGAATTGAACGATAAGCATCTTGAACCCATAGTCCTTTTGGAGTTAAAGCGACGTATTTTCCTTATGGTTAATGCGAAGTTTCAGCAAGAACAGGAGCAGCGTGAACCGTCATTTAAAGCGCGCTTCCTTATGCGTTTGTGTAAACCAAAACGATGGATTGACCGTAAAAATAAAGTCGTTGAGATGTTAACGTTAAAAAATCAGTCAGCCCAGGAGTATATGGAGACATACAATCAACTAAGAGAACCAATTACCGACAACAGGATGGAGATTTTAATTATGGTTAGTTCATTATGGCTCAAGTTATAAAGTGCAATAAAGACAAAGATGAAAGTATTATTATTAAAAATTTCATTTTATAATTAGAAAATACTGCCACTAATTGCAGTTAAATTTTACATTTAAAAAATATAGGGCGTAGGTTTGTTTACATTTATGTAGGATTTTTTTCTATTCAAATTTGAAATTTTTTGAACATTTTCTTAACCTGTATAATGAAGTTAATTTTTTTTTAAATAATCTTGTTTATAAAATATATTTACTTATTAAATATTATATATAAAAAATAATTAAAGTTAATAAAAATTATGACATAAAACTTTTAATAGTTAGAAAATATTTAAAACTGTTTTCGCTGAATTTAATAAGGTAGAATTTTTAGATTTTTTTTAATTTAAGATGTATATTAAACAAATAAAAAAATAGAAAATAGAAAGCTAGTAAAGACAAAGATAAGTTTATCGATATTAAAATTCATTACAGAATAATGTAATATTTTTTAAAAATATTTATCATTTTATGAAACACTTTTTTAGGCTAGAAAAGCTATAAATAACCATGAATGTAAAAAGGCAAATATCTTTCGAGGTTTGCTTGATCAAGAAATTATTATGCGTTCTAGATGTATTGACCAAGCTAAATTTGATTATTTAAAAAAAAGAATACATGGTGAGATACATACTTTTTAAATTAACAATAATAGTGAAAATATGAAAAAGTTGGTTTATTCTTACATATTAAGTAATGTACGATACAGCATTAATCGTACTGTTTTTGTTAAGTGTTTTATTTGCATAAGAAAATTGTACCAAAGAAATTAAATTTAATAACAGTTTATAAAGTTATTGCAATTACATAAAAACGTGTAAGCATTAGATAACTTAAAAAAAAATAATAATTTTCATGATTTCGAGAATATATTAATTAGATTCTTAATTAAACTTTGATAATAAATGTTTAATATATTTTGATAAATTATTGAAAAAATTATGTCATTGGTTAATTAAATATTATTTATATTAAAAATAATGATACATTGTATTTTATTAATAATAAACGTTATTGTATGTTCGTTTTTTGTAAAAATATAGAATAGAGTTTTATACGATCTCACATATTTAAAAAAAAATTATATCTTTGATTCTTGAATTTATAATACGAAAAATTTAGAATAGAATTTAGAATATTTAGTAAAAATACTTTGATTGTATTAGAAAGATGTTTTATTTGTAATAGAATAATAATAATATATCAACATAATTGTATTCTTTTAATATAGGAGCATTTTTACAATTTTTAAAAACTAGTCATAATTGTACTTGTAAAAGTGTAACGGGAGTTAATGACATTGCCTTATTTGATTATGAGCTTCGAGAGCCATTAGAGAAAACATTTTTTTTCTGTGTAAGTTGTAGAAGACTTTTACCATACAACAAATTTCCTGTAACAAGTAAAATACAGTATACAAATAGGTGCAAAGGTAATAAATAAATATCGTATATGTGTACAAAAATTGATGTAATTTCAGTATTAATTAAATTTAATTGAGACTTTAACAATAAGATATTTTAATTAGTATTGTGCTATTTTCATGAAAATATGAAGCCGTGATGGAAATTAAAGAACCTGCCTGTATATTTCAGCTTGTATTCGTTTGTTGCGAAATTTGCGTAGTCATGTAAACCTGAAGCCATATGATGATCTTCTTGCGGAAATTCGGGACATAGAGGGCCTTGGGAGCCTTGCTTATAGCTTCTCGGTGATGGATCTCCATCACCTCGTGTTCAATATCTGGCATGGCCACTCAGCCGTGAGTGAAGAAGCGGACCCACATACCTTCAGCTTCCCACGCTATGATCTTCAAGAGCCGTGGAGTCCTTGGAATTGTGTGTTGTTAACGCACGATGAGGCCAATGCCCATAAATGTTTAGGCGGAGGAGACAGAGTCTATTCTATTTTTTTGCGTCGTAAGATCAAATTAGCCCACCGCACCGCCAAAATGGACTTTAGGTTGGATAAATCAATTCTAAGTTGAAATTTTACACTCAATGCGGATCTGGCTCGGATGTGGCATTTAAATTTTTTATTCGCGTTCCTTAGAAAATATTTTACATATTAAATCCGGTCGCTCTGATGAATTTTCGAGTATTGGACAACGCGCCAGTAATTTGCGCATCACGACGCTATCCAGAGTCTAAGAGTGCTTATCAACAATTATTGAATATTTTAGTCTTTCATTCACAATTTTTTTTCTTTTTCCAAGCATTTTCATTGTATTTTACACCAAATTACGGTTTTCAGATTTAAAAATGTATCTAATTTAATAGCTATTACTGACATTGTTTAATTCAAATGAATGACAAGTAATAGTGGATTATTAATCTTACATTCTAGAATCGGATCCTTCATTTTTATATAAATGACAGAATAAAGATTTATAATTCGTATTTTAAAATTGACAAAGGTTAGTAATAAGTAGGAGTGTAAGTGTGAATCTTAGAAAAATAATACTAAGAAATGTATATATTTTTACATTTTCATTTCAATTTTGATGCAAGGATGACTGCTTTTGGCATACCTGCAAACTTTGTACCATAAATCATATTTATAAATATTGAATATTATAATAGGTCATCATTATTTCTTATTATGATGATTATTATTATTATCTATATGTACTCCAGATTTCTTAGATTAAAAAGCATTTTTGATATTTTAATTCAAATAAATTAAAAAAACAAAAAAAGAACTATCGGAATCAATTTTTTTTGTATATAAATAATATATATTTTAAAAAAAAATTTAATTGATAAAAGTATTCTTCTTTACGGTTCTAATTTTATAATGTAGTGGATTCCATTTGAATGTGTTGATGTTTATTCAAGTTACAAAAACTTTTTTAAATATAAAATTTATACATGTACAATTTGATACTGTTTGAAAATTTCATATATATTTTTTTTCATTAAATCAATTCAAACAATTTATGCAAAAAATTATGTATTCGCATAGGATTATTATTTGTGGATCCTTTGGTATAATAAATTAAAGATATGTTATTTAGATTTTGAATTTAAAAATATAAATAGTTTATAGTTACAATATTTATTTTTACTAAAAATTTAAAAAACTTTTTAAAAAAAAAGCGTAAAAAATATAAAATTACATTTCATAATTTTGTAAGTTCATTATCATTTTATATGTATGTTTTTAAATATTTTCTTCCTATTCTATTTTTTATGTAGTACGTCCTATTGCAACCATGTTTTTATGTTATAATTTTAAATATATTTTTAAATAGTGTTATTTCCTGTGATTAAAATATTCGAAAAAAGTTTCAGCATATTAAAATAATAACGTAAATTGAAAATATTTTTATTATATATAAAACATATTTAAAAATCAATATAAAATTGTCGTCAAATAAAAAGATAAAAAAATTTTTAGTAGTTGCAATCAAGTATTTTTAGTGGATAACGTTTTGATACAATAAAAGATTTCAGTTAAAAGTTAGTTAAAAGATTTCAGAAAATTAAAAATTGTTGTTATAAAAGTTTAAAATGGGTAATGTAAGCTTTTTTCTATTAAATTAGTTTTTGTTTTATTTTATTTTCCTCAAAGAAGGTAAAAAATCAAAAAACTCAAACCACAAAAGAAAATGAATTTATTGAAAATACGTTAATATACTGCTACTATAAAATGATACTAAATTTAAAATACATTTTATCTTTTATTAAGGTTATAAACTCATAAATATAATTGAAACAAATATTAAAAAAAAATTTAGAAAAACATTTAATAAAATACATCTGTGAAATAATTTTATTTTTTTAAATTAATGGTAAATAATTTTTTTTATAAATAAAGTAACATAAAATATTAGCATTATCGTTTGTTTTTTATATCTTTACATATTCGTATTGTGAATGCTTAAACACAATCGTTTTAAAGAATAATTTGAAGCATTGATCGAAAGAATTAAATTTTTATTCATTTAATGTAAGTTAAACCTATTTTTTATAGATTTAATGTAATATAATAAAACAAATATTGTTGAAATATAGCGCAATTATAGTTTTATTATGCTGTTTTGTAGGACAGTATTTCTAATTTGTAATAATTACTTTCATTTAATCATATCATGAAAATAATTCTTCAAAATAGTGATGATGTGGCAAATATATTATCAAAAGAAATATAAAAAAATTTTAGCTTTTTTTATAAATCATCAATAATGTATTGAGAATTAAAAAATATTTTATTATATTGACTAATTAATTTTCACTTATATCAAAAATTAAAACCACATTTAAAATATTTATCATTTAATATTAAATGTATTTTTTCATTTTTACATTTTTTACAGTAGGAACTAATATAATATTTCTATTGTTTTTTTCACAATTCTTTTAATTCAAGTATCAAATCGTTTCTTAGTTTTGACAATATTTTGATATAATTAAACAACTTCTACTTTACAGAGGCCTTGTTGCGATTGACAGACGAAATAAAGTGGAAAAAAGTAATGATTGCAGTCAACTACAGTAAAAACTTCTAAAATTACAACGGCTAAATCAAGTTATGACAATTGAAACAAGAATTTAATAGGATGTCAACCATGTACTTTAACAAATTGTATTTATCAAGTGTAATTAATTAAAAAATTAGAATTTCGTGTTATGAAAGTTAACTCATACATTAAATTTTTATAATATTCAAGAATAAAGAAAATGTTTTTTTTTACAGTAAAAAAATATATTTTTTTATTGTAATTATTGTATTACCGTTTTTTTAAAAATAGATTAATAGTCGGATTTTGGTATAAAATTTACGTTACCCATTGCTGAGAACGGAAGTCTAGTTTTTTTTGAACTCATACTTCAGATCATTGAAAATAATATTTCATTTAAATTTACGACGTAAATTTCATATACATTGAATGTGTTTAAACAAAAACTTTTTTTTTCAACATTTAAATAAAAACTGTTTTTACATGCACGAGAGATTAAAACACTGTTAATTCACTCAATAATTTTTTTAATTAAAAAAAATAAATAAAAAAAATGTAGAAAGATATATTTAAGTAAAAAATAAATTCTTTGAGGTTAAATAATTTATGATAATATATAATTCTTATAAAACTTTGTAATCAATTATAAATAAAGGACATCAAAATGCAAGATTAAATGTAAGTATTCAAGATTAAAAAGATCAAATCAATAACTAAGGTATATTAAAATTTATAAAGAATTTTAATATTTATAATTGGTTAAATGACGAATTTTTAATTATTGGGTGAAAATGAAAATCATTATTTTACTAATAAACTAAGTTCCCATTAAAATTATTATAAAAAATCATTTTTGTAACATTTTTAGATATTATCTTGATAAGTTACACACATAACAGAAACAAAATTTTTAATTTATAATAAATAAACATAAAAGTAAATAATGTAAACAATTTGTAAATAATAATGACTATTATTATTAACGTTATATTGACTATTATGTGATATTACTATTATTATTGACGTTTAAAGTATAATAAAATTTTATTCTTACTTATATAATGTTTATTCGAGTACTTAGCAATATTAGTAGTATTAAATTATTTTTAAATAATAAAAGCTACTATATAATTATTAAAGTTATAAAAGTTATCTGATAGAGTGTACTAATCGATCATTAAATCTTTTCAATACCTACATTAATAAATCTAATAATTATAAATATAATACAAACGTTGCAAAAAAGAATACATAAAGAATAAATAATTTATAATATAAACAGTTTATAGATAATCCTTTAATACTCGTCAATGAAATTATATCTTTGACAGTTGAAAATAAACCTGCTTTTATCTATTAAAGCTACTAGAATTTATTTATTTAATTTACTAGAATTTATTTGTTTTCAATATCAATTTTTAAGATTTTCAAATAGTTAACGTAATTATTTAACGATTGCATTTGCATCTATACTTACAATCCAATATTGAATACTAAATACTACAATTTATATTACATATTTTTATGCAAGCTTGATTAATCTGCACTCTTTATTTTGATGTAATGGATCTTGTATCGATTATTCTATTGGTTATCTTACTCCAAGTGACTTCCACAATAAGTGTCATGATCACAGCTTACAAGCTTTTTCACTCAAATGCGGTTTATGTTGTCTGTTTTCCCTGCGGTATATTGCATTGTCATTTTACATTTCAGAATAATAACGGTATCGGTTACAACAGCAATGACGAACAAAAAACAGGGAAGGGAATCGCGGGAGTCATTTAAAAGTGATTGATTGAAACGATCGACTAAGCTAGCGTTAGAATAGTCTTTAATTGCGTTGCCCTTGGCAACGTATCGCGTTAAGCTTAACGCGAACGCTTAGCACATGTATTAAAGGTTCTCGTACTGTGGGCAAGTCAACATCTCGGTAGCTCTTACCCTTATATTTTCGTGTGGCGGGTTTCGTAGACATAAGAGCAGAGCGGTGAAGGAGTATAATAACGTGAGGTGGCTCGCGACCAGGTAAAGCTATATTATCGAGAACGATCTTGTACTTTTTCTTACCTTTCACTTCTGCGTCTCTCTCTTATTTTTTGGCTCTACAGTTTGTTCTTACGTTCAATTATCGTAATCTTATTTCTTTTGAAACATTTAGAAATTTAATGACTGGGCTTTTCCCTTCTCCCTCTCAGAAACACTATATTATAGATTTAAAAAAAAAAGATAATTTAGATAATGCATTGACTGCTGATTCACAGAATCCGAATATAATATAGTAGATGTCAGCATATTAAGAATTATCCAGTTTTAGTTTCTGGTTTAGAAATCAACCAATAGTTGTAAAAAAGTTAGCTTATAAACGTATATATATATGAAAAATCGAAGAGAATAAATTATATAACGTACTGAATAGTGTTAGGAAGTTGAAAATAATAATTCAAAATAAATAAAATTAGTCATTGATTTAATATAAGTGAATTGATTTTAAAAAAAATTGAAAATAAAAAAGGTATGAATAATTTAAAATTCCATAAATGTGTCATTTTTTCTACAACTGAGGAATTTTAATTTATAAGAAATGCTTTTAATTTTAATTTTGATTTCTATTAGTTTTCATTATTTTCTATAATTTATTATTTATATAAATTAATTACTTGTTAATAAGTAATATTTATTTTTTGTGTTAAATAAATTCATTTCATCGTAATTTTTCAATTATCATACTTTTTTTTTTTTAAATTTTTGTAAACTTAATAATACTATTAATATTTTAATTAAAAGATTTTTTCGTAAAAGAAATAATTAAAAAAACATAATAAAAAATCTTTATAATCATTCTAAAAATAATTTTTTTTTCAATTTAATAAGCTTATTATGTATTATTTTATATTATATTTATTATATTATGTATGATTATTTTGTAATTATTCTAAAATTTTTTCTTTTCAATCATACTTTTCAATAAAAATTCCAACCATAATTATTGTTTTAAATTTTAAACTAAACATTTAAATTTTTTATTGATTAATAAATTATAATTATATGAAGATATATTTTGTCTTTTTAAGATACATTTCAATGAAGAAACATTTTTTTTATAATTTATAGGATTCAGATTTTATTCATTTATTGTATATAATTGGTATAAAAAGAGTACAATCAAATACAACAAAGACAAGATTCTTTTACTTATTTTGCAAAGAGCACCTTCTATTCCAGTATATTCGTAAGACATTGGATAACTGCAATTATTCTTTAAAAACTGTTATAATACAGAATTTACATATAGGGATGTACCTTTTTTTGCCACGATTAGTTTTTCTCTTTTAAAAAATTATAGACAAGAATTTAAAAATATTTTACAAAAAATTCAAAATTATTTATTGAAACTTTATTAAATAATTAATAGCTATATTTAATTTTAAATAATTATTTTTCCTTGTTTCGAATAAATTGATATGACAATCTAATTAAAAATAAAATGGAAAATACATATATAAGGCATTATGAGGTTAAACAAAACAGACAAAAGGAAACTTAAATTGCAAATGTAATAATAAAAATTATTTACTATTAGATATAAGTAGTATTAAAAAATTCCTGTAATTGTTACTTTTGAAAAATATGCTACAGGGTAATAAGAGAAAAGTTCATTTGTAAACTTTACTAGACTGGAAATTAAATCCCAGAACTTTAGATTATATAACAAACATTTTTTTAGTTTTAACATTGATTATTAAGAACTTATTTAACCGAGTTATCATTTTACAATGATTGTGTTTTAAAACTGATTAATGATTTCTTCTTACGTGTTTGAAAGAATCTATTAATTCTTCTATCACATCCTTTAAATTGAGTAGCTTAAAATTTATTTTTGTTTTATATTCATTATATAACTTTGCGCAGTATTTAATGTTTAAATTAAACAAATTTTTTTAAATCATTAGAAAAATCCTTTTTTTGAAATTTTGTATAAGAATGTTAAATTTATAATTGAAATTTAACAATTCAGTTTTAATAACTATGAAATATTTTAAAATGTTTGTAAAAGATAATTGATTAAAGAATACTTTAAATTAAAATATTCTTTTATTATTTCTCTATTTTTATAAAAAATATAAGAAATTTATGAGTTAGTAATACAATAATAAATATTAACTATACATGTAGATCTTCATAAATGTTAAAAATAAAGTGATATTCTTTTTTTTAGGAATTCTGACATTTTTTAAAGTTCATATATTTTTTTATTACGAATTTCGTTGAAAGAGAATGACAGACACATATTTTTTTTGCATATTTAAAATATACAATATTCTGATATGTCACTGTTAATTTTTACATAGTAAATTATCTGATTTGTTCAATAAACTAGTAAAATTTAATTCAAGTTTTCTGTTCTTTAAAATTAACTTTCTTTTTTTACTTTATTAAGCAAATATGTTTCCGGATGTTAATTATTTTTCTTACAATAAGTGTTTAATTTATTTTCTTTCTTTGTTTCACATGAATAGGTTTCATGTTATACCTCCTTTTAAATATTTTTTAATATTAATATTCAATATATTATAAATGGCATAAAATATATTGGGAATTTTGTTGAACACTATGGAGACTCTTAACTCTGAAAATATTGATAACATGCTTGTCTTTAAAAAAAAAAAGAATATTACTATATTTTTAAAAAATTTCTTAAATAATTCACTTTTTTACACTTGTCATTAATTTTGTTTTTAGATAGTTTAACCATTAAATATACATGCTTATAGAATTCTCGAAATTGTAATTATTATGGTTAAATATATATATATATATTTGGTAAGTTAATAGAGGCTTTATATTTTATTCTATAAAATATCTATTTAAACATGTATTTTACTTTACTTTAATAAAAAAATTCAAACAAGTTAAAATAGGAATGCCTTTAAATAATAACATTATTTTAATATATTACATTATGTAAACGTATTTTTAAAAGGTCAGATTAAAATAATAGGTTAATCTATTAAAATATCTATTACTGTAGTATCCCTTTCTTGATTAATCTTTATTGTATAAATAAATAACAATTTCATTGACTTAATAGGATAGTTACATTCAGTTATGAGGAAATTATTTTTAAATACGAAATTTTTGTTAGTTGAAAAAAAATTTTTTTTACAATAATTAATCTTAATATTCTAATATTTTTCTAAATTGATTAAAAATTATTTGAGCATTAATCATTGGGAAATTAAGTCTCGTAAATTAATTAAAATTTCAGAGCTTGACATGGTTTTCGTAATAGAAATAGAGGATTGTACGATACAGAAGCCGAATCTCGGCGGCTGGCGAGACGTTGCACGAGGTCTTGAGTATCACGATGCGGGTTCCCAGACTCCAACGGTATGTGCAGTTCTACCGCGACTGAAGCTTGTCTCTGTAACGGTGCAGACGATGGTCCCGGAACGATGTTTACGATCTATTGATGCCGTCGGAAACGAACGAAGTGTCCAAACTAATAAATCGCGTCTGCCGGAGTTCAATGACAATTGTATTGAAGGGCGAGATGCAATAGAGATATGGAAATGCCGCGAGGCTGTTGAAAAAATACAGAGATTCTATAGGTAAGTTATAACTATGTAAATTAGATTTGTTGTTAAATTTGCACCGCTTGGTTGATCTTTCATTAATATTTTTTATTATAATATTGATAAGAAATTTACGATACTTGCTTTTAACCTTTAAAACGAGCTCTGCCTTTATATTATAGCTGGAATTATGATATTTATTATTAAACTATTGTTTTATTAGTCCGAAAAGTGAATAAGGGTTAAAATTATATGAACTCTCCAGGTGCGTCGCACGCGCGTTAAAATATGCTATATTCGAGTCGTTTCTACGATACAAAACTGTATTTAGAAAATCAAGCAAACAATGATTTTACTGTTTTTTTCTCAGTTTTACAATGATGTAAATTGAAAGATCAACTTTTTTACGAAGTTAATTTAAAAAAACGACTTTTTTGTTTTTTTTCGAAAAATAAAGCCGCAAATCTGTGCGCGCATCGTTGTGCCGAACGAACGGGCGTAAACCTCTTTGGCAAGCGGCGACCTATACTGTCTTAAATTTAACTTAGGTTACATTTCATATGATTCTTATATCCAGCCTTCATCAGCACCACCAAGGTAAAATTTCCCAGCTTTTTTGTCTTGTAAATTGTCACAATCACCTCCTTGTACCACTACTCCAGGATCACCCACTTCCTTTCAATATCAAATTATACAACTTAACTAGGTCCATTTCCAGCTTGGTTTTGTATCTAGAATTCGTTTCTAACCCTGTCCCAACCTGCAATTTTTCCCGCCTATAATTTACAACATTCTCTTAATTTCTATCTTAATTTTTTTAACTTCTTAGATCTGCCTCTTTCTCTAATAATTTTTTCTTTGTTTTCGTTTCGTTTCCCTCGAATTTTTCTTTGAAAAGTGCTTCTCAATTCTGCAGCCTAACCACATCCCCTATTTTCTTCCTGAGTTTATTTACCCTATGTTTCTTTCTCCGATTATAAGCTGTAAAACATTATCAGCTCCCTCATTTTTTATTCTGTCTTCCTTTCTCTAGCCCATTTTTGTATCTTTTACGTACTCTTCCTTTCCCATTAGACCGTCATTTTTCCTTTCTCAGACATTTCCTAACTTCCCTTTTCCTATTCATCCACTCCCAAACCACCAATTTGAACTCTCTCAGTTTCCAATCCTTTTTTCATAACTTCAAACTGGATTTGCCACTAAAACCGCTTCATTGATAGCTACCTACACTTCTTTTTCATACTTCTCCTTGTAAAATAAACCCTCCCCAGGCTCTTTGTATTTAAAAATCTCCTCTTCCTTTCTATCCACCTTCTAGTGCTACACTTCCGCCACTTGCTTCTCTGTTATTTTCGTTACCCAACCCACCATTTCCAATTTTTTACATGCACTTCCTCCTACCCGCTCTACTATCTACGCCTATGGTGGTTCTTTCACCAATTATTTCCTACGATCGTAGTTAAAACGCCTCTGTGAAGATGCTCTCTTTAAACCACTTTTCACTTTTTTCTTACCTCATTTTTCTTTCACACTTTTTTTCCCCGATTTCCGCATATTTCCTACATCTTCCATTATCAACCTTCTCTTTTCCATCGAATTTTATTTTGAAAAAGTCATTCTTCATAATCATAATCTCGCATTCAGTTTTCTCCATTTTTCTTCTATATATATTAATGATTTCCACGCTTCTTTTTATGTCTCTAAACCTATATATCCTTTCCAAATTTTTTTGCTCAAACTGCAGTTTTTTACTTTTACATATTTTCCTATTTTTATAAATCCAGTATTTCTTCTCCTCAGACATTTCATTACTTCTTTTTTCTATTGTTTCTATTACCTGTTTAGACATTTATATTCTCCCAGTTTTTCAACCCATTTTTCTTATGTTATTTTCAAGTAATGTTTCTAATATTCTCTACTTTATCTTACATCATATTTCTTTTATTAATTCTTCCTTGCTACACTGGCTTTCACAAGTTTTCTAATACTTTTTTTTTTCTTATATATTTTTTATCTACCTTCTCCTCGACTTACTTTGTATTAGTTCACCCCTTTTCCTTCCACTGAGCTTTCTTTTACAACCCAACTCCTACTTTCATCCGGAAATGCTCTTTCATAACTTTAATCCACTTTAGCTTCCTTTTCGACTGCTCATTAGTTATTATGTAGTCAATCGTTGACTTCACATTATTATATATTCCTGTCTCTCCCGTCATCCCGTTTAAGATACCGGATCCTCTCTTCTCTATCCTCCTGATTCGAATTTCTTCTTCATTGTTCAGCACTTTATTTTTTGCTTTTTTTATTTCTATTACTTCACTGCCCTTCGATTTTCCATCCCACCTCTATCTACCATTCCAGTCCTATCCAATGATAACCACTCGTTCATCTTCTTCCCTAATTCTATTTCACTTGTACATTTTACTGCATAACTATACTTTCAGTTGAATCTTTTAGGCGAAAACTTTTTTTATATTTTTGAATGTCTTCTTTTCTTATCATGTTCAAATAAATTTTATTATATCCTATTCTTCCAAATTTTATTTTCTTTTGTTCTTACACCAGCGAAATTTTAAAACTATATTTTTAACTCTCCCTTTTGTACTTCGATTTATAGCCGCTTCTTTCTAATCTTCCTAATTAACTTCTAAAAACTCATTCCCCCACCTATTATTTATATACACCTTTAAATGTTTAAATTTTGCAATGTAATTTTTCCTTCTCTCTTCTTGCTCTCTTTTTCTGGTTACCCATATTATTCTCCTTTCTTTGACCGTTAGGTCATCATCAATGTCAATACCTTTCCTAAGCTTCCATATTTTTGCATTATTATCCTTTCTGAATCGCTCCTTTTAGCCCAGGTATCGCCTGTTCCTTTCTTCCTTGCCTCTTTATTATTTAAGGTTTCATCAATGATCACATCCACCTCCAATTAATTCCTTACATATTCTTACATTTTGAGTTTCGGTACCTTCTTTTCCCCGCCATTTCACTTTTCTCCTTTAATTACAATGTTAGCTCTTCTTTTTATTTTTCCTCACACTCATTTCTAATTTTTAGAACCTGGATTCTATTCAATAGCTTTTTTTCTTTTCCATATCCCCTCTTTCTATTCTTCTATCTTCTTCTCTCATTCTTTTTATTTTCTCTCCCAATGGTTCAAATAATCCTTTTATCATTTCCTTTATTAATGACTCAAATAATCCCTTAATCATTTTCTTTAAAGACACCTTCTTTTATTATAGTACCCTCACTCTTTTTACATTTTCTTTCCTCCCGCTATACCTTGTTTTTATTTACTCCTAAAAAAGCTTTTTTGTTCCTAATAAAGCCCAAATTCTTATACAGATTACACACCCGTACTTCTTTCCCAAAATTTTCTTCGCTGTACCAACCATTTTACACTTCCTCTTCTTTTCCCCGCACTACTACAAGATCCTCTATCGGCTCTTTCGTCTCTTATTTCCTATCACTTTCACACCACTTCACTTTCTCATTTTTTCTAACCATGCCTCTTCTTTTCTTTTTCCTATTTCAACGTTCTTAAAGTGCCTTTCTATTTTTTAACTTCTTTACATTGCATATCTACACTTCTTACCTTTTTCTTTTCCTTTAACTCCTTTTAAATTTTACTTATTCCTACGCTTCCTTGCCATACACTTTCTTCGCTGAAATTTTCCGCTGAAAAAAGTAATATTGTTATAAATAAATGAAAGATTTAAACAAAGTTTCCTAATAATATAATTTTTTAGTATAAAAAATGTACTGTACATATAAAAAATTTTCAAAATTAAATTTAATAAAATCTTTTAATTAAAATATTTTATTTTTTAAGTTTATACAATATAAAGAAAGGAAATTAAATATTATTATAAAGCTGGCCAACCTTATTTTTAGCACGTTTTATTTTTAAAAAACTTGTTTAATATAAAATAATATAAAAAATATTTATTTAATAATTTTTACGTTTGTTATAAGAAAAAGTTTTTTTTTATTTACACGTTTTTAAAGATTATATTTTTTCAATTTATTATATAAATCAAACAAAAATGTAAAAAAATTTTCTCATTTTGTAAATTTAACTTACTCTCGCATATGTACAGTGTTATACCTTATTTACGCTTACATAGTTTTACTGTATAATATTGTTTTCCTTTTCCTCTTCATTCTATTTTCAAAAGAAAATATGTTAATAAATATATATATTTGTATATAGCATAAAAGTTCAAATATTTTCAGAACTTATTGCCATCATTGATTTACCAATGAATATAAAATGTATTTGTTAAAAAAAATTCAACGACATTTCGGCAGACAACATTGATGATTCTACAGAGGACCAAGCATATTTCGATAACACGTTACAGAATTATGAGCTTTAAAAAAAATCTTTTTTTATAAGTAACTTTAAGTAGAAGTAACTTTTTAAATAACACTTTTTTATAAGAAATATTAACCTTAATGTGCTTTATCTAAAATTATAATAAGATATAAAATTATAAAGATCTGTGATTTTACATTATTTTTTTTTCTTAAATAAAAAACGAATCTAATTATTATTTTTTTTATCTTTATTATTTTCATTTAAATTATTATTAATTTTCGTGAAATAAAAATGTGTAAAAATTTACAAAATCAATTTTTTTTAACTTTCTGGAACAATATAAAATGTGAAATATGCCTAATTTACGAAATTTGGTAAATTTTTACCTGACTTAGGATATTATCAAAAAACTATTTTTTAAAAGTATTTAAAAGTTTAAAAGTATCATAAAAAATTATTACTCAATTTTTTTGTAATTTTTACTTATTCTATTTAGGAAAAACATATCGTGATTATATTATTTTTTTTCTGTAAATATTTCAAAGGAAATATCTAATATTTCAAAACATTTATTAGTTATATCGACATTCAGAAAAATATCATAAATCGTTTTCTAGAATACTGCTTCTTGTACTAATGCATCTTTTTAGGAGTGAATTCTCGTTACTACAACCCCCTGATATTGGGGCTCTCAATTCTACGGATTTTGCACTACTGTATCATTTACTGAATCGCTGGGGCGATACCGAAGAGGCAAGGATCAATGAATCCCATGTTGGTAAATCAAAAATGGTTACGAAAACTTGACGGCTAAATCAGAAGATTGAGATTTTGAGATCTATCGATAGATCCAGGAGCGAAATTTCGCGAAAGAAGGACCTATGGCTAATGAACAAGTTGCTCGAGAAGTTATCGAAGTCTGTAAATCTTAAAGGTAAGGATAGTGCAAAATAATGAAGAATCATTGATCTATTGCATAAATAAAAAATTTTATCTTACTTTTTTGGCTGAATAATATATTTATAATTTATATTTATAAATAATATATTATATCCATATTATTCTCATTAGTTAATTAAACATTTTTTCGATGAACTTGTAATTTTAATTTCAAAAACACAGAAGATTTACAATAGATAATTCACCTGTACACTTTTTACAGTATTTATATATTAATAAAAATTTTTAAATTATAATTTACTGTTATTTGGTTTTATTAATTTATAAAAGTTGTATGTATGTATCATATATATATTTTTTAAAGTAGTTTTTAAAGTAAATTAGTTTCAAGTAAAGTAGTTAGTAAATCATTTTTGTTGTAGTTTTCTTCTTGAACATTTATTATCAAATATTAATATTTTGCTAATGGTATTAGCATTTGTGAATAAATACATTTTCGATAAATAATTTTTTTTGTATCTATCTATAATCTATTTCATAGATGAATTTTATTTTAAAAGTCATATAACTCCATTATGAGTAAATATTATTTTAAATATATAAATTGAATATAAAATTGAAGTATAATAAAAAAGGATGATAAAGTTTATATATTCCAGCTATCGCAATCAGTTTTTGTTAGGAGCTTTTAAAGTAAATTTAAATAAGAAATATTTCAAGATTTTAATTATACATTGTATACAATATAAAGATTTGTAACCAATTTAAAAAATAAAAATCAAAAGAATTTTTTAATTTATTTCATATTATGAAAGTTAACTACGTTTTTTTGTAGTTAAGTTGAGAATAGTAATAGTTTAAATTTTTCGTAACTATAATACTTCTTGCTGTGTTATGAGTAATAATTTAAAAGTATCTATCTTAAGTATTTTATTTTTTTCTGTAGAAATTTTTATTAGAGTTTATATTAAGATCATTTTTTTGTATAAAAATTCGACGGCCTTACAATATCAGTCAATTATTGTATTTTTCTGTAATAGATATTTAAAAAAATGATTTTTTTTAATTCAAAATTAGCTTTATCAATAAATCTTTTAGTTTTTATGAATTGATGAGTAGCTTAGAATATATTATTAATGTATTACATAATTAAATTTTTACTAGCGTATTTTTTTCTTTTACTTTTTAAATCATAGTAATGCACATGAACCTTCCTTTTCTTTACTTTTAAATGCATACATTTTACCAATAATGCATATTATATAAATTTTCAGTATCCAGCACCTTAGAGGATAATAGAAATAAACGAGTGAAAATTAAAACATTGAATGGACAACATTTCCTTAAGTTCCGCGACATCTATGAGGGTCTCATGATAGACGAAGATGGCAGTAATAAGGCGCCAGGTGGGCGCATCGAGCTGCTCTTTGCCCTAAAACGGATTACCTCGATGCACACTTGTCCTGCTTCCTCTGACCTTGAAAACCTAATCGATCAAGAGCTGCACCTCTTATCTTTAAGGGTCAAAGACTCGTGTCTGAAGCATCTGAGGAATCGTGTGAGACTTGGGTTTCTGTGTCTTGTTCGAGGAGGACTATACCACGATAATCAGATCAAGGTACATGGTCTCAATTCTTTACGGAATTTACCTCATGAGGATCAATATGTCATAGTCAATTAACTGCTTTTTAATTGCTTGTTCAATGAAATATGTTTTAGATAATTTTACATAAAGCGTTTAGTCTATCAAAGCTTCCATTAGTTATTGTTTTTGGGAATTTTATTCAAACATTGGTATCATTAATTGTAATTAATTTAAAAAATAAGATTACAATTATATTAAAAAATTTTTTAATTAATTTCTAGATAAAAGATTTTAATAGAATGATAACCTTGACATGTTTCGCAATAGCTTAGATTATATAAAACATTAAAGTTTAAGTTTGTATCGATGAACTATACTCAACATATACGATTGATATATTTTTTAAAATTGTTTATATATTAATAAAAAGGTATTTCGATATTTAATAAACGATAGTTTATTTTATAAATGAAAAATTCTTACCAGTAAATTCATTATTATGATATAAATAGAATTTAATTATTATAAAATTAGTAAATAAAATTTAGAATAATAAACATCATTTAATAGTATCTATCTCTCATAAAATTTGAAAGCTTATACGAAATTTATAGAGAAAAATAGGTGTAATATTGGTTTTCTCTATTAAATTCAGATTTTTTAATAGAAGTTTTTAAAAAAATTATAAAAAACTTTTTGGATATCTATATATAAATATATATATATAAAAAGTTTATATGAGAAGACATTTATACATAAAATATATAACAATATTAATATTTTAGTTAAATAAAATTGTAAAAAAAATTTTATGTTGAAAATAAGTATATATGATATTTCTAAATTTAAGTCCTAATTGAATAAATTTTCCTATCTTTTAATTAGTCGAAGTATTCGGCCTGGACTAAGCTTTGTCCTTCATGCGGTAAATTGAGAAGCTTTGAGTCCTTTGAGCTCGATAATCGAGGAAAACTTTTGAGAACATGCATCGATTGCGAAGCACTAAGGATGAAAGGCAAGGATCCCATAGTCTATTTGGATATCTATGAAAAGATGTTGAAGGAGCTACGGAGAAGTGAAGCTTGTAGGTAATTACGAGCCTGCTAGATAAACCCTTTCTTAGTTTCATAAGGTCAAGTACTTCAGTTCGGTTTTCCGTTACGATGCACTCCATTAAAACTGTATTCATAACATTGATCAACAAATATAGGCCTCTCGAACCTCGAAAGTTGGATTGATTATACAGGAATACAAATAGCAAAATGCTAATTAATAACATCAAAAATTGTTAAGATTTTTTTCATTATAAAAATGAATTCATTCAAATATACAATTTACCAAAAAAATATAACAAATACTATAAATTTTTCGTAGTATATATGATTAACTGCGATTTAAAAAATCTAATAGATAGATATATTTTCACAGAAATGAGATTATTAAATGACTCATTTAATATTAATTGTCGGTAAAAAACTGTTGGCATACGCGTATTTAATTTATTGAGAACATTTAGGAAAATTACATCAGCTATTAGGAAATTTGGTTGAATAATTGGATTAAAAAGTATAAAAGATAATTCTCTAAAGTTTTAAAACTCAAAAGTTTGATAGTTTATTTAAAAATTATAAAAAAATAATTAATTGGTATTAAATTAATGTTGAATTAAATATAGCTAGGCTAAAAGAAACATGTCACAGAAATTTTTTTATATTTTATATATCACATATTATATTTGTAAGGCAACATTTTAATATAAAAGTTATATTTAATAACTTTGATAAATAAATGTAAAATACTTGAAAATACTGTTATGAATGTTTAAGAATTTTTTTCAGTGTGAAATATGAATTAAATTAATATATAAAAATTTTATATATATATATATATATATATATATATATATATATATAAATGTGAAATGTCTATGATGTAAGGATTATATTTATGTAAATAGTATGTAATAGTCTATTATATAATATTATAACGAAGATTAAAACGTACATAATATATTTTTGTCCTAACCGATTAACTTTCCTTTATGTTACAAATGACAGCATTTTTAATAAAATTAGTCTTCTTGAAAAATACATTTAATCTTCGATTAAAGTAAATTTACTTTTAATTCACTCCGCTTAAGAAAAGTAATGATTTCAATCAGGATGATCTCAAATATCCATAAAAGGAAGCAGTTGAAAAAGGATAATGTTTTTCCTTTGTTCACAGAGAAGACGTTTTATAGGGCCTCGCTTTCGCAACAAGAATTAACACGATACACTGCTTGATAACTATAATCTGGTACAGTAAGTTAATTATTTTTGAATGCAAAAACCTTATGTGACTATGCTTGGCACGCTTAGTCTCGATCAGCCCTGGTCACTCTGGAATACGTTATTCGTGACCAGATGTGAAATTATTATTCACGAGGCCTTGATGCGTGACTCTACCTTGGACGCAGCATATGACAGTCAATTTGTGCGAAAGCTTCGTCGTATGAATTTTCAGGCATGGCTGTATTTAAAAACTACGGTTATGACGGAATTGGGAATTTTATTATGAATTTTTGGATTCGAAAGCAAGCTATAAAGAATTTTTTTTACTTTTTATTAGATCGTCACTCGTAATGTCGATGATGAGTTTTTTATGTAAAAGATAATAACTTTTATAAAATATACACGTTTGTAAATTTGTTTAACAAAGACAATTTTTATTACATGATTATATATTTTATTAAATTAGGTATTATGTTAAGTATTTGAAAAATTACCTAAATTTTAATCCACAATTAATTTAATGATACAACGATTTTTATTTGAGAAATAAATAAATTTAATGTTAACTATGATTATTTTCCGTTTTTAAAGTTTCCTTTACCATAGTAGGTACTTTTTTTATAATATTGTATTATTAAATCAAATTTTCAAGTATCATTGATCAATAGTTTCATTATATTATATTATAAAATCCTTTCAAATTTCAAATACATATCTGAAAAGCTGAAATGTAATACTTAAAACTTATTACTAAAGGTCTTCTATATATATTTAATTACAAGACATGTAAATATATCTTTAATTTGTTTTACAAATATCTTTAAGTTTTTTTAGGAGTTTACATGATAAAAAAATATAAATATTTACAATTGCTTTTAAACAATTAGTTTTAGTAATTCATATACAACAATCCTATACTAAATTCGTGCAATGAACCAAATTGCGGAACTAAAAACTTTATCATTAAGATTTGATTGTATTAGAAATATGTATTGGAAAATTTTTTAAAATTGCTTATTTGAAAAAATATTGACTAATAATAAAAAAAATAAATAAAAAAGATAAAAAAATTTTTAACGTAGAAAATAATTGTAGAAATTTTAAATAGATTAGTTACGAGTTTTATTGCAGTTGTCTTTTTATATTATGAGAATTTTATTTATCATACATAAAAAACTAATCTTTTTTAAAATGAACTTATATGTATGAACCTTTAATTTACTAGATTATAAATATGGATTATTTTTTAAAATTTTTTATAAAGACATTGAACTGCAAATTAATAGTATTAATTATTGTTTTTAAATTATTAGTTATTGTATTACCATTTATTAATACACTGTATTAATGGTGCTAATTTTTTAGCAGAAAAAGGGATAAAGAATTAGTCGGTTGCGACGCAGGGTGTTGTTGATTGAAAGGGAAATTCATTGGTTGAATCATTGAAATTCGTTCTGTTATGTAGTTTAATACATTTTTGTAATAAAATTTTTTTAATAATTTATAATTATTATTTATCAAAATAAAATCCATATTATTAATTTTAATTTATATAATATAATAATTTTTAATATATTTTAATCTATTCGTATTATGTTGGTTTAAAATTTTTTTCATGTACTTAAATAATCTTGTAAATCAACCTTTATTTTGTACAAAAATTTTGCATTATATGTAATTTTATCCAATAAATTAAATTTGTATTATTCAAGTTTATTATCTGAAACATTATTGTAATTGATAAATAGATGCACATACGTAAATAATATGTAGCAGATTAAATATTTATGATAAACACTTTCGATTAAAAAAATTAATTATCTGTCCTAATAAGTACAGAAAATCAGAAAATTTTAACGAATATTTTTTACCTTAAGAATATTAAGAAAAAAATAGACAAATTTAATTATGTTTAAAATAAAAGTTTCAAATTAAAATTTTAAAACTTTTAAACTTTAAACATATGTATTACGATAATTTGAAGTTAATAATTGTAAAACTGAGAAGGATAAATTGTTTTGATCCTTATGTAATTTTAACTTTATATGAATATAGTTTTATATAATTAATTATTTAATATCATGTAATGGAATAGTCATTAGAATGTGTCTTGAAATTTAAAATTACATATTGATGAAAAAATAAATTAGACATGGTTTCATTAAGGTCTTTTAAAAAAATGAGCTTGGGAAGGCTTAAGGATTAATTATCATACTTCACTATTGTGAATAATTCTACACACGCGAAAGTAGGGAATCAGCTTGTATGCAAGGACAAATAAACTATGATATGTTTATTTAATAAAAATAAGAATAAGAGTAGGAATATTGTTTACGACACATTTTTTAGGAAAAAAATGATATTCTACCTGTTTTTTTTAGTTTTTATTAAATAAAATTTATTTTAATAGACTATAGAATATGTATTTAGTAGACTATAAAATATATTTTGATTTTATGTTTAAAAAATCATTGAACGGTTTCATTGGGCAACAAAATGCTTTTATATTTCATTTACTATTTATAAACGAGTTCTTGTACTATATGTTTTAAACTATACGGTTAAATAATGTAACCAAAACTTTAAAATGAAACACGAGTAAGATCAAAAAATAAAATTGTATAAAGATCATTATGTTTTAATTAAAATTTTTTCCTTGTCAATTAAATAACTAGAATTAAAATCATAGAATAGATGAAAAAATAAAATTACTTGGTTTAAAATATCTTTAGAAATGACATTTTTTTACAATATTTCATTTTAGTAGTAAAGTCGTAAAATTGTCGATGTAATCTGTGGTTTACTTTACAAAAAATGGGAAACCAATATTAACCTAGTTTTTTCATCTTTTAAAGGCCATATTTGAATAAATTCTGTTTTTTTTTAATCATTTTCTCGACTTTCTTTTTTTTTTTAAATAAACTTTTTTGTATAGTTATCAGGCAGTTTTACAGACAGGAATATGTCAGTATGATTAAAGTTGCTTGTTTTAATTTTAAATACAATGATCTAGAAGGGGTTTCTATGTTTTGATAAGTTCTTATGTATATATATGTAAATACTTGTTCATTTAATGTAATTAATTAAGACGACGAAGCTTTTGTGATTATACGAAATGTTCTTTGAACAAATTTTAACGAAAGAGACGAAGTTCAATTAGTCATTTATGCTTTTTTACTTCCTACCTAGTATTTATCATGATACTATACTTTATATATTAAATAAAACCTCTTATGTCTAGAGTGAAAATTATTTATGTAAAACTCTTAGTGTTATTTATATAATATTTATATTCTACTGATAAAGTTCTTTTATATAGTTTATTTTGTTTAATAATAATGTTTGGTTGTAAGTAGTATTAGTTTATGATAAATAACTATAAATATGAAATTATTTATGAAGCGTTTTCAAATTAATGTAATGACAATAAAAAAAATAATAAATATTGTGCCATTGAAAAGTCAGTATTTACAATAGAAAGTAAATTAATTTCTATAATTTCATGCATGTAATTAATTAAAAAATCTGTCATTGTTAACAAAAAAAATATAATTTATATTTTTACAATCATATTTATTAATTTTTGAATAAATATATATATTAATTTAAAACAACCAAATATATATATAATTTCAAGTGTGTTTTAATTTTTTTATAAAAATATTTTATTTTTATTTTCCATTTTTATAATTTTTCATTGTTTTCAATTTCTCAATATTTAAATAGTTTTTAAATCTCAATATTTCATAGAAAATTGACTTTTCAATATCCATTAGTTGACTTGTAATTGAAAATGTTGATACTTTATAAGCAATACGCAATATAAACTATAATATTAATTGAAGGAGTATGTAAAACATTAAATAGAAATATTTTTCATATTTTGGTATTATCTTATAAAAATGTATATAAACTGTAAAATATTTTATGTTTTTGATTTTCTAATATATAATAATTTAAAAAATACTTATTTACATAATGAATCTCTTACATACATAATATGCAACTAATGATATTATAGTAAATCCAGTTTCGTTTATTGAGTGAAATATTTAAGTCGGGCGTAATATGTGTTGAATAAGTTGTGAACCTAAAAAACTATCGTAAAATGTAACTCTTGTAATGGATTTAAGAATTTAGTCAACCATAGATATTTAGAGTCGTATTGTCACTAGATTACTGATAATCTAAAATAATAAACTAAAAATGTATTTGCTATTAGTCGTAATATGCAACAGCACAGACTGATTGTTGATCGCCGGGTTTTGACCACTAGAGTCTGAAAATTGTACCAATTGATTAAGTTAATTAAGATTGTACAGCGTGAAAATTATAACTTAGTCCTAACTTAAATGACGATTTTTAACACTAAATTGCTTGTCCTTTCTTTTGATAAAATTCATCAAAAACCATGTTTTTTTAGAATTCCAATGTAGCACAATTTTTTACCTAGGATGCATCCTGAAAAGTTTCTGATATAAAAAGGATTTTTAATTGCTTGATTATAATAAGAAGAACCCCTATGTGAATAAATTGTGGTTATACTACAGCTATTTATTTTTTAATTACATATTTTTAATTAGCTCACATTTATTACCTGAAGGAGATGACAAATCATATATTTGCCTATATTATGCATTAATCTATATCATTCAAAACCGTATTGACGAAATTAAAATGTTATACAATTATATAAGTTTTATCTAATTTAAAATTTAATGGGTTAAAAAAGTAACATCTATAAACATTTTACAAAAGTTGATACAAAAATAAAATATAGATCTAAAATAAAATACAAGCTTAATAAAACTTGAAAAGTAACGTATTGAATTTGATAAAGTAAAACATAATAAGTGAATTCGAGTTCCATTTAGAATACTATGAATTATTTATGAAGAATTTACGTTTCACTTTAAATGATTTATTAAGTTATTGAGTTATTAACTATTTTAATGATACTTATACTACATAATATTTTTTCTTAACATTTTTTATAATTTCATAAAATTTCTAATTACTTATTTATTTTTTTCAAAATATAAAATTCTTTGTTAAATTCTCCGTAACTTAACTCATAAAAAAAGGACTATTAAAAAAAATTTTGTTTGGAATGTAAATATTAATTTTTCTATGAAATAAAATATTTTATAAAAAAATTAATGTTTCATCATAGATGTTATTTGTTCCATGGATGTAATGAAAATATTGTACATAATGTATAAAAATATAATACTATATTATTTATGATTTTATATAATATTATCACATCGTAAAGAATGTATAATAATAATTTTAGAATTATAACTTGTTATTAAAATTATAAATATTTTTTATAAAAATAAATAATTTTTTAATATAACTTTTTAATATAATTAATTATGATATACAACTTTTTATATCAAAATACTTCTTCTTTACTATAATTTTTCGTCTTTATTTCTTTTATTTAGTATTTCTTTTACTTTTATCAGTTATTTAAATTTTTCACTTAATAGCTATCATTTAATCTGCTTTTTTACACATCTGTTATAAGCTTACAATTTCATTGTGTACTGTTTTCTTCTCTTTATCTCCCTCTTCCTTTTTCCTTCTTTCTCTCTACTTTGACCTAACTCAGACTCTATAGTAGTTGCCTAAGATTGATGAAGTATCTCTTTATCTTTGGATCATGCTTTCCTACTACTCGAGGTACAGTAAGTAGTTGGTGTTGATAGATAGTTAAATCGCAAAAGTTTACACTTTCGAACTTTCAAATTATCTAAATTTCGAGAGTTTTTGATGTAAGAATGTAAAATAAAACATTGGATATAAATTCAAAATAAAACATTGGATGGTACGATATAAGCCATAAAAAATTTTAAGAAACTAATATTATTGTTTACTCATTACTTTTAGGATAATAGTTATATATTAGTTTTATGCGATTGAAAGTTTTGACAAGGGAAATATTACAAAATATTTGCTCCTGTATTACATGGGATATATAAATTTGGAATTTGGTAGCTGTTGAAGTATATGAAAGGTTAATTTTGCACTCAGTGTACTAATCTCTAAGAGACTAAAATGTTTATATATTCATAATTTATTATTAACATTCAAGAAAAAATTTAGATTTTTGTACTAAACTGTTTCAATGGATTAAAAATTGTAACTTAATATTTAGTGAAACTTAGATCATACTGTATATAATTAAAATTTCTTTTTTATCTGTTACACATCTTTAATAATATTTTGAATATTTTTTTCTTTTTTTCAGGCATTTTATCATTTAAATCAGACTTTTATGGTTCAAATATAATACAATAAGTTTATGTTGATTTATTTGTTAATAATTTTTATAAGTACAGTGATATAAGTAGTAGTTTTACGTTTTTAATGTAAAGGTATAATTTATTTAAAAAAAAAATGTTTTAATTGTGAAAAATTAATTAGGATTTCATTTTTAAATTATTAAATATACATTTTAATATTGATTCTTGTTTAATGATATATGTTTTATGTTAATTTTATATCCTTTTTAATATTATCTAAGAATGTTATAAATCCAATGTTCTAATCTAAGAATATTTAAAAAAAATTGAATAATGAAAATTCAATCAGAATTTTGTGTATTATTTCAATATATTACAAAAATAAAATTTTAAAATGATAAAAAATACGTTTACGTTACTGTTTGCTCATTTTTTAATATATACTCCTTACTTATCTCTTTAGTAATTTTATTACTTACTCATCGGAGTATAAAAGTAGCTCATTAGAGACTTTAAGAAAGCTTATCAGTGTTGATAAAAATAATTACTTTTGTTTTAAAAATGTTTGACGAACATCTATATAAAATTTCATTAGACTCTTTTCAATAGTTTAAGGAAATTAGTTAATTTTATTCTAATTTCGTTTATTATTAATAAAATTATAATCTTGTGTATCGTTGTGAAATCCAAATTTCTACACTACAGTTTACTTAGTATTAATGCAGTAGTAAAACTAATTAATTTTTCTCATGGAACATTTGCATTTCATAATTTAAACTTTCAACATGTTACTCAGAAAATTTTGAAATATCTTTTTCTTACACATAATTTATGCTTTATAGGGAAGATGAGGTGTTAAACGTAGTTAAATTAATTGGTGAATGCAATTTTATTCGAGTCAGTTATGTTTAAGCCCTAATCACAAAGTCTATTTCAGTCTATACATTAAATAAAATAATTTCAATTAGTGAATTGATTAATTATTTAAAAGTCGTGTCATTTATCTTTGTTCTTAAGTAGCCTGGCTAATATATTTTAAAATCTCTTTCTAAATTTAACGCCATCAAAATAAGAAAAGCTTAATATAGGTTTCTAATTTTTAATTCTATTAAAACCTTATTATGCGTATTAAAATAGATAATCTGTTAAAACAATCATTTATCATTATTTTAATAAAATAAAATATAAATATTAATACTTTTATTGTCATAAATTTATTTTAAATCATATTTTCAGAAGTAACATGTACATTTTTAATATCGGTATGATAAAATATGTACATTGCAAATTTGAATTTTATGATTTATAATATTTAAAAAATGTAAAAAATATTTACACATTTTTATACACATATTTTACAATTTTTCAATTATCTTCCCGATTTGCACTGTACTGGTATGTAATCAAGTCTAAATTAGTAAATACATGCTAAGAAATCACTTTGCTGAATAGTTTTTTATTATTAGTATTAAATTTTTTTATTAAACACTAATAATAACTAGAAACAGATTTTCTTGTTAAAATATATGATATCTCATTGCTTAAAAAAAATAATAGATCCGTTAACAGAAATTTAATCTTTACATTCATTATACTTAATATAGACTCCCTACGCATTAAAATAAAATAAAAAATTAAATACATTGCTAAAAAAATTTTACTTTGTATTCAGGCAATACTAAAATACAATATTTTTGACTAAATATTAAAAATTATATAGAAGTAATTACAAAAATATTTAATAGCTTTAATAGCAAGTAAGGTTCAATTTTTTATGTTTGATTTAGAGTAAATATTAAAATTTTAAGTCTGTTTTGCTAATAATAGGAAAATCTTATGTACCTCCACGCAGTTTATGATTTGTCATTGGAAATTATATAAGAAACGGCATTTGATTCGATTCTTCTTAGAAAAACTTCTTCTGGTGTGTTGGATTTATCAATTTCATTCATTATAATTACTCTAGATAATAAATATGCTAAATGATTACATTAAAGCTCATATACAATTTTAAGAGTTTTTAAGTTAATTAAGATTGCATTATGTATTTTGACATTGTGCTCAATCACGATTACCTGATATAATGCTAATTGATGTTTAACTATGTAAAAAGTCATACTACAAGTTATAATAAACAATTAAAAGAATGTTTTTTGTATGATACTAAATACAAAATTGTAGTTGAATAGAAATTAAAATTTCTAGTTAATGTCCACTTCGAGGAAGAGAAACAGGAAAAAAGGGCATTATTAAATATTTAATACAATATTCGCCGGATATTTATACATTATTATAACGAATTAAAAAGCTATGGTTATTTATTAACTGTTTCATATGAACGAATTGTTAATAATTATATATTTCTGTACTTATAAATTTTCTATATTTTGATATTTTTTTTTGTAATTTGAATGTGCCGACGTACAACATTTTATAGCATAAAATATATTTTTTGGAACTAATATGATACAGTATCACTTTTTAAAATGTGACTACTTTTAGTAATATTTATAAACCCATAAATAGATGACAACAAAGTTTATAAGTAAAATTAATCCTCTAAGTTCGATTTAGAAAGTTATGAAAAAACATTGTAACAGAAGAGTATTGTGTATAACTATAACAGTCAAGTACTATATTCATAACTCAAAAATATTGAAATTCTACTCTATATAAAATGTGCAATTGGTTATCTCTTTCAAGCGTAATACTAACATTAACTACATTTTGGATAATTTGAAATTTCCAAGAACTCAACAGGTACTAGGTTGTATACCTGTTTTTGTTTTGACATATATGTTATACGTTTTCCTATTTATGGTGCAAAGATATTATATAGTAATGGCGACTGGTGCTTCATTAAGGGCGAAAGGTTTAGTACCTGAATTAAGGAAAGATTTCCTGGACAGACATATAAAAGAGGATCTAGTTTTGAGAAAAATTCAGTTCAATTCTAGTTTCTTAGTAAGCAACAGATATTGGATTTATTCAGTAAAATCTTATTAAACGATAAACTTTGTTAAATTGTTTCATTTTGATTGGTAAGTTCTCTATTTAATTTCTAATATATTAAATTTAAAATGTTTTATTACTTTTTTTATAAATACTCAATTTTATTATTGTTGTTTGAAATTATTAAATCATCAGAGATATTTTATACTGACATTAAATTTATTGTATATATGATTAGAGTCCTTGTAAGAACTTGTAATTTTTAAACAACTAATTAAAATGAGAACGTGACGTAATTTAATGTTACATTATAACTAATTTATACGTTTTACATCATAGTAAATGATAAACTTTTTGCTCTTAAACAAATATATTATTAAATTGATAAATTATCAATAATTAATTTTATTCTGTTTTATTTTAAAAATTTGTTAATGTAACAAAATATTAATAAATGAAAACAATCATATAGTTAAATAGTTTCATTGTAATTTTGTACTTTAAATTATTAAATATATACCATTAAATATTTTTCAAACACTAAATTTATATTAATTTTTCTTTGTAGCTTTCAAGATGGGTTTTCAAGGATCAATGGTTATAATGCACGAGGGATCGAAGGATTATGTGGTTTTGAGCACCAATCAATCAAAAAAACTATTGTCGGGGGGTCAAATGAGTTGTAACAAAGATGCAGCTATATTTTGGACAACCTCTGACGATTTTGTAGATGATTCTGTCAACGACAAAGAACAAAAATATTCTTCGGAAAAGGTCTTTGGCAAGGACGTTAATGAATGGATTAGGGAGTTTGTAAAACACGAATTTTTTCATGATAGAAATACGGTTAATGGTTTGATTAATAAAACAAAATCGATGCGTGACAAAGTTAACCCTGAGATCACAGTAAGTGATAACAAAGATTTGGATATTGAAGAAGTCTCAATAATCGACATCCAAGATAATGAAGAGGACGAAGATATCACTTCTAAGTTAGCTATAAATGATGAATCCAAGTCGAGTAAGACTAAAAAAAATTTCAAAGTTCTCAAATTAATGAAAAATGCAATTAAAAAACATATAAAAAATTGAAGATTAAGTTTCAAAAATTTGTATAAAAATTGATAATTGTGATTTAAAATATTTCAGCTGTTATTACTGTTATGTGTTGTATTATTGTAAATATGATATTAATTTCTTTTGGAGAATTAGAAACATATAAGACTGTTACAGAAAAATATAATTTAACGCTATTATTACGTATATAAAAAAATTCAGTATTGTGATTGTATATTATTTTAATTTGTGAAATAAAATTATTTTAACAATTTCTATATAAGAATAGAAATAAACATACAAGGTACGCTAAAAATTTATAGCTGGTATTTTTCTCACTTATATTATATTTTAGTACTAGATATCAGTTAATAACTGTTATAAATATTATAAAATAAATGGTTAAATAAATCCTTAAAAGGTATTTGTAACGATTATTAGATGTATTTTCAATACTTTATAAATTAGTATTTATTATGTTTACATTATTTTAAAAAATAATTAGCGAAACAAATATGTTATAGTTTGTAAATAATTATATATTTACTTAATTAAATACTTAATTTGAATTAAAATTTACTTACTGTATTATGTACTCCCTATACCAATATTCATATTTTTTTTAAAGAAAATATGTGTTATGTTAACAATATTTTTTCATAAAAAATGTAATTACATTTATATATACATGAATTGTACATATATACATTTTATATATTTTTATTTTTAACGAATTTCTTGAGTATTTATTACAATGAGTTCATATTTATTACTCGTTTTAGTATTAATAGTATTGCCTATTAAAGTAGTACCTAATAGTAATTTCTAATAATTTAAGAATGTAATCAGTTTCAGTCGTCCTTTCTTCATTTTTTATTCTTCTCAAAGTCCATAGTTTTTCCTTCTCTTCTTTTATCCTCTGTGTCTTAAATTTTTAAAGTAAGTTGAAATATTAAGTATTTATTCTATTTTTCGTTAATAATTAAGAATAGTTACGTTCCAAGAAAAAATTTGTTATTTTATTTGCCATAGAACAAATTAATACATTGATTATAATTTGCTACTTTCTCACATCTTCCATTAAAGTTGATATATCTATTTCCTTTAAGTTTTTACATACGAAAATAATCAATCAGAAATGAATAATTTTTATAATAACGAATACAACTGAATATATAATGACTAATGATATTTCAATTTTTTAAAATAAATTTTACAAAATTTTTTGTATAATAATAACAATAATATGTTGTTAATAAATTTATAGAAGCATTGTTAATAAAATATGATCATAAATCATCGGTTTTAGTATATTGCAAATGTAAATTGTATTATAAATATAAAGAAATTATATGATAATATAGAATATTTAAGTCAAATAAGAATAAGGGATTAGAATAAAATAGTGAGTACCTAGCTATTAATTAATCTCATCTATGATAAGCAACATTTAAAAGCTTTCTACAAAAATAATACATTTTATGATTTTTTAAAAAAGAAATGGCTTATAAAAGACGATATTAACAAAGTCAATTTTCAAACTAAACTGGAAATTTTTAATATTTACTAATATTGCAGAACTGATTTAAATAAAATTAAAAAAAATCGTTGTATTGAATAATTAATAAAATAAAAGTGTAATTTTGAAATGCATTTAATGAGAATTTTATAATGTGATTTAAAAATTATTTTTGTGTATTTCTTAATAACAGACTATGAGCATTTAATAGTAAATGAAAACTGATCTTTGAATAATAAAACAAAAAATCCACATTTAGGCATTTAGTATTTATGCTTTATAAACTTATACTTAACATGTTCTTAATTTCACACATATATTAATTTGCCTAAATGCAAAACATGTAAGTAAACCGTTTGATAAATTTATTGTAGCAATTAAAAATTTGTATTCAAAAAGATTTATTTCGAAAATGTATTAATTTGTATTTTTGTTCTAAAAATGTAAAAATTATGTGGTATTTAGATGTTTGGTTCTAGCTCGTAAAATTTTTGTCAGTTTAGATGAGCTTAAGTAATTCTCAATATTGTTATAATTCTACAAATAAATTTTAATTCTTCACCTTAAAAAATGTGAGTTGTTAAAAAATAGAATTGCTGTTATATAAATAAGTTATGGTGAAAAAAAGGAATCAGTAAAAGGCTGTTTTGGCTAACCAGCTACGGAATATAAGTAGTTTTTTCTGGAAAGAGTTTGATACTTCTGCCCGAATTACTAACTATTCTCGAAGAAAGCTGAACACTATGACAGAGAGACATAGAGAGAGACAAAGAAAATAAGTGAAATAAAACTAGAGATTAGGAAGTGTAGTGCGATTAGCGTTTCGTTATATTTCTCTATAGCTGTATGACAATACATAAACAAAGAAACTTTTTTATAAATAAATTAATTTTCCGTTTGTCACTTTTTATACATGTTGTCAAACAATATGGATTAGCGTATAATAAGCATTTAATTATATGTCAATGGAATACTTCCAATAGAGGTCAAATAAAATAAATAGATACTAGGTTAATACGATTACCACTGATCAATTATCTTTGAAAAAGGCTAATAGTACTAAAACGTAACACTAAAATATTACGTTGCAGCTGATAATGTTATATATATGACGAAGATTTTTTGGGCGAATCTTTAAAATTAAATACAGTCTACCTACAAAAAGAATTTGTAAGATAAATTATCCTTCAAATCAACTAAGAATACTGAAGATTCTTTCTCAATAAATCTCATTCAAATAAATTAATTGTAGCTAGTGCAAATATATAACAACAAATACTTTTATTAATTATTATAGTTGTATAAACTAAGCCAAAATATACTCATAGAAAGAGAAAGAGTGAGAAAGAAAAAGAGAAAGATTACAAAGAGTTCTCTATGGATTTCTTATTTACTTATTATTAAACTACACTTTACCAAAATATGTGGTTTTTTAAAATACTCGTCTTAAAACACTTTCTTCTATACTTTCATTATTTATATTTATATATTACTTATTATTATTTATTATTATTATTTATTATTATATTTATATATTACTTTCTTCTATATATTTTTCACGAAACTGTTTATTTTTGTTATGTAGATTTTTGAAATTAAGAATTTATATCTGACATTATGTTACAAATATGAAAGCTCTCAGTAATACTAAATAAAATTTAGAAAGGAATCTTTAAAATAGAAACTGCGATCCACGAAAAAAAGGTTAGTAAGAAAATATGCGATGGAACGTCTGTTTAGAAAATGTATTTCGGTAACGAATATAATGGTTATAAAAATTATGTCAAAGAGCAGAATCTTACCTTCATAATTCTGAATACAAAAATTTTTAAGATTAATTAGTGAGAGAGAAGATCATCAAGATTTTTCGTGATTGATGTATTCTGCCATTTACAGCTAGACAATTCTGGACTCCTGTAAATTCAATTTTCCACAAGTGTATTTCCAGTAGTATTGTGTTCTCTTTGTCATAAGGCATAATTAATGATTGTGGAGTCCGTCTATAAACAATACATTATTTTATTCAATCGAATATTCATAAGTTTTCTCTGATGAATCAAAACTAAAAAATAAAATTGTTGTTTGATGAATGTACTATCATTTCACGTGAAATATTGCTATAGAACTAATAAACGATTGAGCTCTCTGTTTTTTAAATAATTGATCCAGTAAGGGCTTATTCCATTACACTATTCATTATATCTAGTTATATTTCATGAAGTAATACCTGGATTTAAAATTTAAGTTGTGCTACAAAGAAAAAAGAAAACCAGTCTTATAAGGTTTTAAATAATATGATTTTGCAGGATTACGAATGCCTTTTAATGAAATGTGATAGGCAACAGTTGGATATCCAAGATCTGGAGATGTGTGGTGCAGCACTATTACTGCTTGAAAATGTTTGAAACGACCTACATTTAGGTACGCAAATTCCTGTATTACTAGGAGAGAAAAATGACACACTTCATACAATGCCAGCAGGAAGAAAATTAGCCATCGTGATCTAGAAACCAAAAATAATGTCCATGGGCTTTATGAAATTGCAGCTCACCTCACATTTACACTCACTCGTTTGCTAGGTTTGTAGAATAAGCCCACTAAATGAGTGGTTCTAACGATACTGACAAAGGCTATAATTTTGTAGATTGGTAGGCAATTCATCAATAAGAAGCTTACCTTTTATCTGAACAGCTGTATTATTAGCCTAAAGTAAACTTTCTATTGTTAACTGTGTATTTAACTTGTCTAACGTAAATTAAAACATTCAATTTTATATAAATCAATGCTTTGAGGCTTAGTTGCAAGCAATATAATATCAAAATATTCTTTATAAATGAATATTAAAAGCAGTACTGCATTTAAAATTTTATTATTATTCTTATTTGATGTTTGAATTACTACAAAGCTGAGAAAGAATTTTGCATGTCTGAAAAGTACAATTTTGAAACTTCTATTTTTAATTTACAGTAAAGGTATCATAATTGCATAAAATATTATTTTGAGTACATCATTCGCATAGTAAAATTGTTTTAAAAGTTACTTGTCTAGAATAGTATTGTTATACATTATTAACCAAAGTTCGTAATTAACAAATCATTCTTTTTTTCTAAAGAATTTTATTCGCGCTATATTTAATTAAGTTATAATCAAACATTTAATTATTTTTAAAATCAAATCATCGTTTCGTGAAGCATAAAATTAAATATAAGTATGAAAGCCAACGAACCGTTGCGAAAGAATTACGGGTATTTAAAATAAATTCCTTAAATTATAGAATGTATATACATACGTTTATATTGTGAGAGACAAAGAGAGAGAGAGAGAGAGAGAGAGAGAGAGAGAGAGAGAGAGAGAGAGAGAGAGAGAGAGAGAGAGAGAGAGAGAGATAACAAATTTTATTGTACGCATGCATATGCATAATTCTTTGAAAGCAGACAATCGCCAGGCGTTCGGTCGAGCACTTTGTTAAATAATTTAAAATATGATAAGCTACCAAATGCGGATTTGAAGTAATGCCTTTTACTTTTACCTTCCATTTTTTAAAATGCAATGAATAATGGATCGAGAAAAGAAAAAAGCCTAGTTATTATTTAAAAACAAACAAAAGTACAAGTACAATACATTTTATTTTAAAAAAATCACATTATGTAGCGTATATTATTTTTTTTATAATAAAAAACATTAATTTGAGTATATAAACCATTTTAATAAAATAAAGCATTAAGAATTATTAGAAAATGTCTTATTATATTTATTTTACTTTTTTATGTGAGTAAAATCACAAATCTTAGTATACAAAATACGTATAATATTAGAAGATAATATTTTACAATCATTTATTAAGAAATATATTTTTACTAAAAATAAAAATTGTGCAAAATTTGTGCATATTTCAAGTATACTTATTTAAAATGCGCACATGTGTACACTTTTAAATATTTTAATTCATAAATTTGATGCATATGATATATGTATTTTCAATTTCCTGCGGTTTAAACTTGTAAGAATCTTCTACTTAAATAAATAATTAACATTGGTATTTTATTTATTTCATATAACACATTTTAATTTATTCAAAGACACTGTAGTTAAAGATAGTTAAAGAAATTTAAATCTAAGAATTATATCGTTTTAGTAAAATTTTATTTTATACCATATTTTCATTTAATTAACTTTCTAACGACATATTTTTAAAAAATTTTTTACTATGAAATAGATCAATTTAATTTGTAATAAAATATAACATGTGCAATATATTTGGTCTGTACAATAAAAAAAGGATTTCGTATAAAAATTTTTTTTTACAATACAAATATTGTTTGTATTATCTCTGTTTATTAAACTATATATTAACTATTTATATAAATAATCAGAATATATTATTTATGCGTGGAAGTGAACAGCAAACTATAACAACGATTTACAAGTATATATTTATGTTTACACACACACATACATACATACACATTGCGTAATTTTACTGAGAAAGAAAAAAAACTAAAAATTTGGCAATCATTTTCGAATGTTGCGAAACAAATAATTTATGTATAACAATCTAAAAAAAAACAAAAAAACTCTTTTTTTGTATCTTTCTCCTTTTCGCGTTCGTACTTTCTTTTATACCCACAAATGCATGCGATTTAGTTTACATGTTTTCAAATTATTGAAAAAATTTTTGTACTTGTAATTGTGAATCTATTTTTTATTAATTCACTTTGACATTACAGTCAAAAACATACTTATAAATTAAAAAATTAATTAGTAATTAGAATATATGTTTTATGATTATTATTTTATAAAGTCAGTATTTAATAATTTGCTTTTAAATTAATATAATTAAAAATTAACTTTGTAGATTTAACTCATTTTTTAATGTTTTTTCTTATATCATTTAAAGGTCTTATAAGTTTTTAAGTGGTTTATTTTATTCAATTGTAAATTAAATCCAAAGTTTAAACATTTTTCTTATCAAATAAAAAATTTAGAATTGGAATATTGAAGAATAAAATTCATTTGAACTGTCATTAAATTCTAATGATAAATGTCTAACTATTAATAATACATTTACAAAAAAATTAAAGAAACGATCCCGGAGGAGTGAAAATGTCATATAAGTCGGGAATGTGAAAACTTAAAAGTCTCTTGTGAATGAAAATTCAAAAAAAGATGAAAAATAGGTGAGAATTGCATACATCTGTCTACCATTTAGGTTGAGTACTGAGCAGGGAGAAGTAAACGGCAGCAGGACTGGATGGTGAGGAGTAAAAGGGTTCCGGAGGGAGTTATAATTACTCAATGGTTTTTACCAATGTCTTCGTAAAACCTCCCGGACAGATTGAATTTCTTAGAATTCCGTATTCTTTTTCTCATTCCATTGCTTCCCTATTATTCTTTTTCTTTTTTTACTAATATTTTTCCCTTCCAAATGTGAAAGAACAATTTATGTTTTACGAGCATTCTCTTAATCTTAATACTTTTTTATTCATCCCATTCTCCACTAGTTGTTTTTTTTATCTTTTGCTTTTTATTTTTTAATTTAAACTCTTATATATTCGTGGGCTTACATTTTTAATTTATGAAAATTTTTTACATATATATAATTATTTAAATTAATTAAATTTTTCAATGAAATTTGTGTTATGTAAATTAAAAAAAATTATATATAATTACTAAAAGATAATTTATATTTTCTTAAAAATTAATATTGTGCCATTCAATTAAAATATTCAATATATAAAAATTAATGACTATTTTAAATTAATTTGCATTAATTTGCTAGTTATTATTCATTACAGTAGAGACTTTATTAATACTTATAAATTTTATGTAGTAGGTAGTTGATTGTTGCCTTTAAAATCTTACCTTTAAAACTTTAACAGAAGGTCATTTTAAACTATATTATATTTAATTATAGTCACTTTGATAAAAAGCACAAGAATTTGAATTAAATATAATACATTTATAAACATATATAATCATATACATGTTATATAATATACAATTAGTATACTTTTTAATCAAATAAATGAATGGCTTATGTAGGAAATATGTTAAATGGTACCTATGCATAGAAAGATCGAGAGAAGGTTTAAGGAGGTAAGGTATGTAAGAGGGCCATAGATTGGACGCATGAATTCGAAGACACGGCACTTGGAAATGGAAAAAGCTGGTTCTTGAAATATAGAAGTTATAGACAGTTATAGTTTTTTAATGCGTAATTAAATTAATTAAACCCAATTTGTAAGTGCTGTATGGAAAAATATTGTTTATATTTGAGCTTGTATAGTTCAGGTATATTGAAAACAAATTTTTTAATGTTTTCTACAAGTTGCAAGAGAAATATATAACATTTTTTAATTTATTACAGTATTTGCTTTTTTATTATTGTATTAAACTAATGAATACAACGATCAAAAATTTTAATTTTTAAAATGAAATTTTTTAGTATATTTAAAAAGAAAAATTTAAATTGATATCAAATCTTTGTAACGTATTTTATAAAAAATATCTTAGTTTTAGATTAAAGAAGAAAACAATGTACTTAAAATTGCAAAAGTAGCCTTGAATTTAATTTTTAAACAAGTGTAAGATTTGAAACTTTACATGATAACATGGTAAATAAATAATAAAATAATATGATTTATTTTCTAAATTATACAGTTTATGAATAACATTAATAAACGTTGTAAAATCAGATTCAAATGAGTAATATATATATATCTACATGAAATGTTGATGTTACTGAAACCTTGATTGATTATTAATAATTAAATAATACAATTTTGAATCAACATTAACTATAGAAAACAAGATAAAAATAAATAAAAACTTTTACATTTTTTATCATATTACAATATTGATATAATAAGTTGTATCTTAATATAGAATAGTAGCTTAAAAAAAGTTGAAAAGTCAAATATACTTTAGTTTAAATATGCATAATTTTAAACCTAGTAATGATAAAAAAATGTTTTTACATATGGTACATTGAAATTTTATTTTTTAGTAGAAGCCAATAGCTCATCAGAAGATTTATCGTGATAGCGATGAAGAGGTAAAATTTCGTGTGTCGCTTGCTATGTTTCAGGTAGGTTCAAAATTATAGATAACCTCCAATTTAATTCATACAAAAATTTCGATATTCAGAATTTAGTTTCCGAAAATAAAAAAAGGAAATTGATTTATGGTTTCTATTAAAGAGATTAAAAAAGCGTATATCGCTATGGTAGGAAAAATGTTTAATAATGTATATAAAATAATTATTTTAAAAATTATATGAAAATAATAACGAAAATGTATTACTGTATTAATACGAAAAATGTGTATTTACAATTTTATTGTAATTAATAATTTAAAAAGAAAAAACACATTATATTAAAAAATTTTATTGATCTTTAATAACATTTTTAAATTAAATATAATAATATTCATTGTAAAATATAATTTATATATAATAAAATTATAGTAATTTTTTAAAGATAATTTATAATTGAATTGTATTCAATAACAATTTTTTTAATTTTTAATTAATTAAATTAATGCAATATTAAAAAAACTATAAAATATCTAAACTTGCTCAATTAAAACAACTTTTTATATATTTTGTACATGTAAATACTTAAAATTAAACGGGCAGTATAGTGAAATATGTGTACTAAATTTTTGTTATTTTGTATGTATTTTATTTTAGTAATATTAATATGATTTAAAAATTACCTTCACATGCCTATAAATACTCTGGCTACTTTAAAGTATAAGAAAAAGTTCTTGTCACATTTACTTTTAAATATTTGGCATATAGAAGAAGTGGGAAAATAAAATAAATTTCTAATGAGTGGCACTGAAATATTTTTTGAAGGATTACCGAATACTGAAAAAGAAAGAGTTTTAGCATTATGACGAGATGTAGGAAGGAATAAATAAATTCTTTGGGGTTTCTATTTTCTTAGAAAGTGGAACTGACAGTAAGTGATTACTGTGCAATGTTTTTACCCTCTTTTCGTGCACGAGCTTAGTGTAGCTATATGTCCATGTAATGGTCGACCAGTTGCTTTGTCTTAAGGCTCGGTTTAACCCTATCGGCATCTGAGTTATGCTTGAAATGACTCTGACTTTGACTCTTCCAAATTAAGCTTCTGCGTTGCTCCCGATCCTTTATCTTAAGGTAGTTATTACGTATGTTAGTAAGTATAAACATTCTTAATTATAATTTTGTTTGATTTTTATATTGCTTTAACATTACTCGCGAAATCGAACTGTAATGTATAGCTTTAAGTCGAACCGAGTTCGGAGCGATGAGGTTTTTACGAATAATGAGACTGTTCGCGCAGTTTTGCATTTATTTATGCTGAGGAGCTATGAGTGGAATTGGGAAGAGGAAGTTCTAGGTCAAAAAAATACGACAATAATTTAGCTTTTATTATACATTTATTGCTCTCACGTCGAATTACACTACACTGTCATAAAAAACCCTACTCGATAGGGGGGAAAAAGCCTAATGATATGCGGAGTAGTGACTCCGCTACCACCAAACAAGAAATTTCTATCCGTACAGAATATCGCATTACTTTACCTTGTGGGTTGGCCAACCGTCGCTGCGTTCCGATCCGACTACCTTCATTACGGGTATCTCACCGTATTCACTCAGCACACACACATATACACAAATTTTTCGTCGTGGTTCCGGTCGCACTGTTGCACCGAGTCGCAGATCACTCCCTTCGCCTTGACTTCGTTTGGACCTAGTCATACCGTAATACTGACCCTTACGCCCTCCAAATTTTTCCGGTTTCCGGTCTTTTCCTTCGTCTTCCCCTTCTCCTTATTTTTGCTGCGGTGCTTTTTCTCGCGCTGCCGCCGTCCGCCGTCATCGGATCCGATTTTCCCGAACAGAAACGTTAAGTGTTGAAGTATGAAACTGTTAATTTTTTTATTTATTTTCCGTTTAATAATCATCGCTTACAATTATATTCCCTCGCTATATTCTTAAAAGCATTTTAGTCAAATTACATTTGACACTTAACTGCTACGGCTAGCTACAGGTCTGAAAAACAATACTTTCAAGCGTTATGGAATTGTTATCTATTATCGCGAACTCTGCATGTCGCGTAACACGAATCCTATTTGTTGTGTATCGCAGAATTTATTCCTTTGTGAATCTCGGATCTAATCTTACACGTATCGCGGACTAATCTTCACGGATCGCAGATTTAATGCTTATTTCGTATTTGAGTCCCTCGCAACTTACGGATTATAACTCTATTCCATGGAAACAAATGACAATTAATCTTTTTAATAGCAGCAATCGAATTACGATTTCAAACAAAGATAAATCGTGAATGTTTTTTGATCCTTTATTATTTAAACCTTTTTTTAGCCATAGTCTTATTATTTAGGAAAATTCTGAAGAAAGAGAAAGGACAGGCGTCTTGGCTAGTCGAACGACTTCACCCCTGAAATAAAGCCTCTGATCTAGGTGGTTGAACGACATTTTTTCAAAACATAGACCTTAGGACTTTTAAAACTTTAGAGCTTATTTAATTTCCCAGGGAATGCAAGAAAATCCAAATGAATTCCTAACGGGAAATGTGGTCGGGATAACTAGAAACATAAGATATTACAGTGACAGTGTCTCTGGCTAACCGAACGACTTCATTTCGGAAATAATTAATAAGACCCAGATAGCCGAAGGTAGATGACTCGCCATGGAAAATAGATCGAGTTCTGATCAGCCAAACGACTTTATCTCTGAAAAGGATGGTTTAGAGATGCAGATGAGGCTGAAAAAACAGCAATGATTCAACTAATACAGCAGCTTTTAAAGTGCAATTTGCCGCCTAATTTGCGTCGCGATCGGCACGAAGGAAGGGGCACAGTTAACCCGCAAGGCGATGAAAAAATCGCTGCTACGCACCTGGTGGTCGTGGCAGCGTTAATGCGATCCATCTAATCCACGTATAAGGGTTTTCCATGTTTAAAAAGAGGTCTATGCTTAAGCATACGGAGCCTCCCCTTCCATCGCCGCGCCTTATCACTGAGCTATTGGTTCACGCCCTACACTATATACTATGCACTCTCTTCTCCCCGCCGCGCAGCACCAATAAGTTAATAAGCAATCTACGCTCATCGCGCCGCGCTTACGAGCTGACTCGCGCTCTCTGGTTCCTGTTGTCCGCGTCTTCAAACTTTCACACACAAACCCTTTCGTTTTGTACAAAAATTACGGATTATTTCCTATAGCATTATTTGAGTGTTCCACCAAGTCATACCATTTACACTACGCACGGATCTTCTTTCTTTCCGAAACTGCTATTTTCATTTTTTCACACTCATACTTACCCACACTCCTGGATTCGCGTGCGAACACTTGTATTTGCACATACAAATAATTCATACGTATTCATATATACTCGTACGCGTTTCATTCACATACAAACTATTTCTCTTTCACGCTTGGCAAGAGCTGAAGTGATGAAAAATGTAAACAATGATTAATAATAATAGTTAATATTAATTAATTATCTTTTATTTCAAGTACCGCATTATTTTACGATATTTTATTTTTTAAAATTTAAAATTATTTACTTTATTTTAATTTATCAAAATTTAAAGAATTCATATTACATTGCGTTTATATGCCACTTACATATGAAATAAAAAATTTTATTTATATGTTACACGAAATATTAAAAATTATTTATTAATATTCCGTATTATTAAATACTTTAAAGTTGATAGAATTTTTTCTTAGAGAGTAGATTATTTTACGGTACAAATTGAAGTAAATATGTTTTAAACTAAATTGCATTTAATACATAATAGATATTAATGTTATATGTCTATGAATTGAAAACTTTTAAGTATTTTTTTTATATTTATATCTACGTTTGTGAAAATATATACCCACGTATACATTTTTAATGTTAATTATAAACTTGAATTTTTTTTCAATAAATAAAACTACTTTCATCTTTTGAACACTTCACTCGTTATAAGCAGCATAATGTGTTGTGCGTTGCTCACACATAATACTCATTTTATAAATAATATATGACGGAAGGCATATTAATGTAAATTAACTATAAATAAAAGTTTTACTAAAATATAGTCAATAACTACTGAAAAATTTATATTGTAATAGAATTCTATGACTTATATGACATGTATTATATACTTTTTTATTATCATAAAATTTCTTTGTGCAGTATTATTGAATGTATACTGTATATTGATGATGAGCAATTAATTTTTTTAATTATAATTATTTTATTTTTTCCTTCTTTTTGAAATGTAAATAATAAAGAAATGCGCTTGTATTTAAACATTTTTTTTATTAATTTTAATTATCTGTACGTCTAATACTAATAGCATTAAATTTACTTTTTTCGTATGTGTATGAAAATTAACATTATTTTCCTACTATTGAGTCTTCGTAGTTTATAACGATAGTTTTCAAATAGAAACATATAACAAATTTAAAAATTTTAAATTTTATAAGTAAATATCTATTTATTTATCTGGTCTTAAATTTGAATTAAAATTTATTTTTAATGCACAATTTAAATTGTAATTTTCTTGATAGAATTAAAAAAATATCGCTTTTAATTTAAAAATTTAAACGATGGAAAGAAATGAACCGGAACAAGAATATATAATTGTAGTGTTCAAAGCAGCGGCAACTCAGAGTCGGACGCGTACAACAAGGAAAAACGGCCGTGCACAGCGTAGCGTCATGACGCATTCAGGCCCACGCCAACTTCATTCGCCTCCCCTCGCGACCCCATTTTACGCGACGTAAAATAAGCGTCCCCATCCAGTAGGAGCTTTCTTCAGATGGAATAGAAATACACATCATACACAAAAAATACCCGAAGAGAATTAAAGGATGTGCTCTTGCATATCGTACTGTCGGCATGGAAAATCGTTACCAATGAGATATAACCGAGAATAAAAGTAGCGTTCGGGTGCAGCTGAAGTTTGTTCCGCGCTTGGACTAAATTGCTCAAGTCCTCTCTCCTCCTCCCGGCGATTCCGTTCATATCGAGCCGCATCAATTCGCACGTTTTGCTCATCCTCATCCTCATCACGAACTCAGGGAATTAAACAACCCGAAAACGACGATAAGTCGTTGGCAAGGATAACCTCTCCGGCACCGATGACACCTCCTACACAACGACGCCTCGACGACGGCCCAGTTTACCTAAGCTCAGCGACCCGACGGACCGGATGAGCGTTTGGCCTGATGGAAGCGGGAAACTGCTGCATCGATAGTTAAACCTGACTTACCTCGACGGAGATGCTACACCGTATCACCGCAACCCGATAACGGTCGCTTTCGCTACTTCAACAATAATGCTGCTACACCCCAGCACAGCAACTTGCGCCCCTTTTTAATCCAGACATCGGTTATAGTATTCCAGACGGCCGTCATCTGTCGCGATTAAAAGGAACAGAGGCGATTAACCTCACCCCATCGTCGCCTGAAGGAAAAAAACGACTTCCGACCTAACTGACGATACCTGGACAGAAGTGAACGGCGAGATTCGGGACCTCCTACCCCCCCTCGATCGGGAGCAATCGTTTTGTTGATATTTAATATAAAGCACTAAAAATATCAAGATTTTTTTTGTGTACCCATCGGCGTTCAGCCAAAACCCTCTCTCTGACAACTCCCAGTAACACTCACCGTTACACACACACATATATATATATAGTATCTTCATTTATACTCTTCTAAATGTTGTTAACATTATTAAAACCTGCTCCCTTATTAGGTAATTTATTAATTAAATTTAATTCATTTTATTTACATTTCAAGGGGAAAATTTAAGAATGGACTTGAAATCAAGGTAGAAAAATTAAAAAATAGTGTAAGTATTTATTTAGTGTAAGCATGATCCAAACAGTTCTTTGACTTTTGTGATGTGTTTACTTTAGCAATAGTGTTTGTTGTTGCTTTAACGATTTTGCCTTGGGGTGCGAGTTCAGTCCAATAAAAATGCCTTATGTTTTGAATGTCTGCGGTCTCTCCGATATCATTTGTCAATTTAGTTACATCAGTCGTCGCATAGAGATTGGCAGTTGATATTACCAAGAAGTAGATGAATTCAACTACGCTGATGAGGCTGAACCCGATGAAAACGCCACAAAGGCCTCCAATGTCGCCTGCAAAATTGATAAAAAATTACTTCAAAGTCAAGGATTTCCATCCCTTCATATATATACTTTCACTGTATTGACTTTTTTTTTATAATAAAGTATAATAGAAAATATTTTTTAACAATATATTGCTGGTTTAGTATTTTAATAATTGGTGCTTATTTTTTTAAAAAATATTTATATGGTTAAAGAAATTAAAGTTATTATTTAAATTAGGCAAATTTAAGATTGAAAAAAAATTTTACATTGTGTTATATAATATAAAACAGAATTTTTGTGTATTTATCAATAAAGGAAAATTTTATTCAACAAATATATAAAAACATACTTTAAAGAAGCGCAAGATCCCTTACATATAAAAAAAGTTTATAATTAATTCACAATCACTAAAGAAACAATTTTAAACTACCAGTTTTTCAAATTATTCAGGTAATATAAGATAGTCAGCTGTTTATTATCGAACGAGCATTATGCAAAATTTTAAACGCCAATTTGAAAAGTTGATTTTGTCTGAAATTACCTTTCAATTATTCTATTCTAAAATAATATCAGATGGGTATATATAAATGTACACTAAATTTTTTGTAACAATATTATGCTTTCGGTTAAGTGTTAAATTGATTTAAAATTAATAATTAAAAAAAAATTATTCTGAAAACAATAGTTTTTAAAAATTTCGTTGAAAATAGTAATTTTAAAAAGAAGACTAAATTTTAAAATCTTCTATAAGAGTATTAAAATTATCGATATGTTTCTGGTTAATTTTATTAAAATTGATTTATTTTTAATACAATATTAAGAAATTAAAAGAATATTATATTAGAGGTTTAATATTAACAAGATTTACGTATAATATTGAGATGACAAAATATTATTATTCATTAATAAGTTATTAAATTATTAAATTAAAAATGTTAGAATCATCATTAATGCAAATAAAAAAGTTTTTAGTTCTTTTATTTTATATAAAAACTTATTTTGTTGGCAACGAATTATGTGACATTATATTAGGTTTTAATAAGATACAGGAAGAGAGTACAGAGTAAAGAGGAAGTGATGTAACATTTTACAGAAATTGATATAGACTACGATAGTGGATAGATTGTTTTCCAAAACATCTAGCTGTCCCTAAGTGTATAACTTAGGTGAGAAAGGAGGCCCGACCCAATCGGCCCCACACCGAGTTACAAAGAAGAAGCAGTTCGATCATTCCTTTGTAACAAAAATATTGAAAAAATCATTTATTTCTGTCAAAATATTTTATTGTTACTAGTAGAAAATATTTCCTATATTAAATTATTACAATTTTTAATATTTAAAAAAAAAAGCACGATAAATAATTAAAATTTCATAGACTTTCACTAAAATCACAGAAAATTTGGTTTAAAGTGATAGTATAAAACATTATCTCAGAAAAAACTACTTTTATAATGTATAGAAGATTTGAAAAAAAAATGTTTTTAATTATATAAAAAAATATACAATATAAACAAATACAGAAGTATACTCTAATAAAAAACAGCCAATTAAGGCTGTATATTTGAAAAATTATTTATTTATAATGCATAAAATATATACAAACTATATATATATGAATTTATATATTTTAATATTTATTTGTATTATTATTTTAATTATTACATATATTTTTTATTTATTTAGTATATTAAAAAACTAAAATCAGTTATACAATTTATTTTCATTTTAATATTTATTCATCTTCAAAAATATTTTCAATGTTTTTCACATTAATTTATGATTAACATGGTTTCATTTTCCTGAATTAAAATTTGAATTTATCGAAAATTTAAGCTAAAATTTGTGAATAAATTTCGTGATTTTAATTTTTGATTTATCGGTATTCGTGTGAGTGCTGGAGTTATAATATATATTTTTACTTATCTTTTGTGATAGATAAATATCGTTGTTCAATTAATTATATCTACGGACTTTTGAGTTATCCATTATCACGTACATTCCCTTTAATTAACATAAAAATAGGATACTATATTTAAAAAAAATATTTAACAAATCGAACAATGCTTTATACATTCTAATTAAATAAAAGTAATACATTAATATTATATACATATGATATAACTTATTTTATAATATAAATTATGAATTTATTACGTATTCACAACTTTTTAAAATTTGCAATTTTTAACAAATAGGAATTATAATTTTTTACATAATGCATCTAGTAACAATTTTCCTGTAAAAAAACACTTGTAGAGGTAGGCAATTTTCGAAAAACATATGAATACAAAGTCAAAGGTTTTAACAATAAATAAAGAATCATAATTTTCGTTTTTATTCAAGACTTCATACAACTATTATTTATTGCCTATTTGAGTGATTTTGAAGGGGAAACCAATTAATTTTCTGTATTATTAAAAGAAAAAAAATGTTTAATTTTGAAGCGTGTTTTTTTATATATATTAATTTAATTGATTTACAATAGATCCTGCATTTATGAATAATTATTTTTCAATATCGTTATCCATGATATTATTTTTTTAAAATTTAATAAATTAATTAAGATTCGAAATATAAATTTTGTTTTTGTGGTTTAAGAGGAGATCATCAAATTAAATATTGTTTAGAACTATTAGGTAGAAGTAAGTGTCAGAGATGTTGGATACGTAAAAAAAATTATTACGAATGAAACGTCGGGGAAAAAACATCTATGAAAAATTTCCATTGTTGCAAGTGTGAGATTCATAATTTCCTTTGCTCGATATTTATTTTTATAAGTTAAAGAAATACGAATATTTAACGGGTTAATTTAGTCTTAGATGGGATTTTTGATAATTCTTTGCAACTAAAACAATTAAGTTTATAATTGTATTTTCCTTTCATTTAGTTTTATTTATAAAAAATATGCATTACTTTTAACAATTGTTATTTTGTCTTTACGTAGAAAAACATTTCGCTTTTAATAGTAAATGATAATACAAAATAATGATATTATATTTTTAGATTTAAACGAAATCAAATTAATTTAAAAATAGTTATAAATAATTAAAATTGTATAGCGCTTTCAGATTTTAATAATAAAATAGTAATAAATGTAGTTAGATTAAATATGAACAATCATTCTCATATAAATAATAACGGAATTCTAATGGGCTTCTAAGAACAAACTTGGTTTTGTTCCAACACGCGGAAATTGATTAAAGTATTGCGTCTAATACCGCTCATAATGTAATTTATCTGTACGATTAACAATCCCTTTTCTTTAAAATAAATTTCAAGAAAATTAAAGGATTACAAAGCTTTTCGTAACTGCGGAATTCTTACGATCATTCCTTTGCTTAATTTTAATAAATTGAATAATTGAATAATTTTATTAAAACTTAATATACAATGTTATAAAATAAATTCAGAGCATAAACAAATATGACAAAATTTATTTTATACAAATTATTTTGATATTTTCATAACTATCATAATTTATTCTTATATTATTAATGTTAAAATTCTAAAACTAAATGAATGATAGTTATTGAATATTATTCAAAATTAAATATAGTAAATTGTTTTATATTTGAATTTTTACTAAGTGTCAACAAAAAGTTCAGTAAAAGGTTGTTTTGTACGATCAGAACTTTTATTATAATTTTATTAAGAAGTTTTAAATATTTTTCAAAATTTTGTGTAGATTGATATACGTTTTTTTTTTAAATCAGTTTTTCGTATTGATAAAAATGATTGAAAGAGAAATTCTTGGAGGTAAAAAATTAAATAAGATTATTATAACGAATTGGATTCAAAAAGCAGATTTTTTTTTATAACAATTTTATAGTTTCAATTAAATTTAATAAATGAAATCAAGTCATATAAATTTAAAACGTTTCAGTACAAGTATATTGAACCATATAATAATCTTTCATTCATAGAAGCTCAAAACAAATTTTTCATATTATATAATATTGTATTATAAAAAAATATTTTTCCTAAAAAATTTAAAATTTTAAAAGGTGAAGTTGAACCTTTATTTAAATTCCAATACACATACTAGAATTCTGTAATGTTATAAAAAAATAAGATAAAACGAGTAAATATATTTTTTAATTGCAGCAAAAGTTAGAAGTAAAATGGATTTGTTACGAATTCACGTTCATAGAGTAATGTGTTTTATTATGCAAAAATATTAAAAAGAAATTTATATTTCAATTCACAAGAACTAAAAATATTTGAATCAAATACTGAAAATTGCTTATTTTAATTTTTCTACATAATCAATTTGAATATTAAAATAAAACAATAATTTTAAATCATAATTTGTTCCTAGTATAAAATGATAGTATTGCGACAATATGGAAATAATTTTGTCTGTATTCGCATTTATTTTATGTTATATATATATTAAAAATAAAGAGTTTCTAAGCAATCAAAGTTAGCAATAATAAAAGTTATAAGCAACGAAAATTTAAATTGTTTAAATTTAAATAAATATACAATGGTACCGAAAAAAATAGTCTTAGGTCGATTAATTATTGAGTTTTTAACATTGAAGATGTTTTACATTATTCAGACTATTATTTGACCTTTAATAGATTAGTTTAAATTATAAAAATTTAAATTTGACATTGTTTCTTTACTTTTATATTTTTTAAGCAATTATCTTAACTAAAATATTTTTGTTATTGAACGCAAATTTTAGTAATTGATTGAAAAACAATAATTAAAGTGTACCATAAAAATCTATCTAGAGTATTTTTATAGTTTGTCTAAAATTCTTTCTTGTATCAGCTAGTGATGATTAATATAACAAGCTACAAAATAATAAAGCTTAAACATTTTTTAAAATAAATTAATACTTAATATGGTAAAAATTGTTTAAAACATTTTTTAATTTGTTTTAGTCCATTAGTACACAGTTATATTAATTTTAAAATTATATTTATACTTTAATATTTTAAATGTATCGCTAATTTTTTAATTGCACTTGTTTGGAATAACTATTTTTATAGCCATTTTAAGTAAAAACTTTCGTTTTCACTAAATATTAAATTTTAATTTCTTTACTAAAATTTTAAATTTTATTAAAATTTTACCATCATTAATTTAGATTTCTTTTTAATTTAGCAAAAAATTTAGAAAACCTATCTATACGAAATTTATTTCATTTTTGTCGAGTTGTAGAAAAAAAATTAATATTATTTTTACCTAATGAATCTAGTATACATGAAAATTTTATTAACAAAAGATTAATTGTTTATACATTTTAAAATACATTATATGTTATATTATCGTTATTATTTTCTTCAAATTAATTGTAAACTATTTTATTCTTTAATTATGTATTGCTTATTGTTTGATTATTGTATGAACTGAATAATAATATAAAAAAAACTCACGTTTTTTCAAAATTGCAATATTGCGTTAGTTATTTAATTTGAATAAGTATTACTTCGTATTTGTAATCCGAACATTTGTGTGTGTAAAACTATAAAGTTACTATTTTCATTACTTAATCTCTTAAACCTAAAAAAAATAAAAATTTCAATTATCTGAATGTTTGTTTTTAAAGATATAAAAGTCGATATGCAGTAGCCGCTACAGAAAAAAAATGATAAAACTATCACAGTAACTTCAATCATTATTCATAATATATTATAAAAATATTATTTCAACAAAATCAGAAGAAATTCATCTTTGAAAGTTAAATATCAGCTCTACGAAATAAAAATTTTTAATTGTTTGAAAGCACATATTTCGCGAATACTTCGATAGTTCAAGTGATAGAATATGTAAAATTATTGAAACAGAGGTTTTCTTTGGTATGCTATTTTTATGTTTTTACAAAGAAAAACGACATAGATAAAGTTTTTTCACGTGTCTTTCTATGTAATTAGTCAGTTGCGATCGTAATGATAAAACCAATGATGTTTTGAGCAAACCACTAAATAGTACTATCATCAAAAAAAAAAAAAAAAACAAATTGTTTTTTGGATAAGAATAATTTACATTGAGATATTAAAAACCAACCTGATGAATAGCATAAAAAATGGAAAATATGTTTATTAACTATGATTTGTGATGAAATAGCTTCAAAGCATTTAAATATCGTGAAAATAAAAACTGATCAATTGCTATTAGATATTGTAAAGTTTATAAAGAGCACAAATCATAGAACTCTCACTGAATTTATATAAGCGACTAAAGTTACTATTACGTGCATTTACACAAATTAATGATTATTTTTATATTCTGTTCGTATATTCTGCTACATATAATAGCTGTAAGCACCGTGGTCACCTTATAAATAAAAAAAATTAATTTTGCAAAATAGATGACTGAGGTAGTCATAAGCGATAAAGGGAAAAAATTTGTCGGAAAGAAATTTATGAATAGTGCTACGGCTATAATAATGTTGTATCACAGTAAATCAGATTTTCATTAGTGTATCTTAATACGGGCCGTGGGCTTATTCCTTCGGAAACCTATTTCAGCTTATTACACTGAAAATTTAAAATAAATTTTATAGAATAAAAAAACTATTCTAGTGCTTATCGTCGAAAATAGGGGGAAAAATATTCATTTCCTCGAGAAAACGCACATTGTATTAGGCAAAGCTAATATAACAAAAACAAAATTGATATCAGAAGACGACGTACGCTTTCGAGTAAAATAATTTATTCCATCTGTTATCTAAGAACGTAGTGACCGACGTAAATGTATCCGCGTTCATATACAGGACTTATAGTTGAACTACGGAGATAAATGATGCTTAGGTAATCTGAATTATATTGGCTGTGTAATAAAAAAATATAATAATAAATAAAATAAACATAAATAAAAAATGATGCTAATCCGACAATAACAATACATAACAAACTTTTGGATTACAGATATGAGTACTGATTGTCTTGGACAATCTTTAACTGCATGACATTTATCGATAAAGGAGCTTTAGGTATTAATATCGCACAAATGTTGGGAATATTTAGACAATTTAGACTGGAAGACAAGAAAAATTTCTTGAAAGGGACGTGTAAAATAAATAAAAGTCTTCACGTTACTGTAAAGATTGAAAAGAATCTGGTAGACCCGTTTAAGATAGCAATTATTTTCAATAATAAAAAACCAAACATTTCAGTTCAAATTCCCTGGAAAACGGTAGTTAAGATATTATAGGAATTCAAAAACTACAACTTTGATCTGTAATCAGAGAAGTTCGAAATCATAGATCAGAAACCACCATCTTTACCTTCTCGCTGAATTCTTCGTACACATTTCCGTACGAACGAAGATATATACGGTATTCTATGTTCAATGACGACAGACTCATTGTCAAAGACAATTGGACCATCCAGTAAATTGGACCAGCAGCTTTTATACTCTTAAGCAATGACGTATTTAAAATTTATTAGATAATATTTTTTTGAAAATAACTCATTAAAATTATTATTTTCTTTCAGCCATTCTGATGCCCTATTTATTTAATATTATTTTATAACTATTTTTATTAATTTATTGAGTTAATTTATTTAAAATTATTTCAGTTCGATCTATCATTATTAATTTAATAGCATTACGTTCATTTTGTTACTTTCAATGAAGGAATAGTGTAACGAATTCTCATATTAATAATAACAGAGTCATAGAAAGGAGTCAAGGATATTGGTAGTCTTAAATATCACGAGAAATTCTAATTTTCGAATATTTTATTAAATAATTTAAGATTACTCTACATAGAAGGTGATATTAGTAAAGTAAACAAGTAATAAAATGTCAAAAAAGAATTGATGAGTACTTGTGAACGTTAGTTTTAACGACATTATTTGACATGTTAAATTAATGTTTAAAAACGGGATTCTTTTAAAGTACAATGTTTAATGTCTATGTCTTTAGCGTGATGGGAATTTCTATACTTTGTCTCAAAGTTTAAAGTTTTTTGATGCGTTACCTCTTTTTATTTAGAAACAGTCACTTAGTTCTAGACAAGTACCCTTTTCCATGAAAAAGATGCGACGATGTTATTTGATGTGTCGTGTTTTTTACACATTATTAACTTATTTACACAATTATCCATTTATATATTAGGAATATAAAGGACATTTTTGACTCGTTTATATTATTTTCTCTTTTGTATCTGTAAGACCAATACGACCTCAGCCTAAATTGTTATATGTAAATAAATTATATGTAAATAAAAAAAATAAATAATGTTGTAAACAATAAGGAAAACCACTTTTTAAAACCTTTTAACCCTTTTTAATCCCTTAAAAAATAAAAAGTAAGTAGAAAAAATTAAATATAAATCTGTCCTAAATAGAATGTCTAGAAACAATATTAACTATATCAAAATTGTACAAAAAAGTGGTGAATTCGACGGAACAGATTTTATGTATATACAATTTACGTAATTTTTCTTTATTTACTTATATCAGAAAAATTGAACCACCCCGACAAACTCTTCACGGAATTTTAAAAAATTCAGACTTTATATTTATATTTTTTTTTTATAAGATTCAAAATACAGTGTTATGATACAGTGAGCCGTTGCAAAACTAACATTTGAAGATTCTGAACAGGAAGAAATAAGTTATAATAAAAAGGAAACTAAAAAATTTACTTACACTGATTAGAAGTTTAAACCAAAAATTATAAAATAGATTATTTTTAATACTTATGACATTTATTCTTCTTTCACCTATTTTCGATTTATTTTAATTCGTTCATCGCGTATCTCAAGCTAAGCTCTTCTATCAGCTTCCCAATGTTCACCTTTTTTAGTTTTTTTTTCATTAATCACTCAAAGCTTTCTTAACTATTCTTTCGCTTATCTTTAATAAAGAATCCTTAATGAATAATAAAAAAACCATGTTTCACTAATCTTAAATTTTTTTAAAAATTGTTTTATAATATGGAATTGGTTCATTTATTTAAAATTTTTTTTAGCTTTACATATGTTTTTTTATTTCTTAATAATTTATTATTAAGACTTATAAGTAATTTTTTTGTAAATTTTTATAAAATAAAATTACTTACTGTCTGTTTTAAAAAAAGTTTAGATTCATAAATTCATTCTAGATAGAAAATTATAATTTTTTTACTACGCTTCAATCTTATAGATTCACATTGAATTAAAATTATAATTATAGTATTAAATTATAGTTTATTTATAAAATCAAGTATAAAAGTTATCTTTTTAATATCTAAAGCATAAAAAAAGAGCGATTTACTTACTTAACAATTCATACCAATAATACGCAACATCCTGTTTGAGACGTAAGTTTCCGTATTTTGAAAAAAATATGTGTACTAAACTTTGATTTGCAATATCAACATCTTTTCTGTAATGAGAGTTAAAAGACCTTTGTTTATATGAAAGCTATTACTTATAAATGTATTCATTAAAGATACGGAATCTATGTTTTATAATCTAAATTATATTTTTTTTGTTTTTCATTTACTACGCAGTAAAATAAACAATAGATGTTTTAATATAATCCATTTTTTATCTTTATATAATAAATTCATAGTTTATGTTTATAAAAATATTTTTAAGCACAGCAATACATAATAAAGTTTAATAAAATCTTACAAAAATGAAGTTTGCCCATCGTTTCTTAAATTTATACTTGAAGTTTGTAAGAAATAGCGAACGTCATCACAAGATGGATAGCAATTTTTACATCGTAGTGACCATGTCTTGTTACTTATGAAGTTGAATATTTTTGATTCTTCACTTTCTTCATTCATATCATGTGGCATGACTGACCACCATTTGGCTTTAAATTAATTTAGATATTAAATAATAATGAAATTAATTTTTAATGTATTTATAAAAATTAATAATTAACTTAGTATAATATTTTATTAATTTTTTTAAATTTAATGCTGACCACATTTCATGTTTTTAACAAAATTTATATTAAATATTTTCCAACAATGAAGAAAATTCAAGCTTTAGTTTCGTCATAAAAAACGTACATAGTATTTAAAGTAATTATTTTAATTAAATCGTTTAAAATTAATAAAAATTATTTAATTATAAATTAATTTTATAGAATAAGTAAAGCCTAATTAAATTAAATTAAAAAGTATATATTTAAAAAAGAAATTAACATTGTGTAAATAAAACTGAAAAAAGCATGCATTAAATTTATAATTTAATTTTCTTTAATCAAAATGACATTTCATAGAAAGTCTTTATTTTATTAAAATCGGTACTTTTTTATCATCTTTAAAAACAATGAAACAAATAATTTTTACTAATCCTTGGATTAATTATGATTCCGAAATTTTTATATATTAATATTATAAAAAGAATATGAGTCCATCAAAATGATCTGTATATATTCAGTTTGTTTGTATACTATTTTTTTATTAAGTTAATAAATTCTGGATATTTATTTTTATTTTTATGTAATATAATTTAATGATTTTTTACTTAGACGTTTATTATTAAAATTATTCTATCATAAAATTTCAATATTTTGAGTTCTTACTTTTATGATGATGTAAACAGGGAATATCGGACGTGTTGCAAAGTCGACGTGAATCTAAAAATTTATTTCGAATTTGTGACTTATATTTTAACATTATTTTTAATATTGATTAAAAAGAATATAATATATTTACTAAAAATACTTAATAATTTATAAAGGATGGATAAAGATATTGAATATTGAATTTTATTGGCGTATTTGCTCAAATATATAAATTATATATTATGCAAAGCTTGATTAAAAAAATTGAATATTTAATGCGATGATTGTGGGTTAGAAATTGAAAGAGGAAATACAATTTCAATAATCAATTACGAAGAAAGACAGAAAAAATTTCAAAGCTTATACGAAAGACGAGTACAAGTAAAAAATAAAGTTTTAAATGTATTATTGAATTTCAAGTTATTTAATAGTTTTCATATAATAAAAGTTTATATTTCCAAGTTTGATTTTCTCTACTTAAATAGATTATTTTGAAAAGAAGCGAAACTTTGAGCCCGTCGAAATTTTCCTTGCATTTTTTGTGTAATTTTTAACTGTAAAATCAATAGATAAAAGAATATTCACATATAGCTGAAAAATTTTTAATTAAAAAAATAATAAAATAATAAAAAAAATAAGACATCAAAATTAGAATTCAGTAGAAACTAATAAAGATAAAAATTACAAATTAAAAATATGTTAGATTATTAATATTAATATGCAAGATCTACTAGAATCATATTTACAAATGTTTAGTATATTATATAAATGTAATTGATTGATAATTTGGTATGGATAATTTGATAATGAAAAAAATTAATTTTTAATTTTTTTGATATAAAAATATCAAATTTTGATAATTAGAAATTGTGTATTAAGCTCACCACGTATAGGATAAAAAAAGGGCTGGCACCCGCAAGTCTTCCAGATATCTTTTACCTTGCACTCAACAATGCAGTCGCTGTACGTGTAAGCGTGATTAAGATCTGATATTTCATTTTTAAATATGCATTTACGATCATATACATCAAAACGTTGTACTGTTTTCTCGGTGAAGAAGGAAACGGCATTCATCTCAAGAAAATTTTCAGTACCAGGAGAAATCAGGGTTTCCGTAACACCCCCCGACGTATTATCTGGGTAATCGCTGGGGTTGAAAATCATTATCTAGTAAATATAGCAATTAAAGATGTTTTTATTGAATGGATGAAAATATAAAAAAATTGTTACTCAAAATCATTTAAATTTAAAATAAATGTAATGATTATCAAAATTTTAATATTGAAATAGACTAAAATGTATATATAAATACTTTAGTTTACCGTATTTTAAGTATTAAATATATACAAATATTTCTAAATATTTTTCTTTTGGCAAAAATGAATGAAAGTGAACTAAAAATTTTTGTGAAAAATGAATTTATGAAAGTAATTTAAAAATGCTCAATGTTATAAATTTCAAATTATTATGATGCTGGACATTTATAATAAGAAAAATTATAACATGCATAAACAACTTTACAAAAAAATTCAGTCAGTTACAGAATCTTGAAATATATAAATCCTTTTTGGATTAATTTATGATTATTCTCTTGGCAAAGAAAAAAAAAACAGCTGAAAACTTAAAAGTAAAAGAAGTGTTATTAAATAACTATTAATAGATAAAGAAAATGTTGACTCTTTTCTGCAAGCTATTATCAAATAAACAAACACTGGAAGTAAATATTTTGCAGAAATCAAAGTGCAAGTATCATTATATTTAGTTTAAATAATAAATGTTCATAGAAATTTTTAGGAGTTTAGATAAAATATACAGATGTTTTATACTAAGTAAAATTTGTATCTTAAATGTATACTAAGGTTATAGATTTTGTTTATTACTCTGTAAAAGTCAAATTACTATTTTTTACTTATTCTTTTATTCAAAATATTCAAAAAGTTCGTTACTTTATAATTATTTTGGGGGAAATAAAAAACAATTCTGTAGTTCTGTAGTTAAATATTTGGAATAAATAATACTGATAACTGAGACTAAAATGATGGATATATATGTTCAAAATTGTAAAAATTTGATGTATGTAGTATTCGAAATTCTTACCTTCCATCCAGTAAGTGGTAAGATTGTATAAGAATAGTCGTCCAAAAATGGATCTATTAGAAATGATAGACTATTCAGCAAAGTAAGCTTTTCAATTTTAAGTGGATCACTTATACGGTTTTTAGCTATTTGCCTATTAAAATTGCATTTTTAATTACAATTTTATAAAATATTTATTGTAAAGTCATTTTTAATTCATGAGTTACACAATATCTATTTTTATAATGACACAATTTTGTAACGAAAACTACAATACAAATTAAAATTTATTTGTATATTTTTTATTTACTTGTAATTTTATTTTTATAGAACATTAGACTAATATTGAACAACAGGAAGAACAACAGATTAATGTTGAAATTTAAAAGAAGTCTATTTGTCGTCTAGTAAGTCGGAGGCTACATTCGCGAATAAAATCAAAAGTGTTTTATTTCGTGATCAATAGGGAGAAAAGTCCGAAAAACTAAGCACAGAGAGTGCAGTAAGTACGATTTTTACGGAAAGAAGATTGAATTTCCGAGAGATTTTTAACGTATTTGATATCCTTGTAAGGAACCATGTTGTGAGCGAAGTTTTTTAACGTAACGAAATACATGAACATATTTTAATTTCTTATCCAAAAACGTGCACTATCCTCCTCTCCGACATTGAATAGAAAATTACTATAATTACTATAAATTACTATAACGAAAAGACCAAACCGAAACCAAGCATCATGTGATAATATTATATTGATTGTGTATGAAAATATAAGTCGAGATAGATTTATTTGTTTGCTGTTTTTTTTTTTCATCATTTAGTTAAATTGAATCAACCAATTAATAAAATTTAACATGTCAGAAAAGAAGATGCTTATAATTTATTATATTATTTATATTGCTTATATTATACATCAAAATCAGACAAAAATAAAGTATAAGTAATTGTATATTACACCTAATACTAATTTGTACTTTTGATTTAAATTCTAGTATTTTATCCAAAAAAATGCAACTACATTATGAATATTTCGAATTCGATGAAAGTGGCTTTGGCTAATTCTAAACCTTTACCTTTCTCTTCATGATCACAAAAGGCTAATAAGTGGCTGTAACTAATTTTCTTAAGAACTTCATTCAAAAATATAGTGTTTCGTGCTACTTTATCTCACTCTCGCGAGCATCTAAAATAATATGTTCATGTTTATAGATTGGTCATTCGAGACGTAATATAATGTAATCTTTCAATCATTAACTATAAATTATTTGTTATAAAGTATTATTTATATATTTTTTTGTAAATAGATGTCTTCAAAAATAAATTATAGGTACAAATGCGTTGTAAAATTATTGTAAATTTTTTATTTAACACAGAGAGATTTTACTCTCTAGAATTATAACAATAAAATACGTAAATTAAGTATATTTCTTTACGTTGTTAAGATATTTTTTTTATAAAACTTACCCAGTATCATTAAGATTATCATACTGATGAACGTAATTAAATAAACAGCAGTAACCGTCTTGAGTCTTGCGAAAAGAGAAGAAATTTGAGCAATTTTTTTCAGAGGCACGAAACCGACACTTTAAAAGTATATCACTGCATTTTGGAGTTAACTAAAAATTTGGGAATGGTAGATGTATTTGCAAAAAAATTATTTACAATATTAAATTAATTAGTCGTTCTATTATGTTTTCAAACTTTAGCACTTTTTGTTTATAAATTTAATTCTATCATTATACTAATTAAGCTTTTAAAAAAATGACGAATAAAAAAATTTTATTAATATTGATACACTCTTTACAGTCAATTACTAAAAAGTTATTTCAGTTTAATAAATCAATAATAATGAAACTTTTTGAGTAATGTGAATTATTAAAAAAATCTAAGCTGCAAAAATATTTGCTAAATTTAAATCAATTTTAATTGAGCTTTGTATTTCTTTGTTTTTTGGTAAATTAATAATTTATTTCTCACTATATCAACGCATATATTAAAATATTAATTTAAGGTAGCTTAGAATTTTAAAATGTACAATACGTAATTATATTCACAAATCATATTGGTAAAAAATAAGATTACATTGTTTCAATTACAATACAAAATGTGTAATAAATATTTTTACAAACCTCTTTCATTATTTCTGTAAGTTGATAATTGCCATTAACGTATTTTTTTAGTAAATCATCTACTTCCGATTCGTTATGGGCATTTTTAAAAGAAGATTCATAAAGATTTCCTAGATTATTTATGAGAAGTAATATTTTATCCATTGATAAGTTTGTGCTGTTTGAGGAAGCGCTTAAAAAATAATTGTTTGTATATTAAAATTTTTAAAAAACTGTACAGAATAGTTAAATATTTAAAAAACGCTCTAGATGATATGAATAATATAGTACTAAAAATTGAAAATTTATGAATTAGAATAAGTTTGTACATATCGATTCCCAGGATTCTTCAGTTTTTGCTTTCGGACTTTTAAGTAAATATTAAAGAAGGAAGAAAGTGATCAAAAAGAAGTAAAATATAATTAAATTTTATAGACTAATATCCCATGAGTTTTTTGAAGATTCAATTTTATTTCTGAGGAGAAAATAAAATATACCAATTTATTATTTAAGGCAAATCAATTACGTATTTTAAAATTCTCCTCTAAGTTGAGGTTTCCTTATCTTAATTGTATTTAAAATTTTAACAATATTATTATTTTTTTCTGCATCTCCTAATTGTGCTTATCATCGAAAATTTCAATATTTTATAAATTTTGTTTTTATAAACGGTTTGGTGGTATTCTGTTTTACCATCAGAGATTTAACGAGCAAATGGCTTATTATATTCTTTTCGTTGACGATTTCGCAATTTTATAATTTCGTAATTTCTCCAGAACAATCATTCATATTTCTACACTTGCTTTTTTAAGCGTTTGTTTTGATTTCACTGACTTTTAACGGTATTGATGTTTGTTTAATTTTTCCCTTGATTTCACGTATTATTAGTATTTAACTTGTGAATCTTTTTTTTAATTTGAATATTTTACTTTTCGAATAATCTTGTTTAATTATTTTTAATCATTGCATCGTATTGTGAGAGGAGGAGCCTTCAAGTATATTGAGATATTGCTGAACAGTATTTTATGTTACATTACGGGCGCTCCCTTCTTTTCATAATTGTTACTCGTGTTAGTTATTATCCGATCATCTATTGCGTATAGACTAATCCCAGAGTGCTTACGTCAAACAATAAATGCACACTGGTCTTGTTGCATTGGTTCAGTCCTTCGCTAGTATACGTGAGGGCGGAACCAACGTCAAATAATGAGAGCTTCGTTGTCCTCGAGGACTTCGACGAGAGTCCAAGCTTTCAGAACAAGATTTTGATTTCTTTACAAAATTCTCATCCGCATACTCCGTCTAATAACGAGACAGAGTCAATACAATTCTGTCTCTGAATTTCCCGATAGAGTCTTCCTATCTACGTCAACTAGTAAAGTAGAGAGATTTCTAACAGAGGTTCAGGCTGTAATTTATTTGGAAATCTGTCGACGGCAATTTCGCAATTGCAAGCCTTTTTTTTAGACTTTGTGAGCGATTTGTTTCGCGAACTATCCATCTATCGCAATCGATCATTTGCCTTGTCGTTCGCATCCAGCGCTCCTGTGAATTTGAATAGTTCTTTCACTTCGCCAATTTTATGTTTACTTAATTCCTGTAGATTTATGCCTCTCGAAATTTCTTGTCGTTTCAAAACAATGCATGCAAATCATATCTGTCTATTGAATTTATATAAATTTTAATGATTCCAAGATCCAGAAAAAAATTATAGATTTTCATTTTAAAAATATTAATTATGAAACACTACAAGTTAACATTATTTTTTTATTTAATATTAAGAAAGAAATGCATATATTTTAACATATATTTCAAACATATATTCTGTTAAATATATTCAATTTGAAATAATTGCATTTACTTTTTACACTGAAATATAAGACTTTCTAGGGTGATTAAATATTTTAAATTTAGTATTTTATATTAAATACTGTATTATATAAATTGAATTTAACATATTTAATTATTTAATGTTATAGTGGTTTCTAAAAAAATGTACAAAATAATAAATATGCAATGTGAACGTAGTTAGTAATTATTTATAGTTGACGAATTATTCGATCTGTAAATGTATAAGAGTTAATTTACACGTTCATAAGACATTTAATTAAAAAGTATATAAGGGAGTTAAGCATCATCGACAAATTTTATGAACACCTTATTAACACTTTATTAAGTTAAAAGATGTTTTTATCAATAGTAATTATAATATTTTATCTAGAAGTTCTTTTCATAGTACACCTATGAAAATAATTTATTAATATTTACAATAGATTTAACGAATCATTTTATTTCTCTTTAAATTTGTAATCGGTGAAGTTTTTTTAATTGTACAGAGCGCGTATATTTGAATGAAAAAGCTTATATTGAAGCTTATATTTAGTAATTTCAACTAGTTCAAATACTCTATATGGGTCTTTATTTTGATTGAATTAGATATTCCATTGTTAAGAAAAGGAGGTTAAATGATAGATCGTCGCACTCTAATTAAAATACTTATTGCAGAATAAGGAGTCTATTATTAGCTTCGGCTGTATCAAAGTGCTATTTGTACTATAGTCATTTAAAATATAATAACCATTTATAAATTACTGCTCTTGTATAACATTAAGGAACAAAATTGGACAGTTTTGTTAGGAAATATTACCATATTCAAAATTGAAAATGTTTATCTTAAAAATGTATTACAGAAATTATAAAGAAGTTACAGATTTATAAATTTATAAGAAGAAAATATGTAATTAAGGATTTTTCTTTCCTTTGCATCAAAACAAGCTCATCATTTTTATAAACTATTCTGCTCCACCTCATGGTACGATAGGGTTAAAAATGCTGTCAGGAAAATAATGGGTTTATAAGGGCACGAGAGCATAACTAGAATACCTGCCGACTTCATTGTGTTACTTTGTGATTTAATTTGAATTTATAGCGCGTGTAAGGGTATGCGTATGCAAGTTACGGTACATAATATAAACATGGTTACCAGTGCCGCGTCGTAAAATGTATGCGTTCCGCTTAAAATTATCAGGTCAACTTATGCAAATCGCATTTACAAATATTTATCGCACTTGCTTGCGTAGCTGCTTGCACGACAGCTTGCATTAACTGAAATTGTCACAATCTACTGCGTTTACCCGTATTCTCCGAGGTTTCGTATTTTTATAGATTTTATTTTCTTATACTGAACCTTTTGTACCCCGGATATTCATATTAGCAGTAAAATGTTCATTTTTAAGATTTATACGTTTGATTTAAAAAAGAGGTTTTAAAATCGGTTTTAAAAATTCGTATGAATTTAGGTAATATGCTGGATACTTAATAATTTTGCATTATTATATATATAGGTTATAGAGATAATAAATTTTTCTAATAATGCGAACATTTTTAAATTAAAAATATGATTTTCAGAAGATTACGAATCATTTTAAATAATTAAGAATGATATTATTTAAATCTCAAAATAATAGTATACTATCATATTAAATCAAATGAATTATTGACATAAATGCATGGTTTTATTTATATCAAATTTATATGAAATTTTTTTCTACTAATTAAAAGTAATTTAATTTATAGTATTATAAAGTATTACTTATTATTAAGTATAAATTTATTAAGTATAAATTAATAACTTACTATATAAATGCTAATATTTGAAATTTGTATACTGCAAGAAGTATTCTACAACAATACATATTTACATAGTGTTTTGTACATGAATAAATGACTTTGCTTTAAAGGTTATTTATTACAATATATAACGAAATGTATTTTTGTATTTTAAAAGTGCTTTGAATACTTAAGAATATTTATTTGTAAAATATATAGGTATATTTATAGTTTTTAAATAATCTTTTATAAGAATATTTCAAGTAACAAGTATCATGCAAGTGAATTATTAACCAAGATATTAAAAGAATTAAATTAATTTAAAAAATAACCAGTATCATAATTAGTTTGAATCGCCTGAAATTTCAAAATTAATCAGTCTATCCAAAGTTCACTTCTAATTTATAAAATGCGATTAAAATTGTTTTGTGCTTACATTCGTAAAGCGAGGTTCTTGGCAGCTTTTTGACTGATTCGGTTGATACTGCATAACGATATTGCTAAAAAATTGTAGTACCATATTATTCAATAGTAAAATTTTTTAAATTAAAAATTTTTTAAAAAAAATGTTTATGTACAAATATTAAATATTTTTCCTTAAATGAAAATCTTATTTAAATTAAATTAATTCATAATTTAATGAATATAGAGTATTAATACTTTGTGTTGCCTTTTATTCTTTTTTTATAATTCATAGTTAAAAATAATTTAAAATCGTTTACTAAATAAAATTAAAAAAAAACATTCTTAATAGTTGTATTTACATTTACAATACGGTTAAAATTTTTCGATTTTTAAGGTATTAATGTTTTAATAAGAATGTTTGTTTTTAAAATTATAGTAAAATGTTTTAACATAAACATTATGATTTCTTAATTTTCTATGCATTTAATATTGTCAAAATTTTTATAATATGAATAATTTAAATTATTAATTTAAAATATTTGATACTAATAGTTTTTTTAATTTTTGTGACTAAAAAATTATTTCTTTAATTGGACTGTTGTTTTGTAAAAAATTGTGTACTATAATTTTAATATTCAATACTGTTAATTTAATTAATGATTAATAAAGAGAAATTTTTCTATGTAAAATTGACCTTTTTATAAATATCGTAAATATTTTTAATACGTTTAATGATCTTTTATACAAATTTTTTAAATACAATGAGTAATAATTTATGAACATACGTATAGAAAAAAGATTTGCATAATTTTTTGCATAATCATATTATCTAATAAATTTTAGATTAAATAAAAAATCGTTTGCACAAAGAAAAGAATTTTTATTTATAATTTTTTTTTTTATATTTTATATTTTTATATAATATTGAATTTTTTAAATATGGATGTTATGATAAATTTGATATAGAATGTGTGTATTTTACATTTATTACAGAGAAGATTCCTAAACAAACGTTTTTTCGAATATGATTTAGAAATCATTTTTTTAACTTACTAAGTTTTAAAAAGGATGGATTTGTGATAAACTAACTTTGAGTTTTTACCATTGAATTTCCCCTATTAAAATGTTTACATTACTTAATAAGTGAAGAACAATAACAATCTATAATATTTACCATAACATTTTTCGTGATTCACTGTTGTTAATTATTTAATTTTGCGTAAATATAGAAAATCGTACGTCTTATTTATATGAGATTAAAATTTACCAGGAAAGTCTAGAAGATGTGATGGATAATGATCAGAATCAACTACTGTGACTACAGGCGTGTGTTTATAATCTTGCAAGACATTCCAAATGATTGCTCCCAAAGTACAGATCATTATACAATGTAATAAAATCCAGATAATTCTAAAAAAGATTATAATAATAAAATATGTTAATAAAATTAAAATAATTTTATTATAATGTTTTAAAAATATCATACATATAAATGAAAAGAAGTGCATATGACTTATTTAATATAAATATATACATAATAATTTATTTTGAATATTAAGAACTTTTAATAGGTAAGGTTTCACTATATTTCTATTATTATCTTAATATTAAAATTTATTGATTATATTAAAGTAAATGTAATAAACAAAGAAAATCGATCTCAGTAAAGGAAAAATTAATTTTTTCTTTTACAGCAGAAAAAAATCAATAGAAATTATGTGGTTAACGTATCGCAGTTTCAACGTTAAAAGAAAAGATTAAACGACGCACATATGCCCCAAAGGGTCAGATATAATAGCATTCTAACGCAAAAGCTTGAAAATAACTAATTAAATTATTTTTAACACTTACAGAAGAGTAGATCCAATAATTTTTCATACTATGAGAAAAGTGAATAGTTTAATTTAAAAAAGATATTTTTTAACATTTCTTAGACCATTATTTTTAGTCCAATTTCATTAGTATTTGTGACCTGTAACTATGTTTTTATAATAAAATTTTTCGTTATTTTTTTAATATATATTGTTGCTAAATTTTAATATTAATATATGTAAATAAGTTTAATAAATGTTTATTTTTACGTAATAATAGTATTCCAAGACTGTTATAAATGAAATGTAAATTATACACGTATAACATATTTTATTTATGCAAAACATATATATATATATATGTAATATTCACATTCAGAAATTTTAATTTGTCATTAATAATAAAATCATACATATTTGATAAGATTATATTAATTTTGTTTGTATTGAATAATTGATTATAATATTTTATGCAGAAATTTTTTTTCCATAGTAAAAACAACAAATTAAATATACAGATTTTTTCGATACAGTTATAAATTTTATTTTTTCAAATTATTAGAGTAGATTTTTTTTAGATCTTTAACTATGATTATTTTTATTAAATCATTATTCTATAGATCTTAAGTTAAAAAGTAAGAAATGATCTAAATAATGCATAGTTGATGTATATTGTGGAAACGTAAAATTAAAGCTTCGATATTTACATCAGAAAGCATTGCTCTCATATTTTTTTATTGGTCCAGCTACAGTAATTACAATAGCCTTTCTGTTCGTGAAGTGTGTTTCTTGGTGCCATGAATGTATAGTTATGTATAGGAGAGAATGCGTGCCAATGTTCTGAATACATAATTATGTAATGTAGCTATTAAATGTAAATTCTTCAAGTATTAAACAATTTTGAATGCAAGTAAATTTTTTAATTTAAAAAATGTGGCTAAATTAGTCGATTCACTATCAATCAAATAAAATGCTTAAATACAAAACCTATCTTCGTATAAATTTCTGCCTGTGTTGTTAAGCAATGAAATTGATTATTTTTTTCTTGTTCCTTAATTTATTTTATTCATTGTATTTATTTATCATTTATATAAAATTTAAAAATCGCTCCATTTAATTTTCTGATCATAGAGTTTGTATTTCTCTATTTAATTTTTGACTTTTTGTATCTCAATGGTAGTCTGTGTAAAACCAGGATCTTGATTAATTGCCTTAATTGTTTGCGTGATATTAAACAACTTTAGTTTATTACTATTAGTTTCGTTTTTAGTCTAAATTTACGCGAAAAACCATATGATTTAAAATTCTCTTTTTCAGCCTTATGTGCTTAACATTTACGACAAAGTTTCGTACTGTTATTTCTAATAAAAATTTATTCATATCAAATTCATGTAATATGAATTATCTAAATGCTTTTTTATTTAATATTTCGTTACAATTAAAAAAGTATTATATTAACATTCTCAATGCAATTAAATCTAAAAGTAAAAGTTTGATAAATGACAGAAGCAAAAATTTTTTATAAAAGCTGTTCATCTTAATTTATGTTGTGGAATTACGTTAGAAGTATTTATCCAAAATTTTATAAATGCTATGTATAAACTTTGGAGTTCAACTATGTTTATACTCATAAGTTGCATGGATTAATTTGTATTAGAAAAAATCTCGTTTGGAGATAAAAAACCATTTAACCCTTTCTAATGTTAATAAAGCTTGCAGACTCTTGATGTGTTCTTATATTTACCTTTCAACCCATGTGCACTCGATTTCGGTGATATATTTGTAACCAACAAGACTTGAGTTGTCACAATAAAACTTAAACTGTTCAATCAATGTTTGCCATTTTCCAGCCTTTCTTGATTTACGATGAGCACTATTCGGGGACATCAATAACCAAGCGACTTTAACACTACTAGGTTCGGCGTCATAGTGAAAATTATTTTGACATTTTAATGATTTACTCATACTACGCATGTTGGCGTTCTTGTTACTCTAATTCTGTTTTGTACAACAAATATATTAGTAGTTTTGAGATATTAATTTCTTTTGTCTAAGTGATAATAAATTAAAAATTAATTAAATGATAGAATAAAATATTATATTACATATTTACAAAATTTTAATTCTCTAGAATTTTGAATATCCTCTGAGAACTTTTATTTTTTATTTTTTATTAATTATTTAAAAGTTTTTAAGCAAAATTATTTTGTAACACTATAACAAAGAATATTTTGATTATTTTACTACAATTTATTCTGTTGCAAAAACATTTTAAATATATTTATGTATTCAAAATATTATGACAGGAATTTAAAACGAATTTTAAAAAGTATTAAAATTTTTTTTAGTTTTTTTATCTGTGTATGAAATAGTACAAAAAATGTAATTTAAACTTTAACTTAAATTATTTACAAACCTTTAAATTAAAAAAAAAATATTTTTAATTTCGAGAAATACTAAATTTAACGTTCTAAATTTGTGTAATAATTCTGTTGTCTGTAATATGTTATTAAATTTTTATATTCTCGGCGTTCAGAATGAAAAAGTTTTTCCTAATTCACATATACATTAATATATTGTTACAATGAATTGTTACAACGATGTAAAAGTTATTTTTGTTTGCAAATGTTTCAAAATAATTTTAATGAATATGATGGTACACGCTGGTACAATTAATTTACAAATTCAATTAAAAATTAAGTTTAATCGACAATGTGCAAATTAATATAGTCTATTATATAATAAATTTTTTGTGACTTCAAGAAAAAATAGAATGCTCAAACAAACACTTTAACATATCCATTAAATGGTCCGTAAGTCTCTAAGTGTAAAAACTTTATTGTTGGCGCTTATACTAGTTCTGTAAGCAAAGTTGGGCTTTTATAGGTAAGGGCTGATTCGTTCATGCACATAAAACAGTTCACAAACAAATTATGCATACGCAAGGAACATTATTTTATTATCACTTTTATTTGATTACCTTCGAATTGATAATAAGGTCAAAGAAAATGCGTTATGACCTTTACATATACTGATTTGTATCTTTGTAGATTTTACTCGTTTTATTTAATGACCAATCGTTATAAATATAGATAAGATTGATGTTGCTCGAAGGGTGGCACACACGCACAATCGTACCTCATGTAAATGTATTATCAAGAACTAAACTACAAGATATTCGTGATAAATTTTAATTATGATGTAAATGTTGTTGTTAGTTGTTATTGTAAGATTTTTGTAGTAGAAATAATATTTACAAAAATGTTAGTAAATACAGACATATGTTATTTATTTAATATTACAAATAAAGGCATTGTTCAAAATTATTTGAATTTTCTAAATTTTTATTAAGAAAGAACTTTTTAAATAAATTTAATGTATTTTTTAAAAACATATATCCGAAGCTTATAAATAAATTTACACAAAATAAAAATATACGTAATTTATTTCATTACTATTATTCAAAATTGTCAACGTTCTTACGTGGGTTACAATAGTGAGTAGTAAATTACTAGTAGTTAGTACAATAGTAATTAGTAAATTATTTATGAACAGAGAACAGTTTGAGTTAAAAGTCAGTACCTTGGAACATAAATTTGTTTCCTTTTGTAAAACAATAATTTTGTGCTATTGTTTGAATTTCTAAGCAAAAAAAACATATCAGCGTTTAATATTTGTCTACGATATGCATACGATTTTTATATAAAATATATGAATTTGTATTTTTGAAAATGAATATTTTTATTAGTTCAAATACACAAGTATTTTTTAAAGTAATCATTTCTTTTAAATAATATCAAACAAAATAAAAAAATCTTTTTTATGAACATAAAATATCCTATATTTGTAGCATTATATTCAATTATTGCATAATAACATAATATGCAATTAGTTGACAGTTTCGAAAGAAAACATTTTTTTGTAGAATCAGAAAATAAGTCTCTTACACTTTAAATATTTTTCGATTGTAAAATATTGGGATACCATCATTATTTTTATTTTTCTATAATGTATAATAATTTCATGGATTCAGATTTTACGTTGCGCTTAGATAATTTATTATCGTTGCATTATGATTTTCTAAAGTTGTCTACGGTGTCTACATTATTTGTATTTAGTACTAAAAAACGTCCTTGAATCTTCTCTCAATATAGTCGGATATGTTACTTTATACTGTTTTATTAGTACTTTTTAATTTTTTTGATTGTTTTTCATTGAATTGTCAGTTTATTAATTAACTTATTAAACATTTTTTGTATAACTGTATAGACCAGTAATAAATATTACAATGGATTTTTTGTTCAAAATTTTATAATATCTGAAAAAACTTTTTTAACAAAGTATAACTATTAAATCATAAAAAGATATAAATTCAATTTAAATAATTATTAAACAAATTTAATTTAATAAATCTTATTATTATCGAAATATTATTTTTAGATTGTTTATAAATTTTTGTTTACTAGTGTTACTAATATCATAAGCTTAATTTGAAACTGATTTTGCATACAAATAAAATTTTGTAAATAACAATTTTCATTTGCATATAATATACAAAAAGCCACAGCAACTCAAAAGTAAAAAAAATATGTTATTTCTTTCATTTTTGTCTTTTAACAAAAAACCTGACCTTACGACGAATTTTCCGCCTAAAAATCATAAATATTAAATTTAATTATATATTTTAAGTAAACAACAATGTCACAACTTTAGTGTGTGTCAAATGATATTTAATATCACATTAAGAAATATATATAAATAATTAAAATATAAAGTTTCGATAAATTTGTACTCAATTGTATAGTATCATACTGCATTGTTAAATGACTCATATTTTATCTGAACATAATTGTTAAATAAAATTTCTATAAATAGTTAATTACATATATCATGGTTAAATTATAAAGTTTTAAAATAAAACTAAAAATTGTAAAATTATATGAGTATAGTTTTTTTATGTGCTTCTAGCATTCATTCATAAACTATAATTCATGTAATTTTTTAACTTAACTAGAGGTATTAATATTTTATTAAAAAAAATTATTATTAATTAAATATTCTAATTAAATAAATTTGAAGAAGCTAATAAATATATCAAATAAATTTAAATTATAGGCAAAAAATATATGGTAATTTTTAATTATACAACATTCGATACAATATTTAAACGAAATGAAGTCTTAGGACTTGTAAAGGAATCAGTTTTAATCATCATTAATTTTATTGTAAAATTGAGTGTCAAAATGTACATAGACATATATATATATATATATATATATATATATATATATATTGAGTGTCCATGTATATATACAATAATGAAGAAATACTATGAAAATATGCTACATTTTAGTCACCAACAGATACAATAATGTGAAATAAAGTTTACTTAGCACGTGAGATAGTGGAATATATACTTATAACATATTGTTTTGGCATACCTGTTAATAATAATGTTAATAGGCATTATCTATAAATAAAAATATTACAAAAATAGCTACACTACTAATACATTTAAAATTGACATAAATTAAATTACTGAAATTGATTTATTTACTAAATGTTATAAGTTTAATTCCACTGTTTTTATACCAATACTTTAGAGTATTCTATATGAGTAATATTTCAAAGTTCATAAATTATTTAAAATTTTTGAGTTTCCTTATTACTTACATTTCTAATGGTGAAATGATATTGTTTATTTGCGCACATATTTTTAGGTATTAAACTATTTATGTATTTTCTTTTAAAAAATTTAATTTTAAACAAGCTTGAAATGTTATTGTTTGTAATGTTAGTGTATTTTTTTTAAACTTAAAAGTAGAATGGAAAAAAATTTAGAGTTTTTTTATTTATTAACATTTTCATTTATTTTGACTTGTGTAAAAAAACTATCTTCCCATAAATAAGTAAATGTTGTAAAAGACAAGTCTATAATTTTTATAGCTTAATAATCAAGTCTAACAATGCATATTAAATGATTCTTAGGGGATTTTATAGTTGTTTCTCAATAAACCTGAAAAATACAGTGACCAACAAGGTAATGAAATACTTATTTATATTTTGATTAACTACTTCTTTATTTATTTGTGGTATAATTTTATTGAATAAAATATGTTGTACACATTTTACGAGTCACTCTATTTTTTGTATATTGAAATAACAGACGGTGAGATATGTCCGATAAAAGTATGTAAAATATTTCAATTTTTAGATCTATTAATAGATGAATATAAACTCTTATAATAAAACACGTGAAACAATACTAATCTATATCTATATTTTCTTAATGAATAAAAGTCTACTGTACCATTTGGTTAAGAAGTTATGACAGTGTTGTGATGGGCTTTTCAGATGAACTGATGGTTCTGCGTATTATAGAGTATAGTTCCAAATGACAGCAGGATAACTTAGAGGAAGGTTGTTCAGTAAGGGAGGTATGAGATAGGGTTCTATATAGTGATCACGTTACGAGATAGTCTTGTTCCTCTATTTCAAAAGATATGAGTCACTAGATAGTTCGTTTAGTCAAGAGTCGCAATTTATCGGCAATAAAAGCCAAATGAGCAAGATGCTTTTTACATGTATATTAGTACAATTCTGATATAGTTTGCACGTGACTTAGAGAGGCAGTGTAATAATCCTGTATTCTTGTGGCAAGAATGTCCCGAGTCAGATTACTCATTCATAGTTGTACCCTATAGATGGCAGTTCTTAATACGGATTGATCGCCGCCACCTAGGAGTAAAGATACGTACGATGGTGTAGGTAACACAGGAGTATCAATTAATTTTTCACATTTCTCTTTCTTTTCCATTCATATATTTTTTGCCGTTAACCGTAATAATTATTCGATCAGGGTCAACTCAAATCACCAAAATGCTAAGATCTTGTGTAAAAAACTACTTAGGATTATTTAATTGTATAAGCATGTGATTTATTCAAATAAAAAAGATATGATTTATGAGAATTTATTTATAGTGTTTTGAATTACAGATAACATTTTTTAAGAATTCATAATTATGTTATAAAAGATAGACCACTGAAAGAGAAAGAGAAAGTATTAATATTTAAACAATAGATTTTCCTTATTTGTTACTAGTTTAAATTAATCGTACTAGGCCTTAGGTTACTAGGCTTTAAATTAATCGTAAGTTACCTAAATTTTTCTATTACTATAGTAGCATATAATAATTTACTAATTCTTAATTTATAATGCCTTGCCAAGATCTAGCACAAACAAAGTTAAAGGTGCTGAGCCTCGACAAAGTCTCGTACTTGTAAATCTTGCGCTTTGTTTTAGTTAGTGATCAGTTAGTTGTTTCAACGTTGCCAACAAGTAATCGATATTCGACATTTCTGACTTTAAACTTCCTCGTGTATACTTTTTACGCTAATTATCATAGATCAGCTTCAATTTCCTATTCATTTGTGACCATAATTACCTGCGAAAAATTGTCTCTGTTTAGTAGTCACATTGACAACCTCTTTTGTACGTGTCTTTTGGATATTATATTACCAAAACAATTCTTGCGTCTATTCAATACCCTGTAGATCTCTAGTTTAATGTATTCTTTTGATGAGACAAAAAATCAATGTCGTTCCCAGAAATGAAATCTTGGAAAAGACGTGGTCTCCTTCTTTTATATAAAACAAATGTCCCTGTTCAATTGGATTTTTTTTTAATATTCTCGTGATTTGCAGGGAATGAAGCATTTCTTAACTATTTTATAAAAGTAGGTTACAAAAATTTCTTTGTAATTTTTTTTAGTTATTTTATAGTTTGTCATTATTTTATAAAATTATTGTAGTTTTAATAATTTGCTTGTTTGAGTAATAACAGAGTTGATTTCTGTATAAAAATGTAAGAAGATCTATCACCCACGTATAGTGAATAAATTTAAATTGTTTACTTTTGACAACAATTGGACAACAAAATTTTCATAAACACTCTAACTTATTTATATATGATATTACAATGGTCTCATTTTTCAATTTATGATAAAAAAACTTATAATTAATGTACTGATAACAGATACTAAATAACATCTTTATATATTTATTACTTGACTCATTGTTGAAAAATATACTTTTTTTATTTCTGTACCTAGTGTTTAAAATGTTAAGAACTTTTATGATATAAAAACATTAATATAAATAAGTATACTCAATCTTCTATTTTGTATTAGTATTTTTATGAATTTATTTGAAATACATATTAAAAGTTGAGTGTTGTATGTATTAGATAATGAATTCATTTTCTTGACTACATTTATTTGTTATATAATGTTTAAAAAATTTTGTTATTCAAAAAAGTTTTGTATAGTACATAACAACTTTAATATGCTATAATGGTGTAATGAAATTTTGTGATTTTTTTTATCTTTCACTTTAGAATTTAACTTTTTTCACATTGAGCATACTAAATTCTGTTCTTTGTATTCGTTTGGTATTCTGTTGGTTTACTTTACGTGCAGGGAAGGAATTAGCAGGGATCAGCTTAGCCGTTTCAAGGATCGGTACAAGAGGGGAAGTCCGGAGAGCGGTAGGAGGGCAATATATGTTGGTTATTAAAAAAAAGATTTATAATATAAAAGTTAGGTTCCTTATCCATCAGCGCTGAAAAGTGATTTATTTACTTTAAAAAATTTACTAAAAAAATAATTGTATTGATAATCAATACAAAAGTAAAAGTTAATTAATTAATAATTTACAAAATCGAAACGATTATGATGAAAACAAAAGAAAATTCACAAATAATTATTATATACTGATGAGACGCCGCTGTTACTTTGACATATTATTTTGGTTTTATTTTTGTTTTGATCGATATTGGCGGCTCGCGGTGAGAGGTAATGGGGACGATCCGTAGATTCAACTTCGGCACCTTCTAGTGAATTGCGTTTATATTCTATGATTGGGAATAATATTTTTTTTTATTTGAACCTCCGTAGAGTCAGTAACTCAATATTATATACAATGACAACAATAATACGGTTTATATAATATTATATAAACTTATATAAAATTATATATATAATTTCGTGTGAGATGAAGACGGGCGACTTTCAGGGGGGGGGGAATGTATTTTTCCTACGGACCCGCGTTGCTGCTGATCGCGCTGTCTGTGTCATTACTTCTTCTTTTTACAGCCGCTCGCAACTCCTACATCTTGCGGCCAGGGAGAGAGAGAAGGATTTTCGGATTAAAAACTGCTTTGCAATTTTGATCGTCAAAGATGAATCATCGATCCGAGTCATCAGACCTCCGATGGGTCCACCCATTCAATGTTTTGCCTCCCATTTTTTTCATTAGGAGTTCCTTTAAAATTTACGGAAATATCTCATATCTTCGTTGATTGAGACCGAAGCCAGGGTATCCTGTTTGTAGACTATGTCTCATCACAGCCAATGGGAGCACGTGACTTACAAAATTCACGTATTTGTTAAATCGCGCTCCCGATCCGACGACGTGATTCAATTCTTGGTTTCCTTCTACCGCTTCCAAACTTCACCGCTTGGTATTGAACAAATCGTAAATTAGTAAAAAATATTAAATCAAATGAAAAATGGTAAAATTTTTTAATAAATATTTAACGAATATTACCGCGTTTATGTGTAGCCCTATACGCTTAGGAAGGAGGGGCAAGGAGGGACTCGTCACAACATTTTTTGATTTGTTGATTTACATTTTTAAATTAGCAGAAACGTTATTATAAACATATAAAAACATGAAAGTAATATTTTCATCAATATTTGTATTGTATTTTTTTTTTTTTGTAAATATACTACTAAGATATAATAAAAGATATATCCATATTTTATACCAGCAAATAAAATATTCAAATAGACTTTTTTTAGCTTTACCATTTTAATAATTTACAAAATAAAGGCTTCTCTTATTATTGTATTAGCGATTTAGTCATAGTTGAGACATTTTAATGATAAATTAAAATTATAGATGCATACAAATTTTTTTTTCAATATTATCAGATCAAATTTTAAGAGTTTCAAGACTTTAAAAAAAAGAAATTGCGATTTTTTGAATACTGATAACTTAAAAAGGCTTAATTTATAATTATACTCTTAATATTTTTTTAAGAGGACTGAATTAAGTAATTTATCGAAGGTAAATTTATTTCAAGTTATTGAATTATTGATTTATTGTAATTGAACTTATTATTTTGTTTTATAATTCTAAGTCAAGTCAAAAAAATTAAATCTAAAAAAATTATAAACTTATATTTTTAATTTATATAATATTAAACAAACATTAAATATTACCTAAATATACAATACATTCATTAATCTCATTTTTATTCTCAAATTTCCATGAAAACACAACGTACACTATTTTTAATTGAAAATGTTTAAAAATAAAAATTTAAATACACAATTTTTTTATTTACAATTTAAAAATTAAAATTTTTACTAACAAGATCGCTAACGGATACTTTGTAGGAGTAATAAAAACATTTTTTCAGCAAACTAAACTTTTATAATTATATAACTATGATAGTTCAACCCCATAATCGTCTTATTGAAAATTTAAAATAATGAATGTACTCAATATTTTATCTATTATTGTATTGGAGTAAAAAATTTCATTAATTATTCATAATTATTCATAAATATTTTTCAAAATTAAAAAAAAATCTTTAATCGATAAATTCGCCAATGGTTCAGAAATATTTTTTATTTATATTAAAAAATTTTATAATTTTGCGACGACGAGCCCCCTCGCTGAACGTATGATTGTAAGAGAAAGAGAGAGAGAGAGAGAGAGAGAGAGAGAGAGAGAGAGAGAGAGAGAGAGAGAGAGAGAGAGAGAGAGAGAGAGAGATCGGATGAATGAAACGCGAGAATGTATGAATGAGTGTGAGTGTAGAAACTTATAAGTGAATATGTGTGGTTGCAGGCGAATTTTTCCGCGAAAATTTATGTTCGAATCCTGGAGTGGGTGTGCGTTTGAATGACAAAGAGTGACTCTATGTAAATGTCGATTTCGAGGGGAAGGGAGGGTTGCAGGTGTGAGTGGAGAGTGTTATCAGATAGGAAACTAGAAAAGAAAGCCCTCCAAAACATTACGAAATTTTTGCACGAAGGGGAGGGTTAGCTGACGCGTGCAAAAGTTGGTCGTAGCAGAACGACGACGATCGGGAAGTGCGTGTTTCGAAAAGCGAAGAGAACGCCAGCTTGGCGATGTGGCTCGGCGGGGAGAAGAACGTGTGGTGAGCCGGTGTGGCGAGGTAAAAAAAGCACGTGACTTTATTGGTTCGGCGTGGTGGGGAGGAGAGAGCTCGCTAGTTTAACATATAGAATAGGGCGTATTGCGGAAGTGGAACTGGTAGTGTGTATAGTAGGCACGACGGCGAAAGAGGAATCTCCGTACACTTAAACATAACCCTATGCTTAAGCATCGGAAGCCCTTATACAGGCCGTAGGTTTATAGGGTCGTCTTGCATCGCCGTTTTTGCCGCCGCCGCCACCGCTGCTGAAAGTTGCGCAATCGTAATCTTTTCTATCCCTTGCCGGTTCCCTTGCCTTTCCTACCCCTCGCCCTTCTCTGTATCTCTAGTTAACTATTCCATATTTTACTTTGAAAAATAAAATGGGTTTTTTCACATTTACCTGGAAGATTAATAAAGCCCTGAAGGTTTGAAGGTCACGGGTCTATTTTTCGAAGCGAAATCGTTCGGATAGCTCCCGTACCTTGGTGAAGCCGTCGGTTAACCGACCTTTCTATTTTCTATACGACCGAGTCGTTCGGTAGGTCACCCTCCATCCTGGTGAAGTAGTTCGGCTACCAAGGCGCTTATCCCTTCCTCCTTTCCAATTTGGGTAAAATAATAACGGACCTTAGAAACATATTCGACTTAAACGGAATAGAAACCGAGACGCGAATGCCGTGAGTAAAGAGTAAAGATGTTTAATTTTGTTTCTGTGCAATTGAATTAAAATCTGCAACCTGCTAGGAAATAGAATCCATGAGTTGCGAGGGAATAAAATCCTCCTGACGCTAGGGACGTATCGATTCGCATTGAATCCGAGATATGCGAGGGCTAGAATCTGCGATATGTATTGGTTAGATTGGCGAAGGATTAGAGCTTATGATCCATCTAAAATGGGATTCGCGATTCGCAATATTTAGAGTTCGCGAAAGAGTAAAGGTAGCGATTGCGTTGCGCAGCAAAAGACTGTTTTGCATACCCATTAATTAAGTTGCACAATAGGTGAATCTGTGAGCGAGTCAAGTGTTAGATGTAACTTGACTAAATATTTTTTTTATAAAAGATAGTATGCAAATATAAGTATATGTAATTATTGTTAAAGGAAAAAAAAGATAAATAAATGAACCACTATTACTCAAATACTCAAAATATCATTATTTCGCGAAACCTTAACTGTGTTGAACCATGTTCAACACAGAGCTATACGAAACGATCAGATTTCGCGAGTAATGATAAATAATGTATTGCAAAATTATGAAGCAGATACAATAAGAGTTTTTTTTTTTTAAAAACTTCTATAAGATAAAAAATTGAGAGTAACGGGGAGACTCAATTTTGCAGAGTCTTCTGATCTTTCTAAACCTCAACTCGAGCTTAGCTGTGACGCTGATAGTGTTAGATCGAGCCTTGAGACGAAGCAATCGGTTTTCCACGACGTGGGCATGTAGCTATAAAGATAAGATCACACTCGAAAAGATGGTAAAGATACAATTTATAATATAAAATGTTTGTTACATCTATATTCTAAAAAGTTTCATAAAATTTTACATGAACGATAAATGTGCCGATAATTATTATTTTTAACCTATTTAGCCTTAAAAACTGTCAATGTTTACCATTTTAGTACTTTAAACATAAATCGCTCTTCTTCTTCAAACAATTTAGTTAATATTATTTCTTATAAGTTTTATTTTCAATTCGTAATAATCATAAACTAATTAACTTGAATATGAGATATTCAAGAAAATTTTTTAATAGAATTTATTTATTAATATAGACAATTGGAAATAATATTTTTACTTTTTACTTCGAATAAGTTAAAATAGTTCTCTTGATTTCCAAAAGAAAGTTCATTATTTGACTGTGTTATCAATTATTCGTGATTTTAATTCCTGTAACGATCTATAATGATTCATATCTTACCATTTTTATTGTTACACATATTTTTGTTGTAATAACAAGATAACAAAAAGGAAAGTTATATTTACATATAAAAATGTATTATATATAATACTGTAGTTATTTGTAGATTATATTTGTAAAAATTGTTTTACAATTAAACAATCAATTGTCCTTGTTTCTGATTGTATGTTTTATTTTAACATTATCATCAAAATTTAATTTTTATCTAATATTATTTTTGAAATAGATAAGGTTGTATATAGAATAAATTACGAGGGCAATGAAATGAATGGAAGTGAAAGTTTATCTATCTCTATGCAATTCTATCGCGGTTAACTCAGAGCTAGTTTCCGGTCGAAAGAGTTATTAATTCGATAAGCTCAATCAATGCTCAGCTATAGTGATGGTGTTGTAATCTTTCCTGGCACCCATTTGCGGCTCTTGGAAGGGCTCGTGGCAGTTCTTCTTTTATGAGTTCAGTCCACGATCGAACTCATTATTTCACTATGAAGTTTTTTTGATACCGAGATTAAATTACGCTAGTAGGCTACGAGTATGTGATATTATTACAAATACTGCTTTCATAAAATATAATTGATAAGTCTTGTCTTTTTTCATAATTTATGTTAGTAATTATATTACGCAATAATTTTTTATTTAAAATAAAATTTTATATAATACTATATAAAATATAAAACTTAATCTAAAATTAAAAATTTAAAGAAATAATAAATATATGGTTTTTTATAGAAAATATCAGAACATGTGTATTTTTATATTAAATTTGATTTTATAAATTGATATTTAAATTTACCATTTATAATGTTTCTTACAATGGAAAGAAATTAAGTTTTTTATATTTAGTAAAAATCAATATATGTTTTAGTTTCAAGACATTATTCTTAAATGAACTGGTAACCTTTTTGTAAAATTTTTCTCATTTTTTATTTTGCTTTCCTATTGATAATTATTTGTTTTCTGTTTATTTCGTATATGTACCTTTCTTTTAAATACGAATATTTTGCACTATTCGATCTTGCTCTTTGAAATACCATAACAAATGTTTCATAACTGTTTCTTAACAAATTAATGCCTCGTTCGTCCGTTGAAAATGTTGTATAGTTGCATGATCAAATCTGTAACATAAAAATAGTAAAATGCTTTTTCGATTATTTATGTTAGTTTTGTATGTTAATTTAATTTGAAATATATGTGTAACAATATTTTGAATTTTTGTTATGAGCTAAGCTTGTTCCTCCGTAGCGCTCTATTCAGAGTGGTTAAATTAAATTTATTTAGTTCCAGTTATTGCTTTAATTTTTTTAATCACTCGTAGCAGCGGGATGTAGGCCAATGGGAGACACTGCGAAAAAGCATTCCATTACAGGATCGGTTGTGGAAGATGGCGAACGCGCGCTCAACGCCCCGAACTGGGTGCCAAATGTTTGCTTCCTTGGCCCTATCAGAACCTTCGCGTTGGTCGCCAAGGGACAGAAGTTACGAGTTGAAAATTAAATGCTTAAAGTAAATTCCAATTTTCACTTCAATGGGAATTGTTTTAAATATTTAATTTGCAATTCCTAATGACAAAACAGGGCATTACCTTATGTTGGCTAAAGCCCGCGTAGATCGGAGATCTACTGCCAGCGGAGATCGGAGCAAGTGCTTCGATCTCAGATTGTGCTGAGCTCTTGAAAGCACTGAAGGACGTGCTGCTCTCCGCCTCCTTAACCAGCATCGTGGCGGAATCAAAAGCAATAGCAGCAGAGGGTAGCAACAATCTAGACAACGAATGATCTCGAGGCGACAAACACAGGCTGCAAGAACAGCGAGGAGTAGTTGGGAAGGACTTCCTTCCTCCCAGAGCTTCCACCTATTTCGTATCGACATATGAGTACATTTTTTTGTATTCCAAATTTAGCGAGGGTTCAAGGAGTATCGCGAATTTTTTGTTTTTCTTAAAAATAGCCCATCAGTTGATGCAGAGGCCAAGTCAAGCTTTGTCCAGCTACCTCACTCCGCGTGCCACCAAAACTACTCAAGCTTTTTAGTTATACATGAACTGCAGCTAAAAAAATGTAAATATTTTTGGATAGGAATGATACAGGAAAGTAAAAATAATTTATTTTACGAAAAGTTAGTTTTAAAATTTCTTTTGTTTTGTATTATTAAGGCTTATTGTGAATAATTTTTTTAGGGAATGAGACGTTTTCCTTGCCTTATACCGAAGGCTAAGCGACTTAGAAAATTGAAATAAAAAAAATTTTTTTTTTATTTTGTTTTTAACCCGTTTATCCTGCTCTCTTCACTCTGTATACCACCGAACTCTGAAGCCGGCAGCTCGATCAAAACAAAATCTTTCTTTTTGCACAACGGGTGGGAATACTCGCATCAAGGGTTGAAGTTGCTTACCAAAAATATATAAAGATATAGATTAGTATCTAGATCATATACTAATGTAGATGAAAAAATGTTAGTAATAATAATAATACTAAATGATTTTCTATAATAAAAGCGATATTTTTAAAGAATTAATCAGTTATTATGATTTTTATTTAAAAAAATTCGAGAAATGCAATGTTGAGAAATGAAATAAAATGTCCTTTATAACTCTGAATCGAAATTGCGAAATGATGAAACTTGGAGTATTTTCGTAAAAAACTCTTTATTCAATTTTTTATTATATTTATATTTAATTATTCGTTTGCTATCTTTTATAAACAAACACATTTCGTTTCATGTAACACTTGACTCTTTCACGGTTTCGCCTATTTCTACCATCAACTAACAGGTTTGCAATGCTGGATCTGGCAATCGGTAGCTATATCATATCATGGATTCTACTTCCTTGTGTATCGCGAATTCTACCCTCTTTCGGCTCATGGAATGCTCATTTATATGAAAACACGTTGAATATTTTTACCCTTTTAACTGTGTTGTTCCATTGCAATTTCTAAACTGGATAAGCCGTAAAGATTTTCTACTTCACCACAGAAGAAAACAAAGGCCTAACCAATCATGGTTCCCTTTCAGTATGACCTGATTGGGAAGCAGTCGTAACTCAATGAATGTGTTAGCTTTTATATAATAAATTATCGCCTAATTCACGTTGCTAACGTCGTGAGAAAGAGGCATAGTTAACCGGAGAGTAATGGTAAAAATTACAGCTACACAACTCGCGGTGACGGCAGAATAAACGTCTGCTGAATGTAGCTCTTGTAGTCCATGCATAAGGCCCCTGTATGTTTAAGCATTGTCCTATTCTTAAGCCAGCGGAGACTCCTTTTCCACGCCCACGCTTATTCAGTGAACTGGTGGACGCTGTCCTCCCAATCGCGCCGCATGAACAAGCTGTGGCACGCGATCAGTGTGATATTCTATAGACGCACTCTCCATTCTCCGCTTTAATTTTGATGATCAATCCATTTTTTGTTTTTTTGATGGAAAGAAAGCACAGAGACCCTAAAAAAGGCTTTGCAGTGTTTCATAATGATTCGTGTTCGAATTTTTTCTTATATTATATCACATTCATTACCAACAATATGTTTATTTGGCACTTGACTTACCATTCGCATCCTCTTTTTATTTCGCTTCATGACATAACATCAAATGAGACATAACATTCATATGGAATACTATCGAACGATCGTTGAAGATACCATTCCGATTTCAAGAACTAAGAAAAACAAAGGCAGATGGTAGTTATAAATTAATTAAAAAAAACGGTTAAAAGCAGTTAAATAAAAATAACTTCTCAAACATTTAAAACGTTTTTTATATTGGTATGATAAAAAATGCTTTAATAATATGGCTAAATATTTTTCGTTTAAGAATAAATCTTTTAAATGTTAGCTTTACATGATATGCTATACAATTATGCTTCTTTAAAAAATTCTTTTTACTTTAAATGTTAACATTAAAATTTTTTACCATTATTTTATTAAAGTATAATTTACCGGACTTTTTGAGTATAATATTGAATTTTATTATAAATTTATATGTATAAAATATTAACCATTTTTATTATGATTTCATTTACTAAAATCTTCTGAAACTATATTTTCTGAAATGAAATTGTATATTAACAAATAGAGTATTACAAAATCTTTAGCAACCTTTAACATTATGTTTGAAAAAAAAGTTTTGATAAATTTTCAAAATACTAATGCTACAAAAATAATGGCAACCAAAAATCTACGACCGAAACGTATCTGTAAAATATTTCTTTAATTTTTTAGCAATAAATTCAAAAACATGATTCGAAACGCCATAAATCAAATAAGTAAAATTGGAAAATTTTGGTATTTATAAGAAGTTAAACTAAACTTATGTTGTTATCGTTTAAAATGAGTTTAATTTCAATCTACATAAATAAAGATAAGACTACAACTCAATTACAGATTCAGACATTCAGAGTAGAATAATTTTTAGTCTTTTTTTATTTGAATATCCTTTTAGCTCTTCTTCTAAGTGACAAATTAATGCATTTTCTTCTTTTTTATATGCCAGCGTTATTGGAATTGCAAAAGGTCTATACAATTTTTTTATAAGACCTTTATAAATTAATTATGATACTTGTTCTTTTAATTGTTTCTTATCTTCTAAAGTACATTTAAAAGGACATATATAGTACATTTAAATTCTTCTAACAATAGTAATTTCTTAAATTTATTTCTGCTTCGTGCACAGAGCTTCGTAATACAGTTAAAGAACTGTATTAACATCACATCTATGTTTTGAAAAAATAATTTTTATATCTATTCAGTAGTTGATTTATTTAAATCCATTTCTTAAAATTTAGATAATTTGTTTTTGTTTCGAACTTCATTTTACTTTTGTGTTCATTAGTATTAATCAAATATTTTTCATAATCATAACCTTCTTTTCAAGATTTTAAAGATATTCTTTTTTTTATTTTTATTTTCAAACTTCTTTACTTGTTCGCGTATTTACATGATTCGGGATGCAGAAGGTAATGAGTGGGATTAAGAAGCGGAGGTTCTGGGCCGAAAGAATTACACACGTTTCAACATATTCTTTATTGCCTTATTCTATTCTTTATTACGAATATACGTAATAGCATAAAAACCCACGTTAGGGGAAAATAGGGTCTGATAAGGGAAAAACTGCTCTCGAATTACATTGTACTTGCCGTCATCAATACTGCATACTTATACATACATGCACCATTCTACATAAACGTCGATTCCTACCTTGCGGGTTGACCAACTGCCGCTGCACTCGCGATCACTGATCACAGCCCAGTCGTGCTGAACTAACCCTCACGCCCTCCGGACCTTTCCGGCTTCCGCAATTTTCCTTCCCTTCCCCTTCTTCTTCTCTTTGCTGCGGCGTTTTCCCTCGCGCCGCAGCCCTCTATCATTCACAGGTCTATAGAGCCGTTTTCCCGAACATTACTATTTATCATTACTAAATTTGTTTTTTTTTTTATTTATTATTTCTCACTTAAAGTTAAGAAATTTTGAATATGCAACATATACATTTGAACCTAAATCATAAATTACACGTATTTCTAAAAAGTTTAGTATTTACTTTGTGACGCGAGCTAGCCCGACGTACAAAGGGAAAGGGGGAAATTCTTTTTCTATATTAATAATTTGTTATTTGTTATTTGAAACAACTTGCTTCTTTTCATGTTTATTATACTTTGCAGATTGTGTTCAAATTATACTTTGCAGATTTGAACACAGTTTTTTAAGTTTTGATGTGAGTTTCTTAAATAAGTAGTAATGCTTTTAAGCTCTTACATTAGGATTTATATAAAACTCACATTAGATCCTGTAAAAATAGGAGTGTATAATCAAAAGCAAAAATTATGAAGAGAGCAAAGAGTTCTGGAAAGCATGTTATCAACGACTTTCGTACTGGAATTGGTAAGATAATTTCGTTTCATAAACAGTGATAATATTGTAATATGTAGTTTATAAATACATTGACGAAATAAAATTCCTCTATGATTATGATTATATATTAATATAAGAAATTAGCGTTAAAAAGAGGATCCCTATATGTTTTTCCACGTTCCTCGTCGCGGAATTTGCCAATTGTTTTTTTACTTTATTAATTTTAAGTCTTATTTAAAAATTATGTTTTTCTTTTTTTAAATTTATTTTTTATCTTTTTCTATTGTTAAAGCAAAGGCATTAAGGTTCGGAGATGCCCAGTTTTCGGTGCCGCGGCCAATGAGAAATTGTGGAATAGCAAAAACTTATACGTGATCGTTACAATGGACGCCAAGAAAGCGCGTCCATGGCGGTATTAGTGCAAATATGAAAACGACTGACTGAATAATCCTACTGGAATTAATTGTAACGATAATGAGAGTTATCCTCTCAAATAATTGCAAATTAACATTTAATGAGCCGAATCATTAGAAGTAAGCACTAGCAATCCAGTGACTAGCGACCATAAATATATAATCACGAACGTGGCCTCAACGACCGACTTTAACGAAATGGAATTGAATGGCCACTGATCAGAGTTTAGTGTAGAAGAACCAGCAGTAGCGAGAGATCGTAGGAAAGAGCGCCTATTTTTGATGACACCTTCTCCTTTTGTCATGGCTTCGCCAAACGGAACGACGCGTTAGTACCCCATCACATCTCTTTGGGCATAACGAAGATCCAGTAGTTTATTTCCCTCAACATAACATTTTGTGGCTCCAGCTGATTACAAGGTTGAATTTAGGCGTCGTCCATTGTTTCTTACCGCAAGTTTATGAACCTTATTCAAAACCCATACATAAGACGAATCGTGATTTTTCTTATTATATTATTCATATCCATTATATGCGCCTATATTTGTATTTATTTTAAATATTAATTATAAAACGAACACATCATTCTATTTCTATGCTACAATTATATTGTCTCTGAATTAATATAATTATTTTCTTTAGATATTTGTTAGATAAATAAATCCTCTTCCTTTGCTTCAGTACCGACAATAGAAGGCTTATAATATTAATTTTAATATTTTTTATTAAAAAATTCTAATATCTTCATTAAAAAAAATTTTTTTTTATAATTCTGTAAATGATTATAGAAGTTATTTCATTCTTTTCATATTTTGATTATATTTATATTTATATTAAGATACATGCGTATAAAAACGATTTATTGCTAAGTTGTTTCAATTTAATTTATTAAACATGTTATATTAGTATGTTTTAAAATAATTAGAAAAAAAAATAAATTAGTAATGCATACCTTACAATTGTCATCTGGAAAAGACGTGGCTGACAGTCAGATAAATAAGCCAGAGATTTAGGATTGATTTTGAAACTCCGTTTTCATCATGTACTGCAGCTGGCAGTTCCCCTATAAAATGACAAATGCAATAATACAATAATACTGTTAAAAAATTTTGTTAATTAGTCTCTAAATACTATAAAGCGAATAATTATAATTAAAAATATGAGCATTTTTAAAGTAATTAAATTATTATAACTTTTTTACAGTCCTTAAAATTAAATTAATAGCTATTAAAAATGTCATTACTGTTTATATATTCCGTGAATTGAATCAATAAATATTAAAGCTTTTTTTTTGTAAAATAAATTTGCCTAAAGTTTCAATAATTTACTAAACTTGAGAAAAAATAAAAAAATAATTACTGAAAAGTTAAAAAAATTAAAAACACAAGATTGCAAGAAAAAGGCTAGAAACATTTTCTAACTATTTTGATAATATTAGATAACTAGATTGTTAAACTGATAAAACTTTATATAACTTATTGTAAAAAGCTAATTTTAACTTCTTAAATTATTTTGAAAATATACACATTTTTTAAATCGAATTAATAAAATTGAATTACATGTAATTGTTTTAACTATTAACATTTAAATAATTGTGTTAAACATAAAAATTATTATTTACATCGTATGTTTTTTTTCTAAAAGAAGTATTTATTTTTAAGCAATTGTGAACTTTTAAAACATATAATTTAAAAATTTTTTTTATCAATTTGTAAGTTCTTAACGAATGTTACGAACCGCGTGGTATCCTTCCTCCTCCTACGACTTTTTATAAGCCGTTGGCGGCATGTGAGGCAACTCGATTGCTTCATATGGTGAAATAAGGGCACTCAATCAATCAAAACAAGTGGAGGAGGACGGGACCCGAGGAGGCAAGGGTAATCCTGGCTTACCGAGACGCGCGAAATCGTCCTCCTTCGACACGAAAACGTCGCCAGTTAACGGTTACCCAATACGAGGGTCCGAAAGCAATTCAAACATGCCTTCCAATGAGAAAGGGAGGGCGTACGGGAGGGACCGGGAGCTTGGTGGTATCGCGAGGAAGAGCTTGAGAGAAGATAAGGATTCGCAAATTAGCGTGTGAACGGAAGCGTCAAAAATTAGCGAAGACCCCGATGAATTCCTTCCCCAGCCCCTTAGCGTTATAAAGGACCCAAAGGAGTTACAAGCGAGAAACGAGAAGTGAGAAGCGGGATCCGCAGCATCCCGAACGAAGCATACTCCTGCAGCACGTGGGACGAACGAGTAAGTACTTCGCCCTGCTGCCGCGGCTTAGCAAAGGTCAAGGTGTAATTGCGCCGTAAAATTGATTGTTTTTTTCCCTCTTTTTTGTTTGTTTTCTTATATTTTTCGGGATTGGACATTTCGCGTAACTCGCGTAGTAACCCAATTCAAAACATTAGGCCTTAAGCAAATCATTTGTGCATTCGGAGAAGAGGGGTCCTAACATTCTAACTTTTTTCCGTAATATGGTAAAAATACAGTATTTTTTGAGCGTCCACGCACGTTGAAATACTATTGTTTAACAACATTGTTAATGATAAGTACGATCCATAAAATAACCTTATCAAAAGATGCTACGGTTAGCGGTTTTTTTACACACAAACCATTTCAGTCGGTAAATAACATTGTCATGTGTTTTGCACACGCGTTTCGGTGAATACAATATCGTCTTCGCTAATTCTTCTCATTGTCTAAGAAGATTCTGTAATTCGGTTCATATAACTGATTTTTAGTTTTCGGATGTAATATTCTTAAGAAGAGTAGAAGTAATAGAGTTTTCGTAACTTGTTTCTTTTATTGTCATCAAAGTTGTCTGTGCATTAAGACCTCCTCCTTGTAACCTATTTAAATTAAAAACGATTTTTGATGCACTGTTCCTTTTGCTATCACAATATCCAATTAAATTAAATTCCCATTAAAATAAACACTCATAAAATCCTAAATGTATCATTAATTTTAATTCTAATATGCTGTAAATATTACTTTATATTTTAATACTAAATTTTAATTTTGGAGATGTACTTTACCCGTCACATATTATCACAACACTTTTTTTTCTGTTGCAATAAATATTTTTACATTAAAATACGTAGTTACTTTAATTGAATTTGTGAGCACCCTACGCCTACAAGAAAAAAATGCTGACTCTGCCGAGAGATTCAAAAATAGAATCTCTGAGCTATGTAGGAATGGCTCCTTAAATATCTCCAGTTGCACATTTACTTTTGATAAATATTTTGGCCTTTTAACTTCTTATTTTGCAACACACGATCCAGAGTATCTACTAGCGAATTTTTAAAATTGATAAATTTCGTGCACGATACGCTTTCGACCCTGATCACGCAATTCTTTTTGCAACTGCACTTTCGTACTATCGCAGATTATAACATCTTTAATAATTTTCTTCTATTATTAATTTGTTTTCGGTTATCCTAATCGCTATTCCAATAATGCAAATTTTCCCCTACAGTATTAGGTAGTATTATTTTTATTGGTGATATTTCATTATTTCACTTGACAGTTTAAAAGGAAGATAAATGATTCATTTTCCACTATATTAGTCCCCGATTTGCGAGTCTCACGTAGTGAGAATGATCTGCCATGTGACTGTGAATTTACACTGAAAAAATCACAATATTTTTTCATTCAATTTTTTTACACTTTCTTACGATTTACTAAATATTTTAGATGCTTCGAATTTTTAATAAAACGTTCAATATTAATATAATGAGAGTTCGATATAAAAATGACGATTCACTGAAGTCCGGCAAAAGTAAAGATGCCGAAGGAAGTGTCCGCGAGTGTTCCTTTGTTAAGTTAAGACATAAATCAAACTCTTGAAAAGACAGTGAGTAGTTGATCAAAAAGCGATTTTTTACATCGACATAATAAGTTTCTGAGCTTCTCTATAAGCACGAATCACTAAACAACACACATACTAAAAGCTAACGATACTGTTTGTAGAGCGAATAAAAACGTTCAAGTGAAAATTAAAAACACGCGCGAAGAATTAAGCAAGATTGAGCCCACACTGTTTCTGCATTTTGCTTGTCATATTCAATAGCTTGATAAGTTTTTAATATGCATGGTTAGTGACCACGTTCAGTTATAGGTAAACTGCCAGAGATAGCGTCAATGCGCTGCTAAATTTAACTACTAATATATTAATTCTAAAAAATTCTCTACTATCAGCAAAAATATTGGTAATGAGTACACGTTCATATACTTTGAAATGTATGTCACATTATGACGTAAATAAATAAGAAAGTAAGTTTTAACATTGTTCGGGTGAGAGTCTTTGGGCCTGTTTTTTATATCACCATTCTAATGAGTCCATCGTTGCCTTGATTGAACGTGAGAACTCTTACTAAGGGTGATTTAAATGGCAAGAATCTTTCATGGGTGATGTAAACCAATGAGCCTACCTATTGTTGTTAAGCGGAAGATGCCATATTGAGATCGATTATTAATTTAAGCAAACAATGGGTCGACTACTGGGTTCAGAAACATTATATCTTTTGCTGTAGAATTTGGCAGCGCAATAATCTTGTAGTTGATAAATCGGCTAATGAGGTTTCAGGCAAGAATATGTCAGCACCGACAATGAGCAAATGGTTTGTATTTAAAACTAAGATATCATCTGAATAGGTGCTGAGTGGCTTCAATGATCTTTAATTCAGGATTACCTCAATTTGTTTCATATGACCGTTTCTTCATAAATGAGAAGCGGGTCACTAATCAGTCTTCTAAGATGATATGTGAAAGGCTTCATTATTGCCTTCCATTTGCTAATAATGTGAATTGCAGATAGTAGATTAAAAATTCATTGATACAATAGTATAAATTGAGACATTGATTGTAAATTAGAATTGAGAACACTTAGTAATCCCTAAGTATTCTGTTTGAATAATTTATACAGGGATATATAAGATCCGAGAAAGCCTGCCTCCATTGGCCTGCAACTGTCTAATAAAACTGATAAATTAGTTGAGTCTTTCATGATAATTGTCTACAGCAACTGTTAGTTGAATGCCATTTTGTAAACTGAAACTCGCACATCTGGAAGAAACTCTTCAGTTTTGGAGTCTATAAGTTGTTCCACTGTATCTGTACCTCCAAATATATTATTGACATATCATTAATGTGTAAATAATGGTACAGCTAGTGGGAAAAGATATCTTTCATTTTCGAGAAGTGGCAAAAGTGGGTTCACCTTCAAGAATAAAGTTGTGGTACCATTTGTGACTGTGGTGTAATGTTCTGATTCTTAATTGCTATAATCGCCTATAACATGTATTATCCAATTAAACAAACTAAAATTTGGTTAAGGAATTAAATGTACATAGATTTTAAGATCTTCAAAATTGGAAAGAAAACCAATAAAACAATAAAATACCCTTCCTTTCAGATACGGGTTTCAATCACAGGTAATTAATGCATAATAAGGGTGTACCATGCCATAAATGGGTTAACCTATAACGTCTCCGAATTTTTTCACCCGGAAAAAATCAAAGATGTTAGCTTCATCGAACTGTACATTAAATTTTCGAAACTTATTTATTTTTTGAAAATCGTATTATTTTACCGTTTTGTCTTGTGGGAGGTTGGAATCGACAGAAAAAGGCTCTATTTTCGGAGGTTTAATTACATATAGTTTGAAGGCCGCGACTTCCTTTCTTGTTTTTTTATTTTTCTTATATTTTCATATATTTCATATATTATATTTCATATATTTTCGCGGGACACGTATAGGTAAAAATTATATAGACGTAACCTTTATCTAACTGTAGGAATAATTTACTTAGATGATAACCCTCTTTTTTCTAATTTGTTTTTAATTCTTCCTTCGTTAATTAATTATTTTAATTGAATGAATTGATATTCAAGGGATTGATGGGACTTTTAGCATGCGAGACGTAAACTTTCGTAGTATAGATAGATGAAAAGATACCCGCTGATTTTACTACGCAAGGATAGTTCTGGCTCTAGGAAAATAAGGCACGTGCTTAAAATTAAAGAAAAGGCAGAAAACTTTTTTTATTAAGAATATCGCTATTTTATTCATAAAACTTTTTCTAAAGATACTTTAGAAAAATATTTAAATTAATTTAGATTAAAGAATAAAACAATAACTCTTTGACTTACGCCTAGGTATTTAAAAACTATTAACGCTAGAACAAATGATAATATTAATGAATTCGTGTAATTATTATAAATTAAGGAAACAAACAATAAGAAAGTAAATATAAGTAGAATATAGCAGAACAATAAATACAAATTAATATAGAAACACAATGAAAAGAAAACTCGAGGTGTTGTTTTAACAAATAATTATAACTAATTTAATTTGTTTATGGACAAATTTGTCTTATCCTAACATTTTTATATTTCTGGCAATGAGATTTTACAATGAAATGGATATTACAATCTGAACCATTTTACGACATTACGGGGACGAGAACCCGACAAGCACTATTTTATTTATTTTGTGAGTACAAATTATTTTAATTTCAGGCCGAGGTTTGAGAAGATGATGTCTGGAAAGTAGCTCGGGGCTATATTTGCTCGAACCCAATGCGCGGTGAGCCAATTTCAGTGTTTTGGATTGTAAAAAAATTCTTTAGTTTGTCAGAATAAAATGTTACATGTCAATTTTATGAATTTTTTCTAAATTATTACAACGTATTTTTAGTATAAATAAACAATACGTTAAAAGATTAACCGAGTAAATAACATTTTGAAGTACAATAATTTAATAACACAGTTTCTTTATTAATTAAATTTTTTTTAAATATAATAAATATTTAACTAATATGATGTTCCTTACATTTATTTGAATAAAAATGTAAAATATTTAAATAGGATAATTCGTTTATGAGAAATATAGCTCTAAATGTTAAAAAGGCTGATTTTTTTTAGTTACTCAGAAATTAAAAAGATAAAAGAAGTATTTATGAACTAATTAATAATGTAATATACATAAAAATAAATGTTTAAATCAATCATTCTTCTTGTTTTATATTACCAAACTTTAATGTATATTTTTTTTAGTTTAATTTTTCAATTAATAAAATAAAATTGAATGAGGTATTTTAAATTTTACTATGCTACGTTTAATACAAAAATTAATTTTTTCACAAAATTAATATTAATTATTATTACACTGAAATATTTTGTTATACTATATTGTAATTATACTTCATTTTCTATTTAACATTATGGAACCTTGGCCTATAATTTAACAAAGTAATGAAAAATAAACTTATCGTTAAGAACGTGTACCGCAACTGTAACTTTAGTTTTTTTAGCTACAACACAGCTATAATTTCCACCATGACGTGGTGTTGCCTTCTCTACTATTATTGTACTAATAATAACTTGAATTTCTCTCCCATCTGAAAATTCGGTGGTTCTGATCTCACTGAAATTTTAATTATAAAAAAATTCTCTCATGTGTCTATGCATACAGTTTTTGGTTTCATTTGTGTAATACATGAATTAACATAACATTAATTTACAAAACTTGAATTATTAATTTCAATGTAAATTTAGCCTTAGTAAATTTTTGTAAAGTTGGGAAAAGTTGTTTATATTAAAAAGTTTTAAATATACATTATAAATAAAAAAAAATATAATTTACATAGCTAATTATTGAATTATCATTTCTGGTTTGTTGTAAAGATTCTATAAAATTATTTAAAAATTTTAATTGTAATTCCAACTGTAGGAATTTAAAAATTGCATGTGTACAAAAGTTTTATAAAAAACGAATAAACTTTTTGAAGGACGCTCGTATTAAGTGCTAATAAAAAACAGTGATGTGAAATTGTCTTATTTGAATATTTACCTAATATGTTCATTGAGAATTTCATTTCCTTTCGTCCAAATAACAGATTCATTATACCGCATTGTAACGTCTCGCGCTTCGCATCTTAGTAGTAGAGCACTGCCAGCTTTTAGGTGCCTTTCCCCAGACTTTATTCTTCCTGAGTCGTCCATTATTACAAGTATCGGAGCTATCAGTTGAATTAAAATTACTTATGAAGCTTATAATATATTTATTTAATAAATCAGAATTATATATTAATGAAACAGCTTCTCTACTATTTTAAGTAGCAGGCTTTTTAATTAAGTATTTATTTGATTATTGAGGTAAAAATGAAACAGAGTATCGTAGTTTTGTATAGTATTATATATAATATTAAGGTTTTTGTTATTATTAAAATCAAGTATTTAATATAATTTCATTAGTTATTGCATAATACGAAAGTTACAAAGTTTTACTTTTATTTATTACAAATAAAATAAAAGTTGCTGATATTAAATAATTAAAGATTCGTAAGATTTATTTTGCACTTTCTGTGACTAATACAACTTTTAAATTTTGAAAAATTTAAAAAATAAAGTTTTCGTTAATTTTATGATATTTTGCATACAGAAATTAAAAAAGTAAAGTAAGTTCTATATTTCTAATACTAATATAAAATTCCTTTTGTGTAGATTAAAAGTTTTGATTAATATGAGTTATTAATAATATTAGAATTGAGAAAAGTAGCAATTGAATCTTACTAAAAAAATTAGTTGTATACAAAATATTGAATAATTACTTTTATGCATATCCATATTTTTAAACAAATTATATTTCAATACAAATAACATATTAATAATAAATACTCTTTTACGTTGATTAGGTATTTAACATCAACATTAAAAACCGTCATTCTGTCATAAAAATATTTGATCAGTTTCTTAGAACGTCTAACACTGCCATCATGTAAATCCAATAGTATTATTTTTATATATTTTATAAACATTTAAGTAAACATACAATTTTATAAATATCTAATGTACATATTTGTATAGAGATTATGAAAGATGGTTTATATATTAATAACGTGTAATCTATATGCTCATGCATATATAGTGTACCTCATTGAAAGTTTTTCTTTACTAATATTTTGGTAATGATGAAAAACAAAAATGTAATAAGTTTTATTTTAAGCTGATCAAAAATATTTGAATCTATATTATTAAAAAAATATCTAAATCTCCTACATTATATTGATTATTGTACTTTAAAACTTAGCTATCAATGTTTTTATCATGAAATTATCTTCGTAATTTGTAATAGTATTGCATAACAATCTTAAAATTTTCATTTTTTTGTAAAGCTTATAAGGATTTATTATATTATAATTGAAATATAATAATAAATAATTTAAATAAGTAAAAGGTTTGATAAAAAGAAAGAAATTCTCTTAAAAAGTTATTTTGATTTGAAATGTATATAGTTTAGATTAATTAATTTTTTTAAATAGAATGGATAGCTAAATTAGTATTTTTTGACAACATGGAAATATTCTCATTGATATCTATACTTAACAATGAATTTGTAATTATCTTAACATAATATAGAACATATGTCTTAATACTGGGTACAAAAATTGTTGTTCATTTAATTGGCTCTGATATAAAATCGATAATTTTATAATACTATATTGAATCGGTTACTAAACACAATTATAGTATTCGAAATAATGTTTCAAAAAATCTTAAGTTTATTTGAGTAAAATTAAACAAATGATTATAATCTTTTTCATGAATGTTTCAATTAATTAATAAACCATTAAATATAATATTAGTTTAAAAATCAATTTTCTTATTCAAATTTGAGTTTTTTCTATGTACCATATTTTTTTAAATATTACCATATATTAATATATTTGTTCTGTAAATTAATTAATAAAAAATTAAAAGAAACGTGTGTTTTATTGATAATGGTCTACTAAAATGACAATGGAATTTACTAAACAGTTTACCAAATTCTTAATAACTTTTTGAATAATTTTTGGATTTGAGCAATTTTTCTAAAGTACGAACAAAATATAATAAACTTATTGAATAGTTGACTGTTTTAAGAAAATGATAAGAAAATGAAAGTATGGAAATTAATACAAATCTTAATTTCTATTATTTCGACATATTTACGGAAAATATTTCCAAGCGCGTTCAGCATCTTGAATTTTGATTTATTTTTTTTCAAATTAAATGTAAAAAAATTAAGTACGAGAATAAAAAAAAGTATAAAACTAGACAAGTACTTAAAAAGTTTACAAATAAAAAAATACATTAAAGAATCGATCGTACATAAGAAAATTAGGATACAGTCGAGAAATCTCCATTTTTTTTCTTCTCAATATCAAATTGTTACGGCCGAAGCAACGGCCTGCACAAATGTTTTATTTTTATCCGCAATGAAATTGTATCTTCTCCGCATGTCTCATTCTTGCTTTTTTCTATATTTCTACGAATCGTGCTATCAACATCTCGACTTAAGCATCAAAGCTAGCTCAGCACCATTACATGATAACATTCATCGCGAACCTAAGTGACGATGTAGTACATATGTTTTTACACTCATAATTATTATCATTTTACATTTTTTTGTTGGAAAATATAATGTTCGGTCATTTATAAATAAGCAGCAGGGAATTTTTATAAATAAATTTTTTTTTGATTAAAGCATTACCAATATTCAAATTTTTAAAATTAAAATTCCGTTTCAATTGTCCGTACTCGTCATTTAAAATTTTATTCTTCAATAATGGTTTGATCTTTTAATAAATAAACCAAATATTTAAATATTAAAAAACAAAAAATTAGGGAAGTTGGTGCCCTTTAAGCTGTTTTTTCATCCAGTGTTATTGAACTTAAGTATGTAGGCACAAAAAGAAGAAATAACATTATTGAGCACTAGGAGTGTGCCCTCAATGAAAGTGTCGCGTTCAGATGCATTTTTAAGGGCATTTTAATTAAATATGACAATTCATAACCTCTGGACGTAACAATATGGACGTATATATTTTGTTAATACTTGCTCTTTATTAAAGCGTATTCATTAATAAATAGCACTACGAATATTTGTGCTTATAGCTAAAAGGGTGCGGTTCTTTTACGCCCATCTGGAAAATTGCGTGGCAGATTTTGCGCGTCCGCGATTACCCACCAACGATCTGGCGACGGGGTGGTATTGCATTTCCTTCATTCTACCATTTGCTCCTCTCCCCTGGTAAAAAAAAGTAAAAAGGAGAAAAAGAGACAAAAATGAAAAAAAAGAAAAAACCTTAAATAATAAACAACAATACACTTGAAAATATAAATTAAAATTAAATTTTAATTTCATTTCATGATTCGCGGAGAGAACGGCGCGGAAGGATGGGCAATGTACATTAAAACTTAAATAAAATTTAATATAATTTAATATAATTAATAGTAATTAATAGCAATACTATTATGTTAATATACTCTTATCTTAACATTATTTGTATTTATTAATTTTGTTTAAAATATATTAAAAAAATATATATAGGTTTTTAAGGAAATCTAAATACGATTATTGTTCATAGGTAGAATCAAATTTATCATAAATTGCGAGTGAGCCAAGTGTTAAAGTATGGTGAGCCACAAACCACAGCAAGCATATCTGTATCGATATATGTTCAAGTTAGCCACAAATTTCCCAGATTTGAGTTGCACTAATTTACAACGTTAATATTACTTAATTTTGTTTGTAAAAAGTCTATAAATACATCGTGTTATACATTATATATGTTTATTAAAATAAAAATATTATTTTCCAATTTTTTCTTTTTTATATTTATATTATTTATATATACTTTAAATATTATATTTATAAGTAATATTAGCGAATAAAAAATATTTATTTTAATCGAATATGTACTTAATTAATTTTTAAATAAATTTTAAATTAATTAATAGAATAGAGCATTGAATAAAAATTTTTATATCGTATTAATTTATGGAATGGTATATAAAAGAAAATTTTTTATTAATAACAGTATTGTTGTTTTGTATTTTGTTTTGTGATAACTACCGACGCCGGTGGGGACGGCTGTATCGAAGAAGAGGGAGTTCATTGGGGGGCAGAGGTGATTTCGGGGTATAATTTTTTTAACTAGATTAGCCAGTAACGTTTAATAATCTAAATAAATTCAGATTTTCGTTACTCCTTTTATTATTTTTTCCGGGTGTTTTCGAGAGCTTTTATTACTCAATAGATGAATGGAAAACATTACAATATTAGTTCTACGTAGTTCGGCTCTTCGTTATCGAGAGCAAGGCGACTCTTTTAATTTCATATCGTATATACATGAACAAAGAAATATGTTATAAAGTAAAAGAAAATAAGAAGGACAAAAATATCTTATAAGTTTAGTAATGAAATGATGAGGCTGATTAAGAATTATGTATCATAGTTTCCATGTTAAAAAAAGAATATCGAACGAAACAACTATCGTGTAGATACAGCAAGGAAGAATAATTAAGCCGCGATATACATAGATTTTTAACTTTCAGTCAGTATGATGACGCGCGACCGTTTAGTTGGTTAGCGGAGAGGAAGCAGATGACTACTTACATGAACATAACATCCCTGCAGGCAGCTTTATTTAGAAGAAGTGTCGAGGGAGAAGCCGATGTACCACAGCGTCACACGTTCCTTACGACTCCTTCATCGTCCTGACCAACGTTATCTTCGACTCTCGGCCATTACACTTTTTTTTTCATTTCATTCTCTGCTCATCATTCGGTAGCCACCTCAATTCTACGTTCTTCTCTCCACTACATGTCAAACAATTCTTCCAGCGATGGCAAGCTTTCCTTTGCGACTCCGTCAGCCTTCCTCGTACTTTAGGAATATTGGGTTCCGTTGCGAAACTGCGGTTTCTTGGTGTCCCACCTTCGAGTACGCGAAAATTTCTCGCGCTGATAATACCGCGTGCCATTTCTTTTCTCGTCCGTATACTATACCAGTATAGTCTACTTTATCTTTATATTTATTTAATTAGTTATTTCATATTGATTATTTAATTTTTTTATTTAGTTATCCATTAAATTACTATCGACTTCGATTAGAGGGGATGACATCGGGCCATTAAAGTTTGATAGGATTTTAATACCTCATTACATTCCTTAGGATCATAAAACCAAACAGTATTTGTAAATAGAAATGTCCTTTTCTAATAAATCTCGGATAACAATTTTAATAACCAAAAATATTCAGAAAATCATACGTAGATTCTAAACGGTTTAAGATTTTTTCATGCTGTAGCACTATAAATATTAATTCGTAGTTTAAATATGTAATAGACGTATGTATATTATTATTCTTAGATATTCTAGAGGACGTAATTGCTAGAGTTTTTCCTCTTCAGTGCATTGATGTAGACTATTCTATGACGCACGACTAACGTGAATAAGCGAATCTATATCTGCAATTACATCACAATTAAAGTTTTAATTACAGCACTGAAAAAATAGATATATCAAATGCAAAGACTTGGAGACAGGCAAGCAGTAGGTGGAACTAGATTAACCAATTTTGAAAAATTCTACCAAAAAAGATTCTTTGTTTTATTTTAGCATTTGAAATTTCATAAAAAGTTATTTAAATAAACTCCTCGACGGATAATCGAACGAATGATAACTTGTTTTTAAATAACAAATAATAACTACTAATTATTTATAACGAATTTTTTTTCAGTTACTTATTAGAATTTATATTTTATAGAAAATTAATTACGTGAATTTGGCTTCTATAAAAATATGTTGAAAAATATCTCGAGCTTAAAAATGTTATCCTTGGTACATTTAGACTTTCAATTTCCCATTGTAACTCACGTAATATTAAGTTTCTGTACTATTTCTCGTTATGCTTCTATTTTTCTCCTTTTATATTGTTCTTTCTATCGTATTTTCTCCACTGATTCTAATGATACGTTAATGTCCAAAAAATTCATCACTTTCAAATTATTTTTGTCTGAAAACCGTGTTTGAAATATAAAAAAAAATGAAATTTCGATTAAACATTTTCAATTATATAACCTAATAAGCTGAATCTACAACGTTGTATATATTTTCGCATATTTTGTATATATTATTGGATGTTCATTCTTGAATTTTAAAGAATCTTTGTATAATGATCTGAGTGACGTACTATATCATTGGTAGTTATATTTTAGGAATATCATTGTATCTTAAGAATCAATGGAATGAAGCGTAGAAATTGCAAAGTACATGTGAAAGTATGTAACACGTCAAAATTACTTTTGTGTAAATACAAGAAAAAAAAACATTTTGTCTTTTCTTTTAACTAATATATAATTAATGTAAATAAAATCATATTATAATAATACATTATGTTTATGTTTTATGTCACGATAATTGACGTTAAAAAAAGCATACAAGTTTATATTAGAGGGCTTATAATATTTTAACTTATAAAGATTCTTAATCATTTATACTTTAGTTAGAAATATATATTATTATTTTTACTATACAGTTTTACGAGTCTAAACATAGTCTACTATCAATAATTGGTGGAACATTATAAAGTAAAAACAAAACAAAAGTTTATGTGACGATGAATCAACTTGCATGATTCGAATTGAAGTCACGTATCTCTAACAATAAAAATAATTTACTTTCCATCATTCATGCAGTTCATTAAATTTTATACGTGAAAATAAAGTAAAGTTTCACTCACAAAATATTTCTCTTTTCTTCCTCTCTCCTTCTTTCTATCTCTCGTATCTTCTTAAGTTCACGTTATTTAACTGTGTTCATTGAAGATAAGTAAACCGGTAAAGTTCATATTTTTGAAACTTTTGCACCCGTAAACAAGAAATGTTTTTCATATAGAAAGTAAAAAAAGGAGTTAAAAAAAAAAATTTTGATTTATTCTGATATCTATGGATCAAAAAAATATAATATAGTATCGTTTAGTAAAGAAAGTAATGGAAACGATACACAAATAGAGGGAAAAATATTGTAAGTATTACTTGTTTTTGTATAGAGGATATTGACATTATTGTACTTTTAAAATAGAAGATTATTTCACTCAATTTAAGTAGAATAGTATTTAAATTATTCATTAAAATACAATTTATTTAAAAAAAAAATTTAACAACATGATCCTTACAAATATTGTATCAATGGAAGTATTAAGTTATGATTATTAAAGATGAGTTCAGTTAATACCTTTCTACGGATATAGTTTTGAATATAGTAAATATTTATTAAGAGTTATATTGATAATCAATAGAATAAATATGTAATTTTATGCATAATTAAATTTTTGATACTATTAAATACTGTAAACAATAATGTCATAAAATTCATTTCAAAATTTTACGTTTACGTAATAGGAGAAGGAATAATTTTCTGTAAATTAAAAATTTGCATTTATTATTAAAAAAAAGAGGTTTTAGATAATAAAAACAATCAGTATACAATAAATACAATCAGTATATAATAAATACAAGAAGTGTACAATAAATATAATCAATATGTAATAAAATATCAGTTTATTTTCAATCTTTTAATTTAGGTGCCAAACTTTACCTGCTTTTTTTATAAAGCATCATTTCTATTATACCCCTTCATCGAACTTTTATGATGAAGATACCTCCAGATTTTCAGTAAATAATCCAATAGCCAATATTTCCTCTTACCCTATCATTAATTTACGCGAACTTCTACACTATCATTAATGATACACTTAATAAATGTATAATAAAAAAGTACCTTTTTTCGTTATTATATTTTACAAAATTTGAAATATACCTAGGGTATAGGGGCAATTTTAATTAATTTAGGTAGATTTCTTGCTTTTTAAATTTCGTAAGTTTATAAATTAACGAGAAGAAAGTTGCATACTAAAAGACTATCTCTTCAGGATTGGGTATTGGGGTGGATCGAAAGGTCATCACTAAGTGTAGCTCTGATCAAGCACAATTATTTGAGGAGTAGCGTACCAGTGAATTGCAAAGCATTGATTAGGAGGGGGTCCTATTAAGGGCAAATGCGAGAAGATTGCTTTAAGGATGCGTGAAGACAACCACGAGTCGTTATATTTACGTACATGAAGTATGCGAAAAAAATGAATGAAATTCTCTACAAAATGAGTCAGTTTTCTTATGAGTGCATAAAAATAAATTTAAAGCACGAGTCGTGGTCAGGGCAGCAAGAGTATGTACACTCGCAGTTCGTATAAATCGTAATAACGACACTCTCCCTTCGCTCCTCGAATGACCTATGTAGGGTTTCCCACTTCCCCATAACGCCGTTGTATACTTCAGTTCGGCCTAAGAGCTAGACCTCAGGTTATGCTCTCACCTGCTTCTCTTCGATTTTCTCTCACTTCATATAATCTATTATGAAATAAATTCAATTAAATATATAATAAATAACTTAAATAAATATATATAAAATAACTTCATATAAGTTATTTCATTTGGTCTTCGGTGTAACGCTCTACTTCTAATAATCTCCTGTTCATGTATTCTCACTTTTACGTACTCACTAACTTTCTCACCAATTTATTCTGCACCTCTGATCCTGGTGGTTGTGGAACGAGCTACAACACAGTGCTCTGGCCGTAGCTTTAGCGACTAACTTTTCCGTTGTAAAATAAAACGAAAGAAATGACTATAACTTACTTTTAAAAAAATGATTATTATAATCTAATTTACTTTAAGTAAATATATTACTTCTATCAATTTTTTTTATTTTAAAAAAGCTTTTTAATAAAAAAAAATATTCAACAAACTGCGATGTTGAACACAATTATCAAATTAATTAAATGTACAATTTATTTTTAAAATGTCATTATTTTATTCTTTTAAATTATTTTAATCAGCATTGATCTGATATGCAACTATTACAGCGCTCTAAAAGTCCTATAGCTTTATAGTGCATCTTGTGAACAGCACGACCCATATAAAAACTGTGCCGGTTATTATATTCCTTGGTTCGAAAAGAAGACATCTGAGTAAACAAGGGAAACAACTATGATCGAAGCAGCCTTATTTTATATTTATTCATCGTTTTTGTGTGAAAAAAATTTAGTTATTATTTATAATTTTTTTATTCATATTTTAATGTACACATTCCAGTTAAAAATCTACTGTTAAAATTTTTTTTAAATACACATTATGACATATTATGTAAGAAGATATACTAAAGATATATTAAATTTTTAAATAAGTTTTTTAACGATTAAATCAATTATTAAAATTTATATTTTATTAAATTATTAAAAAGTATATTTTATATAATTGCAAAAACAAATTGAGACAAATACAACAATAAAAGAAGATACATGAAATGGATGGTGTATTATTTTGATTACAAATAATAAATAAAAAAATTTTTTTTTTAATATGATTTTTATTGATCAAATTGTGAAAACTTATAAAATAACTTTGATTCGTATCAAATCTTTAAGTTTGCGATGCGGGTGCTATTACATGCGGTTCAGTAAGAGGGGATATTGCTAGGAAGGAGTTCGTTTCGTATCATCATTGAGGGTCACTTTGAACTTTATTAAAGTTACTCCCATTTCGTAGCAATTATCGACCAGCCCGATAGTCTGGTTGGCTGTTGGCAAAATGTCGCTGGTTACATCAAGGGCACGTTACTTTGAACCCTAGTTAAGAGCGAGAGCTATGCTCTTCGCGCGCTTATGACTAGGCCTTTCGTCCTCGTCTCTCCGAGCCCGTCTCCCGAATGATTAACTCTATTTGTTATTATGTATAAATGTGCTGAAAACGACTCGAAATAACAAAGACATATTTTTCAAATCATATAGTATTAACAAATCTGTTGCTGCTATGGTAATAAGTCATTTGGAGATGAGGGATGAGGGATGAAATTTTCATTATTAATAGAAAACGGATTTAATATTTTTTTTATAATAAAATATACCCAATTAACATAACATTTTTCTCAGTTATATATATGTGACTGCCATAAAAAGTACAAAAATAAAATTCCGTGAAAATGTATCAGCTGGGATAAGGGCAAACTAATGTAATGGTATTTGAAAATTAATGAAATTCATAATATCTAGTTAAATCACTTCATTAAATATTTGCCTAAAATTCACTCAACTTTATTAATTGTTTTATAAATAGTTACAGCATAAGCCGTTCAAGTTTTTTATAATTAGAGTTTTAAAGGAAATGAGGCACAAACTAGCACAAAATTAAAGATGGTAAAAATACATACCTGCGAGCGTCCTTTTGTTTGATTGAGAAGTAAATTCAATTCGCGAAATTACCTTGAGATTATTGTTTAGAAAGCGATTTATTAGATCGACCTAATAAGTTTCAGAGGCTCCTGGTGAGTCTATGATTCAGATAAGAGAGAAGCAAGTTTGAATTGTCAGTCCTGCCGGTTGTGACCGAACGTTCGAAAAGTGTTTTCGCCTGCCACGTGTCGCGATCGATAGGTTGCCCGGAAGACAGCGCTAACACGACGTCAAAACCGACAACGTACATGATCAGTCTCAGTTACAATTGTTTTAATATTAATTTTTTAACTATTAAAAAAAAATTTTTAAACTATCTAGAAATTTTATAAAGGTTAATGAGCAGTAGTTGTCTTGAGTTTTATATTAAAATAATACAATGACGTAAGAACGGAAACTTGAAAGAATTACCCTGAGATAAGTTTGTGCCGATTTGTGCCAAGCGTCATTTATCCCGCGGTGCCCCTCCGCCCGTATGGATAATTCGTAAATTAATAATCGATTTATTTAGAAAATACGGCATAGACCATATGAATTGGCTAAGTTGCTTCATATGTCGAAATAACGACGACAATCGAATCACAATAATGGTCAATCGGAATGACGGAGCTCGAGGAAAATCCTGCGGACAAGGCGCGTGAAAAGGCCTGTCCGCACTATCAGCTGGGCGCCAAGGGAACATGGCGCAACCGGCGACATTTTAAAGGTTACCAACCAGCCGATCAGACTAGCAGGTAATGGTCCCCTGATGGTAATCCCGAATGGCCTTTCGTAAATTCAAACGTGCCTCCAATGACGATGCCAGTGCGTCGGAATGAGAAAATGCATCCTTTGGGCTCGCAAAGGAAAATCCGCGACAAAACTAGGATTCGCAACTAAACGAGCAAGTGAGTAGCATAGGGGCAGCGAATGTTCTTGTAATAAGCGAAATCCCCTGTTTTTCCAACGCCATGGAGGAAAACGACTAGAAACGTAGAGGTAGAAGGATACGCAATATCCGAGGAAGATCGAATACATGTAGCCAGAACGACGAGCTAATAAGTACCTCGCTCAGTTTAACGCAGCCCGAAGGTGAATCGTGTTAGCGCCGAGATATTTTTTTCTTTTCATCTCTTTTTTTTCTCTCACTCGCAGCTATTTATTTATTTTGCTATTTTGAATAATGTTCCATTTTTATATATGTACCTATAACTATTAGAAAGTAAGCGAACGGCGACAACAGCTGTCTACAAGGCCGTACGAAGACACCTCCTTTCACCTCACCGCGCGCGCCAATGAAATGGGGTAACAAACGAAAATGTTGCGTGAGTTTATAATTGCGAACATTATTACTATTATCAATTTTTCATCCGCGAGGCATCCACGTCACACATTTTAAAGCAACGATTAACACATATAAACCAAAAATAAAACTTGACATAAACTTAAAAAAATTTTTAATTTCTTTGATATAATAAATTAAATGTAGCAATTATATTTATTTTTAAAAATACTATTAATTTTTAATAATTTTTATTTTAGTATCTGTAACTTAAATTCTTTATTTTTTTAACAATTACTGAATCATCGTATTAAGAAAAGACGCTTCATTTTGTTGCACATTATTTTTATTATCTGAAGAAACTTGATGCTTTAGAAATTATAAAATTTAATATTTATGTTTTAGCTTTTCATGCCTAATTTAATAAAAAAATCTGATTTTATAAGCAATTATTTTTTATACAAAAAACTATTTGCTGTACATAGAGAATGGTTTCATATATATTTGTTGTAATATTTCAAATAAAATGGCTTAATAATATTTTGATTTGTATTACAATATATGTAATATACGATTTTCGTGTTTGACAATATAATTTAATTAGATATTTATTAACTTACCTGTTACGAGCAGATGAATTTTCTTTACTAATGGAGGAAAAGTTGCCACTTGGCACTCGTACAATCCAGAGTCATGTGGGGTTGCATACTGAATTCTTAGTCTCCAATTGGTTGGATATCTGAAAAACGTACGAAATAGTTTTCAGATACTTAGTTTAACATCTTTTAACATAATAATAAATAAATTTTTTTTTTTAAATATAGATATTAAAATATAAGTATATTTCAAAATGGATTTTCTAAAAAATTTACTGCTGTACAGTACTTAATAAAGATAAATTTTTGATGATATAATAAAAATAGATGATAAAAATAAAATAAAATTTTTTATTTCATTACTTTGCCAAATATATAAAATTCAATATAAAATTATTAGAATAGTTTGTTAAATAAAAATCATTAAGAATGTTAGATATAAATGAAAGAAAACTTATCTCTTACAGTCTAGCAATATGATTAAGAGCTAATCATTTATAGCATGATAATATAGTTAAAGGTCTGCCTAATTAGTAGTTAAAGGTAGAAAATATCACTAAATATACTGTTGGATGGAAAATGTACTAGTTCTTTTATTAGATTTGGGGAATGCAATAAAACAGATTTGGGTGCGTTTATAGAAAATTTCTTCTAAAGAGTAGATAAATCGCGCAAAAGACTTCATAAATATTTTAAAGACCTTACTAATAACTTGAAATCTAGTATCCTGCAATCCTGCTGTATTGTATTTATTCAATATAATATGGATATGGTTATGGATATGGATATGGTTTGATTTACTGTTTTAAGTCCGTGTTTATATCAACAAATAATAAATTTTCGAATAAAATTTAAAAGAATAAATTAGAAATTACTAATAAAACTTATTTGATTAGAAAAAGGGATTATTTAATGCCTTATACTCATAATAATCTTTGTTTTATAGTAAGACTTTCTATTGTTTTTTCCAGATATTTACGCAAATCTAATATTCATAGATATTAATGATAAAGCTTATCTCGATTTGACAGATATACTTTAGAGTCATAATACTATAGAATAATAAAGTGAATAATCAATATTATAAGATTTTTTTAAAAATAAAAATAAAATAGAAATATATCGAAATCACTATTTACTATATAAAAAAAAAAATCACTGAAAAATTTAATATAATATATATCTACGTATTTATTTTAATACTTTTTTAAGCTTCTATACTTAAGTTTTTATATTAAAGAGTTACAAAACTAAAAACTTTATTGGCTTTACAATTTTTAAATAGTATTGTTTTAAAATTTTTTCATATTTCATAAAATTAAGTAAAAAGTCTAGTACTATAATAAAAATCCTATAGTTTAAGAATATAAATTTTTAAACTCAATGTGAAATAATTTAGAAATTCCTTCACCTGAAAAAAAGGCTGATTCGTTGATCGATGCTGTAAGCATTCCGACCGACTGTAAGAAGACGAATAACATCAGCACTGTGATAGGACCAGGTGACCTGTGAACAAAAATGGAATCAACGTCTTTAAGTATGATTGAAAATAGTAATGAGCCGTAGTTTTTCATGAATATATTTTTCAAATGCGTTCTATATCTATGTTCTTGATTTAAAACTTTCTTTTAAATATACTAAACACACAATCAATAATAAAAACTCATTACACTTTATAGAATATTTTTATATTGAATAAAGAAAATTAATCATTAATTATTTTCTGATTTGTAGTATTTTTTTGGCATACTTTGTTTCTTAAACATAATAAAATTAATTGCATGGAAAACTTTTAAGCTTATGTTACATTGTAATATAATAATAAAAATTGGTATATATAAAATTTAATAAAAGCGCTAATTCCTTGAAATAAAAAGTAAGGTGTAACCAGAACAGCTAATTAATAAATAATCAGAATAATAGTAAAAAAACTAGCGTCAAGTAGATTTAATATATGTGCTGTAAAATTGCATATATTACAGTGACTTTCAAAATTTGGACAAAATAAATTCGTAAAGAAAATAAAAATAATAGTACATGCCAAAATTGTAAGTAGTTGTAAAAAGCTTTGGTCAACTAAAAAGGTCAAATCAAAACTAAAGAATTTCAAAAAATTTTATATTCTATGTATAATTCGCTGAAACATTGCTATTAACAAAAAAATTATAATCAAGTATAAATGATATCCTAAAATGAAATTACCATTGTAATTATTGTAGTTAAAAAATTCATTTAAGAAAAAAAGAATTTAAAAAAAAATTTTTCATTATGAAAAATTTTGTAGAACTAGTTAGATGAATATCTAATATAAAATATAAATGAAGATATAAATGAATATAAAAAAAATAAAATAAAAAATAATTATATAGTAATAATGAATACTAAATTAACATTAAACTTAAAATATAAGATGCAACGAACGTTACTAATACCGTGGTACCGGACCCCCCCGCGTCTCTTGTTAAACCGTTGCGACACGTAAGGCAAGGCCATTGCTTTATGTGTTGGAACAATGATAGAGAGCGACTGCTACAAACGGTCGCGGGGGATGGTATACTCCGAGGGGACGAGGATGAGCCTGACCCGCGGAGAAGCGCGATAACGCCTCCCTGCGATGCGGAATCGGCACCAGCGCCTTCCCTCCGAGGCGTAACCGCTGTAGCTTAAAAACTGGCCAACCCCGGCAATGTTTCGGCCGACAATGGTTCCCCGAGAGGAGGGCCATTACAAAATTTAAATGCACCTTCCAATCAGCGAAGGAGGCGACTTGACGGCCCGGCGAATTTGGCAGCGTCGCGAGGAAGATCCGGGAAGATAAAAGGACGGACGCGTGAAGTGATCGAGAAAAAAAGGCAGAGTAGTAACACAGCAAGAACGGCCGATTAGCCCCGTGGGCCATGGGATAACCTCGAGTCGTAAATTACTATTGTAATAATATTGTTATAATTGACTATTATAAATTACGAGCGATTCGATCAACGCGCATTTATTTTTTACTTAAGATTACCACCGTAGAGCGCTTCGTAGTTTAATTATATATATATTTTTTATCCTTATAGATTGATAAACAATAAAAGTGCGGCCTTCCCGGAGAAAATTAAAATAGTGTTTCATTTCCCTTTGTTCTTTTTCTACTGCCCCCCCCCCCGTGGAGCCGTCGAGCCCCTCCCTTTTCCCTTTGTACGTCCGGCTAACCGCTAACCCGCGTCACAAAGAAATGACTAAATTAATGAAACAAAAATAAAATTTCGTGTTTTGAAGATTTAAGTTATTAATTTAAAAAGTAATGATAAGAAACAGTTTCTGGATATTCATAAACTACATGAGCTAAAAATACAGGAAATTGTTTTTCAAAATGAAAAAAAAATTATAGTTCTTGTTTTGAAAATATAAATATTTAATAGAGAAAAAAATTTATTTTTTAATAGAGTAGTAATAATATTCTTTCATTGTAAATCTGGCTCCATTTTATGATTATTACATCTATTAAGTATTTCAATACTTAATAATTAAAAACATATAAAAAAAATTTTATATTATAATCAGTATCACCAAAAATGAATCTATCCTCTATCAGTATAAAATTATTATATTAATTACAAGTTATAAATAGTACTGTGATTTTTTAGCATATTATTAATTATCAATTTTTAAAAATGTTTATTAAATTTTTATGTAAAAATACTAGTAAACAAAAAGAATACAACTAATATATCGGATAACACTTACCGTCTTGTTACCCAGCATTCCAATTTCGCAGTCAAGAATTACAGTACTATCGATCTTTGCTGTCACATTAACTTCGTTTTGATCATTCTCAAAATAAGGCGTATATTTACCAAGAGCTGAAGAAATGTTTGGCTTTACAATCTTGTTATCAATATATCCCGGATTCTAGTAATAGAAAGTTGAGTTGTTACGAACATTCTAATTAATATATACAATATAATATGTAAGATATAATCAACTTTTTTACCCGAATACAAGCTTTTTAATCAAAATCTATTTTATTTTTATTATATCTTAATTAAATGATTAAAAATAAATAATTAAATTAAAATTTATGAATCACTTTTATGACTATTTTTTACAGTCTTAATAATGAATTGTATAAATTTTAGTAAATTCGTATTAATGTGGAATAAATTGTATCTATAATGTTTAAGAAATAATGCCAATAAATATTTTGTTACCATGTCATGAATTTTCTGACCCGATTTTATTTCGCGGGAGTTTCCTCCAATAAAGTCATTCTTTGATTTGAAAGCAACAGCTTTGTCTAGTATTAAGGTTGTTTGTTGGGTCGATCCCATCGTTGATGTCGAAATTGTTTCCACTACAGATCGGACAATTGAAGTTTCAATGTAAATTGTAGATGTTTCAGGAACCAAAAACTTATGACCGGTCGTTTCATTCCAGAAAAGTCTTCTTGATGTTATTTCTTCTAGAAAATATTTTGGTGAACTATTGTCAAAGCCTATCCAACGTTCTCGTTGTGGAGTTGTAGCCTTGACTTTAAATAATAAAGAAACTTCTGTTTCTTTTCTATCCGTTATCAATGCTACTACTGCTATTTACGTAAACAAATGAGCTACTTTCAATATTAATTGCTATATATTTATATAATTATCAAAATATTTAGTGTACTTAATAAATATTTTCTATTAGGTATTACTTTTATAATAATAAGGATATAAGATTATACTTTTATGGTTACAAATTTATATATTGATTCAAAGTATATATTGTTAATTTGTTTTGTATTGTAAATTTTATACATACTTTAAAATTTGTATTTATTTTCTTTCTTGACCTATAAAAAAGTATTTAAATGTATTAAATTAACACGGGGGATTAAATTAAATCCAATATATAAATTTCTGGAATCGTAATGGAAAAAGTTAGATGTAAATATTACCAATACGGATGAAATTTTTAATCAATTTTCCAAAATCGCAAATACCAATATACCATATCGCAAAATGAATATTTTTCAGTATCTAACAATATAGTTAATCTTACTTGTTAATGACTCTGATGCAATATCTAGATTTCCAGTTAAGTAACTAATATTCACAGGACTGTTTATCTTATTATTCCCATTTATAGCTAGTATATCTGTGCTCGTTGCCATTGCTCCCCAATATTTTATCTCATTTTTGTCATCTACTCGCATCCGATGATTAGTGCTCGAGTTTATGGAAATTTTTGATACTGTTACATTAATTTTAAGTAGGCGTGTAACACCGTTCTCTGTTTCTACATTATAAAAGGAATAATAAAGAAAATCTTAATTTAGGGTTCTCACCGGTCCGCTGTGGCCGCGCATTTTATTGAATCTATTAAAAAATACATACTTAAAAAATGTAAACAAATTATTCGGTCGCAAAATAATAATAATCAGAATTCATTGTTAGTCATAACTCAAAGCCTTTGAAGAAATACAGTAGCGTTAGCACGACTCGAATTTTACCGACTGAAAGACAATTAATTAATTCCTGGATCTTTTCATTGACCGTAATAAAATACTTCGACAGTTGTCACCTTACAAGTGTTGAATTCCACTATGGCAGATTATTTCCTATTTCACATTATCGAAGTAAAGAGAAGTCTGGCACTGGCAGTAAAAGGTATCACGGTCACTCCATTGGGAAACGATACGACAATCTTTTGGAAATCCACCTAACCCCGTCCGTTCTGTTAATCTGTCAAATCGTGTCGGGATTGTCCTCCGCACGGTTATGTGGTCCGCAAAGAACACTAAAATTGAAACTTATTCTGTATTGCAAAAGGTCTGAAACTGATTTTAAAGAAATCGTTTGAGTTTTGGTACTCAAGTCGTTCCGCAACGAGGCATGATGTAAAGAAACAAAAACAGAAAAATAGAAGAAAGAGATTACCTGTGATACATACATTCAATCAATTACACCACAGTGAGCTTTTTCATCAATTGCTATGTACTTTAATTCCTAAATACCCTGTATTAAATATATTGAAAAATAAAAAACCGATAAAATAGAAAGACATTTAGAGATAATATTAAAAATGGGTTCTTACAGTTCATGAATTAAAATATATAATCGGTAAGTCAAAATCTCTTTTCAGAAAATGAAACTTTGATTGTATAAGTTACAAAGTAATTTTTTTTTAAATTAGTTATAAAAATCTTTAGCTAAATTAATATGTTAGGATTTAAATTGTTTCGAAAAATATTGAAGCAAGCGAGTATTATATAATAAATTCAAAGGAATATACTGAAGGAATTTACTATTTTAGTTGCAATTAAAACAATATGCTGTATTTTATTTTAATTTGATTATTCTATAAATATATAATTTTATTATGCCTCAAAGATATGTAGTACTTATGAAATAATACGAAAAGGTTTCAGTATGTTTTTTAAAATTTATTTATATTATGTTCTTAGTTTAGCATGTTACCTTAGCTTTTAAGTTTTATATAACTTCGGTTTGTGTATGCTTATAAGAATATACAATACAATTCTTTAGACTTCTAGATCTTTTCGTGAGAATTTTTATTTTTCCTATTATTATATCTTAATTTTCTATCATCTGGAAATAAAAATATTAAAATTGTGTTTCATATTAATTAAAATATATCAATTTAATAATTAATATACTCAGTAAATGTACTGAAATGAAATTCTTAAAGCATATTGATGGAAAGTTTTATTTGAAAACGCAATAACTATTAATGTGAAAATAAATAACTAAATATTTTAAAATTGAATTTGATGTATTACAAATAAAAACATTAAATTAGTAAAATAAAGTAAAATTTGAAATGCAAAAAGTAAAATTTTTGTGATTATTGAATGTAAATTCCTGTTAAAATATCTGTTAAAATCCTGTTAAAAATCTAGCGTTGTATGTACTAATTTATTTCTGTCTCTCATTCTACCTTTGTCTCTCTCATTTTCTGCCTTTCATTATTTATTTCTCACTCTCTGTTTCTCTCTATGATTGGATTTTCTTATCTAGTTATCCCTCATGACCAAATTAGTTTATCTAACTTCCAAAGCCTGCACTAATGGTAATGATCCAATTTTCCTACTAACATTTTACTTCTTGTTTCATATCTACAATTTTCCTATTAATGTATCTTTGCATTTTTCCTTCTTTTTAATTTTCTATTTATTAAATTTATAAATTTTGTATTTTATCTACAAATATGTTGTACATAACTTTTATCAGCTAATATCTCTATTGTGACTTTTGTTAACTCGTTAGTGAAATAATATTTTTTATGTTAAATATGAACATGTAAATTATGTAATTAATATTTTAATTTACAATTTCTAGTCAGTAGTAATTGTATAAAGAAAATTCTTTTTTTTAACTTATACATTAAAATATCCTGAACATTTTATCATATAATAATGAAGTCGATCTAATCAAAGGTATTTTCAAATTAATTTTTCCATTTCGTTGAAAAGACAGACACTTATTTTATTACAACATTGCATGCATTACATCCCTTACGAATTTTTACCACTTACAATTGTATTTGTCGTTAACGTTATTGGTATTTGTATGTAAGCTCGTCCTCTTAAATAATGTGATTTTTCCGGCGATTCTGTTTACACAAGTGGATCTTGCTATGCCCTGATAGCGACCAAATGGAACAATAACTCATCGTTTCGGAAGCAATTTTGTTTCTTTGCGAGTTCTACTATGGCTTCATCCTCACAATGATCAATTTGATGAGCCTCTTGCATTTTCTTCTTCTCTTTGTTTTATTTTTAAAAGTTTATTTTTAAAAGATTCAAAAGTAGCAAGAAGGAAGTAGGTTATATTAGCAAGGTACAAGTTCTAATTATGCGTAACTTTGGTAGCTAATACCGCGTTACTTATCTTATAAGCAGTACTTTTGAATTTTAAGGGAAATTTATGCTTAATTCTAATAATGATGGAGCAAAATAATAGCTCCTTTAGAAATAATAATTAGTTTTAAATTACGTTTATTTATTAATGAGTTTGTATGTTTTTATTAGTACTGGTGTTCCGTTATTTTTAAACTGCATATTTAATTATTTATTTAAAAAGTTTTACTTTTAAAACTGATTATAAATTTTTTTATTATAACTTTTATTAATATTATTATTATTATTATTATTATTTACAAGACTGCTAATATTGTTTTATTAATCTGTTTATTTAGAGCTCTAAATACAGTAAATGAAATTTATAAAACCATATCAAATTTATTTATCTATCTTTTAATATAGTGTTGGTATATATTTACATACAATATTAAAAGAAAATCGAAGATCTAATTTAGTCAATAATATTAAATTAAAAATTTACCGTTAATGTAAGATAAGATTCAGTTATAGTTCACTAATGAATTGTAACAATCTATACTTAAAAATTTATGTATTAATTAATTTTATCCCGAAATCCACGTTTTAAGGTTGTACATAAATATTAATAACTATGGTCCCAACAATAAATGAAAACACACCTAATGTCATTGCCTTTATAATGAAAAGTGCGGCAAGTATGCCCAGAATCGATCTCTGTGGACTCATCTCCAGTTGTTATTGCAATCGTATATCTTTGAGTTTCAATAAGTGACACAGAAATGTTTCAGTTCTCAATCTGCTGGAGCTGTATCATAGTAATTAACTATGCTTAATCGTTGGATGTCTTATCCATTGCCCTTCCAGTTATCATCCTGTAAAATAAATACGGTACATGTCATTACTTCTAATCTCATTAATATATCAGAATTACATTCTATCTTTCATTGCTAGTTTAACAAGGATCTTCAAGTCCAATCAATCTAAACAAAAGTGAGACGTATCTCATAAGTGAGGTAAATTGGATAAAATTTATAACAACTCTACCACAGGTAAAAGAATAAGATTGAGAAATATTCATTAAAGTATGCAAAATTAAATATCATGAAACAATACGTAACAAAAGTTTTATATTTTATATATTGTAAGTAATTGTCTAAGTTATAACTGAATTTGTTTTCAGAGAGATATATACTACATTTGAAAATTGGATAATATCATAATTCTAAGCAACATTCTTTGTCTTGGTTAATATTTTTTTTATGTTTCTATAATATTTAAAATTTTAAATTGAATATTGCACCTATAAATATCTATATTAACATTGGTTTTAAATAAATAATTTAAAAGTACTTAGAAACTCCATGAAAACTTTATTTTAAAATGACTTTTTTTATGATGACTTATATGTAGCATTCCGTTTTTCATTGAAGTTCTTTATGGTTTCAAATATAAATTTGTGACGTGGGTATCTCCACCCATGGTATAGTGAGGGGGGTGTTGCTGGGATAGAGCTCGCCGGCTCCAGGATTCGGTAAGATGAGGGGCAGCGAGGTAAAGGGACCGAATTGAGGCGGCGAAATAAAATAAAATAAATAAAGTTATTAGTTAATTTTAAAATCCTCCGTTCTTCGGCGTGAGGTGGTGATGTCGGTTTATTTTACTAAATAATACCGCTAACTCGTTGAGGATTAGAAGACGCTTATTAACCTGAGGGAGAAGGAAGTAACAGTGCTCTTCCTTGGCATCAGCTGGTGCTACGTGGCCGAATTTTGTAACAATTCAAAATTTTTTTCTCGGAGAGCCCTCGCTAGATTTTTTACAATTTCGTTCGTATTCAAGTCCTGATTTGGGGCGAGGGCAGAAGACGTCTCTTCCCAACAGCCCCGGCTGCTCTACCGGTAGCTATGCCTTTGCGGATCTCCATGTTGGTCCGTATCGCCTCTACCCTTGCTATCATCAATGGTTTTTCTATATGCAGGTGCAGGCTAGACAGGAGTAGCTTGGTGCCCTTTTTGCAAGGGAGCCCTCGACCTCCAGCTTCTTCGAGATTCGGTGCATCCTGAGGTCAGAGCGCGTACTCTATCCCGGGCCTTCGCCAGCCCGGAGTTACGCCTTTTTTGCCTCATTGGGAGTTGCTTTAAATTTGCAATTGCAACTCCCGATTCTTGCGTTTTGAATCCCTAGGCGATAGTCATTTTCTCGGTCTTCTATCATGGCCCCTCACCTCTCCGTTCTGATTGCTATTAAGGATTAGCACATTAAGTTTGCGGGATAGTGTTTAAAACACTTTTGGGGGGGGATGAGTCGGGCTCGTCATAAGTTATAACAAAAATATTTACTATAGTACTATCTAGTATTACAATTATTTAATTTTTTCTGAACAATTATTATTATTATTATTATTTATTACGAATTAATAACAAACGATTTTAGCTTTTACAGTAGCTACACCTTTGAAATTTATGAATTACTAATGATTACAAAAATAATTAATCGAAAGCAATACAGTTATAGTATTATCAATATTTACAAAGATATTTGAGGTATCAAATATATTTTTGTGACGTTTCGTCTACGGGGAGAAAGGGGGGAAATAGGGATACCAAGGATAGGCTCGCCGGTTCCAGGGTTCGAAGGAGAAGGGGGGGAGAAAGGAGGAGGTGGGATAATTACAGGACGATAATTAACGGCTCTCCGATACGGTCCGCTATGTATTTTTATTTTTATTTTTTTTTTCTTTCGCTCGCCGCGGTTCGTCACTCCGCCATCTGTACAGACTGAACAATCTGTATATTACGCGCTCGCGATCTCCCTCGCTGGGACGTGTAACGTTCGATGCCGCGGAGGGGGGAGGGTAACAATCAAAAGGGGGAAAGTTAAGTTTCTTCGCGTTCGGCCTTGGCGACTGTTGGTCGCTCACGTCGACGGTCGCGTTTTCCCGTCGCTCGATTTATCGGAGCCCACGGACTCCTTGTTCGCTCCGCAAAACAAAAATACATTTCGTTATTTATTATCTAAACCTAGTACATACGCTAGAATACACCTTAGGCCTTCGGCAGGCCGCGGCGGCGGGAGGGGCTCACGGCTCCCGTGATGACTCGGCCACCCGTTGCACGGGGATCGGGATCCTGCTCCTTATCCGTTCTCGGGGTGGAGGTCCTGAGATCCGCGTCTTCGTCTCGTTTTCTATTGTCTTCCGATCTTGTCCGTCTCTCTCGTTTCGCGTATCGATCTCCTCTCCCTTATCTATTCTCACACGTCTATTCTCTCTCGTGTCTCCATCACTACTCCCATGTCCGCCGCTTCTTTCCGGGCTTTTCTCTATCTTTTTTTCTTCCGACTTCTTTTGTCTTGAATTATCTGTCCCCTTATTGGGCGGGATTGTTCTCGAACCTTCCGGGTCCCTCTTCCTTGGAACAAGTCTCGATGCGTTCGAGTTACCCTCGGCCCCGCGGCTCCTTGTCTTCCTCGCCGATGATTCCGCGAACGCGCGACTATTCCCGTTTGTACTCCCGAGGCCATCCTGCCGTAGGTGTCGTTCGGGGAAAGCCAGGGTGATGGGAGGGGTCGGTGACGCGTGGGTGACAACATTTGTCACATTTTTAATGTTAATTGTTAATAATACTTGTAATATCATTCAGTATTAATTAATAATTAAATAAATATGTGATGTTGTAAACATTTTTTATATTTATATTTATGTAAAGATAAATTTAAACAATGATATCAGTTTTAAATTAAACATTAAAAGTTGTTGAGTGCTTTTAAAAGCATTATACTGAGGTTTTTTTAACATTGCGTAAATTAATATAATATGTTTGCTCGGATAGAATATTAAATAAATCTTAAATAATGTATTATACATGTATATATTTATTTGTTTATACATAGGTGTATATAACTTTTTTTTGAAATTTGTATGATTTTATTTTATAAATTAAAAAAATGAGTTTAGTAAAAATTGAGTTTAAAAAAAAATTTTTCTTTTTATTTATTTTCATATTTATTTATTTTCCTATTTAATATTAAAATACAATATTTTTATTCATAGGCATATTATTTAAAATCAGGTAAAATTAAAGTATTGTATTTTCTTTAAACTATAACAATTTTACTAAAATATCAATACGTTTTATAGAAAAAGTAAAAGATTACAAAAAAACATAAAATATGTTACTGTAATGTTTTTAAATTGTAATTAACGATTAAGTTATATAATTTTAGTTATAAAATTATATAATTCTAATTTGTTGTATTATACGAATAAATAAATTTAAATAAATCGATTTCAGATTTTAATTTTTAAGGCTAGTATAGTGTACTGAGTAGGTTAAAATTCCTTATATATACAATGATGTTATTAAATTTTAATTAAACATATTTTACAAATCTTTTAATTATAATATATATATAACAGTTTCTTAAGTTATCTGATAACGATGTAGGTGCAATTGCTTTCAGCACATCAAAATTATCTATTCCATAGTAACTTTGCGAAATTTGAATATGTGATATGAAGCAATTCATTAAATTAAGTTAATTCAATTTGTACACAAAATCATAATCACTTAAAATAAACTATTATTTCATCTAAAATTAATATTTGTGCTAAGTAGGCGTACTCCGATTTTCATAAGTTGTTCTTACATACAAAATACTTTTTTTATGGTATTCTAATTATTTTATACATAACAGTAAGTCTAACGGATAATTTTAGATAATACTGCATCCGTTTTCTTATAATATCATATATAATTATTTCTATTGTATGTTTTTTTACTATTCATTCTGGAAAATAGAAATTTTGAATTTACTGTATTTCGAATTTAAAAAGAAATGTAGAAAACCTAATATTGATGTATGATATCAAGTATAAGGTTTTTCATTTTCTTAATTTATTCTAAGCAGCAGATGTTATCATTATTATTTTATTATTAAAAAAAGAAATTTTTTTTATTAATAGATATTTTATTGATATTCTTATATCTATCCTAATAAATATTAATTGTACGTAGCTTTTTTAAATAAATATATCAGGATAATATTTTAAAGATACATATGTAGAGTGATTTAAAAATATTTTCGATACATTTAAATTGATGGATTGTCTAGTTGTGTAACGGCACATCGCTCGTGTTATCACTAAGGACGGAACTGACTAATAGAATACACGGATAGTTAAGAAAACATCGTCTATATACTTTGTAAAACATTGAAATAGTATATTAAATAACGTCACATTCTTAATAATTTTTCAGGCTTTTATTTCAAATGATTGCAATGAAAAGTAACAAATATGTTTTGTTATAATTTTAATTTTTTTCTATATTTTCAATAACATGTTATAATATGGTTATATAAAAATTATAGTCTTAAATCTACTTTTAACGTCAAATTGAAGTAGTATTATTCCTAGCAAAAGTAAATTGCATTTTTAGTTTATGCTATTTTAAAATATTCAATATTCATAAAAAGATGAAATAAACAAAAGAAAATGTAAAACTGTGACTTGTTTTGCTAGCATTAATGCAAAGTCCTGCAATTAATGCATTGTCCTCCTTTTCACTATTGCTTCTCATGCCTGCCTATTTATAAATCTGTCTCGCACTTTTCCAGGTTTTTATGTATTTGTATTCATTTTCTAGCAGTCAACATTACCAACAAAATTTTATTACATTTTGACAAACCCGGTAATTTTTAACTTTACAAAAGATTTAATTTAATAAAAATTAAGTAAAAGTGACAATTTGAGTGAAAATAAAAGTAAGCTATAATCAACAAATTTATCTCTAATATAAGAGACCATATGTTCATTAAAAATATTTATAATAGCAAAAGTGCAAGTAAGGTTGCTTTTTGTTTTAAAAGACCTAGTACGTTGGCAAAAACGGTAAAACTCAATTTTCTCTCTTTTTTTTCTAGCAACTCGATTTTAACAAACGAGTTACATATTTATTCTTTCTTCTTTTCTCTAGTTTTTTATTAATTCAATGTCTCACTTATTCTCTTGCAAATATTTATGCACATTATTCTCATTGTGTAGATCTCTCTTCCTCTTTCTCTAAAGCCTTCCCTAACAATTTTTAAACATAATAGTAACGCAAGAACAGCAGGCTTTCAAAGTGCAATTTGAAAGTAGTTAAAGTTTTGTAAGCAAACTAAAATTATTTTACAAGAAGTGAGTAAATGTTTTGAGTATAATATCTATTTTCAAAGTTCAAAAGAAATATAATTGCAATTACTAAAGTTTTGAATCGTAAGAAACTTTGATATATAAGATAGTTGTTTTCCGATCTGTTTTAAATATAAATTTAAAATTAATGTTGGAAGAAGATGTTTTGAATAAACTGCTTAAATTTTAATTAAAATTTAATGTCAGAAATAAATTATTTTTTTAAATATGTAAATTGTTTAAAAAGTAAGATTTTAGTAATTTTAAAATATTTAAATATCTTGTTCAAAAATAAAAATATTTAAGCAAATATGAATATGGACATTATACATTGCATCAAATATTACTATATTCAATGCATTCATTACTAAATTACAAATTAATTGAAATTTATTTATTATTTAAAATATGTAATTATTGCAATTGAAATAAAATGTTTTAAAATTCATTAGTATATTTTTTATTATTATAGTAATTATACTAGTTATAATAAAAAAAATGTTTTTAATGAATGGATTTCAACATTGAGTTTTATACATGGAATTTTTCATATAGATGTCATCTATATTTTATATTGTAATTTTTTAATATTATAAATACATTTCTTTTATTATGCTTCAAAAAGTTATGTGGGTATATTTTTTGTACCTCTTATTAGTAATTTATGAAAAATATAGGAGAACATAAAATAAAATTATAATTACTTTTTAAAATGTAGAGTAAGATATTTTTTTATTATTATATATGTTATGTTCCTGCCCTCTTTTCGGGAATAAATATAAATTGTACCTATAAGTTTGTTTGGTCGTCGACTGATTGTCTTGTCTCAAGGCTCGATTTAACCCTATCCGATTCAGAGTAATGCATGAATAAATGTATGAAACGTCCGATGACGACTCTGCGAAATTGAGCCTTAGAGTTTCCTGGTTTTCTATCTTACTGAAGATACTTTATAACAAACTCTAATTATTTTGCTTCATTATTTTAATAATACTTTGTCATTACTTGCTAAATCTGACAGTCCCGTATAGTTCTGAGTCGGACCTGTTTCGTGGTTCGGTTTTTGCGAAATAAAGAGACTTTGGGTAAGTGGGTATAACTGTCCATTTTATTTATTCGTCTATCACTTTCATTAATCGCTTTTATTTATATTCGGTTGCTAGATTTTTACAAGATTTTAGTAATTAATATCTGATACTTAAGTTGCTCGCAAGTTCGCGTGTGCCACAGTTAACTAATAAGTCTGTAAAACAATACTTTGCAGCACTACAGAATCGGTACCTTTACCTAGTAGCGAACTTTATCTTTTACGTGCTGTGGATTCTGCCCTTCGAGTATCGCGAATTTTAACTCAATTTGACGGGAAAAATTAAACTTACGTATTCAATTGTACACACTCGCGTGCTATTCACTCACTGTCTCTCTATTTCACTTATACATTCAGTGACGTCGCATGCCGCTGCATATATCTTAGAATACTAATTTAGTATTTAGTATCACTATTAGTGATATTAATAAAATTAAATAATATTAATTAAAATAATAATATATTTTAAAATAAATATATAAGAATAATATATATAATAATATATAATAATATATAATAATATTTAATATTATTATAACATATATAATGTAAATTATATTTTACATTATATTTACATTTTAAATATAATTAAAATAATAAAATTATTAAAAATCGAACATAAATTAAAAATAATACATGAAAATCAAAGATAAATATTTTTTAATTTTTAAATTTTCATGTCTTATGTATAAAAAATTAAAACTTTAAAAGTTTTCAATATTATCATAATTTTTATTTTAATGTAAATGTACATTCGGTACATCGCTATTGCATACATAATATTAGGTCGGAGGGATAGTGAGGGACGGGTAGTGCCTATCAAAAATATATCGAAAACGAATAATTTACAATAAAAATTGCAAGGAATTTTACGACGATAAAAAACAAAAGATATAAGAAAGAAATGAAAGCGCTTTCGTATTCACAGAAATCTAGCTGCTTTTATTGGAAGAGCTTATAGTTGTTTCATGAAGTAGGTACTTTAAATTTCTCGAAAGTAAGGTGTTCGTTAACAATTTTTCGTCAACAGTTATCGTGACTGACCGGGTCGACCTTTTCAAATTCATTTGTTAAAGTTGCGGACGAGTCAACCATGTCCTGATAAATGCACGTTCCTTTTCGGGGTTATGGATAAATCTATTGTCTTAATTTAAGAAATTTACGAGTATGACTACTTTTTAAAATTGTATCAAACAGTATCAAAAATTAATTTGTGATTTTGTAGCAACACAATAAGCTAGGCTTGTCTTCATTAAATATTGAATATGTTGCTACTTTAAACATTTTTAAAAGTAAATTTTAGCTTACATACTATAAAAAACTATGTGCGTGCCTGTGTGTATATGTGATAATTTACTACAAATCATACTAATTATTGTTATTACCAATCTTTTCCAGAAATTCACTTTTTTGATACGCTTGTGTACAATTTTTTTTGCCAGTTAAAAAAAGGTAACAATGAAAAAAAAGATATTGTGAATTAGAGATAAATTATAAACAGAAGATTTTATATTACAACGAATTTTAGATGCATTATATGATAAATATAATTAGTATATATAATTCATAATTAAGTTAAAAAATTATATCGCAATTTCCAGAATAAATTAAATATTCTTACAACATTGATTGTTCGGATAACTAAACCGGATTTAATTTCAATCAGATGTACCAAATAAAAGACTATCTTTATAATATTTATAATTAACATTTAAAAATTTTGTAACGTAAAATGTTTTAAAAAATCTGACATGGCATAAGTTAAACATATTATACAAAGATAAATTATTAGATTATTTATGAAGGATTTTTATATTGATTTTATGGCAAAATCTTTAAATAAGAACTTAAAAATAAGAATTTCAGAAAACAATTTTTACATTTTCAATCAATGATATTACAGTACGAATTTTATTTCTAATATTATATATGCAAATAAATCAACAGGGTATAAATATATTGAACTACTAAAAGAATACCTGTAAAATATTAATTTCTTGAATATTATGATATTAATTTTCATTTTTAAATTATAAAGACAATTTTTACGAGTTTTGTTTATTATTATTACAATTTTCTTACCTCAGATGTTTATTAAGGATTAAAAATTGAAATTTTAAGGAGCTGTCTTATAATTCTGATCTAAAAATAATTATAATTATATTTATTTAACTTATTTATATAATGCAAACCGTATTTACTTGTTAAAAAATAAGAAAATTTATTACTTGAATAAAAGTTACATAAATTCTTAATAAGGCAAAATGAGTAACTATTAACAACGTTAGCAAATCTTTTTGAGTTCGTGAATAGATAGTGAATTATATAATAAAATAAAAAATTAAATTAATTTAAATTTTTTAAAAGAATTATATACGTATATGTAGATTCGAAATAAAAAAATTAATTTTTAGTAGGATTATTATGAATTCTAATCACTTTGTCTCGTTATTATTTCAAACGTATGTAAAATTTCTTTTTTAGATTAAAGGGGCTGAAAATAAAGTTTGGAAGTTTATGATGAAAATTAGTATTGTTTTCGTTTTTTAAAAAGAAAAATTATACAAATGTCCAAATATTATCGCTTGTCCAGATTTTTTTTATTTTTATTAAATAAACATTGTTGAACCTGATCAATAGCGTAGATTTTAAAGATATCTAGAAAAAATAATAATAAAAATATCTGGCAGAGATCTATATCGCGAGTTCGGCAAGCCAGGTCCCGGCCTAGCCTGTGGATGCGCGCCTGATGCTGCCACTGAAGTAGTAGTGTATCAAAAAAGCGGTAGGAGTCGCCTCAATGAGAAAATATAGATATGTAAATGAATGAAATTGTTGTATGAGCCGGAGGGGTAGCGCTAGGCAAAAATAAGACGTGGAAGTGTTGAGAGAAGGGGCCGGTAATGTAACGTGCGCGCGACCCTAGTATTCTCAAGTGCTGTGAGCTCATACGTACTCACATTCGTCGTCATCAGCATGTACACGCATGTTAACGTTTCCCCGTTTGAAAAACTCGCAAAACCTTCCGCTAAATTTTCCTTTACTAAAGAAAGTGCATTGTATTGCTATTTCAATTAACTACATCCTTCTTCGTTCTGGCCTTTAACTAGCCCATATTAATCCTGCTTTCTTTTCGAGGCAATAACATTAGCCTAACCTCCTATTCTATATATTATATTCTCCTGTCCCTTCAGACGATGTTGTTCAAGTAGCCCATACCAAATCATTTTTCCTTCTCAAGGTGAAGACGTTTTTTAACCTCGTTCTCTGATCCTATATTAGCCTGTGAGTTTTGTTGTGTTAAAAGGGTCTTTCACCTGCGAGAATTTAACTAAATTTTAACATACTCAGGGTGGGTTTACGTGTAATATTCACATGTATTACAAATAATATTAGCGGTATTTGTCTAATACCGCTAAAAATTTTGTAAATTTTAGTCGATAAGTTTATGAAAGTTTTCGCTAAAGAATTCACAAAATAGTTATATAGTTTAAGCGAAGAATCTATATCATCTGTATTATCTTTGTACAAATGTATAAATAAATTGGATTGGCCATTGATCCCTCGTCTGATCATGTCCGAAAATCCGTGACTAATCGAGTTCAGCTGAGTTTTTTTTTTATATATTAGATAAACTGATACGTAATTGTTCTTTATAATATTGTACTAATTATGTTTGTAAAAACTCATGTTACGGTTGTTAGTTTATCCCACATTGTCTGAATTACGTTCGGTACTGTGTTACTTTAATAAGTTTAGCATTTACAGATTCCCTTTATTGTAAATTTAATCAGTCTATTTCAATAATATTTAATTTTGGCTGGCAACTCTTTGAATATCAGAAACTTTCTTTGTATCATTATATTTTTGTATCTTAATTACAATCTAGTCAAAAAGTTTATCTTAGCCTAATGAATAATTTTAAAATATAGTGTTATAAACTAAAAGGATGCCCCTAGTTCCATTACTCATTTAACCCAATTCTTGCGTTCCCTTCACAAATAAGACTGATTCGGCCTTGAGTTTGCCGCGTGGAAGTCGACTCACGCAAAAGATAAAATAACTTCACGTATAATTATCGAATGGTATACTTTGACCGATTCATTAATTTGATTGCAAAAAACATCTCACACCACAAATTTATCGTCGAGAAAAATTAGTGTAGAAGTATTTTCATTATAAATATCAAGAAATTGTGATTGAATTATTGTACTTTCGAAATTTATAAAAAAAATTGGTTCAAATAAACGGAACGATGAATATGCGTCGTTATAACTTAATGGCGAAATAAAGCTTTCCGAACTGTAGAATTTTTTGTATTCAAAGTCTTAAACTGCTTGTTGCTTTTATAACGATTTTTTGTTGTTTATAAATTATAATTTAATGATAATTGATATGCTCTTCTCTAAAGATGTAAGGAATTTAGCGAAAAAAGAGGAATCATTCATTGTTTTCACGTAAAGCCTTGTATTCGATGTTTGAACGCAATAGATTAATCGATTTCCCTGAAAATGGTAGAAATAATTTAATTCAATATCGTTTTTCATTTTATAATCTCCAAATACAAATAAAGTAAAAAATACAGAGATTTTTCCACAAATTACACCTTCTTTTTATTGGGGGATTAAGCTTATGATAAATTTATTTATACGAACGATCTGTGGGAGAGAAAATACGAGGATATTAGTAAACGTGTCGTTTTTATTTAAATTCTGACCGATAAAAAAGTTTAACGAAGCATGTAACCGAGTTTATTAAAATGTTTATATGCTCGATTTTAACTTTAGTCCCAAGAAGTGGAGCGACATTTTCCGATGAACCGAGTGCAACCCCAAAAGCCCAATCCAATCATGAATATTATTACGGCTTGCGAAACTACAACGATTTCGAAAAAGAGCTAAGAGGCCGACTGCAATCCAGTACCACTAATGTTTTCGAAACATACATGGTATTTTTTGTAAACGCATAAATGGACAATCGAGAAACAAATTAACTGTAGTTGCTTCTGGTTGTTCGAAGTGTTTACGATAATTGAAGAAGGGCTACGAAATTTTAATAAAACATTACAGTTTGACTAAGTTTAATTAAAATTGAACCCTTTTTAAGGTACACATAGTCATAAAGAACAACCTGGATGTAAAAGGTCACTGGAATTTTAGAATTACGTATTTATAATCTTCTTATTATTTTTTTTTCGAATATAATTTATTATACATAATAGATATTTAGTTTTTGTAGGCTTTTCTCATGTTATTAAGTTCAAGTTCATGAAAAATTTTTTTCATGTAGTTATAAACTATAAAAAATTATTGAAATTGTTACGACGCTGCTTGTTTTCACGCCTCTCTTTTCCGTGTTATACATAGATATATATTATGAGGGGAAAACTCGAAAGCGGCGGCGGGAAGCAATGATCGCGCCTTGTTTATTTTTATAAATTTCATTATTCCTATTAACAGTCAGTACTCATTTAGATTTAAGCTGTTGTTAAGTATATAATATTATTTAATTTTTTTTAGTTATAAAAATAAAACTCTGACCATGCATCGCGCCGATGGAACGAGGATCCAAGAAATTAATTTTAGTACAATTATTTATATTGCGTCTCGTCATACTACTCCCCTTACCTTGCTGCTCTCATTCTACCAAACCCTGGAGCCAACAAGCTCCTTCGTAGAACCATCCATCCTTTCTGTACCACGAGTATAACACCCAGTGTCAAAAATTATAAACTGTTTACACAGAATATAATCATTTGCTTATAGGTGAATTAATTTATATTTAGTAATTGTAGCAAGAGCTCGCGTGCACGCATATTGAAGAAAATTTGATAACTTTACGCGTAGAACCAATGGTTGGTTTTTATTTCGCAAATGATAGATTAAAATTAAGCAAATGCAATTGATTACAAAAAAAATAAACATAATTAAAATCGTCGACTCGACGGGACGAGGCTTTGTTGACATACGCGGCAAGTCAAGTTGCCTTTTCATACGTTAACGAATCAAACGGGTGGATAGATCGATCACTTACATATCACAGCAACACTTCTTAAAAATTAGGATTAAAAGGAGAACTAATACCAATAAGAATAAAGGAGAGAATAGAAGATTTTTCTTCCCTTTAAGCGTGGAGGATTGACGACCTTTTCTCTGAACGTCCACAAAAAAAATTCAGTAAAGCCGCGGAATATAAAAATATAGAAATAAGATGAAGAGAGTTATGAAGTGAGAAAAAGAGTAACGGAAACGTGTACGGGACAACCCATAGAAATTTAGTGAAAAAGAAAGAAGCTTGTGAGGCCAACATTGTATTAGAGAAAGCGTCTCACCTGCATAAAGTTACAATTTTTTCTGTTTATTTCCATTTGTTTTCTTTTTTTACCCATTTTGTGATTGGGGTAGTTGTGTACTTAAGCGGTATATCACAATAGCAAGCTACACAACAAAAATGTAATCAATGAATATTTTAATTATAACGAACATTACGTGACGCGCAGTGAACTCCCTCCCCATATGACTAAAACGAGGGGTATTCCCAAAATATTTTTTAAATGGCTTGCGGCATATAAGACACCACTACCAATTAGAAAGGGAGGGCGTCCAAGAGGAATCGAGAAAATTTGGCCTCACGAGAGAAAACTCGCTATAGGATGAGGACTTGGAAGATAGCGAGCGAAACGATAGGTCACGAAGTAAAGCGACTAGCGTCGATGACATCAGCGTTGTAGAGGACCAGAGGGAGTCAAAGCAATAGTGGAATCCGCAGTATCTCGAGCTAAGCGAAACCCTGCATCACGAGCGCTGAGCGAGTACCTCGTACCTCGCCTTGCTGCCGAGGGCTAGCGGAGTCCAAAGGTGTTTAGCGCAGACTCCGATAGATTATTGTTTTCCTTTTTTTGTATATATTTTTCATTCTTTAGGGCTTTACACGTATTTTGGGTGACTTCGTTCAACAATCTTAGCCCAATTCGGCGTTATTAAGCCTTCTAAACAGCTGACAGCGAACTCAGCTGTCTCCAAAGCTGAGCATGGATTCCCTTCTTCCGCACGAACGAGCGAATGTCTCGCTTCGTCGGCTTAATTTTATTAACCTAGGCTAATTACTTTTTATTCTGTATATTATTATTATATCAGCGAATTATTTTCTTACATTATTTGCGTTTGTATTTTTTTATAGATTTAATCAAAGGCGTGACCACGATAGACCAGCGAAAAACTTAAATTAAAATTTTTTTTATTTTTTTTTCTCTTACGCCTTTCCTGCTCCATCCTTCGTACGGCTATCCTATATGATGACGAACCTTGGAGCCGGCAAGCTTCATCCTAGTACTATCCTTCCCTCCTTTGTACATTTAGTGAAGAAGCCCGCATCACACAATTATTATGATATACCATTTTTATTACTTAAAAAATATTTGACTTGATTTGATTTGAAATATTCAATTAGTATAACTGTTAGGTAAAAAAGGCATGTTTTGCCTCAAAAGACCAGCCTACGCTAGTTTTGAATGCCCGCGTTCAATTTGACCGTTGAAAGTGTTTTTATTTGCGTTTAAATTTAAGCAACAAAAGCATGAGTATGTTCGGAAAATATGTTTTTTCCGAACATACGGGTCGTAACAAGAGATTAGTTCGGTTAAAAGAGTAAAGTTATCGCGTTCGGAAAATATGACCACGATGTTGATTTCCAGAAACTATGTTTTCGCGATGAACCGTCTCCTTATTATATTGAATACAAGCGATGTCTTCGACCATGTGCCGTTTTAGTTATTTGATTGCGCCTAGGCAATGCAACGGAAAGGTCCCTTCGGAAAAACAGACCCCTTTTTTGTATTGCATACGGTTCGCGTGGGACCGACCGTGCGAAAGACAATTTATGACCGCTCGAGAAAAAGACCATTTTTCGCGACGAAAGGGTCGGACTGTATTGACCGCGATATTTTCGTCTTTTACGCCCAATGTACGCTAATAAGCAATAATTATGTTCGGGAAAGGCATCCTTTACCGAACATATTATTGACGCACATTAAAACGATGTTTGCGATCCGATATTTTCGTTAACTTCTAAAGACAATGAGTTATTTTTGAAAGTCAAATAACAATGCGATTTTGTTCGGCCTGTAAATAAATTTTCACCCTCCGGATCACGACGGGTAACAAATATTAAGCCTTAGAGTTTTCCCTATTATCTAACCCCTCTCTCGGGAGTTTTTCGCCTATGCGTGGGCCTCCCACCCTGTGGAACTAAAATTAAGCAAAGAACTGCGAGTCGTTTAAATAGCGGACTCTTGTAAGACTCGGTCAGTTCCCTTAAAATCGTCAATAAAGTACATTAAAAACGCATCTTCACTTAGTCCACTCATTTTCCTCTAACTTTGGATCTCCTTACGTAAAGTAACGAGATCATTACGGAGCAGAGATACAATTGCGTATAATACTGCGATGTAACACACCGCGAGGAAGAGCAATCTCTTAAAAGTGCAGCGAGCACCCTCGCGAAGTCTTAACATTGGTCCTTCGAGCCAGATATCCCGCGACGCGAGTGGAGGTTATTGATAAAGGTGAAGAGTGTGTCGTTTTTAATGTGAAAAGTGTTCATGGGAATAATCAGAGATTCTGAAATTCTCTGAAACCATCGGACATAACTTTAAAGACGCGTGGAACTCAAAATTGTTGTAAAGATATTCACAACACATGCAAGAGTGTTAATAACTTGGAAGATTTTGAAAGTAAGTAAAGTTAACATAACAAATACAAGGTTCCTTTTGCAAATAGTGTAATTGATGCAAAGAAACCATTTTGAGTATTATCGAACATTTGAACATTGAACAGAAAGTTATTCAGAATAAATCGAACGCAATTGTGTGGTAATAGCTGATCGTCTTTGTTAAGAAAATTGTTGTGCATGAAATTGCAAATTTTCTACATTGGAACAAAATATCTACGGATATTTTGTTGAAAAAATAATTGTGCAAAATTGGAACTTTGCACATTGATACAAAATACACAAGGGTATTTTGTTAAGAGAATAATTGTGCAAGAGATTGCAAATGTTCTACATTGGAACAAAATATCAACGGATATTTTGTTGAAAAAATAATTGTACAAAACGAGAATTCGGAACATAATTTAGTTTAAATTAAATATGACCTGCTTTTTATTTTTGACCAATTTTTTTTATCTAGGTACAATACATACAATTATAGAATAAAACTACGATTGCGATAAAAAAATGAGAAAAATATTCAAAAATATTTACCACATTGTATTTGAAATAAAATTTTTTTTATTTAATAGGAAAACATTAATACAAATTATGAGCTTTAAATTAATTAAATTGTTTTTTTTAGTTAAAAAAACTGATATAATAAGATTCACTTTTTATATCAAGCAGTTTCCAGTTTGAGTAGTAATAATACCATTTTTTTTAATTTAAGTAATATTTATTTTATGGAATAAAGTAGTATTTTATATAATATGTAAGCAACAAATAAATTTTCTGTAAAAGTTTTCACCTATAATTAATAGTATCAAGAATAACAATTTACTTGTAATTATTAATAGGTGATTTTCATATTCTTGTGACGAGTCCTGATCGTCCCTCAGCAAGCTTCTCCTCCAACTGTAATATATAAGAAAAGCCACTTACAAAAGGTAGACCTAAATTTAAAATTACTCATTGTGGAGGGATGAGGGGTAATGAGGGCAAAATACAAAACTGCGTCCTGGCGCCGGTAAACATCGATTGCGTGGAAAAAATGGCCCGTGCTGCAAATTGGGCGCCAGCACCCAGTGCGTTTGGATTGGCGACGAACCGGATCGTCGCGTTGGTCGTAAAGGACAATATTTGGGAATTAAATATTTTAATCCACAAACCACCATCCAATTTTGTAGAAAATGGCGTAACCGCGGGTATTCGAAAATCTGAGCGCAGATCATGTTGAGATCCGTATCACCTCATACTGCACCGTGAGTAGAAATAAGCCCTAAGTAAATCTATAAATAACATGTATATATTGAAATTTTTTTTTAAATAAGCCAAAAATTACCTATACTGCTATTGCTTAGTAAAAAGCCAATGCATATAATAACAAAATTACAAAGAAAAATACGATTTTGTAGATAAAGTGACCAAAATTTTAACTATATCTTATGTAATATAGATAATGATAAAAATACTCATCACTTTCATAAATAAGTTTTGTGCTTACCAATTTGTTTCATTCGGAGTATATCCTTTACATAAGTTATATTAGTAGCAGATAGATAGACATGAGAATTAGAATGCTTGTTAATGGACGTGGTATTTTTCCTTTGGGGAGCCCATTACTTCATTGTTCCTAATAAAATGTCAAGAAAAGTGTTCAAAATTACAATTTATGAAAATTCAGATTCAAATTCAAAAATTTAGATTATATTTTTGTGCATTTTTCTGGCAAGAAAAAGATAGTTTAGAAGTTTTAGTTATGAAAATACTGAAATATTTAGTACAGAGGGAACGATGTTTCGTTTGGGATAATATTTGTTTTTTTTTTTATACGTATTGTTCATAATATTTTAGTGCTATTCAAAAAGTTTCATTTCTTTAGCTAGCTGAGAAGTTATAACACCGTAAATCGTATTGTCGTTAATATTTAATGTAATTTTCATTATTATTATTATATATGTAAATTTTTTTTTTTAATTGCTAAAATAATAAACAGTGACTCATTATTTTTGTTGCCTTTTTCAATTACGCCCCTTCAATCTACTCTCCCCACCCCGCTGCCCTCATCCTACCAAATCCTGGATCCTGTGAAATCCATCCTAGCATCACTATCCCCTCTCTGTGAAAAACTCCCGTGACATGGCGGGGAGGGGTCACCGCTCGTAGGCTCGGGCGATACGGATGATTATGTTTCCATAGCATACGTTTGTCGGATCTTGATGCTTATCCGGAGCGATGCTGTTCCTCGAGCAGTTTGAGGAACTTTACCCCTTTTGGTATATAACCCCCTTTGGTGTCTGTAATGATTTCTAGCTGAAATACCTCACCATTCCAGGAAAGATGGTCTAACTTCTTTCTTTTATATTCAATCAACACTCTATTTTTCGGAATCAAAATTACATTTTAAATTTTCTAAACAATGTTTATGTACTTATAAATTAGGAATGGAGACTACCGAGTCATACTCATTACAATATATAGTAATCAAATATTAACGTATGATATTCAACTTTCCTACAAGAAGTACAGATATTAGAAAAACATAAATCTGTTAATAAAACATTGACTTTTTAGTCGATTTCAAAACTGAAGAATACAAACTTATCTGTATATAAATTTAATGGGGATTTTATTATTTAAATTTTCATTTATACATTTTTAAATGTAAACTATATTATATAATATTAAAATACTGAAGTGTAATACACGTTTATGCATTAATTAAAATTTGTATATAAATTTTTTAAATACAAAAAAAACAACAATTTTTTTTATAAATTAAAAATTGTGTTTTTAAAATAATTGTGTAAATAATAATTTTTATAAATATCAGTTTTATGATGTATTAATTATTCATTAAAGATAAAAAATATTTTTTTAAAAAGTCAGTGTGTATTTTACTGAATCTATATTATAATGGTAGTTAATAATAAATGTTTCAAACGCAAAATCTACTAATTGAATTCTGGTTATATTTTACTCTAGTCGCATTTACGCAATACTTAAAAAATAAAGGCTTTTAAAATAAAAAGCAGATATTTAATGTTTTATTCATTTAAAAAAATCTTGAAAGCTAATATATTCAAAAATTAAATATATGATAAAAATCGAATATAGGAATATATTTGGCATTGAGAATACGATGGTTACAAGATATATTATACTACAAAAATTATGTTAAATACCTAGGTATAAAAATAGACAAAAAATTACACTTTAAAAAATGTTGAAGAATTATAACTATCAAAATAGCATCTCTCCATTTCTCATAAAAAAAAAGGATTTTCGAAAGAAAATATTTAAGAGTGTGCTTAAATATACATAGAAGCGCTCACTCTACTTATAAAATGTGGCTAAAATACAACGCATAGATTGTCACGTACGGCAAATAACATGAAACCATATCGAAAATTATGTAAATATTAAAGAAAACACACTAATTCAACTCGCACTATAGTGCGTTTCGTATAGTTCGGATATACCAAACCCATTATACCACAAAGCGACACTAATGAGTAGGTACATACCAACAAGGGCGTTTTTATATCTAGATGAAAAAACTCTAAGATAAAAGTAACATACAAGTAATTTAATACAACAACAGTAATTACTTTAAGCACATTATGCATAGCCCAAATCTAAATGGGAAAACTAAAATTAGAAAATGAGATTTCGATAAACGAATATCTAACATAGATATGTTAGATAAATATAGAACTAATACGAAGAATTTCGGATAGCTAAATAACTTTTTATTTTCAATTTCACTCAGTTTCATTTAACTCCGTATATCCGCATAAACAAAATTACTTCCTCCCAATTTTTTTCAAACCAGTTCAATGAATAAGTATAAAAATAAAGCAACAAACTAATAAAGCTCTTCGCTAGCCTAACAATAAAACAAGTAGCTTGAATTAAAAAAGGGAAAAAACAATACCTTTGTTACAATCATTTACAATTAAAGTTACTAGTCTTTAAGAACATTATTTTAAATACATTTCTTATATATCTTATATATCTAAAATATATTTTTTAGTTTTATTTTTATATTTTGGCTATAAAAAAAATTTAAAAAGAAAAAAGTTCTAATTTTTTTATTCAATTAGATAGATGTACGCTAAATTTCCAATCTTTATCATAGTGTTGTTGTATCTGTTGTATGTTGTTGTAAATATCACATTTATATGAATTCGAATTGTCGAAATTTAGGGTACATTTATAATAATTTTTCAAATAGTGAATGAAATATTTTGGAACTATAAGTATAAGAGAAGATCAAGTGTTATAACGGTTTCTCCCTTCGCAGGACCGGGACACGCGGCACATAGCTTTGGGTCGGCATTGCACCTATCGCAATTATTGATTAATGTCTATCGGTTGTCAGTCGACGCCAAGTCGCCGATTTTCCCCAAGTGCCTAGTATTGTCAGCCGAACCAGGGCCTATGGCGTGGAAAAGGATGACCCCAATGTCCTCAGTCTAAGTAGAAAACATAGGCGATCGTAACTAGAGTGGTGCTCGATAGTTAAACAACAAAATCAAAGCTGGTCTGAGACTGATATCAGGTACTTAACAGACTAGCAAACATATCTAGAGTAGAATTAATATTGGTCCCTGCACATAGTGGCGTTAAGGAGTAGCTGTTGGACCGGATTGGTGTCCTTTTCCCGCTCATCTAGGGCTTGGTGGTGGATGAACTTCTCTCCATGTTGTGCACCAAGCCTCGTCCTTCGAACCGGATGGCTTGCCGTGTCCGACCTATGCGGTACCTGCACGCACCAAGCCTGCTGGCCGTGACCGACCGCCGCGTATCCCGCACTAGGCCCGACCGCAGCGAATCCCCACGCACCCAGCCTCGCTTTAGCCTATCCCTTGCTCACTCTCTGGAGCTACGTTGGATCGCCTGGTCGCGGCGACCTACAGATGTCTTCCCCGTTGGGCTCTTCGACTTCCTTGAGCACTCACTGGTCTCTTGCGATCACACACTTTGTACGAGAAAATCGTCGCGCTTCGGGAAAACCTTGTGTGTCTTTTCCTTCACGCCGTTTTTCCAACTACCCTCGCAACTGCGCTCGTGACCTCTCTGACCCTTTGTCCTTTGTTCGGCTCCCCTCCCATCGTTTCTCGGGTCCACAACGGCGCCCTCCTTCGCGCCCCTCTTTACGCGGTACGAGCGCTTATCAGCCCCATTGTTGGACCGACAAGCCGCCCGCCGTTCAGACGCAATTCGGCCCAAAATGGCCCGAACATGTATATTAAAATATATAAAAATACTCAAGTTTTAAAATATAAATCAGATGTTTATTGGAATAATATTCCAATATAAATAGTTGTAAATGAAATTCTTTCTAATAAAATGTAATTTAATTTAAGTAACTAAAAAAATCAATAAATAATAAAATTTATTAATTTGAAACTGTATTTAATTTATGATGTTCTCACCTTCATCGTACTCGATTATAAATTAACCCTGTCGTCGTGGTTGTCAATCGATTATGTTGTCTCAAAGATCTGTTTAATCACATCTTTATTAGAGTTTTACCTGAGGTTTGAAATTTTAGGTGGGCTCCACAAAATCTTGAGTTTTCGGGTTGCTCCTAGTTTTCTGTATTCGTGTAGTTAATATAGAAGTTACTGTGTTACTACTTTGTTAGTATTATGATTATCCAAATTATCATCATCAGTTATATTATCCGCTAAATACTTATTACCTGACGTAACATGACGTGGGACCAGGTCACAGGGTAAGGTTTTGCGAAATAATGAGGTCGGAATTATGTTTAGTAATTCGTTCTAATTTTGTATCAACATTACTTTTCTTTTTACAAATATTCACTTCCTTTCACATATCAAAATTTTCAAAATATATTTTATTTTTTACTTTCTCGCTCTCAGCTTTACCTATGTTACTCTAAATTAACAGATTTACGAAACAGTACTTCACGGTGGCGGCTTTATATAGCACATGCATAAGAGCTTTTAAATTCTATGTTTAAGCATAAGACACTTCTCCTTTCACCACCGTGCCTCGTTAACGATCTAACTAGTTCCCCTTCCGTCTCCTTGCAAAGTCAAATTAGTCCACTTCATCCTCTTGTGCCGCGCCCTCAAGCTGGTGGTCGCTCACTACACTATGTTCACTGCTCGCACTCATCGCTTCTCACGCCATCCAATCTTTACTTCTGAACATAGTCTGTTTCTATTAACATAAGAGCACCCAGATTTGTTCTATATTATTTTTTTCGGAATTCGCGTACAGTTATACCATTCTCATTTAAGCTCAAGTACCGCTTTCCTCCAAACCATATATTTTCACTTCCAAACCAACACATAAAATATAGCTGTAAAATTTGCATGAGTTTACATACTCATTTACACTCAATCACCTAGGGGGCATTTTATACGCGGGCACACGCTTCTCGCATTCATGCATGCTCTTTATTTTAACTCAGGTATTAACGACGACACTGCCGTTAAGACTGAATAGTTAAAAATATCACATGTTAAAGTTTTTCGTTGATAATTAATGTATTTTCTATCTCGTAGTATAATTATAAAAAATTGTATTTCTAAAACGTATGTACATTCAAATTTGTAATTTGTTTTGAAGCTACTGAAATATATATTTCTTTAAATATATAAGAAAGCATTTGGTAAAAATATACATAATATTAATCATGATTATATTTCAATCGAATTAGTTATTCAGTTATACTTAAATACTTAGAAGACAGTAAAATTTACAAAAGTTACTTTAAAAAAATTTTTACTTTCTAATAAATATAACAATTTTCCTTTGTTTTATTAGTAAATTAATCTTTTTTCCATTATTTAAGTCTTTACGAAAAATTCATATGTTTTTCTTTATGTTTAAATTATTTTTTGGTCAATAAGTAATTTTATAAGAATAATAAAAATTATTTCTAGTCATTAATTAAATAAAAACATGAGATAATATGAAAATTATTACTTTTTCTTCTAAAGTCAAATCTTCTGGTGTATTTTATTGACAACTAGATATATGAGTTGTTATTTTGATTTATGATTTACATATTTAATTTTTAATAATATATTATAAGATATATCAAAAACCTTAAAAAAATGAGGAACTGATCCACGATAATCAATCAAATTAAAGATTGCAGTTTTTATTTAAAATCAAGCACAAGCACAATTTACTATAGGTATGTACCTAGTAGTAAAAAATATATTTATTAAAAAAAATTTTTATTTATAAGGTAGTATACAGTAAGTGCAATTTTTTATAACAATTAGAATACAAAAATTCAATAAAAAACTTGTAGATATTTAATAACTACTATGTATGTACAAAAGCACCCACTGAATTTGCTTTAAATATTTATATTTTTTAACCATGAATAAAAATTAATCTTGTATATAAAATAAGAGAATCGTCTTCAGGTAATTTTTTTCTATCTTATTTTGTGCATATTTTAGATATCAACATTAATTTTTTTATCTATCTATTCATTTGTTTTTATGCATTCACAATAAAATAAATTTTAATATATATATATATTTTTTTTTTATATAACATAGACAATATACTGAGATATAAATAAATATTAAATATATCAAAATAGACAATATACTGTGGAATAAAGTAATACGTTACTAAAAAGGAACAAAAACGTTTTCATTATTTGTAAATTTCTAACTATAATGTGATGTGAACTGAATCGTAATTTTTAGGAAAGTGTGGCTGATATTTAATACACCCGGTATTTATACTCAAGTCGATTTATTTGTTTTTATTTTTTTTCTTCTTCGTTGCTTACCTCGTCTTCAATGGACACAAGGAAACTATAGCCGTTGTACCGATCCCAAACGGGATGAAAAGAATACGAAACCCCGTCATTATACTACTATTATAATTATTACTAATATTATTTGTACATTCATCTTTTTTCATATTCAACAAACGGCGCCGACGACCAGAGGCTTTATATTTAAACAAAATTAACTTATTTGTCTCTTTTAATTTAATTACGCTTATTCCTAATCTTCTACTTTCTCCGCTTGTTTACATCCCATTAAACCCTGCAGCAGGCGAGCTTCATCTCAGCACTACTTCCCTCTCTCTCTAATGTAGATGGAGACACCCGTGTTCAAGACATTTTATTAAAATATATCATACGATGTAGGCAATATGACGTAATGGAAAGTAAAAGGCAAATACGTTACAGCAAACCGCTTTTTTCTAGATCTCATTCTGTTACTCTTTAGTGTTTATGATATTGATTAATAATTATGTGAAATTATCTTAAGAAAATTAAGTAATAGTAACAAGTGTCAAAAAATGCAGAATCGGTATCAGATATTTTATGTTTAACTAAGACTGAAAATTATAATTTGCTATTATTAATTCGAGTAACTAAAACGCTTATTATAATAATATAACATAATTTTAAAAATATAATATGTTAGATAATTATGAACTAATGAATTTTGTTAAAAAAAATGTATATATATATGAAAGAGATAGGAAAAAAAGAAGGGGAAAAGATTTATCATAAGAAACTAGTTTCAATTTTATGAATGTATGATGACCTGCAAGGACATTTGGAATTTATTAACTGCACCAAGATAACAATAATAATGACATACAATCTCTTGAAGTTCCAATCATACTCTCAATGGTGTAAATATAGTTCGATTAATGCTATAAATCAAACACTTTAAAGCAGCGAAACTGACATTAGTAAAATGATAAAGACAATATCAATATTATTGATAATCAATACGGTAAAATACGTTTTCTGTATTAATAAAAACATGACTATACATACTCGCTATAAATTATGTAAATTTTGTTCAAAAGCACACAAGTTTTAATTTTACAGATACTGATTACAATAGCGATAAGTGCAAGTAATCTTTTTTACTTTTTATGTGTACATGCCCAATAACAAATATTTAATGTTTTAATTTATTTTTTGGATTTGTACGATATTTCCTTAAATTTATAGAATTTATAACATTCTTTAAAATTATAAATGGAAATTAGAAAAATACTCTTACAAAGTTTTTATTATAATATACTTAAATAAATATTTAGTTGATTCTGTAGAATATTGTAATCTAAAAAATGATTTCGTTATCAGTTTCGTATTATGTAAGTTAGTATTTGAACAAGAGTATTAAAAGCGATGTATTTAGAAAAACAATGTATAAAAAAATTTATTACGAAACATAAAGAATTAAGTCCTTGTGTAAATAAGATTTTTTATAATAATATTTTGACGGATGCTGCCCGTCCCTCCGTACCTCTCCTCTCCACACAATGTGATGTATGCAATAAGCGACGTATCAAACGTTTTAATTTTAAATTTCTCCGAGTAGCAGGGTAATGGGTGAGGTGAGAACACGAAACAGTGTCCCAATGGTGGAAGTGGATCCTATCAAGCAGCGCTAGTAGCCGGGTAATACGGCGATGAAGCACGTGACAGACCAGGAGGTTAGAGCCGTAATAGTGGAAGGGGCGATCGAACCCTTGGAGAATCCCTAGAGTTCGCCCGTAATATTCGCGCAAAAGAAAGATGTTAACTACAGATTTTGTATCGATTATCGAAAATTAAACGAGGTGAAACAAAAAAGAACGCTATCTGTTACATATAAGCGACGCTGGAGAAATTAAAAGAGGCGCAATATCTCTTCACTATCGACTTGAAAAACGGTTATTGGCAGGTAGCGTTGACGCTGGAGAGCAAACCACTTACGGTATTTACTATACTAGGGCGAGACCTAATGCAATTTCGCATCAACCCGTTCGGTCTTCACTCCGCTTCGCCATGTTACAGCGGTTCACGGTTCACATTAACTCGGTCATCACGCCTGCGCTTGAGCCCTGCGTGTTTTCCTACTTAGATGACATCATTATTATCTCAGCGTTGTATGCGGAACAAAAGCCTAGTCGAACGTGTTTTTTAACTGTTATGTAAAGCATGATTTAAATCCATATGGGAAAAGAGCCACTTTGGTGGGAGGCGACTCATCTATCTGAGATACGAAGTGGACAAAAGTGGAGGACTCAATATGTCGGTCGTCCTGAAAATAAGTTTTTCCACTACTCCACGGGATTTAAGGAAATTTAATGGGCTTGTCTCCTGGTACAGGAGGTTCGTACCAAATATGTTCACAATTATAGCCCCCTTAAATAAGCTTTAACAGAGCAGGACACACTGGAAGTGGGGAGAGTCCCAGCAGTAGGCGTTCGACAAGATAAAACGTTTACTTAGTAAAGAGCTGACCTGCCCGGATTTTACGGTGTCCTTCACAATTCAAACTGACGCACTAATGAGGTCCTGGCAGCTGCGCCCACGCAGATCATCGGAGGGCACAAGTGCATCATCGTGCGTATGCGAGTACTCCGATGGTCCGAGGAGGATTGAATTTGTGCAGCCTGAACTACGAGCGAGTGAGTACCTCGCCCTGTTGTCAAGACCTAACGAAAGCCGAAAGTGTAACGCGATAGCACCAATTTCGTTTTTTTCATTCCTCCATTTATTTTGTTTATTTTTTTCTTTCTCTCACTCGTCGGGATTTATTTATTTTGCCTATCTTTAACTATTGCCTTTAGCGAGCGCGAGCAGTTGAACAGCGACATCTGTTATCTACAAGGCCGTACGAAAGTTCCTCTACCTCATTGCGCGCGACCTCGAACCTGGCTAACAAACGACAGTATTACCAATAATTATTGTCTTTACCATTCTTGTAATTCATTTTTTCTAGACGCACAATAAACGGTGACGCCGCACGGAGTGGCCGGATAAGTAGATTAAATTATATTTTTGTTAATGTATTTTTTTTGCATACATCTTCTCATTCTATTCTCTTCATCCTGATTCTCCTCATTCTACAGAACTGGAGTCGCCTGGAGCAGGCAAGCTCCATTGTAGCATTATTACCCTCTCCCTTCTATGCATCACTAGTGGAGACGTCCCAATATAATTAATTATATATGAAAACGATATATATCTATAATATATACGTCATTGCATTTATTGATGGGTTTTTATTAATTTCTGCAATTTATAATTAAATAGAATAAATCTAAGATTTGATCTTTATATTTTATAACATTTCTCGACTCATTTATCCATTACTACACTTTTCTTATGTTTATTTAATTAATAGTTATAGATACATGTATTTTTAAAATTCATCCTGAAAATTAGATAAAGACGATTCTTACATTATTTTAAATATAAATACAATAATTACAATTTTCTTGTTCATATCCTTTTTTATTTATTTATAAAAACTATTTATTTTTATTTATAAATTATTTTATTTTTAAAAAAAGTTATACAAACTATAAAAAATCAAATAATTAAAATTTATACACCGCCAAATATTATATAAGAATTTAATGATGTAGTTTTACATAGAAATTATACTTTACAATATAACATATGTAAGCACAATTCACAACATTTGTAGGAAACATTTTTCATTTCAAATATACAAAAAATATTATTTCGATTGATTAAATATTTAAAGTAGTAAATTGTCTTATAAAACAAAAATGATAACGGTTTCATTAGTATTAGTTATGGTAACGGCTATTAAAGAAAAAAATTTTGACGGTTCCAGCTAACTTATTTACAAATTTACTTTTAAATGTATTTTCGTATATTAAGAGTTTTTTTTTAATTTAACTAAGAAAACATTAATATTGATATAAAAACTGTATATTTTTTCTTATATTAAACAGATTATATAATAAATATACCATAAAAACATCTGCTCTGTTATATTGTAATTTTTTATTTAAACTAGTATGTTTTGAATGTATACTATAAAAAATTATCAAGAATGTTATTTATTAAATATTTCAAGAATAAATAAAAGTAAATTTAAATACATTTACTTAAATATTAAAAATTGTAGGCATGTAGCTATTTATAGGATTTTCAATGTCTAATAGCATTTATTCTTAGGCTTATTTATTCTTTAAATATACTGTATACAAATTATGTATTTTAATCAAATTTCAGATTCAGATATTATATTTTCAGATGTTAATAAATTTATAATTCGCACATTCGCAGTAATCATAAAAAGGAACACAATTTTATGGTATTGTTATTTTTATTCATTGTTCTGCGCATCTTCATCTAATTAATGCCATGAGTATGTACATTATGTAAAAACGTGCCTTACATATTGCACGACTTGAATATATTTTATGTAGATGTATATTAAAAATATAATATCGTAAAATAAAATATCTCACATTTAGCAGAATTTAAAAATTTTTTTACTTTTTAAGAATAATATTTACTTGAATAGACTTAATTTATTAATTGAATAACAATTAAAAAATTATATATTAAAAATAAATTTTTAGTAATGTGTAGATTTATTTTTATAATTTAATATCGTCAAAAATTTAAATGAAGTATTGAAAAATCTTCATAAATCAGAAAGATATCATATGATATAAAAAGTTTTTTTCAAATTATACGATATTAAAAAAAAATTCTTACTTAATTTTTATAGTGTGGAAAATAAATTGAAACATTAAAAAAAATATTTCATAATATAATTTGTGGAAATTTACAATAAAATATAAGAATTTTACGAATTTCTTACATCATAATTGCTTAAAATTGTGTTATTTATATTTTCGTAATATGTGCATTGATAATTGCTATTGATAATTGAGATACAATTCGACTTTTATGTTGAACTATTTTTCCTTGTAAAGCTAAAATTCTAAATCTTTAAGTTCCGAATTTTTATCCTAGAGGATAAAAAATAAAAATACGAGTAGGAATAAGAAATAAAATTAAAAAATGCGTGTCATATATTATGCAATAGCTTTTATAAATATTTAAATACTGCCTTGTTTAGAAGTACATTTTTCACCTCGGATATTGATCTAATGCTTTAAGCTTTCTATTCATGTTTCACAACCACTACGTTTTTTGTCAATTACAGATAATTTATGAACGTTTGACGCGAGTTAAAATAAATTTATTTGTCAACATATTGCTAGAAATTCTATTAGAAAAGCTATTTGGACAATAGTTTCACGCAATGCTAATATAAAAATTTTATATATTCTTCTCTAGTTCTAATCAGAAATTTTTTTTAATATGTTTTTAAAATAATTAAAAATATTAAAAATATGGAAAATAATGATATGATATTTATATATATATAATGCATAATTTTAGGTATTTTTTCAAATTATCTTTAAAATCAATATTTTGTGTAAAATAATAACTTTTTCTAATGAAAATAATTAAAAAACAACCATTGAGCACGATATACTAATATGTATTGTGTACACTTTTAATTTGTAAATTTTTTTATATAATGAATTTTTTCTGCTAGAGTGAAATTTTTTATTATTATTTTAATTATATAAAAAAATTGTATTTACAACTATAAGAATATACGTATTAATGATATTGCACAATACGTATTTAATGTAAATATTTTCGATGTTTAAAAATAAATGAGCTAATTTTAATCAAACTTTTTATCGTCTTTCCATAAATGAATATGATTTTTAAAATTATAAATATATTTATTAAAATATAACTAATAACTTTTTCCAAATATAAGTACTCACGTATCAATATAATTTTGGTCAATTCTATGAATAACGAATTGTCAAACGATAGTGCGATGAAAAAGCTGGTGCATCTAATAATATCTAAATTCAAACAATGGTAGAGAAGAATTGTTGATCGTAATTTTTCTAATTAAGAGAGTTAGAGATATTGAGAGAAAGAAGTAAAAAAAAAGAAAACTAGTGATTGAATAAGTAAGTTGAGGATCACTGTTTTTATCGCGCATGATTGTCGAAATGAGGAAGACATGATATATACAGGAATAAAATTTTCAGAGTCCTATTTCCATTTGTACAAAATTGATATTATGTATTTCCAAAGATTTAAAAAAAGTATTATGATATGGTAAATAACAATAATTGTTAATTTATATTGAATCATTTACAAAAGACAATACTGATATCTAATTAAGTTATTTTTTAACGTGTAATTTGAATAACATAAAATTATATTTACGACTTAAAAATATATCTAACATTTCAATTTAAAAGCATTTTATTAGTTTTATTTATAAGCTTCAAATTATTCCTATTATCAAATAAGAACAATTTATTCTGTATGAAATTAATCTAAAGTAAATTAATATTTTTTTGTAAGCGTATTCATTTATTTATCATCAATTTTATTTATTTAATTATAAATGAAATCGCTATTTTATTATCCCCATATAAATAAAAACTTACGCCTTAGTTATTTACACAAGGTTAACTTCAACTTCTTTTTAGTAATTAAAAGGTTTTTAAAATATTTCTTCGACTTTGCATAATTAACTTTACATAATTGAATGGATTTTAAATAAAGATAAATTTTACGAAATAAATAAAATATGGTACAATTTCAAAAAGAATATGGTAATACGATTTTTTTATAAAATTGGTGCGAGAAAATGCGTCTTGATAGCCTGGATAAAGAAATATATATTTAAAACTATCAAATACTGTGATTCGAAACAAAAATGTTTATTGGCTTTGTAATTGTCAAGACGTAATTATTAAACATGATTTGAGTATTTATGTAGAAAATACATAAAATTGAGGTTAATCATCTATGAATAAACTTAAAATAAAGTGTAAAAGAAGAATTTTGCAATGGCGGTGTAGATTTCGGTGATAACAATTCAATATTAGTATATTTGTTATAATATTTAAAATTACTGTCTGTATAAAAATTAATTACAGTTAGAAAATTTTACCATTATTTTTTCTAAAATCTCTTAGGTATTTCACTTGTTATTTAATTTTGATGTATTGAATAGCAAATTATACTGTATTTGTAACTTTTATAATATTCTTTTATTAAAGTAAAACAGTTTAATAAAAGACATATTTACAATATTTCCAAAATCATAGTCAGGCGGTAATTATATTTATTCTTGCTTTAAAAATTTATTGAGTTATTGTTGGAAATTAATTTCTTATCATTTTTTAATTTTATTTGCATTTGGTACATTCAACATATAATATCTTTAGGCTTTCAATCTTTTTAAATTATATATGTATACGTGTACAGATAACTGCCAATAAGACTCTTTCGAAACATTTACAAAATGAAAAAACCTTTTATAAATGTTTTCGTTTAACATTAATATAAAGTATTTTAATTAGCTGATAAATTTGAACACTATTGATACATTGAAGAATTTCTAATGATCCATTCTTCTATATTTATTAAGCTGCCCCGTGTTAATCACAAATATAATATACATATATAAATATACATATATCACATATAATCAACGCCTTTAATCAAAATAATTCATATATTTTTCAACTGCACTGTGAAAGCAAGAACTGTATCCAATGTGATATACCAAAAAAATGTAAAAAATTTTATTTATTAATCATTAATTGGATTTTCATGTATTAAAAAATATTTTTATAACACTTAAAAATAGAGATATGCCAAGAATAAGTATAATCTTAGCATTAATCTATTTTATAATCATTAATTTTGTTAGACCTGAAGAAAATGTACGTATTAATTATAAAAAATATATATTTTACATTTACCTAATTTAAAGAAATAATAAAAGTTCCAAGTGCATATTATATTATAAAATTTATAATATTTAAATCGTATTAAAATAATATCATATGGTAATTTTTATACATCGTAGGTACATCAACAGTATAATTTCAAAATTGATTATGAAAATAACCAATTCCTTCTTGATGGAAAACCCTTTCGCTATATTTCTGGAAGTTTTCATTATTTCAGGGCCCCAAAACAGTATTGGAGGCCTATATTCAGAAAAATGAGAGCTGCAGGGTTAAATACTGTTTCTAGGTAAGAAAAATTATCATTAAGAAAAACAAAGCGGTATAAATATCTAAACAAATAATTTTAGTTATATTGAATGGAAATTACATGAACCTGAGCCTAATTTATGGATATGGGATGGTGAGGTAGATGTTATTGAATTTGTTAAAACAGCTATGGATGAAAATTTACTCGTTATTTTACGACCGGGTCCATATATTTGTGCGGAAAGAGATCTTGTAAGACATTAAATATACTTAGCAAGCATCTTTATTTTATTTAAAATTTTTTAGATGAATTTTTAATTACAGAGCATTTTAAATTATAAAGAATCTGTTAATAGTAACTTTGATGTATAACAAAAGATACACAATACTTCATGATACACTTACGCAATAAAACAATATACAATTATGCAATAAAAATTATTCATTTTTAGGGAGGTTTTCCATACTGGTTATTAAAACTTGTGCCAGATATAAAATTACGTTCTCGAGACAATCGTAAATAACATTTAAATTACATTTAAATTATTTGCTTGTGTAGAAATATAATAGTATTTATAAAATAGTATTATAAATAAATAATTAAAAATATATAAATGTATTATACAGGTTATCTATTTTATGCAGAAAGATATTTAAACCAGGTTTTAACAAAAATTAAACCATATCTAAGAGGAAATGGTGGTCCAATAATCATGTTGCAAGTACGTTTGTTAAATATTGTACTTCAACTACACATAAATATTTTATTATATTTTAATTCAAATTTTAGATTGAAAACGAATACGGAAGTTTTATAACTTGTGATGTAGAGTATAAACAACGTTTGTATAACATTTTTAATAAACATATTGAAAATAATGCAGTTTTGTACACAACAGATAAAGTGAAAGAAAAAACATTAAAGTGTGGATCAATTCCTGGAGTTTACAGTACAATTGATTTTGGCAGCTCTGGGAATGTGGAAGAAAATTATAAGCTCTATAGGAAATTTGTACCAAAGGTAATGTTTTATCAAGAAATACAAGTATTTAAAAATTTTATTTATTAAAATAATTTTTAAAAATGAAACCAAAACAAATGAATTTTTACACAGTTTATTATATGTACATATTCTAATATGTATTTTTTTAGGATAAAAAAGAATTATTGTGATAAATTTTTAACATTTAATACTATATGTTATTATTTTTGACAGGGCCCACTTGTAAATTCTGAATACTATACTGGTTGGTTCAGCTATTGGAATAGAAGGTTTAGAAAAATTCCTGTCGCTCGTGTAGTACAGATACTTGACAAATTGTTAGCATATAATGTCTCGGTAAATATGTATATGTTTTATGGAGGAACTAATTTCGGATTTTCGTCTGGTAATTTTTTTTATTTAACATTTTAATATCTTACGTATTGTACTATTTTATTTATTTATGTATTAGATGTTTATATGTTTATAAAAAATATATTTATGAAAGGTATTAATCTATTTTAGGTGCAAGTGTGCGTGGAAAGTATGTTCCACAATTAACATCATATGATTACGATGCACCCCTTAATGAAGCTGGAGATCCGACACAAAAGTACTTTAAAATAAGAAATATTATTTCTAAGGTATATTTAATCTATATACGCAATTTATAAAGAATACTTAATTATGTAATATAAAGTTATATAGTAATCAAATTTACAAACTTTTAGTACCTTGTATTACCAGATTTAGATGTTCAAATCACTCCAAAAGGAGATTATGGTTTAATTCATATGAAATCTGTACTTAATTTATTTTCAACTGAAGCTCGAAATATTTTTGGTAGTTCCATACAGGAATTTGCCGAAGCACCTACATTTGAAGCTATAGGTACTCCTTACTGGTTGGTTTTGTATGAAGCCAATTTGAGCTATAAAGAATGTTTGAAAAATTCTTCATTACATGCCAAAATAAAAGACAGAGCCTTAGTATACTTAAATAGTTATTTGTCTGGAATAATGAATAGAATGGACGAAAGTTATACAATATTCGTTGACATCGAAAAAAATGTACATTTGCAGTTACTAGTGGAAAATTTGGGACGCATAACATCTGGACATTTCGATTTCGAAGATTCCAAGGTAATATATTTTATAGTTTTTAAAGTATTGCTTAAACCTACATCATTAGATCTAAAGAGTTTAAATTTAATATATAATACACGTTAGTGCACATACTTTCTACCCGATTAAAGTGTTTTGGAAATTTATATTTTGTATTCAAAAATTATATCAGGCCTTTATATTTTAGTATAAATATTTTTTATTTATGTATTTTTTAGGGTATTTCTCAAGTTACTTTAAATAATAAGGCAATTACGCCATGGAAAGTTACTAGTTTTCGATTAAACTCAGTAACATCTTCAAATTTCACTGCTAAAAATAATAGTACCGTAACTGGAAAGTTAGATAATGGACCACAGTTTCTTGTAGGAACCTTTGATATTAAGGATGAACCATTGGATACTTTCTTAAATACCAAGGGATGGGGCAAAGGAGTTGCTTTTATCAACGGTCATAATCTTGGAAGATATTGGCCATCAGTTGGTCCACAAATCACTTTATTCGTCCCGGCTCCATTTCTTATGAAAGGAAAGAATTCTATTGTGTTATTAGAACTTGAATATATATGTGAGAATCGGACTATGGAGTTTCAAATAACGCCTATTTTGGATGCATATAATCCTAATCCACCGAAATAAACAAATAAATTATGGATGCAATAATACGAATAAATAAAATATTTTTGATTTATGGGTTAAATATAAATTAATTATTTACTATTTACTTTCATTATAATATATAGTAGATCTATGAATATAATTCATCTTTTCATTCTATTCATGCCTACATACACAAAAACCTTTTTCTGTCTTCTCTGATCTTATACGTAGTTTTAAAATTATCACTTTATTAATTAAAATAAAATTTTAAAGAATCTAGATATAATGTAATTAAAATTTATGTAAAAGTTAATAAATACAAAATATTATTGTTAATATCATCTTAAAAAAGCTATTATTTTATAAGTTTATATTTGCATTTATTAGTATTATAATATTTATAACAATAAGTTCACATTCATAAGTAATATATTATAAGTGGTTGCAATATTAATATTCCACCATTTACAACCAATTTTATTTATAGAGATTTTAATGTGTTAAAAAAGTATTCACCGGAAAGCATATATTAGTATAGTTAAAAAAAAGTTTTAATGTCATTGTGATTAGTAAATTTTTTTTAAAAATAGCGATAAAATCTTTGCTATCACTTTCAATTAATAAATTGTTTTATAATTATATTTCTTTACTGCTGAATAATTAGGGTTTTCATTATTTCAAACAGTAATTTATAGTCAATTATAATATTTGATTAAATTATATCTTTAATTATAAATATTTATTTTCTAATGTAAAGAAATGTAAATTTTTAAGTATCTTGTTTATATCTCTTAGTTTTGTTCAACGGTATATTTACATTTATCTTATTATATATTCTTTATAATATTATGTTTTTTAAATAAATGAAAAAGTATTAATTGCTACTCACATCATAATGAATCCAATGGTTTTCACTACATGAGTAACATACATTTGGAGTAGCTTTTGTGAAATTAGGATTCATTCATATTATTATACTACGTGAAAGACATTAAAACACGTAGAAAGTGATGAATAGCTTGTTATAATTATGATAAAATTTAAATAGATTTTCTATTATAAAAATAATTACATATAAAAAATTACTTATTAAAAATAAATTCAAAAGACTTACTTAGTAGTATACTTTTTAGTTGATTTAATATTGAATAATAGGTACGTAGCGGAAGCGGTGACATCGCGTGAGTTTAACTGCAACTTTTAAAGTACTATAGAGTTCGATAAAGAAGTCTACTTACTTCACCGTGACTCTGCGGCAAACATGGATAGAACAAAGATGATAGAAATCCAGTAATGCTTCATACATTTATCAGAAAGATTATTCATCGGTGTTGCACAGTAAATGAACAGATCTTGAGGGATAAAGTCAAAAACTCGATATTTTATCCAATTAAGTCGAATTGACTATAGTTGATAAGCTCAAAATAGGACAAGTCCCTGCTTAATCCAGAAAATTAGTACATTATTATAGTTACGTATTGTCAAAAATCATTTCCGCCGTTATATTTTATCTGAGATAGAAATAAAAATGTTCTTTTCTCTAATAATATAGTATTTAGAATCAAATATACTGAATTTTAATATTTATTTTCAAATGGAATAAGAAGGTACAAATAAGAACAATTACTTAACTAATATAATTTGATTACAAATTTATGATTATGGAGAAATTTTTATGTATCTTATTAAAATATCTGATAAAAAATTTAGATTTTAAATTTAGAAATTTAGATATACTACTGTAAAACTCATTAACTCATTACAGTTGCTTATAAATATAAAAAAAGTATAGAAATTTACAAATGTTTTTTTCTAATGTATATTAATTCGAAATCTTACAGAAAAATATGTTTTAAAATACTTGCCGTAAAAATAATTAATCAATAAAAAAAGATTTTGTATGTAAATAACTGTAATAAAATATATAACGAAACAAATAATTGTACAATTAAGCTAAACGTTAAGAGCTTTAAAAATAAATGCATAAAAAATAGATGACAAGCAATAAATTTCTATTATAAGTACCATATCTGTTTATAGTTTTGCTTTGAACATCCGAAATATACGATATTAAGATGTGGGTCATAATATGAGGAAATAATAAATCTTGTAGTATAAGAAATCAATAAAACTTGTGTACATCTTTGTTGTATTTATGACATAATATCTGAAAATCAGGTGAATTATTAACGCAATTATAGTAAAATTGTTATAAAGCACTTGTTAGACAACAATAAATTTATTTACAAAAAAACAAGTGTTTTTTATTTGTCTTTACATCGCACTGTTGACCAATTTTACTCGACCATTGAGTGAATTAACCCAAAATTTTTTAAAATATTTTGCCAGTAATGTTAACTCGATTTAAAAAGCCATGCAAGATTCTTATAAAAAATATCGAATGCATCTCAAAAAAAAATGTAAACGAAATGAGTTAGTTTCCGCATGGCTATTGCTCACAATGGAATACATTTACAAATTAAAGAAGTCTTTAAAGATCTATCTTATCTTAAAAAAAGAGGTTATCCATAAGTATAACGATTTTAAAAGACATACTGTGGTACCGATATAAAAGGAAGACATAAGCACCCGAAATGAGATAATAACAGATTAACGGAGAAGGCAAAAAAAAATAAGTTATGTCTCCATGTAGCTAACAAATTAAAAAAAACTAGAAAGTAAATTCGCCTACAGATGTGTTTTACGTTCATTACCCTTCATAAAACATATACTATATTATCTAAGCAATATAGAGGTAGCTAATTACTTTTGAAGTAATCGATCATTTCACCAAACTGAATAACCTGAATTACACTGAATAATATTGAAAACAGTTGTTTTTTTATATTTGTTGTTACATGTATTTTCTATCAATCTGCTCTATCTATTTGACCTGCATATACGACTTATCATATGATCAGCGGTAGATATCTTATACCAACCAATACATGGGCCAGCAATGCGACCAAACAGAATTTATAAAAACGTGGTATACCGTTACATCGACAAATCCGTAAAGACAAAAGTATAATTGAATGCGATCTAACAAAACCGATTAATAATTCATTATTTATAATAATTATAGCAACTATAGACATATAACCGTATAATTTTTAATTTTTAGTCAATTTTCTGTTACAAAGAAAAAATTTAAATACAAGATACTGTGGTAAAATTATTGATTAATATAAAGTACGCATACATTTACGAGAGTTATATGTTAAAAACTTATTTAAATGCAAAAAAACGTTTTATCATAAAGTATTAAAAATTAAATTATTTTTTGTACAACATATTTTAAACATAGAAAAACAAGTACTTTTAGAAGGAGAAGAAAATAAATGAAGTTTGTTAATATATATGTTGCATATTTTATATGGTTATATTCAAAGCTTGAGTGTATAAAGATAAAATAAAGATGCGAGCCAATGCGAACGAAAAAATTTTGACTTTAAATTCTCTTTATAGCTAGTCTTTTTTATTATTAGAAAATTTTGTTCTTAGAAAGATCAAAAATTGTTTTTTAAGTTTTTTTTTAGTTTAGTTTAGTATTTATTTACGAAAAAATATAATGTTGTTATTCAGTATCGATAAAATATAAACATGAGTTCTATTGGTATGTTATACTGATTATTACATATATGGATATATTCACTGGCTTTCAAATAAATACTATTATACATTACAAATTTTATAATTAAATATTTTAATTTAAATATACATGTAGTGTGTACTGCGTAATTTTGTTTAATGCTATGTTAATATTATCAAAATTATTTAAATTCTACGATCAAGGGTCGCAATGGTCCGAGCAACAGATGACACTCAGGTAAAAGGGGGCTGGAGAAGGCGATGGAGAACCGCCAAATGACTAAACGCGCAAACGGTTAGACCCGCATTTCCAGATGGGCGTAACGATAAAAAATTAGGATTAGACAACCGGAAGGCCATACCGTATGTTAATTGTATTAACTGGAGTTTCTTTTATTAAAATTCAAAAGTAATTCCCAATGATGATGACAGAGCTTATTATGTTCGCGAACTGGATGAAGAGTTAGTCTGGGATGGGAGTTCGGCGTAACAGCGTGTGATAAGAATTGCGGCCCTTCTGTCCTCACAGTGAGTGGAGGAAGCGTCGATCAACATGAGTTCATCCGTGAACTAGATTGGAGGAGAGGAGTGCAGCAGTATAACGAGTAGGGATGTAGCGTACTAGAGCATGATTACTACGCGAGATCTTACAAAATTTGTAATGAATCGTTCCCGCGGCTCAGCTGGTGTTAAGGCCGAACAGTCCACCCCTATGCCGTATGCTATGCGCCGCCAAAAAGGTGAACTAGTGAAAACCGTAATCGGCTCGAAAATAATATTGACACATAGAAGCCTAAGTAAAATACGATTCTAGAATATAAATTTAATAAAATTATTTTTTTTCTCAATTTTTGAGCCTACTTGGCTCACCAGAGAAGGGGATTACTAATACCTATTTATACGAAATTTACGTGAAAAATTTTTTTTTTCTATTATTATTAACCATTACTATTAAGCTTGTTTCTTCGACATATAAAGCAACTACCCAGATTGCACCTTTTTTATAATTGTGTTCTGATATTCTTTCTTATACTATACTCCCTTCATCCAGATAACACCCTTTTTATCGAACCGTGGCTTGGCGGGCTCCATTCTAGCAAATCCTCTCTTACTGCACTGCGGGCATAAGCACTCGCGTTACATTATTATTAATAAAGTGGCGAACGCCTACGCTCTACACTCTCTTCTGTCTTATCTCATCAGATGGTCTGTACTCTGCACTTGCGACAATCATTTATAGTTGAAAAAATATAATTTTTTTACTTACTTGTCTTTGCGAAATAATTGTAATATTTTTGCTGTATCTCCTCTGGTCCTTCAATTCCATTAAATATATATTGTTAGAAACGCAGCTGCAATTACGTCTTGCAATGACAATGCATATGACATAGGTTTTTTTTGTAAAACGGAAAAAGGAATGAATGATGAATTGGAAAAAAATTTTTGAATTCGACCGGACAGTTGAACGAGATAAACCAAAGACTAGCACATCTAGTAGAAATAAATCATAGCCGATTGAAGGGGAAAAACTCTGTTTCTCTCGATAGCACAGCCGACCTCAAACCTGAAATAGATGATTTTACAGAGAATCTCTCAAACCGGATCTACATCACACGCATCTTGCATTGTAGCATAGATAATTGGCAAGGTAAATTATAGCGTAAGAGCCATCGAGTCGATGAGAAAATGAAACATATTTTCTTTCATCGAAATGATAGACGATTTACGTCGCGGATGTTATATGCAGCCCAGTGAGTTGCTGCCTGATCTCCCAAAGTTTTTAACCAGAGAAGCGATGCTGTCTGATCGTAATAAAATGTTCTCCTCTTGGAAGGATTCAAAAGACAATTAAAGCAATACTTCGTAACCTTCGAGTAGAAAACTAGTTTAATACGCTAAATACAAAATGGTTCACACAAAGACGACAAAATAATAATAGAGAATACGACAGAGCCGTTTCTCGAATGATGAGGTAATAGATCGGGTGTATAAAAAAAGCCACCGGAGATAAGGTTGGGTCGGTAAATATAAGTCGGTGCAGTTCGTGGAACTGGTTTAGGACCTTCAAAAACAATGTAGAGAAACTGAGACCGCGAGGGCGGCACGCGAGAAACGAGCCCGCGGATACTCACCTCCCTGGTGAACGGTGGAAGATCAATACCCCGGCGCACTCTTATCAATATCACTCTGACATGGAAATTGGGTTCGTAGCACATTATTCGTAATTTCGACCCAGCTCGAGTTCCCATGGTTACAATTTTGCCCCGTCTTGATGGAAAAACGACCCATTTAAGCTTTCATCAACATGATCTTAGCTCGTTTTTACTTACAGTATAACTGGGTTTTGTCTATAGCATGGCTGGCAAGATATCGATCAGTTCTCTCGCCAAACTTACGGACGAGATAACACAGAGTCTTGCGAAGATCACACAAAGGGAGGTACAAGTCGATAGCTTCACATACACAGGTACCGCATTCACTGGAAAAATAAAAGCCCTGGAGAATTGAAACATATCTCTGAAAAATAGCGGAGAAATACTTCGTCTAATTCATGATGTGGAGACAATGGATCAACTCGGCATCAGTCCCCATGTATGATGAATCGCATGGATGAAGAGTATCCGTGGAAAATGATGTCACTCGAGCTTATAGAGCCTCTCCCATAGTTTTTCTAATCTCCACATGTGGTTGATAGTAATGCAAGACCGGTATACGAATTAGGTAGAACTGGTTTATCTCAGGAAAGCTATGAGCCAAGGAATGGCTGTAAATAACAAAATATGATAGTCCTGTGATAAGGCACTGCTCGCGCCTTAGTAAGTGATAATGACCGTTAGTTTATCGTTCGCGATTTCAAAAGGTTTTAGATTCGTCTGGAATAACACACCTACATGCTCTTTCATATACTCTGATATGTAATCCTGTGGTCGCTCAGTATATCGCCAGGACCCAGAAATCTTGGAATTGATGTATTCTGAAGTAGTTTGTATACAATACCGCAATTTTGAAATTTACTGGTTATACTACGATTTTCTTTAACTCTAGCCTAGAGTTCACGCCACCCAGCCATGTAGGTAACTATCACTTATTACATTCTACCGTACACGTGATCTCTTCCAAATTCTGGATACTTTTATTTACTCTCTTTTTATTCTTTTGAATTGTAAAACCATTATCAATGAATACTTTTCAATTCAAACTCCATTAAATATCAACTTATGTACTCATTACTACTTTCTTTCTTTCTACTTTACTTCTTTCATTCTTTTTACTTTAATTCTTTCTTTCTATTTTACTTATTTCTTTCTTTCTACTTTAATTAATTCTTTCATTCTACTTTACTTCTTTCTTCTCTCAAATCTATGTATTCTTGTCCTTTAAATATCGAATATCTTCTATCCGTCGTTTCATTTCCGCAACTATTTTAAATTATTATACTAGTGTCCTTGTCTTTCCTACTCCCTTTCCCATACCTGAAAAGCTCTATTGTTGTTCTCATACCGTTTATGATAGCAGAAATTCTTAATTTCTAATCTAGCTCTAACCTAAATTCTAATGTCTTCTAGTTTACTATATTCCTTTTCCATCACAACTATCACATATTTTTCTTATTTTCACCTTTCATATGTACTTCCATTAGTATCTCTTTTATTCTCGCTTTTTCCAATTTTGACTATGTAACAATAATTTCATTCTGTTCCTTTTTCTTTTAACGCTTCAAAAACTATTTTTTTATTCATGTCAAATATTTATGTGTATGTGCTTTTGAAATATGTTTATACCTTTTTAATGCATAAGCATTAAAAATATAAGTTTTGGTTAATATAATTACATAAATGAACAATAACAAAAACTTATATAAATAATAGATATGCTTAAAATAAAAAAAACAAACATTTGATATAACTTTTAAGTAAAATATATCGGCTGCACAATCATTTATTTACATTTTTTTAATTAAAGAATTTGTCATAACTACATTAGTCTTAATAAATTTCTCTACACGTCGTAAAACTTTGTCATTGACGAGGTGACTTAAAAAGAAATAGAACAGCGGGGAATGGCCGTTCTTATGGAGAAATATGTGAGAGACTACCCTTTAAATAAATTTTCCAGCGAATCAAGGACATCCTTAGCACAGCTATCTCATGAATAGTTAAATGATAATGTATATGAATATAAAGTGATCGAGCCAATGTCTTAAACTTCTAGAAGGATAAGATCTCCGGGGTATTCTTCTCGAGGGGACTTTCACAGTGGAGAGTGTTACTAATTTAGTGTTATATTTATGCAAAAAATAAATAGCCCACCATTGAGACCACAAGTAAGTACAATATATGTACGACAATATATAATCCCTAATCTTAAGGCGTTATTAACGGTTCCGAGAGTATTTGTATGATACAAGGTATTATTGGCTGCGAACAATAGAACTTGAAGAAACTGAGCAAAACCTTGAAATATTTAACTTTAGCACTATACTCAAGACTCTGGTGATAGATCAATCTTTTCACACTAATGCTAGGGGACTCCAATTGTTGGAGTAACTAGTAGGAACACTTCTGGACATGCTAGACGTAGATAATAAACCCTCTTTCAGAAATATAATTAAGGAAAATAATAGATTTAATCATAGCCTGGCGAAATCACATATATGGTTGGAAATTAGAGACTTAGGATCTTTTTGATCACATTCTATGTTGATTTGACCGCGAGGAAACTACCTAAATGGTTGATAAACCTCCGGTGGAAGCATTAATGGTAAATAGTTTTTAGAAGTGGAAAATTTATAAAGGCTTTTCAATTCGTCCATAGTACCAATCTCACTCGTCAATATCAGAAAGAGGTGGTAAAGAATTTCATAGAATACATTGTTCAAGCATATAAGCTAGTTACCGATCAAAACGGGTGACGAAGAAAACGGATGTATGTTGGTACACCAAAAGACTTAGCCAAATAAGGTTCTAAATTCCCTTAAATGAGCCAATGAGCAAGGTACAGATCTTCTATGAACTCGTTATAGGACAACTCGATGACTGAAAATTATGTTGATATGAACGAAAAAATTATAACTAGATCCCCAGGTATAGTTTTATCAAGAATATATGGTAGCTGCAGATCCAACGAGACTCAGAACTGTTAATAACCGTTAGTAAGACTCGAACAGAGTTGTATCAAAGTGGAGATAATTGGGCGGAACAAGTTCAAGCCGTATATGAAACGAAGTCGCCTGTAACAATTTCAAAGCATTTATGACTATGAAAAAGCCAAGGACTCAACCAAGATTTACTTATTAGCAGGGCTAAGATATTGGTGAAAATCCGTAAAAACACGACAGCCTGAGAGCTTACAAGCACAAAATGGACTTGGACGCAGATTCTTCTACATATACATCAGAACATCTTTGTTGCAAGATGACCTGTGCTATCCAATAAGAAAATGCGCCATATTATTGCGCCCTTATTGGAAACTGAGGAAATGCAGGCCACAAACATTTTTAAAATCCTTAAATTCTGAGAGGCGATGGGAATCTGAAATATCTTTAAAATGAGGGATGCCAAGAGTACCATTCAAATCGACGTCTTTATTACAGCACCAACTCTTCTATGTAATAATAGTCTTTTTCTAAAGTCAACTCTTCTATAATAATAATATAAATAAAAGTAATTAAAAAAATAATATAATTTCGATTATCTTACTAAGTTATTAAGTTTTCCTGTATGAAGTTTACGAAATAAAAAGATTGCGTAAAATATTTCTTTTTCATTTAGTGAATTAATTTGAACATAAGGAAATATGTCATTTTCGCTTAAAATAGAATAAATTTCTATCGCGCAATTATTGTTCTGATTCCTCATTCTCATTATTTAACTAATAATTTCTTTATTATAGTATAACAGGTCATAGGTAATTGCGTTTGGAAGTATATGTCCGAATTCTACGCTTACGTTTTCTCCCTAGTTATCCATAATTAATGTGTACTCTAAAAAACGATTAAAAATATTAATTAAACTTGCAAATCAGAATTTAAACTATATCGATAAATGGCTATATGATTACAATTATGATTACGGATATTATGGTTTCTAAAGTGGCTGAAACATTTACTTTTTAGGTAACTATATTGAAAAAAAAATTTATGTAAATCTAATATGTTTTAGTTGATTTTTCACTAGATTCATTTCATAATAAAAAAATGGATAAAATATTGATAATAATTTACGAGTTAAAATCATAAGAAACCAATAATCCGCTGAAACATGTATTTCTAGACTTGGAATAATGCTGTGATTTCAATTGTAAAGTTAATCTTGTTTTAAAACTCTGGTTACTACTACTTTGCTTTGATTATTATCATTAAATCAATGCTTTTTGTATTTCAATTTATTCAGTTAAGCTTGATTTTCTATTGTTTACAATCTTAGTATAAAATACAAAATATTATTAAGATAAAATATCATAAAAAGTTAAAAAATTAAAAAAAATTTGAATATGATTTAATAAATAGCAAAATAAAAGCAAGAATGCTAATTTTTGTTGCATGGATATTAGCATCAAAAATAAAAAATGATTAAAATTTTAAAGAACTAAGAGATACGTATTACTATAAAATTTTTAATTTCACAATTGTTTTAAGGTGACATTTTTTGAAAATATAGGTTCATAAAGAAAACATTTTTCTCTTGATAATATTTTGACGAATAATGTTTGTTTGTCGGTTTGACATTTTTAAATTTTAATTATAAAAAATTACATTCGCATTCAAAAAAGATTTGATTTCACCAAAATGAAGAGTAATGGACATACAATCAAATTAAAAGGAGATAACTTTTGAAAAAATGGAGATGAGAGAACAAAATATAAGGTGAAATCCAGAAAATGTTGTTAGAGGGAAAACAGAAGAGAAAATATAGTAAATCATATTAATTCTTTAAAGAATAATTGTACACTCAAATAGATGCAATTCCAAGTCTTGAAAGTCAGATGTAAAAATTAAGCATTGTCAAACAAAAATGTTTGTACGTCCGGTCGATAAGAAAAATCCATACGCTAAATTAAAAAGAAAAACAAATCTTGTGACATAGTCTCTTAGTCACTTACTGATAATTAGTGAAAGCCGCTTCAAAACTTACCTTTAATAAACGTACAAACCAAATTGCGCGTTTAAATGAATCTATGTATCTACTAACATTAATTTACAAGTATCAATGGATAATGTACAAATCTGAAATTTTACTTTGTATAAAAAAATTAATGGAATAGTGCCCATTTTATGTAACTTTAATTTGTTTTTAAACTGTATTATAAATTATTTTCAAAACAAACATTCTATTCGCCGAGAAATCAAGACGAGTAAGTTTTTACTGCATATGAATTGAATATCCCTCTTTTCTGCATCCTAGTTCTTTATGTTATATTTTTAGAATATACATAAAAACAACACTGCCTGGAAGATAGAATCTAAAATTAAATTTAAAAAAGTGTTTATAATGCAACCCTCGAATATGTTATCGCATTATAAACCTTCACCACGAGAATTCTTCCACGAGGATGAGTTTCTCTAGTCTGGATAAGGCTGATATAATCTTAATGTAACTTGGGTAATCTATTTTAATAAAATCCTAAGTACATCTTTTACAATATAATTTAGTTATTTTAATTGTGCAAAGAAACCTAAATCTTCCTTTTATTGATCATACTAAATTATTATTGTTATTAAGTTATTATTGTATTACATATTATTATTTGTTATACTAAGAATGAATATAACATACAACATATTTAAAGAAAAAAGTAATTAGATTAATAATCTGCTAATCATGGAATTTATCGATTCGCTTTAAAAATTAATATTTTAAGTAACAAGTATTTATTAATGTAATAATATTATATATATATTATTAAACAATAATTAATGATATTTAAATTCATATTTTCTCATGAAAAGTGTATTTATTAGAAATTCTTAGATATTTTACAAACAGCAAAAACACATATTTTTCAATTAAATTTTATGACTTTTGAAAGCTAATATTTTTATACATGATAAAAGCAAATATTTAAAGTTATGATTATCAAATGCTTTGAAAAAATATACCTGTGATTATTTTTGTAAAAAAAAAGGTGATTTAAATTTTTTTTAGATTATGTCCACATCATTTAAATAATAATAAATTTGAATTTTTTTATTAAACAGACGTATAAAATGTATATTATTATATATTATAAAAAAGTATCGTAATAAATTAAAGTTAATGTAATTCAAATAAGAATGTAACTATAAAAAAATTTGTCTTTTCTTAATACACCTTTTGTTTTTCTATTAGAATAAAGGTCTTTTTTACTTTAATTTAATTTGCTTTAATGTTCACAAACCAGTAAATTAATCAACAACGTATCATTGAATTCAAATTGAAATTGGTTTTATAGCTGCTAAATCATTTCGACAAATTGTAATTCTGTGGTTTACTACAGATAGTCAACGTACAAATTACAGTGTAGATCCCTTTGAATTCCTGGTTGATTACATATAATTATGTATTAATATATATTTCTCATTAATATATATTATTGAAACAAGCGTACGGCATTCCACCATCGAAGTTTTTATTCAATTCGCTTGTTAATACCTTGATAGGTATGGTTGAGTAATGAAATTACATCTCCACAGCATTGAATAAATAAAGACGTGAATTATTTTCTACCTACTATGTATCAATAATGAAAATAAATATCTTCGATTATGACAGTGTACATGATACAGGGAAATTGAAGTAAAATATTGAAAAATGAAAAGCATGAATGAAATTAATTTTTAAATTTATCAGAGCTTGTTAATAAATTATGTTTTAAAATTCTTCTAGTTTACGTATCGTATTTATAAAATTACAGATAAAATATAATCAAAACGTTAAACAAAAAATGTAACTATCATTGAATAGTTTCTGCAAATATTTCTATAAATATTATGTGCATACCGATCATGTAAAACATCAATTTTGAAAAATTATTAAAATTTATATATCTATTTTTTTTATTTAACTAATAAATTAAAATAAACAAAATTAAACATTACGTAAAAACTTAATTAAACAAGTTTTATCAATAATTAAAATAAAAGTTTGGAAATAGGTAAATTTGCTTCAAATTAATTTAAATCATATTAAAAAAATTAATAAATTTTTATTAAAATATTTATTTAAAATATTTTGTACGAAATTGAATTACCTATTCTACAAGAAATTTTACCGTACTTTAGTTTACATTAAACGAAATTACGATAGAATCGTTGAACTTTTTAAACAATTTTTTGTAAATATATATATATTATGTATAAATTATATATAATTAAATTATTATATATCAATTATGTATAATTATATATATAACTAAGATACTTTTTATGAAGTAAAAAAGAATCAGATTTCATATAGTAACTGATAAAAATTTTTCATCAAAAATTCATAATCATATGTCATTTGACATACCTATGTAATGTTAAATTATGTAATTATTTTTAATAAGTCTCAATATTGAAATTATTTTAACTTTCAAAACGTCTGTATTATAATTTTACATGTTCTATGTAATTTACCAAGTTTCAAAGAAAATATATGATTTATAATTACTAGATATAATTATTAAATCATATTATCTTCAAATTGGTAAAGCTTTTAATTTTATAAAAAAGAACAACTATATGAGTCCACATTTTCCCAAATCCTTATGTATTAACGAATATCAGACTAATTTATCAATAAACATTATTTGCTTCCAAATAGAAGATAATTCGTAGATTCGCATGTGCATATAAAGTAGGGTAATACGCGAGTTGACTAAACTTGAATTGTAGTCACACAACAAATACAGTAGTAGTCTCGGCTAACGAACGTCCTTTCGTAGAAATTTTATTGTTTTCATATGACAGATTAACATTAGCATAAATATTGAGCTACTGATGCATTTTCAAAATGATTTATTTAACTTTTAATCCTTTATTAACAATTATACATTATCAGGAAATTTAAAAGCAGACAAAGTGTTTGACTAAATTTTAATTATGTTAAAGAATATTCATATAAAATGATAGTGGAGCAATATTAATTATGTATTATTGTTTTCAAATTGTATTAAGTTCAATTTAATTTTCATAGTTTAATTTTTAATAATGTGTTCTGCTTATTTACAATAAATAATTAAAAACTATTTCAATAGAAAATTTTCAAATAGTTTTAGTTATAAAATATAAAAAAAACTAATTCCAGTTTTTAGATTTAGTTTCTAGTCCTTCTATAAAATATTTCTATAAAACATTGAAGGGACAGCTATGATCTAAAATACATAAATGATATTAATTAATTATAATCTTAAATATTGAAATTGAACACAAAATCCATTATATCACTTATGTAAAAAATACTACATTTAAGAATAGATTTTTTATAGATACTTAATCGAATACTAATTAATGAATTAACTAGTTATACAATTATGATGTTCTACTATTATACTATACTATATTTTAAAAATTAGCATAAGCATTGTTTTAAAATAATCAGGACTTGAGCAGCTGATGCTAGATGATCATAAATTATGATATAAAATCATTTTTGTATATGAAATATACAATAGTAGCCAGCGACAATGATTTATCCTGTTTTATACACGTAAAAACATATTTCTTTCTTTCAATAATACGTTGAGTTTCGATAGTAAGATAAATCTTTCAACTCCACATCTTCTTCCCTTTAAATATCGAAAGATTTATGTAATAATTTTAAGACTTAAATTTTCATAGTAATGTTACAGTTTTAATTAATATTTCACAAAACTAATGTATTACTTTTATTATTTTTACAAGTACTTTTATTACTTTTATTATTTATTATATAATTACAAGATATTATATTATATTTAATATAAGATTTATTAAGAGAATTATTATAAGATATTTATTATAATATTATATAATTACAATACTTTTATTACTTTTATTATTTATTATATAATTACAAGAAAGAAAAAAAAGAAAAAAAAGAAACAGCGTAAAATCAGTATATCTCGTATTATATATGTTTTAATCAATATTAGCTAATAAAATTTACTATCACATGACATGGCTACTATGACATTATGAAAATTTAGATTTTACATTGTCACAATTTAATTTAATAAAAAGGATAAGCAATAGATAATCTCAGATGAGACAATACAATAATTGCTGTATATCCGAATTTCCAAATTTGGTACTCAACCAAATTTGGAGATTTTATAAACACTTTGATCATATTATACCAACTCGAAATAAACATTTTCTTATATGCATAAGTTATAAAGAGCAATATATGAACAACTAAAATTCTAAAAAAATTAATTTGTTTAAATAATGTACAAATTATTATTAAGTAGTTATTATGTTTATTACTATTATGCTCCAAGTATTTGTCTTTTTAATTAGATTTAATTAAAAGAAATGACTAGGATTTTGTCAAATTCATCAATCAACAATAATAGTAAGACTAATTTAATTTAACTTAAAATTAACATATCATTGTGTTTCAAACAATAAATATATTTATTACTGTTGTATATATCCCTATTGAACTCGATATGAACAAATACTAATATCTTAACTTTTGATTTGAAATATTGTAAACTGTATATATCATAATAATCTAAATTGACATGAAAAAATGTGCCTATGCGGATAGCGGGAATGCGCAAACGTTATGAATAATAAAAAAATTAACACTTCAAATAAATAAAGATAATAATAAACATTATAATTAAATGTATAATAAATGTTATGGAAATTCATTTAAATTAAAAACACATTTATCAATTTAATTTCGCAAATTGGAGAGTGATAATTACGTCAACTGCCAATTATGACAGATAAATATTTTGCTATTCTTAATCGCCGTCCGCGAATGGCTAAGACGCTCGGTGTCAATAATGGTATGCCGGGTAATGTAACAAGGCGACGCATAAAATGGCCTCGGTTTCAGATGACGGACCATTTTATGCGATACTCCTTGAATATTGTTGGGCCGGCTATGAAAACGATTGTATTTTCGCGTCTGTACAAGTGGCAGGAGAAAACTCTGGGGAAGAAACTGCTCTTTCCCGACGATCCCTTGCGGCTCCTACACCGGCGCTAGTCTGCTAGGACCATCGTCATAATTCAGGTCGCAATCTCCTGCCGCTATCGCCCTACATTTCGCCATAACGGAGGTGGAGGAGGGGCGAGCAGCTAGCCACTTTGAGTAACCTTTAACACCTTTATCTCCTTTGATAGCTCTGTATGGGGTTTCTGTTAATCCATAGCTACGCCACTTGATTACGTAGTTGGGAGCAGCTTTGAAAAATCGAAACTCCCAATTTCAGCCTTTTGGCGACTAAAGTGAAGTTCCAGTCAGTCGCCGGTCGAATTTTGCCGGTAGCGTCAAGGGAGCGAATATTTGGCACCTAGGTCGGAACACGGGGCGCATATTCGTAATTTCCTGCAACCAATCCTGTTACGGAACGCGTTTTCCCCTCGCTATCTTATCTCTCTCTACTCCGGGTACTTAGAACCAAACTATTGAAATATAAATAGAAAAAATTAAATTAAATTAATGTCACCAGGGGGGGGGGGCACGGCAGAACAAAAATGGTACGTTACGCACTAGAAGATGTTATCAGACAATTACTCGATAATTTAAGAATCAATTTAAGAATCAATTTAAGAATCAATTCAAGAACTTCTTATTGGCACTTGTGATGTTATAAATTATTAAAAGATTATTCGTTATATTCCAATGTAAAGACGTACTTTAACATTTTTTGTTTTAGGCTTAGTATACATTTGAGTTTTCAGCATGTTTTTTAGATAATATTAATCTTATAAAAATCCTTTAGCCCAATTAAAAATTTTTTAAATAAAAATAAAATTTTTAGAAATAACTAAAGTATTTTTAATTCATCATTTATGCGGTCTAACAAAATTTATTAAAAAATTTTTTTAACTTACAAATATAGAGTAAATTAAGTAAAATAAATGTCATCGATCTTCTTTCGTGTGTGGTTTTTAGTAGCTTTTACGCAATAGGATATGAAATTTGGAAACGGTTTTAGCAGATTCTGAGATATACTGATGTATATTTTAGGTCATTGTTCTTAAAGATATGTGCAAGCTACAGAAAAAAATTCATGCAGCTATTTCCGATAGTCGTAACAACAGTATTAACAGAATCTAATTTCAATTAATGGTATTCATTTCCTAATAATTAAAATTTTTAAGACAAATCGCGATTTTTCGATAAGACTTTTTTTTTGTTCATTGGTATGATTAAAGAAGAACGTTATCAAATACTACAGCAAAGTAATTTTTACAAATAGAATTAAAAGTATTTTATGTAACACAAATTTAACAATTAAATATTTATCAAGTATTACAATCATATATCAAGTATTATATATCAAGTATAAAATATAATATTTTAATGTTATTATACAATGAAATAATAACCAATTACTCTTTTTTTTTTAAAGTTTTTTTTGTTATTTTGGAATTTATCATTATTTACGATTTGAAAAATTCTTATATCAATTAGCAATTAGATTTTACGTATTTAGAGACTAAGTATACAATTTTTTTTCATTTTAATCATGGAATAAGAGCATTAAAATTATATATCAATAAATAAATTAATAAAGAAACAAGTAGTGATAACAAATTTATACACTCTTCATACTTTTCTACTGTAAAGATAGTTTTCTACTCGTAAAAAATATTTTTTGCAATTTTCTAGTGATTGTATTATATACATAATTTAATAAAAATTTTCCATATTGGTCTTATAATATTATTATGTAATACATATTTTCAGTATTAAGATTGGATAAGATATAAGAAAAGATATCTCAAGATTCTCAATGGGATGAGATGAATTTTACAAGAAATTATAAATTTGATATTTGATATTTTAATTTTATTATCGAATATATTGTTGTCATATAAATATTGTAATATGCTTGTGATCTTTTATAACATTTATTAATTCTCTACATTAAAAAAACAAAAAACTAAATATAAATTATCTATGCATGGTTTTTTTATAATTTCTTTACAATTATTATACGAACCAAATTTTTTGTTAGTATAATTTTGTTGTAAAGACATACGACTACTTTTGTTGAATTATTTTAACTCAATTTCTGGGTATTTTTTAACATTCTTAAAATTAAAATAATACAAATTTTAAATCTAATTAGATAAATATAATCATAATATTAATATTCGTAGCGGCGATACGTAAAAGTGACTTGCTAGGAATAACAATGTAAGGTGTTAGTAGAGTTCAGTGTTAATTATTGGTTGATAGTTTATCGATTGACACCCCAAATTTTTAACATTCCGAGAAAAAGAGCTTGAAGATGTTCTACTATCGGTTGTATTAAGTTTAGGGTCTTAATGACAAAAATAAAAATTAATCTTGAGAATAATCAAGACCTTATAGTCACTTTATGCATGTAGACCTTTCCTACACAGTGCCGGTTTAAAACTATTATACCGACGTAATATATCTGGTAAAATAAAGAGAAATATATGAGTAATTATATGAATAGTGATAATGTATGCTTATAATAGTTTAATAATTAAATATCGTCCGTGATACACAGGAAACAATATTAGCTAAAAGTTACTTTGTCATTATTCGCGACCTCTATGTATATACTCGGCGCATATACTCTTTCTACGCCCCAACTTTTAACCTTAGACTTTTTGACGCTCATCTTATGGTGCTATATTCGCAGACATATATTATGCTTCCTTCACGCACTGCCTACCCGTATTTGCAGGTGAACAACCTTCATAAAGTCGTCCTCTGTGGACTCTGCATTTGTATTACAGCAAGCTGCAGTGCTTTCCGCTGTCCCCTGTTAAATTTTTCCCCAGAGCGTCCGCGGGTCACTAAAACCTAATAAACCTTTCCAGATCTTTTATATGATAGAGCTGTATCAACATAAGATATGTTCGTAACAGTTTGTTTGACATCTTCGTTGCGAACATTGTTGTTTGTTTATTACATCGCATTCCTTAATTTCACTCAATAATCTGTCACTAATTATACACATAAAAAAGATTATGCCCTCATTCTCTTCTTAATCTTGTCCTTGTTGATTTTACTTTGATAAGACTTCTTATTCTTCATTAAATGAGTCAATTTACTTTTCAAGCATCTAAACATCAACTTGCCTAGGAGTCAATATACTTTTTTCAATTTGTTAGTTCTCTTCAGAAACATTAGTACGTAATTGCCAATAAAATTATAGTTTCATCTCCATAATACGTACTAATTCAAGAAGAACTTATTCACTTGGTGAAGCCCTACCTTATTAGAGTATTAGGGATTTTTAAGTGATTTTCATCATTTTAGGTTCTTCTAAGCCACTTTCATCGACATTTAATTCTTTTTGACGATTTAGAGTTTGAAAACCTGTTCATTCGCAGTAAGGTAAGAACCGTAGGTTCATTTCTAATGTTAAAGTAGCCTAACAATCCTTTAATTAAATCTATAGTAAGTTCATTTGAGTATGACGATCGGGTATAGACATTTGCATCTACTCTAATTAACGTTTATTCTTTAACTTCCTTCATTTTACAAGTATTTGTGCGTCCAATGAAAAATAGCTTGTCCCGATGTTACTACAATTTTTATCATCATCAAAATTCAAATAAATTCTGTTTAAGTCTATTTATAACTTACTACATTTGAAAACCCAGATAGTATAAAAAAAAAAACAAATTAATGAAAGTACAGTGGATAGTGATGAATGCGCCGTTTGCTGCTCCGTTGGTGCCTATTGGAGAAGCGAAGGCAGCGTCTTGCTTGTGTAACTAAAAAGCAACCCACCATTGCGCTCAAGAGAAGGCACAATGGTTGATACATTTAACACCTAAGCCCAAGGTACGTGTAACTGTACCCAGGAGACTGGTTTACGACGGGGTATCAGAGGTAGTGTACAGACTAGCAAACATATCTAGAGTAAAATTAATATTAGTCCCTGCACATAGTGGCGTTAAGGAGTAGCTCTTGGACCGGATTGGTGTCCTTTTCCCGCTCATCTAGGGCTTGGTGGTGGATGAACTTCTCTCCTGGCTTAATAGAGCGGGCTATTGGATACGCAGATAACATCCTTGTATTATCTAAAGGCCCGTTTCTTGACTTCCTCACGAGGATGCAAAGAGCCTTCATCTTGTAGACGGATGGAGCAAGAACGTGGGACTCTCGGTCTAACCGGCCAAGATCAAGGTTATTGTCTTCACCAAAATATATAAGTGGCATTGAGGTTATAAGCTAACCTTTAGTGATATGAATTGCAACTTAGGAGTCAGCTAAAATATCTAGGAGCCATACTGGATAGTAAACTGAACTGGAAACGGCACCTCGATTATATCGGCAAGAGGATCTCGGCCAATCTGTAGCAGCTGAAAAGAGTCATAGGTCGGAACTGGGGTCTTAGCCCGGCAACCATGAAGTGGATGTATGAGGCAATTCTCAAGCCCAGCTGACCTATGGGTCTATAGTCTGGTAGAGAAGAGCAGCCTTTGCTGCTTCTATGGTATCCCTATAGAGGTTTAGAAGCCTTGTGGTTTGAAGCATCTCTGGCGTCATCAGATCAATTCCGACGGTGGCGCTAGGGATGATTCTTGGCATTGAGTCTTTCAAGGTAATACTAGAGATCACGGCAACGCAGGCCCTAATCAGAGTCATTAGGTCCTTGAAGGAAGGGAAGCCAGGCGGGCCTGTTAAGCTCCCCAAGGGTTGGAGGGAAGAGGTGCACTGTTGATGCACTCGGACGACAATTCTACGGCTTTCCTCTTTGACAAGAAATACCCGATAAACATCCCCTACGTGAGACATGGATTGCTAAAACGACATAGGGGACTCCCTCTAGACGGGTCTGGTTTACAAATGGGTCCAGAGGCAGGCGTGGCGCGAGTTCGGGGGTGTACTGTAAACAGAGCTCGACATATATGGTTATACCACTTAGCGCATAGTCCACCGTGTTTAATGCTGAGCTAATGGCAATACGATGAGAGGTGGATGCCGCGATAGAGCAGCCATACTGCCCGTGCTTACTTATCTGCTCGGACAGTAAGATTGCCTTGATGGCGCCTGATGGTTATAAAACAAGGTCGAGACTGGTCTAGGACTGCTATCAGACCTTAAACATGCTTGCGATTAAAGCTAGGGTAGAGCTGATATGGGTCCCCGCCATAGTGACGTAAAGAACAACACTATGGTGGACACCGTAACAAAGCAATACGCCAATAGCAGCTTTATGGTACCGGAGTCGGCAGTCGGCTTTAAAGAGGTTTCCAGAATCGCATCAAAGAAGTGATGCGACAATGGATAGCATACGAGGTAAACTAGACCTAGAATGAGTAAAAGAATTAGATTAGTAATTTATTTTACTTTTTCAAGATATAGTCATTTTATTAAAAATTTAAAAAATCTTTAAAGTATACAACTACATAAAATCTGATTTATATTTATTACAATGATGTAAATATATCGAATAGAATGTTTGAAAAATTGAAAGAAAATATTTCATATTATCTTAAAATTGTATAATTATAAATGATTCAGTAACATAAATATTTTTCAGAATTTTTGAACCGTAATAACAGGAAGAGAAAATTCTACTTGACTTATCGACAAGTCATAAATAGAATTTGAACGAAACTATATTTCAGATGAAATGTATTGGTAACTTCACGTGAGTTGGATACCGAGAGAGAGTGAAACAGGAACTAACATTCGTTTCCCACTTGGTTAGCTTTCTCGAATTTTATATCTGCATTCAGTAAGTAATGTGGTAAACTACGGGATCAAGTAAAACTTGTCGGATAGATAAAAAACTATTGCGGCACTTGTTGGAAAACTTGTAGCTTGACTAATTAATGGAAATATAAGAACCTATTTTTTATACGATGACAAGCATCGATAAACATTGAAGCACGATTATACCGAATTTTAATTGCTTTCATGATTCTTGAATGACTTTATTCCAGTTTTAGATACAATATGAAATAAATAAATGATGGGTAGTTTCTTTAAAATATTGAATTATTTTATACATTATGAATGGAGGTTTTATAGCCCTTCTTTTCTACAGTTATTATTAATTTTAATGACCATTTTGTCAGCAGCATATTAAAATTTACATAATTCTACTGTAAAAAAAATGTTATAATCATCTCTTGTAAAATAATAAAAACATGAATAATGACTGGATATCATTTCATTATTACATATTAATTAAAAATAATTACAATTGTATTAATAATTTAATTTATGAAAATAATAATTTAAAGTTAAGTATTAAATTTAGGATAAATAATTATATATATATTATTAATAGTAAATCAATAAATAGTGGCAACAAAATAATCAAATAAACTTAAACGTAATAGTTACAATCAAATTTAATTAAAACGGGATCGGTAAATATTTCATAAAATTTGTTTATTTAAAAGGGCAATAAATAAAAAAGCTATTAATTTCATAAAATGAAAAATTAATATGAATGGTCATGCATTTAATCTAGTCAAGGAGAATCAATCCGAATTTTCCGACAGCTTGTAAATTTTTGAGATAGTAGCGATCTATGAAAATTTTTCTATATTCTTATACAATTTACATAAAATTTTTTATATAAAATTCTTGTATATCGTTCTTTACAAAGACGATTTTATTTAATATATCGGAGCATTACTAGTTTCAGAGTCCCGTAATTTACGAACATTTAGGCAGACATTTAAGTGAACGACAAAATATTTCAATAAAAATCATCTCATTTATGTGGCGTATTGAAATTAAATATTAAAAATATTGATCATCATTCTTTCTGGTAGATACTTATACTTAATCTCTCCATTCACTTACCACTTAAGCAAGGGATTGGTCGTTTTTTAAGTTGACCAAGTCATAGAATAACGCAAATAGAATGAGACATAGCAAAGTGTATAGAATAGGACTCCTTAATTTCTATAATAATCTCTCAAACAGATCTCTCAACAGGATGGGACAAGCTCTGGGTGGCACTGTGTCCGACGCAGACAGGGTGAATCCCTTGACTACGGTCATTTTAACGGAAAATTACTCTGAGGAGGCTGTCACTCCGGAAAATATTCATCAATTCAGGAATACGAGACCCAGGGCCTGTGCACTCAAAGAGGTCAACGCTCTGCCACTGCTGGATCATTGTTCTGGGGATCTAGTGGCGGTTTTTTCTTAAACGACTTTTGAACGAAATTATCTCAAGTTTTTATTTTATATTGGGCAGTTGAATTTCATTATTATTCACGAAAGAAATATTTATTTAGAAATTTTTTGTTATTATTTCTTAAACTGAATAATTTTTGTATTTTGTAAAAAATGTTTGATTTCCATTACTAAAAATTAACTACTGAATCGTATAAAAATATTTTAAAAGATAAAAAAATATATTTTTTTTAATAGAAAAACATATAATTGAATTCATTTTTTATGTATGTTACCTACTCAACTATTAAATCAAAACACGCCGTATTGAAAAATAATTTACTCGAGCAGCGTCTGGTAAATTATCTATGCATATTGAACTAAATTGAATGATTGGAATGGTAGCAACAAGGGATATATATTAAAGGTGCGTGTTTGAAGATATCTTTGATATTTTCAATGTAAATGTGATTGATATAAGTTTGTCAGTTTCATTCTACTAGAGTTAGTTTTATTAATAATTTTTACGATGTTATTTTCTCGAATATCGCGCTGAATCCTATCGGAGAACAGTAGAAATTATTTTGTGCAAAAGACTGATAATCTAGTGTTCTAATTTCTATTAATCTTATTGAATAATTTTAAAACACTAATAATCTTTATTGAAAGAACGTGAGACATTCGATAAAAATGAACGAAAACTTTGATACTAGCATTTAATCTCAATTTATTCTTATATAGCTTAAATTACATATTTTTTATAGTTTTTAAATAAATTAAATTGATATTTTAAAAAAGAAATTTATAATACTTTTTTATGTAATAATTAAATAGTAAATATGAAAAAATGTTTTTATTTAAATGATATGAATGCAATGGTGTTCTTTGGACAAATCGAAAATAACACGAACCTATTTCGTTATGTTTTTCTGTTTTATTCTTGAACAAGCAATTTCGATACCCAAACTAAATTTAAACAGAACAAATACATTAGTTTCAACTAAAAACAGTGGAAAAACAAGATGGAAAATCTTTTCGGAGAATAGTTAATTATGAATGAATAGTAAATTAGTTTTATGTATTTTAAAGTAACTCTTCTACTAGTGGACAATAATGAGAAGTAGTTTTTTTTAAATGGGATGGACTATTTCACTCACGAGAAATCATACATAACTTAATACACTTTTCGAATTAAATTTTCGAATTCAAAATTTCAGCATTAAACAATAAAAAAAAATAAAAAAATAACAAAAAATTAATAGTTGAACAAAAAAACAAATCTATTTTAATTTCGAATGAATCGCATATTACTTATATTTTGTTCCCCTTTTAATGTAATTTTATTTTCAATTCTTGTTATTTTAATTCACTATTGATTTTTCTATTCGTTCATATAAGTTTTATAAAATTTTACTTACTACTTCATAAGATAAATCTTGAATTAAATCATGTAAGATAAATTTACTTTCAACGATGGAGGATGGAGGAAAGCCTTAATAAGTAAGCGGAATCGCCCTCAATAGGCAATCAGGAACAATCCATACACTGTCTTACGTTTTCGTCGATTCTTATTCTGTGAATTCAAATAGTTTTTTTGACTTATAGGATAGCAAGTAGGTGAAAATTGCAGAAGGTAACCTTCAGAAACGTAAGCATCTATAAAGTTGGAATTTTACGTTAACGAGTAATAAGTATAGTAATAAGTCTCCTGGCATCTGTCTCCATTCATCCAGGGGCCTTGTACAATTTTTCGCCTGTTTAAAAATACTGTACAATGGTTGTGGTACACGGCAAAATATTTTCTTTAATATACACAGATTAATATAGAGAGTAGTATGTAAAGACTACTGTCATTCATGTGCCTTTAAATAAATTGTTTACCCCTGTTCTAAAAATTTATCATTTACAATGCAGTTTGAAAGCTGTTTCTTTAATTTGAAAAAATGCGTAAAATGTTTTTAATTATACTATGCAATAAACAAGAAGAAATTCAATTATTTATTCAATCATGTATTAATTGTCTTTTTTAACGAGATAATTTTTATATAATTCAAAATTTCACTTTTTTTATATTTTTAAAATTTATTATTGTATTACAAAATATTTTTATAGAAATATATTATAAAAATAAAAACTTCTTTTACTTAAACAAATCAAAATTTATTATTTGTTACAATTTAATCAGAAAATTAAAAAAATTAGTAATTTTTAAATTTCTTTTTCGATATACTTATGTATATTTAGATTTTATAAAATTATCATGTTTTAGTTAAATAAATACGAACTTTTATTTGTTCCGTAAAACGGTGAAATAAGATACCTTAATATGTGCTTTTAGTTGATTGAATCTAAATGCCTATTTTTACATAAACTTTATCATTTAACAAAAATCATACTAATCTACATAGTACGATACAATTACAATAGTACATTGTTCATTTTTATATAATTAATTACTCTAAAATTTTTTTAAAAATTCGTTAATTATGATTAATTGTGCGATAACAGGTGCAGTAGCTAATCCGGCTAGCGTGTGAGAAAGAGTATATGTGTACACATACAAATGAATGAGCGATGAATAAATGTATACAAATGATTTCGAGAAATTTATATGTATGTGTGTGTATGACTACGTATAAAATGAAAGAATGTGTACTTGCGTTTTGTGTTATATATGCGTCTATCTATGTATTTATGGTTAAATAAATTTTGCTTGCAATGATTGAATGTGGGATTCGAATTGTGTGTCTGTGAGAGTTGAAGAATGGAAATTACATATGCGAATTGTGAGAAAAATATATTTGTGAAGGGTTTATGAGTGCTTACACAGAATGAGCATTGGAGCATAATAGATGTGTGAACAATTTGCTGTTTGTAGCATAATTGAAAAATGTCTTTGTGTGTGATGTCTTTGGGAGAAGTAATTTGGCGAGAAGTGGTTGATTAGAGAGCGCGAATGAACTAGTCGGCGCGAAGCTAAAGGAAAGCGCGCAAATACTTACGCATGGAATTATACTTAAGTATTGGAAGCCCTTATACATTGAATATATAAAGTTTATTGCCGCTTTTTTTTCGATGCCGCTGCCACTAATTGTATAGCTGATTTTTTTCCGATACCGCGTTCCTCTGTGACACCTATCAGATATATACACAAATTCAGGGTATAAATGTAGATGTTAACGTTAATTCTCGGATTTCTGCACAGCCTTCCTGCTTGAATAAACCGGGTCACCTCAACTGTCACTATTGCAAGCGTATCCTCCACGACACTGGGAGGATGAAGACACGATAATTGCCTTTTCTTATCGGCTACGTTCGCTTGTAGGGTTTGCATCCTTTTTTAGAAAGTCTCTAAGTCCAAGACTAACTATTGTGAGCAATTTTCCTCCTCTTGTTACTTTTTCATCAAGATATGCCCTCATACCGTTTAATGAGAATTACTTTAAAATTATATTATATAAATCCTCCTGTAACACCGTTATAACCTAATATGGTCATTTGATTGACCGGATTCAAATTTTTTCAGTTGCATCAAGGACGCTCTTCCTTGGCGCTCATCTGGGAGCATGGTTCATTCCTTTCATGCATTTCGGTACTTTCCTGAGTCTTCCCAGCCCCGAGCGTTATCTGTTACGTTGTTTGATTCGAAAGTAGACTAAAAATCATCATAATTACTTAAATTATCATTTTCGCGCCACTGAAACATCACTCAAGGTGAAGGGCTGGTAGGATGAATCGAGCTATTACATTTTATTGTTTCAAATTGAAGTGTGTTTAAATTCCCGACCTTTAACCCCCTTGTCCATGGATCCTGTAGATCTAACCTCTCATAATTAGTCATTTTCTATTTAGGGAAGAGTGAACAAATATTTGGTAGAACTATTACAAATAATTCATTTAATTATGAAATAATATGCTATATTATGCGTCACTAATATTGATACTTCAAAAGCTTAATTAGTTAAAATTGTTCATTTTTTAAAGTTTTTATTATATATTGAATATGTTGTTTTAATTGTGTTTTATATTTGTTGCTGATCATGGTTTGAGATTATAAATTTTCAATTTGCGTGCTGCAGTTATTCATTCGACTTTTTGAAATACTTGTCAATGTTTGGTTATTAATAAAAGAAATTATGTCTGTATTTGATATTATTTGATTTATTTGTATTATTGTTATGCAAAAAATTAATTTCATCCATTATAAATATTATTTCCAAGAAAAGTATCAGATTTGACCACTGCTATGGTTATTGGATTATTACTATTCTTGGAGTAGAACTCAACGATATAAGTATATATCAATAGAATTACTCACTTAAGAAGTATCATCTTGAGAAATCGAAAAAATTAGTGTATTAATTTTAATGGAAGATAGAATTCGCCCAAATACTTCACTATTTTTCGATTCTAAACGTCATTCATTATTCACGTAAAAGCGTCTCGACATTAATGGTCACTTTGCATGAAATGCGTAACAATCCTTCGATTTATATTAAAACCACAATTCACTTCGCAACTACAATTTGTGTCTTATTTTTCGTATTCCAAAAAAAAGTTTTTTTTACGTAATGTCTTATAATAAAGATTTTCCAATGCTTTAAGATTTTTCATTATTTAATCACATTTTATAAATTGTAATTACCTGAAAAAAAAAAATTTATACAAATAAATTTAAACAAAATCAATAGTGATATTAAAGTAAAGTAATTATATGTACAAATAGTATAAACAAATTAAGTTCATTTGCAAAGACAATTAAAGAAAGAAGAAAGTAAGTCTCATTAATTATAATTCAAATTTTTTTCAAACTTTATTACTTTAAAAAACAAAAATATGTTTAGTCTTATATTATTACCTTAGTATGTCAGAAAAAGTAACTATTATATGTTTCGATTTAAAAATATTGTTTTTTATCGAATAAATTTAAAGAATATAAATTTTATAATAAGTTGTTAATTTTTTAAAAAAATGTCTGCAAAAGATTCAGGGAAAATTAAGTTGAATCAAACGATAAATTAAAAAAAAAAATAATTTGCCACTGTTAAATTTAATAGTTTCACATTAAATATTTAATTCGCTAAAAAGTAATGAATTTAATTATTTTATAAATTAAAAATCAATAATTTTAATAATTTAAAAAGATATAATACAATGTCTATAAGATTTATGATGCAGTTTAACTGTAACGTATAATTTTTTTAAAAATAAAAGTATTGTAAAATTAAATCAAAGAATAAATACATAATAAAAAATAAAATAATACAGTTTGAAGTTATTTCAAAAGCAATTTATATGTTAACTCGAAAATATTTTACTGATACAATTTTATCTACCTCAATTGAAAATCGATTTTGTTCAAATCTGTATTTGATTTTCATGCTATCTTTCATTGAAGTATTTTTAAAGTCAAATTTCTGAAAGGTCTGAGCTGTTATTATTTTATTGAAGAATGGGAACGGAATAAAGCTGAATAGAATTAAACTTAATTTATTCAGATAATATATCAAATAGTTACTACTTGTTAAAAGTTTTTAATGTTTTATCTTCAAAGTTTCTATTATTCCTTAATTATGATTATAATATATATTCTACCTTTTTAAAAGTCGAAAAAGGTTCACAACGTTAGCAATTTTTCTAAATTAAATTAATAAAAGGATATGTTCTAGCAATTTTAACTAGAGATGGTGTAATACATTGATGTAACAAGGTTTAAGGCCAATGCAGAATCAATAATGTTAGAGAAAATTATTTGGAGCGTGTGCAATAAAATCACCATACTCATGTGCTTTAAATTATAATAAACAGTAATCGAAAAAAAGGGAATACGCCATTATTTGGCCTGTATTAGTTCTTTTTTCTTATTTACTGATGAAAAAAGGGACATTTTTTTACAAAATATCGTTATTTAGGATAGAGATGTTTATTCTGATCTCACAAAACCGCAATAAAGTGATTAGAGATCATGTTTTTCATGAGTCTATTAACACGATTTTATAGTGCAGCTAGCATTTTGGATTTCCGATATTTGTGATCGGGAAGTAAAAATACCAGTGATTAGCGGAATAAAACTAGCGGAACTGTAATAGTTATTTCCATGCATAGTGTGAAAATGTGCGTTATGTTGTTATATGTTTACATGTACTGAAGAGAATGAATATGAGAAGGAAATCACGCTAGACTCTGGGCGAATGAAAGTAGCACGATGGAAAAAGTAATAAATAATAAATAATAAATATTAAATTTGAGTCCGTAGAGTCGTGCGATGATGGGATTACAGATGAATATAATTTGCCCCAGGGTTCGATAGGAACGGAGAGATGGGTGTCGGGGGCAAAAGGTTGACGGAGGGGGATAATGTGAAGGCGATAATCAACAACAAAAAAAAATTAACAAATAAATGAGTCCCCTGCGGTTCATACTATTGTAAGAAAATTGACTTATTCTTCTAAAAAAAAAATTAAAATAATATTAAAAGTAATCATGATAATACATAAAAAAGTACCCGCGCGCGGGTCATAATTAATTATGGAATAGTGTAACAAACAGACGTATTTACACAACAAATGCTCGTAGGAATGCGGTGTGCGACGGAAGAGTGAAATGTAAAACTTTTGGATTGATTGGTGATCTTAAACTATTGCGATGAGAAAACAGTTTTTCGGATTTTCATTAGGTCCGAGAGAACTCAAGAAGAACGTGTATTCACGTGCCGCTGCGTCTGGCAAAGCCATCACGAAGGGCAACGATACCAGGAGGGGTGTCGCTACGTCGGGATACGGATAGCTCATCTTTGACTCATTCTCGCTAAAGTATGCTAGTATTCACTTTATCCGTAGCGAAGGTGGATGATGTTTGCAGAAGGCGGGGCACAGATCGCAGGTTGCTCCGCTACGTTCGCTCCCTTCCGACGTCTCGAAACTAGTCCCAATTTCATTCGTATAAAAAATCGTCGGTACCAAGAATAGTATTGAAGAGTTGTCTCAAAATTTTCGAGAATTCCCTCCTTGGTCCCTCGTTGGTCGATTATGTATTTATGATGGTAGCGTCAAAACTCGATGTCTTAGAACCTATCTGAGTGAGTGTGCCGGAGATTTCGCGCGTTCACGATTTTTCGCCAATAACGTTCCCAAATTTCTCAATTCCCTCCAACCGTTTTATTCTGGTCGTTTTATTTAAAAGAAAAAATATTAAAACGAAATAATTTTCATAAATTAAATGAAAAATAAATTATAATTCAAAATTTCACAATACATTTAAAAAATTGCATTGCAAGGCTTGTTAAAAATGATAAATAAATAATAAGAAATAAAATAAATAATTAAGAAATTTCCAACGGAGTGCCTCATGCTAAATATCTTGAAGTATGACATGATAATAGGCATAGACATATTATGATAAATATAATATCGGAGATGATCTATCCTAATACGACTCAGGTTTCTTTAATAGGACTAACCGTTGTAGATATAAGGCAATGCGAATTACTAGACCTGGTGATATAGAAAGAGAAATTAATATCGTCTCCTTTTGGTACACAATACAGCTCATAGAGTACGACATAAGAGTGCTATATTCGCTATCCATTAAACAAATACGTATAGACTGTGAGACCCTGCGATATAATAAGTTATGAATGCTAGAAGAGGGAGTTATTGACTAACCATCTAACATCCCCTGGAGCTCGCCGGTTGTTTTAAGAAAAAAGAAACGACGAGAAATAAAGATTCTCTATAAACTATCGTCGATTAAATACTCTAAAAGAAAGGAGCGCATATTCATTTCTACAAATAAAGACAATTTTGCATAAGCTAAGAGGAGCTATGTACCTATCCATAATAGATCTGCGAAATAGATACTAGTAGATGCCCCTCATGGAAAAAAACCTTACAGTCTTTACTGTGACAAACAGATGGCTGACTCAATTCAAATTTTTGTCTTTTGCTCTATGTTGGATCCATACATATCGCAGGAACCCGAACCACGCATATCTCAGATACGTAATAATGCTGTACGTTTAAGTTGAGTATTTTTCGTTATTTTTAAACCCGTTTTTATATGTTTCTCATTACGTTTAGGTATCTAGTTAGGTTTTTCTCCATATTTTATAAATCCTGCTTGTGCTCTCTATTTTAAAAGTTTTTGAAATTTCCAAATAAATAAAATAAGATACGTCTAAATAAAAGTCACTCTATTGATTTTCTTTCTAAACTTGCGTACCCCTTCCCCAACAGCCTGACGCCCTGGTATCTGAATGAGTGGCATTGCACGTTAGGTTGAGGGACGCGAGTGTCAGCCACATTAAAATATCGATGACGACACTTATGCCCTTTATAAGTTTGCAAAGTCTTATAATAATTTTAGAGTTCGATTACAAGTTTTACAGTTCACATTTACAAACAGAGAATCACAAATTATCAAGTTTAAACACGCGTCGTTCGGCAAGAGGTTTTTATTGAAAGGTAAGAAGAAACATTTTCGTTACAGAACTTACTTAGAATACGTTATGGTATTATAAAATTAGTGAAAAATCTATATATTAAAAGAACTTTTCATGCCAATCATGGACAATGTACTATAAATAAATATAGTATAGTAGGCACTATAGAAAAAAAATTATTCACATATAATATACGAATAAATATTTAAGGAACAATGTCACATTATTCTAAACTAATCTTGTAATGTTATTATTATTTAACTTTTTTGTTTTAAAATTATAATAAGTGTTTTAGTCTATAAGACAGTACGAATTCATACTTACCCATCTCAGCGTTTTATCTCCGGGGTGAGCAAGGAAGTCGCATCTTCCCTGCAGCCCTCGGCTTCGGTCCCGGCATATGTCGTCTCGCACCTCGATGCTGGTATGGTTTACCTTCATCCTTGTCTTTGCTTTAATTTTCTCTACGGACAAGTGTCGGTAAGAGGGGCACGTTGATGATCACACAACTTTTAGTTCCTTCGGGATCTTAACACGTTCTGAGATTAGAGCGTGCACTAGCTCGTATTTTCGCGTATCTAGAGTTACACCCCTTTTTTACGCGATTGGAAGACGGTTTGCGATTTAAAATGTCAATTCCCAAATATTGTTCGTTAACATGGAAGTCCTATTGGCCGCCGATCCGAACGCATTACGTGTCGGTCAGTTTCTAGCGCCCAAATTGTAACACGGATCGATTTTTATGAGCCTCGCTACTTTATCCGCGGGATAAAGTTTCCCTTTACCCCGCTGCTCCGAGTGAATTTAAAATTTTGGCGTACACTTTGTACGTTGTTTATTGTATACATGACACTTGGGTGCGGAGAGATAATTAAAGATCGTCACAAGAAAAAAATGATCAATAATTCTTTTCGCCTGTTATTAGTGAAACGTAAATATTTTCGTTTATCTAGCAGCAATTCGCATACGGGGTAGACTGATATTCGGTCTTGAAATTAGCAAGGATGTTGTTTTATATTTTACGTTTGTATATAATTTTAAAAAAACGTTAAGTTTAATTAGTGATCTTTGTTAGGCCTTGCATACAAAATAGAGTACTTACGGATTTGTATGTATCACCTTCGGAGTGAAGGAAGAAGACGTCTGTTCTAGACAGCCCTTAGCTACACTCCCGGTGGTTGCGCTACAGCGATTCTCGACGCTAGTCCAGACTCTACGCGATTATAGAACGCCCTTGTACTTTTATTGGGTTTGCTTTAATATTATATCAAAACAATTTCCATTTAAAGTTACCCACAAGTGCGGTGGTCTGGTTGGCCGCATACGATTTTTTCCAGTTACGCTAAGGACTGCTTACTAATACGATAACTCTCTGACAATATTGATTATAAAATTAAAAAACCTTCTGGCAAGAGTAAAAAATCTCTCGAGTTGGAGAGCCACGGAAGAACTAATAATGCCTCGGCATTCATTTAAAACTTATATATTGCAAAAAAGAGAGACGTCTTTCAGAACAGCTATAAATACATTTAATATAATAAATTCATAAAATAAAATTTGATTATATCCAACTTTTTTACTAATTAACATTAAAAGATTTAATAAGGTCCTTGAACAATAAATTTTAAAATAAATTGTAATAAATATATATAATTTAATGTGTATTTACTCATAAAATGTATTTGAATGAAAAGGTTGATACAAAAAAGGTACGCTATGTTAATACAAAACCAAAATTGCTTATTGGGGCATTATTTTTAGGCTTATTGGGACATTACATATTTTTAAGATTAATTTTTCATTGTTAATTTAAATTGTTAACTTTGCACGCAGTATTATACTTTATTAAAACTACTATTTTCAGATAAAATTTTTTTTCAAATAAACTTTAAAAAGCGTTTTTACTGTACGATTCCTGTTAACCATTGATGTATTTGAAATGGCATCGTATATATTTATATTCAGATAAAACTTCAATGAACAATAAAAACAATATTTTTTATATAGAAAAAGAAATTGTAAAGAAAATTATCCTCTCTGCAATCTATATGTTGTCAAAATATGAATGATCAGGATAAGTAAAAACTATCTTTACATATGACTTGTATATAAGTAAATGTTAAATATTGAAATAAAACTTGAAATAAAATATTTATAAATTTTAGTAACTTATCGAGTTTCCTAACTATATATGATATATAATGAAAAAAAATTTTCATTCAAATACTAAGATAAACTATATTTCAAAACATATAATACATTTTTTCTTCTTATCAAATCTTGGTTCTATAAACAAATATAGTATTAATTAAATAGAAAGGCATGATGATTCGTGGTCACTTTTTTATTATGCAAGCACTACGTAGGAATGAATTTTCAAACATAAACAAGTTTTGCAATAAATGTTTCATATATTTCCCAATCTACAAAATTTTGCATTATTATCCATGCTAATAGGATAGATATAAATAATTGTTAAATTAATGATAATTTTTTATTTTAAACAATTCTCACTTTTCTCTCTAATCAATAATGATAACTTATTCTTACAACGATGTAATTTCTCTTTATTAGTATAAACTTGAAATTTAGTTATTTAGTCTACGTAAATTATCAAAAAAAAGTTTTTTAAAATAAAATTACATATATATATATACATATAATACTAATTCATTTAAAATATAATGATGACGTTCTTTTCAATATATTTAAGAAAGTCAAAATTATTTTTAAGACTACTAAAATAGTACACAATTTAAATTCATTGATAACAAAAACTATTTTCAATTTAGTTTAGTTACAAGATAAAATAATTAATATTTTATTAAATATGATGAAACAAATAATTTAAATTCTTCATATTGACGCTGCTCATACAAATTTTAACCAGGTAATAAAAGCCAAAAAAATCTATAAGAAAAGTATGTAAAATATCAGAAATAATTAAGCTCGCATGTAGTATAAAAATTATCCTTAACTACTTATTGTTTTAACAATATTATTTAAGTCAATGTCATTTTATATAACAAATACAATTCCTTCACTACATTTCTGCTATGTAAATGATAAAAGTTTTAAATAAATTCTATTAGATACTAAAAGAATGTCATAAAATTGGATGAATTTTGAAGAAAAGATTAATCTGTATAAAATTCTAAATAAATAAAAAAGGAATAAAAGTAAATAAAATAGAGGATAAATAAAGTAATAAGATGAAAAAACATCTGTCTAGAAAGCTTGCTACACCATCCGGCCTGCGTTTAGAAAAGCGTTTCGATTGAACACTTTCAAAATAAACTGATGGTAGCACTATTATTATCGAATGGCATAATATCAGTATAATACGTCAGCAGCGAAACCAATGGAGTAGCAGAAAAACGTGAAAAAAATTGAGAGAAAAGGGAAATGCTTACCGCAGGATCAGCAGCCAGTAAAACCAGAGTTGAAGTAATTTCAGACGCACTTATACTGCTGCTCTGCCTAAGCACTTTTTTGCACTACGCTCTTTGCACTCATCAAAAAATTATTTCTACATACTTCCAGGCAGTCTTCACCTTCTCTGACTTAAAAAAATTCATTAGCTAAAACTCATATGTCTTCTAGACAAAAAAACTTCATCAATGCCAATTTTAATTATGGCAAGGCCGAATTACTATTAATGAGGTATTATCGCGATTATATAATTTCTTTAAGTATGGAATTTTTCATTTACTTTGCACCATATTACTCCTTACTTCTTAGCGACTGCATACTGACTGTAGACGCGTCCGAGTGACACTAGCAGAGTCACACTTCGATTATGTTGCGCGCCGAGGATCGGGCAGAGACTGAATCTCGTTTTTCCCGTGTATTGCTCGTATCCCCTAGTGAGTATTTTCCCTCTATCGCCCGCTACCACTTCCACAGTTTATCATGTCTTTTCACCCCTCCTCACTATCACAAAATATTTATTCATAGAATAACATATTTCACTTTAGATTTTCTTTTTCCAAATTATTTGACACTTAAAAAAGGGTTCCAGCTGCGTCATTATTGAGCCTTATAACCACTCCTTGCGTTGTAATTTGTATTTAATTCCCCTCCACAATAAATCCTCCTTAAGAAATTTTATTATACATATTAATCTTGAATGTGATGTTTAAATTAATTGATCATAACTACATATTCTATGATAGCATGGAGTTTAAAATAACAATTTAATAAACATTAAATATTTTGTAAATGTACTTAGTCAAATTTAAATTTTTATTGAAATTCATTTTAGAATAATATTTTCTTGAAATTGTTTTTTTTTCTAGTTTTTTTTTATTTAGTTTTCTTTAATTTTCATTTAATATATTAAATAATAAATTGTATTTTTTTTTATTTTTTAATTTTTAAATTTTCATAATGTTATTGTATAGTTAATAATAAGTTTTGTTAAATTCCTATTCACAAAATTAATAAACAATTATTATACATTTGTATCGTCATTATTTTATTTTTACAATTAAAAACTAATATTTTTCTTTTTTTATAAATTTTGATTTACGATATTATTATTATTCAAATTTTATAATTGAAATCTCATTCAAATGTCGTACCTGATGTTTTTGGGTGTTTTAATAGAACCTTTAATAATATTTAAATTTCAGTTTCTTTCAAACATGTTCTCCGTTTTATGTTGTTGTACTTGAGTGTACAGGCACAAAAAGGAGAAGACCTCAGTGAACACTAAATATGTGTGCTCTTTGATGAAGTTGCGTTCGGAGGTATTTAGTTGATTTTAATTATATATATTAGAAATTGTGACCTCTGAACGTAACAAATAAAAGAAAATTTGATACTTCTAATTTATAAGCTTTTGGATATATATTATAATATATTCAACAAACACTACTTCAAATATACACAATACAATTTCAAACACATAATTTAAAACATTAATAAGGAACAAATGTAAATCGGTTCAATGGGTCAAGGATTTCGGAGGTAAGAGGGAAAGCGAAGTGATGGGAGTGAGATATTTGGATGCAGGGGAAACTCAAAATAAGTAGAAAAAAACAAAACAACTGATTACTTTAATCGGGACTGTCAGCAAGGGGCAGGTGAAATGATTATTCTTTAAAAAAAGTTAACAAAAGAAAATTAATAATTGAATTGAAAAGAAAATTAAACCTATAATTAATTTTAATAAAATTAATGGAAAGTAATATCAGCGGCTGTCAATTGAAAAATATAAATATTTTGTTTTGTCTTATCTTATCTGCGTATAGTGTGCAAGATGAGGTAGCGAGGTGTAACGTTAGCCTCGGTATTAACTGATGAGTCATTTTTTAAACTAGAAAATATTTGATAGGCCCCGAACTCTTACGCTAAGCTGAAGTCAAAAAAGGGACGTACTCACGATTTCTTTCCAGGACAAAGGTCGGACTCGCTGAGGAATGGCACTCCTTCCTGATAGCCCCTTGCAATTCCTGCAGTCGTGATTCGTCCTTTCACGGATCCGGGTCACAGCTACCTCTTGTTGATAATGCCCTCTGCTCTATCACAACGTAGATGAAGAAAGCCGGAGAGGCTAGCAATTTCGTGTCGCTTTTAAAACCTCTAGTTCCTTCAGGAGCACGAAACTATCGAAGGTCAGAGTGTGCGCTCTATTCTCCGCTGGCCCGAACTACCCTCAACCTACGACTATGCCCCTTGAAAGAGTTATTTTGAAACATAATTTTGCAGCTGCCAATTTCACACTGTTGGTAACCAACGCGACGGTCCGTTGATCGAATTTTGCTGATAGCGCCATGTATTCCCTTTCTTGGTGCACGGCTGAAAGAGATCTTTGCATATTTTCTAGTGGATTCGCAGTTTCCCTCATTGCTTTAATTTCCAAAATTTTTAAAATAAAAAAAGATTTTTAAATAGTTAAACATTACTGAATAACAAAAAATTAAACTTTTCGGTGAAAAGGGGTTTGGAGGAATGAACATGTCTGTGGATCGTACGTAGAATAAATTATCAATAGTTGATATCCCACAGTTGAAGACAATGATTATATCTTTGACAGAGAAAGTAATTCTATCAAAATTTAATGGTGGAAATGTATTTTAATCAATCATGTGCTTTTGGTTTATCATCTACCTACGACGATAAAAATATCAGTAAAGTCATTGTACTTATAAAATAATATTGTGTCATAATTTATTTCGGTGATAGTTTTGTGAAAAATGTAACCTATTATAATTTTTATTAAATTTCTTTACATATTAAATGTCAATATTGATAATATAAATGAAAATGTTAATGTAAATAAATATTAATAAGAAAATTTCAAATTATATTATTTCAAAGTTTTAGTATTATTTTAATTACCATTCTGAAATTTCATCTTTTTACAAAATTTAAAAAATTTGTTTTTTTATTAAAAAAAATGAATAACTCATTTGATTAGATTAAATATTATTCGAAAGATAATAAGAACATTTTAAAGAAAGCCAGAGTTCATTATTATCAGAAACTATTATAAAAGTCGAAACTTGCTGATAGCAGCTTAAACATTTTATGTATAGATATTTGAAAATTTGTTACTCTGATTATGACTCCGATCTCGGAAGTCACATTTAAGAATTTGTGTTTTGAGAAATATTGAAATCTGTCTCAATATGATATCAGAATAGGTTTAGAAAACTCCGAATTCTTGCCTCGCTACGATATCCTAAACATTTTTAATTTGCTGTGGTACTTCAATTGCATTAGTACCCTCCTTTTACCTTTGGCTAAAGAAGGATACTCGCACTTCCTTCAGGCTTCGTTCTTTTTTTTACTTTGCACACAAAAAGTCTTTTTTTAAGCAAGTTGTCACATTTCGATGATTACATGACTACCGAAAGTTTATCGTTCCTTTCGTATTTAATAAAATAACGATATTTCTTTTGAGATGATATACCACATATGCGTTATTTTTTAATAAAATATAATATTAAAAATTTTGATTTCCTTAAACAATAGTTCGATTATTATTAAAAAAATAATGCTTATCTGACAATCAGGTAGAAGAAGTTGCTGCAAAAATAAAATAAATCGAAATAAAGAAATAATTGTCATTTATAACATAAATTTTACAATAAAATCTTATTATTTAAATTAAAAATTTTGTAACCTATAAATTAATTTTCAAATATTAAAAAACATAAGAAGAATAATGATGAATTAATATATTTATGTTTTCTTTCACTATTCAATTTTGACATGAATAAACCTAACATACTTAACATACCAATGTGATAAGACTACTAATATCGTTAGTTGAATGGCCCGTAAACAACGAGCAATTAATACCAGATATTCAATGATCACATTACCAATGGCTTCCACAGCCCATTTTCATATCATATTATTCCTTCTTTCAATCCTTGACGTGGCTTTCGCTATTGGAGTCGTTCCTGCATACAATGAGAAAATTGAACAAAGGAAGCGCGAATGCTTGCGTATCATTACTCGAAAAAGCTCCATGCTCTTGTAAAAGAGTGAGAGAGGGGATCACCACCATGATAATGGGAGCAATCGACTGGAGTAGCGAGGAGATGACTAACATTACAAAAGGACATTTAAAATTTTGTCCTATTTCTTTATCTATCACGCGAATACATAAGACACAAACATATACCATTTATACTAGTTTTAATTAGAAAAGTTATTCTGTAATAGAATTTTCAAGAACGGAGGTTGGATGTTAAAATAGATTCTATTTTAAATTTCCATTCCTTTATGAATGGAATTTATCAGTGAATCTGTTATTTCTTTAGTTCAATAAAATTGAATATTTTCAATTTTTGGAATTATTCATTATTTTTTAATTTTTTTTAGAATTTTAAAATATTTTTTAGAATAATAAATCGTAATTAAACATTTTTCTCTATCAGCTAGTTTTTATATTCGTTTAAAATTTTTTTTTTAAATAAAAAAAAGTATTTTTAAGTAAGTCTGCTAATACTTACAACCATGCAAAAAAAGAGAGGAAAAAATTTTATATTATAATTTATAAAATAAATTTTCTTTCTTCTCTTTTAATAAAAAAAAAGAATTACATTCTCCCTGTACTTATCTTAATGATGTGTTTTGAATATATTATGCAATAATATAGGGTCATAAAATACAATTTTAATTAATTAATTTTAGTATTATTTTTTTTAGGGAAAAAACTTTTTTTGAATTTTACATAGTTAAGTTTTATTTAATGTATATAAAGTACAAAATTAAAAAAATTACATTATAAACAATCAAAAGAATAAGCAAAAAAAGAAATAAGAAATATTTTTTGCGCAAAATTACATTAGCACAATCAAATAAAAAAGATTTGACTATAAATAATTAATTTTTTATTAAATAATACAAACGGCTAGTAAAATGAGTTACATTAATGTATAAATAAAAAAAACGACGCAAATTGTAATGTCCCTTTTTTGTTAATAAATGATCGTTATCGCGCTGGTACTTTGTATTCTAGTCGTGGCGGTTTGTATTTGATATTGAATATGTCGATTGTTTGATGGTAGTTCTTATAGATTTGACAGGTATTAAGACCAAGTTAAGTCGTCTAAGTGCTCTTTGATAATCTATACTAATTATCTGAATGTTGAAGTATAAAATTGATTATGGAAAATAATAAAAAAAAAATCAAAAGTAAAAACTAAATTGTTTGATTGGATGGGCTCTTTAATGGGTCCTGTTTGTTTTTTCGTCTTTTTGTATTATATCTTAGAGTCTCCAAGCTAAATCTAAACACGAGAATTCATCAAATCTAAAAAACATTTCATTAAATTGGAAATATTCATTTTTATGATATATTTTAAAAGTCCAATCTTACAGCAATATAGTATAAAAATCATTTACTCTGATAATGATGATACGCGATTGTTTATTTAAAAGAAGTAATCGTAGCACTTGTCAATGAGTTTGTGACGAGCTTTACTCGTTCTTCCGACCCTCTCCATAGAGCTGAAATACGCGGAAAGTATAACCCGCCCTTTCAATTGGGCGCCAAGGAAGCTTGCCTTGTAAGTACCTTGCCCTACTGCCGAGGCCTAACGGTGACCACAGGTGTAAATTTATAACATTTTTAGATAATGATTTCTTTTTATATTGTTTATTTTGCGTTTATTATCTTCCTTCATTCTTAATAACGGTTGCGAGGATTTAAAACTTGTATCCAGCTGTTTTCAGACCGCACGAGGATAAAACTTTTACCTACGGTGTGTGCATGATAGCCGAGTGAATAAAAGAAAACCCGGAAATAATTTGTTTCCTAATAACTATATGTGAAAAATTATGAAAATGTTGCGAGATATGTATTTCAAGTAAAAATAAAAGAATAATGTTGATAAGTTGCAGAATATTTTAAATATTTATACCGATATATTCTTATTCATTGATATTATGCATTGTTCGGGCCAAAATGGCCCGAGATGCGCCTGAACGGCGGGCGGCAGCGGCGCATAGAAAGCGCCGCAAAGAATGCGGAAATAAGAGGGAGAGGAACGGAATGAAGAGGGAGAAAAGGGAAGGAAGAAGGGCCCGAGAGAGTGCGTGGGAGGGAATCAAGGACAGTCTTGCACCATCGGGCCTGAAAGAGAGTATGAGTGACGACCTCCAACGAGGAGTGCGAGGGTGAGACGGGAACGAAGCGGGTTGCGACGACTCCATCACCAGAGCGCTTGTGATACCGCGAGGGTGGGGTGAGAGTGAGAGAGACGTGGCTGGGATCGGAAGGTTCAGCCACCCCCTGGGCGCATGTGATACCGCAAAAGCCCGGCAACGAATAACTCGGTGCGTGGCGATCGCTGCGATCGGACCACGACGAGCAACGGCGTAAGGAGGCCTCGGCCGGTGGCGATCCCCTGCGATCTACCACGGCGACCGACTAACGCATAGGGAGCCCGGTTGGCCAACCGACAAGAGGGTGGGATGGGTGCGAGGTATGTGTGTGTGGGTGAATGAGTATAACATTGTAAGGGTGGCCGCGCCGTGCGTATATATATTAGCGAGGCTTTTTCCCCCTACCTCGAGGGGGTTTTTTATGCCACTTGTAACCGCGTGGGCGAATAAATAATTATTAATGAGCCCAAAAATATCTTGTAATTCATTTCAAACCCAGATCACGCTCCTTCACCCTTTCCTGAACTCGCGGCCTAATTAGGCCGATAATCGCGCGAACATGCATTAAATTATCATTGTCCAAAAAAGTTTTTTCGAATTTATATTAAATATGTTTAACCTGCGACTGCCGGTGTTCGACTAAAAAAGAGATAAATATTTTTCTCATATAACTTTTTTTTAATGAATCACTTTCTATTACTATTCAAGTGGGTTAACAGTGAGTGGTTATAAGTCACCGAGAGTATCGGGCATCTGTAGATCGCTGCGTCCAAGCGATCCAACGTACCTCAGGCACGCTTGAAAGATAGCAGACCCTGGGCAAATGGGCTGGGTGCGTGACGATCCCTAGAGGTCGGGTTACGGCGAGCACTCACTTCCATTTAGTGTGGTTGGCCAACCATCGGGGGGCGGGGGTATAAGGGGTTGGCAGGTGTGAGTGTGTGTGCGTGTATGAATGAATGTGTAAGATGGTAGCGATTATATAAGCCCTTCTAACCGAGGGGTTTTTTTATGCCGATTGTAACGCGCGTGGGCAAATAAACGAATTTTATTAAGCCCAAAATGTGTCTTTATTATTTCGCAGCCGATCCTCCGTCCCTTCATATAATCGCAAACTCGCGGGCTGTCGAGGGCTGAAATCGTACGAACAACTATAAATAACGCAAATGAAAAAAATTCCTATTAATAAAAAATGCAAATAGAATGTTTATAGAATATTAAAAAAACTGTTACATTTTTTTTTTTTCATTTACATCAACACAATAAATTTAAATATCACTACAAATAATGATTTCATACTTTAAATTATGGTGGTGGGGGGGAGCTTACGCGAGAGTGTGAATGGGCCTTGTGATGAGTGCGCCGTTTGAATGATAGCGAAAGGGGGAGCACTCTATAAACGGGTCTCCCAATGAATGTTGTGAACACCATTATGTGAGGGCACTCACACGTGTGTAAGCCCTGAATTAGGTATGAATGAATGGCGATGGAACCTCAAATATTGGTCGACCGGAACCTCGACACACTCATCCGGCCGCTTCGAGTGGTCCGACGGTGCCGTTGGAGAGGTAAAAACAGTAACTCTCGTAACCAAAAAGCAACCCACCATTGCACTCGAGAGAAGGCGCAATGGTTAATTCATCCGACCCTTAATCCCAAGGTCTGCGTAACCGTGCCCACGAGACTGGTTGGCCACAGGATACCAGTCGTCGCAAACGGTACCTCGAAGGAAACGGGCGAAACCTTCGAGTAATCATCCTTACCACAACTTATGGGGTTCGGTGGTGGCGAACCTATATTTCCCTAGTTTCTAGTTGGACCAAAAATGGAAACCGACAGAATGGAAAAAACAGAAGTTCTGGAAGGAGCGGCTACGTGCAGTGCAATGGTTACGAAGGGGGCAGAAGCACCAACGATCCAGGGCCACATAGAACCGATTAAGGAAAAAGAGGCCACGCCTTAGAGGACGGAAGTTGTGACCCTAGCGCAGCTGAGGGGACCACGTCGACCGAGGGGGGTGGCGGGCTCAACGTAGGAGCGTAAAGCTCTGCAAGCCAGTAACTCGGGCGTCTATGGGACACCAACAACGCTAGGTCAAAAGAGGAGGGCTGTAGAGGAGAGAAGTCCCCTGATTGACCCGCGCAAAATGAAAAGACTAAAAGGCTTAGTCGACACGAGGGCAGCCCCGAGCAATCCCACCCCCAACAGAATGGGACAAGCTCTGGGTGGCACTGTGTCCGACGCAGACAGGGTGAATCCCTTGACTACGGTCATTTTAAGGGAAAATTACTCTGAGGAGGCTGTCACTCCGGAAAATATTCATCAATTCAGGAATACGAGACCCAGAGCCTGTGCACTCAAAGAGGTCAACGCTCTGCCACTGCTGGATCATTGTTCTGGGGATCTAGTGACGGTGTTGACAAAGGTAGAAGAAATAGGGAGGCTAATTTTAGCTTCGGCGTACCTTCACTTTCACAGCAAAAACAACTCTATACCGGAGCTCCGCTGTCTAGTGGAACACTGTCAAGGTAGGAATATTCCACTCATACTGATATGCGATGCTAACCCATACCATAGGGTATGGAGAAGCACTGACACTAACGTGAGGGTCAAGCTATTGGAATACCTTATTTGTACAAACCTCAACATTATGAACGTGGGAAAAACGCCCACGTTCAGAAATGCGGCCAGAGAAGGGGTAATAGATCTGACGTTATCATTTTCAAGTATTGCGTGCATAGTACGGGAGTGGAACGCAGAGGTCACATGCGATTATAGCAAAATCTTTGTGACTGCAGAGAACGCATCAGGTTGGGCCAAGATCATCCTGGAGCTCGGAAGAAGCAAAGCGAAGAGGTAGAGATCCTTACGGATCATGAGAGCCTCAGAGCTCACAAATACAGAATGGAACTGGTATCAGACCCATTCTGCAGATACGGGTACGAATTGAGGGAGACTCTCAATAATCTGCTGTGCAGCTCTTCGGTACTAATACAAGAAAGAAGACGTCTCTTCGGGGTTCCAGCACTGGAATTAGAAGAGGTAGTTCCTAAGCTCTTCACTCAGATTCTTAAGCTAAGTGAAGAGTGAATACCCATGCGTCTGGGGCCTCGAACAGTCACCCACTCGCAAATTAATAATAATAATAATATCAAGATATTATATCACAAAACAAATTAAATTTTTGTATTACAGTAAGAAAACGTATTCTAACCATGTTATATAATTATTAAATCTTCTTAAAATTCAAAGCCTGACTTTTAATAAAATCTAAAAAATTATAAAAAGATTTTCTTCAATTTTTTGAAAGACAGAAAACATCAAATAATTTGTAATATTGTTAAATTTATAATTATTTTTTTAGGATTTTAAGTGATTAAATCTATAGAAGAATTTATTGGATAGAAAATTTAGATAAAATTTATTTAAATTTTTTTATGAAAATGTAAATTTTATTAAAATTATAATGAAAATATCAGTACAGTAACAAACATAAAATATTATTAGTCAACAAATTTTTTTGAGTCTTTAAAAGTTAATAACTTTAAAAATTTTATTGCATAAAAAGCAAAAAAATTTAACCCGTACATCTAATATTATTTTTATACAAAATTGTAAAAAAATTAGGCAAACAAATAAAATATCAAATTAATCATTTAATGGTTATATTTCAATTATTGTACAAAGTGCTATAAACTTCGAAAAAAACATAAATATACTGTTTGAAATGATTTGTTTAATTCAAGTTATACAGTTCGTAAAAATTTACGTTTCATTATTTGAATCTTAACGATATGATAACTATAACTGTTAATAAAAAATGTATTTTGTGAGGCGATTACGTCTATTTACATCTATACAAACACATTTAATTACGTTTTTTTATACATACTTATTCCAAAATTCATATCTAATGATATTTTGTCAGAAACAAACATAGATTATTATCTACTTTTTATCTTCTGACATTTCTTATAGAATATTATTTTTTAAGAAATAAATTATATTTCTAAAACGTTGGATATTATGATTGCATGTACTAAATTGAATAAAATTTTTTTAGTATATTCGTTTCAAATTATCATAAATCAAAAAATATAGTTCCTTTTTTATATATTATTTCTATATGATTAAAAAAATTAGATATATTTGAACTATTTAAAAATGTATATAAAATTTGAACCATAAACATTAAAACGCATTTGTAACATAATTTACAATTGCGCTCTGAATTTCTATCACAAAATTTAAAAATATATGAAAGGAAAGGAATATTTCGTGATTATTCTATATACAGACAAGCTCGGTATATCTTTAATTCTGTTCAGGTACATACTAATAAGTATTTCACATAGCATTTACAATGTATAAGAAAAACTTCATTCTCAATTTCATTTATTGATATTAAAAGAAATTCTATTTCTCCTTAGCATACGATAAAAACTGATTAACAAATACGTTTCCTTCTAATTTATAAGACATAAACTTTTATTACACACACACGTACATGCCGATATATATATATTTTTTTTTTTAGATATATATATACGTTTATAAAAAAATTTAAAAACTTTAAATTCAGGAAAAAAATTAAAAAAAATTTTTTTTAATTCATCAACAACGTCAAGAAAATTCATAATAATGCAGTTCTTTTAATTTTTATTTGGACTTTAAGTAAAATATAATTTTTAAAATTTTATTCATTGAAATTGTATCTTACTATAAAATATATTATATTTAAATACCATTTTCTTCTTATACAGTAATGAAATGTATTATAGTAATACAATATTTACTTTTAAAAAAAAATTATGTCAATATTAAATTTTTATATAAAAATTTCTGAAAATTCCTTGTAATATTAAATACGATTAACAACAATTTCAAAGCTTAATTTTCATTTTATATCATTTTACACAGTGAAATTAAAATTTAATTTTATAATTCTTAATTAATCATCTCATTTTATGATAAAATTATTATTTAGATATCAATATTTATTCTTATATCACAGATATCTCTTTTGATTTTCTTTAATTTTAATATATAAGATTATTATACATTTATTATAAAAGAAAATCTTTACTCAAATATTTTTACAATACATTTATATTATATCATAGTATACTTATTTTGAAGTAATATTAAAAAGTTTCTGATATCATAGAATTTAATGATTATTTTAATATCATCATCAATATTTAATTAAGTGTATTATTTAAGTATTCTACATTCCATTATTTTTTCAGAAATATTGTCTCTTATCAAAAGGATAATGCGTGAGAATAATGAAAACACATGTATATACTTCCAAATTTTTATGTAATTTTTCGTAATTATATCGTATCCACCATTTTATAATTTTTCCATTTTCTAATACATTAAAAACGTCCTATAATTTTTTCCCATTTTAAGAAAGATATAAAATCGATATATCTTTATACTAAAATCAAATTTAATATCTTTCAATCGCAAAATAGATTTTTTTTAATTATTACTAAATAAGAGTATAATGATAAAATATTACCAGTATTTCTCTTTCGAGAAATATCAGGTATTATAGAATGATTTAGAGTATAAGAGAAGAAGGAAATCGTCTTTAAACTTGATGGAATATGCATATAAAATTTGTAATATTTGCTAAATTTAAGTGATTGATATTGATTTCCTATAGCGTCGAGAAATGGCAGTCCCTTTGAGTTATCTGAAATACATAGCTCCTGCGCGAAGTGCTCGACTGAATCGTCGTCATTGAAAATCTTCTTGGTGGTGAAAATCTTAGTTGGTGCTTCTTATATAATAACGACTGTCATAGGCCCGTCGACGTTTCATGGCCGACGATATTACTAGTGTTATTAACGTCATCACAATGATCCATTCTCGGATCTAATCATAGAAGTTCCTATCAAACCTGTAGTAAAAACAAATTTTTATTTTTTTTCTTTGACTAAAATTTTACTTAATGAAAATAACATTTCAATGATAATTGAGTATTATAAATATCTAATATTATCAAATGTTTATGCAAAGAAGGTTTTAAACAAATGGTTTTTTTCAAAATAAAAATTTAATGTAATAAGTAGACTAACCTTCCAAAGTAAAAGATGGTTAGTCGAATCTTCTCGACCGGCTTGAAATTCCGCCGAAGCTTGAGGCCCACGAAAGTCCTCGTAGCCGTCACCGCCAGATATGATAAGAATACGACCGCGCTCAGGTCCGCAACTACTGGTACTCCTGGTATTGCTCGAGCTACTTACACTGCTTTGTTGAGCGATAAGAGAGCGGCCACTTTTCAAGGAATAACGATTCATCTTTGGGCATGATTCGTTTTTTGGTGGACTTGCGATTTCTACAGAGGTGAGGAAGCGTACATGTCCTGTGTGCCCATGCGGTATACCTATTGGTATTAAATGCCATATATTCGGTAAATTTTTCCCTTGCATATAAATTATATATCCAGCTTATGTATTAAGTAAAAGTATTATTCGAGAAATTAGCTAATACTTTATGCTTGCATAATTTATCCTTCTAACTTCAAAAATTATTAAATCTTTTAAATAGGATTTTATTGGTATATGATTAAGTTAAAGGTTTCATTTTATGCAATATTTAAACTAATATTAAAACGTGATTTATTGTGCTAACGAACCAGTTACTATTGGTGTTTGTGGCATTCGTTGTGTTGATGGTTTTATGTGAGGAATAGGTATATTCAAAAGAACACCAGCGCTAGTACCAATCCACAGAAGCTCATTACATGCTAATAATGCAGTAACCCTCAAGCATGCAGCTTTATGCTGGCGTATTATGTCATCGCAATCTGCAACAAGAGGAATGTTTTCGTTAAAATAAAAATCTTGTGCTTATCTATATAACAGCTAAGATAGAAATACTCACAATATAATACATAATTAACATTAAAAGTATGGTAATAGTATTAATATCAAAGATAGAAGTGATTTTCAAGCATTGAATTTTTATGTTTGCAAGATTCAAAAGGATGTGGCTTCTATAGCCAATGAAAGCGGAGTTAACACTTACTAGCAAGCATGTTTGTGACTGCTGGTGCAATGTTAATGTCGGCAAGGCATTCGTAACTACCCGCATGAAATAGTTTGAGAACAGCACTGTTATGGAGTGATATCCAAACACCTAGGCCACCTGAATTGGCCATACAAGAAATTGGACGATTGCTGTCACCGCTCACAATAAATGTGTGTTCGATGTCGAGAGTATAAGTATTAAGTATTTTGATGGTATTGTGACTGCCGCACCAGAGTTTTCCGGACACAGGTAGCATCTTTATGACTGGTGAAGCAACTGTACCCACGGACAGTATCGTAGGATCCATTGTACTCCATCCGCCCACTTAAAATATCGTACAATTAGTTTATTTTATCTACCGATTGAGAGTCAATAGGTGATTAAAAAATATGAGTTTTGATCTGTTTTCAGTGTGTAATAAATTATTTCCTATAAGAAAATACTTAAAACATATTTTTAGATTTTTTGTATTAAAAAACTATTTAATAGCTACGAATTAAAGGTTCATACAAAATTTATTTTGAATACGACAATTTGACCTTTAAATTATTTTCATTAAAGAAAAGAAGCAAATGAATCATCTAAAAACTATTATAAAATTAATTGGCTTGGATTCAATCTTATTATCTAAATTTCTATTTTTTGTTTATCAACGAGGTATTTTTTTTACTTTTTGGTTGATTTGCAAAAAAAAATTGTTTATATACTATAATAAATCATAAAAAAATATTGATCGTTAGACTTACAATGATCCCTTGAATATACAGTAATATCACCATTTGTTAAAGATATAAATACTTTATTGTCCAAATATCTGAAAAGTAAATTGTTTAGTTATTAAATTTATATTATATTAAATTATATTAGATTATTATTATTAAATTAACCTCTAATTTAACAAAAATGAAAATTATTTTATCTTTAAGGGAATTTTTAATAAAATTCTTATTTTATAGCATACGATAAATAGTTGTGTCGTAAATTCCGCGAGTCAAGTCATGCTGTCGGGTCAAGTTTGGGCTCATCTCTGACAATAACAGAGCAAGAACACAGCAGGGCAGCATAGGTAGCCAGATCGAAACGAAAGGAATAAATGAACAAGTGAATGAGCATGAGAATGTTTTAGTATGAAAAAGAGAGCGAGTACTTGCACGAACGTATGCGAGCGAAAGAGAGAGTACGAATACGGATGATTGAGCGAATGTGAGTGAGTTAGAAGAACCGACAGAGTGAGACTCGCAGTAATTCAGAGAGGCCTACAGGAAATAGACAAAGACTAAAGGTAAGGGTAGCGCCACGTCGGCTAGAGGCGGGGAGCCAGAGTGAGGCTTAAGCCCTAGTCTAATGCTAACGTATACGCAGCCCTCACTCCCAAAAATCTCGCGGCATCGCAAACTCGCCGCTATTACTCAAGTAACAAAATCGGTTGTAGAATACAAATTGTAGCTTTTTTCCAAAGCCTTTCTCCGGGTAAGACTTTGAGCCGTCCCTTCCGTCTAGCCTAGACTTTATCCTCGAATATTGCTTTCTCTCTCACGCTTAGGGCGATGATGTTACTCAAGCCCTTTCTATACTCTTTTGCCACTCCTACGCGTTTCTCTTCGACACCCATCCCACATAATCACTCTTCTCCCTAATGCTAGGCTAGGCACTATTTTTTTATAAAGATTATCTCAATTTTTCTAGATTTTTAATAGCAATTATGTTTCAACCTCTTGTTCTAGATTTTTCTCGATAATTAATAAATATTATATTTTAAATAGCAGGTGACCAAACAAATGTAATCCTTGCGGAAAAAGTGCAGGTAGAGCCTACAAATTATTCTCTAGCGAATAATCTTACCAAATAAATCGCTCTATGATTTAAGTTGTCAATTTCTTTCTCCGATTAATCAATTAACGTACGTTTATTTTCTTATATTTATTTCACCGTAATTCTAGTTTTTTAATTTTATCCTAAATTTCTTTTTTTTTATATTTTTGTAGTTTTTTATTTATAATTTAAATAAAAGTATATTAACACTAATCCTTCAATTTATTAACCTCGATTCTCCGTAACCCATCCCCATCGATCTTGGCCCAACCTCGAATTATCTAAGCAGAAAGTATTACACGTATAGGATAAGAACCGCGAACGTCTACCACATCTAAATCTCGCAACTGAGCGACGACGCATAATTCTAAATAAAATTAAGTCTGTAAAATAAGTTAATTTTAGTGTATGTTTTTGAGTAGACAACTAAGCTTTAAAACAGTAAGTTTAAGAAACGTTAAATATTTAAATTTTACGTTTGTAATTGAATAAAGTCTAAAATTTTAAGTTTAATATTCACAAATATAAAATATTAACACTTGCGTCCATCAACTGTTGATTTAAGTAAGTAAAAAGGAAATTTTTTTTTATAAGCACATATATTGTTTTTATCAACAGATCGTGTATCTAGATATATAATAAATGAGTTAATTGATCAACTTACATAATACAATGGATGCTACTTCCATGCTGCAGCTTGATTTTATTCTTTTTAATTCTTATATTGTCACTACAGTTGTATACGTGTACGCAACCATCTTCAGTACCCAACCACATTGTCGGTTGGTTAAATTCTTGGTCATCAATAGTGCCAACGTCAAGACTTGATACGTCACCACCAAACGAAGTGCTCACTGTATCCGCACATGGAATGTCATCTGAGTCTGAATCGTCTGAACTCGAACTGTAATATCACAATCTTTTAATACAAACTCATTGTAAAACAGTTATTTTCACTTAAAAATGAAGCTTTTTATAATTATTTAACATAATATAAGGAAAAAATTATTGAATTCTAATAATTTTTAATTAAATATTATGGCTGGATAATATTGGATTTAGTAATATTAACAAATTGCTATGTGTAAAATTATTATCTCTTCATGATTATTTATAAACCAATTTAAAAATTAACTTTATTAATTTCTTTCTTGTTGAAGTAAGAATATTAAAGATAAAAATTGAAAAGTGTGTGATTGTCTCTGTTTATGATTCCTTCAATGAATCAGATCTACAAATTGAGTGCGAAGAAGGCAAAGGAGAGAAAGAAAAAGATGGAAGTTATGGGATGATATATAGCGAATCATCTAAGAGGTATTTGATAAAAAATATGATATATTAAAAATTTTATTTTAGTTCTTTATTTTAGGCCTAGGTTTACTTTAAATACGTACCAAAAAATTTTACGAAATTATTTTAAATTAATTTATACATGTTTTCGTGTCAATATGTAAGTAATTACATTATGAAACATACATTCTATGGGCCACATATGTGTAAGAAATCTTTTAATAACAATCGAAATTTTTATAGATAATATAAATAATATAATATCATGTTAAATTAAAAATATACGTAAATATATGTGTAATTCTTTATAATTTCTAAAAATGTTATAACATATCTTATACAATATAGAAGGCATATTAGGTGTAGATATTGTATTATTTATTATATGCAAGAATCATATATTTATTCATGTAACGTAAATTATATTAATAATTAATTATAATATTAATATTATAATAATTAATTAATAAATAGAAACAATAATAGAATTTGTATAATGGTTTATTATAGTTTTCGTATTCTTTTTTCTAAATATCAACATTGTTGGGGCCAAAATGACCCGATATACACGTATACGGCAGGTGGCGGCCGCGCGAAGGAAAGCGCTATAGCGAAGGTTAAGTAGTGCGAGGAAAAACTGAAAATGCCGAAGCCGGAAGGGCCCGGGGAGCGTGGGACATCTCAGTTTGGTACTATCGGGTCTGCAAGAAAGCGGAAGAGCTTGATCTCCGACGCCGCGACCGGACGGGTGCAACCTGTGCAGTGCATACAAGAGAAAGAGAGAAGAGTAAAAAGTGGCAGGATCAGGACGATCCACCCAGGCGCGTGTGAATCTACGAAGAAGCTTTGACAACCATCAATCGATGCTTAGCGATTCCTGCGATCGACCCACGACGAGCAATGGGCGTAAACCATTCGGCTGGTGGCGATCCTCAGCGGTCGGACCATACCGAAGTGGTTTTTTATGCCATATGTAACCGTGTGGGCGAATAAACGATTGTGATAAGCCCAAAATGTGCCTTGATTATTTTATACCCGATCCTCCGCTCCTTCATCTAATCGCGAACTCTCGCCCTGACGAGGCTTGAAATTGTGCAAATAAACATCAATTTATGTAATAGCAGTATATAAATGAGTGGTAGAGAAAACAATAAATAATGAAATCATTAAATTAGTTTTAAAATAGATCTTCAAAATATAGAAGTAGTCAATAAAAAACATCAGATGATATAATTAATCTATAACTCTATTTTAAGAAATTCTACTTCTTGTACTAAGATACTACTTATTGTACTAAGATTTTTTTACAGATGTCGTATAATTTATAACTCATTTTTTATCAATTTTACTTCCATTTAACATTTGTTAAAAAAATGTTTAAATATTAATTATTAGATTAAGCCTATTTTATATAAAATAGGCTTACTTTACGATATATGTACATGCATCAATTCATTTATCAATTATATCATTTAATAAGTTAAATACATCATATAGTATAATAGAATTATGGTAATATAAATATTAAAACTATTATTTTCATTTAAATACACACTAATTTAATTTAAAAGCAAAAATTGAATTAGCAATTGTAATTATAGCATGAATTAAAGAAGCATGATTCCAAAATTAAATATACATAATGATATGAGCTTATGTTTTCAATTGTGGATTTATGTGTTAATGTTAAACAACAACTAAACAAGTAAAGATTCTATTTTTAATTATACAGATTAATGTTTTAAAAACTTGGCTATTATATCGTGCAAAAATAGGCATTAAAGACCGCGAAAAATATTTTATGCTATCAGTGTACCTGTCTAGTTGAATGTTTCCACTATTTGTATCTGTACTTTGTAATACTGCACCAATACAACTTTTATTATTTAGAAAGGCACTATTAATAGGTGCACAGGAGTTTGGTCTACAAAGATAACATGAATATTAAATTTCATGTGTTCATGGAGGCTTTTTGTCAAATTTAAGTTAATCAATATCTGGGGTCATAATAAGTTTAAAATAAAATAATTAATTTTTCAGAAATTTACATCATACTTAATTTAAAAACATTACACTTAATAAATTAATATTTAATAAGATCAATTTTAAATAAATTTTATAGATTAATTAATTTTTATTTTTCATAGTTATATAGAAAACCTAATTTCTATGAGTATTAATTTCTTTGAAAGTACTTGTTCATTTCATATTTCTTACTCTTGTAGCACAAATTTTATAATAATTTAATATTTTAACTTAACAATTTGATAAATTACAAGCTAGTTTTAATATTTCTTTTTTCTATAAACCCATCAAGTGCGTGCTATTAATTAGAAATATATCTATAGAATATACTTATGAAACTTACACAGTGGTACAAGCGGGAATGCCGGCAACGCAGAGGATCCTTGCGTTGCATACACCATTGCACGATGTGACTTGGGGGGGTTCAGGGCTTAGACTAAGAATACAGACTTGACCAACGTAACCGTCACTATTACAAACCCAGACTTCTCGAACGCCCTGGTTATTGGCGAGGGTTGGAGCAGCACATGTAAACTGTAAACCAGCTCGTGTTTTTCTAATTGGCAGTGGTCCCACGAACTCTGGCACTAGTCTGCGATCCATTGATGCAGCTGTAAACACAATTTTTCAAAACTTCATCAAGACATTCGTAGTAAGCGAATCGAAATCAATGGTAAAGTGAGAAACTAAAATTATGCATTCTACATTTCCATACACATTAAATTCTTACTGTTTGAAAACACGTAAGCATTATCGATTTTTTTCATGCCATGGAGCCACGTCAATAGTAGCTTACCGATCACTATCGTGGCGGTTAACTGCGCAGTGAAGGGTTCGAAGAAATCTGATCTAGTTCGGCAATAAGACCACGCCGAAAGTTCGATTACTTCCATGTGGATAGCTAATCTAGTAGTATCTCATCGAAATATTATATATTACATAGGCCTGTCAAAAGTAGTGTACAGTAAAAATCAAGTGCTATTTATATCGTGTGTAAACTTATGTGTATAACTTCTTACAATCAGCAATAGTTTTTAACTAATGCTGCCTTCCTAAGCAAGTAGAAATCGAGAATTCTTCTTTTGAGAGAACTATTGGTGGCAGCTCAACATGTATCTCCTAACAACGACAATCAGGTTTCACAACATTCTTCAAGTCTTCTCAGTATTCATCACTCGGCGTATTCAGTGGCTGGTCTTTTGTTATAATATTCAATAAGAAGCTCAATGTATGAAAGAATAAGTTTATTCATGCGATTCAATAAAGATGTATTTTTGATCACTAAATCAGTGACCTTAATCAATTTCAAACATGTTTGGCCATTTAAAAAATCGCCTGATTGGGTAAATTCTTTATTTAGCTCAATTTTCATTCAATAAAGGTCTTTAGAATCGGTGAAGAAAAGGCGAAGATGATAGTCGTAAGTCCTCAAGTGCCAAAAAGGACGCTAAAGGCGAGTCCCCCTCCCCGCAGAATGTTTTCCTGCAGATATACAGGTGAGGATGAAAACGCAGATTTGAAGATATTCCCACCTTTGTCTTATTTATGGGAACAGGTTAACGTCACCTTCAGAGATGTCGTTGACCGAGGTGGAAGCATATTTGGAAAAGTTCGCCAAGGCGTTTATGAAAGAGCTTAGTATTGTAGTACTTTCAAACTGCATGGTCTATTCAACACTTTAGCCTTTCTATATTAAAACAAAGGTGCACTAAAAAAGGCGTAACTCCTATTTAAGATACGAAGGGAATTAAATAAGTTAAAGACGCTGGTCTGTTCATAACCTGGCCTTTCATTTCTCCGACTAACAGCTGCGACTCCTGTCCATAAATTTGTCGAAATTTCATGTGGATTATTTTGAGTAATCTTTAACTCTTTAATCTTGAATAAGCGTAGACTCGATAACGTAAATAAATTACACTATCAACGTAGTACATTGGAAAGGACGCCGCCGTAGCTAATAGGCAACTTTACGCTCACTGGGGAATCACTACAGCCGTAGTAGGGGGTTGTCAATCGATATAAAAACAAACGTTTAATCAGACGCAGTTTAACCATTTATTAAAACGAACACCGACTTCTCAAAGTATAGCACAATATTTATGTTACTTTGCGATTATACTGTCTGAACTAAACAAGTCCTTCCACCTTTTTGGCACCTCAGAACAGTTAACCATTAATTTTATTGTCTTTAAAATCTCTAACGTAATGGAGATCCTGGAAGCTCTAAGAGACATAATTAGGAGCAACGTTAGACCACACCGAGATCTCAATTATATTAGTTATTGGGTAACTCTTATGCGACAGCTCACAATTGTCTTTTATTACTGCTCAAATGGCCCAAAAAAAATTATAATTTATGAATTTATGATATATACATATACATTTATGAAGTAATATGAGGAGCTCGATTATATAGTGAAGATAGCATTATAAGGCTTATGAAATGTAGCACACAATTAAAATCCTCACAATTGTATTCTCAGTCCTGATAATGCGATGACTAAGCTGCGAAATGTTTAAATGGGTCAAGTGTGACATCAGGACTCTCACTAACGAGATCATCCACGCTGGTGTAATATTTTGCTCAATATTGATGACGTTCTCATTTGGATTCGTCATCATCATAACATCTTCTCAATGTACATCACCAAAATGCACCAATAAATATAGGTTTATAATAGTGATTGGAATGCTCAATTAATTCTAATAATAGATAAGGAAGGAAATAAAGTACCATACCATCCCATAACAGTCATATGCGGTACAAATTCAACTTCATTCTTGGCGGTGAGAACACTCATACAATTGAAGACGAAAGTCATCGCTTTCCACTTGCTGCACCTTCAGTCACAAACGATAAATATATAACATCTCAATAAAGAAAGATGTTGTCATCAATATGACAAAATCTTTAAAGGTATAGATACAGTGGAACATCTCATAGAAGTCGTTCAATAACTCAAGAGTCTATGACAGGTAGTCGGGTTGCTGAAGGACTCAACCAAATCAGGGATCTCATTGACAATTGTATGTAAAAAATTCTCAGATTGAGATAGTCACCTTAATAACATAAATTCAGCTTCAAATCATGGCGACTGCTCAAAAAAGTCAGATCATGAAGCGCCTCATTTTATCTGCAGTGTCGCAGATATTTGATCTATTTGTACTAATCTCACCTGTATTAGTTAGAACGAAGACGGTTCTTCAGGAATTCTGGATCCATATACTCATTTGGCACCTTTCATTGTTAACAGAAATTGTCTCAAATTGGCTCAACATCAGAAATACCTTATTATTTTGAACAAACTTTTCATACCCAGATAGCTTAAGCGACAATCATGCAACAATGCCAATGCACGAGTTTTAAAAAGGTCACAATTGGTCATAGTTTCATTCGCCTATATGATAATACATTCATCGTCCACAGGCGGCAAAGTATCATTGGTTTTCTCCAAAACCACGGTTGCACCATTTAACAGGCACACAATCCCGAAGATAAAGCCCACAGCAACACTTTTTCAAATATCTACAGAGCGACTCCATAATTACTTTAAAAAAATTTATAAATTATAAAATTATGTATTAAAATGGCAGTTTGTAAGAAATTTTCTTAAATTAATAAATTTTGAAATTAGATAAGAACTGAAAATATAAATTTGTTTCAAAATATTATTATTTAATACCTTTAGAATATTATTATATTAATATATAAATAAAAAATGTTGTACTAAGTTACGGTATTTTAAATATTCCAAATTTTTTGAATGATTAAAACTCTAATAAATGCTTATAAAATATAAGTATAATAATAATCACTCTGTGATTCAATATCAATAGAAACGTTGAATGCTGAAAATTTTTAAAAATAAATACAGTTTTATATTTTGTAATAACATAAAAGAACATTAATAATTATTTTCAATAAATATAGCTTTCATTGACTTAAATTATCCGAAAGTAATTTTATAATATAGAAGTTTGTTTTAAATTATAAAAAAAAATTTTTAAATTGTATGGTACGTAGAATGTCATAGCTATAAACAAAATGTATTCTGATAGGATATAATTATGTTCGAAGACATACAATACAAGAAATATTGATATGTTAAAATAAATCATTCATCGTATTTAATATTAATACTATTAGCCTTACAACATATTGCAAACATCTATAAATTTAAGTTTTAAATGAAAGTTTAAAAACAAAACTGCAAACGAATCATTTATAATAAAAATGCAAAAAACAACTTCTTTCAAAACGTTTCAATACGTTTGCAGTAGTTTGAGGTTTTTTAATAATTACCTAAATTCCAATATTAATGGTATTTTTAAAAAAAGATCTGATTAAAACAAACGGTTTTCGTGAATATTTATTGTGAAATTTATATATTTATTATATTATACATAGCAAAATTTATGCCTATAAAATATTTTCATCCAATAAAATTAAAAATTCAAATGTAAAAAATATAGTAGAAAATATCAAAAAAATATTGTTTAGTAAAATTTCGCTTATATATTATTCTTTATATATATTTCTTTATATTATTTCCGTAAAATATATACTTGATATACATATTTATAATTTTCAAACATTAATCATAAAAAATAAAATAACTCTTGAAATAAATAATCTTTACAAGTAAAATAAACATATTTTTTAAACTCACCTAATTTTTGTTTAGCTTCATTAAAACATTCTTCCCAACTCGCTCGTTTATCAGGTTTTGCAAACATTACAGAAATATTTTCTATCCCAGAACTGAAATTTTTTTAATTTATTTTAAAACTTTGGATCATTAATATATTATTATTGATAATAAATATATATTATGTTTATATTTATTTAGTAATAGCACAAAATATTAACTTACCTTCAAAATTTTTGACTTATTTAATTTTTTAAATTTCTTAAGCAACTTGAATAGTTATCTCTACATCAATATTTATTATTATCACATTGCATTAAAATGAAATGCTGATTATTAAAAAAATTTAGTAGATAAGATTATAACTACTAATGTAATGAGCTTTGATATTAATTAATTGATTTATATTAATTTATTGATCTTTGATATTAATTTATTGATCACGAATCGAAATAAAATCATTTCAGTATTAGATTACGCTTTATTAAATTTTTTTAGCAATACTGCTATATTTCTAAAATAATATATTGAATGTTTAATTTCTTACTGCGTATTGAACGTGAGTTCGAGGCAGGCCAATTGTGAATGAGCGGCATTTCGTTCCGCTAGTTGCTTTTGTGTTTGGTTAAGCATCTCCTTGATAAAATCCTCCAGTTGGTGTTTGGCTCCATGCAGAGATGTTGTCAAATCCTGTAGTTGAATCAGAGTCGCGCAGTCTTCACGTAAAAAATCAACCTCGCGAGCCATCCGTCTCAGGTTTTCGTCTTTGGCTAAAAAATCAATCAATTTTTATTAACAGGTCATCTTTTAACCAATAGAGAAAATAGTTGATTAATGCTTTGTAACTTATGTTTTCGAGATTTTTATATAAAATTATGTAATAATGAAAAATTTATTCCGTTTTTTAGCCTGTTGAGTATTTTACACTTACAAGTCATTCGTTAAATTCAAATGAAATCTATAATAAAATTTTCGAATTTATAAGTAAATTAATTTAATAACTTTTGAATGATTTTGTTTATACCTATTTAAGACAGTATTTCATCGCAGCAGAATTCATATTATTGCCACTAAAAATAGTTTCAAAAAGCTCATTTAAAAATATATTTTATCGGAATAGTATATAAAATTAGATAAATGATTAATCATTAATAAATTAATCATTCGTTAATAACATATATCAAACAGTCAATACAAGAAAACTTAATTCTTTACATTAAAAAACATAATTATATAAATAATATAAATTGGTAGCCGTGAAAATATAAATTTTTATTAAATTACATTACCTTTCATAACTTCTAAGTCATCTAAAGAAATCCTCATAAGCATTTTGTACTTGTTTGCTTCTAATAATCCAACCAAACTATTTTGGCATGAGCTCCTGTTTAAGAAATGATAATTTAATTAATAAATTAAACAATAATATTTAGATTATAATGTCAATATTAAAATGTAAACTTTTTTATAAATTTAAACGTCATTGTTAAAAACTTTATCTGTTCAAATCGTGCTTTTTATGTTTCCTTTAATCTCCTTCAAAACTTAAAAAAATATCTAAATTTATTAGGGTAAGTATTTTTCAAGTAAGATATAGCCATAAAATGCATAAAAAATCATATATACAAAAATTTATAAAAAATTTTTTTTAATATTTAAAGAAGTAGAATAAAATGGAACAATTTTACTTCAAATATGTAAATTAGTGATATTTAATTTTTACTTACTACCAGAAACTAATTTATAATTTATAGGTGCAATCATGTTCTTTTTAATAATACTTTTATTATTTTATTATATTATTTATTATATTCGTAATTTTTTTTCAGTCAAAAAAATTTTGTTTTAAATAATTTAAATAAGAAAAGAATATCAATGAATATTTATGTAAATTGGAGCGTTCAAAATTAAAATAATAAACTGCAATATTTATCGCTAATATATTGAAATAAATAAAAATTAAGATGTTAAAATCATACTAACGTAGATGGTTTCCTAATAGTCCCACTCCGTCGTTTTATACTGGTGATAACAAGAAGATCCGAAAACAGAAATAGTCCTCGTTCCTTTCGCGTTCCTTGATTAGAAGCAATACTTACTAGATCATGTCGAATGAAAGCCCTAATATACATTTAAGCGGAATGTAAGGTGATTGCTTTACAAATTTAAATTTTAAATTTAATAAAAAATATATGAGAATCACTTTAGTTAAGTACATTTTTTTTATAAAAAAAAATTTTCGAAAAAATAATATAAATCTGTTTAATAGTATACAAGCTAATATTAATTTTTATTTTCTTTTATATTTATATTTAATGTAAAAAACTTGTTTGCATTTTTTTTAATAGCCGTTAATCATTATACTTAATAGAATTACTTCAAGTTACATTAAATTTCAGATCTGACAAAGAATTATAATGATGGTGTGACAAAGTAGAAAATTCTCTATTTATGGGTTATTAAAAATACCTTAAAAACTACCGATTAGAATAAAAGCGAAACATACTGGCAAGTGAACACTTGAATGCACTCGCCTGTCATTGGTAACAATCCCAGCCAAGCCCTCAACAAGCGATTGTACTTCCTTCAAGGCTGTCTGTTGCTGTTCCCATTCAAGTGACTCCCGTTCTGTACAATTAATTTTTACAACGAGCTCGTGGACTTCCTTTAACGCAGTGGTTAGTAGCTCGTAATCAGGATGTGATGTATCCGTGTGCTTGAGCAGCCGTTGAATCAGGAGTTCGTATCGCGGAATTTTTTGCACAGGTTTAATTAAGAGCTGATCCAGTCCTAGCTTTCCTTTGTGTTCGCGTTCCATCGTCTTCAAATTTTATAATAATATATTATTTGTTCGTGTAAAATAGATGGAACAGTTCAAACAGACATTTCATTCTAATCAAGATTAGCCTCCAGTTTTAGAACTTCATAAACATGACCCCTTATAAAATCGATTTTAAGCAGTTTTAATATTTATTGATAAAGCATTATTATTATAAATATATTATATTTTTCTTACTTTCATATATATTTTTATAATCTTATGCTTACGAAAATTATCAATTAAACATAAGACATTTATAAAAAGATGATTATAATTATTTTTTTATATAATTAAACACTTAATCAAGTCAATACTATTTAAAAATCTTACTACATAATTCTTTAGAATATGGCGGAGAATTGTATTATATACTTATAAGCTTACGGTGATACCGTCCGTAATATCATTATATACAATTTTTGACAGTATCTAAAAGATACGTCTATCGAGCTAGGTTTATTTTCTATTATAAATATATTTATAAAAAAAATTAAATTATATTGATGCCATAGCAATTCCATAACTAAAAAGAGTAAGAATAATATTAAGAAAAAGAATAGAAAAGTTTACACTAAAAACAACTGTACCGAGTACTCACCTCGAGAAAACGAACGAAAGCAGGCTTGGCTTGACATGTAGTTTTAATAGCCTTCTTCGCTGATTTCCAATTGTCAAGAAAAAGCGTATATGTTTTGAGAACCACGGGTTTAGTGAACTGCAAATAATAAACTATAAATAAAGGGGAAAATTTAGAAGAAATCCAGTAACAGAAAATTTTTCATTATAAGTTTCTGCTTTTACAAATTCACTTTGATTACCTTTATAGTAAAACATGGTTCGCCGATCATGTAATTACAGGACAATCATGCATATATAAGATATTTAATAGCCTATACCTACGTAGGTTGATTGAAAAAGTAAGTAAAAAAAAGCTTCTCACCACTTCGATGAAAACATCGCCAATTGTTTGTCGCATTTCCCAAGTTTCTAAACGCTTGCGTAGTTCCTCCAGAAATACTTCGTGATGGCTAAGAATTGCTGGAACCTATGCAAACATTAAAAATGTTACTAATAATAAATTTGTGTATATTATTTTATATAAATTATATGCATATATTAATTTTTCAAAAATTAAACTTTTATATGAAAAAAAATTTTGTAAAAAAAATGTACATAACTAAAGTGATTCTCATATAATTTTTATTAAATTTAAAATTGAAATGTGTAAAGAAATCACCTTACATTTCGCTTAAATGTATATTAGGGCTTTCATTCGACATGATCTAGTAAGTATTGCTTCTAATCAAGGAACTCGAAAGGAACGAGGACTATTTCTGTTTTCGGATCTTTTTGTTATCACCAGTTTAAGACGACAGAGTGGGACTATTAGGAAACCATCTACGTTAGTATGATTTTAACATCTTAATTTTTATTTATTTCAATATATTAGCGATAAATATTGCAGTTTATTATTTTAATTTTGAACGCTCCAATTTACATAAATATTCATTGATATTCTTTTCTTATTTAAATTATTTAAAACAAAATTTTTTTGACTGGAAAAAAATTACGAATATAATAAATAATATAATAAAATAATAAAAGTATTATTAAAAAGAACATGATTGCACCTATAAATTATAAATTAGTTTCTGGTAGTAAGTAAAAATTAAATATCACTAATTTACATATTTGAAGTAAAATTGTTCCATTTTATTCTACTTCTTTAAATATTAAAAAAAATTTTTTATAAATTTTTGTATATATGATTTTTTATGCATTTTATGGCTATATCTTACTTGAGAAATACTTAGCCTAATAAATTTAGATATTTTTTAAAATTTTGAAGGAGATTAAAGGAAACATAAAAAGCACGGTTTGAACAGATAAAGTTTTTAACAATGACGTTTAAATTTATAAAAAAAGTTTACATTTTAATATTGACATTATAATCTAAATATTATTGTTTAATTTATTAATTAAATCATCATTTCTGAAACAGGAGCTCATACCAAAATAGTTTGGTTGGATTATAAGAAGCAAACAAGTACAAAATACTTATGAGGATTTCTTTAGATGACTTAGAAGTTATGAAAGGTAATGTAATTTAATAAAAATTTATATTTTTGCGGCTACCAATTTACATTATTTATAAAATTATGTTTTTTAATGCAAATTGAATTTTAATTTTATTGAATTTTTTATTATTATTAATGATTTAATAAAATTGGACCCATGAAATCAAATTTTATTCGACTTTACTTTATATGAACATATGTTATCCCGAAAGCAACAATTGAAAGAAATATTAATTTATATTGAAACAGTTTTTTTTTATTTTAATACTCCTTTTAGGGGCACAATAACCTTGACGATAGTGAGATTACTTAGCGGAAGTAAGAGTGGGCCTAAAAGTTGATGGTCCGTTTGAATAGAACAGTGGTTGGAATATCACCCAATAAACGGATCCTCTATGGATGAAAGTATCTCCTTATTGGGGGCTTTTCCATAAATGTGATTGCGGACTGGATATTTGTGAAGGGTGAACGAAGTAGTTTTGGCTACTGGGACCAGTACCTTGGCCCATTAATCTAATCATTTTGTGGGGATCCGTTTGTAGATTCGAGAGAAGCAGAAAGAGTAATTACTAGGCCCCATAGACCGACAGATAGAAGTAGGAGCCGCCTCTCAATTGGTGATGGTTGCACCTCTGAATTCAGCCGAAGGGATGGGGATCATATCGGTTGAAGGATAATGGAGTTATTTCATTGTATCAGGTGCGAAACAGCTATGAGGAGGCTTGCTAAAAAGCGGAAGGCTCTAGAGGTGGGCCACACTACTGCCCCTGTGGCTTCTGCGATATAGAAGGTAGTGATTCTGTTACAGGGCCAGAAAAGAAGGTTAGGAAAGAATATAAGTGTAATAAAAAGAATAAATGGTGAATCAATGGCCCAAATTCGATGCGATGTACAGCAGGATGGTCTGATTGTTATGGAGTCCTCCAAACAGGAAGTGAGGGACTGGACACTTAGGACAGTACGCATCCATAATGTACCTTGAATGGGCTGTGGGGTAAGAGTGAGTGAAGTGGACCTTCTTTAAGTCAGGGTGGAGGTAATCGCCAGGGTCCCAGACTTTTCATAGACTTCAAAAAACGACTCCACGAAAGATTGTAAGGACCCACGAGAGTGAAGAGGGGGCGGAAAAGGCGGTGCTGATCATCCTTGAGTCGCACGCTGGCATCTGATGGCTTTCAATAATAGATCCCACGTCGGGTTCTCGCGGATACACTTAAGGTGTTCCACAATAGCTCAAAAGAAACTGAGGGGGAGTACAATGTGAGAAGACAGAGAAATCGATGGAGAGTTAGAAATTTCATTGACTCTTCACATTTCCTAGAGCAATTTGCATTATAATCAAGGTGCTCTGCTATCTTGCACAGTGGCTTAACTAGTGTGCACACAGTGGTAGGACTAATCAACCTTGGATGGCTAAGAGGGGTTGCTGGGGTAACCTGTTTCAGGGACACTAGGGAGACGAGACGAGCTTGAATAGTTCACAGAGGGGTAAATGCGATACCACTACTAAGCAATTGAATTGACGATATGGTGGTGGTGACAACGGAGGTGGTAGGAAATGGGAAAACAGGTAATAGCATCAGCCTACGCCCTCTTCAACAGTAAGGATAATCCCACTGTGGAGTTTAAAGGTTAGTGGAATTTTACTGCAAGAATACTACTAACATCAGAGTGCGGTGGCTACTAACCCCATAAAAAGTACTGATAAAAATTAAAGATGTACACAATTCCTGGAATATCTCGTTATATTGAAAATATCGAATACATCGTAAGTATGGGAGATACAATCACATTTAGCAATGAAGAATTACACATACAGTCAGATACTAACAGGTTAACGATGAGCCATTGCTATCCAACGATTCTCTAATAATATATTCGGTCAGGGTACCCAAGAGGGATCCACTAAGTTTGTTAAAAAACCTGGGGTGCACAGACTGAAATGCAATGTATATGAAGTGAGGAGCTCATTACGGAGATTAGACACATATGAATCCTAAAAGGAGTACAAAAGAATTTACCGATTGCATCATCCGAACTTATCAGGGAATCTGCCAACACAAACGGGTTCTGAGAAAGAGTTAGGTATTTTGATGGACGGTATACATACCGAGAAAATATTCCTTTCACAAGCTGATCACAAGCTTGAGCAAGCAAATTATTATATTGAAGCATAATTATTATTTAATTTGAAATTGTTTTTTGCAGCACTTTAAGCTTGTACTTATTACTTTCTTACACATACATTTACCGTAGATTTAAATTGTATTATTTTAAAGGAAAAATAATGGTATTGTGATCCAAGTCTTCCTGACAGTACTTCGTTACTGTAATTGAATTCATTGTTAAATGATAGCTTGTATTGGCATAATTTATCAATGTAACCTCTGTTCTATATATTCTGATGCATACTATATTTTTCTTTTTTAATATTAATTAAACATCATTTTAAATTAACCGAAATAACATATAAGATAAACTTATAAAAACTAAATTGTACATGTTGCTTTTTTAAGGACTATTTTTCATTTTAGGCAAACATGGATTAATAAAATATAAACAAAAAATTTCAGCAGATACTTAACTTCACTACAAGACATTTTTTATTTATTTTTAGGTCAATTGAAAATTTTTTGATAATTAATTTCTTTAAATAAAATTTTATATTAATAGTGGAAAGATGAACTCACTAATCAGCTTAGCTGCCAATACAATTACAATATTTTGTACGTTATAAAGCTGAATTCCTTAAGATACATAAAAATCCTTAATTTATAATAAATGTATTAAATATAATAACGTACATTACATTCACCTAAAATATTCAACGTAATTTTAAATATACATTTATTGAACTTCATTCGAAGATTTTCTTGCTATTAAGAATATTTTAACGAACTTATAATTACAAAATTCTAAAAAATTTACAACTAGATACAATTTCTACTCAAACCTTGCATCATTTAGTTGTAAAAAAATCAATTTTTTTCCTCGAACTGAAGAATATGAAAAGCAATATTATCCATAATACTTTAACAATATTAATAATTTAAACTCATCTGACATTATTTTGCTAAACATAAGAATTAGAAAAAATGGAATTGGTTGTATTATTTTTAATACTATAGTAGATTAATTTTGATCTATAATTTATAAGGTAAATATGCATGTCAGTAAGTCGCATTACTGAATGCAATAAAAGGTAACGAATAAAACTTAATAATAAAAAAACATATGATTTTATCAAATACAAATAATACTTATCAGCTTGCGTTTTAAAATCATCCGTTTACTGAACATGGTCATTGCATATTTTTAGAGATAAAGTTAGTAAGAGGTAAAAAGAGCCTTTGTGAAGGTATCCAGAAGGGTATGAAGGTTGCCTGAATGAATAAGATTATCGCAAGGAATTCTAAAATCATTCTAGACACACTCAAACTACCGGTCGGAATGTATGCTAATATCTGAAAGCTAACACAAAGAGAGCTTGACCCGCTTGATTGCACACTCTTTCCTAGCTTCAAGGGAGGAGTAGACACATCCGAAAAGGAAAGAAGGGTCGAATAGAGCCAGAAACTGTTTTGTACCGAGATAGGAGTAAACCGTAAAAGGCGAATGAAATTTTCACATTGGAGAGGACTAAATTGTATATTATATCGTTCGAATAATTTAAATTACTGGGAACGTATGGTACTCTTCCAGTTATATTACAGAAAGCGGAGGATGATATTTTAGGCCTGGTGAATAAAATGGCATGTTCTAGTAAAGTGCTCAGACTCTTTCATAAGGTGTGGCATGGAATCAAGACAGTTTGTATCCCAAAGACGAGGAGATGCGGATAACCTTCGGGATGTATGTTCCAGAAGGATATCTATTATATCAATCTGACTTAGCCTATTCTTAAAATTGTTGAAAAGCTAATCGTCAATTATATCCGAAACAAGATCCTTAACAACAACGATCTCCTTAAAGAGCTACATGGCAACAGGATTGCTAGATCGACGAGATTTCTCTCTATATATTATACTTTTGAATATATAAGAAGCCTTCAATCACATTTCCTGGGAGGTGATAAGATGGGCTATGAGCGAATTTTGGATATCACGGAGTATAGTTCAGTGGGTGAAGGGCATGCTGGGAAACCAACATGTCATAGTCAGTAAATGCGACACTGTACTGAGAGGCTCTGTATGTTCGGGCTCCCCTGGTGTAGTGTTCTGTACTCACTCTTATTAGCATAGTGGTGAATCAATTATTCACTCAACTTAACAGAGCGCGCTGTATGGCTATTGTATATGCTGACGATATCCGTATACTTTGATCCTCGTCTTCACCAGAACGTACAAGTGGAAACAAGCTTATAAATTGATCCTGGGCTTACGTATACTCTACTCTACGAATCACGAAAAATATCTGCGAGTAATTTTAAACAGTAAGCTAAACTGGAAGTGGTACCTAGATTATATTAGCGGTTAGTTGGAGGTATTTGACTAATCAGTGGTGATTGAAAAGCCTCTTAGGACAGAACTAAGGGCTTAGCCCGAAAACGATGAAATAAATATACGATGCCGTCCTTAAACCCAGACTAACCGATGGGTCGGTAGTTTAGTGGATGAAATCGGCTCTCGCTACCTCGAAAGTACCTCCAACTAGAAAGATTTAGAAATTAAATAGTGAGGCAATCAAGTTGACTCAGACAATATCACTAGGGGTGTTTTTTAAATTAAGTCGTTCCAGGTAACTCTATAGGCAGTGTCAGTGTAGATCTTAAATAAGGCTACGAACTCCTTAGTGGTGGGGAATCTGAAAGGAACCTCTTACGTTTCCCAAGGAAATGGATGGAAGGGTGACTTTTAATATGCATCTGGACAACAGGACTACAGCTTTCCTCTTCGATAAGAAATACCGAGTTAGTAGTTCCTTTAGAATGAAGTGGGGCTTTAAAATGTGTCGATTTCCGCCATTGGATGGATATGGTTTATAAACTAGTCCAAGGACAGGAATGAAACAGATGCGGGGCGGTATTGTAGACAGAGTTACAAAAGATTTATCGTGCCACTGGGCACTTATACCCTCGTAATTCAAATGGAGCTAATAGCAATCGCTAGGCGGTGGAGAAATCGTAATCTCCGCCATCACATCGCCATATCTGCTCGTATAGTAAAAGCGTCTTTCGTAAGGCGGTCGATAGTTGTAAAAGAAAATCAAAGATGGTCTGGGATTATTATCACTCCCTGAATAAACAAGTATGACACGGAGCTAATAGCAGTTTTATTACGCTGGTCATATTAAAAGGGAGATACGGTAATATGGGTTCTTTGTGAGTGTAAAAAATGCAAGGAACTGAGCTAAGGTTATACTGACTCAGCAGCTATAGGGCTTTTGATTTTGATTGATAAATCAATTATTCTAATAATTTGATTATTAGAATTTTTTCTTAGAAAAACAATCCAAGAAAGCCTACCTGATAGAATATCTCATCAACGACTCCGGTATCTGCGAGATGTGCATTCTCTGGGCTCTTCAATGGCTGTAAGTATTTCTGAAACGTTAAGCAGAGTTTGAAGAAATTCGTCTTATGTTAGTTTAATGTATAAATTTCCATTGATTTTACACTTTTAAATGAATGTACTAGCATATATTGTTATGAGTCTTAATATAAATATTGTGCCGTTTTATCTTTTTAATACAAAATTTATCTATTGTTATTATTGTCCCAAATTGGAAAAATGATTAATGTCCTTGACTTGTTTTAGTATTAAATATTTGTAATTTTATCATGTTTAATATTATTATTTTATAAATGACGTTAGATAAGTTTTAAATTTAATAAATGAGTTAATGATTATAAATTTGCGATAAGAAGTTAGATATTTAAATGTCCCATTTCGTAAAACTATAAAAAGATGTACATCTTGCACAGGAGTATTTTTTATTTTAAACACTGTAGAAGATTTCTCAAAAATCATTGCAGTTTAAAAATATATTTTTATCTTTTGCCATCAATTTTCATGCGCTGATCAATAGATCTTTCCTTAAACGATTTAAAGATTTTAAATAGTATAGCTAAAATATTTCATAAAAAATTTATCATATTCATAAATGCTTTCAAAGTAACAGAACAAAAATCCATCTAATAGAAGACTATCTACCAAATTACGATCTATCTACCAAAAAGTGACAAAAGGTGACAAAACTCATGTTAATGAATATCTAATTAATTGTATTAAAAAGTACTGAGATATTAAAGTGTTGATTATTTTATTTAAGTAAAAGGTTTTCATTAAGTAATTTAACTAAATGACATCATCAAAGAGTGAAAAGCAAAACATTAATTGCATGTAACTACGTTCAGTATCAATTCATATTATCTATAAGCTTCATGGTTTCATGTATGTTATCATAGTGATATAATTTCTTGTTTAATTTGGTTTCAAACTTTAATTCTGCAAAAGTATTCTTCAGATCGAAATCTCATGTATAGACAACTTAGTTTCGTTTATTTCAGATCATTTTTTTTTCTTAATGATTTATTATTATAAGTACTAGCGAACTGATATGTTACATTATAATATTTCTAATATGTTTTTAAACATGAAACGAAAGAGTTATTTTTATAATTGGTGTTTGTATTATTGTTTAAATAAAACTTGAGAAAAAAAACGCTTGAGGATTATTTAGGAGTTTCTAAAACCTTCAATGTTCTTTATGTGTAACATAATTAACAGACAGAATGAGTAACATAAGAAGTTTTCAAAATAATCAAAAACAATTTTAAAAAACTGTAATACTTACAAAATCTTTTAATATAATTTGACTGCAAAAATAAAAATAAAACGCTAATTTTTATTATTCCCTTCTAGACGTGCTTGACTGTGTGGATAATAAAGGGCCTTAACTGAAAGAAAGAGTGGACCTAGTGATAAATGATCCGTTTGAGGATCATGAGGAGAGAATTGAAGATCATCCTAGAAATGGGTTCCCCATATAGAGAACCTGCTTGAGTAGATATTCTCCCATGTATGGGAGAGCAAATGTAGGGGAATGAGGCCGGCGTCCATTTCAAAGAGATTATTTGGCCATATGTTATCAGTGGTCGCAAACAGTACCTCGGAGGAACTGGGCAAAACCTCCAAGTAGTTAGCCATACCACCACACAAGGGAGGACCAATCTTTCCCTAGCTACTTATGCAAATCAAAGTGGATTTTACCATAAAAATATAAGTAAATTAATTTTTCTTTTAAAAAATGCTGTTTTAAACCATAGACTGCTTTTATTTAATTAAATTAGGTTGAAATATTTTAAAAATCAAATGTGCACAATAAAATGTGTGCGAAAATTCGGGTTAAAATATTAAGAATAAATTCTTTCAAACAAGATATTTAGTTCAAAGAGATAATAAATATCAGGTGTTAAATATTGTTACAATAATATAAATATTATTTTAGAAACTTTAACGAAAAAATTACCAAAGTCTATTTGTATTTGTGTTTTATTTCATAAAATGCTCATTCTTACATAACGTATATTTCCCAAAATCGCACGCGCTACGTAATTTGGTCTACATTCCATGTTAAGTAACTGAAAACTTTGTATCGCGGTTTTCGACGTACAAATTAGTGGTACTTGAAAAGCAGCCTCATTACGAAGGAAAATTACATACTGTTTGAGGCCAAAACTATTTATCACTGAAGGAAACAATTTTCTCTACTCTTTTAAGATAAAGTTAAAAGTAATAGAAATATTAGTAAATTTCGATCAATCATAAAAAATTACGAGGAAGTATATTATTTTTTTTTATAAAAACATTAGTTTCCTTAAAATAGAAAAACATTAAATTTAAAAAAATGTCTCGACAATATTTAATTTTTCCAAAAATTTGTCTAGAGTAAAAATTTAGCACATTTAAGTAAAATAATATGTTTTATAGTAATTATTGTTGAAAAATTATTTAATCATGATATTTAACTAGTATAAACAATTATGCAATTTTTTTTGGACAGTACTGGATTGCTATTATTTAAATCTATCAATTAAATGGAGTACATGTTATAGTTATTATTAATTAAAAAAATTATTTTTAAACATAAATTCCTACAATTTTATTAATGCAAAAAATTTTTAAATTAACTATAATATTGATAATTAGAAATAGAAAAATCATAAGCATTCATTTAAATATAAATTATGATTATAAATTTGTTGCTTGATAACTGATCTATTTTTAGGAATGCATAATTTATTAATAATCAAAAGTGTTCAATAATATCATTAATATATATTAAATATTTAATTATATTAAATTATATTAAATAATTAATAAATATTAATTCGACGAAAAAATCGTATAAATAAAATAAAATCTTAGCCTTCGCATAGTATTTAGAACACACCAAAAGCTCTTAACAGTAAATACAAAATATTCTTTACGCTTAGAAATATATGAATGAATTATTCTTTTTTATTACTAGAACGTATAACAGAATATTTTTATTTCGTTGCAAAATTAAAAAAATAAGATATTTAGCTATTTAAAACTACTAAATCTTAATTCTTGTATTACTTGCATTATATAAATAGGTTAATTAAGTAAGTCAAATTAATTTCAACATTCATATTCTATATATAAAATTAAAAAAATTATATTTTGTAAAATAAAATTCTTTTGCAATTAAAGACTCTTTGTCATATTTCCGTCAGATAGATCAGGTTTTTTAGTTATCTTATGCAATAAAATACTTACAGTGACTAGTATTTGCAAGGCCTCTACATAGGAAAGTTCAGTATCATATAATTCAACGACAACATGAGTACGTGTATCCTGCAAAATATAATAAAAACTCTTTACATCAGTATGTAATATATCTATTATATATATAAACATATATTTTTTAAATTTATTACGTATAATATATTAAAAATAATAGCCTTTTTTTAAATGTAAAATTAGATTTGAGTAAGAAATTAAGATGAAATCAATATTCATTTGTTACAGAAATAAGAAATTGAAATCATTAACTTCTTATAATATTTCATCACAAGGAAATTTGCAATGAATTGTGAACAAAAATATTTTTAAATATTATATAAGTTACAATAATATTGTTGATTTTACTAAATATAATAATTACGACATTGATATACAGTTTTGTAAAGTTTACAACTTTTATAAATACTTTATTGGTATATAATTTTTGTTAATAGAATTATAAAAAGTTAACAATATAATTGTAAATATTTTGACGCATAATATGTAAAAAATTTTTTTATTAGCTTTTTATTTGAGTTCTCGATATATCAGACTTTTTTATTTGCAATTAAAAAATACTTATTTCGATTTATTAAATACATGCTTTAATCTGATTAAATATTATATGTAAAAAATTAAAATTTTCAGTTCAAAATTTTTTATTGATAGTAGAAATAAATGCATTAAGTGTGTTTATATATTATAAAAAAAGTAAAATCCAAAAAATAAAACAAATGTATGTCATATCATAGTTTATATTATAAGAACATTTGAGTAAATAAGCTTACAACCTGTGGATATATGCCTTAGAAGCGTGAGAATTCCCTTGTCTATTTACACAACTCTATGTTAGAATTGTCTTACAATTTTCACACATATTTCGTTAATGTGACGAAGATAAAGAGAAAACATAAATGGACAATTCAATTCAATCACATAAGCAATCATGATTATTGAGCTGCTCTCATGTCGCACAATAACTATACGAAAAACTGACACGCGGCAGCCGATTCACGTGCTTGCAGCCGATATATACTAGCAGGTCGATTTCGTTTGAAAATAGGTAGGAGGATTGACATATGAAGTCTAAGCGCATAGAACACGTGTTAACGTAGAGTTTCGAAATCAACGAAACGAAACGTGTGAAATCCACGTGCAACCGGCAAGATCTGATTTAATGCAATTTAAGAATAGGAAAAGTCTTTATCGACATTCCAAAAAAATAATACGTATAAAATTATTATAAAAGGTGAAAATTATTATTTAGTAATTAAAAAATTATCATTTGTTTAAAGTCATCAATTCAGTTTTACATTACATAACTATTATAAATTTTTTAACAGCAGTCATGTTGGTCATTCTTTAAGACAATATTATTTATAAAATAGTTTAAAAAAAAATGTATTCTTTTTTAATATAATAATTTATATTTTAACAAAACATCAATTATGCTACACCAGCTTAAATTAGAATCGAATGATGAAATTGAATTGAAATGATCATTAGACGATCAAATGCAGCATCTAAAAGACATTTTACAAAATACATATTACTTTCATAAGATGCATTTTTTCTATGTTATAATTTTTTATTTTCTACCAAAAAATCATATACGAATAATGTAAGTATAATAAATTTTGTTTTAAACCGATTATTTTTATAATAATATGGCAACTTATTTTATAATTTATTTAAATGATACTTCTATATTAGAGTTTAGTATTATTTACAATTTTATTCTTATATGAACATTGATTTATACTACTTAGAAAAGAAAATGTCTATTAATCAAGTTACTTTGATCCTGTAGATTATCAAGTAATCGTATGTAAGGAACTGAATAATAATTTTGTTTAATTATTATTTTTTTATTTTAAAATGTAAAAAAAGCATTATTTTTGCTAAAATAAAATAATTAGTTTTTATTACATTTTATTAAAAAGTTATTATATGTGTTATTAATGAAAAGAATATCTGAAACAATAAAAGAAAATTTTATATATTTTGTGTTCTGAAACTGTATTTAATTATCATTCAGCATTAACTTCTTAAAAAATATTTCAAATTTTATTTTAACCGCATTCGATAAATTAAAGGTTAATTGCTTAATTATGATAAGTATTTTGACTATTAATTAAATAAGCTAACAAAATTAATCAACTTTAATATTCATATTTGATTTATAGATTTTTAAAATTATGTTTATCACATTATGATTTGATTTTGAATTATATTCAAAATAATATATATAATTCTAAATTAATTATGCATTTTTTTTAAACAAAAATAAGTTCTATTAAAGTAATTTTAATATTTTAATATTAATATAAAAAAAATCTTTAGGTTAGAAAAATCTATAAAAATGCCAATCTTTTAGATTTTTTACACCTCTAAAAATTAACTAAACTTGCCCTAAATAAATTAACAGATGTAATATCTTAATACTTTAATGTGCTTTAAAAAAGCTTTGAATTAATTTAATTTTTTAAGTATGTTAGAAATTCATTTAATATATTAAAAAATATATATTTTAAAATAAAATTTTTAATATATAGAAATTAAAATTACTATAAAATTAATTTAATCGTAAAAACAAATATATAAAGTAGATGTATAATATTAGAAGTAAATAATCAAGTGGAAAATTCAAATTTTAAATTAATGAAAAACTAGATCATGAAATACAATAATCATTGTAATTATTTTCTAACTGATATAAGATAATTATGGGTAGAAGCCACCAAGTGATTTCTTTATCGTATGCCATCTTGGCTATTGACAGAGACTGCAGAATCTGTATTCAATGCTCATCATATTTAAATACTGTTCATGCACTACAGGTTCAGTTTATACATTCCTTAATTTGTACAGAAATGTTAAAAAGAGAGATATCAAATTTTCACTAGCTAGAACAATGCAAGTTCATGTATTGACTACTGTGAATAGGTCTCATTTAAAATTATCAATAGGTCCAATTTTAATATGCTAAATAATTATAAACTAAATTATCATATATCCAACTTTTTTTAAAACTCAATCTTAATTATTCGAAATCTTAAAAAATTTTCCATCCCTTTATTATTGTTTATTGATATTTTTAACGAAAAAATTTTTTTTATAAATTTTTATATATACATATATAATTTTTATAGTAGTTTATCACTTTAGTAGTTTATCACTAAAGTGATAAACTTTTCATAATTTACATTATCTAAATTTTCGAAAATTGTATTTTCTATTGAATAGCTGTATTGCATGCTACAAATTTTAATAAAATTTTCAATTAATAAATATACAAATAAACGAAATTTAGTTTATATTTATATATTAAAAATATACAATAAAATAATTATATAGGCAAGAATACATAAGATGGATCTTCGTTAATTATTTAGTAGATTTAAAACTTTATTTAAAAAAAATTAAGAAATTTTGATAAATTAACATTGCTTAAAATTTTTTTATGAAACATACATTTTTTACAATCATATAATTATTTTAATAAACATTTTATAATCAAAGTTTTCAATTAAGTTAATATATTTTATCATTATTTATCTTTAATATTATATATTCCTTAAATTTTATATTTTAATTATTACTAGTGAACATATTGTAAATTATACATATTATAATCCTTGCATTAAATTTTTTTATATATTATATGAAAAAATGACGAAAAAAATTTTAGATAAAATTTTTAAATTATATCTTTGATATAAAGATTTATAAAATTAGAACCAAAACGCATAAAAATTATAATATTCTAGATTTGTAATAATCCGGATAAGTTTTATAAATACAGTGTAAACTTCAATATTCCAGTAAAATAATTTCTTAGATACTTTTGACACATTTGAATTTATATTCAAAGGAATAAAAAAAATCCAATTATGGTATTTGAGTTTACATCACAGAACTGTTTGTTTAAGCAGAGCGCGCAAAGCATATATTAACAAATGAACTTTGAAAACCATTCAAAAATATTTCAATATAACGTATAGTATTATAAATTGATTTTTTATCTCACTTTCTTTCTTTCTTTACACATCTACACAATACATAAACACTCTTCTCCGTTCTCTATGGATGATTCTTAACCTTGATTCATCGTAATAGCTATTTTTTCAATTCTCTCTGAAACTACTACTTTTTATAGTACTCTCCATAATTAAATAAGAAATACCTAGATGTTTTTTATATATTATGAAATCGTTTATGCTAATTGCTGTCAAGATTTCGCAATATAACTTTAACATAAAGTAAAAATAGTATTTCCCAAAAGTAATACTAAAATAAATTTTTTTTACGCTTTATGTGCACATAGTCACGTATCTTTATGTATTTTAATTGACATTCTCATATTGCATATGATAAAATTACATTTCAATTTAAACAATTTAACTTAATGTAAATTTGTTTTCATTTTGAAAAAAAATTTTATGAAATCATCAATCAATTACATATTTTTAATACCACCTAATCTTTTCTTAATCTTTATTTTATATTTTCTAAACTAAACATAATTTTTGTAAAATTAAAAGCACAGTAGAGGCAGTGTAGCTTTTTTTGTTTAACAAAAATAATTAATTATACTTTCACGTAATCTATTTGACACTATAAACACTTATTTTTTATATAATATAGTATTATATAATAAATTTTAAAAGTTTTCATTTATCCAAAATCTAAAATTCCTATTGCATTTTAACTGTAATTTAAATTTATTACAATTTAATGAATAATATCCATATACTCGTTAAATATTTTTCATTGAACTTTCAGTACAAACATTTTACGTTAATTTATTGATAGATTGTTTGCTCATGTATTCAAAGAATAAATAAAAAATTAATTTTTTTTATTTTGATGTAAGAATACTAAATTGTTTTACAAGTTATTAAAATTATAAAAAGTACATGCATACATTGGGGTATGAAATAATCAATTATTTTCCTACAATTAAGTTATTTACATTAGATTAGAAATTTTTAATAGATATTATACAGTGTGTTACAAAATTGCTACATTAGAATGATGTAAAAAATAAAAAGAAACAATGAGCTGGCAAGGTGGGACTGATAATTCTGAGTGTAGATTCGAACTAATGTGACCGTAGAGACGCGTATATTTCTATGGTACATCAGAAGCACCTCGTACACGTGTTTAGAACTGTACACGCGACGTATGGCAGAAAAGGCGAACCCGACCTCGTATACACTTCTTTTCCTGCTTTTTGCCAAGAGAAATCAAGAAAAAGGCCTTATAGCTCAGCTGCGTGGTGTGAGGACGATTCGGACCAACGACGAAAGAGGATCTAGACTTAAGACTTCGTTCACATTTGCGCTATAAGGAAATAAGTGTGAACGAAGAATCTTTTCTCTCGCCCTTTTCCAAATTTTTTGAATAAAGTTTTGACTTAAATAAAAGGGTGAATGAAGAGAGGAAATTAAAAGGGAAAACGATGTGTAGTATTATTGCGTATTTTGTAAAAATAGTGTTTCTCTTACAAATTTACATTTATGACATTTGTTTCTCATTTCTCCTTTAAGCAAAATAATTATACTGGATTATATACGCTTACATTTTCCAGCATAGAAAAATTTTAAATTAAATACTGAAAATTATTTATATGTAACATTTATTAATCAGAATTTATTGTAAAGTTTATGTTTCATTTGTAATATTAAAATATCTAAAAGTAATATAGAATTATTATCTAAAGTATAATTCTGAAAATATAATATACCCTTTCATTAGCCATCTGTCGTATGTATAATGCATATTCAAAAATCTTCTTTTTTTTTAATTAAATAGTAGTAAATATTAAAGAGTAAAACTTGCAGTATAAAATATTCAATCATAACTGGTCCCCAAAAGATACAGCCATTTGTACTCAAATAATATACAATTATACACGAATATATAATACTACAATTTTTAACAACTAAGCATAATCACTAATATAACAAAAGACGCACCCACCTACAAATGTAGAAATTTTGCAACCTTCGATGTTTCAACAGACATGCAACAGGTGGTTTCATCCCACCGATTATTATATTAGATACATGGCAGGAATGACTTACACGGATTCTTGACGTGTCGCAAACGCAATAAGGAGCCCCAACCGGTGTAAGTTGCACTGTCGGACGCCTGAGTGCTATCTGTCGTTGTACGCCTTGTATTGACCCGACAATGCCTGCCATGCTTCTTGGGGTAGGTCGAAACCTCGAAGTCGAGGAGGGACGATGATCTATCTCTTACGCTCAGAGGTACCATAGTGCATTGGATTATGACACGCTTGTCCAAAATCCGGACGATTTAGCTCTTAGTTATCTCCAAACCTTTATTTAGCTTTGACTAGTACTCAATCTCTTAAAAAATACATAAACGCGTACCGTTAGCATTTTACTCCCACAGGAACTTTTTTTTAGAAAAAAGCCTACTTTTTGGAACTATCATTAATGTACCCATCGCTATTGGCTCCTTCTTCATCGAATATCCGATGATTCTAACTTAAATGCATATATTCAATTATTATAAAATGCATACTTTAGCACATGAAATGCATATGAGGAATTTCCGTATTTTTTATAATAAATAATTGTACATAATTTGAAAACGCTAAAATTACTAACTTTTAAATTTCTATTGGTATATTAAATACTAATGGTAATATTAAAAAAAGTATGTTTTATAAGGCATTTCTAATATAAAATGCAATTGTATTACAAAATTTTTTTAACATTTTCATTTTTATAAATGGTTATATAAACGATTATATTATTATATGTTATTTTTATTGTATTATATGTTATTTTCATTTTTTATTAATTTATATTTAATCTTTATTTTAAACTGATTAATAATTTGCAAGCAGTTTTATATAAAAATTATTTTAAATTATAAGCAATATCATTCTATTCTAAGGTAATTACGAATTAGTATTATATATCATAAATTTATGTAAAATAAAACAAGACATATAATTAATAATGACTGTAATTAGTAGAATAAGAATTGTGATGTTCAATATAATATTATCAGTTTTATATAAGCTAATAAAGATGTTGTTTCTAATTTAATTTAAAAAATATTTAAATAGTAATATTGTATAGTGTAGTATCAAATCGAATAAAAACGATCACGCTATTAAAAAATAAAAATAAAAATTTAGATATTAATTAATAGTCACACCTTATGTTTTAGTATTCTAGTACATATAATTAAATATTTACCTTTTTTTAGATTTTATTACAACCCGTAACCATAATACAGAAATTTTTAAAATTTTAAATCCAACAACATTCTAAAATATATAAACATGGGTACTTCTAATATTAAGCAGAATTTTATACAAAAATTTTTATAATTTTCTGATAATGACATCTTATATAATCACTGATTATAATTGATTTATTTGCTATTGTAATTAAATTATTTTCAATTAGTTGTGTCTTAATTTATATTGCTCACAATTAAATTTAAAGTGTTCCCTTATTTTTAGCTACTAAGTGATATTAAACATGTAAAGAAAGATATAAAATGAATGAAAGGATAACATATTAAAACCAAATATTGAATAAAAAACTCCAATGTATGTCAGAGGTACTTTAAAAGATAAAAAAGTAAATTTGACAAATTTTATATAAAAAACTATTATCGTAACGTAAATGAAATACTTTAATTTTCTTAGCTTTGTTAAATACAAAAAAAATTTGAAAAATAAATTAAAAATATTTTTCTTACTACAGTAATATACTTTCATTTGTGAAAAATTATGATACAAACACATTTGAACGTATTCAATTAAATTTTATTTTAAATATATAATAAATATTATATTAATAACTGATATTATATTGATAACTGTAGAATTATTATTATTAAGATTTAAAACTTATTTATATATAATCAAAATATAAATAAAGTATTTATACAGAAGTTTAAAAAAAACATTTTTAGAAAATAATTTATAAGTCTTACTAAAATAAAATGATTATAATTTATAAGAATGTTATATATATTAAAGAAAAAGAAGTAGTGAAAATTAAAAAATTAAATTATTAGTAAAATGTATGATATTTAGACCTTACAGAAATCGATGAAAATAATCGTATTATTTTAATTTAGTTAAAGAAAAACGGGTGATAGGAATAAAAAAAAGTACTAAATGATGGTTAGGAAAGTATGCACCGAAGAAATATAATTTATATACGTATAGATATGTTCTTATTAAACTTGAATGCAAAAGATTCTATCTGTATAGTTCACCATTGTTTTTGTATAATGTTATAGAACTAGCTCTTATTTAACATACGAAATTAATTATTATTTTTAAATTCACTTCTTTTTTTATTTAGTTATTAATTATTTGTAAAAATGGCATAAGAAAACGTTTATTAATATTTAAACTAAATTATATTCAATTAAACCCAAACTCATAAATTATCATTTTTATAAATTCATATTTTAAATATTTATCAATAAAATTTTAAATATTCAATAAAAAGTTAATTTTAAAAATAGTCGATATACGTCAATTTTTTTATTTATAAGTATCTCTTATATTTTATAAATATTTATGGAGAATACAAATTTATCTGAGTTTTAAATGAGAAATGTTAAAAAACTTTTTGTTATTATATATATTTTATTATTTGTAAAATATATTTTAGACGGTTTTATTTTGTCATGTAAACGTATATCTGAAAAACTATGAAGACAAACATTTATGTAATATTTTATTAAAATATATGTAAATAAAATAACATTGCAGTTTTTTGAAATTATTATTATGTACACGAATGTGATATTTAACTTTTCTCTGAATAAACAATACATTAATTCTTTAGAGATTTACCATACGGAAATCCAAAGTATAGCTTTCGGTAGATGTAACGAAGGCTAATATAATGTTTGAGTTGCTATTTCCAAGTTCTTGTGCGCGTTCTCATAAATAAACAGAAAATAGACCACCTGGTTTTCACGCAATTCTATTTTATTAATGAAAATTATGATATTTTATACGTTACATTTTACAATTATGTTAGATTTCCAACTACTGTAATCTTACTTATTATAATTTTTTTATAAGCCTTATTCCGATTAAAGTAAAGGAATTTGTTTAATTAAAATTAATACACATTTATAAGCTAATTTTTAAGGGAAATAGATATACAATTTTTCTGCATCGATAAAACAACTTAAATTTTGTGATTGTATTTCGTATAACTAATCAATATTTTTAACTTTAATCTGATGGTTTGCTACAAATAGGCGGAGTTCTGTTTGAATACTAAATAAATAATTTGAAAAATTAACTTTAAACCTACTATTTTTCCTGGACTAAAAAACTTCATTATTTTTAAATATATATATACAACCATGGTATCTTTTTTAAGGTTCCACGAGTACGTTTTAACGAATGTATAAATTTATAACTAATTTCTTACTTTACGCAAAATAAAATATTTTTTTTTGGCTTTCACTTTTTTATTATAACTGCTAAGTAACTAACAATCGAACAAATTAAATTAAATTATAAATTCACGATAGAGTCGTATTTTATGCAGAACGGTCAAGTTTAAAATACTCGATTCTTCGAAAAAAATTAATATCATTTTATCACATTTAACAAATGTGTGTTTTTATTAATAAATTTTATATATTTATTTTTAATTTATATAAGAAAAGAAAGAATAATAATATTATGATTACGTATAAAACAGCATTAAGTTTCAAAAAATATATAAAAAATTTAGAAGATAGTAAAAACTGTTTAAATAACGTCAGCGATGTAACGTGTATTTTGATTGCAATCGAACCGTATCAGAAAATTATTAATTGGATTAAAAAATTACAATATAATTATGTCACCATATTATATTAGTATAATTTTTTTAAATGATTAAAACAGAAATATACATATATATATATATATATTAATCATATTTTATATTTGCTTTTTATGTATGTTTTTTACAAAAAATTTCATAAGTTTGATCGAGGATAATTAAAAAATTTCTTATTTTACTATTAAACGACAATTTTTCGTAATAGAACTCATAAATTTCAGTAGAATTTTACGAAGAACTGAAAACATTTTTATAATACTATAAATATATCTATCTATCATCAATATATTTCCTAAGTAAAAGAAGTACATTCAATATTAATTTAAATGGCTTATTATCTAGGCATGAATAAAAAATTTTAAAGAAAATGAATAATATTAAAATTGTTTTGTTTTTACGAATTTAACTGTACAAAATAACAATTTATGAAAATTTAATAAAAAAGAATAAATATCTTATTTAAATAATTTATATTATTTATACATAAAAATTTACAATTATTTTTAAGAATATTATAATATATATTGCTATAACAATTTTATATTTTAAAGTACGTGCCATTTCGAAGTTAAACATTTAATTTGTTCCAACAAATGCTATTAATTGAATTTCATGGTATATTTAGATAGTTATATTTGAATTTCTTAATGGAGGATATTTAAATTACATGTAAGTACAATGGAAATTCAATAGATAAAAATCTTTATTACATGAACGAGAAAAAATATGGACAAATTAATGAATGTCAACTATATGGCATACATTATAAGTACCGTCTTAGTAGATAGAATAGAATAGATAATTAAAAAGTTTTATTATTGTATAAAAGTTAATATCGAGTCTGTTTATTAACGAAAAAAATTGTTAATCTACCTTTAATTGAAATATCTTACTTATAATTTTTAATTTGTTATTTTGATATACTATATTTTTAACTTTTTCTATTATAAACAATAATTTAAATTATTTTAAAAAAAGGCTTCATTTGTGTAAAAAATCTATAATTTTTTAATATAATTTTAATTTTGAGTAGTAAGCAAAAAAAATTTTGTAATTACGGTTAATTAGTAGCATAATAATTTTATAAAAGAAAATTATCAAGAATCATAACAGTTTATTATTCGAAATAATATATTTCTATGTCTAGTTACTAATTCATATTAACAAATAAAAAAAATTTATTATAAATTTATCGTTTTATTTTTACCACATATTATATTAAATATGATAGTATGGATTTTTTAGTACATGGAAATGCATAATTTATAGGATTTTAAAAAGGAACATAAATCCTTATAAAATTCTTTTTCTCCTGAGTTGATTTTCACACTATACCCTGATTTTAAATGGAATAATTCTGGAATGTCTGACTTACTCTTAATAGATTCAACTATTAGCAGTCGTAGTTTTAAAACAGAAATTTAAGATAAGGTTTTGAAGATTATACTGGATTCTGGGTAATTTTTCTCTTCAATTGCTTTACACAACTTTAGATGGTAACGACACAGAGCGAAGTTTAGACTTAAGACTACGCATAGGCAAGTTCCTTTTTTTACAGACTACAATAAAGGCTTCGAATAAAATAATGAAAATGAAAGTGAGAAATTTGTTTGCGAATATGCCTTTTTTACTTTTGTGTAAAATATAAATAAAAACAAACTATAACATTGTATAAAAAACCTCAAATTTTTATTAAAATATTTTATAAACAAGCTTCTTATTTATAGATTAAAGTGCTTAATTTAGCACTTCGAATAAATTCATTTTAGAATTATATTATTCTTAATGAATTTATTTTCAAGTGTTAATTTATCTTCATGAAATTTATTGTTTACACATTTAAAGAAAGTTATAATTCATTTACAAGCAAACTGTTAGTATTCATGAATAAATTTTTCAGTATAGAATTAATATATTTGATTAATAAAATAATTAATAGTTTTAAAATATTTCGAAATGATTATTCTATTAAAAACTTTGTTTCGTTGGTTTAATATTGAATATTATCAATTTATTACAAATAGTATCAATAATATATTATTTGATATTAGACATGTGTAGAAGATTAATAATAATGAAAAAAGTACTGTAAAATTAAATTTTTTTATTAATTATAATATATATATATATATCAATGTAACGTAATAAATCAATGTATATATAATAAATAATAAATTAAAGTAGCTGGTGAAAAATTTTATCATTGAAGAAATATTGCTTTATTCAGCATTCCATGCTTAACTTTACATATTTTATTTGTTTCATTTTACATTAAAGACTAACCGTCATTATACTATTAAACTTCTTACTGAATAAATAATAAGGCAATAAAAAATTAGATAATTTCTAGATCTACAATATGCAATTAACTTGTAAAATAAACTGTTTAAATATAATTAAACAATTTATTATAAATCGAATACATATACATAAAAATACATTACAATATACATAAAAATTGGTTCTATTGATAATGCAATTTTTTACGAAAATATAAAAATTTTCATTCAAGGTTACCCATATGAACATTGTAAATGGCGTAAATCAATTATAACATCGACCTCCCAACCAAGAACTCAATGGACGCATTGCAAAAGAACTTGACGGAGAGAATACGAAGGAGTGTACACTTGTGCATTCCGGTGCTTCTAAATTTATAACTCTCCTCGTTTATGCCCCTCAATCTTCTCACCGAATAGACCACGGAAATGTAATAGCTTGAAAGCGCCGTCTGGTGGATGACTCCGAAAATACAAAGTCAACTAGCGTCAATTTGTAGCTTTTTCTAGTTACGGTTAACCGTCTTAACTCTCAAATACAACTATGACGGAGATGAATACTCACAATAATGCATTTTCTTATTTTCCTAATTTTAATAGTTTTGCTTATCCTGTCTCTGTTTTTCACTCTATTTCTTTCTTCATCTTTCTTCTTCCATGACAGTGTCATCCCTTTTCCATGATCCCAACTCAAACAATCTCAGTTCTTTTTGCGCCCAAACCAGTCGAATAAATTAAATCTCATATCTATCTTCTAAATAACTTACAACATCGATATTTATATTTAATAATAATAACAAAAATTATGTTCATTAAAAAAATTTAATTTTTCACAAACTTATATTACTTAATAAAAAGAAGTAGTATTCTTTCATAAATGTTTTAATAGATTTTTACTGAATACTGAATTTTATAATAAATAATTGCATAAATATAAAGAAAACTATCACTAAGAAAATTAACAATATAAAATTTAATTCTTTTGCTACTATGGATTTAAAAATGGACAGTATAAAATTAAATTAGCTTTAATACTTCTCGCTTTTTATTTACTAATAATATTTTTTACCTATTATTAACTCGTTATTTATTTAAAATATTGTAAATTGGTTATGTGCTAAAATATTTCTATTATCTTTATTATAATAATACTTTATATTATTAGATACGAAATTACAATTCAATTTCATCCAAATTGAAATGTAAATTGAAAAGCAACGATATCATAACATTATAAAACAAAACATTGAAAAATTCTCTCATTTCCCTAATAAAATATTATAATGATATTAGTCTAGTTTAAATCTAAAAAATTTTTTTCAACTATGTGTTATCATTAATATTTATCAGCTAAATAAATTAAATAAAAAAATTTAGTTAAACTAATAAATTTATATTTATTACTTTAATGAGATTGTCATATTAAAAAATATTCAAAATCAAATAGTAAAAAATGCTATCATTTTTAATACTCTTCTAAATAAAATTTATAATTTATCATTAATAATTATGTAATACAATTACATTTAGGCTTTGATCGCACTATTTGTAGTAAACTAGTGAGTTGTATAATTTAAAAAATTAAATTTATGTTTTCATAAAATCTAATCTAAAAATATTGATATTAATATATAAGGTTCTGTAAATATTTATCAAGCTTTTAGACTTATAATACTATCAGATTTATAATATTTTTCTCTGATTTCACACAAGTATTTAATATATCTTTTAGGCTCATTTATACGTATACTTGTAGCATCAAACCTAGTTCAATGAATAATAAATATTCACGCAAATCTTTAGTAAAAATAGTACTGCATGAGCGTGTTTTTTAAATACAAATCAGTAAAAATCAATTTAAATTTATCACAAACCTGAAAAATCAACGCAAATTGAACGTCGATAATAGTAATACAATTGTTTGCCGCCTTCACATATGCTCTAAAGGCTCAATATCTATCTTCCATAATGTTTTAATAGAAATTCTATGAATTTCTAGGATCCACGTAATTTAGGAAAATTTCTCTTGCTTTTTATAATATTAAAAGGTTATTTATACAAAACATAAATTTTGCAAAAAATAGTATAAAGTTTTTATTTAAAAAACAATTTGTTAATTGTAGTAATCCTCATATTATTAATCATTTTTAAAAGTTGATATACCTAAAAAAAACAATTAGAAATAAAAATATCAATTCCGATAAAAAAAATGATAACTTCATTTAGAAGTTGAAATAAATCTATCGACACAATTCCAGAAAATGCCAATCACTTTGTAACTTAAAGTAAGATTTTTGAAGAGATAATCCATCATTATGATTTTAATGTTTCTAGCATACGAAATTTTTTTATTTGAATAATTATAATATTCTTTAAGATATAACATTTATGATAAAATTTTTGGAAATCGATGTTATTATAAAATTTTTTAACTAAAAAAAACAAAATATGATGAAATATATTTGAGCATTAATTATCGAGTATGTTGACAACATTCATGTATTTATCAGTTTGCCAAAAATTATCTATATATCAGATTCTCAAAATAAATTAGATAAAGCTGCACAAATATCTGAACACAAATACAAAAAAATATTTCAATGAAAAGAACAACTAAATTCTACGGACATATTTTAAGTAGCGCACAGGCGTCCATAGACAGTCGGAAATCACAATTATTGTGCGCATATTATCCTACTTTCAGATATATCACACATTGAGAGGTAAAAAGCCCGTCACCATTTTTCTTTCGTTTTTGTTTGATGTTTTTTGTTGCTTGCATCGAAAGGCTCGTCAACGTCATTTCTGTGCTAATAGTTTCTTACTCGATCTATAGAAATCAAACACTAGAGGAGTAAGTGACACAGAGCCGCGACACGTAAGTGGCTAATTTTGGAAAAGAAGTACGCGTGAGAATTTAAGTTTTCACGCTGACAGATTCTTGTGCATTCGTTCAAAGCTTATGAATGAAGCTGAGTGGGTTCAGTCATGGGTGAGATGATGGATGACCGCTGAGTTCTCGGTTGGTTAACGGCAAGAGCGAGGAGCGTGATTATTTCTGTCATTTTTTATCTCATTGTTTTTATATTCTAGTTTAACTTATTAAACATACATTTATATTGTATGTTTTATTCTTACATTTATTAATTCAAATACTATAAAATTAAATTTTTATTCTACAACTTAATTGGATTTTTCCAGAGAAACTAATATATATAACGTTATTTCAATCGATTGATTTGATGTACATCATGTTGAGTATTTTTTGTAAGTACATCTCTTTTCCATCAAACTAGTAAAAATGCAATCTTATTCAAAATAATAATTTAAAATAATAATGTAATAATTATTTTACTAAAAAAATTCTATAAAAATAATGTTAAAACTACTTCATTTATAAAAAACATAAATAAATAATCAGATAAAAACATTAGTTAATATTTTGTATCTTTTTTAGAGCCATTTTTTAATTTGTTGTTAATTATTATCTACATTCGAAACTTCAATGAATATGTAAAAGGAAATATGTAACTTCAAATATTTGTACATAAAAAGCAATTCATTTATAAAATTCATTTAAACCTCATCGTAAATTGTGCGACCCGATAGACATATAAAAACACACAAGACTTGAGACGAAACACGTGTTTTTTCAAGAAATCTTTTGGTTCTGTTCGAAGGCTTCGCAGCTAGCAAACCATTTAGTTATTTAAATCGTAATTACAGAGTAACTGAATAGTTATTGAAGGTAATCTAGTATAATGTTAATGCATCTTCATTACTTACGTTAAATAATTCATATTTTTAATGTTTATTTAATGTTTAATTAGTAAAGTAGTTCAGCCGTATCCACAATTTATTACATCAAAATATAATGATTAAGAAAAAATCTATTACTACAATTATAAAAAAATTTTAAGAAAACCATATATTTTTGAACAACGATTTTACTTATAATTCCTCCGAATTCTCTAAAATCATCATTTTAATTTAACATTCATAATCATTAATAAATGCTAATGCATATTCATTTTTACAAATTATTTAAGATTGGATTAATCATACTATTTTTTATGAGAAAATTTGTGGAAGAGCTACGATCTTTACGTGATGATGGCAGAAATAATGATTTATATTTGTAATATAGTTTTTATAAAAATTTGATTCTACTAAATATATAAATTAAATTTAATCAAAATTAGATGTTTAAATATATTTAATATATGTATGATAAAAATTTTTTGGTACATTTTTTTTACAATAATAAATTATATTTATTTCATACCAAATTATTCTTTATTTTACGATCAAGTTACCAATGATATTAAATACACAAATTAATATAAAATAATATTTTTTTATTTATTATTTATTGTTAGTCGATTTTTTTATCAATTAATGTAAAATATATTTTAAATTTCTGTATTAGTAAAAATTCAATAATACTAACGCTATATACATATTATAAATACTAAGAATATTGTGAAAAAACAGTTAACGATATTTATTAAGTTATTATTCATACAAATATAATACATGTTCGATTTTGGATAAAAATATAAAATCAATTTTTAATGTATTTTTATTATTTCACTTATAAATATAGAGCACTTGTAATAATGCAATATGCTTTTTTAGAAATTATATAACACTGTCATTTAATTGTATTTTATACACTATTATATAATTTTGTAGTATTTCCGCTATTGAAAATTATTTTTATTTCAAATTTTTATTATACATAAAATATTTATTATAAAATACAAAATTTCGATGTTTTTAATTATATATTAATATAGTTGTTGCAATATTTTATCTGCTTAATTTCTAGGCATCTCATACAATTGTCTAAGAATGTTTACCGTTACTTTTGCAATATTTAATCATAAGCTAGACATTGGTCACAAATTGTTAGTGTTAGTTAAACAAATTTTTTTTATGACAAATAAATTTTATTGCAAAATTTCTAGTTATATATATTATTATATTATTTCAAGTTTGGATGCATGGTATCCAATATAATTTTGTTGTTGAAACTTGTTAATATTTAAATTATTTAATTTGTGCAAAAAAAACTTATTATAGAATAAGATAAAAAAGTTTTATTTTAAAAATATTTTTTAAATTACTTCAACACTTAATATTTTATAATTTTGTAAATTAAAAGGTAAAATTAAATAGAATAATGTTTAGTTAAGATTCAATACCTTTGTAGGTATAGGGCTTAATAAAACATAAGATTTCCATCAATTTTAACACACTGGATTCAATTAAAAGTATTAATTTTTGAAAATATACTATATATCTATATTTGTTTGACAAGGAATAACCTAAATAAATTATAATTTAGTTATATAGTTTAGTTACATATATTTATAAAAATTATGAAGAACTTCTACATTTATACAGGTAAATGTAATATAAGAATTTTATACCATCAAAATGTAGCCAAAATGAATCACCCGATGAATACATTATAAATTAGTTTTTCTTAAAAAAAGGACGGACTATTTTTAGAAGAGCATGAATTGTTGATTGGATGGTCTAGTAATATCGGCGGTTAAGTAGTGAACTTTCAGTGATAGATATTAAAAGTCTAAGAGTCAGCTTCGAGAAGTGTCGTTGAATATTATTAGATTATGTTTGTAAACAATCTAGTGCCACCACTTAAACGCTTAATGTTCACGACACTCGCTCGATTGACTCAGTAAGTCTGATGGAATTTTTAACCTATGTCAAAAAACATGATATACATTATAAACATTTTTCGGTTATCGACACACTATTTTTATGGAATCCTTATGCAAAATGCATTAAAAAAGAGACTTTATTTTATTTTATAATTTCATTTACAAATTTAATAAATTTTGTATTATTTCTAAAATAATTGATATTTTTTAATAAATGTTGTATATTCACACATACACAGATACCAAAACATACACACAGACTCACACGTACGCATATTAATATTAATTAATATTCAATCAGTATTTTATTTTAAATGAAAATCCATTTTTGTCAAAAAAACTATACACACGCTAATACACAACATTTTTTTTACTCTATATTTCACAAAATATATGGAAGAGCTTATTTATAATAAAAATTATTGTCTTTGGAGAACATATTCTATGTTGGTCTTAATCACCTAGTTTATTTTAGCTCCTTCTATTTTTAAATATAAAATTAAAATTAGAGTAGTATCCATTTTATTTTTTCAAAATCTAATCTCGATAAAAATATATTAAATAAAATTGATAAATCTAAATTATTTGAGTAAACCATTTTTTTGATAAGTTATACATTTATAACTGGTACCTCTAATTTATTGCTTTCCAAATACTGTAATAAATGAAATTGAATATTGATTACTTTAAAAATCACATTAGGTAAATATACCAATAGCAAAAAAATATAAATATAATAATAAAAATATATAAGTTTTTTTGAGTTTTCGTGAATAATACATAACAAATAAAAAAAATAATTTAAGTTATAATTACAATATGAAATATGGGCTATAATTACATGGCAGAAGTATCTTTAAGCATATAATAAATTTTACAAAAACAAATTTTGGGGATACGTCTGTGAAGTGATAAAAATCCATTTAGAAAAGTCAAATAATCCAAATTCTGAATATTCTCAAATTTGATGCACTTGTTTGGTAAAAAATCAAAAAGTTTTTGAAGCCCATTGATAGCGCACTTTATATTACCATCACAACGCAACGAAGTCAAGTCCTGGACTGCAGTGAAGCAATTATGAAACTTTATTAAAGACGCTCGTATTCTATTGTCAATCGATATACTAAATATATATTATTTCTTTATGAGCTTCATCAGATTCTATTATTAGTTTTTTTAATGCATTTTTATGATTAACGTTTAATTTTTTTGATAGACAATTATAATTCATAGGGATAATAAATTCACTATTCCCATCAACGAGGTTAATTTATAAAAATTAATGTCTCCCAGTAAGTTTGATATTTATTGTTTTTTTAATTTTTAATTTATTAATTTATTTATAATTAATCCCATTAATTTATATAAATTATTATCTCATATGATAAAAAAAATCGATTTTTTTTTAATTATTTAATTTTTTATTACTAATTTCATTTCTACTACATATTTTCAAATTTATTTTTTAAATGTGCCCTGTATGATCATACTATGAGTTTATAATAAAATCGTAACAACCTTAATAAAATTAATATATTCTTTTGACAAAAAATCTTCGTGTAATTATTCTGCAGTAAATATACTTTGTGTAAATGTAACATCTATTTATCGTTAAAACAAATATATTAATTTAACGATATGATAATCATGCATTATAATGTCATATTATTTATAACTTTTTAATTTTTTAAACGTTTTCGAAATTAAGGATCTATTAGAAAAATGAATGTAAAAAATTTATACATATATTTATAATTTCTTACATTGTCTTATTCTTGAATTATATATACTTGATATTGATGTAGTTTATAATTAATTACAATATTTATGTAAATATACAAAGTAATAAATGAATATGGTGTTGGAAATTTTTTTTTACCATTAATTTTATACATATTAAGAAACGATATTACACTCCTATAAAGCTACTAAAATAAAATAAAAAATAAACTTGATTCTCAAATACAATACATTATTTTATACATTATTCAAAAATAATAAAAAAGTTTTTATACTACTTATAATAGTTATTATAGTTTAGAAGTACAATAAAATTTTATAAATTTCATAAATATTCTTAGGATTTAAGAATGACTATTTTTTGAACGTCAAAAAGTTCAAATTTAATATTTTCAAAAAAGGTATCAAATATAGTATGTATTGTATCGAATGTAGTAAGCATGTACTTCATTAACAAAAATATTTACAAATTTATGTATTGTAAAAAGTGTTGAAATTTTTTATTCAAGAAAATGCTAATAATAAAATTTTTAATAAATCATTTAATGCACAATATATTATTACATAATTGAAATTTTTTAATGTACTTTGAAAAAAATTTTTTATAAATATAACTATGCAACATTTTAAAGAAATGTAATACTATCATTTTACAAATAAATTGGAAAGCTCGGTATCTTGGAATAAGGTTCGACTCATTTTTTTGAATATTGCAATATTCAGTTTAAATAATTTACTTAGTCATGTTTTGAATAAGCTATCAGGTGAGATATGCTGAAAATTAGAATTAAGGCATCTATAATAATCCTAAACATTGTTGATCAGTAATTAATCGAGTAATAGCCACTCTTTTGGAGAAAATATTTGGCAAGATGATGAGTAGAATATAAGGATAAAAAATAATTGCTATGGAATTGAAATCGATTAAGTATTTATTAAATCAGATTTGACTCACATCTCGATGGCCGGGGGCTCGGGCGACTCTCTCGGAGGATCCCCGCAAGAGCTCAGCGAGGAGTTCAGGACTCGGGCCCGGCAGACCTTCGAGTTTGCTCGGACTGGAAGTGGTGCGATGGTGACATGGTCCGGGTAAAGAATCAGCCCCACAATCTCCGCTACTGCTACTGGCGTTGAAAGAGAAATTGGCCGAGACTTTACGCCGCTGACGAAGCCCGTCGTCCAGGATTCCGATTTCGGTCACACGTGGTTTCGCCATCTCTGCCTCAAGCATCTGACCGTACGGACCTCTCAGCGGCCGCTTGCTGTATCTGAGGCATACATGGTTTTAACGAGCGGGTGGTCCAATGTTGTGACGTAAACGACCCTGGCGCATATGTACGCCTAAGGTCGACCGGACGGCTCAGCTACAAAACGGGATTGATGCAATCATTGGAATCTTCGACGCGGAGCCAATAACATCCAGAAAACGATTTTCTAAACTTGGAATTCTGACTTATTGTTGTCGTAACTGAAGGTATTTCTCTTAGCTTTTGAGAAGCTATGTCACATATTAGTCTGCGAAATTCATATATTAACTTAGCTTTATCCTTTATTCTTTCACATACAAAATACTAGATTGAACAGGCATATTGAAAATTGGAACATAAGAAATTTAATTTATCCAGCACCTTAATTTGCGTTATGATATGTAACATTTAATAATCGCATTAATTTTTAAAATTTAATTCTAAATAAATCAAATACAATATAGCTATGAAAAGTACTTTTTTCTTAACTATTCATAACTGCAAATTTAATTTATAAAAAATTGCATTACAATGTTTAAAAACTATAAATCTTATTATAATAATAAAATATCCTGACATAAAGACCGTAATAACAGCAAAGACATTGACGTAGAAATATTTTAAACAGAGTTGATAAGATGTTGACTTTATTTAATTAAGTTAAATAATATTTAACCTAGTTTAATATAAAATATGCCAATCAAGAATTTGTTGGGAAAAATTTGTTAATAACTATTAATTAAAATTAGAGTTCCGATGTAAATAAAATCAATAAATATTTTTAATATATAAACAAAAAAAATGTATTTTTGTCAAAGATTTTATAAAAAAAAATAAAATTGATAAAGTTTTTTTTTTAAATGATAAATAGTACTTTTAAAACCTGTAAAAGCTGTACGGTGGCAAAGTCCAATGCAAAAGTCCAATCTTAATGTAGATTAAAATTCTATTACATCTTTTACCACTGTTAAAATATTATGAACTGCCCTTCGTTAACGCTCTCTCTTTTTAAATAATACAAAGTATTATAGGGAAGGATGGGAAAATCTGACCACATTAGTTACACGACCACTGTTGGGTATAGGACACTATCAGAAGGCAAAGAGGTACACGGTTTTCCGTCGAAGTACGCGTACCTTTAAGAAAGGATTAAGAGGGCCGTTTCGAGGTCGAAAATAATCTTCGAGCAACTACTGACCTTCTTGGCGTATGTCCCTCGCAGTCCGAGAGATCGCTCGGGGTCGCCGAGGGCGGCGGTTCGTCACGTTCTTCACTGCTCTGTCCGGAGAGTTTGTTACGCAGGTCTGCGTCGGAAACCGGCTCCGGCCACTGGGTGATGTACACGCCCTTACGACGCTTGCTCGTGTCTCCCCGGTAGCGGCGAAGCTTTCCAGCAGGCGCCGTGGTGGCGGCGGTCGCCACCACCGCAACCACCGCAGCCACCCCCGAGGCCTCGCTCTCGATATTACACGGACGCTGAACCTCGTCTACAGGTGGCGGCGTTATTATCACCTCGTGAGCCTCGAGTAGCACATCTAAAAAACAATACCTATTATCTTTCCTTATCTGCGAACGTATAATAACGCGCAGATTAAAGTTTGCAATGAAATGACATCTCTCGAGCACTCGGCATCCGCCGACCACTGCCTTATCCCAAACGCTTTTCAAATTTCTTATTTTAATACACTAAAGCTAATTCAAGTTTCAGGGTGAACTCGAACTATTGTCATTAGCATAATATGTTTACGAGATTTAATTCCTCCATGGTATATATATTTTTCCAAATTTTTTTAAATTTGTTCACATTTGTAGAAAATACGCTTACGAAATATTTTTAAGCACAGCTATTAACAGAATCTCAAAATATATAACTTTTATTTTTATGTTAGTAAATTTAAAATTTTAAATTAAGTTTAAATATACAAATTTAACACAACTTAAAAATTTATTTTACACTTTTGTAAATATGTAAATTAAATATTGTCCCATTATTTTAAACTTTTTTAAAAAACGGTACATCATAATTAATGGATTATGTTATATATTATATTTAAATATAAAGGGAGAAAGTGTCAAAAAATTCTAAACCTTTCTTTGAAGATGATTGGTTATTCCTTAAATACGTGAAAATGGCTATTTCACGTATTCATAAAAATTTGTAGAAATACTATTCTTACAATGTAAAGCAACTATAATCAAAATCAAAATTAGATTGTTTTATATGCATATCTTAAGCTCTTATAATAACTAGCGTATGAATACTATGAATTATACATATAATTTTTCAATATATTAAATCTTGTTTTGTATGCAATAAGCAAAATATTTACAACTGTAATAAGATAAATTCATTAAATTGTGATATATTATATCTTATAATATAGATATCTGTATAATCAAAATATAGTGATTTTGAATGACATTTTTTAGTTTTTAATTGAATAAAAAATTTTATTGATACGTATTGAAAACATAGCGATTATATAATGAAAAAAAAATACGAGCATATATTTAAAGTCGCTTACATACGTATATATTTTTACATTAAAATACGAAAATTAGTATACTAATTTACTAAACTAGTATACTAAAATCAATTTTTGCGATAGGTCAATCATCGGATAAAGTTATACAACCGAATTATTAACCAATATAGCAATTATGAATGATATTAATATTTAATACATTTTCCAATGTAAGATTATTTCACCCTTTCTGGTAAATTTTTATCATATTTTAAAATATATTTTAAATTAATTAATTATTAAGCATTCCGAAGATTATATATCTAGTAAATTTGTATTATCATGAACCATTGTTTTTGATATCGTCAATTTTTTATTTGAATAAGAATGCACGTAAAATAATTCGTGTGAAATCTGTACAGTAATTATTTTTTCAGTATATATTGCATGGATTTTTTATGTGGATAGCTTAGGAATAGATTGGTACATATAGATATTTTTTTCAATATTCCATTGAATTTAAGAAGAGTATGTTCTAAATCGTGAGTCAAGTGATTCGTAAAAGGATACATCGAAACAACAAGACCCGCATTAGTTGCGCTTGATTTTATAAGTAAACCAGAAAATTTGATCATATCGTTATTCAATAAAGGCTTGTTGGCTTTTTCATCTTGCAAGCCCATTTTATTTACTCTGTTTTATTTGTCGTAAGAAAAAGTTTATTGTAAATATTTGTAAGTTCGATTGATGTTTTGCTACTATACCATTTTTATACATAACATACATCTATTATTACTTTTAGAATATGAGTATTTGTTTTAAATATTGTTAAATTTAAAGTTTAATAAAACAAGTTAACTCTTTTATATAAATTCAAGATTAGTTCAGTTTAATTAAAAGTGTCAAATTAAAGGAGATAAATCTGTGAATTGAATGAAATCACTAATATGTTAAAAAATATTTATTCAATAATCTATAATATTGCTTGCTAATTAATTACACAGCTGTAAATCTGTTCCTAAATTGTCTAAGAATTTATTTTTCACAGATTGTTTTAATATAATACATAATATCGAAGCTAATTATGAAAATTAAGTATATAAAAAATAAAATTGATTTCGATTGTCTAAGTACTTTTTCATTCAAAAAGCGTCTATAAAATACTATTTTTAAGGAAATTGACATACATATTAAAAAAAACAAGCTAAGATGCATAATATTTATGTTGTACAAGTGATGCAAAATCAACAAATATCATATCAACATTTTTAAGATAATATATGTATTTATATACATATAAAAACTTTTAATGGAGTTAGAAATGACCAAATTCAATATAATTAACTTTAAATGTTAATTTAATTAATTAATTAAATTAATTTCTTGCATTTTGCCTTTTTACTTTATATTTACAAAGAATTTTAAAAAGTTTTATGAAATAAATAATTAATAACTACTTGAATAAAAATAGCAACGTAACATTGTTAATTTCTAAAAATAAACATGTATTAATTCTGTCTTAAAAATAATACTTTTATTTAAAAAACTAGTTTTATTACAGAATTTTTTCTTGAGATATTTTATATACTTAGTGTATTTAATAAAAATAAAAAACATATTGAAATTTCTAAATCTTCCACGTATACTATAAACTTTGTTAAAATACGCGAACTGAATTTTCTAGTCTATAATTGTGTTAGGATACATTCTACCAAGTTCTATTCTATTCTAGATAAGCTTGTTTAATTCAGCATAATGATTTAATGATTTAATGTAAGCACCATTTACTATAACTGTGAAATAAAGTACAGAATTTATCATAATAGTTTTTATAAATATAATACTGACATATTAATTGTTTACGTTGTCAATATAGTTACTTTTATAAGTCAACAACACCATTTATTCAGTTGTATTTTAATATTAAAATTTTTTTTAAATACATAAAAAATTAATTGTTCAATAAAATTTGTTATAAAATTTGTTTAAAAACAAAAAGCAAACTTTTATTCATATTTACCTTTATATTTAAATTAATGTTAGCCGAAAGAGATTTAAATAATACATTAGTGTACCAGTTTACTGCAGAATTACACTACCAGTATTATATAGTATAGTAATAGTACAGTATACTAGTATAGTATTTATAAAAAAATTTACATTTTCTCTTATTGATTAGAAGTTAAATTAATATAATAAATTTTTAATAAAATGAAATTGTATAATTTTGACCTCCCCCACTACTCATATTTATTCCGCTTTCTGCTTAATTAAATTACAAACCTGTCTCCGAACAATCCTTTAAAGCATCTTCAGTATCATTTTCGATGTGATCTGGAGGCTGGATAGGGGCTGACTCAAGCCCGTCATTTGGAGTATCCGATAGGATAACTTGCTGGCGTGTTTCCACGAGTTCAGGACTAGTAACGGCGCTCGAGGTCGCGAGACTGTCAGAACCATCACTCCGTGGACTCGGAGCATCTTCAGCCTGTGGACAACTTGAGCTCTCGGATTTCTGGGTGACAATATTCAGCGCGAAACCCTCTACCGAGGACTCTACAACGCTGTCGACAAGGTTCGGACTCAAGATGCTTATACTGTCCTCTTCTACCCGGCGGACCCTTGGCAATGTGCTGGCTCGAACTTCCCTGACTTCCTGAGATGAAGCAGCGTAAGCGGCGCGCCTCGAGTTAGCCACTGACTGCGGCAAGCCTTGGCTGCTATTGCCTGTAAGTGTCTTCGTTGAATTGATCTCGTAGTAATTTTAATCATTTGGAAAAAGAGGAGCTAACAGGTTATCACAGATTACTATAGGTACTTTTGTAATAGTTGAGTGAGTCTGTTTAACTAATTTATGTACATTTCATAAACTTATAATATTAGCTTTGAGTATTGCTGATGCGATTGAAATTCATATTAAATAAGAATTCTTATACTAAAAAAAAATGTTTAATAACCATATACTTGTATATTATTTGTAAAATATATGGTAAAAAATAAATTTCAATTGAAAATTTTCATTGAATAAAGATAAACATTTATCGATTTTAATTTCAAAAAACATTTTTTTTTACTTTGTTTTAACAATTATCAAGTTTCAATTTAGTTTTCGTCTAAAATTAATATACATTTCCATTGAATCATGTGTATAAATGAACGAATGAAATTTTACTATATTTATATTTATATGTATTAATTATAAATATTTTTCTATAAAACTTCATCTAAACTGCATCAGCTAAATAATACTTATATATATATATTATTTAAGATTTTCTCATAGCTTTAACTGTATAGCTTTATAGAAGATATTTGAATTACATTTTTGTATTTGTCTTTTAATAATATAAATTATGATTAAATTAACTATTAGATTATTGAATTTATAATGAGTAAATTTATTTTTAAATATATAATACATTTTTATTGTTTATAAGTTTTCTTCTAACAAAATGATCACTTATTTATTTTTATTTGTATTTTCATACGGTATTTTTTAATATTTTCCTTTTCTTTGCCTTGCTTTCGGCTTAAATACCTTACTTTAAAAATGAAATTATATAATTATTAATAAATAAATATAATATACAAATTTTTAGTAAACACATTTTTGGAAAGTAATATTGTAATTAATAATTAGTCAATATAGTTTTTAATTTATTTTATGAAAAAAATATAACCTAAAAACTCTTCATTTATATTTACATAATCAAATAACATAAAATTCTATTCATAATATGATGTTACATATCTACAGGCACCATTAACATCATTTATTTGAACATCAATTCCAAGAAAAAAATATTCAAAAAAATAAACAGAAAAATTCAGAAATCATCAAAATATAGGAGGATAACTGATAAATGAGGATAACTATTTACTGAAGTAAACATCACAAAAAAAGAACTCAGCAAACATGTAACAAGAAAACTAACCAAGCCATAAAGAAGATGGCTCTTCGTGAAATTGGCACCAAAGACAAAACTGAGACTACTATAATAATATCAGAGATTCACAAAAGTAAATCAACGAAGCTCCCTGTAATGTTTATCTCCAGGAAATAATAAGTGACAAAAATTCACAACGCCCCAGTATTTTTGTCTTCGTAGGACCAAAAGTTGCTTATGTTTCAAACTTACGTAGCCAATTTTAAAACTATTTGGAAGAATACGCATATATAAGTAGATATAAGCTCGTTAAATATAAATCATCAATATTAATTATTTAGATTTATGAAAAGCTGTTATTAATTTATAAATTCATTAACTTAAATTTATTGAATAATGAATTTATAATAAATAATTCATTATAAAAAAATTTTTGTATTTTAAAAAATTAATATTTTAATCTTGTATATTAATATTAAACTTATGAATATTTTTTATAAAAAAATACTCAATTCATAAAGACATTAAGTTATAGTGATCTTTTACCAATTTTTGATCCAAAGCAATTCAAATACAACACTAGACTAGAAAAAGCGAAATACGGAATTCTAAAAATAGTATGATTCAAAGTTTGGTAATTATTTTATATGATTGAATTAATTAAAAAAAAAAACAAAAAATGGATTACAATATACGATGAAAACTTTGTCGCAAAGATCTTAGCAAAACCACAACAATTCATGTATCGGAATACTCACCAATTAGAGTAGATGAGCAAGATGGTAAAAGAAAAATGAGGGGGTCAAGAAAGTACTCCTGTCAGTACTCTTAAAAGTATAAATGAATGAGAGATCGAAACAGATAGATAAAGATATTATGTATGTATGCGTGTGTAAAACTACAAATAGTGGTGGAAAGAGGGTGAGCATGAGCTAGTGAGGCACATTGAGACATTCAAAAAAAAATTACGACGAGCATGACAGGAACGCCAAGTCATACCAATCCAAGTAAACTAGCCATCATGTTCGTAACTCTACTAAATAATCGTTTCATGTATTACTGGCGATAAAGCAATGTAGACCGCGAAACGTTTTATTTATTTTGAGAGAAATATGGTGCTGTGACATGAAATTATCATTTATATCTGAAACTGCGTCTTCATCGTTGGGGAACATGAATTTTAAGTCCATATTGGCTATCGGTTTTGTAGTTTATAAATTGTTGTAATTAACGTTGTAAAAATAACATCGTTGTAATCAAAGCTATCAGATAAGAGATCTGTAATGATTAGAGAAGAATTAATTATTTATATCAAAACTCGGTAAATTAATGGCTCGTTCACTATTCACTTAACTATAACACGCTTATTGTTATAGATTGTTTTAGTAGCAATAGCTTTTTTTAAAAGATCTAATTATTGTCAAGCAGCTATGTCCTATAAAAAGGGCCTCATGAAAATGACAACTTCTTTCACAGTGATTCGAAAGTACCTATCCTCATCTTAATTCTTCCAAATAAAAAACCTGAAATATACGATTTTTTTAACAATATCTTAAAACTTATACAACTTGATATTATAAATATCATTGAATTTAAGGATTTCTATAAAATAGTTATACATTACAAAATTTATTCTAAAACCAATAATAACTCATCCGGAAAGCTGATTTCAACGAAATAGAATAGACACCCAATTTTTCCACTCAAATTACTATAGAAATGCATATTTAGTTAAATCAAATAAAAATATAAAAAAGTAAATAGACAAAAATCAATCGAAACCATGCTTCGTAAAATTATTTCTAAAAAAATACCAATGTCTCTGTGAATATTACCATTAACGTTTTACTTGCACGACTAGAAGCATTCGTTTTCACTACCAAACACGTGGATTTGAACACTGGATAAACTATAGGGACAATATGCAAGTAAATATAGAAAAAAAGGGATGTTAACGAGAAAAAGAAAGACGAAGGGACTAAACGTTTTTAGTATGATACTTGAAAGTGTGAAAGAGCATAGAGTTAACATGACGTGTGAGTTTGAGAGAGAGCATTGGAGCTATTAAGATATTAGCAGCAGATACGGAGTAGTAGCACAGCCAGGGCTAAACTAACATACGCAGCGGAGCAGCATTGAAGAGAAACCTGGTGCTTTAATACAAACGGGGCATTAGTGGACCTTCTTCATACACAGACTACTTTTTCTTTAACGATTTCTTTCGGGTTTAGAATGTTTATTTTTTTTGAATAGTTAATGGGGATCATTAAGTAGCTTGTGGATGTTCGAACATAATTTCCAATTGAGTTCTCGCAATCGATGTTGAGTCTCTAATCGGACCATGGACAATTTCGGATTATTTGGGTCCCTCAATTCCGAGATGATTAAAATAGTTTAATGCACTCAGTGATGCCTTTCAACTAAATGGAAACCTTAGTTTTCAAAAAAAGAATCAATATAATTTTAAAGTACTGTCAGTTAAAATAAATTGAGTTGGAAAATAAATCGTATTTTCCTATGCGATTCTTTTTGAATATAGTTATTATTTTAATAAACATTTATTTTACTTAAAAAAATTTTTTTCTTTAGCTCATGACAAAAAAATGTGGTTACATAATATGCTTTATTATTATAATTTAATCATATATTTTTATTATTGTATCGTATTTAACAGTTTATTTAAATATTTATTTTGTCTAGTTTATTATACTTATTAAAATATTTTGCTTAAAAATTTGCTAATAATCTTAGTATATTAATTTTATTTGTAATTCATAATTTTTTTAAAAAAAAGCATTTATTTGCCTGAATTAAATTGCTGGTCATTAATGTATTCCTACTTTCACGATCTATCTGTAACAGACACTGTCTGAAATCGAGTTACACTTGCAAGGTTGAATCGCTAAATTCGGAAAATATTTAATCTTAAACCAGTTCATAAAATTTAGTATCCTTATTTCGAATTAGAATTGTTACAACAATTAATAATTGGATCAAATGGCCGTGTTTGGCTCACGCTCGTATCGCGAAAGAAAGTAATAATTAATGGTACACTGTTTTTCATACCTTGATTCTTGATTTTTTTTATTTTTAGACAGAACATAGTCGAGGTACAATAAAATAGTAAATAATCCAATCACAAAATAGTATTTCTACAAAATATGTTACTCATTTATTTTAAATCTACAACTGTAAATTTTGTATTTAAAATTGATTAAGCAAATAACATAACAGTAAACGCTAGTTATTTAGCGTTGTAATACAACAAAAGTCTTATTTAATTAAAATCTTACAATTTTTAAATCATTTACAAAATATCGTCTCGTACTACTTAATAATTAATTAAATGAATTTAATTACCTGTAGAATCTATACGGCTACAATTTATTATTTCCTTAATTATTACAAATTTTCTATTATTCACATAAAAGCTTGTTGTTTAATGTATTTGAAATAATATCATATACTCAGCTTGAATAAACACTGTTTAGTGACTAAATGCTCATGTTAGTATGTTTCGGTACTTATCCACCCGCCATATTTACCATCGGCATGACTTTGGCAAGAAGCGCATATCAAGAAAATAAAATCAGAACTACACAGTCATTAACGAACGTGTGACTATCAATTTTGTCATTTAATTATGAATTTAAAAAACATTTATCGATTTAATATATAGCTACTTTCGTTTTTTTAATTTAATTGACTATGAGTAAATTATATTTTTAAATACTATCTAAAGTAAATAATATTTGCATTTGCCTTATAATGAAAATTATGTTTCAGCATTAATTCAACACATGTTTCGCTTGTTTATAATCATATTTAAAACCATATAAATACTAATTAAGCAATTGATATTATCGAAAAAAGGATGTATTCTATTTTATATTTACAATTTTTCTAATAAAGTAATGATTTAATTAAAAATACTGGATTAACAATTTGTCAACTTAATATACATTGCGATACACCATTAACGAGTAAAATAACAAAAAATGCTTATACATAGTATTATACATAGTGCTTATAGTATCACCCTCGTAACATATTTTTATCTTCTTCTTCGAATGACTCAATTTGGTTAAAAACTTTCTTTCTCTATTTCTTTTACAACATCAGTCTCTATTTTTATTATATTTCCTTCGTTTTGTTTAGTTATTTTTCATATTTTTCAAAATACTATTACGTCTTTACATTATTATAGTGATTTTTATAATATTTACTTTTATCTTTTAACTTTGATATACTTTATATTTAAATATAAAATAGTATTTAATCGATAAATTCGTTGCTTCCTCTAAAAATTCGATTTTATTTTAAAATTATTTTTGTAACATATACAAGCTGAATCGATAAAATAAACTTCATTATTGTATTTCATAATTAATTTTAAGCTTTAAGAAAGACAGTTTCATTATAAATTATTAACAAATGTATAACCAAAATAGAAGTATGTAATTTTGATATATTTACTATTATTCCTTTTTTATAACAATACAGGCAATGCAAATTCATAATTATTAAAATTTCTTCAGAATAAAGTGATTGCTTATGATGTTCTATATTTGATTAATTAAAAAAGTATTATATTTTGCTTCTGTTACATTTTATATAATTATAATTTTAGATAGTTTGATACAGAGTAGACATATAATAGTTGATTGATTGTAATTTACAGTGAAAAGTTAATTTTTTTTTTCACAAGTTGAACTAAAAAACCATGAAACTGGGACGGTATATACAATAAATAAAACGTACCTATAGCAAAATCAGCATGCCCGAAGGAAGCACTCCTGGAAGGTTGCCCTTGCCTGTGACATGAAAAGAGAGAAGGGGCCCTGGGCTCCATCAAACCTAAAAATGCATCCCTGGCTTCGACATTAGCTCTTCGGCTTCCAAGTTCCTCGGATAACGCGAGGCTGTCTTCGTTGTTGTCGCACTGCTGACGGCAGTGTCGTGGTCCAGCACCGCAGCAGCTCCCAATGCCATTCGACTGGGATTCCTCAGTTAAGCTATCACTCCGAATCAACTGCTGGGTTTTCTCATGGCTGCTGCCTTCACTGAAGGAAGCGTAATTATGACATATGAGTCTGTCGTCCCCGTAGCTGCTTTCTCGATACTGATGATTAAAAGAATACAGTTTCATTCTTCAAAGATGAAATGTTATTTTATTATAAATATAAAATTCCTAGCTCTTTTGAATGCTTATTGTCATCTTGACATGATATAAGAAATATAAGTGAGCAAAAATTAAGTGTTAGTATTAATTTTAACTTTGTACAATTAGAAACTCCTAATTTGCTATAACCTATGAATTAATAAATTCTACTAAATAAAAAACATTTTTTATCTGATATTTATAAAAGCCTATATATTTACTATTAATATAATTTAAGGTATTCAACTATATTATATTGCTCCTTATTGCAAGGGATAAAGGGAATAAATAATTGAAAAAAAACACGTTTTTGCAGATTTTTTATTTACGCAGTTCATTGGCTCGAAAATAGTAAATTATGAATATTTATTATGTTTCCAAAATATACATTCATTTCATTTTTACTATCAATTTTTACTACATAAAATATTTTACTTAAAAAAATTAATATTTATTAAATCTTAGATGGCGATTCATACATTATTTAAATATTATTATGAAATATTATTATGAGTATAATACAAACTTTGTTATTATAGATTATAGCTTGATTTTTTAATAATTAAATACATAATAGTATATTGGTGAATAGTTTACAGAAATGCATCATGCAATGGTTTTGAAAAATTTTTAAAAGTTCTAGATCTACAATTACTACATGAAATTCAATTAATCGAAATAAGATGATTTTAAACTATAAAAAACCATAACTTATATGAATGACGCACCATTCTAACAAAATATTAAGCGGTTACATTCCATTGAGGTCAACATAATTCTACTTGCCGAAAATTTTTAGTTGACATAAACAATATTAACCAGATACTCTTACGCGCATTGATTAAATTAAACAATAAACCATATTAAAACCGATATAGGTGTACAAACGTTTGTGAAAGGATTTCGTATTGATCTAATGCTGCTCAGGAAGGTATCATTTAAGAAACCCATAAACGACTGACATCTTGAGTTATCAATCTACAAACATTTGATATTCGTCGTGTAAGATAAGTATAATGCTCATACGTCATCACACTGCGACATAAAATTGCAGAAGTGATACTGTACCTATTAACTGTACTTAATAAATAATAAATTGAAGAGGTACTTTTTTACTCGAAAACTAAATATTCTATTTAAATTTAAATTAAACATGCATTTTTTTATTGAATAATTTCAAAAATAAAAAATTATAGATTATCGAATAGTTTATAGTTAAAAGAAAAAAAAGTGTAAGAGAAACAGTCTTCATTATACATATTATGAAAACCTTTTTACATTTTAAATTATGTTTAATGACGTTAAAGCTAGTTACTAAATTTATGGAAAAATATTTTTTACGTTATTTTATTTGTGTCCATAAAAATTTATATTACTATTGCGTTAAAAACCAAAAATATTTCATGTTCCATAGTTTATATATTATAATCAAAGAGATATTTCTTGCAAATTGATTTTGCAATAAATAATAATATAAAGAGGCAGAAATTGAAAAATGCAAAAAATTATGTTTCAAAATATTAATAAAAGTAAGAACAATGGTACAGTAAAAATTGTCGTCCCAATAAATGCATGAATCTTTATCCTTGATAAAAATAAATTGAAAGACGCACGAAAGCTTTTAATAAATTTACAGAAAGCGGAATGCCAATGAAAACGAGAAAAACATTGCGGGATAAAGAAAATAAAGTAAAAGGAAAAAATGCAAGCAGATTAAAATAAAATTAGAAAATGTAATAAAATAAATGGAAACAAACATAAAACTCATATTCAGATTAGAGTATTAATTTATTTACAAATTATGTTATTATTAGGCTATTGATAGGTATTCAAGATATTATAAGAATTGTAGATCATACTAGTATTTTTAAATTTAGCAATTAGTGTAGATATTATATAACAATTATTCATTTACTAATATTTAATCGTACACTCATTCAAATTATACTCGAAAACATAATTTAAAAAATTAATATATACTAGAAAAATATAAATATAAACACAAAACCTCTTTTTTTATTTTTTCTAATCAAATAGAAATATTTACATTGTAAACATAATATATCATAATAATTAAACTGATTGAATCATTATATCAACTTAATATTTAAGAATTAGATATAGTAGTATCAACGACGATTGACAAAATACACAAAATAAAAAGTTGTTACAAGAATGTTAATGAGTATATTAAAATACAATTTTCAAATTTAAATAAATTTATATAATTCTAACTGAATACTTTACTTATATTTTCGTATAAGTAATTAATATAATTTATAAATTTATACGAAAACTAATTTATCTCTATTTTCGAATTATTTAGAATATCTTCATTCAAATATTCGTTTGGCAAGCACCAGCAACAAATTTCTCTAAATATGCAAAATAATTATTTAAACTTGAGATTTTTAGTCATGTTTTCGGTTGGAAGAAAATTTAAATGTTCACGTTTCTAAATACCAACATTTATACTCTTTTATTGAATTTATTTAGATAATTACATATAGATTTAGACAATATAGCTAAAGATTTTTGAACAGCTGCGTAAAGTAGATCATTTTATAATTTAAATAATTGTTTTTATAAATTATTAAGTATTACTATTAATTATAAATGCAGACTATGTATATATTATCATGGAAGGCTTGTAATTGATTAAAATTTTCAAAAATTATGAATACAATTAATAAAATATTAAGTAACTTCACGTAAAATAATACCTTTGGTCTTGTTTTAAATATAAACAATAAGTAAGGATAACTACTGTCAGCTAATTTTCTGATCTCTCATTTACTAAAAAAGTCATACTATTATATATAATTTAAATATATTATAAATAATATATATATATATTTGACTCGATTCTCAAGTAGTTTATTTGGATCTCAAAATAATTATCAAAAAGCCCATACCTGTTGCGCGGTGGTCGGATTCGTTGAACAATTGTCGTTATTGTGTGCTACTAGAAGCGGGGACGCTGCATGCAACCTTGACGGCCTCCTAGGAGGCGGTATTGGTGCCGGTCCCTTAAGTTTTTCAGTAAGTTCCCGGAGTCGTTCGGTCTTGTCGCTGGTCCGCGGACCCGTAGAGGATTTCTTGCCAGCCGCGCCGGCGCCCCCGCTGCCGCCGCTCCATCGAAATCTCTGGAGACGGTCCACTGCTGTCACAGCCGGCTCCTTATGCCCAAAATAAAATTACGCGCAGCTTCCATCAGTTACCCCACATAATAATGTGCTTATCCGAGACATCCTTTGGTATACGATCGTAATACCCATCCATGCACATGGCGGAATATATTGTCAATAATGCATTTAATAACTACTTTTATTTTACTAAATCGACTAGACATAAATCGCGTCGATTTCATAAGGTTCAATTACTTGCTTTAGCTTTCTTTACGGTTTTTTTTAAATTATAAACCGTAAAATAGTTAAGTAATTTTTTTCAATGCCAACAAGGCCTTGAACAAAAAATTTGAGCTTTTTTATAGAATTAAAGTTTTTTTTCACTTTCCTTCCTTTAAAAAATATATCAAACACTTATTTTTGCAAATTATTTCAAATTCATTAATATTCATAAATATTATAAATTTAAATAAACTTATGAACTTCATGGTGCGTTTTATCAGCTTTTCATTTAATTTAATATAATTTCATAAAGAATCATAAGATTAAGTATCTTTCGAAAAAAATCAAAAAAACATCTGTAATAACTACTTTAAATTTCAATTGAACCTAATGATATTTATTGATTGGGAAGTATTTTATTATAATTAACAAATATGATTTTAAAATAGTGTATACTTAAAAACTTATTTAAATAATATATGTCTATAATAAAACATACGATATTATACCACTGATCAACTATTTAATAGTCATATAGTTCCTTAGTGAATTTTTAAATTAATATATGTTTGATAAGTGGGGTAAGAATCGCTAAGGATTATTAAAAAAAATTTTTTGAGACATTGATACTATAAATATAAGAAGCTAAAAAATGAAAATAAATATAACATGTTTTTTCTCAAGGTCGAGCAAACTTTCATTAGGATTTCATTGCCATATTTCGAATAAATGTCCCTATATTCGAACTTCATTCAAAAGAAATATTTCATATAAAAAATCTTAAAACATTTCTGGTATATACTGTCATAATGACATCGCGTTTGTTGCTATTTTATCATTTTTTGAGTAAGGGAGCCCGTAAATATATTTATTGAACATATAAATCTTGAGTTTTCCAGTAAAATCAAAAGGAATTCGTGCCAAACGCAGTCAAACGCCGAATATCGAATCGTCATCATTCCCGTTCTTTTATTCCCGAATCAGCTGACCGAATCAGCGCAGATTTAATAGATAGACATTAATAAGACTAAACAGATCAACTAAAAACCAAAGAAACGAAAAGCACAATAACTTCACAAGAGAGCCTTACAAACAAGTTAGCGACAAATTCCATGTGCAGAGTTCTCATCCGGCGGTTAATCCCCGGCTCGGATTCCAGTGATGCGCGCAGTCAGCTCCGTCTCCTCGAGTCGCTTATCTCATGACGCGACGCGACGGCGGCACGCGAAGGAGGAGGCTGGGAGAGATGGACACGGTAGGCTCGTCTCGCAGTACCTGTAGCCGTAGGCTCTGGTGCTTGGTCCACTGGGCGAGCTCCCGCGGCACGGAGGCGCTACTAACCGACAACAACGACGGTTTCTGTTGGTGTAGCTGATGGTGATGGTGGTGATGGTGGTGCTGAGAGGCCGAAGGCGAGGAGTAGGAGGTGGCCACCGAATAGCTGATGGTCGAAGTGGAAGAGGAGACCGAGGAGGAAACTGTAGCGATCAAGGGCGAAGTGCTCAGGATGCCGCTGGCGTGGCCAAGCGTACCCTGACTACTGCTGACTGCCAGCGGCTTGACGTTGCTCTGCGGCCAGTAGCGCTGGCTATTATTAGTCGGCAGCGTCGCTTGCGCCGCCTGGTGCTGCTGGGGATGTTGCTGATGGTGATGATGTTGACGCGGCGTCGAAGCGCCGTCAACCCACGAAAGTGGGATACGCGAGTCCAAGGGCAGCAGTCGGCCTCGCGACCCAATGCAACAACATTCATTCCCTAGAAGATCGAGGCTCGGTCGTACCTCCGTTAGACGCTCTCGGGACGCGCTTTCGTGGGAATGGCGCTTCTGACTCTCCTGCAGTTCCTCTCGTGACGTTGCTGGCGGTAGGCTGTCCTGAAACAACGAGCGAGAATAGTTTTTGATGGTGGGAATTCGGGATCGCAGCCCCAACGCATCTACCTGCAGATTATCATGCAATCAGGCTTTCCAAAACTGCTTACCTAATAATGTTTAACCGACGAGTCAACTCATTTTTTCCTCTGTAGTTTTTTTCTTCTTTTTCATTTTTTATACCTCTACCTAATCTCTCTTAAATAATATTTTCCATATATCCATTTGTTTTTTCTTAATAATATCTAATATAACTTACTATGGAGCTGTATTTCTGAGTACGCATATTGTGCTATATCAATCTAACGAATAACTTTGACACTATGTTTCTCATCTTTTGAGCCCTGGGACAACTTATTCAAGGTATTGCATTTCATTATCTGCCGTAGAAGCAACTTTCTTAAAACATCATATTAATTAAGAACTCCAGTGAACATCGTATTTCATTTTTACATAATCTTGACAAATTCAGTCATATTTTTTAATGTAGATTTCTAACAGTTAAAATTATTTTTAATTAATATGCTCCAAATTATTCAAGATACTATTTAGTTTTTTTTTTAATTTTTTTATAAGAAGTTTTACATATACAAATAAAGTTTAATATAACATAAACCAGATAAAAATATTATTAATTTAAAAAAACGTTTTCATTGTATTTAAATAACTTGAAAATAATAATGAATGATTTTTAATTTCCAAAAAATATTTTCAAATTACAGAAAGACTGATTCGAATATTTTAGGTTCTGAAATATCTATCAAGATTATTTACCAAATATAAGAGAACCTAAATCGAAAAATTAATAATTAAATTTTTTAAATATTTTATTGTATTTTATTTAAAATTAAATTATACAAGTAAAATAAAACAATAAAGTATTCAATCAAATAAAAATACATGCGTAATTATACTATTCATGATAATTAAATTAGGATTTTGAAAATAGACGCACTTTTGTGAAAACACATTTTATTCATGAATATTAAAATGTTAAGTATATTCTAAATTAAAAATGAAAACAACCATAAAAAAAAACTATTCATAAATTTTTGTCATTACTACTTTTTCTAAATATATAGTTATTATTTTAAATATATTTTTTTATTTGTATATTATAAATAAAAATATTTTAAGCTTTAACAATATGTAAATCTATTTACATATAATCAATACTATGTATGATTATGCTTATTATTATAATTTTAGTATAAGTTATGGTAATAATATTTTAGTTAAAATTGTAATTAAGAAATATTATTCTCTTTGTTTCTAAACATGTAATAAAAACTAAATTGTGTAAATATGTTTAATGTTTCATTTAAAAAAATTCTAATGGTTTGAATATTAACTTTAAATGACTTTTGAAAATACTTACTCAATTATACAGATATATATTAATGAAATAATGAATCGTACTACTACAAATATAGTAAGTAGTGTAATATACAGTAATTAATTGATCCAAGAGTATCATAAATGGTGTAGATTCAAACACTAAGGCTCTCCAAATTAATACATAAAAAATAAGACTTATCTATTTAATTCATAATTATAAGTAGGTATAAAATAATAAATATACCCTCGACTAATATATAAACATAATAATAAATCAGTCGCCTGGAAGGCGAGGTTCGGACTGTCACACTTTAAGATGTCGTACACTCTTACTTACAGTGTAAAATATGTTCAAGTGCACTGACTTTAACTATCTGATCATTCTGAACGTTCAGTTCACATGCTAAATCATGTATTTAGCACCTTCACATTTTAAAGTATTAATTTTATATATATTGAAAATACAAAATATAGATAATTAATCACGCATAATTGTTAATTATTTAATAAAAAAATTAATTATAGCTTTCGTAAGTAAAATTTCAACTTTAATCTATTTACGTGTAAAATATACATAACCATAATTAAAATAGTTTCAGATTGTTACGTTAATAAAAGTTTAATAATAATAAATTAAACATTATAATTTATTTGAAATTTTTTTTTTTTTAGAGAATTGCATAAAGCATTCTATAGTTTAGTTTCTGAGTATGAACATACAAAATAAAGACTCAATAATTATCTATTAACATTCAATTATAGTAACAGTTTCTTTAAGATAAAACATTTTCATGTTTGTAATTCATCATTAAACAAATTAACATAAATTCATTTGCAAAATTAATTTGAAATTTACTTTCAAAAATAAATTTATATACCTTTCATGAAATAGTAGAAATTACCTACAAAGTTAAGAATAAAACATACATATGTTTGGATTTACATTTTACATTAACATTATACAATAGTATTTGCATTATATTTATGGTAGAATTGGTAGATAGTTTAAAATAATGGTATAAAAATGCTATATTTCTATTTCTATTAATGTAATGTATTTATAATGTAATTATGAATTTATATAATTGGCGTAATATAACAAGAATAGTACATCGCCATACTTTTACAGACATTGATGATTATTTAAAAACTTTCTCGGGATAGGAATAACTGATATATTTTTTAAAATACATATTTAAATTTATAAATTTTTAATGACTATAATTTTTTTTATTCAATAAAATTATCTACTTATTAATAGATTTGTTCGGGCCAAAATGGCCTGAGATACGCCTGAACGGCGGGCGGCAGCGGCGCAAGAGAAAGCGCCGCAAGGAAGGAAGTAGGGAGCAGAAAACGGAAGGAGGAAGGGCCCAAGAGAATGCGTGGGAGGGAGGACAGTCTGGCACTACCGGGTCTGAAAGAGAGGACGAGTGACGACCTCCAACGACGCGTACGAGGGTGAGACGCGGGTGAACGGGTGCGACGAGTGAGCAACGAGTGCTGTTAGGAGGAGGAGAGAGAGGGAAAGGGAAAAGAGTGGCTGGATAGAGACGATCCAACCACCCCTTAACGCGTGCGATACCGCGAGCGATATGTGAGACGTGGTTGGGCAAGACGTTCCAACGACCCCCTGGTTGCGTGAGATACCGCCAAGAGGCCGAGCAACGAGAACTCGGTGCGTGGCGATCTCTGCGATCGGCCCACGACGAGCAACGGCGGACGAAGTTCGGTCGGTGGCGATCCCCAGCGGTCGAACCACGGCGAACGGCGGACGCGAAGAGGACCGGTTGGTCAACCGACAAGAGGGTGGGATGGGTTCGAGATATTTGTATGAATATGTATGATATTGTAAGGGTGGCGGCGCCGTGCGTATATACATTAGCAAGGTTTTTTCCCCCTACCTCGAGGGGGTTTTTTCTGCCATTTTGTAAACCGCGTGGGCGAATAAATAATTGTTAACGAGCCCAAAATTATCTTAATAATTCATTTCAAACCCAAATCACGCTCCTTCACCCATTCTCGACTCGCGGCCTGATGAGGCTTAAAATCGCGCGAACAAGATTGTTAAAACATAATTAATAAATTGGTTCATGTAAACGTAATATAATAAAATAATAACAATGAAAGCGGTATCTGATTTAACCTTTCCCTCGCATTGCCTCCCTTCCACCTTCCTTTTTTGTATATCTCTACCAAACTTTCCAAATATGTATTGTATTACATTAAGAAAAAGTAAATTTGAAAAATAAGAATACCTGTTCTTACAATATTATAGTGGAAAATAGAGTTAATATGAATAGACGCATAGGAGTGAGAATATTTACCAATTAAATTGATAATATTAATTTATAAAGGCTATAATATAAAGAGAATTATGATCAATGAGAAAGAAACTTGCGTTGAGGTACAAATAAGTGAATTCTGAGTGACGGTGGTGGTTTTACGTCCTCACTATAAGGGTCGAGAAGAAGGATAAAGTACCAAGTGTTTGAGATAAGCTCTTTGAAATAAATCACCATGATACATAGAACACCTGGAGAAAAATCTATCACCAAACTCACATGAGTAAGGCACGTAAACTCAATTTTAACCAAGAAGACCAAGGGTGGCATTCTGGAGTTATACCTCACAGAGACATCCATGAGATATTTTTATAACTGAATAATTGATTAGATACTGGAGAATTCGAACTCTATTAATGAATCTGTATACTTATAAACTTTTTGTAATATAAATAATTTTTTATATTCTTATATTTGTAGTTATTGAAAAAGAAGATACCTGATATACATATAAAATAGCTGCAGTTCTTGATATTCTTATTGTTCACATTTTCTTCAAAAAAATATTTTTTTAAGAATTAAAAAGTTTAAAAAATTATGTTTTTTGAGTAATTAAGCAATAAGTTAATAATTCAAGTAACTTTTAACCGTTGAAAAAATTTTTTATAAAAAAAAATCCACTAACTATTGCCTAAGCGGATAACATCATAAATATACAATGTTACTGAGTATTTAGATATTTTATAATATAAATTATAATGTAAATTAAATAAATAAATTGTATGAAGAATATTATAATACAGTACAAGATTTATTATAAAAAATAGTTTAAAAAGTACAATAAAATTAGTAAAATAAAAAATTATTAAAAGATAGAATAAAGTAAATAAATAAGAGTTTAAATAAAAAATGAAAAAAAAATGAATAATGATTAATATTAATTTACACACATGTATTTTTACACAAAACTCCAGTAGCTTATTTATATTATGAAACATATGTATATTTAAAAACAAAATTATTTTTTTAATTTTTATAAAAATATCAAAATTAATTCAATTAAATAATAAATGTAAATAATAAAGCTCTGAAGTAAATAATATGTTACTATAAATAAAAATAATAAATATTAATTATGCAAAAATATAATATTAGTAAGTTTAAATAATAATTAAATTCAATAGAAGACAGTGTAACTAAAAGCGTGGAATTGCACTGACGGGTACCCCCATTAAGATAAAGACTAATAACTTGTCTTGACTGCAGAACGTAGAAAAAGAAAAATTAACTGACTGTGCAAAAGAACACAGATGTGACGGCTGTTGTATAAAAACTACATTTGACTACATTTTGACAAGCGTAAAGTTTTTCTTATCTCAAATTAATACTGAGGATTATATTTTAATAAGTTTCCATATATGACACTACTGATTTTACGTATGAACTTATTAAATAATAATTTTAACGCTTAAGTTATAATATAATTTTAATATACTTATTATTAATATAATATAATTATTAATATATAATAAAATTATCCAAATATATTGAAAATCTGTATATGTTTTGATACTTGGTTTAAAATTTAGAACTAAAATTAATTATATTAAAAATATTTAAAATTAATCTAATAAATTTTTTGTAGTATATTTTATATTATTATTGTAGAAATATGTTTTTTTTCGGAATTAGACATTAGAAAATGTTTAGGAATAAGTTTTTTAAAAGTATCTCATACTTTTAACTAACAAAATATGAAAAAATCTAAACAATTGGCTTTCTCACATTCTTACACTCTTCCTCTCTCGTGTAAATTTTCACTCAACTAAATAACTTGATTGTAATTTTAAAATATTATATTGAGGTTAAGTTTATTTAAAAAAATATATGCTCCAAGTTACAAAACAACAATTACTAAGTAAATTTATTCGTAGTGATCTGAAAAGGGATGAAAAAAAAAAATTATGGAGAGCTCGCCTCACCTGGGACAAGCGTAATCCATATCTTGTACCACCAAGAACGACGTAATTCCCACCAGAACCTCCGCTCATCGCTCCAGCTGTCCCACCAATCCAGTCGCTGAATTCGGATACACCGCCGACGCTCTGATCCATTGTTTTCTCTGCGCTTCCGCCTCCACCACCATCTCCGTCGCCACCAACGCGGGGCATCCTTCATTCTTCCGTGACGGCGCTAAAACGAGAAAATGTTTAAGGTAACTTGATTGTTTATCTCAGATTTTTAATTGGTAATTTATTAGGAACAGATTAGGTAAACACAATAAAATGATTAAAATACAGTTAATGCAAATAATAATAAGCAAAAAACTAATAAAACTATATGAGCAAAATTTATTTGCAGTAATTATTTTTACAAGAAAACTACTATTTCATTATTATATCATTAAAAAAAATTCACTTATTTTTAGTAACTTTTTAAAATTTAGAAATTATAAAGAAAAATAAAAAATATTATTTCAAGATTTTTAATTCTAAATTTATAAATTAATAATATTGTATGATTATATCATCCAATATTGTTAATATATATACATTTCTTAAATTGTAATACCATACTTGTATTTAATTATTATCATATGAATGAAATACATTGAATTGTGCTTAGATGAACGACAAAACATATTTATAATGAAACCGTCTTATAATACTCATTTTAAATAGCAAAATAAAATATTCATAATGTTTTGGCGTTTGAAGATTATCACTAATTTTTTTATATGTTTAAAAGTTTAATAAAATTATACTACTAAATTATAATATAAAATTATAAGATAAAAAAAGCATATAAAAAATTGTATTTAAATTAAAATTCTTCTTTAGCTATTTCATTGTAAGCAAAGTCTTTTTTTCTAATTACTTCAAGATTAATATAAAGATTAAGAAGCATATGATACAAAATATCTTTTAAAATCGAAACGAAGAAAAATGTTATTACTCGTAAATTCTTCTACATATATTCATAATTGGTAACGCATTTTTGTTCTATTCAGGTTATTGCACATATTGACTTATATGAGCACTTGAGTACTAAAGTATTTACATAGTCATGTGCACTAAAAAATATACATGAGATGCTTGTTTTGCAGCAAGTTGCATTTTCATATTAAATGAAAATTTATCTTTAACTTCATTTACCAGACCGGCAAAAAATATCAAAATATTTTATACAGTGCTCTAATTTTTCATTAGTTCGATGCAGTAATGTAAAAAAAAATTTACTTTGGATAAATTAAGTAAATTCAGACTAATACAATCAGAATATCAAAAAAGTATTTAAATATAAAATACTAAAATTTCATTTTTAATTTACATCGAATAAGTATGAAAAGACTTTTTATATAATCTAATGAAAGTTTTATATGAAATGTAATACTATGATCTTCGCAAACCATTTAATGTATATATTGTACTCAATCGGTTGCATCAAATATATACAAAAGCAATACAAAGTTGAAGTATACTATAATATAAAAAAAATCAGAACCCTGTTAATTAATATGACATTTGTAAATACAGTTAAAATATCATGTCAAACCATTCGTTTGATATGATATAATTCGTTTCATAATTTTAATAAAAATAATTGCTTTATTATCTGAGCATATAAAATACGTAAATTATTATTAATATTTCTTTGTTTATTAAATAATACGAATTTACTATGAAAATTTACTTAAAAAATCACTTACTTAATCAATCTTTTTAAAGGATGCTTATTTTGGACGATCCTGTTTATCAATGTGAACATAAAGGAATCTGATAATTCATGGAAATAAATTATTTATTTTCAAACCAACTGTATACTTCTGATACTTAGTGCACATAAACTTTAGATTTACGGATTGCCGTTCATTATAACAAGATTCATAAAAAAAAATATAATTTCGTACAAATAGTCCGGAACATGTCCTTTTTTTATGCATAAATAAATACGCTACTGACAGCATTTATTAGAAAAGATTGCTATGTCATATTCTGGAAATTTTTAATGTGATACATAATCTATGATATTCAATATATTATTGAAAGATAATATAAACAAAACGTATTAAAAAAATTCGTTTCAATAATTGAATACTATTACATTATATTTTAAAAAATATGTCTTATAAAAAAATTTTTTAACCAACAATATTTTCTTTATAAATGTAAAAACGAAGCATCTTAAATATAAAGTTAATTTAATTCAAGTACTTTACTTAAAATATTATAAATAGAATGATTAGAATTTTTCATATTTTTTCAATCTTTAATAATAAACTATATTTTATTGTTTTAAAATACATATTTTATAAAATATTAATTTTTAAAGTAAAAGTAAAGTAAATAATAAAATAATAAAATTAATGTATTAATCGAATTCTATTAGATAAATTAAAAAAATATTTATTATTATCAATCAGTTATAAAAATAATAATAAGAAATCTCAGAAAAATTAAATAAAACTGATCTACTTTTATAGGAAACATATACTATGAAGGTAAAACTGAAGGCGATTATAGGAATTACTAGTAAATAAAATGAAAGTATTTTTCTATGGTCTTCTGCTATTAATCTTTAAAAAAGTTAATAGAATACTAATAAAAAGAAAGGAATTCTTATTTTTTTCTATTAACTCATGCGCTCTCTTACGGAGTACAGTGCAAGGTATTTTTTTTATTGACATCAAAGAATGATTTTATAATTGCGATAGAACTTTATCATTTGATCCATCCGCCAAATATAAGCATCTGAAAGCCCGATTTTATCGAATTATTTATTAAAATAAGGCTACACTTAATCGATCACTTATATGATCCTGGTATACACCCTTTTTGACCCTGCTAACGCCATTTCTAGAAAATTTGTTTTGTACGTCGAGTTCTAGAAAAATATGGTACAAATAGGTTTGAAGATAAAATACAACAGACACCGAAACAATATATGTATTTTTTAAGAAAATTACTCATTATTATTTATTTATTTAATATTTAGTACACTATTAATTTATAATTTCAATTATTTGTAATTATAAATTAATTTTAACAATAGATATTAAAAAACTTATTACAATTAAATATAAAAACTTTCATAAATGTAGTTATTTATATAATTTTTTGGGAACTTTTTGTATATGTATTGACGAAAAATTTATAGAAATAATTATAAACATTAAATATAAATGTTCTAGACTGAAATTTAAGAATTCGTTTACATTCTGTTTCTGCAATACGTGCTTTATAATTAAAAAGAAAAATAATAATCAAGCCAAGTATTGTGCATTTATAAAATATTCATAATATGTGAACATTTCAAAATTATTTTTGGATAATTATTAAATATTTATACAAATTAATTTTAACATTTTTATATGCTATTGAAAAATTTTTTGTTTCTCCGTTATAAAAACTTATCATTTCTTTGTTGGTTAATTTTTTAAAGCTGCGAAATACGAAGTCGATAATAGAAGCACCGATTTTATCAACTGTATAATACACCTTCTTAAAAACGAATTCGTTCACATCCCTACAGATGGCGAAAATATAAAAAAAATAATACAAAGTATTAGCAAATAAAATTCCACATTTTTAAATGTACCCCACGTTTATTTAAATATTAAAAAAAAATATTTTACAAATGTTCTACTATCTACTGCCAAAGTTAAAAAGAATGATATAAAATTTCATAATTTATTACATTAGACAATTACCAGTATAGGTGTAGGTTAAATATTATGTGGTAGGAAATTGAGAAAAAATCTTTTCAAAATATTACTTAATAAGTAATACAAAATACTAAAGCAGATCATGTTCAGAATGTAATGATACCAATAATATTCTATTTATATGTATAATAAGCCTTTTTCTCTTCTAATTTTATAATTTCATAATTGATAGTTTCTAATTCGATAAATTTATAATTTATAATTCTTGTATTAGATGAATTAACAATCGATTAAAAGTTCACAATTGAGTTTTATTTTAGTTTCATTAATCTTTAATAGGTGGCTGATACATTAAAAATGTGAAAGCCTTAAAATAAAAAAAAACCTTGTCAACAGAATAGAATTTATAATAAATATTCTTTTATTTTAAAAATTCTTTTTGTAATAATTTATTTTTTTGTATGATGGTTTTTAATTACAACGTAATTTAAGTAGTATATATTAGTATGTATCAATTATATACAATTTTTAATATTCATTATAAACTAATGAATTCATAATTTTATAAAATTTCTACTGTTTTGTATCGCGAGAAATGCCTTGCGCACCTTTAAAGTAATCACCTTTTTTCTCGCGAGTGTGGTAGGCAACAATGAATAACAATAATGTATCCTTGTTACGTACTGATATATTTAAATTAAGTAAAGAGATCCATGTTTTAAAGGAATGAATAATTATACTCGGGAATCGTGTTGATATGTTGTTTATTTCGTGGCTTTGATTGAACTAATTACCGAAAATTCGGTTCCATCTTATCCTCCTCCCACGCATCATCGGCGCAAGCGGCCGTAAAAATTGACTGTCGGCTTCGGCTAAAATAATGCTAACATTCAACAAGGACGGCGCTTGCACTCTAGAATCGCATTTTTCTCTTAACATCTACCTTTTCTTTTATCTAATAACTTTTTACGTTATAAAAAAATCATTTTTAGTCAAAATTGATATAGAGCTAATTTGCTATTTACTATAAACAAAAGCTTAATTTTCTACGTTAATTTTCCATCGTCAAACGCCATACATTTCTCGCATTTATAAGGGTACTTTTTATTTGAATAACATTTATTCTTATATATAACACTTTGTGTAATCATAATTTACTCTTTAACATTGGTTGTTTGTAAGACCAGATACTTTAAATCCCCGATAAGTATTTACTTGAAATTGACGAACTTTATCAAAAAATACATAGGAATTGTTTAAAATTATCAAAATGTCAAAAATTAAAACCAATTAAAAAATCAACTGATAAATATACATATAATATCAATCTAATAGTAAAATTTAAATATAATATTTTAAGTTAAACAAAAAATCATTTAATATTTAAAAAAAAAAAGTAATGAATGTTTTATAAATAATTTAATTCTAAGTAATCTACTCTTGGAGTAACTGAGACAATCAACATTAATAATTTCTTTCATATTTCTTTTGTTATACGGAAATTACAATTAACGACTTCATATCAAATTTTTTTAAAAATAATTACTAATGTAATTTCAATATAGTATATTGTAATTTAATATTTAGACAAAAATTTTGTAATACAATTATAAATATTATAATTTTTATAAATATTATAATTTTTTTAGTTGCAATAAACGATTATGTATGAATTTACTGTACAGTCATATGTTTGATATATTCAACTTTAATATTTATAAAATTATATTGACTTTTACTAATAAATTAAATAACGGTAGATATTTTATTAGTAAATAAATGTACTCGGAGGTCAATTTAATCTTCATTATAAAAATTGATTTGTTAATAATTTTTTTTGTACATTAAAACATTTTTTTCATAACAGTTTTAATGTTTCAATCAATATAAATACTCAGAATGTATCAAAAATTCATTCCATTAGACAATTTTTACACATTAATCAATTTTTTGAGCATCTTTCTGGTTTTTATTGTAAAATCTTTTCTGTGCAAACATCGTACATTTTTGTAAATATTCAAAAGTTTAAAAGCTATAGTTTAAAAATCTACCAGTTTTAAGCCCACCAATCTATTTATAATATCATTCAAAAAATAATTTGAAGTCACTTTTATAATATCAGAGTACATGTCTAAAAGTTCAATGTTTATTTCAGTTATAAAACATAAAATTAATGTATACTTCATCTATTAAAGCGACATAGACGTAATTATAATTTATAGCGATAAAGATGAGCATGATGGACTCAAAATCTTAAAAATCTTTTCATAGAAATCAGTAAACCAGTAAAAAACAGGTACAGGCTAAACCAATCAGTAATCAAGAATTACACACAAAATGTGTATCTTTTAAAATATTCGTACTTCGTATGATATCACGATACGATGGTATCTTTGTCACTAAATGCATGTTCGCATAAAATAGTTTAATTTTTAAACTTTTTTATAATGATGGATGTAGATCTAATATGTTAAATGTAGCTCTCGCAGGAAATAGTTTTTTATATTTGATATTCAAATGATTTGCAACTAGAAGTAAATTTAATGATTATACTATATTTTAAACATCTTGGTCTAAAAATCGAATATAAAATCTATTTACTATCAATAATTTTCGAGTTAGAGCGGTTAGAGAGGTGAAGGCATGTGAAAACAATGCTCTCATGATTTTTACTCCCAGTTCTATACGATGATATTGCTTGGGACAAAATAAAATACTTCTCTAATATACACTACTTTATCCGAGTAATGGTAGTTCGGAGTCGCTCTAGAAATTCAGTAATTTCGCACCTCTCCTACGGTGACCTCCAACAACTAAGTGGACGAAGAGAAGGTTTATTTAAGGTTGCCAGGTGATCCAAAATCGTATTCTCTTCCCGTTCTTCCGATTTTATAGTTGATTTGTGGGAGATTTCGGTCAAGTATTAGTGCTAATCCTTCGTGTCGTAGGATATCGCTTCCGAAAACTAGGTGAATCTCTTGAACTAGTACATGCAGGACCATCTTTGACTATCACTGGTGCCCGACAGCGGCGGAACCAACTCCATTCAACAATTTTGGATATTTAAACTTTTACAAGTGTTATAGATTGCCAACCAAGACGGGACGGAGGAATTAATCAGTATCCAACTCGCTGGTAAAAATAACCCAGAGCGTTTGGTCCTCTTCCGTAGTATAAATGCGAAAGTAAATTCGGTAACCGATACCTCCACAAAAGCTAGCTATGGAAAGTAGCTATCCTAGGCAGTAATCATCTTCTTAAATACCCAGCTTGAACGCTCGCCTGTGTTACAGTGAGGATTAAACGGCGGAGTGCTGAAATGTTCGATTCTACAAGTTTTCAAATACATCGTGAATTCGTTGCTAATAAACCATTTTTCATTATCCGTCACTATCCCTTAAGGCAATTATGTCGTAAGATAACCAATTTTTTTCATTTGTTGGACGATTTCGAGGTTTTTCAAGACTCGGCGATTTCTACCTATTTTATAAATCGGTCTTGCATGACGAGTAGGAGTTGTGCTCGTCTGATATTGGCAAAGGTTCCATTTAATTCATCTAGTCCAAATGCCACAACTCCTCGACGAAGGTTGTCAGCACGTTATCCCTTGGGATTCTCTGTTGGGCTTTATTGTCCTGGCATTGAGGGCACTGGCGTACATGCTGAATCGCATCCTATAACATCTTAACTAAAAATAACATTTCACTAATAGGCTTTCTCTAATGGCCTTGTTAATACGTAAATATCTAGCTAGTGGGGATTCTCGTTCAGTATCTTTCGATATTCTTGAGCCGATATGCATATTTTTCAAGCCGAATCGCTGCCGATTTCCTATAAATTCAACTCCCGTTGGTAAAGTCGTCCATCCTTGATTAGAAATTCCCACTATTTATAAGGATTCTCTTGCTCTTGGTTTGTATACTAGTCATTCATATGTTAGCGATGCTAGCGACAGAGTTGCAGATTTTCGGTGGAGTGTTTTCTAATTCATTTTTGATCCATCAGCGGTGTTATACCTCGAAATCTTATCGGCTATGTTATATAGCCTAACGGACGAGGTGACCTGTAGGATTTTTATCATTTAAGGGCCTAGTGATAAATTATCACTTTTGAATGATAACCCTCGATGTAGTTACGCATCTTGTAGACTTTCAATATTATCACGAGATACTCTTTTTCTATGGTGCTGTAATCAATCTCGATTTAATATAAGATATGATGCAGACCTCGCCTTGCTGGTTTTATAATAATGCTTAATTTAGTTCCACATAATTTTCGTTTAACTCGAGGATGAATTTCTCGTTAAAGTGCGAGCACACTAACCTACGCGAGGTGGGTTTGTAATTGATCAAAGCCAGCTGTAGTTTCTCTGTTCTTGTATGTAATAATTGTTGGTAAAATGGTAATAGTGACTACTCCTGGAACGAATCACTGAAAAAAAATTATGCCCATATGATTCCCAAGTTGGCACATTTTTATATCAGTGTAAATTTTATCTTCGCTGATGCGGTATCCTAAAAATGTTAGCTCTCTACGACCGAAATGGAATTTATTCTAGTTTGGTTCAACTTTAACTTCTCGCAGACATCTTAATATTTTCTGTACCAATTTTAGTGATGCAAGTCGCCTGTAACTCCAAACTTTTTTCGATGTATTAAAAGTAAATACACTGTCGTTTAAGTGTTAAAAGACGTTGCGAAGTGCTGACCAAACGACATCACTTTACATTACATAATCCCGCCGTTTAGTTCTATAAGCAATCCCTTTCGTCTTTTTTTCTACGCTAGAATTATTGAGTGAGCTGTGAAGGCTCGATGACCCCCTTCATGAGTATTAGATCGACGTTTTAATTTTTCGCTTTCTGCATTACCAGGTCACGAATGCAAATTCATTAGATCCATTTCATATTGGATGAGAAAGATCAGGTTTACAAGCTGTGCTAATGCTTTCGTCTCTTTTCGCACTACATTGTCGATTTAGATATTCTGTGGCGTTCCTCCACTTCTATTCAAACTAGCACCACCGGACAAAAGGGTGTTGATTTTACGAAGATGGTCTTCCTCGAGAGTTGATTATCTAAGCTTATATCTCTTTAGACAGTCTTGCCTAGGATTATGCTATAAAATAGGATAACAGAAAGAGGTAAGTGGCAATCATTGTGGGTATTGAATGTGGAATAGTCCCCTGTTCTAACGAGCCTCGTACAGTAGTGACATTTGCCAGGGCGGCCATGAATCTATTGGCTAGCCTTTTAACATCTTTGGGGGTAATACCATCCTGCCACTTAAAAGTTAACTATCGTTTTAAGGGATCCAGTATTGATACGGGATTGGAAGTTACGTGTCACAGCAGAAACGGTTACTAATTAGCGTCCGTCATCTACTTCCTGGAAATTGGCGAGATCAAACTGTTGCCCGTTTCCAAATAAACGTAAGTATTCTTTTAATATTCACGACTCTCAACTGGCGAAGATAGTTTGGAATCGGACCGAGTTAATTTTAAAAAGACGATAAGCTAAATATGGGGCAGCTTAACTTCGTTACGGTATTTTACAAACGTATCCTAAACATTAATGATTTTTATTACAGTCTCACATCGGTGTACAAAGATCTTAGTTAAATAAATTTCTTACATAATATGCTCGCTTCGAAATTGGATTATTATTTCCGACTAATTAGTATTTCGGGTTGCCGTAAATTTGGTCATGCAGAGATTATTTTGTTTATTCGAATACAACAACGGAGAAAGTGGTTACGCGTTTTTATACACGCAAACAATAAAACAGTTACGAGTTTTCTGTAGCAGAATAGTCACGTGCCATTATGAACCGGTTATGGGCGAGAACAGATTACCGTTTGATTTTAGCTTGATCGTAGGTAGACAGTAGTAAAGAGGAATAGCGAAAAATATACATAAATAGTATTCTAGTAAGCCAAACGATTTTCGCCGAAAAGTGCAAAAAACAAGATAGATTTTTACGTCCGAGTTAATGCTTCTATATGATCCGACTACCTAATAAAATGGCTAGGAAGCATCTCAGCCTCGATGGCTGGAGCGCTCGGGTTTACGATTACTACGGGAACTTGCGAACTTGCATGTAAACTGTGCCTTGCAGTGTCGAGCCCATAAAATCACACGTCCTCGCAGCAAATTGTTGTGTCAGGATTGAGAACTTGAGAGATAAGTTCTTCGCACCCTCAGTGATGGGACTATCAAGAGCGATTATAGGACTACGGTTTTTAGTGACAGTTGTTGCCTTCACAAAGTAAATAGTAATTTATATTATTATATAATTACAACTTTTATAAATGACGTAAAAAACAATAAATTTAAATATGTAGTAAAATTTTTAAGAAAAAATATAAACTTACAATTATGAAAAGTTTATGATCAGTATATTATAATCAGTATATATTATACATAATTTACGTAAATCTTATCAGCTCATCAGAAATTCAAAAAAATTTTTCGTACAGTATTCTAACTCTAAATAAAAATTAGGAACTAATTTTTTATATAAAAAATAGTACTACAAACACGTGTTTTTTATAAAGCTTAAATTAGAATATTTTTAAAATAATAAATCCATTATTAATAAGTGATTACTTCTTCAAATAAATTTATACACGATGGAAGTCTAACTTTTTTAAAAACAATCTTAGCTTACTTTTTTAAATTAAAACTGAAGGCATCAATGAATTATGAATTTCTAAAAATACTTCTATTTTTTTAATAATAACTGCATTATAATTTTAAAAATTTTAAGGTTTCAATCGATATTATAATATAAACAATTTATAAATATGAAACAATTACAAAAATTCAAAATAAATTGTTTCCAAAAGACGTACAACATATCTTTAATTTATAATTTTATTTGCTTTTCACTATTCTTATCGTTTAGTTATGTTTACGTAAATTAATTTTCCTTACAGTAACATGTAGTCATTAACAATCGTCATACCTTAATCAGTACCTTAATAACATCTTAATATCATAACAAGTTTTGTTTTAATCGTTACAAATAGACGATATGGTAATACGCGTAGTATATGCTGCTATTATTGCACTAAACAAAATTTTTAAAATACATGAAAATTAATAAATGCATTATACGAAAAACAAATATAGAGATTTATTTTCAAAAAAATATGCTTTAAAATAGACTTAATTAACAATAATAAACACTTAAAATATTTTTTTTACAAAATAATGTCAATAAAACTTTTAAATTGACCCTATAAGTATACACAATAATCTCTATACTTTATAAAACTAAATTAATTATTAAATTTGTACGTACTGAAACAACTTGAGCTTATTAAAATATAATGAAAAAACTGATTAGGTTTTAATATTGACTGAATATGATCACATTTTCACTTCGTTTGCTAATCACTACACAATTTATCTAGTAACGTAAATATTTTATTTAGACACATCAAGAATGTTTTGTTGAAAATCAAATAGCCCGCGAGCACTGTGGTGTCTTGCAGTCGGATAAACGACTTTCGGCAGACAGCCAGTATATAAAATTACACTAGCGAATTTTCCGACTACAATTATCAACACGGCTCTCTGAGCATTGCGCAAAATTCCGAACAGTGTACGTCAATCTATTCGTGTCACATTCTCGAGGACGGACTAGCAGGCCACGATTATACAATCAAATCCCGGAAAGCTTCCTGGAACAAAAACACGGGTAAAAGGTGGATAAGACTCGTTAACATGGATATTATGGCTTTAAAAAACTAAAAACAGAGAAGCTATGCGTCTAGCAATGATTTACAGTAGTACCGCGCATGAATATGAAAGGTTAGAGATATTTTTGTGGCAACCACGATGACAGTGGACACGGAGCATCCAACGAGTCTTTGATGCTCATGGCTATCTTTTCTCTGCCTCTAGGCTACGCCTTATAAATAGGTACCAACGCTACTCTGGTAATATTCTGTTCATCAATTTGACAAAAGATGAGTTTTGTATTAACAAAACAGTTAAAAATTGATGACGATAACCGCTTTATTTACCCAAAGATTATTTTCTATGAGAAATGTGAGAGAGCTCCCATTCATCCCTCGAAACCTTTTAATGTTTTTTTTTTTCCGATTAAACTTTTACCAATTGATGTCACACTATTTCTACGAACTGATCTAAATCGAGACTCCAAAATGTATGCTTTATATTTAAACCATGAGTTAGTTGTTAGCGTTTAGACTGTCATTGAAATTTTTACTACTGGATTATCCAATTATAAGCCTTCTGTGAGAAAAGTTACAGCGGTATGAGAAAAATTTTACATAATTGATTATTTGTACGTAATTTTTTTTCTTCTGTTACAACCTAAGTTCAAGGTTTAATTTTCATTTATATAAAATTAGTTAGTGTAATACAATTTAAGTATTTAAAAAAAGATATGAGTCGATTTCATAGTATATTATATAAATTATATAATGTATGTATGTATAATTATATTAATTAATTTTATATTTATTTTAATTAAATATTTTTGTAGCTAATAAATATATTTTGAAATATCTATTTTATTAATCTTTCAACATAATCATTTAGTATAAAAATTCTAAGAAATTTTTACAAAAACCTGTGCTTGAATACTGATATGAAAGTTTTTAGTATTTTTAGTAGAGAAAATAATGTTTAAATCTTTTTTTTTCAATAAATGTTTCATGGAATTGTATTAAAGTAGTCATGTAAGCATATAAGTGAGCTTAAAATACACACAAATTCTTCTCACATCACTGCCTTCTACGATAATCGATTATCCCTCATGAATGATGAATCTCTTTAATAACAATTAAAAATACTTGCCTTGTCTTATTTCCCATATATAAGAAAACTTAAATAAATAAGAATTTGTAATTAATCAATTATACGAGCATGTTATCGTAGTAAATAGATTAAAACCCAATTATGTGAAAAAAGATCATTGAATCTTTCGCTAAAATATGAAACCTAGTACTGAAGTAATATATAATCTCCCAAATATCATTGTGGAAAAATTTTAAAATAAAATAGAAGAAGCAGTAGGCGAAAATACAATGACCCATCTGACCAACGAACTTGTGTGTATGTAAATAAAAGATGATGAAATAAAATGAAGAAAGCACAATAGGCGCGGCAATATTGGACTTCTTCAAATATATCATAAAAAAAACTACTTGCTCCTCCCTACACATTTTTTTATTAGTATACATGAAAATCGTATCTTTTTTAAGTTTTATAGAGATGGGAAGAACAATAATACTGATTTAATTCTTAAATTTATTTCATGAATCTATGTTTCATGAATATAATTAACTATTTTAATTTATTTATAACAGAAATTTGTTTCACTAAAACTAAAATGTAATTGATATATGTTCACATACGCTATGGAACAGAAATAATATGGTTGAATTTCGATATAAATTATTTCATTTATTTAAACTTTTAAACTTACCTAAATAAATATGAATTTCAATAAAAAATAATATATTTTATTTATAAATTATGAAATTTATACATTCATATTTCCACGTGCAGTTAAAAAATAATTTCATGTAATATTTTTATAAGGTACAGCAAATAAGCAAAAAAAGATAAATACGGATTAAATAATAAGACTGGATGGCATCTAAAATTAATGGATGAGAAAATGTAATTTACTAGACAAAGTATAAAACGATGAAAATGAAAAAAAGGAGTACATATAATATTTGAGAAGCTTGAAGTTTTGATAGAATAAATTAAAGTTTAATAGTTTAGGATAAATTAAATATTATAAAAATATTTATTTGATGAGGGAAAAAATTTTTTTTATATAATGCATAAAATTAATCATGAAAGAGTAGTAGAAGTAGAAATTATACTGTTATTACTGATATTTTTTTACATAATCATAAATGTGATTTTAGAAGATGTAATATTTTAGATGTGGTTTCTGCATTTCATTGAAAAGGTGTAATACACCTATACACACTCACACACGCACGCCCGCATACGCATGAAATAGCAAAAAGTACGCAACACACCTTTATCATTAGGCCATAGAAGACCTGGAATTTTAATTTTATATTAAATTATAGCACACATACACAGATACATATTAAGAAATTTATATATTTATATTTATTTATATTATAGATCACATTTTAACTATTTAATTTTTCATTACATTTAACCCAAATATATATATCACTATTCTAACTTAAATATATAAACTTACTTATATAGTTTTTTTAATTCACGTTTTTATTATTAACCTGCTTCATGATAATGATAAGAAACGAAATATATTTAAAAATCTGTATTTTATAGTCATGTATATAACAACTATATTTTAATAAATAATCAATCTAGTTAGATAAAGCGATAAATTACTATTGATACAATAAATGTAAAAATCAGCTTATCTTTATCGTGGACGAAAATTTCGTTAATTAAACGTACATAAAAATAAAATGAGGGCAATAGAAAAAAGGCCACAACTCAAGTTTCGCACAGCATAACAATTGAAGATGAATCAATTTGTGATATTAATTTTTTTCTACACGTCAGATTATGGTGTTGAATAAACTACGTGTTGTGTGCGTATCGTATGAGTATACGATTATTCATGTGATTGACTGTAAAATCCACATTCAAAACTTGGCACGAATCACGTTCCCGGTATACTTATGACGATGCGTCTCACCGTGACTTTTGCATCTTAGATATCGATATCAAAGATGAACAGGATTAAATTTCTACGGGTAGCCTCTCGATGCTAAGTAAACATCGACAAAATGTAGAGAACAATATAAATTTATTTTGTAAAATATTTTTCTATGTATTTAAAGAAAAGTTAACTATTTATTTATATTTTTAAAAACAAATAATACTTTCAATATATAAATAACTAGATAATGTTTTTTAAGTAAATGTAAATTATTTTTTTGTAGATTTTTTATAAATTATGGTGTATATAATAAAAACAATAAATATTAAGAAATGGCGATTAATCATTACATTATTAATTCTAGTTGTTGAATTCAAAGATAAATTCGATAGGAGACAGCAGTTAAATGCTTCTTTCTTGATTAAGAAATAAATTGATGTTTAATACGATATTCTAGCCGTAAATGTCTTAAGGATATAATGAATGTTTCATAGAAAAACATATTTTTTTATTACTATCTATGCAATTCATAAAAAAAACGATAATACATATTATAGAATTAGGAATATTTAAAAAATAATAGATTTTACCACATTAAAGAACTTTAATATACATGTATAAGCAATATTATAACTGTTAACAATAAATTGCTCAATCTCTACTTAAAAAATGTTAAATTTATTTCAAATTACAAAGTTGTTGTTTGATGAAAGTTAATCAACATAAAAGTGCTTTTTGATTTATTTTAATTAATAAAAATAATATTTTATATACTTTATTTTGAATGTTCTAAAATTGATTGCTTTTCAATAATTATTAAATTAATTAAAATTTTTACCAGTTTGTTTTATATTTAAGTACAGAATCTACTAATTATAAAATTATATGAAATGTATGTTATATTTAAAAAATATATTTTTGTAATATTATTCAAGTTTAACCAATTCTAATTGTCAATATTTATAGAAATACGTTTTGTAAGAAATATTAAACAAAATAAGCTATAATTAAAATTGGTTGATATATTTATGAAAATATAGAAAAAGTGATAATTATTACAACGTGAATAGAAATATCTTTAATAAGAATATAAAGGTTGTATTAAAATTTCTAAATAAGCGAGTGAATAGTAAAAAAAATACCATAAATAAGTATTGAATAGATAACAATAACTATAAAAGTATCTATATATGTACGTAAGTATTACGTATACATTCAAAAGTGTTAATGAAGTAACAAATGAGAATAGCAAAAAAAAGGCGAGACAATGTGTACGTGCAACATCATCAGTTTGGATGCGATACCTTATTAAATTCGACATACGAAATGATTTTAAACGAACAGTGCTTCTCGTTCATAAACTTTTAATTTTTCTTCAACTTATCATATAGTTATGCACATTGTCTCACGCAACTCGTTAGAATACTAATTTTCTATTCCTCTCGTATTCGTTTTTTCATTCTCTAGAAGTGTTGTAAGTATTAGGAAGTTCAAAGTTCTGTTTGATATCAAAGCACATTCCTTAAAGGTCCATTCTTACGTACGTTTCATGGTCATTTGCATAGTACTCACGACAGACTAAATTTATCATAATGACCCGATCATACAGCTTTATTTATTACAAGAAAGTTCCACTCAGGTTATTGTATCAATAAATCGAAAGGACCCAGAACTAGGCAGCATCTGTATAGTAAAATTTTACTTGTTTAATTATGATCTTGAGATAAATCCATTTGCAATGTATTTTATAAATTATTATATTTATTGTGTATTTATAAATAAAATTTGAGAGTGGAGCATTATTTTTTTTAACATAATTCCTTCTATAACTATTTGCTAAAAATTTCGAGAAATCCTTAGTTGTAGGTAGAAAAAATTTTGCTTATATTAATATGTCACATTTTATTTTTAAAAACTAGCTAATCAGTAAAAAAATGTTTAAACAAAAATATTACTTACTTTCCTATTTTATTTAATAATATGTTGAATTTTATAAACATATTTTAATTCTGCACTATTTGGTTAATTGAAATTCAATAATTATAATGTTCAATCAAATATTAACTAGTAAATACAGTTATAAGTTTTTTAAATTATTGAATTTTCAAGATTGATTAGAAAGTTCATTTTAGCAGACTATGATAAGCTTAAAAGTTGTACTTAGGTTTAAAAAATTACAATTTTCAAACTAATCTACTTTAATGTAATTCCCTAAGAATTCTAATAAAAACATCATCATCAAAAACAAAATAATCTAGCGTATATACCATGTCAACGTAAAATATTAATTTATAATAATTACTGAAAATAATTATTTAAAATTTCTTTCACCTTTACAAAGGAATTATTTCTAAAAATATAACTAAAAAACAATTTTTGCAATAAGAAATTTTATTAAAGAAAGAAGAAGCTGATATCAATTATGTTTGTCTAACGTATAAAATAGAAATATGACTGTTTCAAGATAAAGTAGAGTATAACTCTACTGGGGATAAAGCGAGTTTAGCCTCTGATACTGAACGTAGAACGTAGAATGACGTTTTATATTACACTTATCTAGGCAATGATTTTTATCTAAATGTATCTCGTTCAAATATTGCCAAGTAAGTCATAAGGATCACAACACTGCTTTTCATGATTTTTCCCTTACCCTAAATCGGTCCTCTCTAGCCGATCAGGGTCGAAATACTGATAATTCCAAGCTTCCAAATATAAACCTTTCTACAACCTTTCACCTGTCTCAACCAAATTAGACATTTTAAACTGAGACTGATGAACTACTATACATCTAATAGTACTTGATGCATTATAAATAGTAATCTGTCAATTTGATCAAGACACGCCCAATCCAGGAACTTCTAGTAAATTTAAACCTCGAAGATCTTGTTAAAACTAAACATGTATACCTTTGGTTGAAATCAAAATGTACCATAAAGTTTATTTTATTAATAATAAAGATAGTTATTATATCAAAAAAACACAGTAGGAAATACAGTAGGAAAATAATTTAAATCAGCAGTAGTTAGTAGAAAAGGAGATAAAATTATTAGATAAAAAGTTGAAGAGAAATATAAAATCAGGACGAGAAAATTTATGTAATGATGATATAAGGGTAAAGGAAAGTAACATTGAAGAATTTAAAACTGTATAAAATAATAATAGTAGGTGAATTGAGAACATCAAATTATTCGAAAAGAATACTACTCTGCGCCGCAACAATCCTAGAATATATTTAGGGAAATGCATTAATTAAATTAAGAATTATTATGGTTGGTAAAAAGTAATAAGTTGCCATTAAATCAGGATGCTTTCTTTGATTAGAAACATTTACTATCATGTAGTCACTGAGTTGAAAAAAATAATTAAGATTATAGACTTACTTGGTAATAGATGGATTAAAGGACAAGAGAGATTTTATACGTTTCAGTCACTCTCATTAGAACATAATGGCAAAAGTTTATCTTATTAGCTACTAGCTAAAACCTACCTGCGCTAGGCTCGACAAGCTCCATGAGTATCTATCTCGCCAGACCCAAGTTATTGTACAACGGCAGATGGCTCACCTAGAGGCATGGAAGGACCAAAATATTTCAGGATAAAGTAGAGTATTGCTCTAAACAACAATCTTTAGAAAAACCTCTAGAGAACCCTCGTTTATTTTACATTACTTTTGTCATTTGCTACCTTTTCTATATCTTATTCTAATTTTTTTCCATTTTCCATGATTCCGTTTGTTTGTGCATTCTGCGTTGTAATAATTACCGGACCAATACCATCATTCTATCTCTATTTGACACTGTTTTTGAAAATATCACTGGTGCAGAATCGTCTCATTCTTACGGGTGTCTCCGTGACCATATTATCGTATAATAATGTTATCAAATTGCATTGCATTGTTAAAAGCCTGAAAGGCGATGGTGAACAATGAAGGTTCTGTAATATTGAGTCTCAAAAAAAATTCGAATAGGCAAAGTAAGTCGAATTAGCGGGGTAGCACGAGGCTGAATGATATAATCATGATTTTATTGTATACAGCTCGAAGCACCAAATCAAGTGGAGAACCTATAATCCTCTTCTCGGTAAGGTAATCTTGTAGAATATTGACTACGATCACCTAGTGGTTAAAATAGAGACTCGTAATTTCAACTAATAGTGAGATCTGCATGGATAAAAATTTTAGTCTCAATTAGGGGTAGACATCTGTTTTACGGATCAGAAGTCTATATGGCTTGTCTATGCCTAATGCCACTCACCCCCAGTGACCAAGAATGAGTGCTTGTAGAATCCAACAATACATGAGATTCGAAATCTCCAACAATGTCATATTTTATAAATAAATATCATTTAAATATTTCATAATTAAACGTAAAAATTTAATTTATTTTTGATTTTTTACTAACATTATTATATATTTTGTAATCCGATTTAACGTATAACAAATTTAAAATACGAAAACGCAATACTAAATGTATATTAATTTAATTTTGTTATTATTTAAAACATTTATTTACGTTTCCTCGAATAGACAAGCGACAAGCACGATTCATACTTGATGCATTTATACTTGATGTTTTTTAATTTTATAACTAGTTTCAGAATAAGTGAAAACATTACAGATTTTCCCGTGTGATGGTAATTCCTTTGTTTATCATTAGAGAGAATTAAAATTAATGATATAAAAAAATACGCCTTTCATTTCTTCCAATTGCACAACTTTTTCACTAATTTTCAAGCACCCTTTAATTTTTTTATCATAACTTAAGAATAAATAGAACTTTTTTTTAAAAAATTTAATAATTACGAAGATAAATATAAGAGTAAAAAAATACATACTATTTTAGAGATTTTATTTATTATCTAAATTTCTCATTTTTTAACTTTTATTTCATTTATATAAATTAAGTACCATAATTATTTGGCGTTACTCTAATAATTTTACTAATATATTACTGCAATACTAACAATTTTAATTATATATATATATATTTAAAAAATAATAAAAGTAAAACAATAATGATAATTATTGACATACATGTTTATTTGTTATTTATAGTAGAAAATTAAAATCATAAATCAAACATATTTTTATAATTAACGTATATACGTTTTTTTTTTAATTTAATATAAGATATTAGTATTGTTGTAAATATATAAAACAGTTATAAAATATTTGGTTATATCAATAAAATTTAATGAAATTCAAATGTGAATTGCTGCTATTACATTAATCAAACAAACACGAAATTATAATGACTGTTTTTTTTTTAATTATATAAACAAGAAACAATCTAAATGTATTTTATAAAAAGGATTTCTGATTTAATATAAAGATGTTTTTCTACAGTTCTGTACTTTCAGTAAAATTAAAACGTTAGCTAATTTCTAATTATAAAAACTCATTTATTATATTTAAATATAACTTCATTTTTTAACGTCCAAAGAGTAAATTGCGTAAATGTACTGTAAAACAATTTTATTCATTTTATCACTGAAAAAATTGCAAATATTATTCAAACATATTCAAACAAGATAATATGCTAAGTAAATTTGAAATTGCACTCGTCTCCACACATCTCCAATTTCTATAGAGCACACACATTTTTTCACGTTTAAATCATTTCCTTTGTTTTAAATTAATTTTTGAGTAATAAAGACTGATCTTCAAGGATAGTAAATTAAAACATAAAGAATATTACGTACAATTTTTTTTATTTACCTAATTTGATTGTCGCTGTGAAAATTTCTCTTAATTAAAAATGCATTCCAGAATCTTTAAAAATAAATAATATATAAAATATTAAAATGTGACCTAATAGAAAAAATTAATAAATCTGCGTTTTTCAACATTATTAGGATTTATTTTATTTTTGCACGTGCGACAAAATTATTATTTACTTATGTAATACAAAAAAATCATACACATATCATTTCTATTTCAATAATACACTTATTAATTAATTTTTATGTCCTAATACTTTGTAGGACAAATGGAATTTCGAATAAAAACGCTAAAATATGTAAAGTATTAATTTGAGTGTGATAAAAAATTTAGTTGTATAATTATACTTATTATTATTACAAAATGCTTATTAATAATTGTTTAGTAATATCGAATAGCAAATTATATGATCGAGGATTTAAAAGTTAAATAAATAATTTTTAATAAAAAGATGAAAAAAATCCTTGTATACTTTATTTTATTAATAATATTTTATTATATGAAACTTAATTAGAAGTTTGAACTTTTAAATATACTTTCTGAAATAGACAAATTAAGTCAACAAATTATATCTATGTCAGTGATATACGTACTGTTTATGACATAAAAATTTCGTTGATCTTGCTGCACCAAATAAAATAAAATTATACGTTCCTCAGGGCTCAGAGTTACTTTCCAGTGAGTATAGATCATATCATCACTAAAAATCTAATAAAATATCACACAATATAACTCATGGATAATCTTTTTAAAATACTTGTAACAGTTGCACTATACTAAGCATTGGTAAATATCAAACACTTGTGCAGCCACTCACACACAAACCAAAGGACATGATAAATATTACAATGAAGAAGCAATCAAACCGGTATTCATCCTGAATAAGTGCGTAGATAGTACCCAAGTCTCGAATCTGGTCACAAAATGTCCAACGAACTCTGTAATCTGCCGTTCGGAATAAAAATCTAGAAAAAATGCTATCACCGAAAATTCACAGAGACTTACGAATTGTAACTACAGCACATCAATGTTTTACCTACTTTACTTAAAGCCGTGCGGCCAGTCCCAACACTGACGTACACGCGCCGCTATTGCTGTCGATGGTGTCCACGACGGCGACTGGGGCGACGGCGACGGCGACGGCGGCGGCGACGACAACGGCAGAGAACAACGACCAACCACAAGTGCTTTGGTCCCCTCTTCGAGCATGTCGGTGAACGTACTTTGGAGAACGAGCATACGAGAGAAAGAATGAGACTTAGAAAAAGAAAGGAGAAAAAAGTGCGGAAGTGAAAGGATAAAAAACTCACGAATACAGGACTATGCACATGTGAGCACCGAACAAAATTTGTAAGATGCTAGGGTGAACAAGTCAAGTTTTTAAATTAGTGCACAAATAACAGATGTTAAAAATATTTGTTTCAGAAAACGACATTATAATAGACTTGGTATATAAGACATGAGCCAAAAGAAACTGAAAAGATGGAAATACGGAAAGAAGCAGTACAGAAAATAGTGTGTAGGGGTGGATTAGAATAAAGAAAAAAGAATCAATCGAAAGAGATGGAAAAATTTGCAACTGAACCATAAGAAGCCAGGATGGTAATTAAATTATGTGATAAGACTATATTTTACAGCATGTTAAATCTGATTTTTTATCAATGTCCTTTGTACTTAGTAAAAAAATGTTTTGAAATCATAAAACGTCTTTTTAATAATATACACTTTGATGAATTCGTTGAACCAGTTTAAAATACAATTTAAAATTTTATACAATACAATAAATTCATCGCTAATAAAATAATGTCATGAATAATTACTATAAAACATTAAAAAGTATATAAATTATAAAAAAATGTATATGTTCACATATTAATTCTATATAATAGCAAGATTAAATTATATATTTAATGGAATCATAATATTATTTACTCAATATACTAAGTATTTTTCTACATATAATTATGTACGTTGTTCGCCCTTTTGCTTTACATGATCCGAATTTATATTGGGTTGCAGTGACCATCTCAAAATGTTCGCGGTAGTCGCTGACCTTACATCAATGAGATAAAATAAGATTATTTATTTTGTGCAATAATTTCCTCATGCTCATTAGCCCTTTGCATTTAAAATTTTAGAGTAAATTTGTCAGCTAAAAAGAGAAATATGTTGTTGCTCGGTTCTTGTTATTTCTCTTTTCCCTATAAAAGTACTTCCATTACTTTAAATTTTTTCATGTAAGTTTACTAATATTCACAATAAAAAATTTTACTTCCTGATATTGATGATTTGGACCTGGAGTTTGCCATATTGAGTCGATTTAAATATCGCCAGAAAGTTTGTCTGAAATCATTAAATGACAAAGGTCAACCCGTAGTAAATTTGTCTTAGCTCCAGATTTCTATACCTGGATGAAACTCTAGTCAGTTGTTTTAAGAATGCAAGAACAACATTTTTTAATTATGCACAATAATTATTTATGATAATTTTTATGATAATTCGAGTGAAAAAAACCAATGAGCAATATATTTTTCTTACATCCTTGACTGGTGTCTTTACAGTGATCCTACATCACCAGCTGGCAGGAGTTTTGTCGGTATGTTTGTCAATTACGGTCCATCGAAATCAAGGAATTCTATTTCTCAGAACTCTAGGACCCCAGAAACCACTTTTATCCCAGCTAATATTTATTAAGAAACTTTGTTGATCTGACACTCTGGATAGCTATGCATATATATCTTTTCGCATTCTTGATCTGAATAAATGCTTTGCAAATCGACTCTGATAATTCCCATGTGTCCAGCAGTCGGTACATCATATTTCAGTGCATTTTCAGGGTACCTGAGTTTCTGGTTCAAGTAAACGTTAATTGAATAACCATCCACTGATCGTGGTTCTATCATTAACTAGTCACTGGATTATTCATCGTAGCTGTTCTAAATGGTGATGCAAATATTATCGTATTGTTAACTCGCTGTTTCCAAAATCATCTTCTCTCGCTTCTCCAGATAAACTATCGGCCAGGATATTTTCAATTTCATTTCGATATTTAACGTCATAGTCTCATCTGACTCGAGATGTGGAGATGTAATCTCTGAGAGAACACTAAGACATCAAACTCTGGCTAAAAAATTTGCTATACATTTTATGGCGTATAATTGAAAACACAAATACTCAATATGATGTCTTTGGATGGAACTTTGAATTATCTTGTAAATGATGCCCTACAATTTATGCTGTTTTTATGCAATTTATGCAACGTAGGAAAAAATATACAATATAAATCAAATGTAAAGTATAAAATAAGTCAAATAAATCATTAATTACCCAAATTTCTGACTGACCACTGATAGGTTCTATAAAGTCTTATAGTAAACTCTTATTTTAGAACGATATTAAAATAATTATAAAAAACTTATTAATTTTTGCATTGATATATTTAAGTTAAATTTACAGTTAAATTTAAAAAATATAATAACAAACATTAGCAATTATATCAAATAAATAATTTATGAAACTAAACATAAATTTTATTATATCAAAGAGATATAGTATTTGATTAATAAGTTTATCGTAATGAAATTTTAACTTGTAAATTTTTTTATATACATACATAATAAAATTAAATAATTTTCTTGATGATCGAATTTTTGTTATAAAAAAATCATAAATTATTATATTAAAAAAATTGATAATTTATACATTTTTTTAATTATGATTTAATTTAATAATGTTAAAGATGTAAGTAAAAAAAACTTTCTAAATATTTAATGGTGAGAAAACTAAATAATTATAGTATAATAATTATAGAAATTCTCGAAAAAAATGAAATAAAACAAAAGTAATTTGATTAAAAAAAAAGAGAAAAAAAAGATCACCTGTAAAAAGCGGTAAGTAAATTAAATGGTCTTCCTTCTACCTTCTACTCATTCTTCTGACATTGACTAGTTCTATCTCACTTATTATACTTTTCTCTTTCTAGATCTTTTTCTGTTCCATGAGCTTCCACGACGTTGCCGATCAGTTGCTTGTTTCACATATACGATATGATTGTTGTAAGGTGTAAACTTTGCAACACTGCACTTTCAGATAACGAACTCAAAAACAAAAGAGAGGGTGGCTGATTGATTATTACTGATTGAAAAGAGAATTAAAAGAGTAATACATCGTTTTGAAGGCAGTCTCATTGCGTTAAGTAGAAGAGACCGATTTCTCTACACCCACTTTTCTTGGAAAAATATTAAAAAGAACAAATCAAGGAGGAAGAAAAAGATGAGAATTAATGATTATTAATTAAAATCGGAAAAAGAAGAGTAGAGGCACTACATAAAAATATTCATAAAAAAGAAACGAAATTAAGAAAACTATGTTAAATTTATAGGTATCGTCACTTAGAATTGTCGACACACAAAATATTGTCCACAAACAAAATATTTTTTAAGTACCTATATGTATGTTAGCGAATACTGCAGTATTGTTCAACGTAGATCGTTCAGCTCCTATTTATACGTAGGATATTATTCTACTCTTGACGATGCATGTTGAAGTGTAATTAATGGTAATTGATAATGATAATATTGAGTAAAAAATTTAATAAATCATTAATTTATTAACAATTTGATTACGAATAAATGGAATAAAGAAGCAAATAATAATTTTAATTAGTTTCACGCGTTGTCAATAAGAAAATAATGATAATCGATAAATATAAAACTTATGTATTACAAGAGTATTAAACAGAACATTTTATTAAATTTTGTTATTTAAATGCACGAAAATTACTTCTATATTACAATACCTGTATAATACATATTATTTCCTTTTATCAGTTGTTACTACCAGATCTATTATAATTTATTCATAAATCACCTAATTTGTTTATCAGATTACTTTAAATAAAATTAAAAATATACAAGTATTTATAATTTATGTAGAAAATATTAATATGATTTTATTTCGCACACCCAGAGAAAAATTTGAAATATCTGAATTTCGTATATGACTGTTTTAACATAATTGCTAAATTCTGCCTTGTCGATTTAATTTACTTTCGCAATTACTTCAATAAGACAATTCTAAGCATTGCATCAGTCGATTAGTTTTCGGAAAAGAGGTCTTTGTTATCATTCGTATGAAAATCGAATTTGTTAACAAAGCGCATTCCCTGATAAATAATAAGTAACAAAAATCGGGCGACCAACAGAGTACACATGTTTAAAACTCCTTAGAAATAATGTCTTTGTATTAATGATTCCAAACCTCGTCTCAGGCTCCAAAAGGAGTCGAACGAACCGTTGGAGAACGACTTGACCGGTACCGAAGACGGAAACTCAGTACAATGACGCGGTGAGAGTCGTAACTCGTAAATCGTAATAGGCGCAAGGAATGGCAACCGCGCATAAGTAGTAGGGAAACGTAGCAACGCGGTGTGGCGCTTATGGCAGACGCCGCACACAAGACGACGCCCATACTTTATACCAAGTACGATCAACAAGTATTGTTACGTGCGGGAGGCTCTTCTGCTTGGTTGACATCTTTTTCATCTCATAAAGATAGTAAAGTAGTAGACGCGTGTGCGTGGCTTCGACTCAATCGAAATGAAGATACTCGAATCCTGCTGGTCGCCATGCATATGGACGAATAATATCAAAACTGCCTGCAAAACCATAGCCTTTTACACGATGGTGAGCGTATACGTAATTTTTATTTAGAATCTACGATGACTTTCGGCCCGCAACTATAAACATTTATCACACATTTCGGGTTTTTTTTATTTTAAGGCAATGAGCATTGTTTTCATTACATTGATAGCTTATCAGTTGAACGGTGGCGATTCGACACAACTTTACAATCCTTTATTTGAATCTGATGTCAGAAGCTGTGAGTATTATTTTGCTTTTATTTATCTACTATACTGTAAGATGGCTCTTATATATTTGTGAAGGTTTAAACGAATATAAAAAAGAAAATTTAATTTATATAAATTAAAAAAAAATCAATATATTTATATATAATATGTAATTGTTTTCAATTGTTGAATTAATTGTTCTACTAATCTATAATTTGTACACCTATTACATATATATATATTATTCAAGTAAACTTATTTGTTAAAATAAAATTAACAAAAAAATTTGAATAATTAATAACTTCTTTACACGTATATAACATAATAATTTATTTATATTCTTATTTTTATAGCAATGCCAATTGTAGGAGGATTTTTTATCTACTACTTTTTGTTCTTAATTATTTATGCCATTCTTTTAATTCATGGCGTTCGTAGAGGAGTACGTGGTTGGCTCTTACCATGGCTTACAGCATGGTTTCTTCTTTGTTTATTTCAATTAGTATTTGGATTATGGTTACTGGGAGGTTATTATATTTATGTGAGTTGTATTATTTTAGACTTAAAATACAATCTTATTGATTTACTTAAAAAAAACATCGCATCATATAATTAAAATGATATATAATATCGCATCATATGATATAAAAATTAAAAAAATGAAATTTTAATATCAATACTTTCATTAGTAATTTTATTGCTAAGCTTTAAACATTTTAATTCAAATACATCAAATTATTTGTATTATTCACCAGAAATTAAATATTTTGTTTTATTATTTATTTCAGCTTCAACCTGTACTTGGCACATTATGCAACTGGCTTTGGATGGGTTACAATGTAAAAAAATATATGCAATTCGATAGTTCTGTTAAAGTAAATAATTAAATTTATCCATTTAAATATTTTTTATTTATTTCCAATTTAATATAATTGCATTCAGCAATAAATCCAAAAAATTATAATATTAATAACTTCATTAATTTATGTAGTTTTTATTTTTGATATATTGATATTAGTTTTGTAGGTAATTTATATTAAATTAATATAATTAAAATAATAATAATAATATTAATTTTTTTTACTTGGATATTTTTAATTCATACTTCCAGATCTTTCAAAATGTTTTATATACTATCTAAACTTTTATTCATCAATTTTGTTTACAATATTTCAGATATATTGTTGGATGGTTGTATTATCAATGTATAAAACATTTGAAGAGTTACAATCACCAAACATTGAACTTTTATATCCTTAAATTTGAAGTAACAATAACGAAAAAGTGCCTTGGAAGATCAAGTTTATAGATGAAACACCAAAGTAAATCAAGATACACTTAAATATCTGCAATATGTTCTTTCACATACAATGAATGAATGTAGTTTCTTGCAGAATATTTCCACTTTAAAATAGGTACCAATTAGAGAATAAAATATGTTGATGACATATATAATGTGCTTATACAGATATGCATCTGTAAAATATTTTATAGATATTTTGACATGAAAGAAGATATGTCTTAATATCTTTTACCTTAGATATTTTATAACTAGTAATTATTATTTAAAAATTAAGAATTTATTATTAAATATATTCAATCTTTCTTTCTTACAAAAAAGTATTTGTCAGCCAATTGGCCGATGTTATTTTGCTATCCATGAATCTCAATTTATATTTTTATATTTTTAGCGAATAAAAAATCATTTATTTATAAAATAAATAGTGGTAAAAAATACTTAAAAATTTATTATTACTTGATTGATATTACCAATGTTAGATGTTTAACTAATTTTATACATTAAAAATGTGAAAAAAGATTCTAAATTTAGACTTCATCTAATTATTACCCTAAATAATGAATATTTAGGGGAATTTATCATTATCATGTTAAAAATATAAATTTTTTAACATTAATTTCAAAATGTTGAAATCAAAGAATTTTTAACCGCCAAAGAAAAACTAATTGTAATTTGTATTCTATAATAATTCAATATTATATTAGTGCTACCATTTTATCAAAGAACACAATTTTTTAATCAAATTTTAGAGTAATATGAAAATTCGTATTATTCATAGTTAAAAAAATGTTTGGAAAATAAAAAAACTGAAAATTTCTATTATTAACTAATTTTATAATCTAAGTTTATTTGTGATTTCTTTAAAAATGTATTAACGCTTTTATTTGATTATGAGTTGAATTAAAAATTTAATTATTCAAGGTTACATTAATTAAAAATTATAAATTTACTAAATAAATTTTTTTTTATTTTAATACAAGTTTAACATAGTATTTAATGCATACATTGTTAAGAACATAAATTAATCTTTTGAATCTAACATGTGCTTCTGTAAGTTCTTAAAGAATTATATATAATTTATTATGATATATCTTAAAAACTTCCTTTTATTAGAATACGAATATACTTACTCCTACTTAAGTACCTAATTTTTTTAAATTTTTGATATTTTTTTAATCAAAAAAATATGTATACACATCTAGAAGTGTTTGCTAGTATTGTTTTACAAATTTCAAAAAATCAAAAAATTTTTTAAATAAATGTTTTCTTAAATTCAGGTTAAGAATAATTTATATAATGATATTTATACAAAACATTTAATAATAAATTACAATTAAACATAGTATTTATTGTGTAGCTGTTTTAATACAAGATAACGATTTGTACTAACTTTTTTATTATTAAACATGATAGTATTATCATGAAATATATGTAATAACATTTTTGCAAGTATTATAATGTAATAGAAATATCACAGAATAAAATTTTTTCTAAATATATTAATTTAAAGATTTATTAATATATTTGAAATTAAATTGTTTGAAATCATATTATAAATATTTTTAGATGAGTATGTTATAAGGCCCTTGTAATATTTGTATTAAATTTCAAGTTTTAAGCTCTAAAATAATTTCAATCGGTGAGAAGTAAAATATTTGTTTCACATTACAATAGATTAATAGTATATATCAACTCGTCGTCGTGCACAAATTCTATTATTTAAGAGATTAAATAACATCATACATCTATACAAACCGAATCAAACTGAAAAAAGAATAATACCGGTCGTGCTAGAAATTTTTTACTCAAAAATTAATTAAATCGATCAAGAGTACTGAGTATGTTTGGTAGAGTTAATAAATGCGACTACTGTGTTAATGATATCTTATTAAAGTATTTTCTGAATTCATGGGTAAAATATTATCAATATTTTATTCCGTATATTATTCGGTTTTTGAAATGATATTGGAAGTTAAAACTCTCAGAAGTTTCGAAAAAACTTTGTCTTTTCGACGTTGTCTTTTATTTAATTTATGAGTGACTTTATTTCCAGAATTTGCATTGATTATAAACATTTTTTGTAGGAAATTGAATTAATATACTTATGTAATAAGAATTTTAATTAATATTGTATTATTTAAACATTACTTTTTTGCAAAGTATAGAAAAGAAAATTTTCACCCTTAATGGTATTATTTCATAGAATTTAGTATTATCTTTCATGTAATATTTCTTAGTTAAAAATTATATTTGCTTTTACATGAAAAAACATTAGTATTTTTTGGATTTAACAAGAGTCATTGTTGTGTCACTTGTACTTTTATACGTTTTAGCATAAATATAAACCTGCATATATACTTTTCTTTGAGGTATATATTGAAAACTAGCTGTATTATTCGTGTTTTGTGTATCTTAAAACAATATTTATAAGTTAACCAATTGAACATTAAACTGTTTTGTTTTAATTTTCCATTTCATATAGTTATGTTGCCTGGTTTTAATCACTATAGAATATCTAAAAAAAATTTTGTTATTATTATTATATTGTCATTTTATGATTGCTATTATTTTTTAAATAAACGTACAAAATAGAAAAAATTTCATATTTTATTAGCATTATTAGAGAATGCCAATGCTATAATATATGCATATAATATATAAGGATATCGAGTATCCGTAAATATAATTATTTTGATTATTCTTTACAAATAATTTATACCATACAAAAGTTTAATATGAGCCGTTGTTATGAACAACATTGTGATATTCCAATCTTGTAACGTAGCCCAGAAACAAGACAACGCGTGGACGCCCGAAAAAAATGAGATGGCACTGCGCCGATAATTATTGTGAAAGAGATTCCATTAAGCACAAAAATTATGGTGTACAATAATTAAAAAAGCATCGTTCACAAAGAATAAAATTAGATTGTATGGGATAAAAAAAACTTTGGAACTAATGAAAACAATTAGCTAAAAAAGTAGGTAATATTAATTAATAGGTAGTATTATTAATCATAAAAAGTGTAAAAATAAGCATGGAGAGCAACATATATGTGAACCACAAGTATATGTTAATGTAACTGATGATCTCAGGAATAAGAGTAGACGAGAATATCAAACACAAGTACAAAACGGCGTTGTAGTACTTTCAGCACTCAGCGCCCGGTAGTTGACGAAAATTTACACAGAAGCTCCAAACTTTTTTTCTGTCTGACGATAGGGAAGCTCAATGAGCTCTGAGGATTCAATTGCGTCTTCCTTAATCAATTCTTTAACCTCGTCGTCTACGATCATATGCATGCTGGATTTCTGGTTCTGTACCAATGGTTCATGGCCCTGGAATAGAGTAGTCGTATCTCGTACTCAACCAGATGACCTCTTATGGTTTCGTAAGCTGCCTGTTTTTTCTGAACAGGATGCTGAATTGATGTTTTTTAGTTGAGGATCTATCAGTCCCACAGCTAATATCGGGTTTTTTTGTCAATTTTTAAGCATTGTTCTTTGATATAGGACAGTATAACTGGTGGTCTTCGTGTTACTTATTTCCTCTGGGATAGTCTCAGTATTACTAGTGTATATTTTAACCTGCGTATCCCCTATAGCTTCTGCTCGACGGATGATGAGATAGCCTCAATATGTGTTTTCTGGAGTATATTGTTTATTCCGTTCTTCAAGCTTCATTGAAAGTTTTTTAAGTCATTGCACCAATAAGATAAGATTTCCCTGATGATCCTCTAACATCAGCATATACAGATCTAGCTTAATATTGTTGACACGTATGAACGGATTCGTAGATCAAATTAGTTAGCTTTTTTTCTTTGTTTGGTGACATGAAGAGGCTTCGGAATTCCTGAACGATATCGGTCCAGGAGCCAAAAAGACCCTCAATCCTGAATCAAAACCTCACTAACCTTATCACCAATACTTCGTCTTATAGAAATATTTGGGCGGCGCGAAGCAGGTATTAACAAGTCAACCCATAAAATTGTTGTGTTCCCTAGATTTGTGGTAAAAAGATATACAACTCCCATCGAAATGATAGTCGAATTTACGGATATGGTCAATCTTCTTAAAATATCCAATTTCATAGGATTCCTCTGTGCTTGGTAGACTTAAAGCTGCTTTCTGTTTTCGTTTATCTTTCGAAACCTTACTGGCCCTATCTTCTGTTTCTTCTTCAGCTTTGAGACTTGCTCTTGGATTCTGGTCGGCTGTTCCATATAAATCTTAGTGATACTTGATTGTAATTAATCAAGTTTTCGTGGTAAGTGTCTAGACTTTCAGCACCATAATAAGAAGAATGCCGATATATTGTTAGATAGTCACTTCAGTAGTTTGCTGCAATCCTGAAAGTCGTCAGACCTCAGGCTATTGATTCAGCGATTAGCTTTTAATAACCACGCTCGTCAACCACTCCTTAGTAGCTTATAGAGTTCATTATAGAGTTCAATTATCGAGTCCCTGTGAGTATTATGTAAAAATTAATTCATTCATAGCCTTCGCACTACGCACTCACAGCATACTTTCTAATTTATTACTATGTAAATTTCCTATTTTACTAACTTGTCAACTAATTATTTTTTCTATTTCCAACTAAATTATTATCTAACTACTTTACTTATATTCTATTTGTTGTCTATCTTAAACTATTCTCATTATTAATTTATACTTACAATAATCATTTAAATACTAAACAAACCTTAATTACCTTTACGCACCTTTATTACTAAGCTTAATATTAATTACGTCAATGGAGAATAGGTTTTATTTCCCTAACTCTAGGTTTAACTATTTATAATTTTAATTCTAAATCTTAACTCTTCTCACCTATCCTTTCTACCAGCGGAGTAACCCCTAACCCCAAGTTAGGGACTCACATAGCCTATCGGTGCGCGATGCTATGCTGCTGTAATTCGGCTGCTTGTTCCTCCGTTGTTGCGTCGTCTGCTGCTCTTGCTGCTTCTTTCACTCTCCTGCGCCGGATAAGCATCAGGCGAACAAGAATCATACAGGAGGGTGGTGCAGTGAGGATTCTCGATTAATCCGTGTCCAGTGATAGCTTTAGACAGGTAATCAAGCAGCTCTACACAAATTGGGGCTAACCCACTTGATCCAGCTATTGGTTCCGACTCTAGAGAGGTGGAGGAAGTCGATCGCAAGTACAATCGCTCTGCCAGCGGCACCGGGGTGATGACCTCGACCAGAGGGTCTTAAACTCAAGCTTCCTGTGTCCTAAAATGGAGGTGCGTTTAATAGGTTAAAATGCAGAATAATGGGGATAAGGACAAGACGGCGGTGATAATTATTCAAAATATACCCAAACAGGGAAGTAAAGGCTAAAGTCCGTAGGAATAACTTGCCTTTCCTTTGTTGCACAGCTCATTTTATCACGGAGCACCATGGCGCAGAATAGAACGTAGTTCGAACCATGATTATGAAAGCATTATCATAAATTTATTAATAATAACGCTTAGATTTATGAGAATAAAATATTAATATTTCACATTTATAATTATTATTGCAAAAGTGGTGACAACAAATTAGCAATACTTGCTAAAGCAGCAAAATTATCTTATTAATTTAAATTTAATAAATATCAAATTAATTAAATGTGTAGAACTTGGGCAAATCTATGATCAAAATATCTTATTAAATTTTGTCTATAAAAATAGAAAAAGCTGAATGAAAAGTGCAGTTGCAGTATTATTTTCATTAATTGTCGTTTTTAACTTTTTTACATTATTTCAGAAACAACTGTCAAAACCATGAGGAAGTATCATCCGAAAAGAAGATACTATTTGAAATCTACAAACTCCATATTTGTATGGTGTACTCACGGGACTTGTGTAAAACAATAACTTAAAAATATATAGTAAGCTTCATCAATCTAACGTTAAATCTATTTATTTATTTTGTTTTTCTTACAACTTTTTCATTTTACTTTCTTTTTACAATTAATTTTTTAATTTTAATAAATAAAATATAGCCTCTAGTATCCCAAGGTATTTTACTTCAGCACGTAGGCTTAAAAAGAAAAAAAATTATATATTTATTACGAAAATACGTAACACTATCGATGAAGGATGAATGTTGAAGCATTACTTTAATGATTACACAGTTTTATAGTTATTTTAATACCTGATTACTGAGATTCACGAACAAAGATTGTAGTATCTAGATAATAAAAAATTAATTTCACCTATTTTAGTAAGGTATTATCTTTGTCACTAAATTTTCTTCTAGTTTATTAATGCTTTTAAATTTAGCAACAGTCAATTTTGGGTTTTATGTGTTAGACTTTTGATAAACCAACATTCCCGAAATTTTGAGAGATAGAAATTGGTAGCTGTTTCTTTACTTCCATTGGAGGTTAGATTTTGGGTCTGATTTATATCATATCTTATTTGTGCTTTCATAAATAATTTTTTTATTGACGCATAAGTATATAGCCATAATAGTCTTTAAAGGATGCCCAAAAAAAGTAGTATCCTCCTATCATATCCCTCACGAATCATTCGGCTTAATACCCAAATGGCATTGAATTAGTTCAATGTTTTTCTATGTAGGGATATAAATTTACCGAGAATTTAGTTTTTATTTATATTATTAATAATACATAAAACACAAAACCCTCTATTTTAACGGCATAATATCAAGGTTTATCTACAGCATGTAAAAAAGTTATTAAAGGTAATGGAGAAAACCAACAAAGTCTATAAACACAGTTAGTCAATGTTTTTTTAAGACTATCAATAACTGATCTATGAATTATTGAAAATTCTATTGAACCAAACACTTTAGTACCAAGAAAGGGGGTTCTAAGAAAACCCCCTCTTTTTTTCATATGTTTCTCCTACAAGGATGAGATAGATGTTAGAATATAACAATGTTTCTACAGAATTAAATTTTAATAGGTTTACCGATAATAGAGGGTTTCCTTTAAACAAAATCGGCAACTTTATATTTATTAAAGATGTTCTAAATTGTCAGTTATACGAATTGCTGTCTCATATTATTATTATTTAATTTGAGTTTACCATTTTGAAACCATTAAAAATGTTGCTCGAGGAGGAAGAATTGTTGCGAGGTAATTAAGCAAATAAATCAGAAAAACGAAGCTGTACTCATCAAAAGCAACATTATTCAGAATCACATCCAGCGGAGAAATGACTGATTTCGTGAATTACTTAGGCTCGCAGGTCGATATGCATTATCTTGAATTAAAGCATGCAATATATGTAGGTAATTCTGCCTCGTCATTGTCAAAGAGCCCGTATATGTATGAGCGTGAGTAACGGCACATTTGTCATTTCCTGGGTGCAAGTGAAAGTAGCTAAGCCAGACTGCCGTTGCGAAATATAAACGTGATTTGTTTGTGGGATTGATGATGATTTAACCTAATACTCTCAATAATGAAAACTTCATCGCATGTAACTGCACGCATATGTGAGATTGATGTAGCGTAGGTATTTTTATGAGACGACCTTTCGCTATCGGCGCCAACACTATAGTATTACGTTGAATGAAGACAATAAAACCGACGTCAAATTTTTAAATGCAAAAATTAAATGGACGTTATTTGTTTTACAAACTGTTGATCTGCGGTGTCTCTTTCTCTTATGATGTAAGGCTATTTCTAGGCCACGATTATACGATTTCGCAGTCGATTAACTTATGTGCGCGTCCAACTGTATCCAGTAATCAAGCATCTCTTTCAAGTCCAATTTATCTGTTTTGTAATAACGTTGATACTTAAAAACACTAGATTGTCAATTATAAAGTAGATGAAGATTAATAGATCGAAATAAATAAATTGAAAGACCTTTTACAATGTTAGTATTTTTAATTTTTAAAAGAATGTTTTAAGAAATGATCAATAAAACATTACATTTTAGTGCTTTATGATAATCGTAATTTCGTTTTTTTACAATAAGATAAAAATAAATATATAAATAAAGAACAATTTTATATGTTGTTTTTGCTTTTCTAACATAATTTGTGTTATTGATTAAAATTCTATCGTTTATTAATTTTATTTTAAAATCATCTTAACTCTATTGTAAAAATTGCTTCACAATGTGTTATGTATATGTATTTTCTTTAGTTTTGTATTTTTTCTGAAATATATAAAGTTCCCAATAGTTGATTTCAAGTAGATTTTGTATTCTAGATTCTTAATCAGATAAAAATTCTAATTAATTTAAATATTATTTAGATCTTATCAAATAGATTGTAAATATACAATAATATTATATAAACAAATATTTTTAATTAAAAAAGAATTAAAACTTGTCATATTAACTGTTTTTAGAACTAATTTAAATACTAAATTCATTATGTTTTAAAGTTAGAATTAAATTTTAAATAAAATATCTTAATACATAATTATATATTTAAGATATAGATGACTCTAATTGTAATAAAGTATGCTAGGAAATAATTTATATGCTTTATGGTAGTACCAGTTTCTAATGATATTACCTCTCATTATTAAATCGATTGCATCATGCGCAACTACTTTACAAAAGAGAAAGAAGTTTATTGAAGATGTGTTATCAATCAATGTTTTCGAGTCTACGGAAAATATAACGTGGAGGAATCGATAGAAAAGAAATATAGTGAATATCATTAAGCTGATTAACGGTTTCGATGATGAACTAATTCACGCATCGATCGCAAATTATCTTATCATCCATCTTTTTCCACCCTGCAAATATCTTCAAATTAATTTATCCCTATAATAAGTGATTGAATCTGACAATAGGCCTGTGGAAGTAAATGCCAGGAGCATTCACCTGTGTGTTTTGTTTTGTTTGTTAGGATCTGATTAATATTGTATCATGACGATTCAATTACATTTATTTTATTTAAAATTTTGATGTCTTCTTAAAAATAATTCAGGATACGTTCAAAAGGCGTTTGCAATTTTATGGTTTACTAAATACGTATCATAAAAATACTTGTGAAAATAATTATTTATATTATTAAAGTATTCATTAACTTAATTAAACTTACTACCAGGAAATAAAATAGAAAAATTATCATCAAATTTAATCTTGTCAATCAAGAATTATGTATACAACTAATTGTTACATAGTTTAACGGTTACATCGTTTATTTAAATAAAGTAACTTTGACTTACATATAAAAAATAGAATAAGTATAAGTAAATAGTATAAGAATATTAAGGAAACAAAAAGAGAATTATGAAGAAAGACATTAAAGAGACAGACTAGATATCAAATGAAGAACTCGACCGACCATTAGCAATGCGATCAGAGTATTTTTATTCAGATAGCTGTTTATACTCTTCTGCTTACCAATTTGGTCTTAATTACCTCTGATTCAGATATAGTAGAAAGCGGGGTCATATTCACGCTAAAAGTTCCGGGTGAATTACTCTTGCCTTTTTATCGTTGGCATTTTAACAGCAGCAATTGAGTTGCCGCTATTGCATTCACCAATATAATGGCGTTAATTAAACGTAGCTTTTCTTTTTTTCGTCGCTTGATCGACACTATGAGATTAAATCAAATATTTATAAAACTAGTTGGAATGATAATTATTTATTCGCATACAACTTTTTTATTTACCAATTTTGATACGTTTTTTTAAAAAATTAAATAGCTCTTTTAGCTTTGATCAATTAAGTACTGTACGATATTTTTATTTATATTAATTTAAAGGAATTCATATGTATAAATTGAGGTGAAAAGTAATCGATTAATTATATTCTAGTAATAATAATGATTAATCTCTAACTTAATTAATCTTTACTTTAAAATATTGTAAATTTCATGTGGAACAACAAAAAACTTAAGTGATAAATAAATGTCTGTCTAAAATTTTTAAATCCAAGAATTGTTATTATGTTACATAATCGGTTTTAATATCAACAAAGAAAACAGTTACACATTCAAGTGGTTGTTATGATGTTGAAGATACCGCTAAAACTAAAATAAATATAATATTATAAATATTATAATTTTGTAAAATTAGCGAAAAAATCAAAATTATGAAAATTTTAAATTATTAACTACTTATGAAGAACGCGCAATTCTTGTCAATTCAAACTCAAAATAAAAATGAAAAGAGAAAAATTTTGACACGTAGTAATTTTATAGCTTTCACAGGCAACCGGAAAGAGAGTAGGGGTTACATATACTTATACGCCGTATGCTTGACAACGCAACGTAGGAGAGAAGCCAAGAGGAATGGCATCCTTCTTGACTCATAGTCTGTACATTTCATTTTCTTCTTATCTCGCACTCCACAATAGTCTTGCCTCAGTTACAAATCATTTTCCTTTCAATTTATTTTCACAATTCTAGGCAAATCGATCCCTTCGAAGCAATCCGTATAGAAGTCTCCAGTCTCTGCAAGCGGATCCTCAAATACCCGTGATTGCCTCTTTGGCATTTGTAAAACACTTATCTTTTCACATTACAGAAGGTCACATAGAAATTTTCGAAAGCAAGTATCTGTTCAGCTACCATGCAAGCGGTTATCAAAAAATACGCTCCTGAGTGGCCACTTGCGAATTTTCAAAGTTATTTCCAAGCACACGGTTTCTTGCAAATCTACTTTTTGTGGGCTTCTTTTCAGTGACATTCAAACTTTTACTACTACTTTTGTAATTAATTAGATTTTTTTATTTAATATTTGAAAAAAAATTTCTTTAATTTAATTTATTTAAATTAGATTTATTTTAATATTATTTAATAATTTATTTTATTAGTTAAAACAATTAAACGCATTATTATGATCTAATGCAGAAATAAGTGGAATTAATTTTTAAAGTAGATGAGAAAATAAATAGATATATTTATTTATAACATTATTTCATATCCCTTTAATTGATATTGATTATCTATTCAAGCAAAAACGAAATGCAAACAGCTAATTTAATTGACTTTTTTCGCTTAACCCACTATTCACGCAACAGATCCCTTCTAAAAATTCATTAACCTTTCTAATGAATTTATTTCTCTAATTAACTGGTATTCCATATTCCTCAATATAATTCCTAATAATTTATGTTAAAAGAAATAAGCTCTTAACATGAAATAATACTTGCTTGATCGTTGTATTGAACCAGAAATAATCAGCGTGCCTAAAAAGATGCAAAAGTCGGAATAACTTTCGATCCTCCTTTTGTCAGACAAATACTTTGATTCAACATCAGATGATAAATTTTTTCGGCAAATGAAGACGCGAATTTGCCGCGTTTGTAAGGAATACTAGCAATTTTGATCTGATCACCTCCTTCTGCCTCCCCCACTATCACGAATAATTGAAACAAGAATACAAACTGTCCTCTATAAGTCACGCATTAATAAAGAGAGTGAGCTGACAAATATTTTAAGACAATAAATAATTCACTTTGTGAAAATTCCCTCCGATTTTCATATGTGGCGTAGACTCATATATAATAATGATTGCATTACTTAGGCAATGAATGAAGTTTCGCACGCACCATGATCAGTTATTCGCGCATCCAGTAATTTCACTCTTTTACTATTTACGAAAGGCAACGGTCCTTAATTCTCCTCATCGTACTTTCCATTATTCCTAGCTTACGCGAATATTAGTTTCCTAACGCTCAAGTCCCTCCATCCGCTACTCAGCATGTCTCATAATAATTTATATTATTCATAGTCGAAATTCTTTAACCGCTACCACCGTGTACCACCGTGTGTTATTACCGTGATGACATTTAAAGAGCATTAATTATGCTTTACTATACTATTGCTGTAATTTACTATGAAGCTTTGGTACTAAATAAATGTATTTGAGGTGTTATAATTACACAACATTAATTCACATATTTTTTAACCCTTCATATTTATTTAAAATATTAAAAATATCAGTACTTTTAATTTTCGTTGAGTATTTGTAATTTTATTTAGTATTTTACAGCATAACAATTATTATTTTTGTATTCTATTACATTAATTAGAAAATTTCCCTTCTTCGCATTCATATTCTTTATATTGCGATACCGCTAATAGTACAAAAAAGTAGCTAAACATTAAACAGGTATAAATACAATTCAGTTTTCAGTAGTTTACAAAGTGTAAGTAACTGAATAACTAAAAATGTAGAGAATTACTATTATCTATATTAGGTAAACTCATTAAAAAGCTTTAAAGTAATTCCTTGTAAACGCTACAAATTAATCAATTAGAATGGTGAATAATTTTAATTGGCAACTTTAAACAACATTAATAAGCTTATTTGGTTGTAATATCGAGGGATTTCAATAATCTAACGTTAATTATTTATTAGTAGTTATTAAGACCTTAATCTATAAATTTTATTCTCTTTTCAAATTCTCAAATTCTAAACAAATAATAAATCGAATGAAATAATGTTTCAATAATGTGATTTTCCTTCTTTAAACACCAAATCGGTTGCTGATTATAAAAATAGATGACGCGCGTGAAAATAATGAAGCATATTAAAAAACACTTACATCGTTTCTGTTTTCGAATCTGGCTTATACAGTATCCGTCATTTGTACATTTATACGCTTTATTATTACGCCTCGAAACTGTAGGTATAAATATTTTATTTACATAACACATTTTATATTTGTTCACTCGGTGCTTTTTGTATAACTTTTCAGAAATAAATCGCATTTTTTTTAATAAGAGCCTCTTACTTTAATTTTGATGTGATTTGAGTGAAAGTATTTTTTCACACCTGTTAGCTAGGTTCAAAATTTTTTCTGATTCAATGATTATAGAAGATGTAAGCAATTTATAAAATTTTATAACGTGTGGAAAATACGGAAAATATTTTATAATTCCTTTAATAACTTGAAGAAATATGTTAGTATACAAAACTGTGTAAGGATTAAAATTTCCTATTATAAAGATTTTGTTTCATATTTAAAAAACCCTTTTAGTTTTACTCAGTTATTATTTTATTGGACTTACTTCGTAACTTCATTTCTTAACCGAAATAGTTCAGTTTGGATCAAGATTGTTTATTAATTGCAAAGTAAAGATACAATCACAAAATCATTAGACATTAAGTGCACTGGTTAATTATAAAATATTCTTTTATAATAAATTTAGACTTATAAACCAATTATATACAAATATTATTGCAAGTTTGAAAAACACATTTTAACAAAGAGCATTAGTTTAATGAGAAATTAGCAAAACAAACGTAGCATTTTATTTATAAATGAGGTTAGTCTCGATTAAATACTTGAATTAATAGAACTATATCCCCTTAGAACTAACGAAATTATCTGATTTTTGTTTTATCTTTTAAACAAAATCGAATCAAAAGTTAACTATTCTAATAACAACGAGAAATTCTCGTATTTTTCATCCATTTAATTCGAATTTTCGCAAATGAATTCCCAATTCAACGGAATCGTGTAGTCCCATAAATCATACACTTCTGCTCTTTCTCTTTTTTTTCTTTTTTTTTACTCTCTCATTCGCGCACCTGTCCTTACCAAACGGCTTCTCTTAATTATCCGTTAAAAATTTTCTTGTCCTTTTTATAAGGTCTCGATCCTTTCCATTATTTTTTTATTCGATTGTTTTACCCTTTTACTCTTGTTCTCTCATCCATTATTATTATTAATTTGCTTATTATTATTTTACAAAATTAGTGATAAAAGCTTTTATCGCTAATTTAATATGAATGTTATTTATTATAATAATAATTTTAAATACAATGAAATTGTAGTGATTAAGACATTTTCATAAAAGTTATATATTATGTTATATGCAAATAATAGAACACAAAAAAATTAAATCAATTCGTAATTCATATTAAGTAATAAACATGTTTGGTTAAGATATTAAGGCATCACATATACATTTTAAGAAATAAAAAAGAAATGAAAAATTTGAGTTTGTAAATAAATAAAATACTTCAGGTAGTTGAGAACACAGAAATTCATTTAAAATAACGTATTTTTAAATAAAAACAGACAAATTAAAATTAATATTTTCTTACATGTGAGTGATCACATAATTTGTTGTGTATTTTTATCGTCGCTCACAACGAAAATGTAACGTTGTGTTTTCACAATAGTAAATGCGAAATAATATTGTCACCAATTTAACAAAGTTAATGGTAAATCATTCTGAAATAGCAGATGGATTAAACAATGTATTAAAATCACCATTATCTTCTAACACAAAGATGGATTCGATATCACAGCATGATAGATTAAATATCATACACGTAATATGCGAAGCTTTTACGAGGTAACCCTCTTCAAGGGACATGTGAAGTATCTAACATTCATGTTAAATATGAAGATGTAAGTAAATTAAATAAAATTGATTTTGAAGGTACTACAATTAAAAGAGATATTTATATACTAATGATAAATACATTGCATAAAGTAAGTTACATTTTTTTTATTCTTTGGAAATCCCTTTGGATTAATATCGCTGATAAAGAATTTATCTACATGTAGTAATTTAAAAAAATTATTTGTTGCTTAATTTTTTAGTTTTGTTTTTTGAGTTTTAACAATAATAAATTATTTTGAACTTTGAATATATAAAAATATCTTCAAACATTTTTTTTTTGTAACATATATATTAATATTGAAATTTGTATTAAAATAGTGAATAAAAAGTAATGCATAAAATTCATTTTATTCTATTTAAGATAGTAAAAAACACATTTATATTAGGTGATTTTGAAGACAATATTCTGATATTTAAAATAGTCTTTAATAAAATGGAAGCTGTTTAATAAAAATTACATGCGAAATATAAGTTGGACAATTTTGGATATAACTGTCAAATATAGGTACAGACAGTTATACAAAAAATAATTTTTCAGGATAGTAGTCATGGGATAAATTAAGTAACAGTAAAATTAAATAAAGCTACCTTACAATAGTGAAATGGTACAATGAGTGTAATAAAATGTATGATCCAAATAAACTTGACTACGTACTATTTGTGTTGTAAATATATATCATGATCACAATAAATAATATGCAAATAATTTTAGATCAGTTTGTGATAAAAAACTATTAATAATGTATAATAATAATAATAATAAGTCGTAATAAACAAAAGTTTAAATACATATGCATTAGTTATGTAGTTATTTCTTACTTATCTAAAGAAATATATCACTCATATCTAATTAAATTTGTATCAACAGAATTGTGATCTAAATAATCATTGAGTATCCTAGAAAAAACTTTGTAAAAATAAATAAAAAAAAAGTATCGCCAATCTTTCCTAAAAATCTATAATGCAATGGCGAGTTATATTTCTATAATTCAAATACGTAGAAAAGTTTAATAATTCCCTAGGCAAAGTATGAAATAAATTAATTATACAAACGAAACGATCTTCATGCACTTAGGTAAAAACAATGTTATAAAAGAAAAATATTTGTCAACAAAGTATTCTTGCTATAAGAATAATTCTTATAAATCTGTAGTAATCAAAACATGTTTTTAAAACAGAAGTATCAAAAGAATTCATTAATGAGGTCTGTATGACCATAGTCATCGATAAAGCGCCTATGTGTATAAGGATATATGTAGGAATAATTTTTAGTTAGAAAATTATGCATATTTTTCCAACATGTATGAGCGAGGTGCAATTCAATTCATGAGGCCTATTTCTTCGACCCTTTCAGTTCATTAATTTCAGAAATAAATTAGGTGTAATTTTAATTTTTTTTTATAAGTGTCAGTTTGTCAAAAAACGAACAAAAAATGCGAAATACATATGGTGAAATTTTTGATAAATACGTGTTGTATGGTTGAACTAATTTTTAATGATCTAATTTTAGAAGAATAAACATAAAATTATTATTTTAAGTCTAAATGTACATTTTTTATTTGACACAATTTTATGTAAAAATTATGGGTTTCTTAATAAAAACTTACTCTTATTTACTTTTTAAACGACTATGAAAGTTTACCCAAAAATATTTAATCAACATATTAATTAATTTTTGGCACAAACACTGATAAATTATAATAATGAATACTGTATATTTAAATATTAAACTGCTTGGAAACAATAAACAATTAATCAATTAATTGTCTAAAACAATTAATCTTTAGAAGTATTAGTACTGATTAATAATGACGTTAAAATTTTTTAATATATTTTTTCATATCTAGAAAAATAGATTTTTATTTGAATAATTAAAAACATTTATTGTATTTTTTTATGTTACTAATAATTAAAAATATTTTGAATTGCTGATTATATTATACGAATGTGAATGAAACATTGATTATTAATCACAACTATAAATACCATTGCATAAATTTAATAGTAAACTAAATATAAAAAAAATAAAATCCCCAGTTTATAATTGGTCGAGAATATACCGTTTTTATAGGGATTAGTTATTGATTTTGCCTAAACAATATGAGCAGAACTGTATGAGTAAACGTCACAGAACTAACAATTTATTGAAATAGTAAGTATTACTAAACTATAAAACATTATAATTAGGGTGATTTCCAATAGGAAGCAGTACCGATACAGTCTCATTAATATATACTATGAATCATGTTAAGACAGATGAATTCTTGTGGGTATGTGGATCACTAAATGAACAGAAATATCTCCATTACACAAATCAATTTGATAGGGTAGCATGAATATTACGTGTGACGGATCTATAAATAAATTAATGTACCAATTTTTTATTTTCACAAACAAAATGAAGTTTTTAAAACAAATAATACATGAACAGATCAGTTTTATTATACATTAAATATCCTAAATAAATATTAATTATAAACAATAAATATTAATTATAATCCTGTAAATAATAATAAAGTATCCTATCCTGTAAAAATAATAAGAGGAGCTATACAACTATAATTTAATTTCGAAATAGTAACGATTTTAGTGTCACTTAAATAAATTGAATAATTTCTATATTAATGATTAATATTATTTTATGTATAAGATTACTCAAGTGAAATAATGAATCTCGTAACTTAACTAAACTTAGTTATTGTTTAGCTTAATTATTTTGTAATAAGAATTATCCAACTTATACATAGTGCAAAGCATTGAAGTCACTTATATTTTCCTGACTTCCAAACGCGAAAATTCGCAAGAAGAAAAGCCTGAAAATAAGAAGGTTAGAGTGAATTAAATTTTCAATCGAGTGCTTAAGCTTCGGATGCACAATTTTCACATTTTTTTAGAAAAACACATTGGCTATATAATCATTACCTAATTCTAGTCAATTAGCTTCGTTGAAAAATGTTGAATCCGAGCTTCTTAGCTTTATCGGAGTATAATCAATGCTCATATTAACGTTATCAAAGTCTTCTAAGAGCCACGATAGGCTTGATATATATATACAAAATTCTTATTTTAGAAGTCAATAAATTTCAAAATGTTTTCTTTAATTATTTTCTTTACAAATTATCACGAATGGCGATTGAAGTCTTAACAAGTACATACAAAAATTAAATTAAGCGTTAAAATAAAAATATTCACATTAAGTGTCTAATTCATATAAATTCTTAGATTCTTTTCAGTTCCAGAATAACTTTTGCATTTAAAAAAATTGAATTGCTTTTAAATCATTAATAAGATTTTATATTAACAAAAAAATCACCTCCATATATGTAAATAAGGTAACTATCAAAAAATTATTTAATTAAAAGTAATGTTTTGTTCCTTCCCCACACCTTCTCTCCTTATGGGTTGCATGATCGTGTTGATGGTAGAGTGGCTTAAGAGCAAATGAGAATGGACCTTGTGATGAATGCGCCGTTTTTATAATAGCGAATGTTAAAGCACCATATAAACGGGTCTCACCATGAATACAGTGATCCCCCTTAACTGGGGGCTTCCATATGGATTGAAGTATGAATGAAGTATGGGAGAAGGGCGATGGAACCCTAATGAACCAGGTGGACTGAGACCTCGGCCCATTCGTCCGACTTATCCGAGTGGTCCGTTGGTGCCCATTGGAGAAGCAAAGGCAGCTTCTTGCTTCCGCATCGAAGAAGCAGCCAACCATTGCGCTAGGTAAGAGAAGCAATGATTGATTCATGCAACCCAAAAACCCAAGGTGTGTATAACCATGCCCAGGGAACTAGTTGGCCACGGGATACTGGTGGTCATAAACGGTTCCTCGAAGGAACCGGGTGGAATCTTCGAGTATTTAACCTTACCACCACATACAGATCTCTATGGTGGTGGACTTAATACTTCCCTAGCTGCACGTGGGACAAAAAATGGAAACATCTCTAATTAAAAAAAATGAGAAGGAAGGTACGGGACCAAGTAGCGCACAAGGTGCGGAGGGATAGGAGTCCCAATGCCCCAGGGCTCCATGGACCCGATAAAGGAAACAAAGTTCGCCCCTGAGGTGTTGGAGTTCACGACTCCAGGGTGAGGGGATGGGGACCACGTCGTTCGAGGGGGAATGGAGAGCTCAATGTAGGAGTAGGTGTGGGGCTACCCAGAGGAAGTTGGCTAAAGAGCGTAAAGCTCTGGAGGCCGTCCACTCGGATGTCTCTGCGACCCCTGCAGGAACGGTATCAATACCTACAACGCAGGAACAAAAGAGAAGAGCTGGAGAGAACTCCTCCGGTTGAGCCGTGCAAGTTGAAGAGACGTGATGGTAGCTCTGAGCAAGCCCGCACCCAACGGTACGGAACAGGCTTGGAGCAGCACCGTGTCGGGTGCGGACAGGTTGAATCCTTTGACTACGGTCATAACAAGGGAAAGTTACCCTAAGGAAGCCATCAGTACGGAAATGTTTTATCATTTCCGTGAATTTCTGAATTCTGGCGGTACTTGCTCTGGATGGCAAGATGGATCTGGCCCCATCTTTGAGTCGACATACGGAAAGCAGGAAGCCATAATAGTGGTACCCTCTGACCAGGTAGCAAGGAAGTGGCTGTTAAAGGCTGTGCTCATGTTAGACATTTCAATGGGGCAAGAATGGAAGTTGCTATAAGCCAGGGTAAAGATGATCGCTAGGGTTGTTGACTATAAAGGCAGCCCGGCAGTCTTTCTCAAGGGTATGGAGTTTATGCATCCTACCCTTAGGGCCAAGACTAGCGCTTGGAGGATAGTTAGGGCCCAAGAGAGTAAGGAGGAGGTGGCTGACGCGAGAGAAAAAGGTCTTTTTGTGATGACCATTTCTGAGTCGCACGTCGAGGCCTTGATGGCCCTCGGGGATAAGCCATACTTTGGGTGCCTGAGGATGCACCTGAAGCCCCAAAAGAGGTTAGGGGGTCGTAAACGAGAAGAAGGGGAGTCGGCGGATAGCTAGAATGGCTCCATCGACAGTCATAATTTCTCTAATTAACCTGCACCATAGTAAAGGCTCCTTTGCGTTACTACAGAGGGGTTTGACTAGGATGCGCACACAGGGGTGGTGCTCCTCCAAGAACCTCGGGTAGTTAAAGGTGTTATTCGGGAGCTTGGAGGGTTTACTTTTTTTAGGAACACCAGTAATATGACACCAAGGGCCTGCGTAGTACTCAAAGGGGTCAGGTGGCGGTGATGACTCGGGAGGAAGGAATCGGGAGGCTAATTTTAACTTCAGCCTACTTTCCTTTTAACAGTAAGGAACCCTTTTCCGGAGGTCCTATATTTGGTGGTATCCTTTCAAGGTAAAATCATTTCAGTTATACTGGGGTGCGATGCCAATTCACACCACAGAGTGTGGGGAAGCACCGACACTAACGTGAAGGATGTCCAATTATTGGAATACCTCGCCGGCACCGAACTCGACATTATTAACGAGGAATACAAGCCCACATTCAGAAATGCGATCAGGGAGAAGGTATTAGACCTGATGCTATCATCTTCAAGCATTACGTACATGGTCAGGTAGTAGCAAGTCAGTCAGCCGGAACGCCGAATGAAATTTATTTGCTTCGATGGCTATCAGATTTGCCAGGAAAATATTTTCAAACCATCGTGTTTCTCGGTAGCCCCTTCACGTGAGCTTACTGAGATGCGTAGTAAGGTAGAGGGGCGTACTGGTTTTTGGCCTATCCCAGTTTGCCAGATTTGAATCCGTATGAAACGAATAAAACGTAAGAAAAACAAATTTATTTAAGGTTTCAATAAATAACAGCCTTTAATAGGCATCGGTATCAAGGATAGGTACTCTATAGTTTGTTCGCTTTGTCTGAGGTGCCAGGGGGAAGACGTCTGTTCCTGACGACTCTCAGTTATGCTCCGACTGCGTTGTCGCGATACTGCCAGGATGCTTCGACCATCTCTACCTCAACATTCATGGAATTCATAACCTCAAAATTCAACGATGGCTGTTCTACGTTACAGGTTAGACAGGGGGCTAGATCGCTAATTATATAGTCCCTTCGCTTGCTCAACGGAGTTTCGGTCATTCTCGGGATATCACCGCGAACCCGAAAATTTTTTCTCATGGTAATATACCCTCATATCAACATTAGAAATCACTTTGAACTTTTTTAAAGTTACTCTCATTAGCCACAAGCTAGGAGCACGAGCTATGAGTTTCACGAATTTTTGACAAAGAGAGTCGCGCTCGTTTCGTCAAGTCTTTATGTTCTGATTGGTCAATTCTATTTGCCAGTTCTACAGAAATTTGCTGAAAAAGGCCTGAAATAAAACAAATATATTTAAAAAATCTAATGATGGTAAATATTTTACTGGCGAATAATTATATTATATTATGAGTGATTTTCTTTCGCGGACATGCCATGGTCTGTTCCTCTACCATTTCCATTGGTGTCAACTACGATAAAAATATTTCTTTTGCCACTCAAAATGCGCATGACATTCCTTGGCTTTTGCTAATATATTTTTTAACAACAGTAACATTTGTTTATCATAAAGATTACATTCTATCTCTCTACTTTGATTTCCTTCTCTTGCCAGGATGTGGAAGCTCTATCTCTAGATTCGTTAAGGCAGGGATAAATTCAGTGGCTTCTGAAACTACAGTGTAATACGAAAACTGCTACTTGGGAAAGTATCGATCACACATCTTTTAGTTTATCCCTGGATACTATGCAATTATTGTCTTCAGAATTCAATTCATCATTTCTACCTATTGCATTACGGGTGTAGGGGGATTTCAACGATACTCTATTTTGGCCTCGGCGACAGTTTTTGAAAATTTTGACCAATAAACTGTCGGCCATTGTCGCTCACTTCTGTATGGAGGATCGTAAAATTATTTCGCCACTGCCTGGCTCAAAGCTGACGGAGTTATCTCTATCTACTTTGTAAACTGATCTTGTATAACAAGTGGCCAAGTATGCAGCATGGATGACTTTGGTTCAGGTCCCACTGAGTCGAGCGAGACCATCTGGCGGACGTAACCTCTGTTCAGCACCTTTTATAATTGGCATGAGTCGCATGAGCTGACATATCAGCGATCTTCCTGTTTTATGCCAGGCCATCTACATTAGTGAGCAATAGGAGAAGTCGTTTTAGTTAACCCTATTATTCCCTCAGTTTCATCGTAGTGATTGAAGCGTGAAATTCAAGTCAGAGGGAAAGTAAAAATTACCTTCGCTTCCCTAAATGTCAATTTCCCTTTAAAATGCGACAGAAAGACATTTTGTTTCGATTGGTACGGAGAAAATGTTTCTAAACACTTCTGCTTGGCTTAGTCATGTTGATGGTTGCGAGCGCCTTAGCATTCTATAGTTGTCTGGAAGAGAGCGCTGGCCAAAGTATTTTCCTTATCTGATCGATATTGTACCACGAAATCTCACTATACAAATTCAATTACACAGTGCACCAGTCTGCTAGAAGGATTTTTATGTTTTGCCGCAACGACTTAAGGTCTGATTGTTTATAATGAGGGTGAAATAGTATCCTTGTAAATAATCCAGATGCCCCATTTCACCGCCAGACATTCCTTTTACATAGCAGAATAATTTTTCTCGGATGGTTGCAAAGCTTTGGTTACTGGCATTCGTTTGTAATGTTAAGGGAACTTTAAAATCTAGGGTTTATCACAGGAGCATCATACAATATAAAGTTGATTTTCTTGAAGCCTTACTGCTGGTCTTCCTCCAAACTCTACTTTCTCCTATTCTGTATGAGATCCTTTAATAGGCTAACAATTGAAAAAATATTCAATACTAACCTATCAAGAAATGAGCCCATTGAATTGCCTAAGAGTCGTAGAGTGGTAAGGGGGCACAGCTTCTGAATAGCCCATCTTTGATTAAGATCAGTATGTACACCTCTCTTGTCCACTAAGTGCCCTAGGTAGATGATTTGCCTTCGATTAAAGTGACTCTGCTCCCAGTTTGGTTTTAAATGTGCTTTAAAAAATGGTTGTAAAATTGTTCAATAAGGCTTCTGTCACCACTTGCTTGAGCATGCTGTGAACTACTTGGTGGATTATATGTTACATCGGAGGATTTTGCGAGCGATACCTTTTAAACGTGGTCCTTTCCTTGGCATGAACCTGTCACTTTATAACCTTCGTGAAGATGCAGGTGCTTTGTCTGTAAGCCTGGTGAAGGTGATTTCAGCGATCTTCCTTCCACTATACACCTAAACAAAATTCGAAAATTGCTTTTTAAAGTTTAATTTAATTGAATTTATTATAGAGCGCAACAAGAATCAATAGCATAACACTGTCTCGATCTAAGCAATGCACCGGTTTATAAAAGGTTTTATAAAAATAAAGAAATAGGAACGAAAAAAAAAACGAAGAAAAGAGAGAAAAAATTTTATTTTAATTTGGAATACTCCAGCAAGGTAGATTGCTTACGTTCGAGATCGGTCGATGGCCGGCCCTTCCTCTAAACTAGAAAAGTCTGTGCAGAGAAGATTTGTCGAATACTCTTCGTCAGTATAGTCTTCGTAAATAGTTTAAGTGTGCCTAGGATTATATTATTACTAGAAATTTCGCTATTCCAGTTTTCCCTTTTTAGCATCGCTAATGTTTTTTTGGTACATTTTTTTGGCCTTGTTGCCAGTCCACAATCACTCTGTACCGGGTTTCTTGGAATGTTAGAGTAAGGTCAGGGTATCCTGTCTTATTCTGTTCAATCTATCCTTGACCAATATACCTCGCACCTTCTCAGAGCCAGTTTAGATCGGCAATTCCCCTCATAGATTTAGACGAGGCTTAGCAGTCTTTTGCTTCCCTTTCCAGAATTCAAATTTCCCTTTTTCATTTAGAAAGCTCCGTAAGGAGGTCCTACCTTCTTGTACATACTAATTTAGTCTGTGTATACATGGTTTGTCACCATAATTGGTAGATACTTCTTAGGTACCCCGATCTTTTATGCTATCAGAGCATGATCAGATATAGATAGCTTATCGCTGATCATATACGCAAGTTTCCAAGCTGACAGTGTAAGATTTATTACCTCTTCTCTGACTGCATTGCTAAAGATGGGAGTGTCTCACGCATTTACAATGACAAGCTATGTATCAATAAGGTACTTCAGAACTTGTGTACCTGTAATATTTATATCAGTGCCTTCCCACATCATATAGTAAGCATTAGCATCGCATCCAAATACTAACAGTAGTTTGTAACTATTACAAAATTACACTAACCTTCGGACCTTCAAAGTAGGTTTCCCCTTGGTATCAAACAGGAGGTAAGCTGATACGCGCTCAATATCGGATTTGCGAAACAGTATTTCGTAACGTTTCCGATCCCATCTATCACGGACTCATCGCATGTTCCGGATTAATCCAGATGAATCGCTAATTATATCTCATTCAAATCGCAAATTCTAATCTACGCGTATCTCAAATTTTACGCTTATTCTTTAACCCTTCGTAGCTTAATTCATGGCATGTTCTAACCTTTTTAAACCCTCCTAAAATTTTACCCTTTTAAGGTGGTTTTATCTTTAGATGTTTTATCTTCTGTAATTTAATTTAAATTGACTATAGACTGAATTTATGTAAAAAATTTATATTTCATTCACTGAGGAAAGTAACAATTTTAATTTAATAACTTAATTATAATGATTATTTTTATTTAATATAAAATTGTTTATGTAAACTGAACATATTGTAAAACATTCTTGTAAATCTTTTATTATAATTGTATAAAAAAAAAACTTTTTTGGTTTGTAATACAAGTTTTATTCATTAAAAATAAAAACCACATATTTCTTGTATGATTTACAACTAAATAATAAAAAATAATATGCATTTTACATTTCAGTTTGAAAAATTTTAATAATACACTTTTTTTTTTACAAAAATAGCATTTTACAAAATACCATACAATTACCAAGAGTTTTAAACTCGTAAACTATTTTTTGCATATATTTAATAATTTTTTGATATATCAATGCACATAACAGGAACAATTATTTACAGTTACTCTACAAGTATATACATATTATACAAATTAGAATTCTTAAATTTTGAACTTTATATTTTGTATATTTAAAGTCTTCTGAAATAATCAAGAACCATTATAACCATTAAATAATCATTAACCATTATAATGAAAATATTATTTATTTAAAATTTATTATATATTTCTTTGCTTTATTTTATTAAATGTATGATATTATTTTATAATTAATTTAATTTAATTTGTAATTTTTTACTCACTAACTTTTTATTTTCGTTTAATATGTCAAAAAATATAGATAAAATATGCGCTGAGATAAATTTATTAAATTTTTCATATGGTTCATAAAGAAATTCATTATGATTATGATGAAAAACTTAGAATCTTTCAAACAATGAAGAGATTTATGATTATAAATGCAACTTACTTTTCATATGCAATTATGTATCTTTTTATGATTGATTTTACGACCTTTTAATGTCTGATTTTATATATATTTTAGATTTCAGCTTTTTCATCTATTCATTTTCATTTAATATGAAAATATAATTTTTATTCTATTATTATTTTCAAGTAAACATTCTATGTATTATTTTAAAAATAACCAATGAAATTACAATAGATATGTTAGTTAATTTTTAAAGATTAGATTGTACATGTATTTTATATTATTATTTTTAAACAAAATTTTGAATCATTGTGCTTTTAATGTCCTATAAATATTATTAAAAATGTAGAATCTCTAATAATAAAGTTTCTTTACCAGAAGAAGTTAATATTAAAATATCTTAAAGTAATTTTTTTATACTTTTATACACATGTAATAAAAAATTATTTCTTATATGAAACTTCTATTTTAGAGATATAATAAATTTAAATTAATTAAATTAAAATTTCATACAATTTTGAAATAATAAAAAATTATTGTAAATGGAATATATTATGTAAAAACGAAAGTATAATCCTAAAATAAATTGTTTATATGAAAAAATTGTAGTATTAAAACTTCGAATAATAATTTATATATTACAGAGCATAATTGTATTAAAAACCCATGTATTAAATATAACATTGCACAATTTATCATTCAATATTGTATATATTTGATAGATTGTTAAAAAAAATATATAAATATTATTTTTATCTGGGGCTATTATTTTACAATTACTTCTAGTGTAGCATTTGTGTAGCTTTCAATTTACATGCATAATAATGTCCATTGTCGTTTCAAAACAAAATCACAACAATAAATAATTTAATTTCATAACTTGAAATCATTGATAATAAAATATTTGTAAAAAATTATATTCAATAGAAATTTAAAAATACAAATGAATTTTTAAGTGCAGTAAGATCATTAAGGATAATCAATTTTCATGCCTATAAAAAAATATGAATTTTTAAAGCAATGCACTGAGTCATTAAAATTTCTAGTTTCGCAATCAATTCTAAACTATAAAAAAATAATCTTATTGCAGTGAAAAAAAGCTAATATTATTTTAAAAAGGAATAAAATTATGGAAGAAACACGTGTGTCGTACAACTTTATGACAACTCACGGATAATAATAAAAAAGGATTGCTACTCGCCTTCCTTCAGTGCTGCATCTTGCAACATATGAATATTTACGTTCATTAGAGCGCGGACCATTAATCTGAGGAGTAATTGGCTGTTCTAGCGCAGCTGATCGAATTCTTCGAGCAATTACTACATTTGTATCGTCAACCGTATAAAAATGAAAGCAATCTTGCATTTTTGTGTATAAAATCTGAATAACGTTCATGTCGCTGTTCTGTTTATTCAGATGAATTTGATTAATTTAATTATCTACAGAGGTTTTATGCTTATATTTGAATAAGAAATACTTAATATTAATTGCAAGTGGATATTTTAACTAAAACTTTTAATGAATAAAAAAAATTAGTTAAAAAGAAATGAGTGGAAATAATTATAATGTCTGTAATTGTACAATTAGTTTGACAAGCACATTATATTCACTACTATCTGAGGCAACCCAATTTACTTGCGTATATAATGTAAAGATAGTTTTTACTCGCAGATTGTATTATTTATTACAGAAAATATTTTTTTAAATTACTAATCTTTAACTACTCTAAATTTACTTTTGACATTACATTAAATATAATACATGTTGCATCTATAAAAATTTGCTAATTTTATAAAATATATATTTTTTTATACCATGTGCAAATTTTAAGATTTTTTTTTTATTAAATCATGTACAATTTTTTTTATTAGAATGTTTTGAATGTTAAAATTATCACCTGATTATTTCTGTGACCTTTAGATATTTTATTTCAATTTATTTAGTATAAGCTTTTGTAAGTAGAATTTCGACCTCATACTTAATATTATTACTTGATTATTAGTTTGTGATGACCTATACTCGTGCTTCGTATACCTCCTATCCGAGTGGTTTATACATAATTTATTTTGCGTTAATATTTTCTATCTCTCGGGGCGGAGAGATGTGGAGTAACGAGAGGAGACCACGAAAATCGTCCCATGACGGGATCAGTGGTGGAAGTCGATAAAAGCGCGACCCGCGTTCTGAACTGGGAGCCAAGGATTCGCTTCTTTGCCTCTACCAGCACGTCTGACCGCCGACCAAGCTGAATTTTATGTCAGTCGTCGCCGAACAAAAATTGGTATTTGCAAATAGAATATTTAAAGCAATTACCAATTAAAAAATGGCGTAACCCTGGGCCAGTAGAAGTCAGAAAGACCGCTCCGTTCTTAAAGAGCGAGGCAACGAAGCTACAAATTCCAGCTCCAGGAACTGCGAGGGGCTGTCAGAAAGGAGCACCTATACACATTGTCTTTTATATAAACTGTATCGCCGCGTGAATATATTTTTTTCTAGTTCTCCGACTTCATGAGATCCGGGGAATAGCGCGAAATTTTTATTTTTATTAAAAACCGCCCATCGATTGATGCCGAATCCAACTCATGTGTCGATGCGCTACTTCACCCTTCGCTTCACTAAGATCGCGTAAGCCGTCAAACTAGACAATTATAATCGTGTCGCAAATAACAGCGGATAGGTATTTCAAATAAATTGTTATATTTTTTCTCTTCCTTTTTCTATCACTCTGCCAGAAATTAAATTAATAAACGAATTTTTTTAAATATATTTTTCTATTTCGAAACTTTGAAAAACAATTTTTTTATTAAAAAATATCACCAATGGTTCAATTGGTGATCATTTTGCCGGATCTCCTTTAATGTGCATTTTCTAATCAGTACCCGTAATATATGGCGTAAAATTTATCTGAAATATTCAAAATAACAAAATTAATAATTTACATAGGTTTTTTTCCATATAACTATATAATCTGAAAATAGAAGAGTAGCCCTTTAAATTAATTTGTTTATTTTTTAGATGGATCTGGAATTATAGAATTGACCTTAAACATTACTCCCGAATCTTCATAATTTGAGGAGCACGAGTCTTTTTATCATTGTTCAATTATTATTACTTATGGTACATGAAAAGTAATTTGTTTCAATAAAAATCATAGCAGCTTACTGTCAGTAACTCTGCTCATGGCGACTCATGTCTAAGTCTCCGTCATCCGATGAAGCATATGTAAAGTTATTATTGTGAAATCTACGCTTTACGGTTTCGAGATTATCCACCTTTCAGGTAGTTTGACATATCTTCATGCACTCAACAAAATAAAAAGTGAAACTAAATGACCTTATTAGTAAATCATAAATATATTTTAAATCGAGGGATAGAGTGTGCACAATCGTCTGCCTGAGCGCTGGTATGTATTTACTTAGCGCTCGGTCACTAAAATGGCACTACTTTCAAAAATAAGTAGAATTAGCCTTTAAAATTTTCAACATATATTATTAAATAATTTTAGAATAGGTTTCGATTTCGATTATTCGATCGATTTTTTTAGCTTCAGCCTCTCTCTTCTAAAATGTAAAAAGCTTTAAAGTTAAAAATTTATTTCAGATATATTATTCAATTAAATTATTAATTTAAGCCAATTAAAAAAGTTTTAATGTATATTAAATTTATTTAGAGCTTTACAATCAGAGTTCATGAAAAATTAAAATTTTTGATAAATTAATATTGTAATTTTAAAAATAAATAAAAATTTGCATCAAAACTTTATTATTATTTTTTAAATTTCTACAAAATGGGATCTTCAACACCACAACGAAAAAACTTTACTTAAAATTACTTTTCGTAATATATTTCAATTTTTATAATCAATCGTTAATATCTTTTATTATATGTAAGGTTAAATTTATTTGTATATTTTTTTAATCATGTGCAGGTAAAATTTTTAAATATAATATATTTATAAAAAAGATTTCATTTACATATAAAAGTGTACATGTAATTCTTTTAAAAGATAAATGTGATAAATATAAAATTCCTATGTTCAGAATAACAAAATGGTAATACATGATAATGATCTACCATTTATGTATTTAAGTACTATTTCTCTATCTATTTTTACGTATTTTATACATTAAATAATATTTTTTAAAAATATTATTATTGTGAAGAAGAGGAGCCTATATTTAGAAACTATAAAATATTTCTTACTAAAAATTTATCTGGAATTTTTTTAGATTTATTAAAAATTATAGAAATTGACATTCTTTTTTTAGAATGATCTTTTGGCTTGATTTATGGAACTCGGTATAAAACGGAGTAATGAGGAAATTATTTTCTTGTTTAGTTATGTTAATTGAAAGGTTTGGACGTGAGAATCTGGAATTAAATTATCGATAAAAAAATTGTTATTTAAGTTTGAATATAAATTTTAATTATATATCTTAAAACATTGAATACACAAATTTAGGGTAAATAAAACCTTTATTCTATGATTAAATATTATATACAACACATGAAACTGTGAATTACTATGATTCATATAATATATTTAAACCCCATCACAAACTTAATAACTACGGTAAACTAATACATTTGGGAGTGATTTAGTCATTTTCTTCTACCCCTTGGCCACCAAGCGCAATGTCTAAATAGGGCACGTTAGAGTAGAGATAGTTTTAAGTCTACATATTTGTGAAACTCCCTCCCAATATAATGGAGACTTTTTAGTCTGGGGCGATTAAGACTATCTTCGATACTCTGCTCCAGGCGACGTTCATCCGGATATCGAGGTAGCAAGAATTTCCCGAATTGTTCAACATGAGCTATTCTGTATTAACAGGTATGGTGTACTCCAGCCCGTATGGAAGGACCCGCATCTTTATGTGGACTTACATTTGGTCCAACACCTTCTGGATATTTATTGAAAGTTCCTGACTAAATTAACATTTGTTAATTCGAATGAATTTTACAAATGGTATGAACGGTATGGTAAGCAGTTTTATGGTGCTATAAATTTGCAAGTTAAGAAAGTCTGGAACTTTTAATTCTCTCCCAATATTTAAGAATGCTGGTGTGACTCCTGTAGCGAATAATTGCGAAATATTATTGGTAAAAGCTAGCTCAAGGAGAAATTTGTCTTATAATTTATAATCTTTTTCTACATGCTTTGCGATAATCACACAGGCTCTTCTTTAGACTAGATCACAGTTTGAAGCATGTGACGGTGTCTGATAGTGTTTAATGACATATTTTAATTAATTTAATTTACGGACTGATTTTTATTATAAGCATTACATATTATATTTATTAAGTATCGATGGAATTATTATTTTTTAATTTTTATTAATAGTAACATTATTAGTCTCAACCTTATGCAAACTAAATTAATTTAAAAAAATTTCTTATTATCCTTGTGACGAGCCCAGCCGTTCTTCCGCAACCCTTGCCTCCAAGTGTCGCATATGCTATGATCAGTACACAATAAGTCTGCCAAATTACAGTTTGGAGCAGTGAGGTTGAGCGACGGTGAATTTCTGTAACAATAATTAATTAAACAATATTTGTTTATACAGATTAAATTTTTTTAGATTTTTCCAAGGAAGAAAGAGGAAACAATTTATCCATCTGTAAATCATTATAAAGAATTAATAGATAAGTAAAATACAAATACTATGTTTGCATTAATTGAGTTCAATATTTTTAATAATTAATGTTACCCAAGTCATTACTTGAGAGTGAGCCAAATAGCTATTAACAATGATATTGGGCATTTCCAAGTAATTGCGCAATTCCCTGAATATTAGCAATCAACTGAAGCATCATTCTTTTAATGAAACCCATGCTTTTTACACCTATGCATCGGCTGGACTCGATTTATCGTCCTCATTACCACGGTGTATTGTATTGTCCTGCAATTTATGCACGTATCATACATATGAATTATTCGAAATTATAAATCAAACTGTGGCGTATAATGCTTCTACGCCCGTATACATAACCAAGATAGTCCGGATAATATTAAAGTACTTTCAAAATCTCATAAGACTGTTTTAAGTTTGCGCTAAATATGAAGTGACATCGATTTTTAACATAGTTGTCTCTAGAAATCGATAATTCGTTTACTGATCTTGAGGACGACATAGATCACAATTGAGTGGGACATTGATGTCCACGTTAAATGACAGTTTCGAGAAACCTAGAGCAAGCGAATTTCCATCAACTAATTTTCGATATTTCTTGTTTGTCAATTAGAAGGTGCTTAATTAGGGACATCAAAATTTTTAACATAAGAAACAAATGTGTTAGCAAATCCTTAAATTTTTTAAATATTTTGGATTTAACTTTAAATTGTTCAATATTTAACGTTAGTATCAATAAAGTAAATACCAAGTTTAAACAAATGCGTTGAATTTGATAATATTTTAGCTAACAGACGATATTTATATAAATAAATGTAAATAGTATGTATATGAAGATTTATTTGCTATGTCACAAACTTCTATAAATTTCATTTATAGCGTTAAAGTAACGGTCTGTATAATCTAAAGAATTATTTTGCAAGAACATTAGCAAAAGTATCCAATTTTATAAAAAAAAAACCAATAAAATTATTAATCTACGTACTCTTTGAGCTCGAGAAATTTCAATTCGTTGTATTTATTTAAAGCCATAATTATTCATAGGCTAACCAGAAATTTATATAAGTTTTTCTGTACGTAAAAAACTAAAAATATATTTTGTCTTGATTCTTACAAAGTGTCATAAATATTATATAATGCAATCGCTTATCAGAACCTTTCCCACTATTTTTCTTGCTTTATATACGTAAACTAAGTTGCATATTCTCTTTTATTCTGTTGAGATTTTTCGCTGTTGAGTGAGTCAACCGAAGGTCATGCAATATTTTTAGAAATAAATTTCCCGTTAATAGTAGTATCTTCGATATCTATAAGAGTCGTAATGATGATGGGTGAAAAGCTTATAAACGTTGTGGAAAAATATAAATTTGTTCTTAGATATAAGAGAAAGTTGAGTATTCTTCTTCTGGGATTCTTTGTTCTAAATAAATGTAACGACTAAAACTGCTCTTTGGTGTATAAATTAATAAATAAAAGAATTCTATGATGCTTTATTTTATATTTGTAAACTATTACAATAAATAACTCAATCAAATGTTTGACAAAATCTTCGCTTAGGCATTCCTCTTTAAAATAAACATTAATTTCGATAAGGTATTTTTAATTAAAAGACGAAATTTATAAGATTAAATATTTAAAACAGAATAAATTCATTATCAAAATTTCAATTTCAATTTTTTTTTTCCCTCTTGTTAGATTGGAAAGATGAAAATTAAAATTTAGTAAATATAAATTTTACTTAACTCAACAAGATAATTGCTTACCCATATTTGTATAATAGTGTTAAATTATTTAAATTTAACTAAGTAAGATAATAATAAAAATTAATTTATAAATACTGAAATATTATGTTGATTATGTTTTATTTATTCTAAACAAATTATTTATTGTAGATTCAATAACCTAAGCTCATAGTAAATATGTGAAGAACTTTGTAAAACATTCAATTAAATAAATCCTTTTTGGATCAAAAATATTTATATATGCAAATACATATTCATATGCAAGAGCATGTTTTAAATATTTAAATTTTTCTACGTTTAAAATATATATTTGCTATAAAAATATCATATGCAACTTTTGAAAAATTAAGAACATGTAAAGGTGGATTTCCGTCTTGGCGATCTGCGGTCACGGTTGCGAAGATGAATTTCTGTTACTTTTCTTATCGGAGATAGTGCACTTTTATTGGTTTGTATGCAGTACACAAGTGAAAGAGAAAGAAGAGAAGTTTTGATTAAGAGAAAAAAAAGGAGATTGTAGTTCGTCGCTCGTTGCTAAGTGAACTTCCGTTTTATTAACGAGCCTTTTGAAGCTTTAAATTGGGCGGAAGCTGTTTTTTCGAAAAAATATCAATATCCTGAGCAAGTACTTCTTTTTCCTCAGATATGTCAGTTACAATACAAACAAGTTTTCTACAAACAACAGTTACATACAATATAATAAAAAAACATTATTAAGAATAATTATATGCATATCACCTGCTAATTAACTATACTTTTTAAAGTCAATATTATAAAAAATAAAAGAAAAAACTTTTGAATTGGCATACTTTTTTAAAGCATTTATTATGCATTGGTGCACTGTGCCTTTTATCAAAGAAGCGCTAATTTTATTAACACGAGCTATAATATTTTTCAGAACGTGTCCCTTATAATTTATATGACATGTGTCTGGTTTCCATGAAATATCGTTTTATGCTTATTGCCTTGCGTATTTCGAACACTCGATCCCAATGAAATCGATCAATTTCGTAACGATATATTCATTTCTACGAACTCGAACCGAAACAAATACTAAAGGCAGGAAATCGATACGGTACTACGGTATTACTAAAATCATATAACATTCGAGCAATGTATAAATGTTAAAATTACATTTTCAGATTTTCAAAATTAAATAGGATCAATATTTCAATGAATTAAGAACCAATTTAATATAGCGAGTGTAAATAGAATTAAATTTTTTTTAAAATATATATTTAGTGAAATCGATACATGGGTACATATACAAAAATAGTATTAAACATTAATATTTATATATTACATTAATATTAATTGCATAAGAATGTGATAAAGAGTTTTTCAGCACATTTTTGAAAATATTTAGTATTGTATTATCCTACGTTTTCTGTACGACACTCATCTTCTTTTTCTCACTGTTTCCGTAACGTAAAAATACATTTTTTAAATTTATCACCCAAAACGCAGTTTTTAATTTGATTGAAATTTTATAAAATTATATCTATCTAAAATACATTTGTTCATATATTATATATATCAAAACATATAATAATTATTTTAAATTATAATTAAAAATGTGAATAAATATTGTATACATATTTAATAAAGTATCAAAAATTTTTTCAAATATTTTTATGCATATTAAAAAGTTTTTAAATTTTTCTTTTATTTAATATTAACAATTTATATCATAAAAAAGGATATTAATGAAAAAAAAACATAAAAATGGTAAAAATTTATTTAGAAAGCAATAGATGTAAAAATTAGATTTAATGTCATTTTAGAAAAGGTTATTGTTTTTATTATATATTTTGTCACTTAGAATAAAATTATGAATTAAAATAAATGAATTACTTAATTATACCTCAGTATATTTAAAAACATTTATATTTCACAAGAAAAATGTTTAGTGCGTTACTATTATTTATTTAATTGTTTTTCTATACATGTATAATTATGCACATATTGTTATGCAATACATTAGAGAATATATATTTCGATATATAAATTCAAACTACATTAATTTCATGTTCATTTATTTTCTTCTTCAAAAATCATGTTTAAATGTAGCTTACATTGAACTTTCTTTCTACCTTTAAATTGAAAAATACAATATTTCTTGGAACACATATAAGTTTATGCGAATGCACGAATGTAAAAGTGTTTATTGTTTAAAAAATATTTAATCCGAATGTAAATATCTACTTATGCGATAAAATTATAAGAGGATATTAAAATCAATTTTCGGGTTTTAAGTAAGTTTCTCTTTTTTGCATCTAAGTTAATATACTAAAAATTAATAGTAAATCTATTTATGGTTATACAGCTTTTTTTTAAATAGCGAAGATATGAATACTCGTTATCATTCATTAAATGACTAACGTTATAAACATGTAACGTTTATACATAAATTTAGAATCTAGACATTTCTAAAAAGAAATTTTATGTCTGTAAAATTTTACAGATATAAAATAAGAATTTGATTTTAATTAATTGGATATCTCTATCTAATCAATTAAAAAATTTTCATTGCTAAAAAAAATGTTTTTGTAGTTTCTAATTTTTAAAGTTTACAAATTTTTAATAATAAACTTATATGTACGAATAATTTGCCGGAATGTGTAATATGTTTTTATTGCACTATATTTTATAGTTGAAAAATTTTATCCAAATATTTATCGTTAAACCTTGACAAATATTTGACTAAATAAATTAAAATAAGTTAATAAATATGTTTTTTTATTTAAAGCAATATGGAATTTTATTATAAAAAAAAGTTATGCTGTTTTTGTTTTAAGATTAACATTTTAAGTCTATTTATAAATCGTAAAATTTTGAAAAAGAATGTATGTTTTAGAATCTACTTCACATTGGGTTTATTAAGTTATTGAAGAATATCGAGGTACGACTTAAAAACTACTTATAGTTTATGAAAATAGGTTTTTTTTGAAACATGTGTAAAGAAAATATTAAATTGAAGTAATTTAATAAAATTTACTTAAATTGTTAGAATAACGTACTACGTTATATGATACATATTATAACAAAAGGAGATAACGATGATTATTAATTTTATTTTATTAAATACTAATTTTAACCACTGAATAAATATGTTTAAATGATGAAAAAAATTGAAAATGAAAATATGAAATACACGTTGGTTGGTGGTTAAATCTTCAGTACAAAAGTTTGAACGGTGATTTGGTTGACATCACATAAATCCACACAGGTCGATGTTTACGATATAGAGGGCGTAACGAAGCCTGTCTATTCTGGGTGATGTTATGCTAAAGAAATTTTGTTTTTGTACACGTTGATGCGTATTCTTAAAAAATGTAGGTACCTATTATTCAAAAGACTATCGTAAAAACGTTAAAAATATGTATGCAAATTATGATTTTAACCATTCTCTGTACTGCTTTAAAATATATTTAACATTTTATTAGTTTTTATTAATTTTAGTTTTTATTATTCCTTATGGTATGTCGTATTTCATTCATTTTATCAAATTTCTTTATCTTTATATAAATACTGATCGAAGCAATAAAACATGAACTTCATTGTAAATTTAATGTTCATTTTTTTCAATACAGTATTAAATGTATATTTATATGTAAAATCAGACGTCATTTTTATGTTAAATTATTTTTCATTCACTTTCAAATCCAATAATTCATATTATTTTTATCTAATTGATTAATATTTAAAGGATAAAGGTATCGGAAATCAGCATTCGGTACAGAAGTGCTATACTGGTCTCTTTTTACGTTTCCCTCCATCAATTTTAGGCCTCCCGTATCTTACCACCCGCGGCTTACGTTTTCCAATTCTTGTTAAATTAACCACTTAGCTGAATTATCATTAATAATTTACAGTAAATAAGTAGCGATTAGCATTATAATATGGGCGTAACCTTCTTTGTTTATAATGATAAAGTGCTGGAATTAACTTTAGTGCATTGCGGCATCCGGGCACATTGTCATTCTTAATTTTCTTGCATTGTCTTTGCCTCTTTTTGCTTGAGAGCTAGCACTACACGTGTCTGCTGTTACTCTCACAAACAAGTGCAGTTTAAATGAATAGTTCATTTTTAATTTTTAGGTGAAAAATAGACTTAAATGTGATAGAAAGATAGATAGGTCTATGTGGAGACCTATGAAATGTACATTAATTACAGATAAATGCAAATATTTTTATTTTCGTAATTTCAATCATATAAAAAAGTAACTTAATATTATTTATCTATTTAAAATTAATCAAATATTATATAAATTTTATTATTCATTTTGTTTTATTTTTTTACTTGAATACTTTATTAAATACAAATTTATAACACATTAAATAAGATTCTATATGCGTGATTAAATATAATACATTAAATCTGTAAATTAAAACATTATATATATATATATATATAATAATTAAATATTTTTTAAATTTTAAATTCACTAAATAGTTAAGAAATATTTAATCCATAATATTTATGTATATCAAATAATTTTTGGTTGAATAATAAATTAAGATTTATAATTTGCATAGTTTTAATAATGAATTGTTTTGATGGATTTTAAGTATAATGTAAATATTTTATGTACATTAAAGTAGTTACATATTTTAATTGTTTTTGTTTTACATATTTATAAGAAATATTTACTGAAATATTAAGAATTAATAAAAAAACTTGATTGTGTTAAAATGAGATCATTCTACAAGCAAAATATGTTTTGTTGATTCACAATGTATAATTTTGAAAAATTTAATATTTTTTAGTATTATGTTAACATATGTTTAGTTTATAAACGGAAAAAGATTATTAGGGATTTAAAGGTAACTTGTAAATTAATTATTCTCCTGCATTAATCTAAAGTAAGTGTAGGTGAACTTTCATAAAAATATAAGAAAATTGTCAGTATCAAAAAAATTAATAATATTTAATATAAATTTGGTTCGTAATTTACGAAAATATTTTTACAATTATATAATAAGGCACATATTATCATTTTTAATTTGTATGAAAAACAACTATACAGTTATTTTAGTTTATTGGTTTTAATAAAAAATTCTATTATGTAAATAAGTGTATTACTGTAATAAAAAAAGCCTTAACATTTAAATTGAACTTATTCATATTAAATAATATTTATTAATTTCAAATATATTCCAATTTTTTTTTAAAAACATCTTTCGTTACTTAATAATTTAAATAATACATTATGAATTTTCTTTTGCAAACATTTTTTAGGAAGTTTTCAATATTTAGGAATCGAATTTTCTTAGTTGGCTATCAATAAACAAGCACAATTTTTGTAAAGTATATTCTTCAAGTTACATTCTTATTTCATATGTATATCTATTACTTACTGAACAAGGTACAAGCAATAAAATTCCATTAGCTATAAAATGTGGGGTATCAGAAAGGTTTGTGATCAATTATTTGACACCTAACAGGACAACGGCTTAACGCTTTCCTATTAACTGAATTCCTAGGCTATTACTCACTGCATATAAAATCTTGTGAATTCCATGGGATTCTAACATACACTGAGTTTACTGTAGCCGGCACTTTGAAATATATATTTAAACCCGTCCGACGTCACAAAGTATTCGCGAGTGTGTATCCAACCCAAGAATCAATTATATAGCTCTTCGTAAGACATCGGTGACAACTCGAATTTTAAGCTATAAGAAATCAAGGATAGAGTACGTACCTGAGTACGAGCCTTGCCAAACGCGACGTGTCCAGGAAAAGTCAGACTTGTATGTTGTAATCACGTTGACATAAGTTTGCTTTATTGTACTTTGAAATTGCTATCTTATTTTTCTTATACATAAGTGCATTCTTATCATTTTAACGAACTAGTTTAATTTATTATTTTATTTAAAAATTGAAATATTTAAATTGTGTTTTTACAACATTTTACTGTTTATTTTATAAATTATTTATAAAAAAATCAGTTTTTCAAGTTTATTTTATTAAAGTATAGTGTCGAAACAGTTTCATTAGATTATAAATGTTTAAAAAACTGATATGAATATCAATCTGTTTCTTAAAGTTGATATTAAAATAAATATCACAATTAAAAATTAAATAAACCACATCAATCTAGTAATTTAAATTGTGTATAAAATTATATGCGTTAAGTAATATAAAAATTAATTTAATAATACAAAATTTTTTCAAATTTTTTAAAATGTTTCGTTACAGTTTGTAAAAAAGACTGGTTATAAATGCATTTTTAAAGTTCATTTTTTAAAAATATTATTTTTGTAATGAATGTTTAATATAATAGATTCAATCTACTAAAAATTTCATTAAAATGTTTTTATATAGATAATGTTAAATTAAACTCATAAATTTTTCGTTAGTATTTTATATATCTTCATTTTGCGAAATAAATATAATATTTAATTATACGAAATAATACGTAATAAATAATTGGAAAATCATAAATTAAAAATATATAATTGCATTTTGTAAATCATGAATATATTAAATCATAAATAAATTAGACGTCTCTAACAATTTATTGAAAAGTATTTTTTCTACTCTTCCACCTATGCATGTATTATTCTTATATTAAAGATAAATTATTGTCCTTATTCAGTAGATAAAACATTATACTTACGAATCATATTGAATTATTTTAGTGAATCAAATGAAAACTTAGTTCTACATTCTAATTATTCCAGTTATCATTTTACGTAGGGGCATTACTACACTTTTTCCATCATCTTTCCGTTCATGTGCTTCATATTCATTCGTTTTAATAAATAGTTAAATTAGGAAAATATTTACGAAAATAGATTACTATTATAGGTTTATTCCAAAATAATTTTTTCATGTACTAAAAAAGGGATCATTTGAAAAAGTAATACTTAAATTTTTGTGGCTATGTTTTAAAGTGTGCCATGCAAATCACTTAAAAGGAAATGTTTTTTATAATGTTTAAGAAATAAAAACGGTTATAATATGCATTTTAAATATGAATAAAATGTGAGACGGTTTAGTAAATTCTATTTTTTAAAGAAGAATTCAAAATATGTACAAGAATTTCACGAGTCATTCTTTAAGTAATTTGAAGAATGAAAATTTATATAATCAGTTAATACATTAGTATATGAAAACAATTAAAAATTGATATTTTAACGAAAATTTATGTATTTGCATTTTTTGATTGTAAACTATTTTATTTTAAATGTAAAAAAAATATGAAATTTCTATAGAGCAAATAAGATTAAAAAGATAAAATAATGTTATTTTTTTCAAAATTAATATTTTCCTTAAAATTAATTACTAATCAGTAGTGAATATATTTTAGCATGATTACGGGTAAATAGAAAATTTTACCATATGAATTTAATTTAAAATGAAATTCTCGTCATAGAGGAAATTTATTTGATATAACCTTTTTTACTTAGCAGGAATTTAACGCCTGTCAGCGTACAAAAGCACAAGCATAATCTGTGGATGAGATAAGTCGTCCTCGTAGCGGCATAGTGACTCAGATGATTGCCAAAATGGAATGGAATTACTAGAGTCTAGACATTTCTCACGTCAAAATTTTGTTTTTTTGCATTTTTTTTTCTCATATATTCTTCTTAAGCCCGTTCGTTGTTTGTGTTTTTCTTTAGCTTCATTTATTTTCTTTCATTTTTTGATTTGTAAATTTATCTTCAACTCGTTTTCATTTTTGATGCCTTCTTATTCTTTAATTTTTTTTGTTCTTTCTCCCAAAATAAAAGCAGAGTGAAAGTGAATAGTCAAACACTTAATAAGAATATTTCAAACACTTGATTTTATGCTCCAGAATAATTTGCAAAATTATTACAAAATAAAATTGTTTCAAGTAAAATTCGTTTATTTTGTCACAAGTTCATACTTACTTCGATTTATACAATTTTTAGAAAATTTTATATTATTTTTATAAATATAATAGAACTTTATATAAAATATATTAATATTAAAACTGGTTTTTTTAATCGATACTCAAATAATAATAATAATATAGCATAGTATCACATAGCATCATTTGAAATTGATACCAGTGGAATATGTACTTATTAATGAAATTATTTTTTTAGCATACCAACAAATCAATAAAAAGTTAATTATTTCAAAGTAAAAAGAAATCATATTTTCTATTAAAGCGAGAATAATTAACTAATTTCGTTTTTTCCTGTCTGTTCTCTACCCCTTTTTATTCCCATCCCAATTATTATTTTTATATCTTTCACCTGCACCAATATGAAGCTTCAAAGACCCCTTATAATGAATACCAAATTAGTTAAGGATGACAACATCCGCCTCTAACGATTTTATCACCTTATCTAAAATACAAGAGATTAAAATATAGATAGTCAAAAGATAACCAGCCTATTTTCGAATTTTTTTTTTACAGTGACTGCAATAAAACATAAAATTTGTAAATTTTCTGTGATTAATATTAATAAAATAACACATATTATAAAAAATATGTAATAATTGATATTTAAGTTGTTTAAATGTATTTTTTAATTTATGAAATTAATAAGAAGATATTGTTTGAAGTAATTTAAAAGTGACGTATGTTAGCTACTTGTATTTTTCATACATTTATAATGTTTACATCTATCATTTCAAGTAGACGAGCTTGTGAAGTGGATGTATAATTTTGTTACATATGAAAGAAGAAATTTTTTTTTAATTTTTTGCTAAAGTCGGATAATAGAAATAAAAAATCTATATATATCATTATAGAATTTTTTTAGTAAAATAATAAAAACCCATACGTTTAAAAAATATCTTGAACTTCACAGTATGTAATTATAAAATTATTTTTTATTAGAGAATTTCAACTGCTTAAAATAATCATAAATTATATGCTCAATACTTTTGTATATTAAACATTTGATTTATAGTTACAATCTCTATATATTGCATGCAATATAGTTTTTTTCTAATACGAATGATTTAAGGCACCAAATTAAACTTGTGACATCATTTCAACAAATGATTTTATTTATGATTAATTAAAGTTTACGATAAAGACACGATAAAATTAATATTTTATTTAAAATTTACATATTATTATTTTCAATTACGTAAATTTAGTTACAAACTTGATTTCAAAATATATTTAATATAATGTAATACTTGAATTAGTAGTTTCATCGACTCAGTATTATTTTCTTGTGGGTAATCATTACAAGATGTTTATTTAATTTAATATTTACAAAATTTAATAATTATAGTATTTTTTATACATTCCTTTTAAAGAATCATTTAATTTTGTTATTGAAATATTAAAAATAAAAGCTTAAATATTATTCCCAATAACTGCGTAGTATTGATGAAACAGCAATGTTAAATAGATTTTGTTTTAAAAACCTTCATCCTATTATTCATATGCAAGGCATTTAAGAAGAAAAATTATGTAGCCCAAAAATTTATATACAAATTTATATACATAAATACATATGAGAAATGAAAAGGAACATTCTTTATTTGATTAAGTAATTTATAAAATACTTTACCGAGTTATAATTACTTGTTTATTATGCATGCAGTTTATATTCCCTCAACTTGCGCATCTGCTTTAGAATGAAACATATTAAAAACATCAACTCGGTTTATTTAAGAAAAGAAATCTCAATGAGACACGTAAAGGTTAAGACAGCGAGAAATTGTAATGAAGGCCCCATGAAATTTCGTTATATCCCGCATATAATTAAACAACGTATTATAATACAGTTTCGTCCAGACTTGGCTGTTGGCCAAGGCTCCAAATGCGTGGTACGTCACACAATGATCAGTTTTGCCAACCCCCACTGACTTCTGGTCTTACCAAACAATTGTCCTCGCTCGATCATCCACACGGTCAACGATAATAATTCGCAAGACGTCAGACCAGTCGCTTAGGTATAAAAGAGAGCTGAAGAAATGTCGGGATCATCAGTCAGCTCGTGAAGCACATCAGTGATACAACTAGTACAACACAACCAACCAAACCAATCTCAACATGAAATTCTTAACAGTGAGTATTCATTTAAGTATTATTTTTAACTGACTAATGATTTATTATTAGATATAAAAATAAATAATTTCTTTCCATCGCTCGTTAGAATCTTCATTTCATAGTATTTAAAATAACGATAAAATTTTTTCAAGAAATCATAGTTTACCTTTTTTATATCTACATTGTTCAAGATAGAATTTGTATTTTTTTTAAATTCTTAAAAAAAATTTAATTATTGAATTAGACAATGTAAATATACAAATTTTTATATATTAATATTATTTATTAAGAAATATATTTACCTGCATTTGTAAAGTAAAATATAAATTGTAAAAAGTAAGAATAAAATCTAAATATTTGCATATTTATCATAATACAAGTTGGTTTAAAACAAAATATAAATGTTATTATTGATTTATGATTCATTTAATCAATTAAATTTTTATTTTTCCAATATACTGGATATTTTATTGATGAAGAGTGAAGGATAATCGGAAGGATTTTATTATAAGGCATAATTTATCAATTCAGTATTCAAAATAATAGATTAGATTTTTGTGAAAATAATAATCGTTTTAATATTGTCATATTAGTAATGATAAATATTTAAACGTTGATGTATAATAAAAAGTCAAAATGATAGTCTCAAAAGATAGAATACTCAAATGCAAATATTTCTTAGGAACGGATGAATGAATCTACAAAACTAATAAAACCGCTTTAAATCTCATCACGCATTTACGCATAAATCAAGCGATTAATTTTAAAAATATCTAAGACAGCAGTACTTGATACATGGTTATACTCCATGAATCATAAAATTGTTCCCAGTTAACTGTGAAAAATTCTCTACTACAGTTTATCCGAAAATTCTATGAAGTAATCCTGAAACTAGGAAAGGAAAAATCTTTTTTCAGGCAATGTTGTTGATAGCTTTGGTAGCTGTGGTGAATGCTGCCGTGGAGAAACAGCTTGAACCGACGAAGCAGATTGAACCCACGGTATATGAAGCTGATGGACAGGTGATTAGAGACAGGCGAGGTGTTCTCCACGGTGCTTACTCTGCACCCCTGGCCACTGCTGCGGTCGAGGTCGCTGCCCCCGTCGCCTACACTTACAGCGCCAGTGTACCATACGCCTACTCAGCCTATCGTGCATATGCTCCGTACTACTCGTACCCGGTTGTTTACGTCTAAAAATGATGCTTATATAGTTGATCTTTATTGGTCCACAAAATGAGACCATCATTTATATGTTTAACTCTACGATTTCTTGAAAAATAAATTCTATTCGAGCCAAGTAAAACTGTAATTGTTTACTTACACATCATAGTTCCAATAATTTCATTTTCGAATCCATGACAAATACTTAGTGTTTTTCTCTAGTATTTGGTATTATTTTTTAAGAGAAATACATAGGAGAAAAGATAAATTAAATTAAAATAACATTGTTGGTAGGAAGTATAATAATAAATTTTAATATTTTTTTGAAAAAAACTAGATTTTTAAATAGGAATAAATTTGATAAATCGATCAGGGTCTGTCCATTGCATAACTAGTCAAACATTAAAAAATCAAAATTATTTATGGGATACGCACTAATGAAATTAAAAAATCGGAATGAAAAAAAAAATTAAAAACAAAATTAAAAAAAAAAATTAAAAATTAAAACTCGTGCCTATTCAAAAAATTACAGTAAGTATTTTGCCTTTAAAATTTTTATTTTACAAGCTTGCACTCGGATTTTTAATATATATTCTAATATTTATCAATTATTTTTATAATATCTGATACTTTTTGATATTTTTATGAAAAACCTTACTTTTAATAATTCTTCAATTTATTTTTTTAAATAATATTGTAAAACTGTAATATTCTGAAATAATTATTGTATACAGTACACGATTGATTTATTATTTGACGTTATTTTAAAAATATATTTCCGATCTCTGTAAATAATATTCTAGTAAGATCTAAATGGTTCAATTATAAAATTGTGTTTGCTTAATTTTTTTTATACTGACGCTTGTGAGTATATAGAAAAACTAGTCTTTATATCCTCAAAAAATTTAATTTAGTTGTATTTATTTATGAAAAATGAACAATTTTTTTAAAGAAAAAATGTTAATTTCTTAACTATTTGTAGTTAAAAAATCAGGAAAATTGAAACAGATTTTTCCGTGGAGCGGAATTTCTATATTCAATTATTAAATATTTTTAAATGTATTCAATATGGATCATTTCAGTGTAACTATAAAATTGACATTAATGCTGTTGTTACACCTTGTTCGTAATAGAAAAAAAATCTGAACAAGAGCAATCATGAACAACCCAAGACAAGAGCTGTTAAAATCTAATTTACGAGTCCTGTGCATGTTGGCATATACCTCGCTCTTTTATTTTTAAATTTCGTGCTTGTTTCATCTACAATTTTAATTAATCTATTCTTATTTCATTCCTTCCGCTTCCTATTTCTACCTTGTTTCTCAATTTTTATACTTAATATAAAGTCTTATTATAAAAAAATGATTATTTACAATGATAAAGGTGTTGATAAATATTTACATTTTGATTATGACATCTAAAAAATGTATTAATCCTTAACGATCACTACTTTTATAATAAAATTAAAATTATGTATAACCGTGGATATTTCTAAAAAATTTTTATGAAAAAGACTCATTAAGATTTAATATAAGTTTTCAGGACTACCTCATTTTTTCATGAAAAATAAACACATAGTAGCAAGGCTTTAAATTGATGTGGAGGGAAATTCTTACAGTGAATAAATCCTAATACCAATAATTAGGTTATACAAGAATTGCATACTCATTGGATAATAATTCCATGCATTACTACATTAATGTGACTTAATCACTACAGAATTCGTTTCGAAATTTCGAATTGATGAATGAAGCTTTTCTGACATGTACAGCTACAATCATTGATGTGGCCGTGTAGAGTTTTTTTTTACGCAACATTTACGACCTTTCGGATATTTTTATAGCTAACTTTTTTTTAATTCTGGCGTAATAAAGACTAATAAAGTGAGTAGTAAGGGCTCGGATGACCATGTTATAGACTGCGTTGAGCAGCTGGACGCGTACATTTATTTTCATGTGTTTTGAATTTTTGTGAATAGTTTGACAATGGAATGAAGAAGAAAGTAGAGAGTCAGGAAAAACAAGTTAGACTTTTATATTATTCATTTAGGTTGTGCAATATCATGTTTTGTTGTGCTTAGGCATATATATGGTTTATGAAATTATTATTAATCTAAAACAATTTTCTAGCAGTATTTATAAAATTGCGTTAAAGTTACATATTTAAAAAAGTAAAAAATGATAAGTAACGTTTTTAATTAATAAACAAGCATAAGTAACATTAATTTAATTAATTATGAAATATTAAATATTAAATTCATAAAATGTTCAACAATTATTTAAAATTTAATTAGTATTATATAAACATTAAAACTAAGTCACAAAATTATTAATTAAAGGGAAAATAACGTAATTAACTAATGCACTGTATCAAACTAGAAAATAAATAGAATTATAGAGTAAAAAAATTAATCATTACAAGATTATATATTTTTAAATATATATATATATATATATAAATCTTGTGTTGTGAGAACAATTTTGATACATTTCTATGTAAACATTGATTTTGAAAAATGTGTTAATCACAAACTTTTATGAATCTTTTTTCAAAAAAATTGATTTTTTATTATTAAAATTAATTCGTATTTTGTTATATTTGTTACTCAACTAATTTTATTCTTTTGTTCAATTTAAGAATTTTAAAGTTATATATTTTAAAAAATATGGTAAGTGATAGTAAAGTTTAAAATTTAATAGTTTGAAATTTTACCATTTTTAATCATAATAGTTTTACATATAAAAATACAAATAATTAAATCTATGAAACTATCATGTTTAAATAAAATACATGACTAATATTTTTAGCAATACATTTTAATATTAGACTAACTTTTATTATATTTTGTTTTACTTAAAATATAAATATATGGTATAGCTTAATATGTAAGGTATACTGACACAATTTAAACGTATTAAATTTTATACTAGCAAGTCATGTACTATTTATATGTATTTATGTAAGTGTTTTTCAGAATTTAGTTTAATAACTCTGATAAAAAAATTATTTATTTAGGAACTAAAAATAAATCTTTAGATAATCGTTTTTTATAGACTCAAAGTTTACATTTATAAGTACTGAATTTTAAAAGTTTTAAGTGATTTCCAATTTTATAATTTTGATTTTTTTTATATAAAATGTAAATATGAAGAGAATATTTCGTAGTGCATTATTATGGTTGACATGAGTTTCAAAACTTATTTTTGTATATATAGAAACTTCTTACAATATATATAAATTAAGAATATATTATAATTAAAAGATATACAATTTTTAAAATATATTTTCATAAAACAAAATTTAATGTGTTTAACAAAAGAATGTTTCTTTTAAAGAGGTAATATATAATACGGTATAGACAAAGTTTACCTAATCCACATATTATTTATTTGTTTCACTTTGTTCATGATTCAATTGAATCTCCCACGTCACCCGGGCCAACTCTAAGGGGTTCCTAAATCAACCATAGCAGAGGTTATTTCCTTCCTGATTTCCCTTCTATTCACATATCTTTAATAGGGAAACTCGCTTGCATTACTACGTATCCCTACCACTAGGTGGTGGCAGTCAATCCTAATTAATAACTGCCATCTATATATTATAAGTATAAGTGAGCGATTTTATTTGGGGTGTTCTTTAAACGGGAACACAGTATAATTATTTTGTTTCTAAAGGCGTAGTGCTAGCATCTAAATACAATGCAGTATTTTACTGCTCTTGTGAGTCTATTTAATGACGATCGGCTTTTCATGCCTAAAGAGAGTCTATTTAGCGACTTATATCATTGTATATAAGGTTTTTCACGTTCTACTGATTCTCGACATCTCGCCGTAAAAGTCTACCTCATGACTCAACCTTTATATTCAGCTTTTTTACTCCTTCCTCTTAATAATCCCCTCTCCTTCTAATCATCCTGTTGTCGTTTGTAGCTATACTCTAAAATTTCCCTGAAATACACTTAGTGTGCAAAAACACCAATTTAATGATTAAAATGTGTGTATTAATTAAGAGGCTTTTTGAAAAGCATAAATTAGTTTATATATCTGCTTTGATAAGCTGTACCTCCTTTTTATTGAGTCACGAAAGTCGCTCAACGTCCTGTACCTCTTCATGATTATTTTATTACATTGTAATTCATGGAAGTTACATTGTAATTCATGGAAACTCTCATAAAATGCAAGTGTATTTTGCTGGTATTAGTTTAAGTCCAATAACTGTAAATATAGTTGTCTTTCCTATTTTTAGGTTTATTATCCTTCTAATCAAACAGATATGAGTCGACGGGGAATTGTGTAAAATAATTTATTTGATAAGCGCTTTACATTATTAATACAGGCCACGAAATATTTTTATAGTAGTCGATAAAACTTATATCGAAGGAAAATTATTATAATAATTTTTAATCCATGTAATGTTAATAGGGATTTTATACGAACCTGGAGTATAACCCCTTATGCCTGTATTTTTTATAACAGTTTTTATGACATTTTAGGTACATTTCTTAATTATCTTAAATATATTTTTTCGCAATTTTTTAATATATTCAACGGAAAAGCTACATATTAATATATAATGAAGGTTCTTTGTAGTGTAACATAGTCATTAAAAAACCTTTGGACTATAATTTGTTATAAAATAAATTTAAGAATCTTTTTTTCGTGATATTTTTAAAAAGGCATCTTATTTCCTTTTTTTGATTTCAACAAACTTGAAAGTTGGAACTAAAAAAGTTCCTTTTATAGAATGTATTAAAATTTAGATGTGTTTCAATTATATATATTTGTTCAAAATCTTTTTATATGGTACCTAAGCCAAAATAATAATTGTAAAGCAAGTTACTAAAATAGGTAATTTTTGTACAGTTTAAAAAGCACATCTTAAATAACTAATACAATTGAAATTAGTTGAAAATTCATTAGTTTTCATGTAATAATGTGTGGAATTTGAAGAAATGTAGTATTACGAAAATAAACAGTTCTGTCATTAATTTGTAAATATATCATGTTTAAGCGATATAAGGAATACAATACAAGGGTATACTTTTCACAAATTTTAATAGATCATATATGTTCGAATATAAAACTATGAGACAAGTCATTTAAATCAAAAAAATTTCGAGCGATCTTAAACTTTCTCTATTAATAGGAACGCACATCAACAAAATATTTTCGATCCTAAATAATAAATTCCCTATCATATTTGCCGAGTCGTTCAGTATCATTATGGAACCTCTAAGAAATAACGAATTGTCACGTCAGTTTTTTTTTATAGTTTGTATGTTTGCGATTGTGCACTCAACATGAAAAATACGAGAAAAAAAAATCGAGATTTTGTTTTTGGGATGTTTAAACTGAAGATTTAGTCGATAGTTAATTATTCAAACGTAACAAATAAAAAGAACACAAAAGTTCTAAAAGTACAGCTTCATTTCTAAATAAATTGATCCAATTTTTCTAGAAATTTCGAATGAAATTTATCATCCTCTTGTACTGATTGATGTTCTGGCCCTTCTTTCAATTTATAATAGTATAATTTTTATAAGACTTATATAACATTTATTTTATTAACGGCGTATTTTGCTATGATGAAAAAAATTTATAATTCAATAATTCAATTTCAATAATTCAAAGATACGTAAAATGATGTACTTATTTGGAAGTTAATTTTCACAAATTTCAAAATACTTCATAATATAGCCACAACAAAATGATTTTGTTTTAAATTATTAAAATATATTTTTTAATAAATGTTAATAATTTTATATTTATTATGTTATTTTATTTATATTTTTATATTTATCAGTTACATGGAAATTAGCAAATGCTACAGTTATAAAGTAGCTGTCATAGCAAAATTTATCATTTAAAATATATATAGTATATAAGCAAATGATTGACAATCCATAATAATTCTAGTGAGTTTTTATTCTTCATTCTGTAGGATGTTTTCGTGACACATGTGTCCGAAACTGCTCATAAGTATACGCCGCCGTCTGTGAACAACTGTAATCATTTGACAATAATTTACCTGTAAGAAAAAGTGTAAAAACACTAAAGCTTAATAAACAAGAGAATAAAAAATGTCGTTCCGACATACAACAAAATGTTCTTGACAAATTTGGTGCAAAAAAAAAAATTTTTTTTGAAAAATCATTACAATAAAAGATTGTGAAAAATTTGGACTTTAGCATTTGTAATAAAACCGTGTAATTGAATTTTGATAAGAAACATATCAGAGATAAAATTTGAAAGAGTAGTTTAAAGATAATTAAATTTAAAATTATGAAAATGATTAAAAAAAATTATTTGATTATTTATGAATATTTTTAACTAAAATTAAAATACATTTATATCTGTTATAGGAATTTTTTATAGTATAAAAAACTGTTTTTTTAAAGAAATTAATACTTGATGTAAAAAAATTGTATATGGTAGTATTAATTACGTCAGTATGAAATTTTCCCTTGTCCCCTGATTATCGTTAATTTATCTATGTACAAATACAATTTCTAATTCTAATTTCTAATTTAAAAAAGTATATAATGTTATATAGTTATTGCAGTGAGGATTAAAGTTTTATTTTATTATATATACTTGACACATATAAATTACAATTTAAAAATGTAATTTACATGTGTTTTACTATAATGTCTTTTTGTCTGAATTTTTCTGAACTGATATCATATAATTTTAGTATTTGAAACAAAGAGTAATATAATAATATTAAATAATTTAAATTTATAAAATATATTGTTGATTGTATGATGATTTATTCATATTAAATAATTTTATATAAATAACTTATAATAGATATAAATAATTATCTCGGTATCATGCACATTTAGAAAATATTTCAAATTATTGAATTATTTATTGCTTAATGATATAGTATATTGATAAAAAATTCTGTTTCATATTAAAAAAAAACAAAATATACCAGAGCTTATGGTCTTCGTTTTGACAATATGTTAAAAATAAATATTAACTAATCATTAAAAAATTAAACTTTCAATAAATATTAGGAATGATAGCAATTTGAATTAAAAAATGTTATTTAAATCAATAGACACATAAAAAATTCATCGCATTATGGTTTAATGCGGCATTATAGTTGCATTAAAACAATAATTTATTGTAATTTTAATTTCTATAGAAAATATACCTTTATTATTATCATTATATGTAATATTCTTAACTGCCCAATACGTAAATGCAAAAGTGAGACTGCTGAAAAATCAAGTTTTCTGAGCCATTAAAAATTCAATTTATAAGAGAAGCGAAAAGGTATCTTGATGTGATAATCATTCTCGGACAATAGATGATGACAAAGTCAATGGAATATTTCCCTATGATCATTGTGCCTAAGGTCAAAGTCAAATACAACCTGGCGATGATCACTAGATTTTGCTTAATATTATTTTTATGTCGCCGTTATTTACACATCCCAAATTTTGTTGTAATTACTTTTTCGTGATTACGCTTACCTAGGCTAGACCATCGAAAAGTTATTAGAAACCATATTCCAAATGGTTGCATTAATTTAAACTAAATTATCCAGCTAAATGGAGAGATATTTTTCCTATATTTTATTGTTTCTATTTAATTGTGTTTTCAGATTATGATAATGAATTTGTACCTGATTATTTTAGCATTATTTTTATTGATTATTTATTAAAATTTTATTTACGGTCAAAAATTAATAAACATAATCTCACACGCTATAATAATGCATGTAATTTTATAGATTTTGGTGTTTATGTAACGATCGTATCAATGGTAACAGTTGAATTATTCCTTTAAAGTGGCACATTAAAAAAAAAGTTTTTTTTAAACAAGCCTTTGTAAACTAATAAAAGAAATAAATCCCTTAGGTATGTGAAAAAGAATTGGAGTTATATAGAAAAACGATGATGCAATAAGATAACAATTGTAAGCTCAGCCATAACAACAAAGGAATAATGAAAAAAGACGGAATTTGTCTTCCTTTTCTTTTTACAATAAGTAAAAAATTTCGTGGACAAACAAAACGCTGCATGTAATTTAAAAAACCTAGAGTACTAGAAAATTTCATGACGCCGCCCAAGGTATACGAAAATTAAACTGTCATTTATAATATTTACTCCTATTTATTCTTAACTATATAAAACCTTGAAAAAAATTTTTTTATACAAGTGATCATAATAAATCAAAATAAATAAGAAATTAAAGATTGTTTTTAAATTGAAAAATCTATGTAAAAGTTATTAATTCTTCTTTATTTAATAAAATAAACTCCAACTACACAACAGTTTAAATAATATACTGTATAGATAAATAATATTATCAAATACACACCTTCAAAATGTATTTTTTTATCATTGATTATAATGAACGATCGAATCTCATGAGTTTCATTAATCAAACGAAGTCACTTTTACTGTAATACCTTAACAAGGTTCTATGAATTTATACAATCTATGAAAACTTGATAGTAAGCTAGAAATTTTTAAAAGGAATTTCATTTCGCTTAGTGATTTTTTGTCCAGGGAGTATATCAGGTTTGCCTGCATAATAGTCACATTTTTCAGCAATGGGGCGAAGCGCAGTTTGCCGAATTGCCAATCTTATAAGTTTCTTCCTTATTTATGTATTTGTTATTGAAAACGTGTAGTCATAAGCGCCTACTGTTGATTCATATTAAATATAAAATAAATAGTTCATAAAGTTGATACGAATTTACTATGTATTTATAAGTGCATTTTCATATTTATGATTTAACTAACAAACAATTAATTTGCATGTAAAATTTTGAAAGCCTATGATTTTACATATTTTACGTTTTAGTTGTTCTTTTTTTAATTGTTTAAAAAATTATTTTATAGCAACAGAATGAACGTAATAAAACCAAATAATCCCATATTGATTAGAATTTTCCATTAAAATTCGTTAAATTAAAAGAAATTCAATATTATATAGGGATGCGAAATTTATAAATTTCTTATACATATTAGTTTCAATAAATACAAATTGAATACATTTAAATCTTATTTTACTAAAATTAAAAATACGTATTTAAGTGTAATAGATAGTTTCGAATGAGTAAAATAAGTTTTATGTACAACATGTTGCCGGATTTTCAATATCGTCTTTGATTTAAAATTCGATAGAGACCAGTTATTAAGGTCATTGGTTTATTATCACTGTTGCACTTTTTATAATATCTTACATTAACTTAATATACGCTTAACAAGACCTCTATTTGTATAAACATCTATTTTAGATAATATTTTAGATAAAAATTTTAGATAAGCATGTATTTTAAATAATATAAACTGTAATTGTATAAATGAGTATCATACAGTGCCAGAATTTTTTTTATTAAATTATATTTTAAACGTAAAAGCGAAACTTAATCAAGTTTTAAGATAATATAATGTTGGAGTGAAAGTAGTCCGTACATATTTCCCTAACAAATACCGTCAGGGAACCACTTACATCTAATATGTTAATAATTTTATACGATCGAATTGCATTTCTTAATAATACAATTTATATCCATAAAACTTTTTAACGTAGATTTACAGATTATCAGATCATTCTCTAATGGCTTTAGTATGTAACTTAATTTTTTATTTATAATTTTAAGAATATTTTAAGTGAATTTTAGATTAGTAAATAAAATTTTATTACAAATATAATTAATATTGGTCTTTGTATTGGTATACATGAATAAACAGTTGAATGTGTGAAAGGGACCATAAAACGGGTTAACGGTACGGATATGGAGTTGATGACAGATAATGAAGTTATCTGAAAATGATATCAAAGGAAGAGATATTTAAAGATATTTAGAGGAAAGGAAACATGCATTTAGATAGGCAAATATAGATATGCAAAAAAGAAATGTAGTAAAGGAACCGAGATAGAATGAATAAAAGCTGCATTTCTTCATAAAGTTAAGCATTAATTTAAGCACACAATATGCTAAAGTAAGAAAACTCATCTTAATAAAAAAAATGTTGATGTTTTTTCAACAATATATTTATTTATAACAATTATTATTTCATATATATAATTTTGTAATTACACGTACATATATATATACATACTATGTAATTACAGCTTTTCAGAATTTCGTCGTAACTTTGGACTTTATTCCTTTAAGTATGTGAGTTTCTGTATTCATTTTCTTTCATTTAAATTAAATGCTGCAGAAAACACCGATTGAGTTGAAAGTTAATTATTTAAAAATATTTTTAAATCTAATTTCACCATGTGTCATTTAGTGAGTGGAATAAATCATTAGTTTTCAATAATACTAATGAAAGAAACACATATATATGTAAAATAACATAAAAAGAAGAAAAAATTACAAGGTAAAATGTTTACGACATGTTATATTTAAATTAAAAAATATGTCTTTCATAAATTTTGTAGTTAATTGGACACAGTCCTCTAAAAAAAAGCTCTTTTTATTACAGGAAATTATAGTTATTAACTGTATTGTAAAATATATATTTGAATACATAACTGTACGTTTTCGTAAATACAGATAATGTTTTTAAAAAGATTAGGTAAATCATATAAATAAGTAAAATAGAAACTAATTGAAGTGGATATTATAATGTATACATTTAAAATTTTCATGCACTATTTTTTTTTAATTATATTGTATAAAATGTTCGTTATTAATTGAAATTGTAATTACTTGAAAACTCTACTTTTATTGTCTAATTAAAGTAAAAATTTATTAATCAGAAAGAAACATAAAAGTAAAAAAACATGATTCGTTACATCTTTTAAAACTTTTGCATAATACTAAAGTAATTTATCTACAGAGGATTTAAGAATAAAAACTAATTAATTTTCCAACTCTTTATAGTTTTATATACATCTTTGTAAAACTAATCTGTACTTTTAAGAATAAAACTGAATTAAACAAAGCAAACAATAACGTATTATAATGATAAAAATTTGTTTGATGTTACAAATTTATTTAATCTTTTCTAATATAACTTTTGCTACACATCATATAATCTGTTAATATGTCGTACTTCTGTATGACTAAGTTATATTTAAAATGCACTCTAAATTTTTTTTTATTATTTATAATTTGATTTTTTGTATTTGTTATTTTCAATATTTTATGACATAATTTAAGAAATATTATTCAGTTTTGTATATTTATTTTCGCCAGTTTATCTTATCAATTAAAGCATGTATTAGCCGTGAAAGTATAACCTATAATCGATTCAAATTGATTTAAACTGCCTGCTGCTGTTGGATTACGAAAAAATAATTTTCGTAATTGTAATTGTCATGATTTGTAAGCAATGTATGTGTACTTTATGCATTTTCAATATAAAAATTAAAAAAATGTTTTTTAGGATAAATTAAAAACAAATATTAATGTATAACAATAGTGACAAAATTTATTATTTTTTTGTTTATATCGTACAATGTACACTAATGAAAGTTGCCGCTTTACATAGTGCATTAAAAGCCTTTGAGTCTTTAATTTATTCCTCCTCATATTTGTTTTAAATCAGTTACATATTCGAGCTGTATTGATTAATTTTCATCTTTCATAATAATATATTTTTCTCAATTTCTGATAACTAAAACAGTTTTTATAAATTAATTTTGTGTATAAATTTATTTTATACTTTAGAAAAATTAATTTTTTCTTAATAAGAATTTATTATTCTTAATTTATTTAGATTTATTCTTAATTTATTTTTAAATAATTTATTTTTACTGTTGTTATGACAAAAATAATTATCCAGGAATTGTGAATAGAAACTGTGTAAAGTTAGGAAAAATTAAATTATAGAGTCTATTTCTAAATGATGGAATATAATGGCGTATCATGATTAGATCGTAGAATAAGAAGCATAAAATCACACTGTGTCATACTGTTAACTGCCGCGGGAAGCGCTGACTGCTGCCGCCTCCATGTTGTTATGGTAAATAGTTATTGTTTAATCATATTTTGAAACAAAACATTATGAACCATATTTTTTACGAAGCTATAAGGCAAAATCTTGTGATTATAAAATGTATTTTTGTTAGTCTAAACATAATGTTATAAAAGAATAGCAGTATCCAAACTAAAGTAAAGGATTGATAGACTTTTAGATAGCAATTTAAATGATATGCTGTAAAAAATTTATTAAAATCGGAGAGGATTAAAAGGAGAAACAGAATTACCGTTACCAGAGAAACGAGTTGAAGTCCATGACGTTCTTTTAATTATAGACGAGAAAAATTCGAATATTTCGCTATTAATTATGTGTGGAACCAATGTTGTACTTTCATTGAAACTTCCATTTACAGTCGCATTAGCGACTCTTGAGATCCATAAGGTCTCTCGAAATTACACTTGGTCATGTACCGTACGTCAACTCATCTCCTTATTAGTGTTATTGTAACAGAAGTAGCTTTGGCAGCTGAGTTAAAAATCATCAGCTACGTTATCGCGGTGCCTCCCCTGGGACATAGTCTCGAGGTCTCCGAAGTCGGCAGCGGCGTCGCCCCGGTCGCAATGCGGCGCTCGGCTCCGACCCGAGTCCATCCGAGCTCTTACCGTCGGCCCTCGTGGATTCAGATCTCAGTATCGCCTCGGCTGCCGAGTAAAGTGGAAGTTGGTAATTTTCCGAGTCCTTCTTTATCGCCACTCTTATTTAAATCGCGCGTAAATCGGGTATTAGGAAACCGTGAGCTCTGGGCTTACTTAACCAAAGCCTCAATTGGGTCAGTTCGGAGGTTGTAATAAGTGTATTATTCAGTTGTCATCCATCCCCCACGTGTTGTTCTATCGTTGCGCCCACGGGTACTAAGGTGCGCGCACATGTCGCAACTAAGTGCAGTGGTGATCGGCGAGCTGCAGAAATCGGGGGCGGCCTAAATTGGTGTCGCCCCCCCCAATAGTCAAACCAGAACCAACCGAGCACGTGTTCCATTGTGAGTGTTTGTGTGTGTGCAACTCAGCTCGGCAGAATCAAAGATCGTCATCATCGTCCTCGAGGAGTAGTACGTTCACATCTCATAGACCTACGAGTCTGTTGAGGTGAGAATTTTGTGAAGACGGTCGTTTTTACTTTTACCCCTGGTGACCATTATGAGTCAAGCGCTTACAACGCATTTGCCATAAACTGGAGTTTACCAACAGATGACGTGCCACCGTATGATACCCATTACTTTAGTTCCAATATAAAAATTCGCTGTCCCTTACATTCTTTAAAAATAATATGAACGTTAAAAAGTATTTTATCATTTGTTCTGTATTTTACGATATTAATTCACAAGCGAAAAAAGAGATATGTATTTCATATAAGATTATAAGTCATTGAATTATAGTTGCGCTATTTTAAAATGAAGATGATTTTTAGTGTGAACAAACAAAATCCATAATAATGGAATGAATAGTTTTAAGATTTAAGATTTGTCTGCGATAAAATGCTTTAACGTAAAGAAAACAAGAATATAAAATTTTGATTAATTAAAAAAGTGAATTATTAATATATATTTTTAAACTTTATTTTGATATCTTCATAAGATTAAATGTTTCATAAATTAAAAAATACTAATTTTTTTTATAGCCATAATCATTTAATAGCCATTTAATAGCCATAATCAGAAAATGTGACGAACGAACTAATAGACCGTACAACGAACCCTGTTCTTCTAAAGCACGGCGTAAATGTTTCAAAATATTATTTAATACGTAAGTCTATACATTCAATGTAATAATTGCTTATAAATAAGCTTTCTGTGTCTATTTTTTTAAATTTATTGACTCAATACGTAATATAATATCAACATTTTTAATAATATAGGGCCTATGAGTCACTGATATACAATGGAATTTTCAATTAAAAAAAATATATTCAATAATCATTACTGATTAAGAAAACCATTCTATCCAAGGTAGCACTCCTTGATAGATAATAATTATTTTAAATAAATGCCGTAGTTTTACTATAAAAAGCATAATTACCAAATGATTATTCAAATTTGAGAAACAATCTACGCTAATTAGATTTTTAAATATTATATATAATACTATTTAATAAAATCTAATTTTACTGTTGAAACTGAACATTAATTTAATATGGCTAAATAATTAATTGTAACCGGTCTTTTTTACGGTTCTTCGGATTTACGAAAACCACATAAAAAATAATCATATAAATTAAGGGTTACTTTTATAATTATAATACTTTTTTGCTGATAAGTAATAAAATGAAATCGTAAAATAATGATGAAAAACTTAACTTAACTATAGAAATTTGTTAAACGATAATACAATGTTTGTCATAAATAACTAGTTATTTACATTTTAACATCAAGTAAAAAAGGACAAAATATATTATAACCAAGAAAATGAATTGGAACAAATGTTAATGTATGCATACCCTACGCAATAATTTAAAAATTGTCGAATAAAACAAAAGCTTTGTATTTTCTAAGTTAAGCATAAATTCTGTAGAACAGTATTTTAATCGCTTATAATATTATAAATGAATGTGACCTCTGATCTCATAAATCTCTTTTCGATTCACATAAATAGCGACCCTCCTTCTCTTTATGTAGGTCTTATCATTCGTTCATGTAATTGAGTTTACATGAGGAAATGAAATTCTAATTTGTTGACTCTTGCATGTAAAACTGACGTCATACACGTAGGTCACTACAATTTCTGTCGGTAGCTTTTATTAACTTGTAGAATCAATAATCTTGATGACGTGAGAAAAGTTTGCTAGTAAATTATAATCAGTATAAAGCAGTTTGATAATAATTGTTCGAAAAATCTATGTACGAGTTTTTTATACGTTCTTTATAATACTGGCACATTAAAATGACACTTGCGTTTTATAAAATCAGTGATGTTTTTATTTAGCAATGTGATTAGAAAGTAAAGTTCACGTTTTAATTATTTTAAGCAATACCATAATAAAATTTATTGTTACTTTAATTTTCCTAAATTAAAATAGTTATGTATTTCTTTGTATCTATTACAATTAAATAAATTGATTGTTATATAGATCATTAACGTTATCTAATAGTGATTAAAGTTTCATTAATTAATCACGATTACTCATTATCCGCCAAGTGTTTTTCAAATACTTTTTATGAATTTTTCAATACTTTATGAATTTTTTATGACTAATTTTAGTTTGTGTCTGTAAATCTGTTTAATCATGAAGTAAATCTTTATTTTTTCGAACATATAGCGAACCAATAATTAATTTGTTTATTAGGCTGTTGCACATAGTTTTCCAGGTCCAAAAATTAAAAGTTTTTCTGATAAATATGAATATATAAATTATTATATAATAAATATATTACTGTGTAGTGTTAATACATACATAACCTAAGAAAATCTGTATTACTACACAACAGAATAGATATGGTTCAAATATTTTCTCTAAAATACAATTTTTTATTTTTCTTGGAAATTTTTTTTCAATAACTTAAACAAATTCTAAACACATATCAAATTTGTAATGAAAGTAAGAATAATTTTTTTTTTATTATAATATACGTTTTTTTAAGATTTATCTATATTAATTAAACATCTGAACAAAGCGCAGACTTTTAAAATTATTTATTGTTTTTTTATTTCAATAATAGATATAATATATTTTCTAAAAGTGAATGATGATATTTTTTTAGTATTAAAATTTAAATCAATACCGATAATTTTTAAATTCTATAAACGTCTGAATTACATATAAGGATATCGAAAATACTGTAGTATAAAATTTTTTTTAATATAATATACTGATTCTGCAAGTATTTTTTCTAATATTATTTTCATAAAAAAACTATTTTTATAAAATGTTTAACATAAAAAAGATAATTTCTATTATATAAGATACTACACAATAATTTGACTGAATATTTCCTCAATTTCTATTTGTAATGAACAATTACTACTCGGTATTTTTGCGCGAAATCATACGGACACGAACGACGCTTGGACGTGGTCTGTTTGTAATTAATTAATGATTAATGGGATATAATGACGCATAGTTAATGTTTTTCTCATTCTTTACGTAAATAATATCAGTGTCTCAAGTACATTCGAGTGAATGTACCATTCCTTCTCGAAATTATTTTTTTTTATTAAACTCTTTTTTGGATACTTGTAGTTGGTTATGAAGATATTACAGACTTTTTTAGTCATTATTGCAAAAATAATTTATTTCTTACGAAGAAACACAGGGATAAAATATGCAATATAGTGCTAAAATTTCCATTATGTAAAAAAAATTTATATATTTAAAATTTTCTAGACCTCATGAAAACATGTAATTGTCTTAATGTATAAGAGCTACGAATTATGCATTTAGGTTTTTTGAAAAATGAAAATAATTTTTCGACATTTTCCTCAGTACTATATATTTAAGCAATATGCAATTTTGTTTATTTGAGAAAATTTTTTTTTAACTTATAACTGTATCTGGTGAAAAATAAAGAGAAGAGAATTATTTATAATAGTTAATTATTTTCTTCTTCAACAGTTTAGTAAAGTAATATATTTATTTTCATTCCTTTGATTATCATCCTGTTAAATTTTACTTTGATATCAATTGCCGCTGGCGCCTTGACCAGTTCCCAAGACTTGATGAACTTATAATACGTTTAAACATGTATTATATACGAATAGTTGTGTATTTAATGCCTCAATGTCTTATAAATTTTTAGGTTTATGTGATGCACAATTTTTTGTTTTAAAAAAATGTGAGTGCTTGCAATGATGAATAGATCTAGATTGATCAAACAGTTTAGAAACAAAAATTAACAATATCTTTTATGAGGTTATAAAAGATTATTGATAGCATTAGATCGTAAATTCAAATCTTTATCAAAATTTGAAAAAAAAATCGATAATTATAATTATAAAATGTGTCTCTGAAGAAATTAAAACCAATGTAGCAAAAATTAGTCGATTTTAGAAGGAATATGATCTACTTACAGCAATTTAAATAAAGAAACAACTTGATTAATCGAAGTATCTTCTTTTTTGCCTCAATGACTGCGATATCCTGAGTGTCTGATTGATGTATTCCATAAATTCACAAACATTTTATCAGTGACAGTATTCTCGAATTTTTTATGTAAATTCAAGTAAGCTTAGGAAGTACTTTATTTTTTTGTAGGCTCATTTTGCCTCGATCTTCTATTTTATTGTGATAAAAAATCATTTTTAATTAGGGGAGCCCTAATTTCCTATACCCATTGTATCACTTATTCGCTATATTTTTCTCTAGCATGCATAACAGTTTCTATTTTTTCTATGTCCCATTACATGGATTTGTTCACGAAATTATACTATTGTAAAATTTCAATTAAACGATATGTTCAATCGAAGAGCGGCATATATTTAATAGAACATTTACCGCTATTTTGTTCGTGTAATTGATAATAATAAACATTTTATGCTCTAAAATCAATGAAAAATAAATATTTTTTTTTAATAGCTCTTTTTATAGCTTAAGTTTTTGTAATGATGCGCTTTTACAATAAAAATATATTTACTAACAGTATTTGCTGTTTAGAATATGCTAAAATCGCATAAATGTTACGTATTGTATTCCATTAAATGTAGAAATTAAACATGATACGTAAGACATGTGTATTGTAACCAAATCTAAGACTACTTTCTTATTAAAAGATAGATGGACATGTGTCGAGATAGCTGTTATAGTTAAGGATCTTTTTCTATTTAATGGAATTTATAACTTTTTTTTAATATTAGAAGCATCTTTTTTTCTACCTATTTGTTGCCAAAAAATCGTATAATGACGTAATGTAATGAACAGGGCGTTGGAGTAGACATTATGACCAGTCCATAAGTGAAAGGCGATTATTTTATTTTTTTTATTTTTCATGAAAATAAAAAACTTATCGAATCGATTTAGATACTACTACGTAAACTTACCGAATATATGGTGAGAAATATGGAAAAGATATAGGAAAAGAGAAAGATATAGGTTAAAAGTGGGACGGACAAAGAAAAAATTAAACTTTATTCCATTTACATGAATTGAATTTGTTTGTATATTGCAAATCACCCAGTGTTAAAAAGACATTGGTACAGATATTAGAGTAGAAAAAATAAGAAACAAGACGAATTCATTAATCATTGTATGTGGCTTTGTTAATGTTGACACAGTTCGAGATTGACACGCTCGTTACTTCCTTTTCCCTTTTCGGTGCGGGAAAATAAATCAGCCGCGTTATTACTCCAGCTTGGTATATTACTGTCGACGAGTCTTCATTATTTATAAACGATATTTCAAGCATCTTTTTTTAATTGAAAACCAGCTAATTTAAAGTACTGCAGTTTAATTTTGTCTTTCAATTTAAGACGCTGTAAATATTCTTTATACTCCGTTTGAAAAATGTTAGTATCTGCATATTTTTACGCATTCATTTTTTATGGGAAAATTAATAAAGAGATATGACGTTTTATCTACATTGTATGTGTAATAATGATAATTTAATGTTTTAACTGACATGTGGACTTTCATGTACATTTTAATTAATGGTTACGGATATAACTCATTCGTTTTTCTATATTCATATACTACATGTTTAAGGAAGCATTTTTAAAAACTGATATAGATGATCTTGTTATAAAATTATAATGTGTCAATTATAGAAATTCGAAATTTTATTGAAATAATTAATTAATCAATTATTCAAAAATTTTTATGGAAAATATAATAAAAATATATTTAAGCAGTGCAATTATTTTCATTAAAATTCAAAAAAGGAAAAAATTTGATTAAAAATAATCCTTCATAAAAAAATATTATTTTTCTATAAATAGATTATAAAATAATTGATGATAATAAATAAATAATTTTTTATTATTATAAACGATTAGAATAAAATAAATTTTAAGTTTAAATTTAATTATCTTGTGCAAAACGACATTTTTTTAATGTAATTTTTAAAACAAGAACATAAAAATGTTTACTGAGAATATTCTCTCGATGCATGCTTAAACAATTACCTTTTTTAAAAATTTATTGTTGATATTAAATTATTTGTTGATTTATTGTTTTTGTCTCAAAGGAAACTTTTATTTTTATCAATTTAATATTATAGGCATTAATTTTACAATGAAAATTTTTTTTAACTAAGAAAAAATTGTTTTGTATATGATAATTTTCTTATTAAATATTTTTTTGAATAATTAAGTTGAAAACGTTTTTATGTAAATAATATTTCTATGTATTTTAATGTTTTTTAACTTTATAAGTGAGCTACAAGCATAAGGACTGTTACAAACAACAAAAAAGCAGCGTATGAATGTAGAGTATATTATCAAGAAACTCCATTAGAGGTGCATAAATTTAATAACTGGGGTAGGGTAATCCAATCAACTATCAGTTAGCATGATATGGAAAAAGAAAATTTTATTTTCTATTAGCTAAATTTGATGCGTTGTGGAAAATTAGATCAAACTTCTTTTTGAGGGCAGAAGGGAGCAAAATTCCTCAAAGATTTTACTTCTTTATGTTTTATATTGACCTGGATCGTCCAGTTAATTAAAAAAATAGAGGGCTTGTTCATCCGTCTTTTAGTGTAGAAATGAGGTACGTAGAAAGTTACTCTCCAGCAACGATATTGCTGACATCTTGACTACAGGAAAATATATAAGCTTCTTTCGGGTGTGGTACCTTCAGCATTCAGGTGTTTGATCACTCTTTCCATTAGAATATCTATACAATAATTTTTATACAATTTTCTGTTTTATAATTTTTAAAGTTTCGCTATTCTTACTTCTATACTAATATTCTGTCCAGTGTTCATTTTCTTCATAATTTCTTCACAATAGGCATTAGTTACCTATTATACCTGTAATTTAAGGTTACGTATTATATAAACTATTATTTCAATTTTTTTTTATTTTTATAATTTCAATACTAATCAAAGTTCATGAACTTTTAATAATAATTGAATATTCTATTACATTATTAAAAATATGGAAACGTAACTTTTTGCAAATTTTTTTATTTATAATTTAGTAGTTGTAGTTTTAGTAGTTTAGTAGTTGTATGTATTGTTAAAATATTAAATAGGAAAAGATGTAATCTAATACGCATAAAAAATGAGTGGTCTTAAAAAAAACTCTCAAAACTTTTTTTTTTCTTTTTTTTCTATATAAATACATTTCTATAAACACCCATACTCACCAAGCAACCTACACACCCAAGCCATACAAAACACACACAAACACCCACACACATACACACCCATTCAGAGTCACACACATATACCTATATTTATAGGATTAATGAAGGTGTTCCTATATCTATCTTTTTTTTATCAGTAATATCAGTGTTACAAAACAACATATCAGATAAGGCGTTTTTTTAAACTGCAAAATGTTAATATATAAATAGTACAACATGAGGTTTAAAAAATATGTTTTTTAATATATATTTTAAAACTTTTAATTTAAAAAATTTTGTATTTTAAGACTTGACAATATTTTTTTAATATAATGTTAAAAATTAATTTTTACATTTCCTTTATGACAGGTATATTAAAATTTAAAAAAGGGTTTTTTATGCTAAAAATTGAAAATATTATACATATTTTTTTTTAATTGTATGAACCATAAATTACTTAATTCTGATAATATAACAGCTATTCATTATTTTACAACATTCGTTTATTACTCACTGGCACTTATAAAACTATATATGTTCAAATATCAGTTATTTTGTATGTTATTATAGATGCTACACTTGTAAATATTAAAATTGTAAAAATTGTAAACCATAGGAAGAATGAGTAATTTTTTGAGAGGATTATTTTTAAATTTTGTATGAGTGTACTACTAATCTTTACGATGGGTAGAATTTTTTTTATCATTATATGTATAAGTAAATAAAACATTTTAGGCTAGTGGAAGTCAGTGGAATAATAATCATTTAATATAAAATATCATGTTTCGCAGAAAAAGAGTTTGCTCCCTTTGTGATATGGACGATGTATTATTTTTCACTTACAAGGCAAATTACGATTACTCCCATTGAATTCTCCTTGTTGACATATATCATCATTTTTCATTATATCAGACGTCTGTGTATTCTAATTAAAAACATTTATCGTTTTTTGTGGCCCGTACGATCATTTGATCTATGAAGCTTATATTTGAGAAAAAAATTCCTTTTATAAAATCAACTTTTTGCTTTTCAGCCATGTTAATTACCCCTTCCTCGTGGCAAATCATATACCAGTTTCCATTTGAGCTTCTGTCTAATCAATCCCCTTACCTTCTTCATCTTCTCGCAACATCCCCTTAATAGCTAATCCCCGATACCCTGGTGCCCATTTCTATTTCTGCTGTATCTTCTTAAGCTTCCTGAGGGCGTCGACTCCATCCCCACCCTCAAGAGTTATGCCGATGATTTACACCCGGCATTTATGATGCAAGGTAAAATCATGCAAAACTCCTGTGATGCGATATACATGCTCGAAGTGAGTGAGAGAGTTTGCGCTGATGTTGATCGCGGCAGAGGCGAGAGAGGAAGTCCTTATTACGGTGTGCGGAAAGGCGTAGCGGTAGCTCTTAGGCATCCCGAGAGTTGGCGGCTGTTGCTACTCCATCCACACGTGAGACGTTCGTTATTTCGCTCTTTCCTATGCGCGCGTGTATGATGACGGCGGCCACTCGTACGCATCGGCACGTCGGAAATACTCGGCTAGATGTGTGTAGTGCGACAAGAGGAACGCCGTCTCGTTCATTGTACTTTATCCATGACGCAATGGCACACACGGTGAGTTGTAATTCCCGAGTAATGCGACTCTTGCGCAGACTTTTATCGTAAGAGTGTTTCGCAGCCTGTCGAAGGCTGCAGCGCGCCGTTGCTGAATAGTTGTGCTTCTACGAAGAGGATTGTGTGTTATACAGGCTAGGTTATCCATTCAATCTGTCTTGATGTTGCCGACAGAAGGATATCACTTTAAATAATTGGCTCTTTTTTCGGCTGTGCAATATCTCTAGAATTTAATGCAACAATATAAATACCTTTGCAGTATTCAGGCGATCATTTGGTTAATACCGCAGGGCGGGGGGGGCTCTCAAATGGCAGAATTATTCAGTAAAGAGATCAACAGTTGATTTATTAAAAATTAATAATATAATACGTGAATATTAAGATTAATTAGTTACTATAAATATTAAAAAGTTAATAATATTACTTACTGGATCATTATGCTTCACTATTTCTTTCATTACCAGTGTCTTAACAATGATTTTTTAATCTGTTATTCCGCAGATGTGATTATTAGACATTCTAAGTAATACTCATTAACATTCAATATTATTGTACAATAATTTGTATGTATATGCGCTGCTATCTATCAAAATATATACATTCAAACAATGACACATATTACTTAGATAATAAGATAGACGCTTTAACGGTTGCTTGTTTATATCACAATTCACTCTATAGATAAATATTATACTTGTTATATTGAAAATGCATATTACTTATAATTATTTGAAAAATTTAAAAGGGAAAACTGACGTGAAAGAAAGTATTCTCTTTTCTGTTTGAGTTTTTAAAATTTTCACAGTTTTCTGTTCAATTTCATTTAATGTAAATTTAGAGGATTGTATGTATTTAAGATGACCGATTTTAAGTTTCTGCATAACCTCCGAATTTCATAAAATTTATTTTCAGTCAAACGAGTAATTATTACTTTAATACACACATACTTTTTAGCGTTGCTTATGGTTCAAATGAAAAAGCTAACTATAAGTTAAACTGAACATCAAAATCATATAATTCGTAAATCAATTTTAATTATAATTCATAATAATCCATGAATATTCGTTTGGCTGTTAGAAATGCTCAAGCAACTATTAATTAGTGTTTTATTTTAATTTCCCAAAGAAATTATTTGTCATTTAACGTAAGTTATAAATGCTTACTAACGAAATTTATTTATTTTCTCCAATGTACAGCATTTTTAAATGTCATTTTCGAAGTTTGTATTTATTAATTTCCATAAAAAGGAAATGTATCAACAATTGGTAGGTATTCAAATTACAATTATGTTTTACACAGATTTTGTAACGTATAAACTGAATACTAAAATAAACATAGATTCAATGTGGTGCGGCTCGTACAAAATAATATATTCTGCATAAAATATAAACTAAATAAGTGTTGGTTTTCTACTAAAATTTGATATTCGAAAAAAATTTCGTTTTAAAAATAATTGATGAAAATAATACTACATAATTAAATGCATTTAACAAAGCCTCATTATTATTTATATTTAATTTCATAATAACAATTTATCTATTTTTAATAACTTTGTAGAAAAACACAACCCTACATATAAATTTACTCTTTACGTATTCACTTGACTTGAAAATTCATCTATTTTATCTCTTCATCTATTGTATCTCGGCAAAAAATACGTAGAAAAATAAATGAAGTAATAAATATATAAGAGCTTATTTTATTACTCATACAACATTTAAGTGAGTCAGTGTCGTCGATCATTATTTTCTTTATGTAAATAAATGTATTCTACTAATCGTACCACGCAATAGCTTGCGCAAGAAAAATGGCCTCAATAATTGATCTAAAACAATCGGGCATGTATTTTCTACACTTGGAGACTGTATCCCGCAATCTTTTGAGTTATGTGTTAACCAATATATGACTTATTACTAGGCGATAATATGAAAAAGACAGAAGACTGAAGAATTAAAAAATTCGCTATCAGTTTAGGAGCCATTATAAAATTTGTATTACTGAAGTGTGACAAGACTGTCGTTCGAACAAAAATTGTGCTTTTGGTTACGATTAGTCGTTAAATATTGATTAATAAATATTTTTTTCATTCTTCTCATCACTGGTATTTTTTGAGTAGCCTTTATAGCCTTCTAAAAAAATAAAAGTAATAAGCTTATAAACTTGTTGTTGGATGTTTTTTATCTGGAAAATTGTAAAAAATTGAGTTTCTTTTTTAATTAACATAGAAAAATTAATATATTAACCTCGTTGCAAGAAAAATTTTTTTAAATATTTGTATGTACACGTTACGTAATTCTTTTTTTAAATGTTATTTTCTGTAAATACTTATAAATCTATTAGATCAATTAAACTTACTAACTATTTAATAATTTATACTTTTACAATAACAATTGCTTAAATAAGTAAAGAATAAACATAGAGAAAGTTCGATTAAACTTTATATAATTATATAAAAAAAAAGATAATATAATTATTTTATAGAATTAATTTATAAAAATATATTTATTTATTAATTTAATTATTATTTAATTTTATATATAGTGATTTATGTAAAACGATTATTCTGTTTAAATAGAAAATTTCAGAATAATATATATTCTAAAATATTTAAATCATAATTTACCTTGCTCATAATTGTTCTTAAAAATAGTATAGAGTAAATTTTCTGGTATTGTTCACTTATGGCATTCACTATATTACATAAATCATAGATGAAAATTTATTGACTAATAATTATACATAAAATATTACAAGACTTTATCTAGTTGAAAATGTAAATAATCATAATAGATGTGCAATTTACTCGCGAACATTTTTAAAAAGTGTTATGGTTTTTTATTAAGTTAATTGTTATGGCTGAGTAAATTATCCTTTTCTACTATAGATTATCTCATTCTCTTCATTATATATAAAAACAAATTATAGTTACGCCATTTAAGGTAGCATCTTAAAATATCTAAAAATACTTATCATAGAAAAATATCATAATTGTGTACACTTAGATACAAAATAATAAATATTATAACTATAAATAGTATTTTGATCTATAAAATAATTTATTTTTAATTTAATTTACTTTTTTTAATACTTATAATAATTTCACAAGGACAGTAGTGCAAAAATTATGTAGTTTTTATAAAGAACTGAAAATATTTATCATACAAAGTACGAGATATCATTTTAAATATTTTAAAATATTTATTAATACCGGAAATAAAATAAACCTTATATAATTACAGAATTAGTATATCAAATTAATTATTTGAGATATTTGATTTATGATATTGAGTGATGTGTGTGTCTCTACGTAGATAGATTTCAATTCCATTGAATATATGTAAGATTTTATTGTCAGTGATCGAGCATTATTGTTAAGAAATTAATTTGAATTTTATAGAAAACCTGTAAGGGAAACAATTGAATTATTGTATCAATTAAGACGAACAGATCGATTGAGATTTATATATATATATATATGTATATGCGCGATCTAATATTGCAATGCCATTTCACTGTAACTGAGTGACGGCTTATTAAAAAATATGCAATTTTTCTCAACAGCTGTTCTGTACTATAAATTGTTCACATTTTTGCACTATTTAAAACTTCTAATTAAGTAAGCGAAACATCATGGGTTGCACGAGAACTGGAGATTATCGCTGCAATAATAATAATACAAGTTATAATAAAAGAATAAGTGAAAGAAGATGAATAAAAGAAAAACAAGAAGAAAAAAGAAAAAAGGATATAGAAAACAATAACACAAAGGTGTGTATAGTTTAACGAACGTGCTCCTTTGTACGTGCTCTTTCATATTGAAACTCAAGTGTAGCTTTAACTCATCCTCTTGCTACTACATTTACATCAGTGCAGTATCGCTAGCTAAGCTTTCTTACATTAATCATCTTTTTACCGCTTTAATTTCATTTGTATAGATATTTACCGTCATTTTACAGTTCAAAAATGTAATTACTTTTATACTAAATATTATTAAAATTATAAATAAAAATATAAAAGATAATCTGTACATCATATAATTTTTTGGTTCCATAAGTCTGAAAATAAACCTATTACAGATTGATGAAATCTCATTTTAAACGTTTTTATACCTTTTTTATTGTTTACGTAATCTAGTGGAAAAAAATTAAAAATAAATTAGTTTTATATAATAAACTTCGTTCTTGTAGAATATTATGAGATGTATCATCTGATTTCTAAAGGAAGTATCTTATTAATTTATAATACGTGTTTTCTCGTTGATGACCTATGAAGCTTCTACTGTTAATAATAATCCATTAAACCTTGATATATAAGCTTCGCATGACTTAGGAACTTATGGTTTTCTTCACCTTGTTAGACTTCCACAAGTACTTTAGGTATTTTATAACCCGCCATTATCATCACTTTGAATTGTTGGTAAATACATTTACTATGGCCAGATCTATATAGTTACTCCGTGGGTGGAGTACGTATTGGAATGGAATGGATATAAATTTAAAGATAGTTTAAATACAAATTTAAACATATTCTCAACATCGCTGATTTTGTCTACTCTTGTCGCTATATCTGCTATCCTTTGATAATTCAGAGTATCGCATTGCTATCGTACTTAAACGAATTGCATATGAATTTTTTTCTAATATGATCGTAAGCGACAAATTTCCATTTCTTTATTTGTTAAGAGTTGTGGCGTTATATTCTGTGATCTAAATTTTCACATGTGATGAAAGCTCTTGAAAATAAAGAAATTTAAATTGCTTAAATTTAATTGCTGTTTATTTTCATTTTGCTTTCGAAATAAAGAAAATGTCTTTTTTATTGCTATCGTCAATGATAATCGTAGGTTACAATGTAAATACTAGTGTAAATATTTATCAAATACGCGTAAAATGCTATTGCAAAACTCATTAGATTAATCAAACACATTTTTATTATTATTCTTACAACACGATTGAATGTATAGTTACTTCTATTTGTGGAAAATCGAATAATTATCTTAAGCATAAATTTAGTGCAGTAGCAAGATCTTAAGACTACCAGACATAATTTTCCAATGATTGAGTTTGCAAAAATGTATTATTAATATTGGGTTCATGTTCAATTGCTTAAGTAGATATATAAACATAAATATATTTGAAAAAAGTAGATATTTATAGTTTGGCAACACTTTATCATACATTTTCATATATATTTTTTTTAATTATTGAATTTTCCATATAAATCTTTGTAATATATATTTATATTCTTTACTAAATTTTTAAAAAATTTTAGAAGCAATTATAACACTTTTAACGTTATTATTATATATTGATATGTAAAGTAAGAAATGCAAATTTTTTCTAAGACACCATACATAAAATAAAGTGAAAGTCTCAATTAATCAATAATACGCTTTTAATATAGCTTCATCAATGAATCGCTTATCGGCACAGAAGAATGTATAAATATAGGTACGATTCCTAAAAAGAATAATATACACGCGAATAATATTCCTTTTATTATCCAATATGTAGCAATAGTATATAAATATTTCTCATCTTCTCATTTACCTAGACAAAAAATCGGCCTAACACACTTAAGCACCTTTTTACTTGTTCAATGTATAGCGTGACTAATTTCCATTATATTTTTTTTTACTATCATCACGAGAAAAAAAGTAAAGGAAAAAAAAGCATATTTCTACTACAGGCTAATAGAATCACCGTGTGTTCGACGTAACAGCAATCGCTTCTGGTTGAAAAGCGCCTAGTTATGAGATACGATAATTAACCTGCAAGTTTATCAGTCACACCATGTAGCAGTAAATATTGGGGAATACCTAAGAATAATAGCAACTCTCTAATTATAATTCTATTTTTGAATAAGGCATTGATTTTGAATAGATATATTCTAGATATGAAGATTATTATTAGATTAATACTAAAGTGTTTTCAAGTAATCATAGGTTACTGAAAATTCACAAAGTATTTTATGTAGTTAAAATTTTTTATTTTATAATTTAAGAGTTTTATGTTTCACTTATAGAAGTTTACATAGAATCAAGTTCATCTAAATTATTAAAGATGAAAAATTTGTAATAGGAAAGGTGATCTCTGTCAGTATTTATAATTCTGATAAGTGTCTAGTTATTAAACTTGGAGTTAAGCATATGGCAATTACTATTTAAATTAGAAATTATTAATTTCATCTGTTACTTTTAAAACATGTAACGTATTTTACTTATTAAATTAGATTAATATAAAAATTAAATATTTGATTATTTAGTATAAATGTACAACGTAAAAAATTCCTTATCAAAAATATCTTTACGTTAATATAATTGTAAATAAATTCATATTTCCATAGTTTACTTTCATTGAATAAGATTACTTTCTTTAATATTCGGAGATATTATTCAAGAAAATATATCGAATAATTTAAACAACTTTGCTTCATAAGCATTTAAGTCAGTTAAAGTTAATTAACTGCTCGGTTACAGCTAGAAGAAAGTACAAAATAGAAAATCGCATATTTGTCGCGATTTGTTAGAGGCAAATTCGAGAATTGGAACGGTATAGAAATCACGAGAAGGGGCCTAAGCTAGCATTACTATCAGAAGATAAGTCCGCTTTTATTGTTGCCTATTCCCACCAAGATAACAGCCCTAGTGCGATGCCAATTAGATGAAATCCTAGGAACTATAAGTACACGCTTGACTAGAGCGTAATAACGATTTCAAGACTCGTGCGTCTCCGTCAGTGGCACAACCCGATGTCACTCGGAGTCTATGCTCACTGTATCCATGCCTTTTAAACCTGTTTTAGAACCTCATCTCATACGTGTAATGTACTGAACGCAAATAGGACCTTAAAGTGTCCGAACAGATGATGATGATGCAAGCAGACAGCTGCACGCCACAAACCAACTATTTTTCCACACAAACTTATTCGAATTTTTATTTCAACGGCTAATCGTCGGTCCGATTTAGTTTATAAACAGTAATCTTACATTTTAGTAATCATATAATAAGCATATGAATATAATAATGTTCAATTTTTTCGTTCATTTTTGATAAAGGCGAAAGGATTGCAAAACTCTATTCTTACCCAAGAAATACGTGTATTTTTATGATAAGTAGTGTTTTTTAAATGTGGAAATAAATTTAAACTATTTAAAGAATTAATTAAATTATTTAGTTTAAAATTCTTCTTATATTTACTGGGCTTTTTAAATTAATTTGTCATTAGGGAGGAACATGTACATATAACCAGGTTTTTTCGGGTAAGAAAGAATTTATAAAATTTTGTTTTATACATGACTTCAAATCTCTGGTATATACTAAATTAACTTGCACAAATAAAATATCAATAGTATTTATTTAATTCGTTTGTACAAATAATTATATTCAAAAATAGTTCGTTGCATATTTCAATTAATAAATTGGTGTTATTATTAAATATTAATAAGTCATTAAAAAGTGATATATTATAATTTAACTCTAATAAATATACTTTGTGAAAAAAAAGCAATAGTGAAAACCGTTTGTAATACTTTATTGCACCTCAGTAGTAAAAGTGTTCCATTTATTTAGTGATAAGAAAGTTGAGAGTCAAAATGATGAAAAAAGTTCTCAATTCTGAACATCATTTGTCAAGTTAAAATTGGTATGAAAGAATTATTAATTTATTTTAGACATAGCTATAAAAATGAAGTCGTTTTTTTTATTTGAAACAATACTTTGTTACATAAAAAAAAATAAAAAATTTTTTTAATACTAAATGCATTTGAGCTTACACTGATATATAAAATTTTTCTATAATATGGAAAATATCTTCGATACAGGTCAATAGTCACTTTCTTTTATTTTGAAAATGTTTAAAAGACCAGTTTATTTATTGTAAATTTTACATTCAAATTTTATGCATTGTATAAGCATAGTATTTAAAGTATATTTGACTTTATTTATAATCATGCACATTAGACAAAGTATATGGAACAATAAATTTTTTTTGGCACGCTCTTCCTAAATTTGGTTTTCATAATATAATTCTTTAATTGGTTATTTTATATGTAAATTTAATGAAAAAGAGGCTATGAACTCTTAGCACAAGGAAAAATTAAATAACACATCAATTTTTTATTAAACGAAAGCGTATTCAATTGTGACCAGAACGTGACTGTAATTGAAGTCAATTGTGGGAGGTGCTCATTAAAAACAGGGCGTGCAACGTCAAAGTACTAATGAAGAAAATCAGTATGAATAAAGTCGCTTCCTTCTCGTTGAAAAGTAGTAGTAGTAGTAGTAATAAAAGTAATAGTAGCGGTGATGGTGATGATTCTATAACTTGGTTTGAAATAGTTATCGAAAAAGAAACGGATGGTAAAATTGCATAGGAGTTCATTACATTTCATACAGAAAATTAATGTTATTACAAGAATACGCAGAGTGTACATTTCGAAATGCAACCTCAGCAGATACAAAGACGGGTGATAGTCATTATTTCAACTACTATCCCTCACATTTTTATTATTCTTACATGTGCGTTAAGGATAGATTGATAGATTTGCACAGGCTTTGCTAGAAGATTGTGTTTCTTCCTCTATCTTGTAGAGTAAGCTCGTAAGGAAAGTTCGAAAGTTCCTAAGGAAGTAAACTTAAGGATCTAAATTATGCACTTGTATGCGATACGCTCAAAGTATCTTCTTTCATAACATGGGTTTATTTATTGTACGCTAATTAGAAAAGCTTAATATTTTTTGAGAAGAAATAAGACATTATTCGATTTCTACATGCTTTGAGAATATATCTGACATGTACAGCATAATAAGATTTTAAAACTACTTTCTTTAATTTTTTAAAAATCTTGAATTTTATATTAATAATAATAATAATAATTCATAATAATAATACATATATATTTATTTATATAAAGTACTTTTTCAAAGTATTAAATTTTTGATACATACTTATAAGACGTTGTGAAAAGGAAATAGCTAACTATGCTTTTTTATTATTTGCTTTTATTATATATTGAAGAAAAAATTATGCAAAAATAATAAAAATAATACCCATATATTACACGCCGATTAGCTTACGAAAACTAGATTACGAATAGGTCATTAAAAAATCTTTAAATATTAAACATAAAACAAAAAAAATCGAAATAACTTTCGCAAATAAAAACAAATAAAATTAAAGATGTTATGACAGAACTTATGCGAAAAATATTTTCAATTTAATAATTATAGTTGCCATGCGTTAAAATAGAGTCATTAAAATTTAAAAATTCTTCACTACTAGTAAGTTAAGATTATCATCAAATGTAATAAAATTCTTTGAAATATTCATATCGTCGATTATGTCATTCAATAAATATATCATTCTATTGATTTAATTTCTATGAAATTGGTCCTTCCAGGTTATTAACAATAGCATATGTTAAGGATGTTGAAGCATCCATTTTTTATCAATGAATATAAAAACCCTAACAAGTTTATTATGTAAATTGATTTTTTTTGTTTATTTTTAAAATTCTCATTCTTTTTTCACTTCATCCGATCAGCTGAGATAATTGCGCTCCTCCGATTTCAGCTTATACAAGTCCATTAATCAGCTTTGAAAGATGTTCTTAGCTATCGCTAGTACAACCATAGGTAACCTTGCAAGGCCTTCTCTTGCCAGTTAAGTTACTTTCCTTCTTGAATATGGATACCAGTATGCAGGTATACAGAGGCGTAAAATATATATGCTATATGTATTGAAGACAAAATTTCGATTGAGAATAAGAGAAAATACACATACACATACACAAATAAAAGAAGAGAAAGCAATAGAGAGAGAGAGAGAGAGAGAGAGAGAGAGAGAGCGTGACAGGAGAAAGATAGTAAACAGACTAGTTTTCGGAATACCAGTGATATTTATCAGGTGTTAAACAACCCTAAATTTTTCGACTTGTACGCCCGAACCCGAACCTAATCGTACTAGATCTGTTTCCGTGTCTCTATGTCTATCTTTTGTTAGTAAATTTATGCAAGATGCTACATGTCAGCATTTTAAAAAAGATTTCTTTTCTTGCATTCGCAGATAAACATATAAACCTATATGTACAAGCATATATATATACTTAACTATTAAAAATGTATAATTATAATCAATAAATTAAATTTTTATAATAATTGGATTATTATTAGATTATAGTCATAATTTATTTAAGATTTATTTGTTTTCGTTAAATTGATATAAAAATATTAGTAGCTTTTTCATCTGTTCATATAGCAATAATATTAATAAGAATATTTATAATGAACGAACAAATACTCGAAATTTAATAATTAATGAGGAATTTATTTATGTTATTCCTTCAATATGTATCTGATGATTTTTTTGTAGTATCAATATATCTACACCATTCTTGTTAAATTAAAATAAACAAATTATCTTATGTTTATTTATTAGCTGATCATAAAATTAACAGATTTAAATTTCATATAATCATTCAATTACAAAAATTTTATTTAAATAATTCAAAACTTATCCCTTTAATTTTTCATAGTAGTAATAAATTATATTTATTTTTTAAATAAAAATATTATTATCTAAATTAAAATTTTTTATAAAATAACTAGAAATACTAATTTCGAAAAACGTTTAATTTCAAATTAAATATTTATAATAATAATACAACATTAAATTTTATATTTAATTAAATCTATTAGTTTCGAGTAATAAATAATTTATTTATTAATCTTAATAAACATTGATACAAAAGGTAAAGTATATTACTTTTTTTTTAAACAATTATCTTGGATATCGACATAAGGGTAAGCGCATACGTGCTGCCCAAGCTCATCGCCCAGCCACACCGGAATGAGGTCAGCTTCATCGACCTGGGAGATTATGCTGACCTAAGGCAGGTGGATCCAGAGACATACAGTACAGGGATCATCAACCTAATAATAGGCTCAGTCCCTGGGCTTAACTGCGCAGAAGACGGTCCTAAGTTGGATCATATATGGTATAGTTGAACCAGCAAGGGCACGGCGGGCGTAGGCGGTAACGTCGTGCAGTACAAAGACTGACGAACCAGAGGGCGAGCTACTGGGAATCTTGAAGAGATTCTGGGACTGGGAGGAGGTCCATGATGGAGCGAAGAGTTGGACACCGGACGAGCAGGTAATAGAAAACAATATAAAAACGCTCATAACCGCGACCAGGAGGATCGATACGTTGTGAGGCTCTCTCTCACGCGTAGCTCCGAACGTGGCCAACGAGACGTATGGACAGGCGGTGGCAGCACTGCATCGACTACACCACCTATTTAAAGCAAATCACGCATTCGCCCAGCATTGTCGCGAGTTCATGGATGCCTATGAAGAACTCGAGCACATGAAGCGGATAAACAAAACTAGAAAGGGGCAAGTGGCGTGATGCCTGAGGAATAACAGAGGTGGCCAAGATCTGAGTCGTCTTTTACGCCTCGAGAGAGTCCTGCGATCGGGATTGCCTAAGCCATTTCTTAGGGGTAGGGCCGACCCTCCAACAAGAACTATTACTGATACTGCTCACTATACTATAGACAGTATCAATACGCCTTTACTGCCGACATCGTGAAAATGATCAGGCAGATAGGTGTCGCGAAGGAGGATTAAGATATCCAGAGGAGCCTTCGGGTAACTATCGCCTCACCACCTTCACCTATGGAACAGCGTGTGCACCCTTCATTCCTGGCAATCCAGACGCTCAATCAGCTTCCAGAGGACGACTAGTGAACCAGTATCCGTCCGAAGTACGGTTACTACGGCAAAAAACATACATAGATGACGTATTTGATGGTGCAGACGATGAGGCTACATCCAAGAAGAGGCAGAAGGATCTGATAGACCTACTGAAAACCGCAGAAATCTAGCTTGGAAACTGGGCCATCAACTTTAGAGGTGTGGCTGCTAGCGAGCCGGAGGACCACTTGAAGTAGACTAAGGTCATTGATGGAGGACAAAGAGTGTAGACCTTAGGGTTATGGTGGGACCCAATGGAGGATAGCTTCGCTTATAAGGCCGAACCCAGGACAATGCTAAAGGAGGGAACATCAAAGAGACTGGTAATCTCCAACAAAGCTCGAGTCTTTGACTCACTGGGATGGATGTCGCCATGCACGGTGGTGGCGAAGATACTTAAGCTGGATCTATGCATCTTGCAATGCAAATGGGAGACGCCATTTCCATAGGATCTGCATCAACGATGGGAGGAGTACTGCTCAGCGCTTTCTAATCAAGCTGGTTTCCAAGGTTAGAGAGATACCACAATACTAGGCAGTGCCACTGCTCATGTAGTTAAACAGCCGATTGGTACTGGCATGACTAGAGAAGCATCGTAGTCACTGGAAGACTTTTGTGGTAAATCGGGTATCGACCATCTATATCCAGCTGCCCATGGCCATTTGGAGGCACGTCTCAACGAATGAGAATCCGGGGGATATCGCCACAAGGGCTTCACAAGCCAGATCAAGAACCTGGGCCTATGTTGACGAGGGCCTTACTGGTTTCGGACCCCAGCGATCAATGACCGACCATAAGGCCAATGGTAAGGGCATTACATAGCCGACCGGAACAAGAAGAGGACGTGATAGCCACATGCTTCTCGAGTTTTAACAGACTAGTACGTGTGGTGGCATACTGCATGAGGCTTATACCTCAGGACCGGGCAGTTCGGACATCGTATTTATCAGCCAAGGAACTGCAGGAAGTCTGCGTAAGGTTCTTCCTGAGGGTGCAGAGAAGCGCATTCCAGAAGCCGGCTGAACCCTTACATCGACAACCGGACAGAGATGATAAAGGTAGGTGGCCAATTGGCGGGCGCGAAGATAAAAACGCTGCTGCACCGCGTTCTTGCGTGCAAAGCCCCAACTAGCCCAAAAGTTAATGGGGCCACTGCCGAAGGACCGGATGACACCAACGAGACTATTTGCGTTCAGCAGTCTGGATTACGTGGGCTCATTCAGTATCCTGATCACTGAAGGGAGTGGTCACAAGACGAGCAAGGGTTGCATCGCCATGTTCGTCTGCTTCGTCACCAAAGCCGTATACTTGGAGGTGGTGAGCGATCTGACCAGGCAGACGTTTCTTGTTAGTCAGATTTGTTAGTCACCGGGGCCAGAGTGCTGTCACCTTTATAGTGACAGTGCTAAATTTTCAAGGGGGGCGACCAGGAGTTAAAGAGGCTCTTCAGCAAGGCCTCCGAGTTTTAACGGAAGGTAGGCACAGCGCTAGCAAGCACCAGAACGGAGTGGCAATTCATTCCACCACACTATAGATGCCTTATGAGAGGTGGGAATAAAGTCGATGAATCATCACCTTCGTTGGGTCATGGACGACACCAAGCTGAAGTACGAAGAATTCAGCACGGTATTATTTGAAATAAAGGCATGTCTCAACTCCCGACGATTGAGACCGATAAGAAATAGCCCGGAGGACTTGCAGCTCTCACTCCAGCCCACTTTCTACTTGGCACCTCCGTGGAGATGGTGCCAGACTGCCACAAACAGGAACAGCTTAGCCCGATGCTGGCGCGGCTCCAACAAATGGACCCTGCCTGCAACCAAGTTTAGCGCAGGTGGACGCAGGAATACCTACTTTACCTTTAAGAAGGGCAACTGGTTATCGTACGAAATGACCGCTATCCCTTTGTGAAATGGTCAATGGCTTAGGTAACCGAGGTTCACCACGAGCCAAATGGCATAGTCCAAGTGGTAAACATTCAACAACGGCGATTTCAGATGGCACACAGCTCGCCTGGAACCCATCTCCACACCGGAGCCGTACGACAGTCCCTGACTGCAGGAGAAGACCATCTAGGATGATGAAGATGTTCGTCCACCGGACGAAGGCGGTCGGAATGTACGGGAAAATAGACCCGACAGACGCGTGAACAGCGGGTGGTAGCGGTGCGAGTGAAAGCGCTATAGACAATAGAAGGAGAGAGGGAAGAGAAGAAAAATGCGAAAGCCGGAAAGGCCCAGAGGGCGTGAGCACCAGTGTGGAAATACCGAACCTGAGCGATGTTAAGAGAAGTAGTGAATTGGAATCTAAGTACGGCACCACAAGCGAAGCAAAGATCGCATGTGTGTAAAAGTGTGAAGTAGGAGCACAGTGGCATACCTGTGACAAGGGTAGCCAAATCGAAACGATCCATCTACCATTTAGGTATGGCCTGGGCTGGTGGTGATCCCTAGTGATCGGGCCATGGTGAACAACAAACGCGAGCAAGCGGCGGATAACCAACCCGAAGGTAAGCGAGCGAGTATTATATAAGGTATCGTATGTATTGGTGTGTGCTTAGTGGTTCTAAATGTAATCGTGCAAGCCTTTTCCCTCCTATCGAATAGGTGGTTTTTTATGGTTTTTTATAATAAAAATTGTAATATACGCTCGAAATGTGTGTAATTTCTCTGACCCGGAAACTCCACTCCATTCCATTCACGACCATCTCAACATTGATTAATTATAAAATATTAAACATACAAATAAATAATAAATTCAAAATGTATTTTTTAAAAATTCCTTTGGTACTACTAGTATCTAATCTACTATACTCAATGGGAAACTGAAAATATGATAATTAACATTTTATCAAAAATAAATGTAAGACTAAGTACATAATTTGGAAATAATCGTTTTTTTATGATTTTGGCCGCGTGATGGCGACACCTCATAATTAGCTTGCAAATCCCCGTAAATGGTGATCAGTTGCGTAGTAAATGGTTCTAGAACCTTCGACTTGTTCGGCAATTAGCACTGGTAGTGTCAACTTTAAATTTATCAATTGTTATTTAAAGTGCCTGACGTATAAATAAAGTGAAATCTTTTCTAATTAATTGAATTCACTGTAAAAAAATTCCATCCTTGAAACTGTTACCATCCATCATTAAACTTTTGTACTTTCTTAAAATTTTTTATATTTTCCAGTCAGATCCTCAGTAAATTTATTTTGTTGCCTCTCAAACTTTTGAAAACTTTAAGAAATCATTACTTAAGTTGGCGGATTTAAAGAAAGGTGTGCAATTGAGGTACTCAAGATGAACGATTTAAACAAAGATAAACTAAAAATGGCTAAAGACATAAAGAAGGTTATCGGCCGGCACTTGTCTATTTTATTATTAATGGTAAATTAGCCATCTATAATGGAGGCTTGCAAACTAACTTTACCAGCGCATGAGGCTCACTTTGAAAGTTATATTTTAGATACTTAGATATAATATGATTTGTTACTAAAATATATGATTTGTTGTTAAAACTATTACAAAAATCTTATTTGACAAATTTAAGCCGAAACTTCTCGGATAAAAATGGTCTTCTTAATACGGTACATTCAGCTTCAAAACTATGTCAACATCTTAAAAAGCCAAAATCATAATACCCTTCATATTATATGAAATATAAAAGATATTGGATCCTTTGGATTTATCAAGAAGTCTGGCTCGTCGAACGCAAGTGAGATGAATCATCGACATACGAAATTGTCTCGAGGTGACTAATTATCAAAAAAGTCCTTATTCGTCTACCCTAACTCTCAATACCAATACGGTTTAATACTAACAGGTGTTCAAGATTCCATTTACACGAGTTTTTTTTATACTTTTCAATTAGTCATGGCATTTTTTTTACTTAAATGCTTAAAAATAAAGGTCGTTCCATTCAATAGACTCACGATCCCGAGGTTGAAGCTTAAGCAGCGCGTCTACTAGGAAAACAAATAAAATGTTTCCATGGGACACTTATATGAACATCGAGTTATCATACATCTGAGTATATAACCAACTAATACCCATATAGATCAAAATTCATGCATCTCGCTGAAAAGATTATGTGTTGAATAAAATAAGTCTAATTCAAGAATTTTTAGGAATCTCTACTTGGAAATATGTAACAGGTTTAACCAATCCAGCTAATTTTCGCATCTGCTGACATACAAATGGTCGAAATTAATTTGGGTATATAATTTATATATTTGCCTATAATGTAAACGTTATAGAAGTTTTTTAATTTAATTAAATATTACATAAATATTTTATATTTAAAAAAAAATTTAATTCTTTAAAGCATCTTAGAAAGTATAAACTTTTGCTTCTTTCATAAATACATGATTTTAAGTAAGTTTATAACATTAATTTCGTGCCGATGATGTAACATTATATTTACTACAATTAAATTGCTTATAATATAATATAAAATATTTTAAATATTAAAAATAATATTATTGAATAAAAATTAGGTAACTGCATTTCACTTTTCAATACGATTTTTTTTCGTTTCAAACAAATGTTGGAAAAATATTAATTTTTTTTAAGTAAACTAAAACTATTTTTAGGATATCCTAATAAATTGTATATAGTTTTTTTCTATACCTTCTATTCTTGTAGTACATCTTAATCAATAAATATGATTTTTATTTTTTTACTTTCTACGTAAAATACTAATATGTAATGACGTACCATCATTAATTAATCGATATGTCAAATGTCATATAACCATATAGTATATCCATATAGTGTAACCATATATCAACTTATTATACTGTTTCATGGAGTTGTGCAAGTTGTTCAAAATAACTTGATGATTATAAGAGTTTTCCCGAAGTTATTGTACCAAATAACTTTTGAACTTTGTATCCAGATAAATATTTAAAATATCTTCGTTAAATGTTTTCAAATTTACTACTTTTTTAAAAGTAATTACTTTATTTATTTGTCTTTTGATTTATTCCATATGTGAAGAAAATTAGCTTTGTAATAAATAGTGTGATTGGATTTGAATTTAATATAACGTAATAATCTATTAGAAGTAATAATTTATTATCTGAATAAAGTAATTTATTAATGCAAAATACTAAAAAAAAAATTTTGTTTAGTAAAATTTATTTAGTTTTTAAAAGTACCTTTGGTATTACAAAAAGGCATGTATATGTTCCAATATTTAAATTAGAATACAAAAACGTGGTAATAGTAAATATATATATAATTAAAAATAAAAATGTTAATATTACATTTTTTTTATTCGGTAACAATTTTTTTATGATCATTATCTGAGAATTGAGAACAGAAATTTTCTGTATGGAATAACAGCATTAACTATTAAAGAAGTCCTTATATAATATTTGGAATTTCATTATTATTATAATTTTTTTTTTGTTAAAGATTAAAAGAAACCAAGAAATTTTTTCAAAAAATAGATATATCCCTGATTTCTACAGAAAGAAATTATTCAACTAATTGATAACTAAGTTTTAAGTTAAAAATTAATTTTTTTAGAAAAGATATGCATTAAAGTATTTGCTCAAATTTTAATTTGTTTTAGTTAAAAATTGATCGTTTATAATTCCATGCTCCTAATAATTTAGTTATTATTATCTTTCATATTACTTGTTACATTTAATAATCACAAGAAAACTCATATATTGACATATTATTTACGAAGAATCAAGATTTTATTAAAATCGAAATGCATAAGTAGATTACAGATTGTAGTTTTATACGTTTATGAAATTTATTTTATGAATTTGAAGTATAACTAGTTAGAGCTGTAAGTTTTATTACTAAATATTTATTTTCATATTCTCTTTTTATTTAAGTTCTCCAATTTCACTATTATTGATGATTCATTGGTAAAAAATCTATACTAAAGTGTCCAATATATGTAATGTATCCAGCATTAAAAGTATTATGTATGTACTTAGAAAACATATTTACAGATATTAAAGTAGATATAATAAATATTTTGTTTAATTTTATTACACTGATATTAAAAATTTACTGATACGAGTCAACATTTTAACACCAATTTGGTTAATGAAATTATTTCGAATTGATAAAAAAACTATTTAAACCAAATATACAGTAAATTTATTATGTATAATTTTCAATTTCAAAAGAGTTTTTTTTTAATCCGAAAAAGAAAAATAATCTTATCAAATCATATATTAAATTAGATATACGAACATAAAAAATTGAAACTACATTACCAACGAAAATTTTTTTAAATACATTATAACCGTATTATACTATCTTAAAATAATTATTAATTAAAAAACAATGGCCACATTTTTACAATATTTTGATTGCATGAATAAGACTTTTATTGTGTTTTGAAGTAATCAATATAACAAATAAAAAACATGCGCTATATACCTCACTTAGTAAACGTAATAAAAAGAAAAATTTAAAAAAAATTATATTAATGAATGATAATAATTAAGAAAAATTTTAAATTTAAGGAAAAAATGTCGTAGAATAAAAAAAATTTATATATTTCAATGAATCAATAAAAAAATATTTTAATACTCCGTAATTCATGTGCAATTAAATGTATGTTATGTTAAACAATGACTTTTAAAATCATTGTAATTTGATTTTTTTTTAATTAATTTTAATATAAATTTTATGAAGAAATTGTAATAATCGTTTTCTACCGTATCTAAAAAAAAAATTAATCACATAAAAAATGTGCTCTGAATAAAATTTTTCTCTACCTATATTTACAGGCAGTTTATTAGAGTTAATAAATACACCAATGCACCTACAGGCGAGAAAAAAAGAAGACCTTTTATTAAATTTCTTCGTACACCATGTGTGTATTATATAAATATGTATTCACAAGCAATGACGTGCAAATGCACCACAGAACTCAATGAAAACATCGTACAGTACTTGCATATCTGCATAGCCGGAAGTCGCTGGCGCCTGCGTCATGAAAATGGAGGTACTGTGTAAGTCTAATTACTGCTGTTATCGCGGTATTTGTCATTCATTCGATTTTGTAAAAATCTCTGCATTTAATTCCAATTAGCGCAGCATATCTATGCGAACCTCCTGGAAGTACACATATTTTGTGTTTGAGCTCACATTAAACCTGTTTTCAACCATAGAGGATTTTATTGAAAAGCTTTTCTGTCTCTTCTCCGTGTCTGTCTATCTCATGTTTTATACTTGTTTCTACCATATTCTCCCTTAACTTCCTTATCTCTACTCATTCCCTACTCCCTATCTCGCATTTACTTTCATTTTTTTTCCCGGGACGCACTTTCAATTTACTTTTTGTGTGTGTATGGGCTTCTTTTATTTTTGATTGTTACTTGGTCCTGTCTTTATTTATCTCCCAATCGAATTTTCAAGCTTTATCGGTGTGTATCCCTTGTGTTTCATTTGATATTTTTAAGTGCAGTGTTTTCTTTTATTTTCGAATGGTGAGAATGCTAACAGTCTCTTTCAAATGCTATGTTTTTTATGAAAACTTAATTAAAATTTTAACTTATTAAAGTATATTTTAATAGCTGCTTTTGGACGTTTTTTAAGCTATTATAATCCCTTATGTAAAATTAAGTCCCACTGGATATTAAACTTTAACTATCTTAATCAGTAATAAATAATTGATTAACAAATTTAGTTGTGATACAATATATATATATATATATATATATATATATATATTGTCCATTTAATCATTTATTTTACTGTCGATATTTTAAATATTAAATTAAAATAAATAAATTTAAAAAATTTTTTACAGCTATAATTGTATCCAAAGTATATTACATTGAATAATATATTATATTTAAATATCAATCGGAATATTTATAAAAATATAATATGTTTACTTGTAGTAACATAATTAACATAAAACAAAAATTTATGTTTTAAAATATTATGTCTTAATTATTAAATGTTTCTTCAGTTGTAATTTATTTTACAAAACTTTACAAAATTTACAAAACTTTTTGAATTTTTAATAGCACCAATGGTGAATAAATTAAATATTTTTTCCATTGGTTTTTAAAACGCACTATCAACTGTGTATCTACTCGACATTATTCCACATTTTTTTATTAAAATACTTTATATGGACGATAACTATATGAGCAAACTATAAAATAATAGAACCCAATACCAAGATTGTAATAACAAGATGCTAGGATTTTTATGGCAAATTATTTTATAATGAAAAAATAGCACCTGTTGATGATTATTCATTAGACGATCACAGAGAATTCAGCGTTAGTTTGAAAAAAGTTCTTAAACTATGTAAATAATAAATTTTTGTGAGTGCCAATCTTTAGAAGTTGTGAATAATACAAACGAATCTTACTTTTTAATTAAGTCTTACCTGTTTGTCGGCTTATTACTGTTAATGATAAATACAACGAATTGTCGGATCATAACGAACGAAGAAAAACTCAAGTTTGCAGATATTATATATACGTATACGTATAGCAAATTCTTTAATCAGTCTATAAATATATTACGTTTTCTAATTTTAATACAAATTTAAAATGAATATTAATTCCGTTAATTTTAATGATTCATTTTGAATTGTATTATACTTGATATTCATGTCTGAAATGTCTTTTTTTTAAAAAAATATTGCATTATATTTATGTATGATTCTTCTTATAGTTTTCAGATTATTTGAACATTATTAACTATACTGCGTATACCACAATTGAAAAAATTAAATAGTAATAACACTTGCTATTATTAAATCATTTTATATTTGTTTTACAAATGGATAATTTAGAGGCAATGAACTTATATATAAATATAGCGTATCTATAGAAAATATACTCCTTAAACTATAATATATTTTGTCAGAGCGTTTGTATTAGATATCTTGTATAAATTAATCGAATTTAAGTTGCACTATAAAAATTATCATTTAATTTCATCCTTTATAAGTCTGAAGACAAAATAATAGAAAAAACTACTTTGTTATTATTACGAATTTTAACAACTTCTAAAATCTGAATAATTAAAATATTTTACATACATTCAGCGAACAAACTTAGATTTCAATAACAAGACTTAATATTTTTATATAAATCAATAACATACATTTTAAAATGGGGAAATTTAAAGGATATGTAATTTTAATATAATATAAAGATAATATAATATTAGACCCTCGAATTCAAAATGTATACTTCATCGCTGCAATTTTAAAGCGAATATTCGTTTTACTTGTATACTTTGATGTACAAGAACATCCAAAATTACAGATATACGCACAAATTTACTGTTTATGAAAGACAAATACTTCCCACTTGCAATATGACGTTATTTCCACGGTTTTCTATAAACTGTACTGAAATTGAATGGCTTAGTATCATGGAACAATATCTTATGAAATTTGCGATTAAACACACGGGAATAATACCTCTCACTATGTGAATTCTTGTTCTTGCAGCGATTGCAGTTTATTCGGGAAGGTAGCTGCGTTCAATAATTTGCAAGGCAAAGTCCACCGCCTCCGTGACTGTTCCGTTATAGTACGTAGGCTCACCCGAACCCTCACAACTACCCATTCTTCCACGTCATTTCTTACACTTGTTTCACCACCTCTCTTATTCATTCACTATAAATAAAATTACACCTGGGTTTTGTTTTTACGACTGAGACCTTATGCCAAAAGGTCGCTAATGCGGTTATAAATGAAATTCCGATGCTTGGATGTGATGCGTTATCGATGGCTTCATAACAATTGTCGTTATTATTAGTGAGAAAAAAAAGAGTCTGAAACTACGTAATTTTGGCTTCCTGGGTGTAATTACGCTAAGGTTATGAGGCACAAATCGTTCTACTCTTAGCTTCAAATTCACTGAGAGAATAACGTATAAAACGCGGATAAGTACTGATTAGTAGTATGGGTAACCTTTGCTTATTATTGATGACAAATCTTATATGAATTCATTGCACAATATTTGATTGCTTTTCTCTTATGAATAATCATAAATCTTTATAATATAATGTGTTGTTTATCACACCCGTCTCATTATCATCATTGCCTAAACTATTTAGGTTCATAAAAATAATAACACATATTTACGCATGGTACATTTTTCAATACCTTTTTATGTGATAGAGTTACAATTAATACTATAATTACATTGCTTCTGTAAAATTAATAATATTGTTATATTATAATATTCCTATTGTTATAAATTAATAGTAGTTAAAAAATATTACATAAACCTAAGATAACAGGTTTTGAAACGGAACGATGTTTTATATATAATTAATGTGCAATAAGCATAATTAAATATTTAAAATATAAAATGTTGTTAATTAAAATTTTTAATATAAAATTTAAAGCAATTGTTTAAACCAAATACTTAAATTACAGCAAATCTAATGAGAACAATTTAATTATCTTTGGTGTACGATACAAACTTATAAAATCTCACGTATTAGAATATTTTATATAAACAGTATTCTTTGATTTTTATGATTGTACTTAAATCTTATATATGAATAAAGTATATTGTTCGTATATATTAAAGTATATCGTATATTGTTTATATATTATTAATATCAATATCTTGAAGAATTTTAATTAATAATTTAATAATAAATATATACTTTTACTATAATATTTTTTATTGAACGAAATTATGATTTTCTTGCTTTTGTTTCTATTTATTAAACTATACGTTAAAAGTATTTTATGAAGATGCTACAGAAAAAAATTATAATCTTTAAAAATCAATAAGACACTATTAAACTTATCACTTTTTTATATAATTTAACGTAATGAATTCGGAAGTTGACTGATTAGATTACTTTATGTCATAATTTTATTATATTGTTTTATCTATGATTTCTGAATATTGAATTTAAAAATTATATATATTTATATAAAATATAAAATTAAAAAAAAAATAGGAGTTAATGTTTTTGTCATTTAAGTAGTCAATCCTTATTTTACCTATTAGCACATATATTCGCAATAGGAGGTAACAATAATTCTGAAGGTATTAAAAAATTTAATCTAGAGAGGAGTTCACTGGGATTAAATCTCTCACACTCATATACACGTACAAGCGTGCGCGCACAAAGTTACATAAGGAGAGAAGAATTCCAATTCGGTGCGTCGATGGTTAACAATGTTTTGCGTGAATTTCGAATAGAGGTAAGATGGAAAGATCTTCGACCGGAATCAAGACTACCTCGGCAGGAAGTTGTCTACCACATTGACGAGTACCACGGTATGCTGAATACTGGTCATGACGTGGAAGGCATCGCAATACGAGCCTGCGAATTAGCTATAGAATAGACCCTTGTAATAACGAGTTCTCCTTGTAATAACAAGTATTGTTTTTGCATGCGTAATTATAACACTTTTGGGAAGTAAGAGGCCCTTCCCGTGATTATAAGAGCTTTCGCGTTATCATAATAGTGACTAATACGATTTTTGAGGTAAGCTATACTTGGTCATTTATCAAGTGTCTCTCCCAAATTATTTCCGTAGTTAAGGTTATTGAAAATTGATTCGTTATAGGTAGATTCAGTTTTGTTAGTCAGATATTTATAATTAATTAGAGAAAGTATTGAAGAAGGTGCAATATTAATTGAAATACTTATATTTTTCAAAATTTATATATTTTACATATGTAAATTTGGATGAAAATAGAACAAATATATATTCTAAATACGTGCCTTATTTAATGATCATACTCGTGATACAATTATGACTATTCTTTAATGAAAAAATATGTGTATTATTAATTTTTATGAAGTGTATATATAAGTCAAAATAAAATATTTTCCCTTGTTTAATATATATTTAAATAACTTACATTCAATGTTTAATATAAATTTATATCATTCATACAAAATAAGGCAGATCATGATCAGATTAATGTTTTTCTCAATCATTTTTAATCATTCAATACAATTATTTCTCTATTTAGATACATTCTGTGAAACTTATGCAAAATTTTTGAAGCCAAAACTATTTATAGTTGCACATTGAATTTTGAATGTTTACATTATCATGAGTAGAATTTCAATATATAATAAAGTAATAAATAATATAAAATAATATATAGCACATATTGTTATTGATTTAGAAACTTTGATCGGAGTATTTTATTCACAAAAATTTCGACAAAATTTAAAGTTCCGACTAAAGGTAAGGGACAGTTGACTTTTTTGTTATCTGTTTGATTTAAAAATAGTCCATCGTTTTACGCTATCTTTTTTAAACAAATTTCAGCTGCGTTAGATTTTCCTTCATGTACAAGAGAACCAAGATTTAAAAGTAAACCACACTGACATTTATTCTAGAAAGGAAAGTGTGTACTTTAAAGTAGTTGGGACTTATTGCAAGGTTACAAATATTTTTACGCTATGTTCCATAATGCTGCTCTGTTTATATAACATATTCATGACGTACGCAAGTATACGGAGCATAATTTAGTGTTTTCTTATTATATTTATAATACTGACTTTTAGGCTTCATTTTTATTATAATACTAATTTTGATGTTCTAAAATCTAGGTTACTGTTACATTTATTCAATGAAGAATGCCTCTGATCATAAAATTCATTTCTGTACGAATTGAATTTAGTTAATTATTTATTTTTATATATTATAAATAATTTAAAAAACTATAAATTTATATTCGACTACATTTGTTATAATCAATATATATGTACATATATATGTATATTATGTGGTAATGTTAAAAGATTTTATGTATTTTATCGTGATTATAAGAATTTTAAGATATATTCAGTAAAATATTTATAATCCTTTTTATTTTTTATAAATTAAAAAAATCACTAATTACATTTACTATTATCATCATAATTGAAAAGTTGTATGCGCTAATCAATTATTTTTTTTTAGAAAGTTCTTATTTCTTATAGAACAATAATTATAAATCTTATTTATCATACGTGGTACATAATTTTCTCGTATCAAAAAGTCTCAAATATCATTGATAAAATTGATAACTAGTAAAATACGTGAGATTTATTGATTTTTACTCTTTAATCATACAATTTGATAAAAAATGTATTTAATATTACTTATAATCTGCGTGATTGATTTTATAATTCGCTTGACTACAGTTCACCAGAAGTAAAATTAGTTGAGTGCGTAACAATTAATGATATTTTGGGATAAGTGATTTTGTAAATAATTTTGTAAAGGTAATTTTTGTAATTTGATTAACTGTCAGTGAAATTCTGTATACTAAATTTCATTCATCTTTAATTTTATTACGGTTTGGGTCATTTATTAAAACAGAATTTCAAAATTATAAATAATTTATGCAAAAGTAAATTTTCTTGATTGTTAATGACAACAATATAATTATTAAAATATTATAATAAAAAGTGACGAATAGGTTATATGCATAGAATATTAGCTTTTTAATATATAGGAATGAAAGTTTAGGTTGTGTTAATCAACTTGTACAATGTAAAAATATGTTTCCAAATTATAATATTTGCATAAATACTAACCTTTCTGTGTTAGGAATAAAAAAACCACATCCTTAAGTTTTTTTTAAATATATGATTACAGCATAAATAACTTAAATAACAATTTATACTTGTAACGTTCATCGGAATCGATGAAAAATTAGAAAACACGTATGAGGTATGTATGTATACACATGTACTTGCTGTTTCGCGCTATTTTTTCTACCAACGAGTAGGTCAGACATAAAGCAAAATAATTAAAATTTTCATAAAAATTTAATTTTGTAAATAGCTTTAATATGTAGGTATAACTAACAATGATAACTTTTCAATAATTATCTTCATTACATTTTATAAGAAAATCTTTTTGAAATACATACTGCCATAATAAACCATTTAATCTGACACGAATTATCTATTCTACACCGTCATTGTCTGTTCTCTTCCCTGTCTTTATTTCTTTTTTTTTATAACTAGAAATAAGACAATTTTTACAATTGTTTCGGTAATAAAAGAACGCTTGTGCTCCATTGTGTTGTACAATCATGAAGTTTTACAACACAATCTTCTGCTGCAAAAGGCTCTCTTCTCTCCGTCATGTCCGGAACTCAGATGGTCGTTAAGGATATATTTTACTCTTCGTGTAACATTGCCAAAGTATCTCTAGAAGGTGGACAAGGAAAAAAATAAGCTATGAAGGCTATTTTCTTGGTGAATTTTAACGATTTAGTACTTCCATTGGAGTTATAACCATAATATCAACTTGGCATTGCGAAATAAGTCAAACTAATAGAACAATGAAACTGTTTTTATCTTTTACCTTAATACTTTCCTAAAAGAACTAGTATTAGAAATCGAGCGAATCAAACTTAGAATATTTATCATGCTTTAACATGCGTTATTTTAATAATATTCGGTTTGAATTGTTAATTATAATGGATATTTTTATATAATTCTTGTTAACTGATTATTTTATTTTAATTATTTATGTAGTGTTTTTATTTGAATATCATTTTTTACTCATTTTTCTACGTATATATTAAATTATTGATTAATGTATGTGCTGAATTTATGGTAAGCGATATTCATTACTTGAAGTGGTGACTAAGACAAGATAGAATAATAAATAATCGTTTAAACTATTTATTTTTTATAAAAAAAATTAAATTAATAATTTCCATAATATTATCTGTAATACCAAATAAATCATTTAAATGAAATTATATATACTAAACTGATATATATATATATATATATATATATATATTTTGAATTCTAACACCAGTCTTTTAGATTACATGAAAATGAGTATTTGCTTTAAAAATTCTTTTTCTCCCTATTCGATAAAATTGATTCTAGGCCATAAGTGATAAATGAATGGTTTTATTTTCTATCTTTATATAAAGATTTTTTAATAAAATCTTAAAAAAGATCTATTGCTTATCTAATGAAATATATTAAACGAAATTTCAGGACTCAAGCTAAGCAATCATGAAACAAAACATTCCATATTTCATATACAATAAATATTAACACATTATCGTGCATTATATCATATTAACTTCTATCAAAAATTAATCATAAAATTGTACGTAAGAACAACGAGTTGGAATTGAAATTTAATATGCAAAGTTAATTCCAAGAAAGTATTAAAGAGGCTTTCGATCAAATAAAAAAAGTATTAATTTTTTTAAAACCGTTATTTAAAACATACTCATGTTCTTGTATTCTTGAATAGCTGAGTATATGTTGTGATAGATAGAAAATTAAATTTTCGCATTTGAGTACTATTATTTAAATATTGATATTACTATATCGTTACTTATTTAAATTAACACATAATAAGTTCATTATTTAATTAAATATCAGTAAAATTAGTAAAATGTCTTCTACAAGCTACTTTTCACATCTTTATTTAATAGTATAATAGAATGTAATAATTAGTTTTATAAATTAGAAGTCTCAATGTCAGATCATCACCTGTCTTCAGAAATTCATAATTATTTTATATTAAATATTTTTTTCATTTTTGTGTTATATTAATTAAGTTTTCATTGAATCATTTCAAGATAAATAATGAATCGTGCATAAATATATGTATTTGAATATCTTCGTAATTAAATACAGCATAGTAATATTCACTTCAATTTCATTTTGGTGCGAAATCCCCAAAAATTCATGTTATATGTCTGGAGTTGATGCTCATCATTAAAAAATACATAGTATTAGTTTCACATTGACGTTCCTACGTGATTTACCAAGAATCACAAGCGTTACCAAAATATCTTTTAGCAAGAGTACGGTACAAAAAAAGAAAAGTATGGATTGAGTATAGAGCACTTGCAATTTACGGCTTTGACTCGTGAAGCTTAGAATGTACGAGTTGAAGGTTCCTGTATAAAAAAATGGGAATGAGAAGATTCCTGAATGAGGAGAAATGACAGACAAAAGAAAAGGAAATAGAGAGTTAAGTAATGAAGAAATATCTAATTCTTCAACAATATATGGATATAAATACATACCTATAGCAGGAAATAAGAATGTAATTATCATGACTAACATTCCTAATTTTAATATATGTGATAAAAATTTATTAATTTTATTTATTTGACATTACCATTTTAATTTATAATGATGAAAATTCTTCGACAACTTATACTTTTAAATAATAAATTATCTTTTTCATTTATAGTTTATTGCTGAATTGTTATGTTAGTATTATAATATATTAATGCCAAAATAAAATATCGTCAGGATTTAAACATTTATAAAATTTATACTCTACAATTAAAATATATAATCATTTGTGTTTTTATAAAACTATCTATATATTTTAAAAACTACTAAAAAATCATGGCATGCTTTATTTCTTGAGAGGAAAAAATAGTGGATGAAAACGAGAATTAGTCGAATCAAAATCTCGATGCGAAGGAAATAGAGACTACCAAGCAAACATATGTAGGTAACATAAAAAATAAATAAAGGAAAACATTTTTGCTTAAAGAAGAAAGATTAGAATAAAAACAAAAGCTTTGAGAGGTATTTGCAGTCTTCATAGAGAAATTACATTTAAACTCGTCGGACCTGTATGCACATGTCAATGGATACTATGGGTAATAAGCACTTTGTGTAATGATGTCCATGTGTGCCGCTTATTGCGATTATGCAAACAGGAAGAGCGCGAAGACAACAGAAAAATAGTTATTGAGATAAGAAATGGGATCTTCGTAAAAGCTCAGGTTAGAATCTCAAGAATTCAATTTTTGCGCAAGAGCCTCTTTTCACTCAAACAAATATGATCTGCGTATGGGCTGATCCTATCTTTTCTTTAATTTGCAGAATGTGACGAAATTATCGAAATACTTGATTGTATAATGATTTTGCGTGAAGCAGAAAATTAATAAGCCGGAAGTGTTCAAGATTATTATTATTTGTATAATTAAATTAATTATTTTGTGAAGAATAGACAACATTTGACTGAGAATTCACTCGGCTTTTTTCAAAAGATGTGATTATTCCTTTTTAGCCAACATATGAATTTGTTACTCTAATATGCACTGCTTATTTGTAATTTTATCGTAAAATTTATGACCATGTATTTTTTTCAAAACATCCGATATGCAATGAAATTAAGTTTTATTTACTTTATTTTTTATGTAACAAAGTAGTTCCTCTGTTAATAACGATTAAATCCAACATTTCAAATACTGATTTTTATTAAGTCATCACTTTTTAAGATAAAACTCATTCTTTCAATTATTTTTAAAAGTATTTTAATCTTCATAGAATCAGAATTAAAATGACTGCATTCGAATGAGTAATACTTATTATTAACTTGAGCAATTTGTATTACATAAACATAATGTTTACGGCGATCAATGATAATAAATACGTTGTAATAAGTCATTTCATTTTTAATTACATAATTTGATATAAATTTTTGTTAATAAATAGAAAAAAACATTACGTTTCAAACTCATATTACAGATAGAAAAGTAAATAAAATCGTTTTCATGGTTCGTGAAAATTTATACAGTCATTGGATAAATCTTTATGAACATTTAATCTATATTATAAAACCAATCTGTAAAAAAGTAAATCAGGTAAAGCAATGAATGTGTAGCAAATTACACTACAAATTCTACCAAATCAAATACTACATAATCAATCGAGTGAACTGCTTAAAAGGGAAATATACCGCCAACAATGTGCATTTATAAAAAGCTCTGGGGAAAGTTGGATTTTTACATAAAAACCTTTAATTTGTCCTTGTATAATTATGGCTTACGTAGCAATTGAGTAAGATAACACACTGTTATCCGTTCATCATTGTGAGTACAGAACATATAAGCTACAAACAAGAGAAACGTTATTATTGGGGGCGTTTCATGTTTTGTGTTGAAATCGCCTTTTTCAACTATTGTAAGGAATGATATGTCGGTCTAAAAAACCTTGATGTGTGGGCGGAGATTTTATTTTATTTTATTTTAAAATAGAAACGATAGATCAGTAGCGAACTGATAAGAACATTCTTTGACTTCCGTTTCTCTGTATTAAGTTGGGTTGATTGAGATTGGATGTGTGTTGTAATTTCGTGCATAATTCTTTACTACACAAAACGGATCAATTTAATCATTATTATCAAACAATTTATTCTAGGATTATATTAAAATTATTTTAAACTTTAATTTTGTGTCACTGTAATTATTATTAGCATTATTAACGTATAAAAAATAATATTCAATGTAATTTTAAATAAAAATTGTAATAACGTTACTATAAGAGTAGGATTTGTTTGTTTTGAAGTTTAACATTAAATATTTTAATTAATTTTGAATGTTGTCGAAAATATTTATGTTACTAATTAATAAAATAATTTTTATTCATAATACTAATAAATTATTAAATATTAATTAAAAATATTATTAATAAAAAATAATCAAATAATATAAAAAATAAAATCGTCTATTACTTTTCTCTAACAATTAATAGATTGAAAGTACAGTAATACTTCTTCTTACTGAAGAAATACATTATGGAATCATAATAATTATAGGCTTTTTTATTTTAAATAATGGGTAAAAAAGTTTAAAAAATGTCTATCAATTAATTTATTTTACTTATATATTACAAATAACATAAGATGAAAAAAATTAAATTAATATTATATAAAATTCCAATCCTTAAAGACATCAAAAAAATAAATTACGAATTATCGATAATAAACAATTTAAATTAAAATTTTTAAAGTTATTCATATTTAATTTTCTTCTAAAATGAAAGTATTTTTTTAATACTAAAAAAACCAATAGTGTAAAAAAATCATGTAATCTATTCATTTAAAAAGTTTACAATATTATTTTTTATTTATTGTAACAAAAAGTTTCTAGTTTATAAATAAATTTAAAATTTACATAAAAAAAATTTTTTATTTTAAATTTGTAAAATATATGATATGCAATATCGTACGATAAATTACGTATAAATATCAATTCTGTGTAAAGTATCAATTCTTACTAGGAAAATAAAATAAAATTTAACTACAGCTGTATTACATAGTTTATCAGAATCATGTTTACTTAACACGTGTTACAGTTTGCATAAAAAAGTATATCTGTATCATATTCAGTTACAAAAATTTTTTGGTAATTAAAAAATTTTATAGAGTAATAATAATTTTCTTTTGAAAAAAAAGTCAAGTTTATAATTATTGCTTCTTCAATATTTAGGTACTCATGATTGTTATAGACAGTATTTAATTCTATTTATATAAGCCACAATAATTTTTCTATCTTTCAATTTTTTGTTTCTACTAACAAATATATTCTCTCATACGATATCTCATAAAATGATTCATATATTTATGTTATATTTAAATTTATTTTCTTTGAAACTCTAATTTATATAAAATTATTCATTTAATCGTAATTATAATTTTTGAAATTTTGATATATAAATTTTATAAATATTATTGCATAATAGGTTTGAAATTTAAAATCTTTATTAAAGCAATTCCATAGAAAATATATTTACAGAGGAAACGCTCTTTCATTACATAGCAGGAATTGCATAGAATTTTAAATAATAATTTTGTAATAATTTTAACCTTTTTGAATTACTTTTATTTATTTTTTATTTATTATGCAGATGTATGCTTGGAATCATAAATATACATATTTATTTATATATAAATAGTTGTTTTTTAATATATAGTACTTTGAATCGTATAATTATAAATTGTGTTTTATAAACCCACGATATATTTAAAAAGTTATATTAAAAATTTCGTTATTATTAAAATTCATAATTAACATTAAATTGGATGTTTACTGTATTACGTTTTTGTAATTAAAAAATATTGCTCATTAGCTCATAGTAATAAACAAAAAAATATATGTATGCAAAAAGTATAACTTTACTTTCATGAATATATTTATAATTATAAATTATGTAAGGTACAAACAATTTTTGTTAACGAATTAATTTCAATAAAAAAAGTATTATACTATATTAATTAAAATAAGTTTGGCCGGCACTACTACTAAAATATTGTTAAAATGTTATTAAAATTCTTGAAAATTTAATGCATGATATGTTTTTTTGTTCTTTAGATGATTTAATATATTATGCCTTTACTTTATTTACCTTTTTATTCAATTAACGTGTCTAAAAATATATATTATACGTAATTATACGTGAATATATAATTTACTTAAGAAACATTGTACATCTTTAAAGTTTTTAAGTATTAACAGATGAATTAACAAAGAAAATGTATCAATGCAGTTGTATATGTTACGCGAATTTTTTGTTCTATAATAGAAAATTATGAACATAATTAAGTGTTGTGTCTAAAATATGAGATTCTATAATTAGAAAAATCTTATTATAACATGGGTACTATGTACTACTATTGTTGTATGTATTACTATTATATTATCCAAATATTATTTATATTTTTATTCAAATAAACTATAGCGTTATAAATTATTAATTCGAATCTATTTAATGATTGAAATGTAAAACCTTTTATGTTCATGGTTAAAAAATTATTTATAAAAAAAAATAATTTTCTTAAAAATATTTCTCATTTACATAAAAAATAGATGGAAGTTTTATTAAATTAATTATATATCAAGATTAAAAATACTTTTTTTAATATTTAACTGCACAGTTTGTAGCACAATTCGATTAAAATTGCTAATGCAATTATAAGTTTTGGATATTTATTCTTAGTTTAAAAAAAATAATATTTGTGAGTATAAAACCTAAAATTAAATATATATAATAAATTTATATTCAGTTTTACGAAATATTTATTACTTAATATAGTTTGATATTCTTTTAAAATAATGTAAAACAAAACTTAAAATTAATCTAAAGTCTTGTTAAAAATTTATAAAAATCTTAATATTGTTTTTAACATTTTCAGTTAATATCTGTATAGTGTGGAAAAAATTTCTCGATTAAATGTAACACTATATTTATTACAAAAACCCCGTAAAGTCAGTTTCATTTCACAGTAAACGTTGTGAGATGAAAGAAAAGGTTAAGTAAAAATGTAGATGCGTCACTGTTAATTATAACTTACAGTTTCTTAGGATGGTATATCGTTAACGTTACGTCCCAAGTCGGTCGAAATCTCGAGCTTTGTTTTTACTCTTACTGCTGTTTTTGTGTGTTAGATGCATTGCAATATAAATTATCGCGCCAATAAAGCTTCGACTAAACAAGATCAAAGGATAAGGTGTAAAAATTTTCTAGAACAGTAATACCTTTTTATGTTCCATACATTTAAAAATGTTTTTTGGATTGTAAATTTAAAGACACATTAGGTTGTCGATAATTAAATTAAAAAATTTACAGGAGTTGATGCGTTGAAAATGATGCTCTGCTAAAGAGGAATATAACTTTGAGAATTAATAACGAAGTTCGTCAATTTTATTATAAAACATGTCTATAGTAATATTTATCAACCATATATCTTAAAATAATTGTGTTTTTATACATAAGATATTTTATACAAATAATTAATCAACTGCTGTAAAATTAAAGCATCTTTTTAGATCTTTTTAGAAAAAATTTAGATTTAACAATTAAAATTATTTAAGCTATTTTGAAAAACTAAATTATTAAAAATTAAATACACAGAAAACTATATTAATTTTTTATTTAAATTAAGGTATTATAATTAAAAATATTTTTTAATTATTTTTTGGAATACTTTTTATCTTATGACTGTTTCATTTTCAAAGTAACTAAATGCGGGTTATTGTTTTTATTTTATTTCATTCTTTTTTTTATGTTTTATAAAATTATTTTAAACTGAATCAAACCTTTCCATTTAAGTACAATTTTCTATGCTAAAACTTTTTGATAAAACATTAGAAGTACATAATAATCTTACATATTAAAAGTTGTCTAAGTCTTATTATACATTTCAGAAGAATTTGTAAATATACAAGAAGTTCCTAGTGATGCGATAGAATGGAATCTATTTGCAAAGGTGGTCGCCCGCCACGAATTAATGGAAAAATAAAAGAAAATATAGTATTAACATTTCAAAAAAGTAAGGATATAAATCCTTTAAAAATTGTTGAAAATGGTGACCATGATGAAAAAGTAACCAGTGTAGAGCCTTATACAGAAATGGATCCTTACATGGAGCTGGAAATGTATCTCGCCAAAGTAAATGTAAGTAGATTCGTCGAAGATTTAAATAAGAAATATGAATTTAATTCCATAAGTATTTAAAATTTTCTATGTTATAATTAGTATTGCATAGATAAAACAGTATAAACATAATGAAATAAGTTTCATTAAGAGATACATGAATAACTCATATTATTTATTAATTCAGAAATATAGAAGATAGAAATATATTTTATATTTTTATATTTTCATTAGCTTTATTATTACGATAACGTAAAACAATAAATTAATTTATTTAACCGAAAAGCGATTCAGTGTATATATACTAAATTAATTATTTTGTTCATTAAAAATAAATAATTTCAAATTAAAATACAATGTTATGTAATAAATGTAAATCTTATGTTTAAATGAGAGATATGAAATTACTAAATCATTAACAAATTTTAATTATAAATTATTAATAATTGATATCTGAACTTTACGTACTTCTTAAATATTTTGAATAAAAAAACAATAAATTCGAATGATTAATTTTGATACTACTTTTATACAAAATCTATTAGATTAAAAATTAAATATTAATATTAAATATTAAATACTTTTAGTTATTTTTGAAGCAAGTTTTCTGAAAAAAATCCCATTTACAACAGCAAAGAATTTGATAAAAGACATCCAATTATTATTGTACCAAAAAAGGTACTCAATAATGTATGTACTAAAACTTGCCAGACCTCTGATGTCTTAAAAAATACAAAAAATGAGTAATTTTTAATTTATTATAAATGCGAGGCAAATCAAATCAGCAGAGACGTACCAAGTATATCAGTACGAGTATAAAGTATGGCAAATGAGTAGTTATCATCAGAAACACGACAAGTAACAAGAAGCATTAAAATCTCTATACCGCTCGGAAACTTAAAATATACTCACACAAACTCGGTCGTTCACAAAAAAACCAGTCCGCGAGTTAAGTCCCAGACAACCGTGCATTTACGTCATCACGCTTGTCATGCTTGCGCTGAGATTATCTGAAGGTCGCCGTAACGTAAGGCTCTATTATCTAAACTAATTTTAAGCAGCTATCAAATTGTTTTGCTGCCCTGCTAAAACATTTTTTGTTACTACCATTGCTCTATCTTTGTTGTTCTCCCACTTAATTTCTTCCTCCCTCTCAATCTTTTTCTACCTCTCAATTTATTTCTACCTCTCAATCTCTCTCGATCTCTCTTTATTTTCTATCATCGTGGTCTTGCATTCGTTATTTTAGAATATAATGGAGAAAGGGGGTGATGTTATGAAGCGTCGCGATGCTTTTTAATGTAAGATGATAAGACAAATATTCTCAGAATGATTCTCTAGTAATGGGGTCGCGTGAATCTTTCGATTAAGTAGATAAGGACTCTGTCACGTATACAATTAGCTCGACAGACACGCGATGTAACGGTATGTCTATGTTGCTTGTAGTGGCTGCTTTGAACTACTCCCGCCCAGTGCTTTTATATGGATAACTTAATTTTTCGAGAACTGAAAGAGAGCGATTGCTCAAACTTGATATGTAAGTTATTACGAGGACGATTTCCGACCATGATTGTGATTAATAAGATTTTTTTTCTTTGAAGGAACAGGAACGTTTTAACTACTTACACCGTTGTATTTCTGGTTTATATGCATTATTATAAAGAGATAACTATCATATTGTGTAACCGAAAATTTATAAAGCGTTCTTTTCATAAAATTACTTGTGTAAATTATATCATAACGCATATTATTAGCATTTTACATAATAAAATATTAGTTTACCTAAAGTAAAAACTATAATACATTTACTCAAGTGTCATATATGAAAAAATACAGACTCTTGTAGATAAATATGGATTATATCAAATACATCTAAAAATATTAATTAGTGTGAATTTCTAATGATAAAAGGTAAATTTTTGTTGAATTTAATTATAACAGCAGAATTCATTGAAGTGCATAATTATAAATGATGTTTTATAATTAATATAATGAAGACAAATATAAAATTATTTATGTATATTTTATACTATAAAATTATTAATGTATATTTAAAATTTATACATGTTTATTATTAGTAATCTTATTTTTTTAAATAATGAAAAAACATAAGTGTACAAAAAGGTATTTTTTTTTTGAAAAACACAATTCAATTTCTTGTTCCATTGTATAAAATGTTGGCTGTTTTGAACTACATGCAAGATTATCGATGTATTCACGTCAAAAAAAGGGGTATTCATTCGTCTATGTGGCATTTCTGCGCTATCTATCGTTTCGTCAGGTCTCTCGATTGTTTTACCTATCTGGATACCATTCTCACCCTTGCAAAAACTCTCTTCGTGCTTTCTCTTTCCTTCTTTTCTATCTGTTCTTTTTTCATTTATTTTTTAACCTTTTGCTTCCACTGCATGCAGCAAATAACCATATGCGAGCCAAGCACATATCATTATGCCCGATACGTAACCGAGCGTAATAACAAATTGGATGCGACGCGTGATCCCTCGCTGAGATTCTGAAACGTGTTTTGCCAAGCCAATACGCATGAGAGCAAAGGAGAAACGTTTATATACTTGCAGAAAAAGAAAGAAGATTGAGACGCTGTATCTTCTTACCTTTTCTCTTTGGTTCTGGATAGTCGCTTTCATTTGTACTTTTTTTCTAATCACTCACTCTGTCTCTTCCCATTTTTCCTTAGTCTATTATCCAAGGCTTTAAGATTCGTAATTTTTTCATTTTTATTCTTTCATGATTTTTTGAATTTACGTATGTATATTTCGAAATATAAATGTGTTTTAAGATTTTCTCGGCGTTATTCCAAGGGATTCATTTACTCACGAACACGTTCACACTTCGAATTATATCACGGACAACACATCACATTAGTAAATATTATATTCTTTGAAATAGAAATATGAAAATGATTTCATTTTAAACTAACATTAAAAATGAAGTACTTTTTTTATACATTACGTATTGTGAAAAATAATAGTTTATTGTTGATTACAGTTATTGTTAAACTGATTTCTTAACTATATCTTTCCATATTTTTGAATGTATTTTAGTAATGGTAAATAAAAAATTAACATTTTTTAAATAAAATTTAATCTGTAATAATAATATTACATCTTTTTATATAAATATCAATTATTTAATTATTTTAAAAAAGATTTTGATATTAAATCTAATCATTTATCCAATTTGTCTAAATTAGTATTTCAAGTTTCAAGTAAGGAGGAAAAATTTTTTGGAAAAATAAATACTAGCTTAAAATTGTAAAACTGTGCATGTTCATATTAGAATTAATATAATTTTTTTTCTAAGACACTTCCCAATATGTGAATATTTTTTAAATAGTATAATATAATAAAAATAACTAAAAATGAATACATAAAATTTAAATTTTCATTTCATTTTAAGTTTATTATAATAAAACATCAATTTCATGAAAATCTCTTGGAATAAATAAGCGAAATTTTTGTTCTTAATATATCTTGAGGGCCTTCCATGAAAGGAAATTTCGATTTTTATACATTCGTGTATTGTCACTTTTATTTCAAAGTACAGTTTAGCTCCATCCAATTTCATGCTTAAAGTAGATTAGGTTTTTTCATTTAACTTCCTTAAAATAATGCAAAAGGAGTGAGGAAAAAGAACCCGACGAAAGGAGGAAGATAGAAATAAAGATCACTCGTAAGGAGAGTTCCCATTCTTATCAACTTACGAGGCATGAGGATACACATGTGGATGCCAATTCTGTAAGCTAATGCGCTGAGACCATGGCGTATATTGAGACAGTTCTTCTCAATTATTCGTTCTTTATCCGTTATCCTTGCTACCAACTATTAAAATACTTTTAGTCGTTTCATTAAAAATGACGGCCTTTAAAATACCATGGAACTGATGAAGCGAGCTGTACGTCAGAGAGATGAGAGCTTCTAATGGCACATCATCTGAAAGTTAAAACACTAGTTAAAATTAAAGTTTAAAATTTTATAATAAATAAAGATAAATAATATGGATAACTGCGTATTTTGATATACATCAGAAATTCTTTTCGTAAGTCAATGTTATTACTATAATAAATGGTATAAAATATATAATAAAATATTATAAAAATATTATAAAGATATACGTATCTATAGAACATATATAAGATAGTAAAATTAAGAATTTCATCTTATATAATACATGAATAATATTTAAAAGCATTGATCTCAAATTAGATATAATTTTAAGATTTTTATTGATTCAGTAACAATAATATTTTTGTAAAATACTACAGCTAGCTTTATATAAGAATATAATAAATTATAATATAATAAAATGGCGATTTCATCGCTTACAAATAGCGAAAGTATCGTGGTTACTATAGCAACATTGTATTTAAACGTGTCAAGTTTCCTATCGTATCAATGAAACGATTCTGTTAAACTTCAATTACAACATGAAATATGTGTATCTTTCATTACACAATCATTCGGCTACTGATACCGATTTTCATCAAAAAATATACAAATGGTTTCAGACACTTATTTCAGCAATACATTCGAAGGAGATCTTACTTTGTATCTCGTACTTTTCGATCCACATGTAATGTATCTGCATACGTTGTAAGACCCCTTAACATACTTGCACACCTTTTTGTATTCAAATAAGATCACACATTGTTTGTTACATCCATTTTCGTCAGAATCACGATAGATTTATAGGACTTATATAATAAACTGATGCAATCGTTTATATTTAAAATCAAATTTGCAAATTATATACTGATCATATATTAAATGTACTAACCACCAGGGACTTATTTAAAAGTAAAAAAGATCGAATTTTTTAACAAAAATTTATTTTAAAGTTGATTTCAACAAATTTTTAAGTTTCATTTGGAATGTCCTCCTAAAAAAATTAGGTTATTGTAAGATTAAATTTAATATATTAGAAATCGAAAAGTCAATTTTCTTAACCATTCTTTAATTCGTAAACTAAATTAATTGAACGTAAAAATAAATGTCTGAACAACTAACTCATCAAACTCATTTGTACATATACAATGTATATATAATTATTATCAAATGATGGATGGATTTTCAAAGCATTAAAATAAAAATCAGAAATGCAGAGAGGGAAGAACCATCATAAATAATGCCGAAGTATAAGTTAAAATAAAGAAAATGGAAAATCCGTTTCTGATGGAACATAGAAGCAAAAGCTTGGTGTTTCACGAACGTAATTGTGGCATCTGAATCCCCTTTGGTACCGTAAAGCTGAGGGAAATTTTCTTCTTTCCTTTTATTCAAATCATTATTTATTTTTTATTTTTTTTATTTTATTTTTATAAATATACCTTCGCCTTTTTCGCTCATACTATCTCGACATGTCATTCATGTGAGCTCTTTTTTTATACGAGCCTTTTCCTCTTTATTGCGCTAAACTTTGTATATTACTAATTTACAATGGCCGACGTTAAAATGTTCTAGATATACAGTATTATACAGATATTTAATTTTCTTTTTGCAGCACATATTATAAATATTATAACCATTATTCGAGTTTTGTCAATACTTAAACTTCAGTTTAAGCGTTGCACTAATAGTTTAGGTCAATAAATACTAGGTAATATTTCGACCGACATTTCTACAATTCTAAAATTGTATTTTAAATTAACGAATAATAGCGACAAAATATTAGAGCGATGCAATAATATTGTCTAAAAAACTAGCTACACAAGTAACATAATTAATTATATTTAAAGGATTATACGAATACTTAATCGTTTACTTATAATAATACTTGAATATCAAAATTAAATTAAATAAAACTGTTTTGTTATGGATATAAACAAATAATTATTAATATAAAATATTAATTCAAATATACTGTCTATTAAATTTCTTTCTTCCACTAACAAATAAAAGTACTTTTCAGTTTCAATTGTCATAATTCTTAGCCATGGTAACAAAAATTTTATTACGCGATCTAAAAAAAAAGTGAGTTACATTAAATTAATAGTTTAAATAAATAAGCATTTATAGAATTAAAATTTTTAAGGTCATAATATAGATAACGGTAGCTAAATAAGGCGTAAAAAGTATGATGCAGTATTTGAAATAGTTGATGAGTGCCAATATGTCCCATACGTAAACTAAAATTGTTGTACATAATGTAAAGGTAAATGTGTCAGGCAGGTAAAACGAATCAATTAACTTTAAAATTTAATTCTGACTGACTGATTGCGAACATAGAACGATGTATTAATACTCCTGGAAACGTTTATAATCCTGAAGCTTTATACGTCTAATCAAAAGTTCTATATCAAGCGTATGTAATAATTTAAGAATTTTGTTACAAGAATAAAAATTGAAAAAGATTCATTATATAAATAGAAATATATAACACATAAGATAATAATTATATTATAAATACGGTTTAAAAATGCCATTTAAATAAATTTTCATAAAAACTTTTAATGCTATTAATTATATATTAAATATTGTGCTACAGTTAAAGCAGAACCCATAAGCTAAATAAAATTAGAATAGTTGAAATTTAAAATGTGTTGCAGAAATTTTGCAAATATTGAAAGTTTACTATTAGTGACAATGTAGAAACATAGCATTTGTTATTCGTTCAGAACTTGTGCATTATTAAAAAAATTTTTGATTATTCCTAAAATTTATGATAGATATAATTCAATAAATGTTTCTTTTTTTATTTTATCAATATAAAAACACCATGGAATATAATAAATTATCAAGATAGGAATTTTTTTTTAAGATATTGTTTGCCTAACTTACTTCTCTTACGCTCATTTTTAGCTATTACTACTACTTTTTTATGCAGGAAACATAAATGTTAAACGTGGAAACGCTTATTCCTTAATAATTCTCAACTTCATTATTATATAATGTATTATTAGACTAAATATGAATTAATTCATTTTAACAAATATGAATCTCGTGAATAAAATTTTATGAGGTAAGTAATAGGATTTTAATAAAAATTTTAGGATTTAAATAGTATTTTTTTAAACTTTTCAATTATTTCCAAATTTTCACAAATTTTTTTGAAAGTTTTATTTTATTCCTTTGATCCTATCCTTTAATTGGATGTTATAGTTGTTTTGCTTATTGCTATGTTGAAAAAAATTAAATTTTGCATAAAAATTATATATTATTTTGTTCATCGTAATGAAATTAAAGATATTTTTTTGTAAGGATTGTGACATTTTTGATCAATTAATTATCAAAAAAAGTTTTAAACAATAAATTATGTCGAATTACAATAAAATAAATATGTTATTAAAATAGGCTAATTTTTTCCTTTGAGCTTCTAGATTATGAAAAAAAAATAGAGAACAATAATATAAAGACTTTTCATAAATGAAATAAAAATTTTGATTTTGCTTTGCTTTTAAAAAATTTATAAAGTTATATTTGAATAAATATATATAAGATTAATCTTCTTAAAACATGTTTCATCTCTAACATAATAAAATCGACCATATTTTTAATAGGATATCAAAATAATTATGATGATTTATAAAATCATAGTTATAAAACCTTATTATTTATAAGATGTAGTTCTTACATGCAAAAACAATTTTAAGACTTAAATAAATAACAACTTGATCTTTTGAATCGATGTAATAAATTCTAAAGCGTTTAGAAAACGGAAAAACGTTCATATGGAGGTAAAATTTTAATCAAGTATTTATTAACGCCGATAACTGTCTTATTCATCATAAATACAAATAAAACGTCCGATATCAAGAATTTCTATTAGTCATTTGTTAAAGTACAGATATACCGTGCTATGGGGCGAGGGGCGACAAGTTTTGAGTTATGAAGGTCGCTGCCAATTCAAGTTTTGCAATGACCATTCCACACCTTCTCCATATTATTCTCTCTCTTTTTCACTCTTACTATATTCTTCTTCGCTCAGTCCCACGTCTTTCCCTCCTTATTGCACTTTCACGTTTGCATACAAGAATGGTATGCCAGAACAAATTTTCTTGTACTTACGTCCTCTAAATATAGTTCACCGTTTAACGTTTTCTACATGTAAAACAGAATTGGTATGGGTCAGAGATAGATTTACCTTTGTATACAGTACCTTTTTTATTTTTTACTTCTGCATACATCACATGTTTGACAGATAAAATACGTTTACGACTTAGTGTTTCTCTAAAAAAAAGAAGCTAATGAATCCTAATGATATATTTTAAGAAAAAATGATAACTGTGTTTCTCGTTTATATTAAATTAATGTTAATATATGCAAACGCAATAATTAGAGTAACTTTTGGATAAATACGATATGAATAGAGAAATTTTTTTATTCTTTGGTTTTTGAATTTTTATATCTATAATTTTCTTGGATATTTTTTCTTATATATAATTTATTATTTAATTTGTAGAGATACATCTAAATTTTCTTAAATAAAAAAGTAAATAAATGTCATTAAAATAATAATTCTTTAATTACTTTCTTTATCATTTGATAAAATATTGACTATATGACAAAACATAAGTCTGAATATGTAAGAAATGTATCAATGGGGTTTCAAGAAACAGCTTAAATTATTCTTAATGATTTTATCTTTCCATGTTAATTTTTAATATCTATTAAAAAAGTTTAAAAGTATTTTATCAGGTATATCTTTTGTAATCGCTTTCAATATTTTTTTTCTTCCTGCCATTCCATCTGCGGTTAGTATCTTTTAGACATTATGATATGCTATACTGCCATATACTGCGACGTTATCGATTAAAGCTGGCAATTATGGTTAAGGGATTCACTAGATTCATTTTTTTGCTTTCACAATTTTTTATTTTTTCAGAATTTATTGTTTAGGCATAAAAATCAAAGATGTAGAAGAAAGATTCATGATTCAATCTATTCTGAAAACTAAAAAATTTTTCTTCTATGCATTTATTTTCTAAGACAGTTGTATCCCATTTTCTTAAAACAGAAAAAATTAAACTTAAAAGTAATAGAACTTAAAAGAAAAGATTAAACCTAAAAGAAAGCTAAAAGCGAAAATCCATAATCCTAGAACAAAAACTATTTTACTTTAAGTCAATTATCTTTTTAATTAAATAAAAAACTTTCAATTTGTGCCTTAAACGTAGTTTCTCTTACTGCTATAAAATTCAATAACTTCTCGCGTATATGGGTAGGCTTGTCTAATAACCTTTGTAATACGTATACACATATACCCTCTAAAAAGATTAAGTAATGTAATATTTTAATATATACGAACAAAAAAGTACTTAATTCTATTTTTTAAACGATGCTTCGTAATAATAAAAAAATGTACTTATTAGTTTACAATTTAGGATTTATAAAAGTAAATTTGTATTTATTGTGTACATATTATTATTCAATGCTGTAGTTGTTTTTCAATGCACTAAACTAATCTTTTTATAGAGCTTTTCATGGATAGCAATTTTTCTCGGAAGTGGTATTCCATGTTCAGGTACTCCGTTAGTTCTTCAACTGAACGCACATAATAACTATCTCCAATACATCGGATAATCTTGCTTGTATATGCAACGATGTACGACGATGTGAAAATGGCTTAGATGCCTAATACGTTCAGCTGAGCGAGGATATTTCAGAAGACCGGTGCTAGTGTTATCGATTTCTATTTAGTCACTAGTATAAACTGGGCCAACTCTTATGATGCATTTCCTTCAGCTTCGATTTCCTTTTTTTCGCGCCATTGCTTTGAAAGTCAATCCACATTTTGATCGCATTTACTACTGACATCCTCTTTTCTTTGGTTTTTAGCTCTTTACATCATCGTTCGATTTTGCAAGCTAATCGACATTTGCTGGGAGAAATATTTGAAATACGTGTTAGGATTATGATGAAAAATAATCCACCATATTAAATTTACATTAGTAACTACATATATAAATTATGCAAATTATAATTGCACAATATAATTTATTCAAAAAAGCTTAGTTATACTATTGTTTTATAGACATCAAAACTCCATATTGATTTATATTACATCACATATACACTTCATGTAATATAATTATTTAGAAAAAATTTCCGTTAAAATTTTTAATTTTTTGTTGAGATTTGATATAATTTTAATAATAAAATCAAAATATTTTAAAAAATGGTGAAACTATTTTACTCAACGTACATAAAATAAATCTAATGGAATAGCATTAAACCATTTTATAGATTAGTATTTCTTTCCATCTTTGCAGAATATTTAAAACCTGTAATATTTAATATCTAATTATAACATATGTTTTAATGAAAATTTAGAAAAATTGTATTTAAAATACAAACTTTGTAATTTATTTAGTGTAAATGATAGATATTTTACTATGTGTTAAACTTAATCTTTTGAATCATAACTTATTAAGATAAAGCTGTTATTAATAATTTTTTATTTAATTTTAATGAAATAATATTGAAGAAAAATTTTAATTTATGAAGGTTGATAACTGCAAATGAATTACTAGTAATATAGTAAATTTTTGTGTATTAAACATAAAATATTGACTTTTGCTTGGTAATCTAAAAAATTGATAATTTTATAAAGTGGAACTTTTTTCATAAGGAATTCGTATAATAATTACTTTGTAATATTTTATAAGATGAAATACATGTATTTATTGGAACGACAGCTTACATAATCATAATATTTTTAAAAGCAAAATGAAATTTTGTATCCAAGACTGTATTTTTAGAACCATTAATTTATAAATGAAAACACGCATAGATAAAATTAAAAATATCTATGAATTCATATACAGAATAAAATACTTCTTTTTTATGTATATAAAGTATTTAAAGTGAAGAAATATTTAAGAAATGATTTTCATTAATGACATTAATTTATGAAAATTTTTTTTGTTTTTTATTGTAGATTTTTATTTAAAATAATAAGAACATCTAATATTAACAGTAACAAGACTAATCATAATTTTTTTTATACAAGGCTGACATGTGTTTATTGGATTGTGGTTAAATCTGTCATGAAATTTTTAGCGAATCGAGAACTATACGTCTGGACTTGCCCGAACGTCTCTCGTTTGAATTACAAGCTGCAAAAAGCTTCAACTCGCTGATAAAAAACCGGGGCGTCACTCGATCGCCATAATCGACAACAAGGTGTGAATTATGTGGTCCATCCTTCAGCATTGGATGAATATTAATCGTTTGTTAAAAGTAAATTACGAGACGCTGGGCTTCTTTATCCTGCCAGTGGGAGGCAATTGAATGTTTCGCATTTAATAAAGATACGCTGCTGCAATTAAGAAGCGCATTCTAGAGAATAATATCTGTGCTTCGTCAACGTCATGGCTGCATGGTGCATGGCCAAGAACACCTTCTGGATGTTCTAATCCCATCCATGAGGTTGTGTTTTATGCCCAAACTGGTATTCACGGCATCTAAGGTATCCCAAAAGAGATTCTCAATTTCTGAGCCGGTTGTCTTTGTGTAAGGTTCATTTTTTATTGGGTGTAGTAAAATGAGGACACTATATGTAATTTTTAGGTTGAGAATCATCATGTACTTCATGGTACATGTGTTCACTCTATTTTTTAACGTCGCAATTAAAGAAATTTTATTTTTGAAGCAAAGTGACTGCAGTTGAAGACTTGAAGTATTTCAAGCTTTAGGATCTTTACGATAATTTCAAGAATATGATCTGCAATCCTTGAGATTTTACGCAAGGTTCTGCAAAATGTTTTAATATATTTCAATGATTATTTATCACTCAAAATAAACGTAATAATCATATTTCTTGTGAAAATACTTACATCAATTATAACCTTTATATGTAATAAATAATCTTAAATAATATTGTGCTTCCGTTTTAGTATATTATACCCTAAAAGCATTAGTATATTAAAGTAGAAGAGGAGAGTTTTTCTTAAAAAAATTCTTATTCATTAATTAATTTTGTAAAATATAATTAGTAAATAACGAGGAATTGGAATTAAAATTTTTTGAATGCTTGTGAAATATGCTATGTTGTAGGTATTTAGTATATAAGAATTTCATTAAAGATTTTATAACACATTTACTTAAATATTTAATTATTTAAGTATTTATATATTTTTAAAAAATATCTGTTCTTTATCAATCGTTAATAATCAGTAGTTTATTACGCCTATGTCAAGTACTACTTAGTAATTGCATCAATGAGATGTATTTATCTTGTAACTTTCTTTGAAAGGGAAACTACTTATCTATGGTGCATGCATTAGTTGACGAGACGAACGGTTAGCAGTTAATGGTAGAAGGCATGTGCTAATGTCAGCACTAAGATGTCAGCCTTTAGTCATTGTATCTGAACATGGTAATTAGATCGAAACGCCCTCTACCTCTTTGCCTCTTCGCCATAATCAAAATCGTTAACGTACGCTCCCTCTCTCTGTATCGCTCTTTTCATATTCCTCATTTGATAATGCATGAAACAATAGAAAAACACTTTTATTATTTCATTCGATTTATTTAACATTTGTTTTACCATTTCATTTGTTTTATTGAACATTGGTTTTATCATTTTATTCGTTTGATTGAACATTCATTTTATCATTTCATTCGTTTTTTTGAACATTTGTTTTTATCTCTTGGTTAACCATATTTTTCAACAATTTTTTTTTAGTTAATCCAAATTTACTTGTACATTGCACACTATCTCTCAATTTTCCACTTAATAAAATTATTATTAATTTTTTGCTAATTTTTTTTTTATAGACGTCAATATAAATGACTTAATTTACAAATAGTTTTGTAGATATTATAATTTATAGACAATCTGGTATATACAATTGTTAATTTTAAATCATTTAATCATTTTAATGATTTCATTTAAAATGTTATTTATTCTTTTTAATACCACAATTTAAAATAAGAAAGAATATTTTTTTTATTATAAATAATTACAAATTTTTATTTAAACTCGTAATTTAAGCGTTCAACGAAAAATTACTTATTTCTAGGCCTTAGCAAATAAAATGATATAACTTTTAAAAACTAAAGTTTGATTTGGTGGATATTAAACTAAGTTATATTTTTAAATTATTCCAATTTTAAATATAAGATTTGACTATTAATAAAAAAATGAAAGGAATGATAATACTATATTATTAATTTTAACTCGTTTGTCTTTTTTTAAAGATTATTAGTAAATCCAATTTTTTGTATGTTTTTACTTAAGAAATAAAATACGTATATTTACCATACTTATTGGAACCGTACTTTTTGATCAATAATAAGTAAATTAAGTGAAACTATTTTAATTTTTTCGTAAGAAATTGATCGTACCACTGGAAGTAAGTTTTTATGATGGCATTGAAATTAAATAGTAGAAAAATCATATCACTGAAAACGTAAATCCGTATTATTCTAGATTAAGGATTCGTATGAAATAGATATTTGGCTAACAAGGACTCAAGATAAAATGAAGGTATTATTATATTTAGAGTCCACCTCTATTTATTCATTTCCTGCAAGTTACTAGCAGCAGACTGGTTCGTAATGCTTCCTAGGTTATCTCCTTACAGCTTCCTAATAAAAGCACACGGTTCGAAAGAGTACAGGAGAATATGCGCACGAAGATACACAGATACGCGTTCTATCTATCTATCTCTATCTGTCTCTCTGATAAAGCCGGATGTCATTTCCTATCATCTCAAAACGCCATCCCTCGTGTGGCGCATTTCTAAAACTTCACTCGCTCGCTTTACATTTAAAACAAGATTTTATCAGTCGAGAAGGAATGACGTGGAAAGAGAAGAGTGAGAGAGAAAAAGAGAATATGGGATAGACAATACAGGTTGTCGCGTATAAGTCAGTTGATTTATTCTACGTCCTTTTCCATACCACAATCTTACTCACCTGTTGCTTGTATGTATTCTGACCCTGAGCTGTGGAATGAAACCTTACGATATCTATATTTAAATATAATTCTTTAATAAAAAGATATTTTATCTATTTCTACATACTGAACTCATTATTTCTACTATAATTGAGTTTCAATGGACTAAAATTATGATAATATAATAACGCCTAGCTTTTCTGTTATCCTTCAGAACTATTATTAATGAATTACTATATCTTCAAAATTTGCGTCTTATAAATAATTGAAATAAGTTTAGAGTAATTTTTTATACGGAATAATTAAATTAGTACTGAAATAAATTAATACTTTTAGTTTCATTGTCATTTAGTTACTAATATAATTATATTAATATTATTGCACAAATTATTATTTATTTTAAGGGTATTAAACATTAGTTAATCAAGAGTTAGTTTAGAAATCAACCAAAAATAAGAGATTCACATAGAAAAAAATTTCAATGAAAAAATTTTGTAAAAACTTCAGTTAATTAAATACAGTATAGATCATCTATACTAAAAAAATAAGTAGGGTGTGGCTTACGGCGTTGAATGTTCGCGATGAAATAAGAATTACTAATAGTAGCTACAGAATCACAGGATGTTGAAAACTATTTATCATATGCCCCCTTAATACAACATCTACGAACTAAATAATAATAAATTAAAATCTTTTGAATTTCGCTCAAATTCCAATTAAATTTTCTTCTGTAATTTGAATTTACATAAAAAAATGCAAGGCCTCTTAAAATTGAAAAAGTTTGGATCACAACTACCTTTAACAATTAGTATTTAACGTAGTTAGCTTTAACATGCGGATGTTTTAAATGGACTGAAACCTTAATTTAACATGTAAAAGTGTATGTCGACACGTTCGCATATTATTCCCATACCTGTTTAGCATTCACACACTCCAGCAGCTCATGCTATAACGATATGCCAACTATACTTTAGTTTTAATTTATTTTATTTTTAATTGCTATTATATAAAAGACTTTAATTATGACCACTCATTCTTCTAAGCCTTAAATAGTCTTGGAGTTATTCCTTGTTTTATTCTATTAATTCAATGCATCGTTAAATCATGTATAAATTATCATGTATAAAAAAAATGTATTTGTAAAATGAACTAATGATTTCATCTATTTTATTAATCATAGAACTGGTACATCTAAATTTCAAATAGCAATAGCAATAACTAAATAAATTAATTATGATATTATAAAGGTATTGTCTTTAAAAGTTACAAAATAATCCAATAAATAATTATTATAAATTAAATTTCATTAACTTTTTAAATTTACATTCATCGAATAAATTTAATTTTTGAAACTGTTTATTGTTTTATTTGAAAAAATTTGAAGACTCTTTGCAAAAGTTTTCATAATAAAAAACATATTTTACTATTCTAAAATATTCGACTATAACAGATAGCATCAATTTCTATGGCTTTCATATATCTATACACAAAAGGTATGAAGTACTGACGATTTAAATGTTTAAATGCGAATTATTGATTCGTGAACGTTTAAGCTTGGAATAAATGTATTGAAGGAAATAAAACCGAATTAGCAGCTCTTGTCAACTATGCAGATATTTAATACGAACAATGGAAAGCATTTTGTTATTATACATTAAATGTACTTAACATTTTAATTATGATTATTTTTTATTACGTTTATTTTTAAATTATTATAGAAATGGTGGAGGTTCACATTTTCTTAATAAATATGTAATAAATAACAGTATATCTCCGTATTATGCTTATAAAACAGGAAATTTGTATTTAATTTCTCAAATAGGTAACTGATATAGAGCTAACCCATTTTTTTGTCAGATAAAACTATATTTCAAATTTCAATGTAAATCTATTTATAATTTTGATAAAAAAATTGAGTTGACAAATACGGTTTCAAACCTGGTTTTCCATGAATTATTGATTTATCTAGCAATCCATCGCGCATTTTGAAATCTGATATTTAGCCATTGTGAATAAAAATGCGATAGTCCATTGTGCAGGCTTAGATTCACCCGCATGTATGTATGTCGCTCTTGGAAGTCTCGCAAAGAACATCTGTCATGTTAGCAGCTACATGCAACTTGTATTGCTAACACATTACTCATACTCGTACGCATGGGTGTGTAGGTACGCGCAAGGATCGATACACATATCCGGTTGGACTTATTGAATGTAAGTTTGGCTAAAGAAAAGAAAGAAGCATATGAACATATTTTTCACTTTCATCCTCTGAAGTACAAATTATGATGTCTCCCAAATGTGTAGCTTTCCTGAAAGTAAACTTGCCCTGTTGCTTATTACTCGAATACTATGAAGTGGTTTTTGCAGTGACTTATCGACCGACCTTATTTTAAGAATAATAATCCGCTTTGACCGTTATTGTAAAAATATTTTTCTTGTTTATTTAATAAAATTTTTAAATTTATTTATTTTTAAAAAATATTTTAAAAAATCTTTCAGTTCATTCAGATGTTCTCATTATATTATGGATAATGAAAACATCTGCATCATATTATAAAGAATGTTCGAAAATAAGCAAATATATTATAAGTTTAGTTGTAAATAAACATGAGAATATTGTTACTCATTAATATTATGTACGTAACGCTGCAGAATCAGTTTTTTAAAAATTGTTATCCGAATTATGCAAGTTATTTGAAGATTCCTCAAGCAAGATAACATATATTATTCTTTAATATAGAAAAATTAAATTAACCCATAATTTAGATAACACTAAATAAAATATTATTAGGCAGAATTAGCTCATTAAAACTAAAATCTATTTATTTAATTCAATAGCAAAATATTTCTGCTGAAACTGCATAAGTCCAACCCATATAATAAGTGTATATGTGAACAAGCTATAGTATTTTGTATTTATTTATTTAAAATATTTAATTTACTGTATTAAAATTATCCATAAATAAAGTGGCAATGATTATTGTTTTCCTAAAGATATTAATACGATTATATATCATTTTTTGAAACATTAATTTCGAAGTTATTTCAAGATATCTTATTGCAGCAAATCCAGTTGTATATAGAGAACCAACATACATCATAATTCAGCTTCTCTGTTCTGAAATAAGCAGCTCAATTAGCAGGATCATCAGTTAATTATCCTTAACTGTGGTATAGAACATGAGGTCGTTTAAATTTTATTAAGTCGCGATAATGTCCCACGCCTTACTTGTAGTCGCATACCCACAATAACCTGAGTTTTCGTAAGTAATATTAATTAAGTTGCGTGATGAATGGTAATTACATCGATTAAAAATGATTTGGACTCCTGCGGTCTATGTAGTTGAAGTTACATATATATAACATATATATAGTATATATATACACATAATACATCTTATACATTAAGATTGTTGAATAAATGACGTAGAAGTGGAAATAAATGATGCACATGATCAAGGCATAGTGTCATTTAGAAATCTACCCCAACATTTCCGATATCAGCTTTGCAAATTAAACCGATGGGAAAAGAAAGAAAGAATTACCTCTAAGCTAGTATTTATAAGAGTGGACGAGATGTTGTCTTGATTTTACACGTCTGAAAAAATGCATACGTACAATGCAAGTACTTGTGACTATCAATATGCAATAATTTGATAACATATACACCTATATTTATATGTTTATATTTATATATTTATAGTTTTATGAATAAAAATTCCTGTAATTTATATTTTTATTTCAAAGTATATTTTCAATGTTTTTTTTTACTATATTTATTTCTGAATGTACTTATTAATTAATAGTTGTTTAAAAATAATATGAAAATAATAGTTTGCTAAGTGTTAATTTTATTGATAATGATCAATTTTGATTACATTAATTTTTTTTAAGAAATCATAGTATTCATTTAAAAGTTAAAAAAATTATAATATACTAATGAAACAGTAAAAAAATTTAAGCTAAATAGTTTAGGTATGTAAATTAATGCTAACACGAACATGACAGTCTTTTGTCTTGCAAATATTGTGATTCCTTTTAGGTAACAAATTCGGCTTTACAATTTTTACAATATTATATATTATATTATACGATGTATTTTTTACAAATTCTATTAAAATCAATCTTTTAAAAAATTATTAAATAATAAATATCATATTATTCTTTTCATTACAAAAAAAATTATGTGTAGACAATTACTATGAAAAATATATTAAGACTTTAAAATTTCTGAATCAGATAAAAGTCGGCTTTTATAATTCAAATACTATAAATATTTATTTTTTATATGGAGCCAAAAATTAAATATCACTCTGATCCGTATCTTTGTCCTCTCGAACAACATAAATATGTATTAAGGATAAATATAGTAAATAAATTTTTTTATAATGAAAATTGTAAACAAATTTCAAAAAATATATTATTGTGTATATAATTTTCTGAAATATCTTTATAAATTTATTCAAAAAAGTAAAATTTTTTTATCAAAAAATACTGCGTAAAAAATAATTGCTTAAGAAATCGTTATATAATAATTATTTACTATATATTAAGAAAATGAAATATGATTAAGTAAATTTTAAAGAAAGTTTTATGTAAGTATAAAATTATGATTTTATTGATTCTATAAAAAAAATGTGATGTGAACAATTGAAAAAAACATTTGATACTCAGAGAAACGTAAAAAACGGGAAAGAGTTGACTGTATGCGTAATAGATTACTAATGTAAATACCTATCGTTCTTAAGATAAATTAAAGCAAACTATTAAAGTATGTATGGCCCTTCATTTTAGACTCATTAAAGCATGACATGACTGGATTGTCCAAAAAATTGTTTTTTTTTACTTTAATGCAATGATTTACATTTTTGTGACCATAAATATTATGAGCCATCGCAAATAGCTAATTACCAACGGCAGTTAAATTTATATAACTCAATATAAGCGTAAGAAAAAGCCACCGGGCATCGTAACAAACAGGGTATGGGTAAGGCGAATCCTCATTCATAACTACAAGAAAGACCATTTCTATGACAATAGACATATGTAGGATCATGGCATCAATATATAAGAAATGTCAGTCAAAACGATTAAAAAATAATTGCGTAATATAAAACTGTCTGTACATACTCGAGTTATGCGCCCGATGGGCTTGGTAAATAAAACAAAGAGATACTCACTGAAGTTACTCTTTTCCACAGCTGCTACTTACTTCCCCAAGCAAGAAGTACTGCGATTTTTGTGGGTGATTCATTTTATTTGACCCTTTTTTTAATAACGATATTCGCGTAGATAGGTTTTTGTTTTTACTTGGAAGTCAAGATGGCTCTGCATACTTAATACATTCCTCTAATTTTCTTTTTTTTCTATCTTTTTTATTTGCTTACCTATATATTATGTTGATTTTAATTTGAATGCTTGAAAACACTATGAATGTTGACTCTCGAAGGTATTTTATAATTTAATAATATAATTTAAGTTTTAAGTTTAATATTGTTTAGAAACTGTAGATTAAAAATTGATTGAATTAGATTAATCAGTAAAATGATTATTATAAGACAGTAAAGTAAGTATATTAAAACAAAATTCATATAATAAAAATAACATCATTGGTAAGAATAGATTTATATTATTCTCTTTCAAAAACCTTAATTGGATAATAAAAAAAATTTATTAAATAATTCAATCATTTTTAATAAAGGCAATTCGATTTTCAAACAATAAGTAGTTTACGAATCGTAATTTTTGGCACCATTCAATCTAAAATATTCTAAAGCTGAAATAATACAATTTGATTACAAAATTTTTTTCGTTTTTGAATATAATATGTTAATAATTATCGTAACAACTCTTCTTATCTGCCTGATACAAAAATTGAAAAAAAAAGTTTTGCACAATAAAGTTAAGTATGAAATTTTAAAAACTTAGGTTACAAGTGTAATTAAAATAATTTTTATATATTTTTTATGAAATATAATATATACACAAAAATTAGGTCTAAAAAAAATCCGAGCATAACTTTAAAGAAAAATAAAATATGATAAATACGAAAAAAAACGATAAATATTATTTTCTTTAATAATTTTAAATTTCTGCAATAATATTATTCAAAATTCTATTTAAGCACAAAATTACTTTATTATAAAGTAGAATATTTTCTATACATAATTTAGAAAGAATTACTAGTATGAATACGAAAATTTTTTAATTTACTTACCTTTGAACTAATAAAGTATATGCATAATAATCTATTGTAATTATGACTAATTAAAATATTTGTTGTCTTCAAAAAAATTAATATATATATATATATATATATATATATTAATAATATATATAATTAATAATATATATATATATATATATATAGATATTAATAATGTATATATATACACATACATATAATGAGTACTTATTTTTTAAGCGTACTTATACATATAAGAATAACAATTGAAAAATTATTTAATTAAAATTATTGAAATCAAATAAAAAATAATGAAATTTTTATCGCGTGTACAATCTTCTAAAAAGCAAAGGCATATTTATTTAACAGTAAATGAAATATTTAATATTTCTTTATATGTCTTTACTCGAAATTCATTGTAAGGTAAATTTAAGTTTTTATACACACACTTATTCAATTTAATAAATTAAAAGTTTAATTTTTTATAACGAAGAAGTTGTGCGAATGCTAACTTCGATGGAACATTTGAAGTTAATGATAAAAAGCTTGACATGGTACAATTGAAATATTAAATTTTTTACTTCATACAACATTTTTCTCGACTGAAGCACCTTATCGTTATTTTTATTGCTTTTAAATATTTATGAAACTCCACCGTGTTCTAAGAATGTAACTAAAAGCAGTTTTATTGTTAAAGAGTGGCATCGGTAGTTTCGAAAAAGGATAGTGGTTGTATTCAAAAGCGTAAATTTTATTTCTCTGGCTGCCATCCTATACAATATGGTTCACTTCAGCTATTCATTTCATTCAGTAATATTTGTATACAGGAAAATATATCATGTTTTTAAAGCTACACGTACTTTAATTCAGACAGTTTTCGAAAAAACGTGTGTTAACTGTTACGGTTATGTCATTGGCATGAGACTTACTCACGCGCCTCCTATTGTCCCAAGAACGGCGATTATCTTGAGTGGTTAACTATCCGTACCTGGTATTTGTTTATCGATCGATATTGTTTGCACACTATTTTCAAAAGAGAATTCAATTTTGATAAAAGTAGAGTACGTTTTAATGGGATGCTTTTGATTTCTAGACACAGTTATTAGGTGCTACGAAAGAGAATTCAATGACAAGGCTAGTATTTAGATTAAATAGGCTACATCGTCAATTCGGATCGTATGATTATTAAATTGGCACAGCATTCTATCGATGATGGTTTACTTTTACAGAAATGTTGTTAATTTACATATTTTTAATTATACATTGTACCTATTAGCAATAAAAATACAGACAATAATGATATTTATTCGCTAACCTCGCTATTCGCTGTAAATTTCATTTCCTGTGAATTCCCCTTTAAAATGAATTGAAAAATAAAAAGTCCACCAATTTTTTATTACAAATTGTTCATAGTTAAAAATTCTAGCTTTGGTTATCGTAAATTTTTATTTATGATGTATTTGTAATATTGTTATGGAATTGTTACATATTTAAATATAATTTAGAAAGTATGTTTTAGAATTCAATTTTAAATATTTCTAATTTTGTCTTTCTAAACAGCAGTTTACTAACATAATAAATCGAATCTGATGAAACAATTATTGTTACAAAAAAATTTTAATACAGAAAAATACAAAAGAATTAAAAAACATTGAGATAATTTCAAATGAATAATCGATTGGATATATGTACGTGTCACGCTCGTATACACATAATTAAATACGAATGAGAACCTCCTTTGTATAAATACTTACTACACCTATACTGAGTATAAATACACAGAGAATGAAGCAAAATCGAAGGAGAAGGTAAAATACAATAAGAAAGAGAGATACATATATATATATATACATATATATATATATATATATATATATATATATATAATGTGTATGAAAGGGGAAGAGAGAGAGAGAGAGAGAGAGAGAGAGACGAAAAAAGTGGGAGGGAGTTAGTATGAAATGAGACGAAAAGTGTAGAAGGCATGAAGTACGTGAATAACAGAAACCTTTCCCTGTCGCTTGTACAAAAAATTTAAATCTTTTGACGCCTTAAAACGTATAAACATATTTGATGGAACTTCTTTGATTTAGCTTATTAATTATATTATAATAAATATTTATATTATATTTATAATATATATATATATATATATATATATATATATATGAAAATTGAAATAATTAATATGGGAATCGACCGACAATTACATACATTTTTTCTGGTGTATAGCGAAACATGATTATAGTGTACATTATCTATTTAGATTAAAATTAGCATCATTTTAATACTTTAAATTATAGTTGATAAATAGAAAATTTAATAAGTAATGTACTTAGACAGAGACTAAGTGCAAAATGTGGTAAAAAGCGCCTATGTTATCGTTAAAGGAAAATTTATATTTATGCCAACAAAAGTTTTTGTTGTAAATTTTAAAAATTAAGTAGTTTTATTTAATTAAGTAACTTAATTCTCCACAAATAGCAACAGAATAATTTATGATAACCATTTGATTATTATATTTAAGCTATTATACTTAATGTGAATTTATTTAGCAGGAAATTATTTATTATCAAGAACAAATCCGTTTCGCTTTAAAATTAAGAAAAGATTATCAATACTTATATCGATAATTTATTCATTTAACATAGACATTAATATTTGAGTGTAGATTATGTAAATATTATTATTATATCTTTTAATAAACGTAAATTTAAGATTCCACTAAATAAGTAAACTGAATAAATGTAGCAATTAAAAGGCATATATTTAATTAAATTAAAATTTATTATTTTAGTTTGTTACATTTATTATGGTATATATTTTAATAATTTTACTAAAATTTAAGTGAGCAAAAGATAATAAAAATTTCTGTCTATTATATATTACTTTGGAAATACTTACATTAATCTTTATTTATAAAATAAGCATGATGTTACAATACTCGAAGCTTATTTTGTACAACAAATTTTTGTCGGTTATTACCTTAGATATTTCACACATACACTATTTTAGATTCAAATAAAAACGCTGTCTATTATAATAGTAAAAATAATAAATTACTGTATTTAAAATTAAAATAATTTGTGTGAAATCGTCATTATTACATACTAAAATATTGATATTCGATTTGTTTATCTTTTAGCTAATGGCATCCTATGTCTAATGTACTAATTTTAATAAATTAATAAAAAAAGTGAAAAAAAATCTGCAATTACAAAATCCAATCATTATTTATAATAGTGTGAAGAATTGTGTTCGTTGCCAAATTGCTGTTCCTTGATGTGGCTCGTAAATCTCATGCAATTGCAGTTGTTTCTTCCTAATAATTTTGGCCTACTAATTATTTCTCCTTTTGATTTTTAATATCTGCTGTCTAGTAGTGAAATAGTTCAAGCTTATCGATGTTATAATTTTATATTAATATTTAAGTCCGTTAATATTGAAAAACATGTATACCCGTTCATTTGTCGATTAAAATCTTTTATCGATGTATTTTTTGGTTCTTTGCGTAATAAAACTTTATTTATGCAAGTAGTTATTTTAAGAGTGAATCAGTCTTCTATGTCTATGAAACTAAATAACTGTTTTAATTAAATGTAAAATTCACCATTTATGACGTTAAATTTGTAATGTTTATGCATTTTCAGAACAATAATAATGTCATTAAATTGGGAAAAATAATTTTAGAATATAACTTCTTATATCTGTATTGCTATTATAGATTCTAGAAAAACATAATTGCATACGTTTAATTCATGGAAGACCTTATTAGGCTTTTATTTGATATTCAAATGATCAAAATTATCTTGTGAATATCTCTATGTCAGTCTATAATCTAAAAGATAAAAGCGTATTACATTATTTTTTAAAAAATTCAAAAGAGCATCTTTAATTCAAATATTTATATCTTTATAAACATCGCGTAGTAATAAAAATCTTATTCCACGTAATGTCAACTCCCAAGTTTCATAAAAAAAAAACAAGAAACAAAGAAGTAAAATAAAAGAATTTTTCCCATCGAGTAAATTCATGAGTAGATATTCGAGAACAATATATATATATATATATATATCTTTCTTTGAGTATTTATTTCTCAAAGCTTAGATACAAGAGGCGTATTATCTTGCACCTCTTGCGTGCGGAATTTCAAAGGCTATTGACAGCATTTCCAGGTCTTCTACACGAGGTGCAGAACGCGTAGGTACGAAGCCAGAAGGCATCGTTTTCTGTCCTACTCTAGCGATCATTTCCTCGCGGCGCCGGCTCGACACTGTACAGCTAACTGTGAGAAGTCATCGCATTGGTGCGTATGTGCTTGTACTTGGCTCGGGACAGGGGCAAACTGGGCTCGATACCTTTTCGGTGTGGGCAAGTGTGCGTGCGGAATGCACGTATTCGTCTGTTCCCCGATATAACTTATCGTTGATTTATGAAGAGGTGATAGATTTGCGATTCTCAAATCCTTTTGGAAAAGCCTCTCAACTTACGTTTACTGCGACGCGATTTATTGCTCCTTTGCTATTATGAAGACGTGATACCGGGAGCTTACTTATTGCCATGCTTGTTCACTATAAGGCACGTTAGAGTGATAGTATTCCAATATGAGACCCCTTTTTTGATAAATAGGCAGGTAGTCGCGTCTTATTGAACACTTTATTGTGTTATTGTTAACAGTGGATAAAACAGTAATTCTATTAACTAATTAACTAATACCGATTTGTATCTGTAGCATTAATGTAATATGATTACAAACATGTTTTTCAAACTTGATAATGATGTAATTTTTATGACCGTATCAATGGTTAATAAATTTAAGTTAATATGTAATATACAAAAATTGCATCAGAAATTTGCTTAATTATTGATTATTATCAAATATAATTTATAAAAATTATTAGTAATATGTTTTGAGAAATCACACGACAATTCTATTAATTTCATACGTTTATACTGTAAGAGTAATTTATAAATATTAACTTTAATTATGCATGAAACCATAATTTATGAATAATTCAGATTTTATATTAAACGATTAAATTGTGTCTACTTTTATTTTAAATTTCGTAATATTTTTTAATGAAATATCAAATTAAAAATTATTTTTTAAAACTGACTAAGATATGTAGTAAAGATATGTATGTTTCGATATCTTTTTAAGTAAATCATATAATTAAAGGGTAATGATTTCGAAGAAATAATTGATGGAAGAGTGATAGAAAAAAATGAAAAGAAATTTTAAATAAAGTTTGATTTTTTTTGTGTTATTTTTTATTTCACCAATACGTCTATTATACCCCGAAACGTGTGTTGATATTTAAAACAAAACGATATTTTTCATTCGGTTTGAAATTAATATTTTATAAGTAAGTTTTTTTGTATTTTATTATATAAAAGAGATATATCGTTAAATTTTATTTATCTACTGTAATGAAAGAAAATATTAACGTTATCTTTGCTGAAAATTTTTATGTATTTAACACGCATTATAAATGAATGACAGAAAGAGAAATTACTGCCTAAAAATTTGTACTATTTTGTAATAATTTAAAATCAGTTACCTTTATATTTTATTTAAAATTTAAAAAATCTTGATTCTACTTAATTTTTAACTTGCATTACTTAGGGTACATTTTATTCCTTGTAGATTAAAGAAACGTAATGTGACGCTCCGGAAAGTTCTACTCTCTTTCTCTCTCTCTCTCTTTATTTCTTGACATATAAGTAAAAAAGGCTCTTCTAAGCTTTTTTAATATCTTTATGCACAACTAAATGACCTCAAAAAATCAGGAACTCGTTATATGCACTTCTATCCACTTGTCCACACCCACTCTAACATTGCGGGGTTTGGTCGCAAAATTATACATATGTATTCATGTGTATGCGCTTCTGAAGCGCGAATTGCTAGTATATTACCATTTAACGGCGTGTATCGTAAGTTCACCCTTTTTCTCCGTCCATTTAATAACGTGATTGCTGCACTATGCAAAATACCTAACAGAAATTCCGTTCTTGTTTATCTTGCTTTCACTCTTCTTCCTCTATTATACCTACCTAACTCCTGATCTCGACTCAACTTTTTTTATCCCTACTATTTCCCGATATCTATTCCATTTGTGCCTTGCGCCTTTATTTCCCCGATGCAATCCCCTTAAGAAGTGTCGACATACGCGCGTCACATTTTCTGTATTTTTCAGATATATATTTGATGAAGTCGTTGCCGTAATATGAAATTGACGATAAATCTTTTCGCCGACTAAAATAACGCCGACCTAAAATTTTTCCAGGAGTACAGCTTGCTTATTATACATGATATTAAAGATTGATAAATTTATATAAATTTTTTTATTTGAATATTATAATTATTGCAACGCTTATGATAAGATTTAAATTTTATAAAATAAAATAAATCTTTGTTGACTGAAGCTTCGGAATTATAAAAAAAGTGTTAAAAAAAGTATTAAAAAATAAATTTTTATACAAACAGAACCGTGATACGTTTTATTATCATTATCTTCTTGGTATCATTATTGACGACATTACCACACAGAACCTTGATAAAGTTAAAAATCTTCCATTTAATGGATTTCAAATATTTGTACAATATAAATACTAAAAACATTTTTGTTTATAAAAATTTCGTATGTGGCTGGTGCATTATGAATAATCATTGAGAAAAACTAGTTTACTCAAATATTTCACATACTCTACATAATAAATAAGTGATACAGTATCAAAAAAATTGGTAGTAATATTTATAACGAATACGTACGACACCTCTCGTTTTTTTGACATGCGAAATTTTACTAACCGATCTATTAATCGAAGGCATTACCTATTAATGACAATTATCCATTGTAATTATAACGGTAGTTAACACAAATGTGGTAAGGTTAAGTGTATAAACCTAATGCACCTTAGAAGTTCAACAGTTTACCTGCTAATGGATTCCGAGAAATATTGAACATTATGGAAAAGAAAACGTCGAGATTGTATTATTATTTCAATAAATTATTTATAAAAAATAGAAAATACAGAGTATACAAAATAATATATACCTACTAAAATAAGTCGTGAGGTATATTATTTTTTTTTTAAATTGGACATCCTAATTAAGGTTTTATCTCTCAAAAAAAGGCTAATTTTATTAATCGATTATGTATATGAATTTGCATTTTCGTTCAAATGTTCGTATTTAATTAGAAAAAGAAAATGTTCTTTTTACTTTAATGATAAATATCATCACATTTAAGTATATTTATCTTACATAGTAACTAAGAATAGATTGTATTTTTTCCAAATGGATCAAGGGTAAGGATAAAATGGATAAAAAATATTAGTAGAAATAAGGCTCTTGATTAATTTTTTTACAGAAGAAAAAGAAGTAAAATTAAAATACCTTATATATAATAAATACCTATTCATGAATACCTATAATTCGAAATATGGGACTTTATGGCTGATTTTATAGTAAATTGTTGTAAAAACTTGAAGTAAATTAAAAATTATCTCTAATATAAAAATGATAAATAATCGTTTTTATACAAATTAAAACAAATAAATTGAATGTATGAATGATAATAATATCAACAATATACTTTTATGTATAGACAAATAATTTTTAAACTGAGCTTTAAAAAAAATTGAGTAATTTGCCGATTTTATTTACAATCAGTTAATACTAATACTAGTATCGATTACTATTAAAACTAAAGATCGAAAAATTAGAATAATTACTGAAACATTTCAGAATAAAAGTGTCATTGTAAAACAGAAAATATTTTTAACTTTTCTTGTAGAAGATAATAAGTATGATTTACTCTTTAAGTTAAAAAATAAGGTCAAGGGAATTCAAGACTATTACAATTGATCCTGACTGCACGAAATGTACCAAGAATTTGTTAGCTTACAAATAGAGAAAGTAATAAAAAGAAGGAAGGTTCAAACGTGCACAATTATTTTTCGAGTTGGTTTTCACGGATCGCTTTCCTTTTTCGTGCACCGTCTCGGTAAGTCTTAATAGGCTACGTCTAAAGTTAAAGGGACTTGCAGGTGTTAAAGGCAAAGTACGAGTGCGATTGAGCTATGCCTTGTGGACACGCTTTTAACGTCCGCAGAATTTATGTCCGTAAACCTGCTACTGCCGCTGTCACCCGACTTTAACGAGTAATTATAAGCAGGTCACTCTGTCGCGTCGACCTTACGTAAGCTGCGACCGTAGGCTGGGTTTTCATGCACGCCACAACTTGGGACTTTAACCCGGCAGGTCTAAAAAAATATTTAACGATTAATTGCCGTTCATGATAAATAGCTCCCGTCATCAAAGTCCTCGAGACATCCAAAAAATTTTTAGCTGCTTATAATTCTCTAGGTCTATGCGGAGATTCGAAACCTTCTTCTGACATTGTATACTTTTGGAATGTTTCATCTAACCATCTAAAGATATATGAAATCTGTCAATTCTTGGATGGAGGCTTTCGGATGCAAACATAAGAGAGTGACTCAATTTTCGTGCTGGAAGAGACATCCCTTACTTTAAAAGAGGCCTTTTTTGATAAATTTAAGGATAAATATAAATGTCATAAACATCATACTATATTATTCTTCTAATGTTATTTATAGTAGTGGTTCTTTATAGCTATATAAAAATTTTTTTAAATATTTGATGCAAAACCTTGCATTGCATGTATATTATACAATTGTATTGGCTCAAGGCCTGGGTCAATATATAAAGATTCATCCGGAAATTTTTTGAAAGAATTTGACTAGTGGGGAATAAAAAAGTAGATCATCATTTTTTTAAGCAACATTACGAGGAAAATCTCTTTCTTTCCTGACTTTGTGTCGAACAGCCTGATTTAATAGTATAGTATTTTTTTCTATACGATGTATATTTGATATATATTTTTCAATCAAAGATTTTTATAAAAGAGGAATTTATAAATTGAAAAAAGTAAATAAACTTTAGAAAATTCTAATAAAATAAAAGGAGAATATAACTAAACAGATATACATAGATTGAAAAAGAATTTATTTTTCTGGCATTAGAACTATTATTGAAGACAGTTAACGCAAGTATAATATCCTTTTAAATCTGTACCGTTCGCACAGTAATCATAATTTCTTACCTCTCTCTCTCACTTACTCACTACTATCATAAGTTCGTAATGTCTCGCGATTGCATTCAAAACTTTTAAGCGGATCTTTTCTTCGGAAAAATGTTCTCTCGCAAGGGGTTTCAATGAAAACATTAAATTGATTCTGTTTTGCGTCGATGGGATTATTTAAAAATATTACGGAAAGGGAAAACTGTAGCTTTATTAGCATTAGGTTTTTTATTTATTATTAAATAAAAATTTGTTTTATTATTTAGTTTTTTTATTATATAATTTCATCCACCACACTAAATTACAAATAGTGGAATTTTCGAATTTTCAAATTGAAAAATCAATTTTCCAATTTAATTTTCAAACAGAAAAATCTAATGTTCAGTTGTTTGTAAATAAACTGTAATGGAGATTTTATAAATTTTATATTTTTTAGACCATCATTTACATTTCACTATCAAGATTTAGTTCAAGTGTTCGAGCTCGACATTCTAGCCTTTATTAGTAGTTTGATCTTTCAATTATTAAATTCAAATATTTAAATATTCAATATTACAAAATTTAGAATACTTCGATGTCCTTTAAGCAAATTCTGCGTGCCGTGATATTGCAGTTGAGTGTGTAGACACAAAAGGAGAAAAAAACCTCATTGAGCACTAGAAGTGTGTACCAATGAAAGTTTTCTTTTCAGAGGTATTTTACAGGTGTTTTAAGTAGTTATTGTAAATAATAACTTTTGGACGTAACACAGTGTACAAGAAAACTTAAAAAATGAATAGGCTCAAGTGAGTAAATTGTTGAATTGCGCTTATTTAAATAAACAAATAATAATACAAATACCCTTTGATTAACTGTATATTTAAAAAATTGAAATTTCAGGGATATCAATTTATAGGAAGTCCGGGAGTCAATATAGAGTTAATATTAAGATTTTCTAAAAATTTCCTTTACAATTTCGTCCTCAGGAATTTAAAACTATAACTATCCATAATAATCCATGAATTGCATATTAAAAGCATTCATATGCATGACCGCCCACAGCCAGTTTCACAAGTTTTTGTAATATGTTTGTAATGTTAGTGAGAGTAATAAAACCTACATTCATCAGAAAAAAATTCACGCTAGTCTAAATTAGTCGCATCGCTCCCCGCCCCTGTCTTTTTTAAATTCGCCATTTTTCTACTGATCAATTTCGACTGCTCATTGGCTTGTAATATTAAACACGGCGGATAATGGCGTACTTGATTATAGTACATACGACTGCAATACGGAGCATAGTTCTGGTAAAAGTTTTCCCTAAATAATAGCTCTAGAGAAGTTTTCATGTTTTTCATTGTTCATGAAGGATTGGAAATGACTCTAAAAATTTTGCAGTACCGAACTATTGGTGCATGGTAATTTTATAATAGAATTAAGAAGGTTAGCTAATACTAGGTAGGAAGTAAATACTTGACACCCGCTTTGTTGGTCAAGTCAAGTCTATGCCGGTATGACTACGACGCCCATTATGAAAATTTAGTAGTTGACTAGCTGGGAGAGCTGTTTTCTATGCTTTTATTTTTTCCTTTTGGCTAATATTTTTTTTTTTATTAATTCCATAAGTTCTATGGAACACTTTACGTTAATAAATTCTAAATTAAACGTTGTAGCAGCGATACTTATCTTTTGAATATCTTGAACTTTAATAAAAATTACTTTAATATATTATTTACGATATAATTTCATTTATTTAAATTCTTATCATAGAATTGATAGTCGTATTTTTTTCTTATTATTTAAATATTTTTAATATATATTTTAAATATTTTATCTTGACGATATATATATTTATAACTATTGATTATATATATAAGTAATTAGTTTGTAATTATTTAAGAACGTACTTGGTATTACATGTAATAAAGTTATAATTTCAGCATCAATGTAAAATCTAAATTTTTTTAAAATAATATAATTAAAACTTATTACTTGATAACAATTGAAACATTTAGTACAATTAATAACTCCTAAGTCAATTAATTATTATTTTAATGTAAATTATTGATTTACAGCTATATATATAATAAACTTTTACGATCAAATAAATCGTGGATTATCAGACGCGAAATCTACGTGTACCACGGAATAATCGTACGTAGACAAAAATTTTATTTTAATGAAATACATAAAATCTCAAAAATTTAATTTAAAATTAAAACGATCAAACATCTAGATAAACGCACTACCACAATGAAATTAACTCTTGTTGAATCCTAAGTTAAAGAATCCTAAGTTGGCATTCGAAAAAAATGTAAAATTTCGATTAATTAATAACATTTCCTATTGCCCTCACCTTCACCCAGTTGCCCGTCCTTCGTTTCACAGTTGTAACCTTCACCAACAATTTTACCATTCTACATCGGGCCAAGATACACATAAGACGTTCTTGTGTAATTCAATTCCTCGTTGGATATCGCACCATGAAGCTCAAACTCGCGGTTAGCCAAACGTGCTATGGCACTCCCAATCGCTCGGCACGATCGAGAGTCCGAAATAATTAACCGCTAAATACCGAGTCGCGCATGGGGCCACGGCATTCACCGTATCTGTCATTGCAATTTCCTACTGGCACTGCAAAATACTATGTACCTCATCACTCCTTCTAACTACCCATTTTAACCTCGCAATCAGAAAAACCCATACTTGTACGTGTACCATGACTGCAAGGGCGATTCTGCTCTTGTTAAATACATTTATCAGTATATTTGCATTCGTCCACTATATCTGGTGGGTAATTTATAATCCGCTGACGTTAATTTGCAATGGGTAACGTATACGTATACGAGCGAGTGTGAAATTGGACTTTGTGAATGGATTGTAAACGGAGAAGGTAGCAAGCATAAATATTGGATAATTGCAAAGCGGGAGTAATCGAGAATGATGATGCATGGTGATGACTTTCGATAATGGTGTCCGTTGGAATTTGTTCATAATTGAGGATACTATAGTATTTTAAAAAAGAAGTCCTTCCACATTGTTTGCTCGCCGATGTGTAATACATCATTCGTATATTTCTGAATTTTATGCATATGTAAGCATACAATTTATAGTTTGTTATTATATGTTTTAGACAAATTTAAAATAAACAAATTATTCTCTCAATATTTTTTTATTCTTTTATAGTCTCAAAGTAATTAAGCGTCTCTATAAAACTATCAATAAAAAAAGATTTTTTATATTTTGCTTTATATGATGTTAATTGTATACATAATATAGATTTTATGTCGGATAAAATAAAACTCTCTAAAACTTAAAATTTTTTTAAGAGGTAATATTATATAATTAATTGTTTAACAATCTTTTCTTTTGCCATTGTAACTAAATTAATAAAATAAAAAAAACTTTAATCTAAAGCAAAGTTAGTATTTTACAAAAAATTTTGCTAGTAAGTTAAGATTCTACTCGTACTATGTTCGTAGATATATAGAACTGATATATCAACTAAGTCCAATGATATAATTTACAGAAAATTAAAACTTAATAGTATTACATGTAAGTAATAAATTATAATTTTATACATTTATAATAAAGAATACATTTATAACTGGTTTTGATATATAGCTAAACGATGATGATTGTTTACATTAAATACATTATAGATTATCAACAAATAAATTATTAATAAATAAGTAATAAGTAATAAAAAACAAATAAAAGTAATAGTTATCATGTTTTCTAGTACTAATAACAGCGTACCAACGCGTTCTCACAAATCCAATCTGCTTACTGAAGCATAATAAATTAACCAAGCCCTCACCTAGATTATCTATACAATTAAATAAAGAAACACAATAGATTAAATACAAGATATATATAATGAAGTACTTTATTGACGCTTTATTGATATTAGAAGATCATAATTATTATAGCATAAAATCGTATTTTTAATTTCAATACCAAAATGAAGAATATTGACTACTGAAAACGGTCTACTATTTTCGAAATACATTTATTTAAAATTTAATAATAGGTATATTAAAAAGTAGTTTTTATAAATTTTTTAATATACATAGCGGACATTAAATAATATATTCTATGATTTTTTACGCAAAATTTCAAAGAAAATCAATTAATTACTTTTAACATTAATTCGATTATTTGAAATAAAAACGATGTTTAGTTTAATAAATCAATTAAATGTAGAGATTAAAGTAAAGTAATGTACTATTTTTAAACATTGACACATCTTTCTCTTACATCTATCTATTATATGTTTAAATTATTCCTTAAATTTGTATTGATTAAAATCTATGTAAGAAAAAAAATTGTTAATTAAATAATCTATAATAATAAATGATAATTATAAAACCGAATGTGATTTTTTGTATCTTTCAATAAATAAAATTAATCATATTTTACAATCACTACAAACAAATATTAAATAGTTAGAATCCAAATTTTTTTCAAAGCTATAAAGATTTATAGGTAAGTATTCAGTGATAGTGAGTAAATTTTTCGTTATGATATTCTCTATTATGTGACTTTTCATGTAATAATGTTGTACCTGCATATTTATATTCTCTGTTTCTGTCAGACCATAATTATATTGTTTTGATAATATAAATGTTGTTAATTAAAAAAGATTGAAGTAATTATTATAGAATAAATTATAAATTTGTAATTTTTCAATTTTTCACTTTGATAATTTCAGAATAATATTTTATTAGATTGATGGATACGAATATCATACATTTTGTACAAAAATATTAATTCTTATATCTAATATCCTTACTCAATTAACAAATGGTTCAAAGTAATATTTTTCATTTAACATTGAAGAAGTAAACGACTAGTAAAAATATTTTTGTATTGAATCTTTTGTTACATCCAAACGTTTTAATTTATAATATCTAATTAACGCCATCAAGTACCTTTGAACGAATCCAAAATACAACATCATTGGGGAAATTCTTCTAGTGCTCAATGATGTTGTCTTCTTTTTATGTCAAGTGCAATAAGACGGACGGAGAACTTGTTTAAAGGGCACCGATGTATTCCAAATTTTTGTAATATTAAATATTTAATTATTTGATACAAACACTCCAAAAAGGTAAAAATTTAAACGTCGAATACGAATATTTGAAACGAGATTTTAATTATAAAAATTTGAATGAAGATGCTATACAAAAAAAAATTTTAAAAAAATTCCGCTGTTATTTATAAGTAACCAAAAATTATATTTTCCAAATAAAAAATACATAATGGTAAATATAATGAGCATGAAAACTTATTTGAACTTTTTGATTATATATTTATATAATAACAAAAGCTTTGTTGATCAATGATTTGATGAAAAATGATTTTTTTACTCGAATTAATCCAATTAATAAAAATACTGTACCAATAATTACATGAAATCCTGTAGCTATAAAAAAATTGATCCATAAACTCTATCAGCAATAGTAAAAGTTGCTTCTTTATATTCTAAATATTGAACAAATGAAAAAAAGATTCCTGATTGATTGATTGCTTTTGTATTATAAAATTAAAATAATAAAGATAAAGTTTTCTAACAACTGTTAATTAATTTGTTAATATAATTTTACAAAACTTTTGATAACTATTGAGGAAAAATGAGAAGCTGTTTTAATTTTAAATACCAAAAATTGCACAATTTTTGGATAAATGTATTGAATAAAATAGTTGAAGAAAGCTAAAAAATGATAAACAAAAAAAAAGAATTTTTTTAATAATAAATTACAAACTATTAACTTAATGCTAATAAAGTTACAATTTTTACCTTTTCCCTTATATTTAAAAATAAAAGCATCAACGTTTGAAAGAATCAATTTATTGTTTTCGTTTCAAGCGCGTGTGAGAAAATGTTTGTTCGAAGAAAGATCCCATTACAAATTTCCTTTTCCTTTTCAGAATTCTTTAAAGTATATTTACTTTTTTTGAATTATAATATCCTCTTTTATGAAAATCTTTGATTGGAAAACATATGCAAATCTATATCGTATAGAAAAAATCCTATACTTTTAAATCAGGCTGCTCGACACAGAGTGATTAAAAAAAGAATTTCCCTCGTGAGGTTTCTTAAAAAAAAGATGCTCTACGTTTATATTTCCCACTAGTCAAATTCTTTTAAAGAATTCGCAGCTAGGTCTTGGTCTGTTAACCCAGAGTCTTGAGTTGCGAATAATAATTGACTTCTGGCATATCAGCAGAAAAACAGCAAAGAACGTAAATGCACTCAACTAGCTCGCCGTTTAGACTGCGAATATTCTTACAGGTGCTGAGCTAGCTTTGAGGCTAGCGTTGAGGTTTCGAAACTTAGAATGCAAGTTGTAGAAAAGAATGGAAAAAGGCAATTAATGAAACAAAAGAGAAATACAATTTTATTAAGAATAAATAATAAAAAAAAATTAGTGCAGACAGTCGTTTCCATCGTTATATTTTTTTACATTATATTTTTCCCATATGTGTTATCATTTTACAATTAAAATGCAAATAAATATATGTTAAATAAAAATATTTTATCACGTTAATATAAAGTAATATAAATTAAATATTTTTTTCAGCATTCATTAATAATAAAAATTATTAAGAATTTTTATTATTGCCTTATATTTGTACAATGTGTCATAATACACCAAACACTGTTATTAAACCATTATTAAATAAAATTATCTATATTTATAGAATTAATCATGATAATACAAAAATACTTTAATTTAAAGTACCTGTTATATCAGGAAACATCATTTTACAACAAAGCACATTAATTTAGAACTATCCCAGTTTCTATATATTCATTTAACTAATTTAAGAATTGCACTCAATACTCTAATATGCTTAAATTTTTTCTTACATTCAAATTAAACAGAATGAGTTTGTATATTTGCGAAATTAAAACCGTGCTGTCAAGCTTATTGATACTAGTTAACATCGGATACGAAGAACAATAAACCACTGTCTTATGAGCAATGCATCTAAAATCATCCATGCATAAGTGTATGAAAAGAGGCATGCTAGTAACTAACGAAAATAATAGTTGTCTCTTTTAATTGTTTTTAAAATTATAAAAATGATAGTTTTTGTATCTTTTATTGCATAATAAAATTTTTTGGTATTAAGTTTAAAATTTTTTACAAGAAATACATCTTAAAATTTAATGAATAATAGTGGCTAAATATATGTTTAGTAAATAATTATATCGTTGTGTAGTATTTTAATTTATTGAGAAATAGTATGCGAATACAGTAAATTATTAATAATGATAATATTATTCCATACAATTTTTTTACAAATATTTATAAAACTGTTGTTTTAAAAAATGAATGAGCTTAAAAAATTGAATTATTAATACATTTGTACATTTTTTTCAAAAACAAAGTTAATTAAACTATTAAACTAAATTTAGTGCAAATATTTTATTTATACTTAATTATAAATTTTTTTATATAATAATAATAAAAATAATAATAATGTATCATTAATCAACATTCAAGACCCCTATTAAAGCTTCTTAGCGATCAGTTGTTGATGTGAAAGGAACAGTTGCAGATTGAAACATTTAACTTCATAAGGGATTCAAGTTTAGGCTTTGTTTTACCCAATCTATTTGATAGAGTTCAATAACAAATGTCTATAAAATACATCAATAAAAAATTTAATGCACAATACATTACCTTTTCATTCGAACGATACTAAATTTCATAAAGTTAATAGGAGGTGAAATTGTAATATGCATAGAAGTTAGTTTACGTCTTCTGAAAATAGCGCGTTAACTACCAAAAGTAAATGGTTTTGCGCATGAGAAATTGCAAAACCTTTATATGCACTGTGTACCGTTATCTATGAATAGTTAAGGGAATAATTTCATAACTTCAAAATATTTCTGATATATCAGGCACTAATCTCAATACGTTCTATAATTATATTTTTATTCTAATAATCATACAACTATAAGGTAGTTATTTTGCTGTGAGGTTGTAATTGATCATAATTATTCATTAATATTTGTATTCGAGATTCCATCGCGTGTATAAGTCGTAAATATTTTTAAACAGCATAATAAAATATTACTCTTAAGTTTTATGAACATTTTCTCTTAATGAGAAAACGTATTTAAATTTTTTATTTCATTCAAAAGGAAATTTAAAAAATATAAGTTTTTGATTTTTTATAAATAATTTTTATAGATAAAAAAGTGTAAAATATAGAGCTAAAAATTTATTATCTATGTTATATTATAGAAGTAAATTTTAATCATAAAAATTATAAACTTCTTTTGTGTATTTTTCATTACCAAAATCGATTTTTTTACTTATAATTTCAATTTTAATTTCAATGCTTAAGGAAATTGATATAAAATTTGTAAATAAAAATTATACGCAGTATTAAAAACATATACCCATGTTTTAATTTAAAATATGGGTTCCGAATAAAATCTTTCTATTAAAAAACAACGAATAAATCTCAAGAAATTAATAATCACTTACAGTACTAAAAATTTTGGAATATTACTAAGTTCCTTAACCTTTAGATGCGGCTTTTCAGTATAATACATAAAGTTTAGAAATAAGAAATTTTTGAAGTCTGAAATAGTTAAGCCGCTATCAATCACTCAAGGCTGTTCAAATAGTTGATGCCAGGGAAAATCGAGCCTAGAATCCGATCACGAGGGACTTCGTATAAAGCGGCACATAACGTCCATCCTGGTAACCGAGCGTCGTCTTATTAAAGTCTGTGCAAGCGTCTATTTATTTTGCGGGCTTGTTCCATGCTTGCTCTCCCACACCCATCATTTATAAACTTCCACCCCTATGATTCTCTCTCGCTCTCTATAATTCTCTCTTATTTCTATCAATTTAACCTATTATTATTATATAATCTGAACAACTGAAAATAAAGATAAACTATTTAGAAACTGATGTGCCTCTAATGATGATTCAAATTAAAAGTCGATTACAGGATTTTGTGAACTTACAAACGTTTATGTACTATCCCTGAATAAAGATTAAAACTATTAATGTACTACATTTATTGATTATTAAAAAATTATAGATGCATTTTTACTTGACGTATTAAATTGATTATAGATAGTTTAGAATCAATGAAAAATAACGAAGGTATTTATTTATTACTAAAAGCAAAATCGCATAGATTTTGAAGATTTATTTCTTTCTTTGAGGGTGATATGAAATAATGAATATGATTGAACTTACTTAACTAACATATAAAAGTTGGTTTAATACGATTAACATTTTTTATACAAATTAAAACACAAATTTCTGAATATTTCAGAATATTGTCAACAAAAGTTATGATGGATATTCGAATTCTTTAATTTAAATTTTAATTTTTTTTAAATTTAAAGTTTGATATAATTATTGAATTTTTTTATCATGTAAATATTATATAAATTTATTTTAAGATGTTGAGAAACCTCTAGTAACGTTTTAACATAAATTAATTTTTATGGCCGAAAAAAATTTAATAATAGGAAGAATTAAAAAAACGCAGAGTAGATATAATACGAAAAAGTTTTTAGTTATATATTTAACTCTAACAGATAAAAATTCTTAAAAATTTATTTGAAAAAACTTATATTAATATAACGTAATCTATATTTCTCATTGTGTGAACTCTCTTCTTACTCCTGTACATAGACATTTGAAATTATTACATTGTAAAGCAATACATATATTTAACATATGATTATAATGAAATTCTATTTGTAAAATAATAAAAGAATTCACTTATAATTTTATAAGTTAATATTCCCTAAATAAAAATTCAATTATTATAGTTCACATTAAAAATGCTACTTTTTTGAGCATTTAAAACAAATTTTTTCACGAAAATATTTAAAAAGACACAATGGCCGTCTCTTTAGTTAGTTTCTTACACATTGCTTCGGTTATTTGTTTAAGAATCAAGTTTAAGAAGAAGAAATTTTCAGTAAAAAAAAATTAAGGATGAATTGATGCCTGAAACATAATATTGTGCCCAAAATTTTTTAACATTTTGACGCTCATGAAATTAGTTTGAAGTAAAGCTTGCCATTATAAACCCGGCAGGAACCACTGACTTTTTATGTGGCATTTATTCGCAAATTTACGGATTGTATTCGGGTTGAAAGATCCCAGACAAGGTAAATCTGCAAAGCTAACATAAATCATTAAACACTCATTATTAAATCCAGAAATCTTTTAAAAGTCCTGCGAACTGCAAAACCACGTCTGCGAGTTGAACCTTCAAAAAATTATAGAATGCTACCTCATATCCGGCTACCTTCTTTCATTATTTCTTTTAAAAACCTGTAATATTTTCTGTATACTAACTATAGATTTTAGTATTTATTGCAAATTTATATATTTTCATCTTTTATTGCTCCTATTCACTCAGCTCAGCAATTTTGTCTTATTACTTTGAAGCTTCTGTGACTCATAAAATTATATCAGTTCAACCCAGTCATCATCAATAAAAGCCTTTAGAAAAAATAATGTGCCGAATTATCTCATTACTTTTTAGTTTTTAATTTAGTAATAATATCAATAATAAGACATTGCTAATTGTATATCATAATTGTGTGACAGATAGCTTGATTTTTAATAAGGTAATTAATAATTATCAATAGTATTAGTTTATAATTAATTTTTTATAAATCATTATAATTCTCGGTGAGGTTTTTTTATTTCATTCTGGTATTTTAAATATGAAATACTCTATTAGTTTACTTTTTATTACTGATTAATTTTAAAGTCAATTTATTTTACATCTCATGTGCACTTATTTTCAAAATTTCGTAACACGTAAGTTAATTATAATCGTATTATAATAAAAATAAGATCTTTTGCATTTTCAGAGCTCTTAGCTTCTGAAATTACAACTACTATTTTATATATATTTAAAGATTACGACATTGTAACCTCAATAAAATCGACATGCAAGTAGGTATATTAAGTAGAAACATCATTAAACACTAAAACCTAGCAAGTTTGTATCAATTATACAATACTTTGATCTAAAAACACTAGTTTCTCAGATGTTTTGAAATGAAAAAGAAAAATTCCAGAATCTCGGAAAGGGCATGAGTTTACTACCATTAGAAATATTTAGTTGAATTTATAGAACGTTCTCGCGGATTTAAGCTTATCCTGTTGCAACGTTTCACTGTATGAAGAATTCTTTAATATACTTGAGCACAATTAGATGATAATTGAAGTTTCTGACAGAGATGCTAATCGTTTTTTACCCTTTTTTTTAATTTCAGTTAAGGGATAATTTTTAAAAATATTTAAAAATACATTAATAAAATGAGTTTATCTCTTTATTTTTTCAAATAATATTTTTATTGCAGAAATTTCGTTTAATGAAAATATATTTCTTTGAAAATTTCTTTTATAATGAAAAATAAAAATAAACGAATTTCAGAAAGCGTTTGAAACTAAAAAAAAAACTTATGACAGTGATAAATAAAATAATAAGACGAAATCAGTTAGTACTTGCTTCTGTAGATGAACGGATTCATGAGGTTACTATACTGTTTGTAATCATGCTTCTTACATAATCACCATTTTATGGCATCTGGATGGTTTTATACTGAAATAAGAAAGATTACAAATTGTTTAAAACATAAAATTGTATTGATTGCGACTGTGTGATGTTTTAGTAACAACTCCACGCAAAAATGTGTAGCATTTCTATGAGGGAGCAATGTAAATAAATAACACTGCCTTCCTAGATATATATTTTACTTGTGGCGAATATTTTTACAAAAGATATGGTAAAACATTTGACATTTCATACATATGACAAATGTATAAGTACAGAATGGTGTCTGTCTCGAGAAAGAAAAATTAAAATCGTTCTCACGCTGAAAAAGATAACGAACTTTCAGTTTGACCTTTTTCGATCTAGCTATTTTAAAGACCCTTAGTAATCAATATTCTTACTCTTTTGTTATGGAATTAGAATAATTCGTTGTTAATCGACAATAAAAATCTACACAGTCAAATTTATCTTGTTAACTTAATTGTTAACAAATAGTTCGAAACAGATTATTAAATACTGTCTGTGCATGTACTATTTGCTAAGCTTTGATTCTATATTATTCATAAATTCAAATGTCTTTTCTTCATTTGACAAAATACAATTAAATCTTATTCAGTGACCATTTTCTTTATGTGACCAAGAATAATGGTGTATATCCACGACTTATAAATTAGAATCCCTCTCCTTAACATCTGGGGTGTTAGGCGGAAAATCACATTGGGGACTTATGCATGATAGAACTACAGGAGAGCCCATGAAAGTGAAAGAGAAAGATAGAAGGGATCAGTTGTGCCACGCTTGCTGCAACCGTTAATGCAATATGATCTTTTTCACGCGAATCCTGCAATGCAATCTCGCGTCGCTTCGTTATCCTGTGTGGGAAGATCCTCATGGTAGCAATCTTGGAGGTTCCTCCATTTCTCTCTCTCTCTCTCTCTCTCTCTCTTTCTGTATCTCCCTTATTTTCCTGTCTTTCTTTTTTAATTTTTAATTTTTTCTCTGAGCCTCTCTTTTCATTGTATATCTTATAATATACAAGTTTCGGGAATGTGTGTATTAAAAATGTAAAACCTAAGTTCAGAATGTCATTTCAATACATATATATATTAATTTACATCACTCAATTAAAAATATATACTTTATTCCAAATTTTTTGAAAAATACGTCTATGTGAAACAAATTTTATATAAATACCATGTATTAAAATATTTAAAATTATAATTTAATCAAAAATAATAAATCTTATAACAAATTTTAGATACTATTTTAATGTAATAAGTAATTAGCGTAAAAATAAATACTATGTTCATGTATGTATTTTGGTATATTCTTATACATATAATCAGTAATGATCTGCATCTTACACATTTTTACATTAGTACACTATAGTACATGAAATTTCCACATCAGCGATTCCATGAAGAATTAATTCACATTTTATCATATTTAATAAAAACCATTTAAAATTTCAAATTAATTATTTAGCATTTATTAAAATATTCGATTTGTATATATATTCATGGGCAAGAAATTTATTAATATTATTTCTAATATTTATTTGAATTTTTATTCTCTCATATATTAAACTGACAATAATTATACATCAATAAATTTATATAAATATTATGTAAATAAAAACGTTTTTTAATACTGTCAAAATAAAACATTACTCCACTCCCTACAGTATTTTTATTGGAACTAGGTCGGAGATGTACACGTTGTGACTAATGTTCATAGATTTACAATACATGATTATAAATGGCTTTAGGAATACAGCATAGGTGTGTAATGTCTTATATTTTACTATTTTCATCACTCTAAAAAAATTTTTTTTTACCGGACTGGATAACAGTGAAAAGTGTTTAAATTAAAGCTTTTAATTAGTATCAAAAAAATTTTCATCGAAGTAATTTTAAAGAGTCATTAAGGTAAATAAACTATTACTTGACTAATGATATGTAAAAATAAACAAAATGTTGAATTGAAGAATCTATCTTTTTTAATATTATTGCAATAACCTACGTTTTCGTATGGATATTGTTATTACAAGTAAAATAAATAGTGTTAAATTAATAAGTGTTTTTTTTTATATACATATTACCCTTATATAATAATTTTCATATTACATTGATATAATATTACTTTAGTTAATATTCAATGTTTTATTATAATTTTATTAAAACATTTTCAATAGAAAAACCTGTAATACTCTAAATAATAAAAAAATTAAATCTTTTTGATAATTTAAAAGCATAAAAAATGTTTTATTAATTTTTGTGATAATCTATAAATATAAAAAAATACAGAATTATAATTTTTTTACAATAATTTCTTCAAAAAATTTTTAAGAAGTAGTAATTCAATCATTACAATTAGTTTTAATACAAATATAATACTATTTCATTTTTTCAAAAACTACACTTTCAATCAAAATTCATTTTATAAAAAATATTAAATAAATTAATTACATTTATTTATTAATGAATTGTTATTAACAGAGGGTAAATTGAATGACACTTACGATTCTAGTATTTTGATTAAGATGGCGCGTGCAATTCGAAGTTAGTTTCAGATCCTTAACACAGTCGGTATATTAGATATCCTTATCCACCTTCAATAACAAGAAAAATTCTGGTTCAAAGTTTATAATTTATTCTAGAATAGGTGATCATTTAATTTTTTATTTATTATCCTTGTCCCAAATTATTTGTGCACAATATAATTTATTTCAATCAAATGCTTGAAAAATTATTAATTATTATTATAATATCATAATTATTATTATGTTAGAGTTATTATACAAATAAAAAATTATTTTGATGTTTAATCAAAAACAAGTATACATTATTTATTTATAGAAAAGAAATTTTATACTGATACAAATATTTTATATTTTTATGGTATTCCAGAAAGTAAGTGATAAAATGTTGAATACTCTAAATTTTATTTTACTCTGCTAATATGATTCTGTATTAAATTGTCATATATAAACATTTATTACAAAAATTAATACATATTCAAACAGATGTTTTGAAATTGCAAATTAGTTTCTGTTATATAGCATGACTTAAATTTATCTTATTAAGTAATTACAATTGTTTTATAAACTTTTTGCATCATGTATGATGAAATTAATCAAACATTAAAATTTTTTATTTTTCTTATTTTAAATTAACAAACAGGTTGATTTTAAATGTTTATTTTCATTTTTTTTTCCTTTCAATTGAATTGCATTGTATGATGGAATTGTACATTTCAGTAACATCAAAGCTACTAATAGCAGAAAATAACCCGTATTCATTATATATATATATATATATATATATATATATATGTATGAATTTTTAATTACTGTAATGATTACTTTTTTAAAGATAATAAAGCGATTTTCTGGAAGTATGGAAAAATTTGTTAAAGTGCAATAAAAATTATGTTTTCTTCTGCCACAACATTATATGTTTATGTTCTCTCTTTTTTTTATCTTACAAAGCTTTCTCTTGTAGATGTACATACTAAGTTGTTTATTTGCTAAATAATATGATTAGAAACGAAATAGATATTAAAAAAGTTTACATATCCGTTTTCTGAAGAATCATACCCGTCATAGAAAGGGTTCAATGAACCATCAGTCAGTAGAGCTGGCACATCTTTGCTCTATAAAAGATGTATTCCGTGAGTGAATGATCCACACAATGCCGTTGCCGGCGAACGCGAATCGAGAGACTCTTTTTTTAATTTTGTTTTCCTCCTATTGCCATGCTATTGGATTACTATGTATTGTCTTATGTATAAACGAGAAATACTTTGGGCTTACGTTAGCGGATAGAATGTGAGAGAGCAAGAGAGAATAACACAAATTATATTTGTATATATATACAGAATGAGTGAGCGAATAATAAGTGATTGGTGAGGTCGAGGCAAACGAACCAGCGGGAAGGATTCTTTTGACAGAATGACATAACTCACATGATTTGTATAACTTTTTATTAATTTGATTGTATTACGTAACTTCTTATGGACCTTCCTAAGGAATGTTTATTGAATCACAGAAAAAGACTTAAAATTTCGACTACTTCATTAAAAAAAGCACGACGAATGCAAACTACAATTGGTTGAAAAAAAGAAAGAAGCCAAAAGGCTTCGCCACGCAAGTGGACTATCAATCAACCTTCACCCTGAACAGATACGTATTTCTCCACAGCCAACTAGGAAACTAGATAGAAACAGATATAGGCCTGTGTCGAGAACAGCCCTGAATAATACAATTATCGTACTTATATACCAGAGAATTACCTTAATTCTGGGCCTCATTGCGCCTTTACGGATCCAATCGAGGCGAGGCCTGATCAGCGCTCGAACGCGGCTGATTTGTAAGCGCTTACACTCTTTTATGTCCTGTGTTAATCCCCTGTTCGTCATCCACCCGCGCGGTCACTCGCATCTTTTCTCTCGGGCTCTCGCTCAACACTCCATCGCCCTTTCTGTCTCGCTTTTCCACTTTATATTCACGTTGAACGCTTGCTCTCTATTTTTCACTCGCTCTCAAATTTAATGCATGTTTTTTTCCTCTTCTGCTACGCTCATTCTCTCCTATTTGTAACTTTTTCTCACGCATCCTCACTCTCTCCGATTAACTTTCATCCTTGTCCGATCATCTTTATCTTTTTAACAATTAAACTCTACATCGCAATTCAAGCTATTTTATAAAGCTATAATTCACGTTGGCTAAACATTTTAGAGACTATTTGGTACTAAAGAAATTAAAGTTGTAAATATATTTCATTACCTATGGAATTGTTAAAGCGTAAATGTAACCAATTCATGTTTAAAATTCTAAAATTTACAAAAAAAAACAAAAATTTCTTAAAATATGAAATAATTAATGTGTAAACAATTTATAAATAAAAATTTAATAATCTCTTAACTTATAGTTTTTAATGTATCACGTATATTTTTAATTTAATAAAAAAACTATTTTCAACGTAAAATATAATGGCTAATTAGAAATATTTACTGCTTACACAAAATAACATTATGGATATCAGAAAATGTGTTAACGTTATGAACATAAATTTTCATATAATTATATTAATTTACTCATAAAAATATAAATTTCAAAATATGTGTGAGTTAAAATATTCAGTTTATAAATTAGATTGTTTATTAAGTATAATAAAATAATTTACGTCTTAATTATTTACTAATCATAATAATAATATTTAAAGTGTTTAATACAATTAGTAAAATAACTATTTGAATAATATCACAGCATAATTAATTTGACATGAACAGAATATTTATTCAATTATCTAATGACATTAATTATTTACAATTAATAATTGCTATATAAAATAATATATTTGCTTAGAAATTAAAATGTCTCAGTTTGGCATAGCACGAATGAACATGCGCAGCTTGTAATAATAAAGAAGAAAAAATATAGATCATTAAAAACGGTAGAAAACAATACTTCTTAAACTTGCATGTTACCGATAGTTCAAAAAGGTTTAAGCGCGGTGTCAGATAAATGATAAAATTAAATTGAGGCTTTGCATTTCGTTGTGTTCATTTCGACTTGACAAGGGGCTATTACTGAATTACTTTCAACTCAAAAGTTCAGATCCAGAAATTAATTCTTTATCCCAAAGAATTCTTCTCTTAAGATTATATAAACTAAGGAAATAATTTATTTTTTATTTATAAATACGAATGAGAAGGTGAATCAGAACTAAACAGAATATTTTTCTGTATTTAATGATTTTGTTTATAGTTTTGTACGGCATTAATAAGAGAAAACTACAAAGTCATGTATATTAATTTTATGAGAAGAAATGATCATTTTATAACAATTATACATTCGATTTGCAGACTAGAAGTTAAGAATTCTGATTTATTAATACTTTTACAATTTTTAATTGAGAAAATTTACTTTAAATCAGCAAACAGGAAGAGGATTTATTTTATAGATACAATAAGAAAGAAATAATATTTGAATCTTCGAGTGGTAGATCTTTGATCTTAAAGCAAAATAATTGATATGCAAAATTACCATATTGAAAATAAATCATTACGCTATCTGAAATTTGTAAAGTGAAGTAAGTATGTAATTACATACTAAATTCGCTTATGAATTTCGTTTATTTACTATATTATTTTTAATAAACCGTTTAATAAACTTAGTTTAATAAGTTTAAGAAGCTTTCATTAAGTTAGGTGCTCTTTATAAAAAATATTATTTAAAAGTATTTAATATTTAAAGATCTTAAGATTTCTATAAAAAGAAAAAAGATAGTATTGAAGGGAAAAATTATACAAACTATGATAAATAAAGTATGTTACAAACTGTAGGTAAAGATTTTATCAAAACCAAACACCTTAAAAGAAAATAATTTTACGTTTATACTTTTCTTTACTAACATTGTACTATCTTAAAATACAAAATTGGCTTATTATTTAACTATATAATTAAATCAATGCATTGAAATAAACAAATTAATAATTATTAAATAACGAAATTTTTTTGTTTAAATGTAAATTCTGAAATAGAAAGTAGAAAAAACGATCAACAATAAAAATATTTCTAAAAATTGCCAAAAAATTATCCACGTCATCAATTTCTATAAAATTTTACTTTAAAGAAACCATTGTTTGAAAATTATTAGCTATGATTCTATTCGTTCAATAATAACTAAACTTGTTTGATTCAAATTATAAACAATGATTTTGTGTGTAAACAGTGTGTTATAAACAGTGATTTTTTTTATCGATTACAATCGAGAAATCAGCGAAAAACAACGCCAATTCTTAATAAAGCACAATTCAACACGGCTACACTTAAATCAAATATTCCTTTGAATGTACAGTACATGTAGGTATCTTTGTTGTAAAAGTATTTAAGCAGTAAATACTGAAAATGAAAATTAAAAATGCTCCCTGGATTTCGCAAATTAAATCGTAAACAAAGCAAATATATGGACTTATGGAAATGCTTGTGCTCACAGCGCTGACAGGTTTACGTTTGCTTCTTTTTTACTATATATAACAAACTTTTGAGGCCGACTTTCTCTTTTATTTAACATACAATCTAGCCGAATAAATTGACCGCGCATTTCACCAAATAAAATCAATTGAGCACGATTGTAAAAACTTCATCATACATCGCGTACAAAGACACGTGCACCGCATCCCATACGACAACGCACGTATAGCTTAGTCGAAAGATACGCCAATATCCCATAAGCGGATGCGAACTAATACTATTTTAGCCTCTAGATAGAGAAAGAGAGAAACAGTATAAGATGCTCTTTGTGATATTCGCATGAATGAATCTTGTAGCGGAGCTCGTAAAATGCATTCGATCTCTCTCCTTGTGTAGAAAATAATAATTGACAGTAGACCACATGTGTGAGTTTTCATGGTTTAATCGTCAAGGGGTTCAAACTATTAGGGATTTAGCGAGTATCGAACGAGATTCGACGATCCTTAATTATTTGTAAATAATCTCACGGTGATGCTTGAATAATAAATTATTGTATATTATATTAATTTTAGAACGTGTCTTTACATCCTTGAGAGATTTTTACATGAGATCATCCTTATGACATCCTTACATGAAATTTTAACTATATTTTTTATTTCGTATGATGATTTTTTTATTCTATTATTATTCAAATATGATAATAACTGAGTAAATAAATCCAAAAATAAGAAACGAAACTTCAGTGAATTATTTCTCAACTGAATTTTCTCATTTAAGCAAATAATGAGCATTAATGTATAATAATAAAAAAGCATTAGTTTTTTTATAAATTATTTTTACAGTAAAATGAATTTGAAAAACTTTTCGTACGAGATAGTAAGAAATTAATTTTATTACATTATTTTTAAGAACAATATTAAATTATACGATTTGGATTCAGGGTCATACATAAATTTTTAATCAATGTACATCCAGTAAATTTCGAAACTCATCCACCATCATGAGACTAACATCATGTTTTAGAATCATCTTGTTAATAAATGAAAACTTTTATACATAACCCGTAATTTATGATGTTGAGTTGTTTGTATATGAAAGAATATTAGGTTAAATCGCGACCTTATGCATTAATGCACGTGATTACTAACAGCTTAAATATCTTTGGTTAATATGTGAGTTAATAGTATTATTTAGTGTATTATTTACTGAGAATTTAACATAAAAGACTTTGTTGAACTGTCAGATTTACTGCATTAATAACTAACTATATGTATCAATATAGTTTCAAAAAAATGTATTCAAAATATTTAATAATAGGTTTTCAGTAATTATATTTTAATTTGTCGATTAAAAAAATGATATTACACATATTAAGTTGTTATATAAAAATTATTTGTCGTAAAATATTTTTTTTTACTATTAAGTATCATGTTATTAATTATCCTATCTAAAATTTATTAAAAAGTTACTTTATTATAATACCATTATAGTATCGTTTTTATTCAACATTTAGTAAAAGTTATACTTGTAACATTTAATCATTTAGGAAGCCAAACCATACGATTTTAATAGCGAGCATTAAAAACATTAAACAACTTTTTTTATAAATTGTATTTAGACCTTAATAAATAAATAGTATTTTATATCTAAATTTTTTAATGTTACCAAAATTTATAAAATTTCAAAAAATAGCTAATCGGTATCTTTAGACCGCATTATAAGTAATAAAATAGAAATAGAATGTTTTAGAAAATAGGAAAAAGAATAAGAAGAAAAAAGACAGACATAGAAATACATTATGAGCAATAAGTTGTATGTTATATCTGCATTGATTTATGATGTGAAGCTAGAGCTTCAATTTATACAACATCCCAAAAGCGGCTGCATATCCATTAAATATATATATTTACCACTGGAAATTGTCTGTTATATTGTAATTCGTACCCATACCCATATAAGTTGACCTATCACTTATGAAATTCTTCATAAGATGTGTAATCCTTCATGTTTTGTCAATTGTATAATTTCCAGAAAAAATTTAAATACGCAGTATACTCATTATTTAAGAAAAAAATTTTTCTTTTATGTGGGAAATAATAGACTTCTATACTTTATTTTCTTAAATATCTTTGTTTTTAATCAAATATAATCTTCTTATAAAGATTTTTTAATAATTAAATTACACAGAAAATTAACAGTTAAAAGGGTGAACTAATTAAAAATATTATCAAATTATAGCTATTGCTTAACATTAGAATTTAATTGTATAATATTACAAAGAAATTTCAGTAACCATAGTTTTTTAGTTAAATGATATTAAAAAAAATATAACAAATTTTAAATGATTTATCACAATGTCTCTCGTAGTTATTATTTACACGTATTGTATACAACTTTTCATACAGTATGACATTATCAATTACTTTTAAATTTCTCTGTTTTAAAACATATAATAACGGTGTTATAAAAGCAACACAACATGATCAAATTATTTCGAAATATATCATAAATGATATTTTAAGCGTAATTTAATAATATGTAGATACAAATTTAATAATAACTGTTTAAACTAATGAATTAAGCTAAGTTCATTTCAATTGACTTTCATTTTATTTGTTTTGGATATTTTATCAATCCATTTGTTTTCATATTTTAAGAAAAAATTCATCGATTATATTAAATAATGTACAAAAAGAATAGTTTATTTTATAGAGTAAAGTAAAACTCTATATAAGAATGTATTATGTATACAAGTTGTGTATACTTTTAATTTTATTATATACATTTTTTTATCATTTTTTAATTACAGAATCATTTAGATTTAGTTAAAACTTTTATATGGTTGAATGTGAATGAGTAATGTATAGAAATTAATAAAGAATTATAAAACATGCACATCTTAAATTTGTATTTAAAAAAAAATTAGTTTTATATTTATTTAAAAAGATTTTTAAATATATTATATATATATATATATATATAATTTATAGATCCTAAGGAATATAATAAATATATAATACTGAGATATTAGGAGATAATACCTACTTGAATATTCGAATATTTGCACATTTTAATATCTTAGTTTTAAAGTCTTTTTTATTAGAGGTTTATTAAATAGTTAAACTAAATATGGTAGCGTTTAACAAAGAAATTATTAATAGGTATTTATGATTAATTTTTTTTTATTCCGTTTATATCGTATCGTTTATATTGTATTTACATGTATATAATTCTATATGTTTTAACAGTATTAAAAAAAAACTCTATACTATATTGGAGTATGCACATGAAATAATACTTTGTTTAAATAGAATTACTATATTATTTATATTGAACGAATATGTTTAATTATTAATATGACTAATATATATATTTCAATACTATAAAATAGCAACTGAAAATAATTATTTGCGCACAATTTTTATAGTAATTTTTGTAAAACTATAAATTTTTTTTAAAAAATGCATATGTTTTGCAAAATTACCATACTATTTTACGTTAATCTTTCTTAAAATAATTAAAAATGACTTTTTAACTACTCAATTTATATTTCACGTACTCAAAATTTTAAACACGATCAGTCATTCATGATTATATTTTACAAAAGGCTTGCTCATCGGGTTATCAATGTATTTCGGAACGCTGCTAACACAGATAAATGCGTTCCATATTCTGTGTATACGTGACCACACTTTATTTCTCACTTTCGATTGTGCGATTATGTGTTTAAGAGTTTCGTCTGCAGCCTAACATAGAAAATAGTCGGTACAGCAGTTAAGTAGAAATAGCTTAATTACATAAATATGTGTTTACTTATAAAAAATATATCGTAACTTCGTATTACATGTCGTGATTGCAACTGATTTTTCATGTTATGTGCAAGAAAACTGTTTTATGCAACGCTTAAATTTGTATTGAATCATGATTGATTATGTGCTCAAATAAGATAAAACATTGTACTAGTATACTGTACTAAAAATTACTATTACTCTTTATATATATATATATATATATAATTAATATATTTCTAATTTCATAAGGTAATATAATTTTTTGAAATGCAAAGATACCTTTGCATAGAAAATAATTTTTTTATTGCGAAAAATTGAGTATCCAAAAATGTTTGAAGCATATTAATAATTAACTAGAAATCCTAAATTTTTAGAAAAACGTATTTTTATGAAAATATTTTTTTATTTTTACATTCATGTATTCATAATATAGATATTTGACCTATTTACAATAGTCATAAAAAAATAAAGAAATAATAGTGACATTACATGATATTTTATACATATGTATTATTCCATAAATACATTACATAATTCTGATTTTTTTAATATAAATTTATGCTTTATTCGCTCAACTTTTAATAATTTATATAAATTATAGAAACTTTATATAATGAAAATGCATAATTATAGACCAATAATTTACTTAGATTGAATATGTTATTTATTCGAATTTACTGGTAGGTAAATAAGTTACTGTAGTGTTTTAATATAGTTCTGGAGGTATCGCGAGGAAATTACCAAGTATATTTCTGTATGATGTTTTCAGTAAATTTTTATCTTCATAGTTTAAGTAAATTTTTTTAAATTATTAAATTTTTAAATATGATATGTACACATATTATATTAATTTTTGCCTTAAGTAAAAAAATTTATGGAGATGCTATTAGCTTTTACATGCTAGAAATTTAAGCAAAATATAAATATATTTAATGTATTAGGAATAATCTATTTACAAATTAATAAACAATGATGTCTATTTTTATTATATGTATATAATATATTTATATTGTATTTAAGTGTTTTTACTTAGCATAATTACTATGTAAGCATCTTAAGACTAGAATTATAAAATATAGATAATAAAAAATAATAAAAATTAAAAAAAAATATATATATATATGAATTATTTGATACAGGGCTGTACGTACTATTTTAAAAATAATAAAAGTGTATTCCACAATGTATATTAACGTAAGAATAATTTAAATATAAATTTTTCATTATTGGTACTTTTTCTACTGATATATTTTCAAAGAAAAAAATAATGAATTACATTTACATAATGAAAAGGAAAATTTAAGTTACAAGATAAAACTTAGCAGTAAGTGGTTACATTTTTAATAGTGTGACGAGCCCGACTCGTCCCTCCGCACCCCTTCAAGCGTCTTATACGCAATATTCCTGGCGTAAAATGTGCGCCAAATTAACTTATCACTCAAAGCGGAGGGGGAAAAGATAACGAAGGGAAAGCGCGAAGATGCGTCCCGCTTCAAAAACATCGGCTTAAAGCCCCAAGCGCGCAAAAAGCGCGACCCGCGTTCCTAGCTGGGTCCCAAGAACTAACTCCTGGCGCATTTAGCACATCTGGTATGTATTTATAATTTTTATAATGTTATCTAGTAGAATACTTATATAAATTCTATAAAATTTTTTTTTACATTTTTTTATTCAATTTCGCATATCAAATGATTTCTGCTTTTAATTTCTGTAAATAATGGGAGATTCTTGGATAAACTTAAGCAAATATTAGATGTAATTTTCAGTACTTTTAAAAGAAAAATTATTGGATTGTTAATTTAATTTTTGCAATTTACATATGTTTCATTTGCTTAGAATATTAACACGATATCATGATCATCAGTCTTAAAGTGATTCGATTTATTATGGATTTTCATATGACTCGTTGAGTCTAAATAGTAAAAAAAACGTGACATTGCATCAATGCTGCCATTGCCAATGTCAATTAGTTTTACCGTAATTTATTGTAGGTTTGTGCAGTTTGTAGTTCAGGACATCTAATAGTTTTTCAATTTACGAAATATATCGATGATTTGTGTTTCTTTAGCTTTATAATGTATATGGGATATATAAATAATGAAACTGGTCATGTATAAGTGTAAATTATCCGTGACAATTGCTTTCGATGACTACATGATTTTAAATCTAAAAGATATTCTAATGGAAATTTATAAATAATTTTATTGATGATTTATTAAATTCAGATTAAATGATGTAGCCAAAGAATTATTATTGAATTTTGTTTAAATTCCAATTACGTATAAAACGTATTATACATATAGAACCTACGTATATGCATATGTCAGTAGTAGACGAGAAAATGTATTAAATTTAGCCAAATTATGCTATTTTATCATCATTTCTGAATATATGTTATAATTAAATCATATTATTTAATGCAAATACGATCATTCAGATTTATGTATAGTGTAATTGACATTGAACAATTGATACATAAAAACCCATTGAAAAGCATGCGCTATTTCTATCAGTTTTACTGATTCAAAAAATTTTGAAGCTATGAATTCTATGCAGGAAGAATTACTTGAAAGCTTAAGAAGATGGGGAAAAAATCGCTTAATATAAAGATCATCAGCATTTAATCTGGTATTCTTTACAATGCATACACTAAGCATCAACAAAACATCATAAATTAGTTAAAGACGAATTTCACTACTGATTTTATTTAGAATGATCTATTAATTTACTCACTTATTCACTTAAAATATTTTAAAGTAATAAATCTTCTGGTAAAATTGAATGTTGTGACAGCAGTAGCCGTTACTACGGTATGGCGTCGCGAACGAAGCCTAGTTTGCAGGCCCGCCGCACCGCGTCTAAGGATCTCTCGGCCACGCATTAGGATAGCGTGACGAGGCTACTGACGTTACAGGCTCAGAGGCCTAACGGTTTTACCCGACTCGCCGCGGCGAGGCGTGTGCAACGCCTATAGCTTCAAGTCGTGCAGCAGCATAGCGCATGGCAAATCGCCGCCAGTCCAGGCTATCCACGGTTATAGTTTGCCGAGTCAACGATCACTCGGAACGAACTCTCGAGGTAAGGTTGAATCTCGAGTACAAGTTATTCAACTACAAAGGCAAACTAGAAACAACCACCTGCCGTCAATGAACGAACCGTGAGACTTTTATAATCACACGGAAAGCCGAATTTAATCTACATTCACCACAGGCTAGAATCTTTGAATTAGCCTCCACCCCCTTTGTTTTAGTCTGAGACGTTGGGGCCGTCTGTGAAACTCACTTTGTTTTCTGGCGAGAAGATAATAACCGAGCCTCACTGCCCAGTTTTCGCTGGGGGATCTTTCTTTTTTTCCGAGATTCGTATACCTTCTTACTCCTGCCAAACTAATCATTAGATTAGACACGGTCTTATCTTAGCGTGCCATGTCTACTGTGCACGGCTCCTGTGCGCGGTGGACTGCGTTTCATAACTACATCCCACAAAGTGTCCCTCTACACCCGATCCAAATCAAAGAATCCTACTAAAAAATCGAACTTCTTCAAAACGAACTCTCAAAAAGCCAACAATTCAATTTCTCTACGTCAGAAACCTCCGACAGAGCATGCAACCAACCAACAAGTAACGCAGAATAATTTCCTTTATAACCAGCACAAAAGAGAGAAGAGCACCCATTGTAAATCTATAAATTTTAGTTATCAATACATCCGGTGATTATTTTTGTAAATTAGGATAAATTCTCAGGAATAGACAAGCCAACACCCCCTTCCACCTACTCTATATTCAAAAATGAAAACGATCCGTGTTCGAATTATTATCGCCCATCGGAAGAAACAAGAAGGAAAGGAACAAGGTTTCTCTACTTAAAGAAACTAACACACAACACAGGTAGAAATCGTAAAGGGAGTATCACATATATAAAACTGTGATGTCCACTCATTTCCACTCACCACTCACGCCATTTTTGAGCGTAGGAGTGTCGAAAAAAACTCCAGTTACAAAAAACCAAATGAAAGAACTAAAAAATTAATTTTTTTATTATATTATGTAAATTAAATTTTTTATAAATTTTTATTGTAAAAAGATAAACCATATTATTTGTATGATTGAATTGAAATTATTTTGCAACGGTCGATTTCAATAAATTTACTCAAAACATGGGAATTATATGCCCGGTTATAATGAAGAAAATTTTTTCTTCTAATTTTAGTTGATTATCAATTTATATTATATATTATCAATATATTGTACATATATGATATTTAATTACTAAAAATTAAAATACCTTATTTATTCAAGAGCTTATTGTAAGTAGTCTATTTAATAAAAACATTTTGTTTACAAACATTTTGTAAAAACAATTTTTATAAATATAGCCTAATATTTAAAGAATAAACTAAAAAAATATAAGGATCTTGACGAAATTTTCTGTTTGTTGGTTTAGTTTACAAAAAACTAAAATTCCATTTTGAAAAAGTTAAAATACTTTTTTTATAAAAAATAATTTTTTAATGTATTTTTTAATATATAAAAAGTTTTATTATATAAGACAAAAGAAGTGTTAAAGAAATATAGTTTTTCCACCTGAGTAAAAAAATACTGATTATAGTCTTGATTTGGGACTTAATAAATTTATCAAATAATTTAAATAATTTAATCAGCTATTTTATTTATTAAACATTTAGCAAATAAATATATGAATGTTGAAATAAATTTAAAAGAATTTTTTACTTTCAGAAATCTATATCGAGTCCTAAACGAACATCGTAAGCTAGAGATTTTATTTCTACGTGTACAAATTAAACTCTATTTTTGACAAACCGTGCTAGTGTATATTTTATTAGGGCTTTCTTATTCACATTAATACCTTAGAACTGCAACGGGAGAAAACTTAATAATGTTCGTTATTCTTACTTAAACATATGCGGTATATTTTATTACTATATTCTAAAAGTGAATTTCGCACTGTTTTACTGACAATACCTGAGTTCTAAAGTGAAATTCAATGATTTTCAGAGATTATTTAAAACATACGATTAAACCACGCCGGTACTCTCACACTAACTCGATTATCGAGATGACACACACACTGCAACTTGCACTCAGCTGCTTCTATAATATTTACCTAGAATCGTAATAAACTGTGCTCACCTATGTATCTATAAATTCAAATTTTACACAACTACAAACGCTATGAATTTCACTTTAATTATTATCCAGTTTTCATTTATTTAATGAAACCGAGAGTTAGAATAATTTATATTGTATAATAAGTAAATATTAAGTATCAAAAAACACAATATAGAATATATTGGTAAAAACATTTAAAAATAAAAGTTACTTTCAAAATGAATAAAATAATAATTGTATTTATTAGTTATATTTATAATAAAAATTATAGTTTTATATTTTAGAAAATGTTTTAATTATATCTTATTATTAATTTTAAGAATATAAAAAACTTTCATCTAGGTTGAAAATGTTATCAAAGTATAATTTGATTATTTATGATATTAACTTAAATTTTATAAAATTAGAATGCTTTGTAATAGTGTGCGTAAAAATAATGTACTGGTTAAGTTGATAAAAATATTTTATAATAAGATTTTGAAAAGTATTAAATATAAAAAAAATATTAAGTAAAAATTTATTCTGTCGTAATTTATACATACACAGTTCATATCAGAGAAAAAACACTTTTTTACAAAAAAAAAATAAAAATAATGCGTTAATCAAAAAAAGTTAATCAAACATTTTCTTTCTTTCTCACATTACGCTGATGAAGTTACTAAGAAATTGAAGCTTAACCGTTGAGCAAAAATTTCATATGAGTTGATGTTGGACGGGAATAGGAAGACCCTATAGTATGTCTACATCTTTCAATGTGTAATGTCTTCCAAAACATCTTGTCTCTCGGTAAGACCAACTTAACCCCCGCTCCATTCTTTCTACATATGTACTACGCACATAAATACTCAAACAGCCAACTATCCATTCGTTTTACACAATTACAGTCGAATCGAAGAAAGCTTACTGCTCAACAATACAAGTAAAGTCAAACATCGGATCCTGTACATTCCCGGCGTGCTCGCGGAATAAAAATCTTCTCGGACGTCCTCGTGTGTGCTCTTACTTCCTCCACACCCAGCTGGCGGATACGAAAAAGGCGAGCCTTGGCGTCTGCGTTCACTTTTTCTCCGTCAGATCAGTGAGTTACCTCATCGAGGAATCCGGGTTCTTCGTGTTTGTGCGTACGCTAGGCGTATGGGTCACGTAAGCGCGCACCCGTGTGTCGTCTCAGTCAGTATTGCTCACTCGCTACGAGTGATAGTGCGCATGAGCTGGTGCAATAATTGCTCCACCGGTTTTGAGTCTCGAAGATGCTATTTGGGTACCAGATGCCGTAACCCGCATCTTACGATAATCTCTTAGTACAAGTCTGAGTGATTTAACTACCTGATTTAACTCGAGTCTAATTTTTCATCTCAGCGTACTTTCGGACGACCGTATATGTTTATAAACGTGTGTTTATAATAACATTTATATATATATATATACCTGTATAAATTTTTAGGGATTTTTCTACATGTGTATGTGTGTGTGTGTGCGTGCGTGCACGCGTTGATCTACGTGTAGGTACACTTATGTGTCTGTAAGTACCTGTGCGCGATACGGCACTTTCGCAATGAGGAAAATTCGCCTGGAGTGAATATTTAGCGAGCTTAAATTTATGAACAAAATAATGTGATTGAATAATCGACGCGTCACTGTGATTGTGAAAGAATTTTTTTTTTGTCATGAACAGAAGGAATATAGTCGTTATCTACAATGATTTTTTAAATCGAAACTGCTACGTATTATATCCTATTTCTTTAGTCTTGCTATTTCCTTTTAAGTATAACAGATAAGTCGCAAGAAAACTTCATCGATCGAATGTCTAATTATCCGGGTTGAATTACTGCATATTTACAATAAAAATACAGCACCTTCATATATCAAAAAACTTATTTAAGAATTCAAATTATCTATAGAATGAAAAACTGAAGAATTTTAAAGCCAAAGCAATATTGTCAGTTAGTTCTTCTAGTTCAAAAGTGATCACAAAGTGTACGAGGATTGCGCAAATGTGTAAGAAATCGAATAACAAAACGGCGTGCTGAGGATAGCGATTTCAGCGACAACAAGAATGAAACGTAGGTGTTACAATTTTAATCCCGAACGTACATTTTTCCTTTTTATATAGAATAAATTTTTTTAAATTAGAAATAATTATTTTTTTTAATTTTTATTCTATTCAAAATTTACAATTTTACGATACATGTAAGGGTTGAATAAGTAGATGATGTATTTAATTCATTAATACAAATGTACTTTAATCGAATTCATATGTCATTCAAATCATAATTAGATTCAAATATTATCCCAAACTATGAATATAAATTATGAATTTAAAGACATACATATGAGACTGAGCTATCGACTTTAATATTTCAATTATTGCAAATGATATTAATTAAATAAACTAATAACTCTGATAAAACAACGAAATTTTTTGTATCCTCACCTTTGCTTACAAACTATATGCCGCAAACTAACTTCTACAAAATAAAAATAAAAATTATGAAAGGCCTTTACGAAAGGGATTCTAATTGTAAAAGAAATTAAAAGAGAAACTGAATCTTTTCTTGAAATAATTCAGTCAGCATTAGCATTCGGTATTGTATCGCACGGAAATAAAGAATAGCTCATACTCTAGTACCGAAAGGCCATTCACTCCCCTCCTTCAGACATTAGCCCTTTGTTTAACCATAATTCCGCTATTCAGGTGAAGCATATATACACTTAATGAAAAACACGTAGCACAACTACAATGAAAATTATCTTTGCACCACATAAGCCATTTTTAATTACGTTAGTAGAATCTTCAAAATTCTGCTGGTAAATGTAAAACCTGCAACCGGGTAGATATTAAGTTGACACATAAGATGTTTATAATGAAGCTGCTGGAGATGTAAGACTTCCACAATTGAATAGTTTATATTAAATACGTTTATTTCTTTGCGAAGAGAAATTTTTTGTATTTTAGACAAGTTTTAAAAATAAATGTTAAATCTTATTTATTAATGTTTTCTTCGATATACTTTTAAGTGACTAGCTTTGCAATCTAATACTACTATTTTCCAGCTACTGGTTCTAACTAATAGTTTCTCAATACTACTATTACTAAACTACTGTGAATGTAATTTTACAAATTCCTTAATCAGATATGAAAAGCAGGTAGTATTTCAATATGTCTTTTACATAAATTTATTAATAGCTTTTAGATTGTTTTCCACCATTAGCAAATAATGTATGCTAAAAAATTTGCAGGATAGTGTTTAATTTTTCTATATTTTATACAATACACTAGCTCAAAATTAAAACTTCGAAGCATAATAAAAAATTCATGAGTGTCCCCACAAATTCAACTTCTATCTTTACCGAAAAGTCATTATTACTCATGACGACCGTTGGTTTTCATCATAAGATTTCATGAACCTCAATCACTTCAACATTAAACCAATTAAAAATGCGATTATTACTCCTTGCATCACACATTATAGGAGAATATTTACATGAATGCAGACCATCCATACATATATACACATACGCACGCGCACTCTCGGAAAAAAGAAAGGTCGCCACTCGAGTTTTTTTTATTGCTCTTGATTTTTAGTGGTAGTATCTATTAGATGTTGCGATTTCGTCGATTTTAGTTTCACGAAAGCATACTGATATCACAAAGTCAGTTTCGTTTTTTGACGCATTATTGCTACTTATTGTTGATATTTTTGTTAAGAGAATTAATTATTATTTATCCATTTGAAAGTGTGGCGCTTTGGTAAACATAGAAATTCTTACCCTTTTATGAAATATATTATTTACTTTATAGAGTTGGTTTCAATTCATAACATATGGTTATTTTTTCATCGCTTCTTTAATCTTACTTTTATATTAATGTACATAATATTAATCAGTAATATATATATATCAAATTTTTAAAAAAAAACACAATCAGAAAATATAAGATATAATATTTTTAAAATTAACTTTTAAAAATAAAAAACTTTTTTTGATATTAGACTGATATTAGACTAATTTAAGAAGATAATAAATAATGTTATACATAAATTGTATAAAATCAGAAATTTGGTTTTAAAAAAATTGATCAATTTTACATACATTGTAAATATATATTTATAATACGTTAAAAAATAATTTATGTTAGATTTAAGTTAGAATAATACTTGCATAGATACATTTATAACATTCAAATGGTAGTTACAGGAAAAAAGTACTATCACTACTGTGAAATGTAACAATTTTTCTCATTACACTATTTAGAAATTATAGTAATAGTTAATAAATAGTTTTAAATTATTTTAAACTATTTTAAATAAAAAAGTATCTATAAATGTATCTTATTTAAAAATTTGATATGATAAATTTTACTAAAAATTAAATATTTTAATTTATAACTCTAAATTGACTGGTATTATCAAAAAATTAAAATACGTTTTTATTGAAAGTGAGATGGCAGTTTTTTAAAAAAAATTTTATGATTGTTTTAAAACATATATTGTGACTAAATATTCATTTAGATTCAGAAAAATATTGAATAATATTATGTAAAATAATAATAATAATATTACAATTATCTATTAATATCGTTTTTGCTTTGCAGAAGAAAGAATATTTTATGCAAGAAAATTGGCAATTAAAATACTAAGGAATGTTAATGCTTTAGATTAATTTGTGACAAGCCCAGCTCATCCCTCCGCACCCCCCTCTTCCAAATATTGCAAAGTCAGCGTACAAAAGGTGCGCTAAATTACAAAATCACTCGGAGCGGAGGAATGAGGGGTTGCGAGGGGAAATCTTGAAAATACGTTCCGCCTCGAAAATGACGGCGGGAAATGACAAGCGCGCGAAAAGTAAGTGTGTTCCGAACCTGGCACCAGGAACTATCTCCTGCCGCATCCAGCGTGTTCAGACCGGCGACCAACCGCGGAGGTCCGGTTGGTTGCTAGCGAGCGATTGGTATTAGCTGCAGATTTGAATTTGAACTACCAAAAAAATAAAACAGAGCGTAACAGTGGATGTGCGAAAACCAGGGTTAGCCGAGGTCAGAACGCGCGCTTGACCTCAGATCGTATCGAGATCCCAAAGTAGCTGGAGGTCACGGGCCCCACAGCGATAAGGGATGCCGTAGTGATCCCTTCCAGCACCACTTGCGAGTAGTGGATGCACTGGCGACAGTGAGGGTGGAGGTAACCGGGACTAGCGACCAGGTCCGCGACGACCTACGCCAGGAAAGAAGTCCAGGGCCGCAGAGAAGAGGCGACTTTCCTCCTCACCTCAGAGATCAGACACCCGGTACGTGTAAGTACGTATACGTTTAGCCCTATAACCTAGTTCAGGCTAAGGAAAAAATCAAGTAAACTCGGTCGCAAGGCATTCGTTTATGCCGAAAACGAGCATCCTCTCACACGGCCGTCTCATGCCTCGTGTAAGCCTTACAATACGATCGACACAATCTCCGCGGAAATTCCGTGTCGCATCAAAAAGAAAACCCGAATAAAAAGACTGAATCTAGCGACAATAAATTTAGTGATGTTTAGAGTTTTTTTTTAATGTTTACTGCAATGGACCATTTCATACTTATTATTATATTTTTTTTGTTAATATTATCTTTTTTTTTAAATTGTAAACAAACAATTATCGAATTGGATACCGTACTATTAATTGATTATCATTTAAATAAATATTGCCAATATAAACAAATTTTACTGGGATTATTAAATCGAAAATTAATGTTTAGGAGAATAAAGAGCCCGGCAACACCGTGACTCACCGGAGAAGTATTTACTGGAAAAATTGAGTTTTTTTATTATTTCGTTCTCCTCATCCTATTCGCTTCAACCCGCTTCTCGTCTTATCTCCAAACCCTGGTGCTGGCGATCTCCTTCTCAACAAAATCCCACTTTCTTCACCCAGGGAGTTATACCCGTGCCACTAATTAATATATAATATTAAATTTTTGTTTTATAATTTATAAAATCAATTATAAATATATTAAAAATTATCTGAAACTTTTATTTAAAAAAAATATTGAAACTATATGAAAATTAATTACTATAGAAATAATTATATATATTAATGAGCATTATTGAATAAATATAATTTAAATTAAAATATTACACTTTAAATTGAATTACACGTAGAATCGTATTGCTTAGAAAACTAAACATTTTATCATAATTTTTAATATGTAGTTTAATATGTAAATAATTATTTTTAATCTAAATTAGAAAATTAAGTGTTTTGATTCAAAAACTTTAATAATTAGCATAATTATTGTATTATGCATTAAATTTGTTATCTATGTCGTGAATTAATAAACTTCTATTTATCTATTTATTATTTAAAAGTTTATCTTTGTATACATTTTTAAGAAAGTGTACAGTCTTTATTTAAAAAATTATATACTTTTATATTTAAAAATGTTACATCGTAGTTCTTTTATTAAAACATTAGATAATTTATTTAAAGAAAAGATACAATATTTTCAGATTCTTTGTATAATATTTCAATTAAATATCTTCATATCGTTTCTCATGTAAATGATTAAACACATTTTATATTTTTTTTTTGAATTGCAATGTTTGTAAATATTAAAAAAGTACAGACTATCAAAAAGAATGGATTTTCTTAACTAACAAATATATATATATATATAATTTACCTATCATAAAAATTTATTTTTACTAATGATTCAATATTCAAATTTTCATTTTTATATATAAACTTTCATTTGGATTTCAACGATTTGGATACTTGAAAGTATGTGAATCAAATTAAAAAATTCATGATCGTGCATCATTTTTTATGCGTCTTTCTTTGACTTTTATCATTTTTAATAAGAACACGCATAATTGACTATGATTTCATATGCATCTAAATTAGTCTAATGTCTTATGAAAAGTGAAAATGTGGGCAAAATATTTTATAACTACTATTATTGTTAAAAAATTTAAATTATTGTTTTTATGTCATTAATTATATTAAATTTATACCAATTAATTACTCTTATAAGTTCTTTGAGTAATATGCAGTGTCTAAGTATCTTTTGTAAAGTAGAACATAACAACATTTTCAATTATGTCAGATTTTCTTACTTATAGAATATTGAATTATTTACAGTTTAAATATTAAAATTTTATTTAAAAATGTTATTTAAATATTTTTTAAATATTAATACACATATTTGGATTCATATACATAAATTTATTTGTATGTATATTTACGAGTGTGATAAATAATACTTCTAATTAATATGTCTATTTTTAAATGCAAATATATTTTTATCCATTAATAGATTGAGAGATTATAAATAGTTATTAATTTTTTCAAAATAACATACTATTCAAATCATGAGTTCAAGGAACTTATAGCATTGAACCCATATTATTGTCACTGGAAAATTTACAATATTATTATTAAATTAAGGCAGATTTATATTTACTTACTATATATAATGCTTTAAAGTCTGCTTAACCGAATAAAATATTCTTAGTAGAACATGAATACATGAACAAATTATAAATCCTAAATTGCAGTAGAAATAAATAAACGATTACTTATAGATGGGTATTCATGATTATTTTTAACAATTTTTAATTCGAAATCATAAGGCAAACCTATATATAACTCATCGCAAAGAGCAAAAAATCGAATGTTTCAGGTATCTGCCATAAGCCTAAGAAAATAACGATATAATAATGTCAATATTAACATTATATGTGCCTAAGATAGTATACATAGTACTTTAGGAAACTGTTTCTTACGATCAATTGATAAACTACTTGTATCGTGCTTTAAGTATTTATAATTTCGTGTTAATTTATATTATATTAGCCTCTCTTTATATATATATAACTTTATTTATATTATAACAATATAATTTATATTATATTGTTAATTATATTAGCCTCTCCATTAACTTTTGTTTTTTTTTAAATAAAGTTTTAGGTGTGGCTCCGACATTTAAAATGTACCAGGCAATTAATAGCCGCGACAATCAAAATGGATTAGAATTACCGCGCGTTTTAAAAGGCAGCGACAATTTCTTGTGGCAAGGATAGGAAGTCCGGGGCCGTTCAGTCATCGGCAAGTGGCATTTTGGAGTCTTGGCAATGCCACTTTTTACAGCTGGAGATCGATTTATGAGGAGATTTGCGCACTGAAAATTTCGATGGTGTCACACGTTTGCACGAAATGAAGACCGAGAAAAAGATAGAGAGACAGAAATAGAGAAAAATAGAGAGTGAGAGAGAGAGAGAGAGTGAGAAAGAGGGCGAGAGGAGAAAGATGAAGCTAAAGAAAAGAAAAAGAAACTTTTAATTAACCGAAAGCAAAGTTAGAGAACATAGTTACAGAAGTAGAACTCTAACTTTGCTTTCGGTTAATTAAAAGTTTCTTTTTCTTTTCTTTAGCTTCATCTTCCTCCTATCACTCTCTCTCTCTCTCTCTCTCTCTCCCTCTCTATTTTTCTCTATTTCTGTCTCTCTGTCTTTTTCTCGGTCTTTATTTCGTGCAAACGTCTGATACTGTCGAAGTTAGTTTACGTTCACGGATGTATAAACAAAAGTTGTAATTTATACGCACTTTTCAAACTGTAAGGGTTAATGACAAGCGTTAAATTGTTTCGGTATCCGCTTATGAATTGTTTAATTGATAGGAATTTGTTTTAAAATATTTATAAAATCATATATATTCGCAAATGAAACTAAAGTCAATTTAGTACTAAATTTTTCTTTCATTTACCATGTCATTTCAGGAGAGATATATCCTCATAAATTCATTATTGTTTTCTAAATAGTTCTAAATAAATGAATATAAATTAAATTTTATTTAATTTAACTCACAAATAGTCAAGATATTTAAATATTTTAAGCAAGTATTTCACAAATTTTACAATCATAGTATAAAAAAATTGTTTGAAAAATCTTAATATTCATATTATTCATTTTTTTTAGATAATTAAATTAAAATACAGTCAAAAAGTGTATAATTTATTTCAGTCAAATTTTCCTTAAAAATCTTTCAGGTAACAAATAATGTAAAAAAAATTTAAATATAAATGTGAATTTTATATGATATTATTTATAAAAATTTATATGAAGACAAACATTTAGCACTAACATACAAATTTACTTTTATAGCTCTACTTGTTGATGAAACTTACTTTTTCAAATTGAATTGTTGATACCATGCCAAGGATCTCCAGCATTAAAACATTTGCGTTTTATAGATACGTGAAACAAATTGTGCCGAAATGATTAACAAACCACGATCTACACTATTTAACACAAACTTTTTTTTAATGCTTTTTAATTTACACATAAAATATCCTAATATTTATTTTTAAATGCGAGATTTCGATACTGATTATTTTAGAATTATTATAAAGAATTGGTTATCAAAAATTAAGAATATTCATAATTTCTAGAAAATAATATAAATGTAGATTCAGTTGAAAATAATAAAATTCAGCGATTTATTGTATACATTCCTTGTTGATACTACATTATCTTTGAATTACTTGATCAACTAAATTTATTAATCATTTACAATTTTTCATAATTTTAATATTAAAAAACAAGTGTTTATTTATTGACAAAATAGTATAATGTAATTTTTTACTTAAATATATAATTTATAAATAGAAATACGTCTTTTTATTAAAAAAATCTAATAATTTCAAGGCATTTCAGAAAGATTACTCATGCGATGACAGTTAAAAACAATAATAAACAATGAAAATTGTAACTCTTCGTTTTTTTAATTATTATTTTATCTAAAATACTAAGAAAATTTACTAGTTTAAAACGATTCTTTAATTAAATACATTCATTTTTTAATAAAATGAATATATAATTATTAATTTATTTTGTAGATTTGAGAATTATTTTATTGATTATTATACGATTATTGCATTATTTAAAAATCTCCTACTATTGTGTATGAAAATTAATTATAGATAAGTAAGAAATCGCCTTTTTAACACTATTTGTCCATTTAAACGAAACATTTAAAAGTAGCTTTTTACGCATTGCTGTTGTTATTACTTTATAAGGTTGAATTAGTGAAAAATGCATGGATAGATAGCAGCAACATCACCGTTGCGATTTGATTCGCTATTAGCGCACAAGATATTTTATTACAGCTCATGGCATACCTAAGGTGCCGGCTTCAGTGCATTTCACAATAGACCGTTTTTGCCTTTATCTTCAAATGACTTCAGATCTTCTATTAGTTTTATTCAATATATTTTTTAACTTGACTAATCGATCGACTACTTTAATTTATCGAATGTCATTTATAGCTTAAGACATAATAAATACTTTGAAATAATAAAAAATCTTACAATCAGATAGTAACATTTATTAACTTTTTAATCGTTTCTAAAATCATAATTTTTTGATAATTAGACATGACCACTTGTATATTTACAACCATTGCAGAAACTATACGACGATACAACTCAATTTTTCAAAAATCAAAAAAATCAATTTTTGATACAAGTTATCTTAATTATTTTTTTGTGAAGCACAATAAAGCACAAAATATACAGAAATCGACTGTTTTATGACCCTTTTATCTCTAATAAATTTACAGCAACTTATAATAAACGAATTATTTAGTCCTATTATTTATTTTTTGTTTTTATAAAAAATAAAAATAAATTATATATTTTTTTATAGTAACAAAAAAAAATTTATAGAAATTTTTGAAGAAATCAAAACATTTTAATATTTTAATGTAAATAATTTTTTAATTTTATTTTATTTAACAACTACATTTATGCATAAAAATTTTGTTAAGTTATTTTTAATATGTACATTGAATTAATAATACGAATATCTTAATGTCAAAATTAAAAAAAAAAAATATTCTAATAAAATAATTTATAATATTTATTATGAGAAACTGACTAAAACTTATTAAACAATTTTATTCTGCATTTAAAATTAAAATTAATAGTAATTTTTTTCCTATTATAGTTTAAAATTTTTTTAAAAATTACAAAATATAACTTCAACGATAAAGTTATTCATTTAATTTAAGACATATTTAGTTTTTTAACATTATATACTTATTAAATGTTAAAACATATTCAGGGATATATTTCATTAAATTTATATTATTTACATCGTCATAAAAGGGAGAAATAGCCTTTTTAGTGTGTGCGCGCGCGCGCGCGTGTGTGTGTGTGTGTACTTGTATCATTGTAATAGGTAAATAAATTATCAAATTTTCCTCTAATTTTTTATTTTAACTGATTATGTGATTTTTGACAAGGTTATTAAAAATAAAATGAGGTTTTTGTATCTTACGAATAATTTAAAGCATCATAACGTAGTTAATTACAGCACTATGACAAACTATAATAACAAATTTTCCTAGCGAATTTTTTCATGTTATATATTTAGTTTTCTAGTTTATTTGTAATATCAAATTTTTATTAGTGAATTGTAATACTTATTTGTACAAAGTTGCGACTGGCTATGATGTGATTCACTAATAAGTGAGACATACAGTTACATAAACTAAAAACAATTACGCCATGAAATCCAGAATAAATTACGTCATGATTTAAGAAATAATTTTATTTCTTTAAAATTTCTCTAATAATACTGGAAATATAAAGAATTAAAAATCGAAAGTTTAGAATCCAATTAGTTTTTAAATAATAGAATCTATCGCCCGAAAAAATCACATGAAATGAAATTAAAATTATGCAATACCATTTGTCTTACTCGAAGATGGCATCTTTTACAGGGAGCAACGTGTTTGGGGAGTTTAAAAAATTTTTACTCATATAAATGCAAATAAATTTAATTTATTCAAATTTATAAGCTAATACGATTTTTCATGATTCTACTGAACTCTTCAAAGTTAATTAATGATTAAAAATATTTATTACCCCATATTATTTAGTTTACCCTATAACAAATAATATTAAAAACGTATATACATTAGTATAAATTTAGTTTTAATTTTCAGTCATATAAAGCAGTAAAAAAAAAATTTCAAAATATTTTGTGCATAAAAATAACAATTTCTTCTTAACCGAACATTAATCATAACGTAGTGTAATATGTTTATAAAAAATATTTATCATAAAATCTGTAAAAAAGTATTTATTATGTAAAGAAAAAAAATAATGCGATTTAATTGTTTTACACAAATAGATTATATGAAAATTTATAATTATTTTATATTTCATTAGAATTATATTTTAGCAAATTTAGGTACGAAACACTATATATTAGTATTATATATGTGTTTAAGCATCGACATCGAATTAAAACTATTAATATTGAAGTTCAAATTATAAAGCTTTATGAATTTATTGCGATTTTTCCCTATAACATATGATACGTTTATTAAATAGTAAAAATTACACAAAAAATTTTTAATTTTTATCGTGACTAGTTTTATTTATAGAATATTTTTTAAAATTAAATGCATATTTGATGTGCATTCAACGATTTAATACAGTTGTTTACTACTACAATATTATATTTTAATATATCGTAAGTGATATCTAAGCGATATATATATTGAACTTTTAGATAGAATATCCCTTTTTCAAAATATTTGTAGCCTAATATACAGTTTAAAAAAATTGTATTAGTATAGCTGATTCAAGTATATTTTCGGGGAGCCCATAAAAATTATCCAATCAATTCCTTACTAAAGAAGACAGCAATATCGCAGCTATGCTATTTAAATATATTATGATACGTGTTTCAACTACATTAATATACACAACGTTCCATTAGGTTTTTACGCAAGCATATTTAATGTTCTACCTCTTTTGTATTTCTTTTATGTTTATTTAATAATTTTACAGTTGGAGCCCAACATATATCATACATTTTTCTTTCTTTTATTTACAGGAGGAAATTGGCGAAATTATAGAATCTGCTTCCTCCGTCACAGAAGAGCATTGTCGAGTGTTACATCGAGCACCATGGAACGTCAACAATACTGACAGTAATCTATCGAATACCATTCGTGTCATCAACGAAAATTGTAGTAAAAGAAATATCACCATACGCAGAAGACAATTTGAGATATGTAATAGAAATGAAGCATTGACTAATTGGTCAGAAAATATTCTTGCTGAGTTCAATAGCATTATTGCTAATGAGATTAGTGAGTTAACTAAAGTTACGCAGGAGCAACAGTTCCAATATAATAAAAAAGACTGTAGAGAATTATTGGATGAGTTGGGCATTTCAAATACTGAGAATTCTACAGACGAAGAAAATATCACCAAAGATCGTAAATCAATCAAAGAAAAATCCAAGAAAAAAAATAGAACTAGCAAAATGTCATGTAGCCATCAGTATATGCTAAATTTTGATTACGATGAGCCAAATGATCAGATAAGATCTCGAAGATTTATTGATGGTTTATCCAATAATTTTAAAGATTCTTTTAACATTACGACCTCGGACTATGACGAGCCTAGTGGTTGTCTCGTCTCACATTCATCCGAGGAATTGTTACGCAGTAAGCGAAATACTTCTAGTCTACCGAGCGATTTTAATGCTCGCTTCGCTGTACCAAAGAATAGTATAAAGAAATCTGAAAATAACAACGTATCTCAAGTTAAGTCATTAACCGATTCTATGCCAAGATCTAATCATATGTCGAAAGCTTTTGCGAGATCGAGAAATGGCACAGAAAATCTCAGAGCACAATTGCCGCCACAACAACTAATTAATGATTCAAGAAGAAAACCGAATATGTTTAATCCTAGTTTGTTTGAAAGGACACGAATAACAACAAATTCTTATGGAAAAATCCAGAAATTGAAGCCCGCCAGAATCGAACCTGACTACGTAGAGATACAAGAACCTTGTCAATACGAATTTATCAGGCAATCAAAATCATTGGAAAAAAATATTCCAAATTCAGCTCCAAGCACACCGACAGAATCAAAGAAAACTCCATTTTCGAAATTAATTAAAAAACATAAATATACTCTAGTTTACAAAGATTCTTTAGAAGAACCCATTCTGGTAAGGGTTTCATCTCTACCGGACCAGGATTTGATAAATTTGTCAAACGACCGAAAGGATCATGCGCGAAAACCTTTTGTTATTTCTATATCTGGTAGCGATACAGAATCTTTGAAGAAAATTAGAGCAATTTCACCTTGGACTATACGTTCTGATATTACAGCTAAGAGATTATCAGAATCTGATAAGGATGTTACACAAATGAGTCCAATAGAACTGCGGAAGTTTAATGTTGGAAAATTAGGTAGCAATGATGTTGCGGTTAATTGTAATTTTCTACAATTAGAAAGAAGTAAAATAGATCGTAATATTTCTTTGAATACTGCTATAATAGAAAAGAGTCCAGAAAATGGAGATATTAAGGCTATTGTTGATGAACCAACATCTAGATCAACTTCTGTAAGTGATTAAAATTTAATTAGTCAATTATCAAATTCTACTGCTTATTATATTCTTTATCATGATGTAAGTCTTTAAATATTTTATTTAAACATGTATTAGAAATTCAATCAAATCTTGCGCGTTACTGTAATTTACGTTTATTTCTCTGACTAATCGCCACGTGACATAGGGGACTCATTCGAAATTTCTCAACAAAAAAATGCGGTTAGTTTGTATTTCATGCAAATAATGACGGGAGTAATTGATATATTAAACTGCCTCATTTAAAATAAAAGTACAGGCTCATTACTCTACATAGTGGGTATTTCTAGCCATCATAGATTACATCCTCGTTACTCTGCCTCTCAAGCCTCGTACTATATCTCTCAGGATAGTGCTATTTCCAATATACATAATGTCTTCTATTGACCAAACGAGTCATTCTAGCGACTTGTATTCTATATAAAATTTCCTTCATTTTTAACTTTTTATCTTACTTTGACTACAGCGAGTCTATCTAGCGACTCGCTTATTATATAGAACTTTTCTTGTTCACTTAATTTTTGTGCGAAAAAGAGTTTATCTCGTAGCTCGCCTGCTACATACAACTTCCCAAACACAATCGGCTTCTTGTCTTTAAAATAGTCTATCCAGCGACTGAATCGCTATAGTAAGCTTTTTATGCTCACAAAGCATTTCCATTAGAAGAGTCTTCATTAAATAAATATTTAGAAATTGAAACAAAAATTTATATTATAATTTTTTTGTAAATGAATTCATGCAGCTTAAAATTTACTTCATTATAATAATTAGAAACCTTTATAGAAATTTTATTTCATTAAGCGATAGAAGAATTTTTAGATTTCCATCTTAATTATTTTAAGATTATTTATTTATTAGTTTTGAACAATAGATGAACATATTTCGAAACTGAATATTTTTAAATAGTATAGAATTGAGAACTGTATTAGTATTATAAATATTTGTTTCCATTTTTCGAATGTTATTTTTCTACTATAGTAAATATAATATCACATAGAAAAAATTGAATGAATAATAATCACATTTATTAACAATTTGATTGAGTATTGATAATACAACTAAATTGTTTAACCATTAAAATGTTTTTTTTATTTCTAGTTGCCTGGATCATTGCAATCTTTACTTTCACGTCTAACAAAAAGTGGTAGCTCTTGTTGTCCTAATAGTTTACCATTTGATAATTTAACTTACTCCAATATGGCAACGCAAACATCACCTGTTATTTCTCGAAGTTCAAGCTTTACGTGGGTCAGTGATTGTGACTATCCTTATCATGGCAAGTTATAATCCTTTTATTCTTAATAATCTTATTATTGGACATTATATTTTTAATTGTTAGCAATTCTATTCATTTCATTTTCTTTTGTGGTTTTGAAATTTTGAAACTTTTGCATTATCTAATTATTATACAATTTTTTAATTCACAGATTCAAGTTTTTTACAAGATGAGACTAATCCCAACACAGCTTCACCAGAAAATACAGTTGACGATGATAATAGATCATCATCATCATCTCAAGACCTTTTACAAAGTATGGATGAAATTTCTTCAGGTAGTCTTTCACCTGATACGATCGATCGAACTTCTCCATTCGAAAGTGGAATCGGAACTGCCAGTCCTCCACGAAGTACAGATCAATGTTTAATAAAGCGTGAGTTTTCAAAAAGTTAAACCGAATCAAACAATTAACCTTCAAAGGTTAACATCAATACATATTTTAAAAGTAAGGTTAAGTTTCCTTTTATTGTATTGCTATTTTTATGTAATATACTAGACTAATTACGTATTGAGAATCGAATATATTAAGCTTTTAAATTTCCTTCTAAAATAAACATAAGAATTTTTTTTTTATTTATATACATATATATATATAAATACTGAATAACAAATGTATACTTCTCAGATTTGTTTCTTCGTACACTATTTCGATATCAAAAAAAGAATCGTATGTGTGTTAAATCATATACATATACATATTCTTTTTAACATATCACTATTATCATATCAAATATGTATTATATAAAAAAAAATTATAAAAACATACACATAAATTCCTTTTTTATATAGAAGTAGTGCCAAAAAATACTTCTAAGCAGTTTTATATACGGTTTAACGGCACGATGCATTTCTTATACGGTATAAAAATAGAGATATGGGAATGAGCACAAATATAATGTATTAAAATATTAAATTTATACAAAAATACATAACTAAGTAAATATATTAATATTCTTCATTTTAAATCATTGGTCAATATTTTAACTGAATAATAACATTAAAAATCATTTATAATTTTACTAGTTTAGTTTTAATACTTTAATTCCAATTGTAGAATCGATTTTTTTTAAAGTCAACTAAAAAGTTTTTTTTTCAAATTAAGTTCTTACAACATTTATAAAGTTTATTCCAAATATTATAGTTTCTACAATTAAAATTTAGATAATTTTCCAAAAATTAGATTTTATAAATTTAAAAAAAATTATTTTATGAAATAGGAAATCGTTAAGATTTTAAGAAATTTAACTTTAATTTTAAATTATTCACTTATGAACGCAGAAATCAGTTCAGTTATCAGAAATCATTTTCAGTTTAGCTCACTATCTATAATTATCCCTAGATATTTTAACTGGTAGAGAGATGGACCAATCCAAGGTCAGTTTGTAATATCGTATACACTTATACTTTCTAATAACGGTAAGAACGCTTTAGTTGACCGAGATCTTTCTATAATTGTAAAGACTCCTTACATTTCCTCCATCAGACGATCCAAAAACGGGCCTCTGGCTTTTATGAGCTTATCGTCATATTCAATAACCGTAAAGCTCTCTCTCTCTCTCTCTTAAGTTGGGAAAGCAGCTCAGCCACTACTAGATATCATATAAGCGGGAACATCACACTAGAGGAAGACCAAACCTTTGGAGGCTCTTAGTACGGAGCCACCCTTATTGGATACCATGTGCCGGTTTCGCAACATGCAGTCCACCCACTCAACTATCCCCGCGGTATCTGAAACCTGTTCATAGGCAGTCATATTCATATTAGCTCTCTAAAATTGTGATTAAAGTCTCCTTCTATGTTCGGAAGTGACTTTGCCGCGTACCCTTTTCGCCTTAAGTTGTTCTTCGACCGTCCTGTAAGGGCAGTTTTCGTGGATTTAAATTAGGCATTTATAGTAGCCTGTAGGCATATGACTACTTACGAAAATACAGCCGTGCTGACCCTCATTTATAAGGATCTGTTTCTGATATAATTATTGATCAGTCTTTTCACTGTTTTGAGAATAAATTACGTTCGGCTAATCGGAAGGAAATCTTCCATGCAGGTACACTTTCTCATCTTCAGGTAAAAACTATCCTGGATCCTTGCCACGTCGTATACCCACAGGCTGAGCACAATTCTTGATCTTGCCATCTTTATCACCTTCAGTTTGGGGATTGAATGTATTAAACATTACACCTCCTGCAGACATATAAATACTCTAATAACGAGAAGATTGATAAAAAATACATTATTTTCAAAGCCACTGTAAATCAGAATTATCACACTTTCTTCTAATTTTAAATGCAATAAATGATTTGTTTAATACCATGAAGCATTATATCCGTAGGTTAATTTTTACAAGCTAATGATAGTTAATAAATTATTTGAGACATATTATAATAAATAACTAAAATAAATGTATCCACAAGACAGTATCAAGTTTCTAATTAAAATAAGTGATATTATTTTAGTAGTATCGACAACCGACAGAGTCCTTGACACCACAGCTTCCATGATCTATCATCGGAAAGAAACTTGGGAAAGAATACGCCGTCGTCCTTTGAAGTCGACCTCATCACCTAAGCAGGCGCAACTAGATCCCGACAATGTCTGGATCAAGCGCGAAAGCGTTCATACACAAACAAGATGCGAAGACGAAGTACGTGAGCATCAGGAGGCTATGATCGACAACAACAGCGGCCTCGACGACTCGCTCCTGAGGACAAAACCTGCAAACCTGAGTAATTCACCTCTTGGTGCGTTGCATTAGTCCTTTTTACTTAAACTCCTTTCTTTCATCACAATAAATCATAGGTGGTTTAGACTTCCTTTGAACTTAGAACTTAGAACTTTAGTTCACCATAAAATTAAGATGAAACTTTTAGAGCTTTTTTATGTATTGAATAATAAAATTTAATATATAATAGTACTTTAATAATAAATTTCGTTTTTCGCCTAAAGTTAAAAAATGTATAACGCAAATGTAGTTGTATAAAATAATGATATGATGAACTTTTTTTATAGCACTTAAATTAAAGTACAGCTTTTTTTAACATTGTCTGTTTCTAATTTAGACAGCCAAATCTAACGACGAATTAATATTCCTCTTTAGAACTGTCTTTAGCAACAAACAGCTCATTAAGCTCTGGTAAACTTCATTATACGTTACCCCGAGTGCTTCTTTGTCCGTCAATATCGAACTTGCAATTGAAGGCCAATGAACCTATGAGCATCGAAATCACGAGCAAGAGCAACAGTGCGCCTTTGTTAGACAAAAACGCCAGTATCATAGAAACAAACTTCACTGAAGAAATGGTAAGTTCAAATAACCTATTAAAAACTTATTTATAATTACAACTGTAATTAATTTCTCCTTGAGTCGTACAAGATTTTAATCTTAAATATTTTTTTACAAAAATTTTTCAAATTCATTAATTTGAATCATTATACTAAGTTTCGAAACATTCGCATTTCATACATTATATTGAAGATTAAAAAGTTAAATAAGAATCTTGACAAAAAATATTATTAATATCTATTATTTATTAATATCAATAATTTAAAATTAAATTTTTAATTAGATAATATTAGGATTAATTAGGTATTGTATATTTATAAAATTTAAAAATAAAAAAAATATATTTTAATTTGTCCACGAGTTCGCCATGACTGCGCCTTTTATTAAATCTAAAAAAATATAAACGCAAATGACACATTAAATGAAAACAAATATATACAAAAATATATAATTAAATTGAAAGAATGAAAATAAAATACTAATTCTATCGATTCCCACGCTATTCACCATTGACCTACGCTAGTCCTCGACATCAAGGCAAGGTACCGAATCCCTTTTGATGCCCCGTCTTGTCATTGGAGGGCGCCTTCAAATTTATTGGAGCCCCTCTCGTCAGGCCTCGTTATTGGCCAACACGCGGGCCTAGTTTTCGAATCTTAAGAACTCGCCCGTTGCGCCAAGGAGAGATTCCCTTGGCCCCGAAATTACTTCGCGGGATAACGTTTTTGCGCGTCTCGGTGAGCGAGTCTCGTCCTCGTTCCTTCGGGTCCCGCCATTCTCAACGACTCTCAATAATACCTGATTTATGTCGTTATTTCGACACATGAAATAATCGAGGTGCCTCATATGCCGCAAGCCATTGAAAAAATATTTTGGGAATGGCCCGCGTTCGAGTTGAATGGGGAGGGGGCACCGAACGAAGCATACGTTCGTTACATATACATATTACTATTATTGAAACGAAAGTATCGTAGTATACATATACAATGGTAATCTTATTAGCCTGTCTTATCTTATCATCCATAACTTCATAAAAAAAAAATTATACTTCAATAAATAAATTAAATTGAAACAATGTACTTAAGCTTGCTGAGTTGTATCATAAGCATGCGTAAATAAGAGCCTTAATTAGGCCCTTAATTAAAAGCTTAAAACTTCAACATGTAGATGGCGAGTCTGCAAAAATTTAATGCGTAATTGAAAAAGTGCTTACTATACTATCAGTGTTTCTTAAACGGTTTGAAAATTGAAATTGGATGAAGCTCAATGTTGGTAATGTATTATTAAGAGAATATTGCAGATTCTTCAAGATGATATTTTTAATTCAATAAAAGATTTTAATAAGTCTTGTTAAATAGAATTTAACAGGATGGGAAGAAAAAATATATATATAATTTATCTGTAATTATGTAAAACTTGATATAATGAAAAGCTGAAAAGACGAAAATGCAGTGGGCACTTCGAAACATATATTTATCTTATTATTATTTACCTCGTGAAAATAACATTTTTTAACAATATTTACGAAAAACTATTAACAAAATATATAATATAATAATATAAAACAAATGAATGAAATATTTCATTAATTAATGGAAATATCATGCGCATTAACATAGGCATAAAAAAGCAGAATCAAGCAAAAAATTTATGAACAATTAACGATTATTTGCCGACTAATAATAAAAAACATAGCCGAAAGAAATTCTGATAGTGTTTCGCTATTTGATATCAATAAATATTCTTTCCATTAACGGTTCAATAATTATCGTTTCCCGTTCCTGCTCAATGACCGTAAAAAGGAAGCAAAGAAAAAGGCATATGTTAAACCAAATTTTTTGAAAAAACAATCAGATCGCATCAGCAAAGGGTACAAATCAATTGGTGAATGCACTTACGTGCATCTTGTTGCATATACCTAAAAAGAGAGAAAGATGGACCAAGGATAAGGTTAGATGGACCAAAATATAAACAAGTGCTGATTCAAATTGAGCAACATTAAAGGCAGACATGGAGTGTAAAACAGCAATAATCAGACGGAATATCGATTGGTGTGAAGCAACTGATTACTAGAGTCATACGTGTTAACGGGTGTGTAACAGTATGTCCGTCGCGCTACGCAATAAATTATAGGCCATCAATTATAATAGATTCACACGTAATGCGTAAGCGTGAATCGCTTTTTTACAGCTTGATTTAGTCATACTTTATTTGCCATATAAAATTGTCCTTAAATGTTTGGAAAGTTTGCTGTGCGATGCTTTTAGTGGTACAGGATTGTCCATTTGTTTATTATTTTTCTCGTATGAACCAGTATTTCATATTTTTGATAGCACAGATTGTAGAATTAATAGAAATGTAGAAGAAAATAGTTATCATTATGCAAATTATACTTTTGCATCTTTTTTTTTAGGTTCAGCTTACGTTTAGAACTGGGATATCAAAGAAAAATGTACTATACTGAGATATTTTAGTAAAAAAAGTTGTCGAGTTTATAACTACGATTAATTAAATGATCAAACTTGAAATAATTATGTATGTCTGTCGGATTACTTGTGGAATCTGCAATCATCCATTATTATCTGCAAGATTTTAAACGTATTTATTTACCAAACTATACTCTTTAATTTATTCTACAAATAATAGAACTATAAAGTATCGAACCTACCTGTTTATTGTGTAAAATATGCAACCATTGCCTACGATACTCTTCCCGTAAATTAACCAGTTTTCATATCGAGGTTTGATCTTATACATATATAAAGACTCTCGTTAATAGATATTTAAGCATTGAATTTCTGTGAAAAACTCTGCAGCATGCATAAAATCTATCCTATAAGGCCTATCTAATATCGGTTTTCAATTAGGAATCAAAGGCTTTCGACTCAGTTTTAACATAGAAAGTTAAAAAAATTCAAGGTTACATCTGTAACCTTCATAAACTATCTCCTTCATATAAAATCTCTTTCTTTCTGCATTTTTTATATAATCTGCTTTTTTAGGATTAGTGACTAGTTCATAGAAACTACGTTCGCGAGTTGCAAGCACAGATTAAGGATTGTGCCTTGATTAATTCCAATGTTTCTTATGATACTTTCTAATACTAATGTATTTTTACTATTAAATAACGTATAATAAAATGATGCTCAAGAACTTTTTTCAATGACAAATGAAATTAGTTGAATCAATACTTGAAATGACTTGAGATGATGATCAATACTTGAGATGAAATGTTGGAGTAATCTAAGCAAATTATAGATGCGCATCAGAAATAAATTTTTAAATATAGCTTTCCATTGCTTTTTAAGCTACAATATATATTATCTTGCCATTTTCCTGTTATCGAAACTTATTCAACAAATGATAAAATAAATTGCAGAATAGTTAAGTATCATGGGTTTTTGCTTTTCCCCTAATATAATAAATTATTAGGTCTAGGAGACAGCTCGAATTTTTAACAGTTTTCGTTAAAATAACCAAAAAACTACTTATCGATTTTGTTTCTTGTCTTCCTTTTTATCGTTAACTTAACTAAATCATGTTTTCTTCTACATCAACTATAGTCCGCTCAAACTTGTGCTTCATGATTATTGTATTAAATATAACATTTATCCATTTATTTCAATAATACAAAAACAAATACATACAAAAACGATTGCCAAGAAAAATGGGGTTAAAAAAACGCGAAGAAAATGAAACAGGAGACAGGGAGTTAAACTTTATTGTGTATAGGTAGACAGGAACTATTTTTATTCGTGGTTAGGAGCTATCTTAGGGAAAACTTTCGATGAGGAGGATAACGACGATGCGCTTCAGGATGAGCGCTTCCCTTCGCATCGTTCGAATTTATTTCGCTAGTCGAGCGATCAAAGTCGAGCTGTTCACTCGAACGTAGTCCAACCTCTCTTAAATATTCCACCTGGAATAAGCTTGCTAAGCAAGATGAGAATCTTTTTCTGTTCTACTCAGGACTACTGTCTCTACCACAATTTTTGCCCGATCATTTCGCCTCTATCAATTTCAAAACAATAGTTTCATTAATATTAAGTTAAATAAATATTTAATATTTGATTATTTCAGGAAATTATATAATTTTCCGTTAACAATTTTTTCTAAAGTCGTTTTTAAGCAATGTCACATTCGAGCTTAACCTTGTATTCAAATAATTTTTTTATACTTTTAAATGTTTTTAAAATTACTCACAAAATTTGGGCTCGGTAACAAATATTTATTCGCCCACGCGTTTACAGAGGCATAAAAAACCCCTTCGGTGAGGGAGAAAAACCCGGATGATTCGCCGCTCGTAACAATCATACGCACACACATTCATACATAACTCCCCGCCCCCTATACCCCGTTATCCCCCTACCTATTGGTGGTTGTACAACCCGCTAGTTAGTGGAGGGTGCTCGCCGTGACCAACAGCTTGAATCGTCACGCACCGAGACTTGCTGATCATGACTCGATCGCTGAGATCGTCATCCACTAGTTCGTTGCTCAGGGTCCGCTCTCTTCCAAACGGCCTGAGGTTCAATAGGTCACTTGGACTCAGTGACCTACAACTGCTGGTCACCCTCGTTACCTCTCTTCGGCGTTACGCCCACGCACTCTTCACTCACTTGCACTGGATCATCGGTAGTCGTGACGTCGATTGGCTCACACGTGAAAACCCGTCGAAGTCTTTGCTTCCACTCGCCTTTTCGGACTACCCTTCGCCTTTTCCGACTCCACCATTCTCCGCTCTTATTTCCTCATGCACACGAACACACCCTATTTTTAGAAAAAAAATATCTAAAAATGAATAATTACATAACAGAAAGTGTAATAATTGGTTAAAGTAATTGAATGGAAGTTATAAAAAACCATTACATATAGTTGTCCAAAATTAAAAATTAACGTTCGTTTATGTCTATAATTATAAATTATTAAATATTTATTTTAATATCAACCATTTAATTTAAATTCACCAAAATAATTTTTTTACATGTGTATAAACAATTAGTCTACTCACAAATATGAAAAATAAATACGAAGAATCATGTAATAAAAAAAATGTAATCTAATAGATATATATAATTATTATAAATTATACATAACATTATATTTATTACTTTAAAATTACGAGTAATCAAGTTTGAATCATTACTTTCAATTTAATAGAATAAAAAATGAGTGATATACAATACACTGAGAATATTTTCAGGTATGCTCACGCGTATCAGAAATTATTCTTTATCTGTCTATTTAGATAAATACGTTAGAAAATATTAATAATATAATAACATTAACATTTAAACAATAAGTATAAACACAAAAATTCTATATTCATATATAGATATTATTTTTACTATTGTGGGAGTTTTGTTTAATAAACATTCTGGTAACGGACGGGAAAACTTTTTAGCGTCCCGCCTACTATGGGTACTAGTAAGTGTCATCGCCTCCCTGAATCTGAGTATTTTGAGGTAATTTCTCTCCATCAAAGCCTTAGGCTGGCGAGCTCTTTTCAGGCAACCTCCACCTTTACATGACACAACTATCAAAGCTTCTAAGCCTTTGCCACGAACTGTTCGTCTCTGATACATAGTGGAAAGTTTTGCAATATATATATATCTACCTCTTGGCTTCCGTATACCTGACCCTATACCAGGGATTTCTCATTCATTTAATTTGTTCCCTTCGAGGTGCTCCAAATGTGTAAATGATCAGAATGTAATCCAACAAGTCAAACGCTGACTTACCAGTCTTTGACTTAATGCGAAACGCTCTGAAGAGTAATATTTATTACTTCTTCTTTGTTGTACATCGGCTCTTCTCTTGTTAAAACATTGCCCGCATTCAATATGCTGAAGTAAGAGATTACTGTTATTGCAATGCTCCACTACTCTTGAGACTTACATTGAAGGGTTGCCCTTACTATCGATCAGAACGTTGGCTAAGTATACAATCAGAGTGCCGAATGTCAATGAGACTCAATGTTATACCTGCTAAAGTCCCCTTACCAGTGTCAAGAGTGTGTAACCCTTAGAGAAGGATGAAGATATATTGTAGAAAAAAAATTAAATGCTTTTTTATTTATTGATTTTATTCACGTCTTTACTTATAGATTATAAAATTTTCTTTTATTTAGATGAAACGGACTTAATATATTATAGTGCTATTAACATACTTCATGTATATATATTTTTAAGTAATGGCAATATTCTACGAAGTTTTATCAGTTTAATTATTAGTTAAATTTCTAACTATTAATTACGTTATGCCAATTCTGTTACAGAGTCAACATTCGTCCCGTTCGCAGTTTGAACGACAAGTATCAGGTAAGTTTTCTTATTCTTTTTTGTATGAGTCAAACAGTCTAATATTAGATTGTGTATATAAATATTAAAAAGCAATTTTGTAAAATTTATACAATTAAATTAATAGAATATTAAAAAAATTGAAGTAAATTTTTATTTTTTTTTATTATCAAAAGATTTTAAATAAACAAAAAGAAATTCAATTTTTGAGTAAATTGATAACTTTTTCCAATACTATTCATTAAAATATAAACAAAAAAAAACAAATTTTAAATATTTCACCAGTCGCTTGACAAAGACGGACATTCGAGAGATATTGGTTCTCGAAAAGATTATAGTCAGAAATTCCTCCTTTATCTTTCGTATCTGGTTTATTCTCGAATTTTTTATAGATTTTTTAAACATGCGCTTATTAAATATATTTCAAACTAATTATTTTAATGAGTTATTAATAATAATTAATCAATTTTAATTTTTTGTAATTATATTTTGAATTAAAATGAATGACTGATTATTAATTTCTCAGATTTTTTAAAAATTTAATAATAAATAGGTTAAAATAATTATTTAAAAATCTTTTTTTTACTATGTTTGCTAATATATTGTTATAATTTTAGTTAAAATAGAAAATATGATATTTTGTTCCTTAGTGAAATGACGATGGATTTTAAATTTACTCTTTTATATTTTTTTACAAAATAGAGAAAGATTCTTTAATTTATAAATGAAAATTATATCGAATTTTGTTTCATAAAATTTATCGTTTGTAATTCATATGCAATGAATAAAAAAATGTCTTAAAAATAAAAAAATCAACAATGCCTTGCTGATACGCAGTCATTTTCTATTCTTCTTTTAATATGCCCATCTGACTTTGTTTGCTATCTGATTTTATTTAATCTTTTCTTCTTCGTTACGTATCCCAGATATTTATACTATTTAAATTTTTCGACTCTCCTCATTTAAATTCTTTTCTTTTTCATTTGCTGTCTCTTTTTTCATACACTAATATCTTTGTTTATAATTTTTTTCTTCTTTCTTACATACTTTGCAAACTTGATAAGCTTTCCCTCCAGAGTTGTTCACAGTATGTCGTCTTTGTGGGCGAGCGTCCAACATTTTTCTCTGCTTACCATCACTACTTCAAACTATCTTCTTCATGTCCCTATCTATACCCTCTGTATATAGATTAAATAACCGCGAATTTAATGGATAAAAGTTTATTTCTTTTGGGACCACATTGTCACATTATCATATTTAATAATCTCCCTGTATGTTTTTATCATCGCTTTTCTTAAATATGCTCATATTCAGATTCATCATTATTTCTTTTAGATATTCCTCTTTTTATATTGACATATTCTTTATTCACCTCAGACGTTTCTTAAAATTTATCTTTTCCATTCCCACTCCACCCATTTATATTTTCTAACGTATCTTATACTTCATTTCTTCTTTATCACAAAAGCTACTTTTAAAATTGTTTTTTTTTTTAATATCATACCACAAATTGACAGGCTTTGATACTATGAACTTCATTCATTATATCTCTCTATATCTTCGTCTAACCATGTCCTTAAATTTTTATCTATTCATTTTTTTTTCTCTTCATCCTGTTCTCTCTCATCTACTTCTTATTTTTAAATGCAGTGATAGGTGGTCCTACTTCATCTCTCTCTTGCTTTAAGATTTTCTTTATATCCTCGTCATATCATTAATTATTGTATATTCGATCGTTGATTCTTCTAACTCGTTGACCAATACATGGTTCAATTCAGTCTTCTTTCCCCTTTTTTTTTTATTTTCTTCTTTTTACCATACCACATATTTGTCTTTGTTTATTCTATTATTATTTTTAATCTCAAATTTCACGTTTCAATCATAACGTTTATTCATAACCTTTCTATTGTATCTACATATTTGTCAGCCTTTTTTGATTCTTAATAATTTCTTCAATAATCTTATTATTTATTTGCCTAATTTCTGGAAACTATCCTAAATTCATGTCCCGAACTTTCTAGCCGCCTTTCACACATTTTTTCAAGGACCTCGTCACCTCTTCTTCCTTCGTTTTTTACATAACGTTTTATTTAACGCTTTAATTAACATAATGCTCCCCTTCGAATCCTAATTTTTTTATTTAACCAGCACATTTTTCTTTCCTCTACCATTTTCATTTCTCTAGCACCTCACTTCCTTCTTCCATTTTATTTCTCTTCTTATAAATTCTTATGTTATATTTGCGTACAACCCGCATGCCAATTTTTCAAGAAATCACTCAAATTGTCATTTCATTGTACAGGGCCTGTATCCCAATATTCTCTCATTTGAAATATAAATTTTACCAGCTTTGCTTTTTCTAATCGTTATTTTCTTATTTGTTTATTTTTTTTACAGATGTCTTATTTATTTATGTACTAACCGCTTCTTTCTTCATATCGCTCTACCTAACCTCCTCGCCACACTCAAATTCCTAAACATTATTTTCTCTTTAATCTGCCTCTCCATTCTAATACTTTTATAAAATTTGATTTCCTTTATTTCGACTTTCCTAAAAAGCAATTCCCTCCATTATTTTCTTTTTCTGAGACCCCAATTTTCCTTCACTTTTATCACTCTGCATCTCTTTTTCAAATTACTTCAATCACTTATTATTATGAATTATGAGAACAATGCATTTATAATATGTTTTTAATAATTCAATGGAGAAATCTCTTAAGAGGTATTGTATAACAAGTATAGGATTTCGTAAAGTGTAAGTGATTGTCCTTATTTTTCATGTACTTTCACATGTCTCATTTGAATTTGGGCAGCCAATTTGTAAAATAATCATAATGAAACTTTCTGGCTTAGCATCTTACAACGGCCTATTGATTATTAATTTCCCTATATAGCATTGTTGCCTTCTTATATGATTTATAATTCATCATATTCTAAAGGTGTAAATCCATTAATAGAGAATTTCATTTGGAGAAAATTATTTGGATTGTGTGTTACTAGTAATAATGACAGTTATACGAACTGAGAGGTTTTTACCGAGACTTTTTACAATTTAAGTAAAATACAAAATACATTTATTTCATTTGTTTACAGTTGACAAGTTCGTCTCAGCAAAAATTCTTCGTTAAAAGGAAATCATTTTTTCCGAAAAGATTAAAAATATAATTAAATAGAACCTTACACAAAAACACGATTTGTATAAATCAAAAAAATAATCTCACAGAAAAAAATTTATTAAAAGGAAGTATATTAAAGTAAATTTTAAATTTATACAAATAATATTCGATTTCATAATAGCTGCTAAATTAGTAGAAACCTTTTTTTACATTTTTATTAATATTAGTGTAGTATTAATCGAATTAAAAATCTCATAAAAATATTCAATTTTTTCAATTCAATTTAATTTGTTCCTAATTATATATTTGAATACTAATGACGAGGAATGGTAGGTGTCAACTTACAGACTTAAATCTTTCTTTGTTTTATGTTTTAAAACGAGTAATCTCTCTTCAACAAAATTACTCCCTAATGATATAATCTACTTATATATAATAACTTTTGGCTGGTGATTTATTAACCTCGAAGTATTTATGGTAATACTCGATGTAGTTACATAAAGTTACTCGACGAAGATTAGATGCTAAAAATTCACAAAATTTACAACTATTATTGCAAATTACAATAATCGATAAATAACATAAAAATAATCTTAAACTTAAGCTTGATATAAAGATAGTTATCTCTTTCAATTTTGAAGGTCAATATTGAAATTTTTATCAACTTATAAATTATCATATGTGATTTTTCAATTATATTAGGTAATTTATACTTCATAGAATTCCAAATACTACTCTGTGATTAAACTACATTGGACGTCTATAAACTTTTGTAAAAAATCGAATATTAAAAATCGATTATAAAATATTTGAGTTTGCGAAATGTGCTTGTACTTATTCTATCTTTAGATAAAGCTAAACATTAATACAATTTGTGGCCTATTAGATATATGCATTTTAATTATCGACTTTTTCTAGAGTAGATAATATCAATATAACCAAAGAAGAAATTTTTAATTTATTAAAATATTTTTTAATATTCAAATAAATAAATCTTTATTTGTATTCTGTATTTCTATGATTACATAATTATATATCTAGAAGACAATAAAGGAACCTATTTCAATTATCAACATGAAGTACCCATGAGTTATAAAAACTCTCATTTTTTACTGGCGCCACATTAAAATTCTTCTTGTTGTATAATAATATATTTTTATTCTTAGACCTAAAAATTTTCATATCTTTTTTATTATATATATGTATATATATATATAATAAATATTATATGTATATGTAGTTCATTTATATTTATTGTGGCTACTTTCTGTAAGGTAGCGGAATATTTAAAATATGTTATACATATTAAACTTATAATAAAGATTATTTAGCTAAATTTATACAATTGTTTTATTTATATATCTTTTCTTGTAAATTCTTAACTGACTAATATAATGATGTATTAATAAGCCTAAAAATTAGTACTCTCAATTCATAGAATGGGTAAATTTCCGCATTAAACATAGATTATTAATTAATGCGCTTTTATATCTCAATATAATAGATTTTATTGGCGATGGTATAATAATGTTTTTATAATATAATTTTAAAAATAAACTTATAAAGTTACTATAAAGAAACTTATAAGCATAAAAATATACTTATTATTTTATAATTTTTTGATTAATTGTAATTAACTATATTGACTACTTTATTTAAAATATTTTATAAGTATAATTAAGTACTATTATACTTATATCCAATGTTTTGCAAATAATTAAGAGAAGGGAATAGGTTTTAATTAATAATAAGTATAGTAATTCTTTATAAAAAATAACAAAATATTTTGTGTAATAATGCATTTGCGTTTAAAGCAATTTATGCTATCATAACTGTAAAATAATTTGATCAAATTCCATTTCATTTAATCAAAATTATTTTTCACGTATTCTTGTGAATACTTAACCGGATGTCATTCCTGAAATTATAAGTTTCGCTAAAGATTTCATTTATCTTGGCAATCGATTAAATCTCTTTATACACTGTCCTAACTAATCAATACAATCGAATATAATGCGTGTCCTCCTCATTAATCAATAAAATTATATATTTATATTTTTGATATTCAAATAATCATCTTACACGATTAAAGATTGTTCGTGGAAATTTATAATTTTTTAAAATAAAACCGTTTGGTAAATCATAAATTTTATATTTTATGTTTTTAATTAAAGTCTTCAATTATATTTTTTTATAAAACGTGTGAAAAAAATTACATGGATAAGCGTATTACATAAGTGAAAAAGTTTTTTTATTTAGAAAAAATATAAAATTGCTCAAATCATCTAATGTTTTAAACATCACTTCAATTGTATTGTAATTTTATTAAAATTTTTTAAATAAATGCAACAGTTATCATATCATGAAATTTCTAGAGAATAATCCAAGAATTCAGCACATGAATCCTCGAGTATTATTGATTATTCATTTCACTATTTACACGTCGTTATATCTACATTACTCGAGAAATGGATCACATATTCATTGTAACTTATAATATTATTTTTAATTTCTACGTTAACAAAACAATAAAAAATCATTTCAGTCAATGTTTTTCTTTTTAATAAATATCTTTATTTTTAGCTTTTTTATTTGTAACCAAATTTATCAAACATATTTAATCATTTAATTTCATAACCTTTTATTGATAATCTTGAAAATAGGAAATATTTAATGTTGTAAATGCAAATTAAGGTATTGATTAAATAATTTTTTTGTGAAATTTATAACATTAATAGCCTTATCGAACATTTTATAACATAAAGTAGTAACATGCAGTAGTAAAAAAAGAACAGGTATTTTTTAAAAAGAATATTACTCTTTTTTATATTTATAGTAATTACTATAAATATAAAAACCACGAAACAAACCACGAAACAAACCACGAAACAAACCACGAAAATCCTGAAGTTGACCACTGCACGTTATACCGATTTCTAACATTAGACTACGATAATGTAGGTATAGTGGAATGACTTGTACAGTGTCCTAATATAAAAATCCATTCGCGGTGGTTTATAAGCCTTTATGATAACACATGGACCGAACCTTGGGATTTCGATGATTTAATAATTAGATGTTTGTTCGATGAGTATCCCTGCTTGTATTGACACAGGTAATGGGTTTAAGCCATGGTTAATATACGTAAGAAACAAGAGTCGTGAAGGTAAGAAGGCTAGCACCGTGTCGTAAATGTAACAACTAGTTCTTCCTTGGTCCGCGAGGTGGTGTCTTATGAGAAAAGAAATGCTAAATAACCGACGCACTAGTAGAACGTGAACGCAAAATTATTAGAGGGCTTGTGTAGTCACTCCTTGCTATTATTTTTAAATCATTAAGCCATTACACTTTAATTTTCTTGATAATAAGAATCTGTACTCTGAATAATTATATATGCTGCTGATTGTGACGTTTTACGTTTATGTGTGATAACATCATAGCTTAAACGATTTAAAAAAGTTTTTAAATAAATTATGCAATTTTGCATTAACAAGTATTATGGTTATTAGGGAATGATATTTAATATTTAATTATGTTTAATAACAACGTTTTATTGAAAGTTATTAAATCATTTTTAAAATAAACAAGTATTTTTTAATTGAAAGATAGTTATCATTTTACTATATTTTACAATTCAAAATTTCAAATATTATTATATTATTTTCTTAATACCGAAATTTGTAGTGAGGTTTTGATAATAATTAGAGAGCTATACATTTTTTAAAATAAATATTATACAGTATATAATTTCAAATAGTGAACTAATTTATTGCTTTTATTACTTAATAGGAAAAACTTATTTGAATAATAATCTTAATGGATTCCTGTATATCAAAAGTATTATTCTTTATTTTTAAAATAAACCTATATTAAGTAAATACTCAAATTGAACATTTTAATATATAATTTAATACTGTTAATAAATAAAAACATATTTTAATTTAATAAATATTTGACAAAAAATAACTAAGCAATTACCTAACATAGTTAATATGAATTTTTACTGCACAATTAATGCAAATAATTTGAATGTAGTAATATGCAATATGATAGTGTTTTTGTTAATCGTGTTAAAGTAAAATTAAACATTTTTCAGTGATGGAAATTCCTGTACTCCCATATTCATAATCTCAAAATCAGTTCCACATCTAAGAAATTGTGATGTTTCTGTACTTTGTGATTCCGGGAAGCTTTTTCTTTTCAGTGATCTCATACTTTTATTTCTTCGTTTTTTATTTATAAATATAAACTTTTTTAAATTTTAAACTCATGTGGGATTAACGAAATAGCTACTCCAAAATGGGATTTATGGCAAGAAGTCAATTGTTACAGGACTCGGTTCATTGCGCAATGGCCGACAAACATAACAATTCGTGGCACACGTGTGTTGTACTCGATATTCTATTGCACTTTGTAAGCATTCGATAATCCTTTCAATGTAATTGAATTAAAAAATGAGTGACTGCGAAAATTTTACGAAAAGAGAATTTAAATATGTTTTACGTAATCATTGAATTTTTTACTACTTGTTGATTATCTTAATATTAAGTTAATCAAAAAATAATTACATATATATTAAATTTAAGGTATGATTTAATGGCTTCTAATAAGAGTTTTTTTATTTTTAATATCGACTTTTGCAATAATTTATGATATACAGTTTTTAATTTGGATCGTAATCATATTTTTTACAAAGTGTATTACAAATGTATATTACAAATGTATTGCTAAGATTAAATTAAATTAAATAATACAATGGTAATACAATAGGTATGTAACTATTTCGATGGATGACAAAATGAACATGATTCTGTTCATTCTGCTATACATCAAGTTTAGCCTGTACGACGGTGCTCCGCTTTCAAAAACCAAACGCAATCAATCTTTGCTTTCCACTTTATTGGCCTCGTCTTTTCTTTTTCTACATTAATTGTCGGAAGCACCATCGATTCAATTTAATGAAAGAATCATAAACATCTTTGAATTTCATTGTGGAATAAGCTTTTCATGTTATGATTGAAGTTGCTGCTTTATCTGCAGTATTTGTCTAGTTGGGAGTCGTACTTCTAATTTAATAAATATCAGATATAGTATCATGCATTATTTATATATCAATATCTTAATTAATTGTTTTTACTTATAAATGAAGTGCCTTAGATTCAATTTTATCAAAAAAATTTTTAATAAAACTGTTCAAATATTAAGATTTTCAATATTGTGTGTATATATGTGTGTTTGTCATTAACATTGAATGAAAAAAAAATGAATTATAATATTTTATAGCAGATAAAGGCACACATTTATTTATGTTATGAATAATTTTGCAGAATGTCTCTAATTCTAATAGTTATTTCTTATCATTGTATCTAGGGTATAGCAGATTAATATCAGCTTAGCGATGTTAAGGAAATTTATCTTTCGCAAATTACGTTTATTTCTGTATTTCAATACATACAAAAACTTATAATCCATCTAAAAAATTGATTCAAACAGAAAATCTTTTGCTACTGCATTAATCGATTAAAAATTATTCATCCCGCATGCTTTATTTACCTAAATCAATCCTTTGTATCTGTAAAATTGCAGAGCAATTTATAATTTCAATGCATAAGGAATTGACATAAATCTCTGAAAAATAGATTCCATTCAAGCTAAATCCCAAATAGTAGTTTTCTACAAGCATGGGGCGAACCTTGAGGGTGATGAGGGAACAAGGTGTCTCCTCTGGAATTACCCACAACAGCCTTGCAGGTCAAGACAAAGAGAGAATTATGCCAATGTCAAGGTAGATAAGAAAAGCAGCGCTTGGGCATACAAGCTTAAATAGACATAGTTGAGAAAGGAGGAGGACGCTCAGTCGTAGTAGGAGCCGAGTAGGATAAGACGCATGCTAGGAACGTCGTCGTCGCGCCAGCGCGAACTGAGTGAGACAAAAGCGGGGTCGACCAATGGTGGCTATCAACATTGAACGCGTGTTGTTGGCGAGCAGTTTACAAGCTGCGTCCAAGCGACTCGGGCCGACGTCTCGCAGCTCACGCCATTCACTTTAACCCGTGACGCGAGTCCTTCCGTATTGGAGTGGCTGTTAATTGTTGACTATTTAACCAACGTGTAATTATTTATTTTTTACATACATGTTTATAGAGATCATATCTTGTGTATCACTGGTTAGTTTTTAAAAAGGTACCTATGACTTGTCTGTATACCAGAATATGAAAACCTCCGTTCCCTATCCGAATTCTAAAAAACTAATGATCACATGAGTTTTCACCGTTTTAACATAGATAACCTTTATGCTTAAACGAAATATTTGATTTTACACTGATCGACAGATATGTAGATCGATAGAAGGTCGATCATTCACTACTGTGCAACTTAAATTTATGTCAGGTTTCGAACCACCGATGAGTCATTCTCGGAAGAAGCACCTTCAATTAAAATTCAATTTTTATTATCTTAATCGTCTCTTTTAATCAAATTTTGATGTGTATTGCACGTTATTTGTATTATTATATGTCAAATTTTTATCGAATGTTTATTAAACGAAGTAGAAGAAATGAGTGTACTATACCATTGAACAGAGCTTTTTGTAAATTAAGCAAGATCTATCTATTTTTTAAATCACTGATTTGGATTAGTTGATTTCCTGTAAAAAACCTTAGTTAGAATTATTTTATATACATAATGCTTGTATTAAGAAGTGTTAAATAGTTAAGTAAAACATTTATACTTTTCATAAGTAATGGTTTTTAATAACTGCTGTAGATATATTGTAAAATAGAAAATCAAAATTTACTATTAAAATATTTTACAGGTACGTTTATTATGGTTTAATTTATATTAAAAATTAAATGCAATACTTTATATAGATTTATTAATGTTTTACAATTTTTGTAAATTGAAAATTGTATTTGTAAATTTGATTTGCCGGAAATAAAAACCAAAAAAACGAATTAGCAGAAGAAATTAAGACACTAGCAAATTATTTATATACTTTTAAAATTACCTATTTATTTAATATTTTATTTAATAAATTAATTAAATTCCATTTAATATTCATTTAATTATTTTAAGCAGTTCAGTTAAGTTAAGCTTTGTATTTTTTATTATTTGATTTATTAATTTAACTTTTTGTTACATTTAATTAAAAAAAATTTAAGTTTAAACTTTTCGTTTTGCCTATTTTTTATGTTTTATTAATTAATTTACGATATAATTGTAGTATAAAATTGAATGATAACGAGCTGATTTTATTTATATAAATTATTTCATATAATAAAACAGTTTTAGGAAAAATTTATTAAAATTATTAAAATTATTTATTAAAATACAGGAACTTTTTGTTTTTACCCACTATTTATAAATTAATAAATAAAATATAATATTTATTAAAGATGAATGATACACATTCTGTAACATTCATTAGTACTTATTAAAAATATGATTAACAGATAAATATCCATGAATTAAATAAATTACGTTTTCAAGAATTTCCGAAATTTTTAGTACGAAATAATTACTTTTTAGGTAAAAAATGAGCATGTTGCCATTAATATTTAGTACAGCATTTTTTTATTACTGTTGCACATCTACATAAGCATAAATATTGCCATAAACAAAATATCACTCCGTACTGGCTTATTATTTCATAAACTATACTAGCAATTAAAAAATTAAATAAAATATTGAATAATTCAATAGAATTTTAAAAAACCAGTTGCAATATAAAATAACATGTATTCAATACATAGTAAAATTAAAAAGCAATTTATTAACCTATTAAATTATGCAAATATATATTTTTATATCTACATATAAACGTCATAATTTGTTAGTTATTTTATCGGTATTATAATTTAAATTTTAGTAATAAATAATATAAAATTTTATATTAAATATACTGTCATTATGATAATCTAGATTTTATATGATACAAACATAAATCTTTGAATTCATAAATCTGGGGTAAAACGAATTTATTATAAATAATTTTATTTTATAGTTTTATAATTTGTTAAAAAAGATATTTATATCATATCGAGAAAGAAATCTATATCATTTGAATGATAACTTTTATATTATTGTACAGATTAATTGATTAATAGATCAAATAAATTAAAAAACTGCTAAATTTCATCATTATATTTTGGAAAAGATATTTCTATAACAAATTATTATTTGTTAAGAATTTTCGCCAAGATTACCAAACGCTAATTTTTGAAGCACTACAAAAATATTCGTTCATTTTTAACTGTATCTTGTTAAGATTATTATTCTGGCTCAAAGCTTTTTAAAATTAAACAAATTAAAAATATAATTTTCAATATTAATATGTTTATCAAAAAGATTACGTATTACATACGAAATAAAAATTTTATGATGTATTATTAAGTGCTCAGCTTTTAAAAATTTTGTAATTTTTTTTATGATAAATAAGAATACTAAGTAATCCAAATAAGTAAACGGACAATGTAATGACTGATGAAAATAATGAATGATAATAATAATGAAAAAAATGAAAGTTTTGGACTAAAATTTATATAAATAAATACGGAATTGATCGTCATAAAAAGAAGCTAACAATTGCTGTATTTTATAATTATTACATTTTTATGAAATAGCCAATCTTCAATGCAATGTGTCATACTTCTGTAACTTTATACAAAGGAATAAGAGTAAAATGAAAAAAAAAACTAATACAAAATTCGTATACTTAGACAATCATGTGCATGCTATAGCTAACTTTCGTTGTATCAGAGCGATATTTAATGGACACTTACGTTGCTAGTACTTGCTTGAACCTCCTTTCCATGCCATCCATATGTCTACGAGAGTACTTAGTGTGATTTTACGCACGTGTAATACTTCTCTCTAACTATGCGAATGCGAATTCCGATATCTCCGAATCTCTGAAATTTTTAAATGTATATCATTTTAGAATTTTTTCTAGTTTATTATTTTTCTAAACATAAGAAATTTTATATTTGTAAGGCTACATTGTAAATATATTTTTATTCGATATATTATTTAGATAGGCGTTATTGACCTATATATTTTTAAATACAGAAAATAGTTGATATTTTTAATTAAGAAAATATGCCAATGCCTTAAGTATATGTATAATATTTTAAACATTATTTTTTATATAATATACTCTATATTCCAACTGTATTAAAGCTTCAACGAATGCATGCACTTGGTTTTTATTTACCAACATATTTCATTTGAAGCACTCGGCATTTAAGATAGAAGATGTGACTATAAAAGGCAAAACAAATATGTTAATTCTAAATTATTAATTTATTAATTTTTTAGGCAAAAAAAATCAAAGCAACATAAATAAAAAATGTTAATATGTATTCCACTCCATATTACATTTGCTGTAAAGAAGAAAAAACGATTATACTTACTAAATCTATTCAATGTTATAATTCATTATTTATCAACATATACACATAGATTAAAAAGACATTTTGCTATTTTGAAGAAGATTTTTTTTTATATGCTCATAATATTTTTCAATTTAATAGTGATTAACTAATTTTCTTATAAATATTAGATTGAAATGTTACTACTTTTATATCGATTTCTAGTTTACATAAAAAGATTTATTTAAACACAATACGTGAGTGAATTAAAATCCAATTTCTTTAAACAAAAATAGAAATGTAATATGTATAATAAATCTACTTATTCATACAAATTGTAAATGGAAATTTCATAAATCCAATTGATTTCATTAGAAGTGCTATAATAATATCCTTTAGCGAATGTGCATGTATTATAAAATAGCAATATTTTTGTTATGTATTGTTATAGATACATAAGAGTGCTATGGCTTGTTCAAAACTATTCTTTCGGAAATAAAATTAATTCTCGCCTTGACATGTTAAATATTGTATACCTTTGAAACTATATTCTCGCGATCAGATCAAATTGAATTACTACCCTTCTGCTGTTAAATATCTGATATGATCATTTTTCTGTCGTAAAATACAGAATTATAATATTATAATACAAAAATTTTACTTGTATCTATAATAGATCGAACTTTTTAATCGATCAATTTAATTTTGAGTTTAGAAGTTTAATGAATTTTATTAAGACTTAGTAACTACGAGGAAATTTTAATTCTAAGAATGAAAGCTCCAGAAAATTTAATCTGTAAAGAAATTATTTAAAAAATAATTTTTAGTTATACTTGTAATTGGTCTAAGATACATTAAATATTATCTTATTTTATGAATACTACATTAATTGTTGCATGCATAAATAGATTTTCTAAATTATATTAATAATAGAGTGTAGAAAAATTAAAAATTAAAATTAATACGTATTTTGATAATCAAAGTTACAATTGATACAAGATACAGCCATAAAAAGTCTTACCTTTTTAATTAGATGTTTACCAATGGTTATAAAACAACGATTAAAAAAGGTGATTAAACATAAATGAATCATTCCACTTTTTTACAAATAAAGATATCACTAATGAAAGTACTTAAAAAACTTGTAAATTTGTTTATATTTTAAAAAGAAAAAATAACAAAAAAACAAAAAGAATTGTAGTACAAATTATGATTTACCGATGAACTTGCTGAATAATTCATTTTTTAATTAAGCAAACTTGCTTATATCTGAAAAATATTTGAAAAAAAAATTTTAAAAATTATTAGTTTAAAAGATAATAAAATAAATATAAAGAAAAATACCAGGATTTATTTACAAAATTTTTTTTGAATTTCAGTATTAAAAAAAAACGTTTGATTGCTTAAATGTTTTATTATTATATAATTTAGTAACTGTAAAATTACTTATATAAAAATTTATAATAAAACTTCTATTATTAGCTATAAAATAACTTTGACGTTGAAAAAAGAATAAGCTGCAATATTGTAATAAATTTTAATAAATTAAATAACACTGATAATCTTTTCATTTTATATAGAAAAGAGGTACTAAAATTTTAATAAAAATGTAATATTATTATATTATAACATTTTTTTAACCTTCGAACTTACCAATAAATGTATATTAAAATACCGGTTAAAGAAAGTCGATTATATTGCAGTCTATTTTCTGTCTTCTTCATAATTTTTATACATTGGAATACATATAAAGTAAAGGCTGTCAGAAAACAAAATAAAATAATCGCTAGAATACTGTACCAAAGCATTATTTAGAACCATATATTATTTTAACACATTACTTAAGATGAGTATACACGATTTATAAGTAAATAAATTATAAAAGTCATTAAATAGTATTATAAGCACTATTTATAATAAAATAATAATTCAAGAATTTATTTATTTCAAATTTATTTTATCCGCAAATTATTGTATTGTTTTCTTTATGTGATTTTTGTAAATATATTAAACATATCAGTTCGATATTAAACATTATATATGTATAGGAATTTTTAATAGTTTCTTTCATTAACACTAATAAAAAAAATAGCATAAATTTGCAAACTGCCGTACTTGAAAAGAAGTTTATATAAGAAAAGTAGTTAATATTTCAATTCAGTCTGCAAGAATATATTTGAACAATAGAATAAGTTTTTAATACTTGGTGGTACGTATATGATAATAATAAAGATAATATATAAAAAAGAGAGTAGTAAGAAAGTGACTAATATATATAGAGAGAAAGAGGGAGAGAGAGAGAGAGAGAGAGAGAAACCTAAACTGAGTGAATATAATAGGATTGTACAGTAGCAGTACCAATACCAGCGAAATTAATTGTGACAATAAAAATACATAATAAACGTGACTATTTGGAGAACCGGCCAAATATTAACCAACCCTTATAAAAAGAGTAAAGCTTTCGTATACACAAAGTTCAAAGTTACGTCAACCGTCATATTATTAGTATAGTATCAGAGCGTAAAAGAGAGAAAAGAGAGAATAGTAGAAGCAAACAGTTGTTGGTTGAATTTATCATGACATTTGTTTGTTAGCATAAAGAAAGTAAACAGATTAGTATGTTGAAGATCTAAGTAACTAAGGAAGTTAAGTGAGTTCATCTCAGGAATCATGGCGAGCGAGGACACACAACAGGATCAACAACAGCCTAAGTGCGATACGCCACCGCAGCAGCAACAGCAGCAGCAACAACATCAATACCATCAGCAACATCAACTTGAAGAAACAAAGGGCCAACATTTTGCAAATCATGGGAGAAGAGCTTCACACTTTAAAGAGTACAAGTTTTTTCGGAGCTTCAGCGCCAAAGTCGAAAATTGGCCTATACGTAAAGCCGAGGCTCTGTGGCGACGCATGCGCGAAAAGAAGATTGCAGGTACATCCTCAATTAAATAAATCTTGCCTATATGTAATTTTAAGAGTATTTTTGCATTAAAGAGCCTCGCATTTACGCACGACGTGCCTAACAATTGAAAATACCTAATTCAAGCGATCCCGCATATCGATTTTTATTTTTTGCAACGACTCCATGCCCCTACTGTACGAAAAAAAATTTATTAAAACAATTAAATAATGGTTCACATACTATTTATTATATTATATACTTATATATTATATATTTTATGATATTATATATCATATACTATTTTATTTAAAATATTTTTATCATATTAAAAAAAAACAATCTAAAATAGAAATTTTAAAGAGAAAGCATGTGTAGCTACTACGTAGACACGTTAGACCTGAAATGCTAATACTTTATTCATGGTTAAAAAGACTATTACTAATATTCATAAAAACTTCGTTTTTATTTCTTTGAAGGTTACTTATTTATTAATTTCATTAGTATTTTATGTGAAAATATAAACACATGTGAAATACAACTTTAAAATAATTACGATTTTTTTTAATTCTTAGGTATATATAAGCATATTGAAATTATTTAATAAATTTTCGTTAAAAATTAAAATCTATATTTTTGGATATAGTCATATTAATAATAGATATTATAATGGTTAAAAATTATTAACTTTTATAATGTATATTAATTCAATTTTTTCAAAGTAAATAAATATCGGTGTTTGTTCCAGGTACATTGCATTTAGATTTTTATCATTTAGTGAATGTTTCAAAATATAATCGATTCTTTTTTACCATAAAAATTATATACTTTACATTATATCTTAATTTATAATTAAATACATAAAAAAGATAATTACATTTAGAAACATATTAACGAATAGCAATACTCTTTTATATTTCACACCTAAGTGCTAGTTGAATGTTCGCGCGCTTATATACAAAAGAAACGACAAGAAAAGATGATACTGTGACTTTACATGGAGTTTCGTGGTGTTTCCTTTTATAACATGAGCCTTTTATGTCTTCTGGAATGCACCATGAAATGTATGAAATAGTCAGGATAGTCAAGTGGTTGTTTTTTATACGCGACTGTAGCCAGTAGTGAGAGAGCGTTCAAGATATTTTTCAGGGAGAAATTCGCGTGTTTCTGGAGCTGTTGAGAGTTTACGAAGGGAAAGCGCTAACAACAGTATACTTAATTTTTATTTGATTTGAGAATTAATACTAAGAACGTGAGATATTTAGTATTATAAGCATAACAAATATGTGATTTAAGTAAGATATTTAGAGAGTTCTTTATTTTATAAAAATGAATTTATTTTAATTTAAAACAAATTATATATATATTATACAGAAATGAAAATTCCTGTCAAAATAAGATAAATATGTTGTCTTCTACCCATGAGAGAGATTAAGTTCATATTTTTAATTGGTGTTAATATTATTTTTTTATAGAAACTTTTTTTATGGTGAATTAATATTTTACTTTAAATTATTTGATGTGAGATTTAATTTTATAATAATACAGTCCTGAATATAAAAAAAATATCATGTAAATAATCGATTAAAAAAATTTATACAAGATTTATGTTCAATGAATATAGTTTGTGCCTCATAATTTCGTAACATTAATAAAATAATAAAATAGAAAGCTAAAATGTTCATTAAATATTCCAATGATATGTCTATTTTATACTTTATACAAAATATATGTTTTTGATTATTGTTTTAAATACCCCTATCTTTAATTTAATGAATAAATGTAAGTATATAAATATGTACTAAACATTGCGTTTCATTATTAACTAAGCTTACATAAGGTTTTGACAAATTAAACCTCGTATAAATTTCAATGCATAATTTTGATAAAATTCTGACTATTAGTTATAATTTATTGTAATAAAATACTTTCTCATACTATTGAATATCGATATAGGATGTTCTCGGCAAGAAAATCTTCATCTTACGTTAGTTACTGTAAATGAGAGACATCGGAGTATATGGAAGGCGGTGAATAAATCGCCTTGTCCATACTTTCACGGTTAGATTTTTCATGGAGGATCTATTGCGTGATCGCGTGTTAAAAGTGGTGCTACTTATTTTTTGTGCCGTTTTGAAAGCGCAGCTAGAATTTAGAATTTATACACGAGATTCAATTAATTTTTATTTGTTAATTAAACATTAGAATTTAATGGCTGTAAAATTTATTGCTGACTTCATCTCAAACTATCATTTGGCTTATTATTTATATAAAAGCTTCTTTGATTTTTTATTTCTGCTTTATAATAATTATGAAATTCTAAATAAATTATGAATCTACTAACTTTTATAAATAATAAGCAGTTGGTATTTTAAAATTACAATATTTTTTGAAAAATACATTATGCATTTTTACTCATCATATTGTCATTATATGCAAAATATAAAAGAATTTGAAATATCCTCTTTTAAATATTTTTAAGAAATGGAAATTAAATGGTTTATTAAATTAATTATGGCAATTATTAAGTAGTTAAGGCATAGTTCCTTTTAGCTTTTTAATATTAAAATTCGTTTCTAAATGCCTTAGATCAACATGTTGGTTCAATTGTGTTAAAATATTATATCAAAGACAAACTAAAAATCAAATCTTCATAATAATCGTTTGTCAGTCGGTAAAAATGTTCATCGTATAAATCGTGAAGTAATTAAATAAGTAATGAAATTTGAATCATTAGTATTGGATTAGTTTAAACAAATGAATTTTCAAATATACACTATGTACGTCAATAAGATTATTTATGATCATAATCAGTAAACTCTATGCAAGGTTTTTTGATTTCCAATGACTGTTGATTACACAAACTCGTATAAATTATTTAACAGCTGTTCACAAAGCAAAATTCTTAATACAATCGTAAGATAATACAAAAACTTATGATTAAAGAGAAATAGCTAGATCGCGATGACAAAAGTATAACACAAGCGACATTCAGAAATATACAATTGGCGTTTGCGAAGTGTATGCCTTTGCTTTAACGATATAAAAATCGACCTTTCCTCGATATGAGCGTGATTTGTACACTCGCAGACAACGTTTGAACTTCAATTAAAATTTTTCTCACTTGCTCTTCATTGAAAATTTATTTCTTTCAATTTTAAAAGTATTACTTGCAACATGTATTATATCGGAAAAAAATAAAATAAAAAAGTAGTTTTACATTAATGCAAAAATGTTAACTTAAGAAATTACCATGAATTATTTTAAAATGTTTTGTAAAATATATTATAAAAGGCTCAAAGAAATATATTTTATATGACTTATAAGTTATTATGTATATTTTTTATCTTCGAACAAGCACTTATAAAATTTATTCTAATGAATTAATTATAGTTGTGTGCAAATATGTAATAATATTATTTAATATAAATTTTAACTGTTTTTTGTAAGTTATAAGATACTAAAATACAAAAAATGATTTTTTTAATTCATTGATATAAGTTTTGATTAATACAATAATTAATAGTATTATAAAATGCAATAGTAGTAAGTACCTTTGCTATACATACAAACTAAGCCTAAAGAGCAAGTTTAGCTTATAGTTTTTAATGTATAAGCATAAAATACTAAGTAAACTTTGATACAAGTAAATACATCAATGATTTATGCACAGTTATCAGAAGATCTGTATTATAAATGTAGATTTTAGCATAAAAAAAATTGAATTATGATAGTTCCCAAACGAATTCTAGTAATAAATCTAAATTCAATTTTCCGATTAAAATCAATTTTATATTATTCTAAATTACGATCATGTAATGTGCTTAACTTTCACCATGTACAGGGATAATCTTTATATGTATTTTACACACATATTTTAATGTAAACAGGTATATATATATACATATTAAACCCATATTTAAAAATTTTTTCTAAATTTTGATTAAGGGTTTTTTATTGATGTCACAATTCTAATTTATTTATTAAAATACCTTATCTTAGTATAAGATTGCAGTATTGTAGATAAATTTTTATATTCCTTAACTTTAAAAATATTTGATTTTATAATTAGCTATTAATTATAAATTTCTGAAATACATAATTTTTTATAATAATTTTTTATGTATGAAACAGCAAAAGGTTAATATTTACAACAACAATGCAAAGGCAACAAGCTCAAGTATATAATCAGTGGTAAGTGCTACATGGGTTTAATATGAAATATTTGTCAGGATAATTACAATGCACCATGAGTTTGGAAACCAGTCGAGTAAGTTCACCATGAGCAATATAGTTCAGAGATTATTTCATGTACTGTTAATCGGCATCTAAATGTAAAAATAAATTGTATACTTGCATAAAATAAAGGAGTTGTTAGCAGTTCATCGAAATTGGGTTCAGTAGAAATTAATCCATCTAAATGCGTCTAAAAATCAATCTAGTAATGATTTTTGTTTTATTATTCTATTATAGTTCAGTCTAATCCAAAATCAAATAGTTAATAAACTAGGATAATTAAAGGGAATGTAATGAGTACATTTAACATACATCTATGCTATTATTATTTTCTCATTATAACTATTTCACATTCTATTATATCGTAATAAATCAAAACAAAAACTGTAATACTTTTTTGCATTATAATTTTTACTTGCAATTAATGATATATTTATAATCTTTTTATCCACGTTATTAATTGGATCAGAAAGAAAATATATTTATGAAATTTCTTAGTCGTTTGCTAATGTTTAATAAATAATTAAAAAAATAATGTAAAAATAAAGATAATGTTAGGGCAATTCCGGAAAATAATTCAACTATATTCAAAGCTATAAGTACAATTAATTAATAAATATGTCACTCATGAATGATAGTAGTTTCATACATTGAGATACTTATTACAATCTTTCTCGTAAACGGTACTCATCTAAAGATCACCACAGGATTAATATGTATCCTTATCTACACGTCATATGGTGGTACACTTATACTTCGTAAATATATCGAAGGATAGATGAACCTTGACAAAACATTTTAAAAATTTTTCAACTTACCACAATGTCAAATTAAATAATGATGCCCAATAAGACTTTAAAAGCATTTTTAGTTTAAGTCAATCGTTTTTATTGGACAATATATTAAAATTATTAATTTCATATAAAAAATATTTATATATTTTAATACGTGAAGAAAAATTAAAAAAAACTAATTCACTGAATTCTCAAAATATTTACATTTTACCGTAAAATAAAAGTATGTGGATACGTAACTTCTAAATCTTGTTATCCATAAAGTACATTTACCTTCGCTGTGCAAGGGAATCCATTCTTCGTAATAACTCATTCAAAAAAATATTGCAATTTACGACGGCACAATTGCAGTAGCTTAATAATTATTAATATCAAATTTTTATTACGTTCTCAGTCAATGGTATCTACATTTAATTTTTTAATGAGATATAGTCATATTTGTAACCTCATACTGAGCTACACACGTGCAGAGGCAACACTCAATCTTATTTTCAATGCTCATAACTTATTTTATATTTTAATGTACGAAGTGGAATAGAAATGTTAAAATAAAAGGATAGTTATCGAATATCGTTAATCAATTTCAGTAAACATCAAAATGGACACATGAAAAGTACTATATTTAAATATTAAAGATAAGGCCTGAAAAACCAACGAAGTCAAAGGGAATCAAAGATGCTTATTTGAAATTAATTAAATTAGATAATGAAGATATAATTTTTAATTAATAAGCCTTGTTTTGAAGATCCTTAATTTCCTGTCATTGATCATTGACTCGATCTTCCTTGTATAGAATTGCGATTGATATATGATTAATGATAATAAAGAAAATTCTTACACCATTATATCAATATATTGTATTCGGCTTTAAATACTCAATTCTAAATGATTTGTACATTGGTCACATAAAAAAAACTAATAAATACTAAGGATTATATAATAATGCATCGAGAATTACACAATAATTTCAAAAGATTTGTAATAGTAAAGTTTTCGCTAGTTTTAAATCTTTTAAATCTTTTATTTAAATATTTTATCTTTTAAACTAATGTTGAAAATATAAAAATATTTTTATAAACTTATTCCCTAAACCTATTTAGCTTTCACTATACCATATTTATGCGTACAGATAATATCGTATAATACATACATTTTGATTATCCAGATTTTCTGTTGAATTTTATTTAAAATTAAAAAATTTTTTAATAACAGTAATACGTTTGTTGTAAAAGTTATAGTTCTCTAGCTGTAGTTGTTAAAAAAAATTTAATGACATGATAACTCTTTCATGACCGTTTGTCTGTAATAGATTTAATCTATTACATACTCAGCTTGTTAAAAGAACATTTACTTTAATTTTAATGACGTATCGGATATTGATTAATTGTTATAAATATTTATATGTATATCGAGGCTAAAGAACAATTTAAATAAAAAAAAATTTGTTTTCAAATGTTATACATTTAAAAAAAAATTAAAGAATGACATAATTCAAACTGCAAGAAAATTTTTCTTACTGAATAAGTTTCTTGGTAACCTTTCAAACCCTAACGAATAATCAGTATAGAATGTACAAAAATTTGTCATCAACCTTATTTTAAAATTCATCATTCCACAAATATCGCTAGAATTCACAAGTAGCACGGATTATCGCGCAATAAAAGAAAAGACAAGTCGAACCCACGAGAGTGAATACAACGCTCATCAACAGAGTATATATAAGTTTACGTCATTCGCCGGTATACACAGAGACATCTCCATCATTTTCTTGCATATGAAAACTGGTACTTGCAGATATCCGTTTTCCTAGTTTGCGTCTTTTTCCCATTATTCATTTTTTGTCTTTTAAGGGACTTTCTCCAATGTATCGTAATGACAAATACCAGACCGTGTGGGGGATTTGAATGAGACGTATTTCATGCTACTATCCATTAATAAAATGACGCACGGCAGTCCAAGGCCATTCAATTCGCACGAATGTATGTCACTCTGATGGTCGTTAAAGTATATTTACGCATAGGGAAAAACACGGATGGAGTAGCAGGACGAGGCTGTCCTGTCCTTGCATGTTGTTAGAAGTATATACAGCTGAAGCAGGAAAATAAATGGATGCTGCTTCAACTGAATAAAACTGAGAGCCTTTTTTAGCGTTTAAGCGATTTAGGTGTAAGAATCAATAGAATTTATCGTTCTTTGATCTATGTAAATAATTTGTGCTCATTTAGTTATCAGTTTTTATACAACATTTGCAGATAATATTATCTCAATGAATAAAAGTTTGTGATAAATTGTTTAAACTTAATGAAATTTGCATAAAATGCTTTCAGTGTACGAAAAATAACTTTAAATGAAATATTTTTTGTTCTTGGTTATATAAGATGATATTAAATAAATATACATCGACTTCGGGTCAAAAAAGTTATATAAAGCTATACAAATGATTATATAATGCAACATACGAATAAAAAAAATTAATTATCTTATCTAAATCTTAGTATTAATTATTTTTATGCATCATTCCAAAGGAAATAAATTAAAAACTGTTAGTTTTAGTTTTTGTTATAAAATATTCTTTAAATTCTCATTTTATAATACCTGTGTAATAAATTTACTTAACTTTCGTAAAAATTAAGGCAATATAATAAACTCCACAGTAACACAAGTTTTTAAATTTTATCTAAAAAACTTTAATTAACTTAAAATGTCATGGAGAACATAAATGTACTATGTCAATAGTAGAAGCAATTACAACTCAATTGAATTAAGAATTGTATTTTATGAAATAGTTTTTAAATAGTTTTGTTCGTGTTTTAAGTCATCATGATTATAAATGATAAAAATAGTAATTTGTTTATATCTTACCAAATATAGATAAAGAAATAATTTATAGTTAGAATTTTAAAGGGCTATATGATAATATTGGAATAACGTCTAAAACATTTGCATTTAATTATTATTTTGTTAGGAATATGCATTAAGAAAATTATAATTTAATTTTTTTATCGGAATTTAATATTATCGGAAGGTATAAATAGTAAATTCGAGTTTTATGTTCAACGGAGATTTAATAACAAGTCAAGGCTCCTATAATTAGAAATAATTTAAGAAAACTAGATCCGCAAGTGAATTAATATTATTCTTCTATTTGGTTTGATTATAATTCGCCGGATGATTGTCTATTACCAAAGATTAGCGTGTAAAGAGACATGATAGTTACCTATATATACAAATTATTGTGACAGTCCAATTAAACAGTGCAAAATATCAAACAATGGCAAGGCGTATCGACGATCTCGTGATCTGGGGGATTTCGTATAATGAATGTGCTCAGGTCACTAAATTCTATGTTTATTGACCATGAGTTAAAAGATCGTAAAAAGATACTCTTTTTTTGTAAGTCTTCTAAAAGTTATTCGGTCGAGTACAAGTAGTACGTTTTTGATTATTATTTGCAGTAACAAGTTACCGTGTAATGTGATGTAATATTTACTAATTAATACAATAGTTATAACAATATATAACAATAATTAATAACAAATTTTCGCTTAGTCGGAATCAGAAAGACCGGAATTAATCATTTTAATCGAATAGACTTTAAAGGACATTATAAAAAGTATCGATGAAGGTTTTCTCAAACTTTAATAAAATATCCATTATAAATTTTATTTTTAAAAAGTATTGAAATTTTATTATGATATTATGTTTATTAAAAAATAAACTTCATTTAATAGATGATATGTATATATTTCATAATATTTAATTAAAAAAATTTAATTTTCAGAAAAAGCGTACTAAACATTAAAGTTTTTAAATGTTTTTAATTTAATAATTTAAAAAATCAATATTTTAATAAAGTGGAAATATAAAATTAATAAATAAAAATTAAACTTGTATACGAATTGAACCTACTAATCCTCAAATTATTTCAAGGATGTCCTAAATTAATTTCATTACTTCAGTTTTTTTTTCAAATGCTTTTACAGAGCTAATATAGTTTTACTATCTATATCCATCATGGTTTAGAAATATATCATAATACGTTTTCTACACGAGAAAATCAATAAAACTAATGAATTTAGTCTTCAATATCTAAAAATATTCCACTGTCACAATTTGTTAGCATTTCTACTGAAAATTGATTAAGTACTTCTTCTTATTAAAACATTATATTTTTTATTGTCCATAAAGCTTCAGTGAAAGAATTCAGAGCAGCTCATAAAAATCATTATACAGATATATTTTAAAATTTATTTATTTGATAATTTGAGTTATGAGCAATATTTAAAGATAATAAAATATATTCATATTAATATTTTAAATATTAGAAAATATTAATAAAATTAAAAAAAAACTATACTTATTATTATTAAGTAGTAATTGTATTTTAAAAATCATGTATTATGGTTATATTATCTCTTTATCTAAAAAATTTATATTTAATAATCTGACTCGGCTAAGCAATAACACTAAATGAACTATCTGTTCGGGATGCTTTTCAATATTTCTATTTCATATACATTTTTTCATTAGTTAACATAGTTAAGAGTATTCAAGATAATACACATAAAAAGCCTTTTATACACCACTGCCTGTATATTTACAAAAAGAATGAAAATGACTGGAAACTTTTTCTTAATTTTTACTCTTTTTAGTGCTTTCCATGTAATCTACATACAATTTCATTGTTTAAAGTTGTTTAACATTAACTTTGTTCCCATTTTATTAAAGATAATTTTTTAAATTAAAATTTTATAAAAATTAATTTAAAAATGACTTGGGCAATATTATTTTTTGCTTTGATTGTTTAAAAATGTAAAAGTTTCTAGAAATAATGATTTATAAATTGCAATATTTGCATTTTCTCATTTTCTACTACGATACAAGCCGACGCATTTTGGGAAAAAAAATTTTAATCTTGAATAATGAGTTATCAATATCCGCAAAAATTATTTGTAAGAAAAGAATTTTTTCGATTAGGTCACATTACTTTGATTAAAAATTAATTTCAATTTATATTATCTAAATAAATTTATAAAAAATGTATACAAAAATACTTTAAAAGCTTCTTTTAATAATTTTTAGTCAATATTTTTTTTAAATTGATATTTTTTATTTAGTACGAGTATTTAAAACTTAATTGTAAAATATTCCTAGTAGTAGTAAAGTGCCATTTAAAATTTTTAAATAATTTAAGCGAATTAGACTCGATTTACATGAAAATAGATTTAAATACATTTTTAAAAAATTAAACAAATATAAAACATTTATATAATATTTATTTTAGGATTTTTCTTATGAAGAATTAAATTGTTTGATGAAAACTTGAATATAACAAAAATTTAAAACAACGAAAATGCCTTTAAATAAATTTCTATATTACATATACATATTATAGAAGATTTTTTTAAACTGAATTAAATATGATAGAAATGTTTGTGAATTTTATTTTTAAATATTTGAAAAAGCATTGTTGAATTTTTTTGCTGATTAATTCATTTTAGATTTCAAATAAAAAATATTTTCATATTAATTAAAATAAAATTATTAAATAAAAAAGAAAAATTTTTAATCAAATTTTTGTATAAAATATAATTGAATTTCTAATCTTAAGGTATATCAAATAGTACGTTTAATAAATGGACATTATATTATATCAATTTGATACATTAAAATTATAGAAATTTTAAAGTGTTTTCCAACACCATAGGATTTTGTTTACAGAAAAATATTATTAACTAATTACAAATACATTATACTTAATACCACAATTGATAAGTAATATCAAAATACACTTTTAAACAATAAAAAACATAAATTATATTTAGGGTTTTATTACTATATGAATAAATTTTTCAATTATTTATTAATATCAAATTATTTATACATATTTCAAAAATATTCGATAAAAGCAGTATTAGTTGAAAGAAAAGAGAAAATATTCATTTAATCATATTACGAATAAGGATAATAATTAATAATTTTATAAGTGGATACTGTTAATATTGTAGAATATAAAATCTAATAGTTTTCCTCATTTTAAAGGTGAAAAATTGCAGGTTTTCCTGCAATCGCACAGTCTTATACGCAATCGGGAGTGCAGATGTAGAAGAGCCTACGAAAAGGGATATTTATTTAAAAGCGAAATTGCTTAGACGACCTTGTTTGAATTATCTATTATTGTTATTTTTCAAAAATATGCCAGGGACGAGCTAACGCTTTCCATCGAAGTGACCTGGAACTTCCGATAGTCTCACGCGCTTAATTGAAATGTTTCGGTCGAGAGAATTCTCCACGTGCAAATGATGCCAATACACAAAGGAAAATGGAAAACTGTTTTAGAAAACGTTATCAATCCTTTGTAATCTGTTTTACAAATGAATATTTCATGCGGAATTCATATTCACCGATATTCATTTTATTGGACTTTTATGAATCTAGGGATTGACATTTTCAGTCAATGCATTTCTCATGGTTAATTTACTTTTAAAATTGTGTTGCTTAAATTCTAATAGCTAGCATTCGTTCTTTTTTATTTACATTTGCTATTTGCGTCCGTAATAGCATAAAAGTGTCATTTTCTATTTTTTTGTACAGTGCATGCAATTATTCGATTAATGAAAAACTGCACCCTCGTCATGTACTCAGTAAATTGTCTGAAACTCCTAATATTTAGAGGTAGGGGAGCCTTTTTCTTTATTTTATCGATAATAAAGCATTTCAATAATTGCTGTTAAATTATAAACTTAAATACAAGGTTTTAAGAAATTAATTATTCTATTGTTTTTTTGTTCTAGGTATGTGTCATTTTTCAGTTAATATGACAATTTAAAAATGTGTAAGTAAAATACAGATATCCACCATATTTATTTCCATAGTATTCATCGATGCCTTTTATTTACATGTCATAAAAGTAGTCTGTAAAAAATTTTCATTTTAAAAAATACATTTTAAAAAATACATTGAAAAAATACATTTTTCGAAATGAGACACTATTTCACTAAACTAAAATCCGAATTCCGGTGTTGTGCAATCCGACTAATTTATAATAAATATTGATACAAGCAAGACGCAGTAATTGAGATTGCTGGCCGATAAAAAAATAATAAATATGTATTATATATTTATCGTGAATTGAACGCTCCGATGCACCCATTTAGAAAATACAGCATCAATTTATTTACGGAAAGTGAAGCAGCACGCCAACTTACGTAACGCCAGAAAAAGTTGGCAAATTGTGACAACGTCAAATTTTTATTGCCGGTTGCGAATCTGCAAGTGTGAGAGCGGGCATCGACTCCGAATTGTGTGTTCTGCAAATCTCCTATAATAGCCCTTTTTCTCTGCGTTTCTTTCTCAATTTTTTTTAAAATCATTTTTTACCTGTTTATGTAAGTAAGTATAATAATTTGCCTAAAAACAGTTAGTTTTTTTAGATCTACCTGCAGAACGATAGCAATAACTTTCCAAACTGACTTAACGAAGAAAAAATTCTCTAAATTGATCACGGTTACATGAATTACAATATTTAGAATCTAAGGATTTCAAGTAACATACCATAAAATTTAATTGCTATTTGTATTATTTTGCATTCGTATACTATTTAAAAATAATACTTAGGAAATGGTAGTTTGTATTTTGCAAAAATAAGATGTTGACCACATATCCATTTAACATGAATAATTGAAAAAATGATGTACGTAGTTAATTCTGAAAATATTTATCACATAATTTCGTTAGCAGAATAAATTTTTATTTTACTATAAGATTAATTTTTTTTGACATTTAAATTATTTTTATGTACTGAAAAACTCTAAATTTAAAAGTCAATTTACAGAGTAAATTAGTTAATATATACATATATATCTTTCCACACAACTAATTTTTAACAAATTAAATACTTTATCTTCAATCAAATAATTTATTATTTCACGTACAAATAAATCACATAGCAATTTACATTTAAATATTACACAGTATAAATAATATAAATATTATAATTATGTAAATCAGCAGATAAAAAATGATTGATATAATTTATATCTTTTGAATATAAAATAAAATTTAAATTAAAATATAAAATTTTAAATTTATGCCTTTAAATACAAAATATTTTTATAAGTCTCAACAATCTCTATGAAATTTTTTTTAAATTTTTTTCATCAGAAAATGTTTCATTATTTTCATATGATTGGAAAAATCACAAAAAAGAAAAAATTAAATACAATATAATTACTGTGGTTTAAATTGCTATGCCTTCAATCAATAAGTGAAATATTTTGTTGTCTAATAATACTCTTACTTGTATTTTCATTAGAAAAACCAGTAACACAATATAGTACAGTAAAAAAATCTTAATCTTAATCATTTTAAAAATATATTTTTGAAAGTAATAAATATGTGCAATGCATCAATATATAAAAAGCCCATTTTCCATTAATTCTATAATGACAAATTTCGAGCAGAATACAGGGCGTTTTCGTTGATTTTATATTTCAGAAAATATGTCTTTGCAATTTACAAACATAAACTGCTTGTTTTAATTATATCTTCAATTCGTTTAATAATATAAAATATTATAATACATCGTAGTCACTATGTAATACAGGCTTTTATAGTATGTTTAGTAAAATACTTGTATTGTAAGTAATTCAGTAAAAGTTTTGTGTCTAATCTTTGCTAATCCATTTTTTTATATAAATATTATTATTCTAAGTTAAAATTAAGCAAATTCTAAATTTCGTAATATCGATATGATCATAATTTCATGATAATGTAAAAATAATTTAGGAAACTAATAATAATTAAGTTTCTTCAAACGTAATTATCAACAATAATTTTTTGTGAATATTACAGGCAATAGATATTTATGAATTGTGATAAAAATTAAGATAAATATGTGTATTTTTCAAGCAAAAATTCTAACATTTAATAAAGGATACATCGAGATTTGAAAGCCTGGCTGTACCGATTGTAGAAATACACTAGGTATTGATACAGATCTCGTGAATGTTGCTTTCTTCTCAGGAACAGCAAGGTCTAACAATTCGAATTGATGCTATCGAAACGAAAAGTAATTATTATGTACCTCGTCGTATCCCACTAACTTCCGCTTCAATTTACTGAGTTCACACATTTTTCAGAAAAGAAAATCTCGTCCTACTTAAATATAAGAGTTATTTTTATGATTGAACTCACGTTATTTAATATAATTTAAGAGAATACAATATTTTATTTCGATATAATATTGAAATGAATAATATCACATTATTGGAAAATTACAAAATTCAATATTAACAAATTAAAATTATAACACTTTTTAAATTATATTGATAGATTATTGATAGATTTTTTATAACAATTTAAAAAATTAATACTTTATCAGTAAAAAATTTAATAATTATGAAACATAAATAGAGCATTTTCCACAATATTTCCTCTTTAAATTCTTCCTGCAAAATTCAACTACTACGTATATATGTGTGTAACTAAAATATCCGTTACCCAATACCTACATGATAAATGATAATTCTACAGTTTTTACTTAAGCCTTATATCTAACAAAATAATCCAAGTAAATGTACCTACTCGCTTATAGTGATTTATATTCATCTAGTTGCATTCCATTATAGATATTGTAACACATTTTATCGCTTTAGAAGGAAAACAAAGGAAATAAAACAGACTTTCACTGAATGAAGACGTGGATGCAGTTATTAATAAAACTTGAAGATTATACCTTTTTTATTTTATATATGATAATATTGAATTTCATAAATGTTCATAAACTGGGTCAATGATTGATAAAAATATGATATTCACAATTATAATAGAGAATTCTTTTCAAGAATTTTGTATAAAAAAGTATACAAAATATTCTATTAAATGCATATATTTTCGTGATAAAAATCTCTTTACAAATTTTTCATATTCTCAAAACTCAAAAGACATTCTTCTTTTCTTCTATTAGCTTTGGTGCTTCTTAAGCCAGATATTTGAGATTAAGGACTGACCGTGATACACTTTATTTATTTCAGGATAATTTATTTATTTAGATAAATTTCTCTCATTGTCAAGCAGTCATCTTTTTTCTTGTAAAGGCACTATTCAATAATACTTTTGATACACGGTAGCTCAAAAATTTCCTTAGATATCTATGAAAAATGTTTCAGACATTTGGATAAATCAAAATTGAAGAGAAACCGTTTACACTAGCACGTACATTTAGCTTTTAATCTTTTATAATTTTCTAATATTTATTAAATATCTCAAATATTTACTGAAGCTTACATATAAATTGATATTTGCTGTAAATTAGTGGTAGCCTGTACTTTTTTATAGGACTTAAAAACAGTTAAAATATTTAATGTGTTACTTATCCATATATGATAAGACAATAAAATATTTAAACCATACTCATAATTAATTATATAACAGACAATACAAGTAACTACGCGTAATACGTGTATACGTTGCTTCAACATTTCAAATTTATTACAAACTTAATTTCATATCAGAGAGACATATTTTAAAAATTACTAAGATTGTCAGTTAAATTTTTCAGTGGCTCGATGTCACTTGAATTATAATTAAATGACCTCGTTCTCAAATAATAAAAAAAATATTCATATTGCTATTGATTTAATTGAAATGAAAAAATTGATGGCTTCTGGTACCTCAAATCAGTATGTTAAAAGTCTATTTATGTGGATGCTCCAATAATGTAAGACTTTAGAACAAAATAAATATTCGATCCGAACTTCTATAGAGCGAATAGTAAATAAAAAACTTTCTATCTCTAATTAATTCATGTATATATACACATATACACCCAATTTTATCCAATGGAAATTCGATTAGTCAGGTATAATAAATTCAATGCTTTGAAAAAAGTATTTGACAAAGAGACGTACTTCTTCTGTGATGTTTATCGATGCGAGAATGCATCATTATCGATAAACATTACGGTACGACACGTGTGTAGATACATGCACGCCAATATATATATATATATATATTTACTGCAAAACACAACAAAAACACTCTCGAAATAGCTTATAGCGGAAGTCAAGCGACCGAAAAATACTTTCAGTTCTTTTTTCAACATTCCTATTTTTTCCTGCTTACATTCTATAATTATTTAGAATAAAACAAGAGGTGTTTTTGATCAGATAAAACACGCTCAGATACTGAATTTACAATGAATGAGAAAATAAAATATTAAGCTTGCTGGGTAAAATTGAATTTTAAATTATGCGTATTTATTTCCGATATTTCAATAATAATTGTCGACTTAAATTATGTAAATAGAATAAAAATACATTCAGGAGAAGATCAAAGCAAGTTGTCATTGAACTGTTTATAATCGAGTTTACTTTGTTTTTAGTTACACAGTTTACGTATTAATTAAGTTATTAAGAATTGTTAAAATGCATTTATTGTGTAGCAGCTATTTCGTATCATAAAAATTGTAAATTATTATTTAATAAAACAACCAAATCTCTTAATTTTCATGTTACTAAAGTATTGTTATGGTGTATTCATGTTTAAAAAATATATGATACCTTAAAATATTAATTATATTTACTTTATATAGTTCATTTAAAAAATAACAAGTTTTTTAATTTGATTTTAAAAATTTAATAATTTAAAAATTATTTGCTAAAATTTATAAAAAATTTTAATATTAATCTCATTAAAGTAATTACAAAAATATTACACAAAATAATATATTCATATATTAATTAAAATTTTTTCAATATTCTATATATATTTTCTTCCTTAATCTTTGATTCTTTTTTAATATTTTATGTTATTTATTTTAAAATAATATAAATTTTCATTTTATTTTATTTCAAAATAAATTTATTCAAATTTTTAATTTTTAAATATATATATATATTTTATTCATTTTTTTGTTAAGAAATATAAATTTTCAAAGTTAAACACTTCTCAAAAATTTAATTTATATAATATTTTGACAATATATATTTGTACATTTGACATGTAAAGCCTGCGACTATGCAACCTAATATACGCTGTTGCATAATGTGGATAACAATTGTAAATTAGTACTTTATTTATTATTTATATAAATTACAAGAAATAAAATTTTTTTTCTTATTACATTATCAATTATTATAAATTATTAAATTATTTGAATATTTTTTTGTATGAAAAATATATTTAATGTATTAATGGATTGTAATACTTAATAAGAATATAATGATAAGAACTGCATATATTTATCGCAGCATATATTAACTTTTTTATTTTGAATGATAACAAAAAAAATTTTTTACTATTGAAACAACTTTTTGCAATAATCTGTTTCTTAATAATAGAGAAATTTTATACACGTATCATTTTATTAATTTTCTTAACTAACAAATATATTTTTCAAAAACACTTAAAAGTAATTAAAAAGTTTTCAAAGGTATCCTTTACAGAATGATAAAGATATTTTGTATTTGTATTAGGTTATAAAATATTTATATGAAATTTAATAATTTTTTTGTCTACCTTTACGATTTTTGACTTTTCTTTAAAATATGTTACAGATTACTGTCTTAAATTTTAAATATAATATAATGTTAAAAGTATATATATATTTATATAATAATATTATAAATTTATAAATGTACAGTAAATATACTACATTTTGCTATTAAGTGTAATAGTAAAAAGTTTCGTAACAATTATTATATTTGTAATAATATATTCTTATATTTATTTCTTATAATATATTCATATAAGAGTTTAGCTTACATTAGCTTGAATTATAACAAGTTTAATAATTTCTTTTATATATTTCTATAGTATGATAGTGTTTCATTAAAAATTAACGTAATAAGAAAATGTAACGGTATAACTATAAAATTAAACAACAAAAATTTTAAACTTTTAAAGAGAATATGTAAGCTATCAGAATATGCAGGATCGATTTATCATTTATGGTTTTAAAACTCTTTCTGGCCTCAGATTCTTGAATTCTCTTACACTTTTTTACATATATTGTAAAACGTCAAAGCTCTTATAAAAAAAAATTAGGGTCATTAATATTAAATAAAGGAGTTACATCGTATGGTACGTGAATCTTATTACAATGCAGACGCTGGCTGCGGATTCACGAACCTATATTAATTTGAGATCCTTGGTGAAAGCCACTTAAAGCCAGCTTTACCAGTTCCACGTTCTGCTTCCAATTATCACGCGTATTCGATTACTGTCATTGTTTTTTTTATTGCGTCGTCATATATTAAGTTGAACGAATTTTGTAGCGTCTTTGCGCATATATATTAATAGATTTGATACTGATTATATTATTACGTGGTGACAAATAATATTTTGAACTTCTTTTTTTTTGTTGATGTACATTATTGGTTATACAAGGGGTACTAAGCTTTAATTTGTTATTACAATAATTACTTGTTAAAACTTCGTTTTTATATATTTATACACAAATGTTTAGAATATCATGAAAAATGAGATTATGTTGCTCCTTGTACAATAATATTTTTTTATTACAATAACGTATTACAAAAACTTAAAATATAAACAAGAGCAACTATTAAAATTATGTGGTCTTTGAGTAAACTATTTATGTTTTTCTTTAAAAATGGGATTGTTTGGATTGTTTTATTATACATTTAATTTTACAACAGCTTAATCGATACATTTGTTCTTATGAATGAATATATATAATGTATTATCGATTTCTATTTATAATCATATTCTACATCATTTGTGTTTGTTGATTAAGTGTTTAATCTCTGCTCGCTATATATGCGGGGTTATCCCTTGAGTGAACATGTGACCAAGTCGCCGCTGGAAGTTGTGCCTGTATTGTAGAAACCAGATTGGCTACAAATGGGTTGTAATAGCTTGAAAATTTTACGTTAGTAATGTAAATCTAACATTTTCTCACTAAATCTAACCCGCAAATAAACTATGGCCGCATAAGCTCTCTTGGACACGTTGCAGAACCAATGCAGTTGCAAGAATATGCTCCCTCGCGTATGTATTTATCATCGAATAGCCAAATATGGAAAGGATCCTAGCGAACTACAATAGTACTACCATCTAAGGCTACCGCTCATGCAAACATCATGCATTTTTATAACTACGGTAATGGCAAATATTTAACTCAGTGGACCTAAGAGACGCGTAAATGAGATAGTGCTATTCTCTTTGTGGCTCCCTCTCTCGTAGTACTAGATAGAGAGGTATACTCGAAAACGTCTTGATACGAATTCTATATCATACGGAACATTCTAACACTATCAAATTGTTCGACATTTTTGCTAGGAAGCGTAATTTGCTGCCCAATTTTCCTAATGAAATTCCTTCTGATTGAAAACGTCCTATCAGCTGATGCTGCATATCAAAGGCAGGCTCAACTCATTGTCTCCATCAAAAATATTTCCCACATAATTATTGTGGTTTAATAATCATGAGGCTAATTGGGAATTCCCTCTTTCCATCATCAGTTAACTGTTTCAGTGTCCAGATAGCCAAAAACGCCGCACAAAATGTGCCGTATACCACGATTGTTAAGGTGAATTGACAAACTTTTCACTAGCATCCATGGACCATATAATTCGCTGCTTGTGTTGTTCCTCTCTTACTTATTATAAACCTCAAATTTGTCTAAATATATAGATAATATCACCAGTAAACATGTGTCGATATTATCTTCAATAATATTAAATAAGTTAATAATATTAACTCTAGGTCTTGCTGAAGAGTCTGCATGTAAATATTTGTTTAGACTATATTAACCTTTAAATAAATCACTATTTGTCGAATACCGCGCGAAGTTTTGGCGTTAACATGACGTAATGTGGAAGGTACCACGCCGCATCTACACGAATTATACGGATCTCGTTCCAGATGACAAATTCTCATATGTGGCTATGAGCTCCACTTATTTCAGGCTAATTTAGTATCTTTTTGGAACAACTATGAAAGCAAACGCCAAAACGCATCGACGGAAAAACTCTTTTTATTCGCAGCTACTGAAAGTAAATCCTTTTTAATTGGAAGGCAAACTACAAATCGTCCCTCTTCATCACGCTTATGAGTAATTTAAAATTATCCTTCTGCTGCTTATTCATTAAGTGTTAATTGTTGGATCGATTTCGGAATCTCCTTCAAAATTCAGAAACGGTGTAGTAAATAAATAATGCCTTGATCTGTTGAGCAATTAAGTACCCTAATCTTAGTATCGATTCTCTGTTCAGCCTGCTGTGGAAAGTCGTGCGAGAGTGGCCCTGATAATATTCAATCAAGAGACGTATCTGGACTCTTAATCCGGATTAATTAAGTCATTTTATGCCTGAACATAGTAAAAGTATGTAACAATCTGCCCCTAATATAAAATAAATAACGTCAGATTGACAGAAATATGGATTGGTAAGTGTAAGACCAGTCGCTTTATAGAGATCGAACTCTACAATATCTCCAGTAACTAACTGCTATTGAGCGGAAAGTAAAAAACATAGTACCTCACACTGTGCCAGCAGATCACTCGCCAATCACCATAAGGGACCGTTATCCATCATTTTGAAAGCTTAAAAATTGTACTGCAGCCTTCGGCATAGTGTCGCATTCGACAGACTCGACACAGTCCCGTAAATGGAAATTACGCTTCTTATTAAGCCTAAGCGATTATTAGTGTTGTTGGTCCTAAGCCAGACGTTCTTTGTAAGGGTTCCGAAGTAACTGTTGGCATTTGTTAATACATTTGTCAACATACTTCTCCCGGATACCTGTGAAAAACATGACGAGATCTCTTCAAACCCTTGACTTAACCTTCCAATTTTTTTAGTTTACTTTTGGATACGAATCTATTAAAGGTAAAAATCCTCCTATCAAAGAAAGCCTTGAACTATTTGTATTTTAAATAAAACAAAGTTTTGCGTGCTGTTAAATCATCTAGTGGTAAATCTTCAATAACCTTGCGACCTCTAAAACTTTGTTCCGCCTCCGACTATTTTCACGAATCTGGGTCGACTCTATCTACTAAATAAAACATAACCAATATCACATTCATAGATCGACGCTCTTTAACCTATAAAACACCTTCTCATGTCTTCAACCTCATCTACGAACCTTTGTAACTCGTCTTCAAACTCACAGCGTATACACATATGACCAGTGAAATGTCTTTATTAAAAATCAGCTATGGTATGTGGATTTTGCAAGCTGCCTTACACTAAAAGCTACGTTAAATCGCAATTACGGATGGAAATGACAGTGTTTTTTATCAGATTAGCCGCTAGTCCGGTCAAACAGCCTAAAAGATATAAAAATATTGTCATTTTTTGTCCTAGGCTGCTGAGAGTGAACCATTGATTGGAGTAAGCTCTCAATCTCTACTACTAATACTCGTACCGGCCGAAAAATGTAGACAAGTCTAGCTTATGGAGTTTCCTGTACCTTTACGTATGACTAAAGACTCCTTTGATCTAGCTATAGACGGTGTAACTAAATCTAGAATCCATTTTTATCTCCTTAATGCTGTAAAAAGATAACCTCGTTCCTCCTTGCATATTTTATGTTTCTGCGTCATTCGATGCTCCATAAAACACGAGCTTCTTTTACTTATTTTAGACGAAAATATTTATGTATGTCTATCCCTTGCCGATCTTTAAGAGTTAATTTATTAATAACTTGCATCCAGACTTTCAATTTTTTGATCAGCATTGTATTAAGATCACTACCCTTCAATTTCATACAAATCCACAAGATATCTTTATAATGCGTGGTTCAAGCGCACAATAATCGTATTGAGGCTGTAGTCGGCAAAGTAAGAGGGGAATTCTTTTATCAACGAAAATACAAAAAACAAACTATGAATTAAACGCTAAAGACGTGTCTTATTCGGCAGCGGTATCAGTTGTCTAATGATACAACTTAACAAGTGTACACTTGTAGGTGAAGGGATAGCTTAACATTAATTAACATTAAATTTAAAGCAACGCATGAAATACGTAGACAATAGTTTACAACAAAGTGTATGCACAGTATAAATGTAAACGCGGAGGGAAGAAGAGACGCGTCGACATGGTAACGCGTCAATAGCGAGTACGCAAAGTAGAGGATACACGGTATTACTTGTGCCTTTCCATGAATAATTAAACGCTTGTTAATGTTTTTTCTCTGGTCGGTAGGAATTTCTTGACCTTACACTATTATCGTTTTCCAGGCGTTTCAAAGAAAATTTACTTGAAAATACAATAATAATTGAATGATACGCCACCGATAAAAATTTAACCTATTATATTAGAATTTATTCTTCCACATAATTAAGTATTATTTATTTTTTAACCGAAGTTTATTTATAAAAAAACTCATTTACCTGCCTCAATTTACACTAATTGTTTAGGCACCGAAAACTTCGGGAAGAATTTAGTTGGTAATTATTATTAATTGGGGGAAGGATGAAAAAGGAAGAGGTCAATTGAGGCAAATAAAAAATCATTAATTTTTTTCGTCACAAATAATCTTTATTCTACGTCCTAGACATGAAAACCCCCCAGATCGCATATTACAATTATTGGCACGCTATATCTATATATACACATGTATAACCACTATACGTAAACTTATCTACTATCTACTGTCTACTGTTTCAAGGTGAAATCTCTCTTTCTGACATGCTCCTGATAGAATGGTGCCTCTAGAGGTGAGTAGCCTCAAGGTCGGGTCCACCGAGCCCGCGGTCTGGGCACTCAGGTCTTCTAAATAAAAATAAAAAACGCTCACCCTGAGATACTCAGTGGTGAAGATGATCTCCGAGACCAAGACAGGGCTCACGGGAAATCACAACCAGTCACTGAATTTTCACAATTTAGCTAGATCTACGGTGTGCTCGCTAACAGATACCCAACTTGCTAACACCAAAGTATAGACACAAAATATTGATCATTCGCAGAAGTCAGTCATACGTTGTGTCATTGTTCCCCTTTCACTAATGTGCTAACATTCCAAAGATGAGAGCATATTCGTCGTTCTTGACCCTCTAGGTACGTGTTATGTAGTCTGAAAAAATAATTTACGCTAAATAATTTGTAATCTTCACATATTTTTAAGTTACAAATTTAAGATTATAAATTAATATATTAATATAATAAATAATCAAAAATTAGATAAACAAGAATTGAAAAACGTAAACCAAATCTTAAAAAATATGAGAAAGGCCGATGGTAAATATTCATTTCATCAAGTTACATACTATTAATACATTTTTATGAAAATTCAAAACTATCGTAAAGTAAAGCTATAATTTTTTTTGGAAGGAAATTATTTTGAGACAGTTAAGACGTAATAAACTTATTTTTATAATTGTTTCCTTATCATTGAACTTCGAGTTTTTATAAATCACAGTTTGAAATAGAAAAGACCAAATTTCTCACAGTTTGCATAATAAATTAAATAATTAAATTACAAATAATTAAAAAAAATTTACCTAATGTCTATGAAAATTTATATGTTATATTTTAATTACTGATATAAATAAAAAAAAACAAATAATATCTTGACTGAATAAAATATATAATATAAGACCCATAATGTATTTAAATTTAAAGGTTTTAAATCAAGAATTTTTTATTAAAATTCAATTCTGATAAATAATAAAAAAAATTAAATAATTAATAACAAATTTACCAACAACTAAAGTTAGAAAAATATTTCATTTTAAAAAACTTCCAAATTTGTCGTTAAATTGTATTTATATATACATAAAGCATTTAATTGTTAAAATTTTAATTCTAACAAAACATTTATTTAACCTGAGTATAGTATAAATACAAATTCAACTTATTTAACATATTATTATTTATTATTTTTATCGTTACTGTATTTTCTGAGAAAATTTAAAATGAAATAATTTAGAAAAATGTTTAAAAACAAGAGATAAAACAGTATTATGACGAATGAGCTAATTGATTATACGTGTACTTAAAAATTCATGAAAATAAATGCCATTTTAAATAAAAATATATGGAAATAGAAAAACAGTCTAGATTGAAATATTTTCAATAGTATCTTGAGGCATCATTTATGTTTCATGATACCAACAAAAACTATTTGGATAGTCAACGTAGTTACAAATATTATTCGTCATCACTTTTTGAAGTAACAATATTTATTGGCTTTTTTATTTACCAAAACGTTTATCAATTGCTTACGTAATATATTGCATATTAGACAATTTAGTTGATAAAAATACCTTGTACTATCATTTTTAAGTACATAGTAGATTTTTTCAAATAGATATTTTTACTTAAATTCTTAATAATTAGTTATTCATTAAGCGATTTCAATCATGTTCGATTTAGACACTCGATATCCATAAATAAAACAATACCTAAAGTTTCATTAAATTTTATGCATAATGTTTGAGATAACAATAGCTGCGGTGAATCTGTTATCTCTTTGTATTGTTGACCTTGGATAATGCAAATTTATTACACTACCTCGCGCATGCATACGGGTATATATATTTTTTTAATAAAAAAAATTAGAAACAGAAGCATTTATGGAATCCTGATTAAAACGTATACAGACATACACAAATAAGCCACATATATGTATATCAAAATGTGTATCACGGACGGGAACTCCGAAAAATACTTACACAAACACGCTTATGTAAAACAGACTCAGAAATAGTCACGGAGCTATCATTTTTTTATTTATATTCCTTTTTAATATTTATGTTCTTTTTTATTACATTTTTTAAATGTTTGGAAATGATAAAAATAGTTTTCGATATCAAAATATATTTTTTCGTTTTCGTATATTCTACACTGATAATAATTTGCCAACTGGTATTACCCAGGAATGGTCTGATGACGATGTAAGCATGTACCTAATACGTACATATATATTTATAGATCCGTACGTTGTTGACGTATGTGTTTGCAAGTATTCGCAACCGCAAATCTGTCCATACAGCTGATGAATGATACACTAATTAATAGTATAGCAACTTGCATGTGTACACTCATCCACACAAAAAAATATAGAAAATGTCGCGCGCCCAAGCATTACGAGTAATAAAGCTCATCCACTACATTACATCCATTCCAGTATATTTTTGTTCCTTTGACATTAACTAGCGAAAGTGTAAGAGATGCGAGCGCGAGTGTTTAAAACTAAATTCTACATTACGCCAACCACTGACAATCGCCATAAAGCAGGTTACTATCGTTGGCTCTTTAATGTTAAAGAAAAGGTCAACTAGAGCCAAGAGGCTAGGCGGAAGAGAATTTACATTTTTATTAGCTTGGGTGCTAATATAGGCATTTGCCAGGATACACTGATTTAAATTATGGAACATAATCGGATTGCTGCAAGCCGCTGAACCCCTCCGCTGATTTGTTTCATATAAACTTAATTACTGCATAATTGAGTTAAGGCTACTGGACACCGCTAACCTCGCTCTGTCGAATAGGTAAAAAGCTCTGATTAATCAAGAAAACATTTTTAAAAAATTTTAATTTATTTGTAAAAAATTGTATTTATTAGGCGTATCTAAACAATATGTATGAGAATAGTTGAACCATAATTGTTTAACTGAATCTCCATATGTTCGTCAGATTTTTAATCGTTGCCGAAAACAGTCTTTCAGTTTTTGTGAGGAAGTTCTCTTTAGTTAAAATAAGCACATATTGAGAATACGAAAAAACATGATTGTGAAATTTAAAATATGTTTTAAGCATTAACAACCCTCTATTATGAAACTTTCATGATGCTACTTTTTTATTCATATTTGTAATCTATTGCATCTAAAATTAAATGTTTTATTAATCAAATAAATATGCATAGATCATATAATTGTTTAATTATTAACTGTTTTTTACTATTATATTTAAAAAACATTATACATATTATTTATAATTTTAAATTACATAATATTAAAAGCTGTTACTTTTATAACGGTGTAAAATACTTTAGGAATAAATGATAATAATTCATTATTACAATTTCGTGAGTAATATTGTGAAGTGCTGGTATTTGAATATTTAACACGTAGTTCAATGGCAGGTAATTTATCATATAGATATACCGTACACGCTGATAAAAATCCAACATATCTATTTCTTTAGTTGATATTATTTTTTTTTCCATAACTATCATATTAATTCTCTCTCAACCAGTCGTGGCTTTAACGCATCTATCTCATTATTTTTATTATTCTTCGAAAATTATCATATACAAACTGCTCCAATGCTGTTTGAGCTCATCGTTACTATTTTTCTGGTACTCCTATTTCAGTAATACTAACTTGGAACCACAATATTACTCACTGAAAAAATACTGTCTCTATTAAAAAATAAGAATCAACCAACCGATTGATTAAAATTCAATCCCCAACCTATAGGTCATAATAAATTTTACTCATCAGAAAGTAGTTATCCCTTCTCCCACGACTTTTTGAATTACAAGATAAAAGCTTCAATCTATTTTAATAATTTAAAATCTACATATTAATTAGCAGCTCGCACTCCCAATCATATGGTATGAAGGATCTCCATCACTCAAGTTCGTTATAAAATATTTTAGTAACAAAAGTTAATAATTATCACATAATTAAATAATTTTTAACTTTCAAATATTTAATTTGCATCATATATAATCTCAATACATAAAAAATATAAGAACTTTAAATTAGTTATTCCTCCCTATGTTAATAAATTATATATGTTATCTAATACATTATACTTATATTACCACTTCATATATCACTACTAATAGTTATCAGTACTTCTTGTCAATAGAATTAAATATATATACGTCTTAGATAGGTATTATACTACTATCTAAGCAATTTTTTTAAATGTACGTTTGTACACATACGTTTTATTTTATTTTTATTCTATTATCCTTGTTTTAAAGCATATATTTGTCAAATGGAGTAGTATATAATGAGTACAAAACTTGTGTGCCGTACACATATATTCATGAAACCTTTTTACGCTGAAGTTCTTAATTTTCTTTCATTTGGTTTCTTAATTTATAAATAACTACCAATTAAAAAGTAAAAACTAAACTGATCCTCGTAGAATTATGTTTTGAGCTTGAGTAGCACAATATCATCTATGGCGAAAAATGACATATCCTTTAAGAGCTCACCAGTTTTTCTTATTAATAATTAGCTTTAAATCTAATATTTTAAAGATCTTATTATAGAATATAGTAATTCTTAAAACAATTAATTTCTAATCAAATGGAAGAAGAAGACTTGAAACTATTATTTTGTACAGTATTACGGAGAAACTTTTGTCAACTTTTCAGATATTATGGCTATATACTTTAAAGGTACATTTGATCCTAAAAAATCCTAGCAACTATATGTACAGTAAATAATATTATGTTACGTAATAATATTTCATTATTATTTTCGAGATAGATATATCTTTACTGATTGTTGTTTAAACCTTTAGTAGCTTGATATCCTAAAAACTTTCTCCTGATATATTAACAAAATGAATTTTTTCTGTCTTTTTCTAATGAAAAATTGATTGTATATAACAGGTGTTCAAATAAAAATCGCACAAAACAATATTAGCTGAACTAAAAATTTTGAACACAACATGATAATATTTTCAATAAAGCATTGAAATTTATTGATATAAAATTTAAAAAAAATATTAGTATAGTTATTATTTATTATATGTAAATTTTTTAAACTGATTAATTTTTAAATATTGCAAATATTAGAGCTCGGTTTTAACAAAGTTGCACAACACCAAGATCACCCTCCAGAAATGAAGTATCTTGGAGGACTCGTTAGATTGCATCTCACAAGTTTCCAGAAATGATGTACCAAAAGGCCACATAATTATAGAAGAGGTGTATAAGTTTTCTCCTCTTTACCGCAGTATTTACAGTAATACCATGATCGATACTAGTTTTTTGGTACTGTCTCTGCTAAGCCTGAATATAACCTTAGCCTACTCTATATAATTCCTTCCAGTCACGAAACGCTTATGGTGGTCATACTTGACAGTTTCATTCTATTTGCGACTGTTTTCGTCAAATCTTAAATAGTCAAATATCTATAAAAAGGAAAACCACTAAGAACTGACAAAGATAAGTTGTAAGTACAGTACGTGGGTACACAATAAAATGCAAGAGATCTCTTATTCATAAGCAAGTTTCTCTTTTCGCCATATCACACTCAGGCCTATCTTCTTTTGAAGTGACCCTTAAAAAATACTACTTATCACAACATAGGAGAAAATTGCAATAATTCTTTACCTCTCGAGTCTTTTTATTTCTCCAATTTCCCTTATAAGGTATAACTGCAATATACAGTTTTTATGCTATTTCACTTGTATAATGAAATGTCCAAGACCCATCTTGTAATAATAAAATGTTTGTACCCGCTGTATTCACTATTGTCCTTTCTATTGCTTTACACTATTTACTAGTCGCTCCATTATGTCTGATCAAATTAGATTCTTAAAAGATTAAAAATCTGATGTAATCGTAATATTTTTTAAATTAAATTAATATTATTAATATATCTTATTAATAATAGAAGCCAAATTATTCAACACTAAATTATGAAATTTATTTGAAAAAATGATTAATAAAAACGTTTAGTCATCTATTACATAGAATAAATTTTAATTATATAACCATAGATAGAAATTTCAAATATAAAAAAAATTATTTAAACTCTAATACGTAGATAAGATAAAAATAAAATAAAAACTCTTCATTTCTAAATTTTTTATTTTGCGGAAACATATTTTTGTAAGTATATATTTGCAGCTGTTGTAAATTACCTATCATAATTTAGGTATAAATTTTATAAAGTACATTGTCTGATCTTTTTAGAAGTAATATTTTGACAAGAAATTTTGATTTGCAATATTTGATATGTAGACATGCCTTTTAAACATTTATAGTCATTTATAAAACTAAATCAACGTACATAAAATTCGTAATCTATAATTTTTTCTATCATCTTAATGTTGTACTAGTTTTTACTATTTCACTAAATTATTTTATAGAATCTTAATTTATTGTAGCATGAATAAATATGAAACATGGTATATCAGAGATGATTTTTTCCTTTTTATATAATAAATATGAATATTTAGAGCTAACTGAAATATAATTTATCAAGAAATATGAAATCCAATCAATAAAATTTTATTTTTAAAGTATATTCCTTTATATATGTACTAAATACCGAAATATGTGTTCTGATTAAAATTTGTGACCCGGAAGTATGATACTCTCGTCACTATATATAGCCTTATGAAAATACTTTGCAGGTAATTTACCTATGTTGGTTACTACTGCATCGCACACATGTGGTGTTGAAAAGCACTCAAACAAGTTTAGTATATCTCAATTTTATCACAGTACATATGATGATGAATCTGAAGAAATTAGAAGTCTGCAGAATTGTTTAATTGTTATAGGGATTTATTGTAGTTTTTTCATTGTAACGGCCAAATGTACCGAGTTTTGGTTTTTTTACTATTTATCTAGTTGATGAGAACATGATACGTAGTGCGTACCTTTTTATAGTTGACGCTACATTGATAAGGATGGCTGAGTTTTTCCGGATGGAATGAATACAGTGAAATTAAATATAAGGATAAGGATTTATCGTTCATAAATTTCCCACCCTATATCCCGTAATATAATTTTATTATGGAAGATTGTAATTACTTTTTAAGGATAGCACACATTAGATACATACGATAAAAATACATACAATAAAAATGTAATTTTTACGACTTGGGGTCAACAAATTATTTGATAACAAAATTAATTATCTTCTTCTCTAACAATACTTCACGGTATAGCTACCGTTTTATTAATATAAAGACACGGAGTAAAAATAATAATACAAGCACAAATTAAACGTCAATCAAAATTGACTGCCGTGTGAGAGCCTTCCGTTTCTAGAATAAAATTACATTCAAAGCAAATCTTAAGTAGTTATTTAATTCTAGTCTTGCAACAATACTATTTAGAGTCCTTTCTATTAATACGGGGAACAGCATAATTAAAATTAACGTATTATTTATACAACCTACACGTATTAGAAAAATTATTCGTACGTGCTTGTCACGGTGATAAGTTGAGTTGTCCAGGTATTTCAGCTCTTCTCTACTTTAATGAATTAAACACGCATAAAAAACAACAATATCTTTGTGCACAAATACACACATGGATATAAAACTTAATGAAGCAGTAGGCGCGGTTAGTTAGTTGTGTTATATGCTGAATGTGTTTTTACCTCGTTACAATAGCGAGAATTTTTCAACATGTGTAGATTTTTACGCATGTCGATTAGACGAGGGGTAAGCACGGCGGCAGCAACTAATCAGCTTTGGTTAATTAATGACAATTTTCATAAATGATCATTTTAGATTAGTAACGATTGAGCAGATATTAAAGTTTACTTCTTTTCTGTAAGCTATGTATAATTCATGCATATTCTTTCATGTGTATTTAATGAATGCCAATAAATGTATAAAACTATAAAAGAGTGAAACCGGTTTTTTGTACAAATTTCAATAAGACTCTTCATTATAAATAATGCTTTTATTAGATGCATGTTATAGAAAAAGTATTTTATTATTAAGTAATAAAATAGAACAGTCATATTCAAATAGGAACGCTAGCATATATAGGAGCTAGGATCATAGAAGGGATTCATTTTAAATAATGTACAATGAAATTAATTTTCATTGCGCCAAATGTATCCGCAACTTTATTTTCAATATTTACGTAGTTATATCTTTATATATATACATAATTCTTTTTATTTAGCAATTATTTAATTTAATTATCTTAATCAAATACTCGTTAAAAATATACGTAAAATGATTGATGATAGTTAATTATATGATCGAAAGTAAATGAGATGCAATCAGAAAATATTAAAAAGAGAATTATTTAAAAAAATTTTATTTGAAATAAGACAACGAGTGGAAGCTTTTTTTTGTATTAATCTCCTTTTTAAAAGAGACTACGAAGATTACGAGTGATGTATTATTAGAAAAGAAGTGAAATACAATTCTACAAGCTATAAAATTGGAAAAGTCTCTAAAGAAGCAAAAATCAAAAATATTGAATAATTAAGTATAGTTTGGTTGACGACTTCCCATCACAACCTAGATGCCAGTAAAATAACAGCCATTAAGCTGATATATTAACAATTTTATGCATATATTGATTTTGAGATATTAGACTTATTAAATAAGAATATAACTATTTTTATACCCAGCAAAAGTCTAGTTGTCTAAAAAGTTACATATGTATAAGCAGCACAAATTGTAAAAATGTCATAATTATAAGGATAATATGCTAAAGCAAATTGCATGTTTGTCCGTGTTACTTGTGTGATAAATTCTCGCATTAATTTGATTACCGTAAGCAATACTACATACATTAAACTTCATAGATTGTCACATTATTGAAATTTGGTTATTAAAAGAATAAATAAGAAAGTAAATAATAAATAGAGATGGAATGTGCTCGGAAAACTGAGGACACATATACTCCAAGAAAGAGAAATAAAGAATCCTCACTCATTCCCTCGATTGTAGTTTCTTTTCCAGTAAGTCTCCGTCATCAGTATTATATTTATTATACTATAAATTTATGTCACTGAATACTTAGACTGGAACTAAAAAACAACTAGAGTAATTCTGTGTTATTCGATGGTAGATATATCTAGTCACTTTACATTTGCCTTTGACTTTATTGTATTGGATATCATTAAAAAGTATTTCATATCAATTAATGTGTTGGTAGTCAAGTGATGTTTGTACAGAAACATGAGTATAGTACTTATCTTTGAAGAATTTGGACAGTGAGCTATTATAGTCCGTGTATCGTTCAAGCTTTTGTACTAAGATAATAGAAAAATTACATGATATATGCTTCTAAATTCTTGAACCATAACCTAACTTCTTTGAGAATGTATTCAATGATTATTTTTAAGATGAAAACTTTTAAAAATTGCCTTTCTTTGAAAATAAATTGATTTGTTTATAACAAAAGTTACAATTTTAAATTAAAACTAACAAAAACAATCACAAACTATGGAATGGTACAAATTCATAACTAATTTATAACTAAAAATTACAAAAATAAGTTTGTAGATATTATTAAAAAATTTTTATATTTTGTAGAAACAGTTAAAAACCCATCTGATTTACTTTCAAATTTTTTTTAGAAATATATATGTATAATGATGTATTTAAAATCAACGTAATATATACAACATAAATCTAAAAGTATGTGACGAGATCTACTTGTCCCTCCGTACCTCTCCCCTCCGAGTGTTTTAAACACTATTTATATCGCGTATTTAATCAGTTAATACTTGCTAATTTCCTGAGAGGGCATGTGAGGGGCATCTAGGAGTGACCGCTAAAATGCGTCCATGGATTCAGTGGCGGGAGACAATGAACGCATGAAACGTGCGACTCGTACTTTGAACTGGGCGCCAAGGATTCGCTTCCATGACTTTACCTGGACTCCTAATCGGCAACAGATGGGACCTTCGCGTTGGTCGCCAACGGGCAACAATTGGGAGTTGCAAATTGAATAAAGCGCAATCTCGGGTTGGCGAAAACCCAGACCAGCGAAGGTCAGAGCACGGGCTCTGGAGGTTGAGGGCATCCTGGTAAAATGGGTCGTCGAGCTGCTCCCTTCCCTCCTCTTCCTGCATGTGAAAGAACTACTGAAGATAGCAAGACAGAGGTGGTCCGTACTTTGTATTGAAAAGGGATACGAAGGCGTAGCTATTGGGAAAGTATTCGAGGGTCGTTGGGAAAAGGCTCTTCCCCCCTAACTGCGAAGGAGAAGCGTGCCAGGGTGTGAGTATGAAAAGAATTTGTAAAGAACCCCAGGAGGGCTAAAACGAAAATATTATAATTTATTTCGAAATTCGGTCGTGACGCACCATCTGATGCCAAGGCCGAGCATCAGTCCACCACTCTACCTCACTACTCACGCCACAAAGCGAACGGGAGAGAACCGCAATCAATTCGACAATAATATTGTGTTGTCGTCGCAAACAACGAGAGAATTAAATAAATAAAATTAAATAGAACTTTTTTTCTTCTCGTCTTCAACGAAAGCGAAATCTATTATCTTTTTTTTTAAATTAATATTAAATTTAATTATTATTATTTTTTTTATAATCTTTTTTTTTTATTCGAATAAACTGACGTCTCTTTATCCCATCGAAACATGGAATAGACGAGATCCATCCCAGCTACACACTGCCCCTCCTTGTACCACGGTTTCTCCACCCGCGTCATCAGTATATAATATTATAATATTTTTTGTAAATATATCAATTCTGTATTAATTACATATATTAATTTGTTATATCTTTTTTATCAGCTGAAAATATTTATTTTTAGAGAAATTGCGTTGTTCCGGAAATTACTCCAAATTGGATAAAATTAGATTCTTACTTAATATTGTTCGTTTAAAAATAAATACGAATTGCAAATGATAATATATTAGTTAAAAAACAAAATCATAAAGGAAAAATTTATTATTCGTGTATATTGAAAGTAATATTTATATTAAAAAAAATATCAAATTTTAAAAATATAAAATGGTGAAGAACTTCACCATTTATAAAACAAGAAAATTTTTAATTCGATAAAGAAAATTTAGATTTTTTAAAATTTACATTACATAAGTAACAATAGAACTTAAATATACAATTTAGTGTTGAACATGTTTGTCAAAAGAACCTTGTTTCGTTACTTATATTGCTCATATTATTAATTTAAAAATATATTCTTAAGCTTTCGTTTCTTTAATTCACGTTATTATTAATTATAAAAACACATACAAAGATTAAAATCCACTTTTATAATTAATCTAATAATAATAACTTTGATAATAAATGCTATAGTATTGTATATATTTATGCAGATTCATTGAAATCATATTTTACATAGAAAGGAAATAGCTTAGCTAATCATGTTTGATACAAAGAAAAGTTATCGTGCTCGTAGTTTAATACAAGAGAATTCATTTAAAAACATTTATTGCGCAATTTTCAATGTAACATCATACGACAAAAATTTTTTACGTGAAGGTAAAAATATCGTTTCACCCATCGTTAATTTTCATAAAACTTGCTTCTACCAATAAAACAAAGCTGTGACCTCGAGAAAAAAAAAATTTTTTTAGGACTGTTTATATCTTTTATATATTATAGATTATTATTTATGTAATAGAAAATTTTTGTAATTAATTTATAGATTTTATATAATCTTTGTTTAAAAATTATACCTTATATATGAACCTTTATAAATTTACCAAAAAAATATTTAGCTATTAGTACTCATTAAATTAGGCTTTAAATTAAGTACATTTTATTGGTTTTTAAATATTTTAAATATTTTTGTTTTTAAATATTTAAATTGCTTTTCTAAACCGAGTAAGTATTATCCAAAAAATTACCCCTAAAACAAATCAAATTCAAATAAGAGTTGGTCCTTATATAATTCATAAATTAAATATGCTTATAATATTTCAACAAACGTTTATAAATAAAAGCGAATAAGAAAATTAGTAAAGGTAATAAGTTTTCAACACATGACAAAAAGCAATATTTTGTTATTACCTTTAAAATTCACAAAAAATTATTTTACGTTATTTTTTATTTTATATTAAATTACAATAGGTAAATATCACATTAAAAAATAATTAAGCACTTTATATTAATTTAATGATTTGATTTTTTTATTCTATTATAAAAAAATACTATAAAGAAGAAAAGAAGAAAGCTTTTTATCATTAAGGTTTGAGTATACTTGTTGCAGTATTCTATACATTTCCGAGCGTACTTATTGTTACTACGTTCAGCATGCTATTTTATTAGAAGTATAAGATAATGATATATTTCTTTGAAAAACATATAAAATTTACAAAACATAAGACGTATTTTTTACACTCTAATATGTCTTGATTTGCAATTTAAATAAAAGAAAGAATTTCTCTTTGTTAACCGCTAATTTGTTTGACATAGCTTATATGTTATATGTACGTACTCATAGTAATAAAAAGTTAGAAATTTTCTTATAAATTCGAGTGACTCTTCCATAAATACCTTAACTATATTACTGGAAAAGCAGGAAACAAATAGACTTGACGGGTCCAAAGCCAGATGTCACAATTTCTAGTAACTAATCGCTGCACATAAAATGGGAACAATTTTCTTACAGCTCGAGCAATTTATCAATGAAAGGTTGTCATTAGGTAATTGTAATGGGAGTCATGCCTCGAGGAAGACGAACAATAGCAAAGATAAGATAAAAGAGAAAAAGAGAGCCCCTAAGCACTATGCACCCCTTGTAAGCTATTGCTGAACTTATATATTGAACTTATATATGCGTAAAATACAGACGAACTAATTAAATAAATAAACGAAGTTTCCTAAATTCCAAAGAAATTGCATTAGCTTTTTAGTAATTTATGATATGCATCAAGAGATTGAATGGAAAGTTACTATATAAATATAGCTTTCAAAGATTTATCGTAGAATGTTTACTTTATAGAAGCACAGTAATACATGTTCAATTTGATAATTAGTAATTAAAAAATAAGGAAATTTGTTTTTTACTTAACTAACTGTTATTTTATTTATTTACTCTATGCATTTTTTCTGTCATCCTATATTAATTTAATTTGTCAAAATAAGTTTACTTAATCATTTTAGAAACATTTCAATATTTATTTGAATTATGATTACCATTAAAAATCATACATACATTAAATTTAAAATTAAACGTCATTCAAATTTTTAATTCCAAGTAATTTTAAAACTTACAATTCATTAAACAACTAAATCTATATTTAACAACCGCTTTATACTGATATTTATTATCGAAGGTATATTTTTTAAATTTTATAAATGTTTAACTATATTACGTTACTTATACAAATGATACTTTATTTTCAGAAATTAAAAGAATTTCCATAATTGTATAGATTTTGAATTTGGTCCACACTTTCGGTTGTCGTTTTATCACACATATTCCACAAATACACAGGAAGCAAAATAGAGATTTCACTCTATTTTGGTCCCTTACATTTTAGATAGAACATTGTAAATAATGTTAATCATACAACATAGTGAATACCGTTAGCTTGCAAACTATCGGTATTATTCTTAAAATATTTAGTGCCAAGTTTAATATTATAAGTACATTCTATTCTATCAAGCTTCACTGTATTTAAAATACTTTTATATTGAATCGAAAAAATTTAAATTAGTATGTATGTATAAACTTTGACGACCTAATTTAAATATTTATTTCGAAATTCATATATAGTATAACATTTAGCAAGACTAATAAATATAAATGAATGTTTATGGTTTCAAAAGTTTCAAAATGTTTCATAGCTTAAAATTTAAAAAACAGATAGTGAATTAATTATTATATTAGAAAAATGTTATTAATAAAAATTTCTGTAATTAAACTACAAGAAAAAGTTAAATTTAAATACAAAATATTTAAAACTCTAAGTCACTAAAGTACTATAAACTTACACAACATATAAAAAATTGAATAAAAATATTATTTTTTCGTAATTTTTTACTGTTTTGATGTTTATCAGAAAATATAATGTGATCTAGAAAATATAATGTGATGACGCATCAGCACAAAATTAACTTTGTCTTTTAATACAAATCAGAATCGCATTGTTTATGGGGTATTAATGAGCTCGTACACTTTTGCTTTAATTAATTATAAGAAAGGTATATAAATATGAAGAAGCTCGTACTCGTTAATCATCGAAATGTTATGGCACTCTGCGAAATTCGGCCACTTTAGTATTTGTTTAAGGCCTGTTTGATGATAGAACTCACAAGGTTATGCATGAAAATTCGTGCTGTTCCTAACTAAATACCTTTTCTAAGCGAAATTCATTTCATAACAAGAGTTATATAAAAAGATGAAAAGTTTTAAACACGAAATGAATTTTCTACTTGAACTGAATGATAAAGGGTATCATATTGTTATATTAAAAGTAAATAATTAAAGAAAAAATTTATTGTAAGAATTATAAAATATTTAAATATAGAAATTAAAAATTTTAAATTATAAAAATCTATAAATATTAATATAAATCTATAAAAATAAATATAAATTTTAAAAGTTAGAAAAGTTTAAGAAAATGGTTTTTAAACCATTGTGATACCTTGTTTTGGCAGCGATTGATCCAAAATAACCCCTTTGGAATCAGCGATTCAGTGAGATCCTTTGCGTTCAAAATAGTAGACGAAAATCTGGTGAACTATGTATAAATAATGCCCTTGCGGTTAAATACTCCCGGTTTTCGGCGAGTGCTTACGTCTATTATATGAACTATTCGTAATCAGACTCCTTTTGAATATTTGTAGCATTTAACTGGTACGATATCTGTGAGTTAGATGTTCGGTACAGTATAAATGTTTGTTAAACAACAGAGCTTACTTAGCAATACTATATAACTATACAATGTTCAAATTCGAATAAAAATTGTATGAGTCGGAGATACAATGCGTACCTACGTAATTTTATGTACATCTATCTTACTACTATGCTTAAGATATATTATAGATGTAAATATATTTAATATATATATGTAACATTATTATTTAGAATTTTGTGTAGTGGCGTGGGATGAATATTAAAATCTTCACTCAATTGAGTTATTGAATAGCAAGTTAATAAGGAAAACTACAGTTACTACGGAGGAACTAAAATAGTAGAGGGTTGACAAACGAATTTTTCGAAAACAAAAAGTAAAGGCCACAGGTACGAAGGCTAATCAAACCCTTCGCTCCGAAAAGTAAAAAAATCCATAGTTTTACCGCTTGGAGCACAGCTTCCATTTCCATCCTAATATCTTACAAAGCTGCAAAATCAATCTCGAGTGCTTGCGTGAACCTGCTTAAATAGTTGGTGGAGTGTTAGGCACTCGATCCACGAGACACCGAAATAAATCGCTCTGCGCAACTTGCATAGGCTCTCTTCTTCTCACTGTATCAAGCCAACCAATTCGAACGCTCTTCTCTTGACGCCGCACTATTTTGTTCATGTTCAGAAAAAAGTACCATTTTCTGAGATGAAAGGGTTGTTTGTAGTTGAATATCCTCGTTGCTGGCTGTTCAACCGTATTGTATGTCGCATCGAGTCTCCGCTAAGTAAAAACAATTATGTTCAAGAAAAGTACCATTTTCCGAAAATATGGTCCGCGTTTTGTTGATCGTTGGACCTTATTATATGTCGCTTCAAGTTTACACTAAAAAAGAACAATACTTTTAGTCAGCGTTCATTTTAAGATAGTGCAATATTATTTACTAGCTGCATAAATGTAACCAATAAATAGCATATGCCCCTGCCTCGATGCTCGCTGCGTAAATATTTTAGGTATCAATGCTTAGTTTTTTTGTGTTTTTACCACCTCCTTAGAATTCGCCTATACCTAATATTCAGATTCTGTAATAACAAAGATAAGAATAATGTACTGTCAAGTCCTTTTAAATACTGACAATCTGTAAGGCTCGAATCAGTTCCACTGAGGAAGCTGAATAAAACACTTATTTCACACCATTTGTTTTTAGTCCGCTAATTTTTATTCCTTAAAAACGAATCTCCTTGCCTACAGCAACGAGGTCAATACGAAGTAAATATACAGCATTTGTATGTTTACTTCGTATTATATTCGTGAAACTATTAATAATTTTCTACATAGCAAAATTAAGCTTCACGACAAACAGTTCAAACATTGTATAAAATATTTATTTAATAATTAAAAAATTTTAAAAGCTTTTAAATTTACTTACTCATCTAAATTTTTTGATTTAATACCAAATATTTTATAAATACAAATAGTACATTTATGAGCATATAAAATTATGAAAATTATAAAAATATCTCAATTATATATATATATATATATAAAGTATAATATATTTCAAATGTTTTCATTAGATTATTACAGTAGAAAATTCAGCAAGAACTCAACTTTCAACAATCAGAAACACAAAAAAGTGCTCCTAATTGGATCACTTTACCAATAAATAATTGATTAATTTTTCACTTTTCACGCGTATTTGTTTCACTTAATCAGATAATATAAGAGGTGAGAGAAACATATCTTTAAAAAATAAAATTATGTATGATACGCGATAGTAATAATTTTCTTAAATTTATTAAATTATATTACTTGAATTAATTGTATTAATTGAACTTTTATATTTTATGTGTTAAATATTTCTATATAGCTAAAAAAATTTAAATACACCCTATTTTTTTTTAAAAATTCATAAAAAAACTTTTGATGATAGTAATCAAGATTAATAATATATGAATTAATATTGATTTTTAATAATTGAATTTTTTTTAATAATAGCATAATAATAGAATAAAAGCAGAGTAAGTAAAAAATAATAGTAAAAGCATACTATTAAATATATATTATTTTTAACTTATATTAAAATTTTTAGCTAAATTGATCATTAAATATCTTGACTTATAAATCATAAATTACTTAAAAAAAAAACGCTTTTGTTTGAGTAAATACAATGAAAAAATTTAGATGATCATACATTATTCTTGCATTTACTTTGTAGTAAAAATTATGTAAAAAAGAAAGGACTCTACTTTAATCATTTAATATAAATACATTAAATTTTTAATCTATATTCGATTGTAAAAGCAATTTTATATTTTTCAAAACAAATTTAGCTGTTTTATAGATTTTAGTTTAAATTTGTTGGTTGTTTTTTTTATTATTATATAATACAATAAATTAAAATTTTAAAATACTAATACTCAAGCTCTTAATAAAGATAATGAATTTAATATAATACATTAAAATTGCATTTTACAGTTACTGATCGAAATAAATATTAGCTGCATCACAAATCGAGTTTTTATAAAGTTAAAACGAATAATTTAATACAATGCATATATCATTGTCTTTAATCGTTATACGTCGAACGTTTGAAAAAGTAACAGATCTTGGCCTTAAAATAAAAGCAGGATATCGAACTCATTGCAATAACCAATGAGCCTAAGATAAATCCATGTCACCAAGCGTAAGTCTGTGCCACCTAACGGCATCTGTTTGTTTTAATAAAATCCCAGAGCCTGGCGTTCGACAAGCGACAGAGTTTACCCCGTCGGTGTGCATCATCCAAGGTTCTTCGGCTAAATCAAACCAATGTACAGTCGAATCGGACACTTTTGCCTCAGCTACTCTTCTTCAGCACTAAAATATGAGGTATGGATTTTACCCTATTTACCTTAATTGTCGTTGGAAGTTACACAATAAACATGATATCCTAGATACCGATTGAGAGAAATCGAATAAATGTTTTGATTACCTTAATTATTATGGCAATTTCTTTGGTGCAAATAAAAATGTAATATATTCTTGCGGTAATGACTTATAATTTTTATTCTAATAAAATTTTTTTTCAAAAAGCAAAATGTTTTTTTTAATTTTTTAATTAAATTAATAAAGATTTTTATGTGTTCGGAAAATTACTAATTTAAAATATAATTAGGTGTAATAACTTCATTATTGATTTAGCTGTTTGTTCTGTAGAATTATTTATTTAAAAAATTCGCACTGAAATATATATTATTAGTAAAAATTTAGTAAATAACAGATATAATCATTCAGAAGTCATTGCTTCACACTAGATCACTATGGCCATATCCTTCATTTATTATTGCATCGGCCGAGAGATAAAAATTTATTGGTACCTGCTTATGAACAAATTTACGTTTCGTGCTTTTTATCTTAGTTGCAACCCACATGCACCGGTCTCTTAATATAATATTATGGAAGGCAGAAGGCTAAGCAAACGGATAAAGATAAAAACCAGACAAGGCAATGCTTTGTCTAATTGAATTTCCAATGATGATGATGCCTGATATATTGATAGGTCGATCTCGAGAGACTTGGAATGTATTGCATGTTTGAGCACCTTTGATTTTGTGTGAATGAAGAAGAGAATGAAATCCTCTCCCGCTATGAATCGAGTTCGTTCGATACTTGCATGCAGATGCAGTAAGACTTTAATGTTTAATGCACATTTAATTGATACTTTTTCATGTATTGATTCCGTAGTTACATATACATCATAAGTTTTTAAAATAGATGCAAAATGACCCACTAATAGCAATAAATTATTATTCTTCTACATCTTCAATTATATTTAATTTTTTGGGATAACAATGTCTTTTTCAACGGGAAAAAAATACATTAGTGAGTAATATTTTTTTAATTTACACATATTATACAAGATACAAGTTGTGATTATTATTGCGTAAAAATGAATAAATTTATGTAATATATATATATATATATATATATATATTATATATAAAAAATTTTTTATATTCTTTGTTACAAAATTGTCACGGTACATACTTATCGATTATGTATATTAGTTAAAGAATTACTTATAGCTTATTTAAATAATTTAAAAATAAAGTAAAAAGAGATTTCTATCAAGACTTTTTCTGTTTGATAACTAAAAATTTGTGGTATTTTTATTCATCTTTATATAGCAATATATAATACATTCTTCTAAATTAAGACTTTTTAGAAATACTAACTATATCAGGCCTGTAAACGATATATCAGTACAAAATTTATTTTTTTCTTATAATTCATCTTAATTGTATTAACTATTGCATAAACAAGTCCTCACTAAACAACATTTATAAAAATTAAAAATTTATCATACAACATATAATTAGTGTATATATATACAACATATCATACAAAAAATAAATATACATTTAAACGAAACCAAACATTTTATTCAAATTTTTTCCAATTATAATTATATTTCAATTGCAAAAATAATAGACAATAAAAATACAATTTTAATAAACTTGGGAATTTGGGTTATAATATAATACGTGATTTACATTTAAAGACACAAAATCGTCACGTATACAAATATTTGTTTGTTGAAATACTACGCCAAGATTTTTATAAATATACTTATATAACAAATAGAATACATTTCACTTTTTAGTGAATTTGAACTATTATTGATCTTTTATCGACCTGTACAGACTAAAAATCGAATAGAAAAGCATAAAATAAGCACAGGTATACATTATAAAAACTAATCATCAGGTATTTTCATAACATAATACTTTAGAGCACCATTTATTATTCATAAATAGCTTGATAACTAAGCCGAGTAGTGTCCAAAAGGTTGTTAAAAAAAAAAATTCGAGTTAAACAGGAATCTGCGCTAGGCACGTTGGTGATTCAAAATTCAAACGTTAAGGCACTCGAAAAGTCTGCGTACTATAAATATGTAGACTCGAGTAAGGAGGCACAGTATACGGAAAAAAAAACGCGTGCGCAGAGGCTGTGACGGCGGGAGAAAACCAGTTATTGCGCTAAAAGCCTGACAGGTTTGAAAAGCAAAGAGCGACAAAGATTTCCGCTGGCGAGGATTACAGCGCGGACTTTAGAATTTAAGACGCTAAGCTCCTCTGTCTACTGCTGCAGCTGCCGTCGCCTGAGCCACGACGACCACTGCCGCGTTACGGCGTCCAAATAACCTTGTTTTATAGTTCAAGTTCAACAAAGAGTGCTCATTTGAATATCACTTTTGAAACGAAGAGAGCCTTTCAAGAATTATCTTCCTTTTTTCGCACTTGACTTTTTGTCTGTGTCGGGCAATACGATAATTTATTATCCTAGTTTAGCGAGTGTGTGAACTCTTAAAAGGCTTTAAATCAAAGTAATTTTTTTTGGATAATTTCCTGCTTTGCACTTATCATGTCCTTATTTAAATTAGTTGTATGCACCAGCTGACTTAAAATTCTCGTTAACTTGAATAACGATCCGATAAAAATAACACATGTACGCGCACATAAAAAGATAATTGACAATGTCAATGTTGCGATATTTATCATAACAATATTATGTAGTATAATATTACCCCTATTTTTAAAGTAACTAATTAAATTTGGCTAAGTACATTCTCAAAATATTTTCAAACTTTTTTTACATAAGGAATACAAGATTTTGTTCGATTTTTTATTGTATCTTTTAATTAAAGGTTTTTTTAAAAATATGAACCAGTAAACTTTCAAAAGTTGTATGACTAGATATGAAATATAATATTCTAAAAAATTGTAGAATAGATAAACAATCAATTCAAGCTTTTTTTTCATTTTTATTTTTTTTCTACGATAAAATAACGTGTGGTTCTATGTCACTTTTTTATAAGTCCTTTTATCTCTAATTTCTATGGTACTATTTTCTACAGAACTGTTACTTTTATTGAATATATAATAATAATGAATCTCTTTTTAAGAAGATTAAATTAAAGATTATAATAAAAATTATAAAATTCATTGACAAAAAGAAAACATAGCTCAATTAATAAAACATTTTCTAAATTTTATTTATAGAAAAGATAACGTAAACAAAGATATAGAAATTTAGATAAATCAAAATTTTTCAAGAAAATCATCACCTTATTCAATATTTTAATTTTTCAAAGGCAGACCAAAACCACATAAGCTGTAAAATAAAAAAAATACTTTGACATTTTTTTTTTAAATTTATCGAAAGTAGATTTACCACAATTTCTAAGAATACATAACCGTAACATAAGTATTAATATAAAAGGGTTAGTTCTTAAATTTCTAAACCAGAGTTAAAAAACGTAAAGCTACTCTATCAGAATGTCAGCTGGCCAAAAATGCCTCCTTCAAGAAGTAAATACATAAATTTCATAAAAGGGCATAACCTTGTAAAAGAAATAATGAATGATAGGAAAAAAATTCTTGTCAGCACCGGAACTTAAAGGGTCCGTAAATTAAGGCGCTGTTGAAACGCATTGTTCTCTCACTATCCTTGCAATTGATACCTGCCGCATACCTCGCAAGGTCGTTGCATTTTCCCCCAATCTTACTACGGAGGTTTCGTTGCACTATTTATCTGCACCTCTCTCGAAAGTTTCCGCTTGTGAGACTGAAACGTAATCCACTATTTTGTAGTTAGAGCAATAATTTCTTCATCGTCAAGCACTTGTTAGAAAAACAACGGGAAGAAAATACCGAGTTTGTCACCATACTCAAGTGGTTATCTTTTGGCCGCTAAGCAAATTACGCCGCATGTCTCGATAGCCGTTAAAATGAAATGTCTGGAGGTGGCTGTGGAGTCAGATCTTTTCCCTTTATAGTGCGTGCCCACGTAGTTTGGTAACGGAGAAATGATGCAATCGTAACGGGAGTCTGGTGCGTCATTCGGATTTATGTGATTCACATCTTATCCCGGAGTGTACTTGTTGTATTAAAAAAAGTTAGGTTAGAAGGCTTATGTTGCAAAAAAATCAAAAATATTATGCTATTGATGTCCACTCAATAAAAATAGTGAGCGTGAAAGTAAATTAAAATTTGAAGTAAAATGAAAAGTAAAGTAAAGTAAAATGAAACATTAATTATTACATTTGAAATGAAATAATTACTATTGACTATCAATTTTAGTTATCATTATCAGTACTGATTATACAATTGTGATCCATCACGAATATTGAAAATTAATCAAATTAAGTATATTGACATAAATGATAAAGTCGTTTCATTATCAAATCTGTAATAGATTAGTGATATTATTATCTGTCGAAATAAAAATTTAATTTACTTCGATTCAGTATAACGTAATTTTTCCTGATCTCACTTGTTTTATTATGTATTTTTAAAAATGCTAATATACATAAATATAAATATAATTAATATAAATGAAGACAATAAATTTCATGCATGTATAAATAATATTCTAAAAATAAATAATGTTCTCAGTACTAAAAAACCTACAAAATATTATTGAAATTTTTTATTTTCATATCCAAAAATCATAATATACTACTCATTGTTTATATATATACGTATATGTATATGTAAATTTTTGGAAATAATTGTATAATAATATTTAATAAATACATTTGAAATCGAATACGTAATTAATATTTTTATGTCCATATTTTCAAATAAATAACTTTTTTTATATTTAATAACAATTGAAAATTTATTATTATTCATTATTATATGTTTTTACCTTTTTATTACATAAATAGCTAAATTTAATTAAAAACAAAAACAATTTAATCATGTCAAACTGATTGTAAATAATAGGTTTACTTTCACGCAAAAATTTGTAAAAAATTCTTTCTTTTCTATTAACTAACCTATTTTAAGTTTTACGGTTGCTAAATAATGATATATAAACACTGTTACAAACACATCACTTATCATCAAGGCAAGCTATGGAAACAAAAATATTGACTTGACCAATAAGATTAAGGTATTAGACATCTAATATGTTCATTTTTACACGTATTTGCACAGGCTGGTTTTAATTTATCTACGAATTAATATGAATCATAGAAAAAGTACTATAGAAGTACAAATTCGTTATTATAAATCATATTAAACACTTAGTCAATGTGCAATATTTGAAAACGATTTTCTTGATTCGAAAATTTGTACAGATTACTTGTAAATTATTCAAAAGATTTAGTTATCTATTGCATGTGAAATAAAAAATATGAAATCTAAATTTGTTTAACTTTTTATTGTAAATTAATAAATTTTTATCTAAGGAATGACAAATTATTAATAACTTTTCATATTTAATTAAAAATATATTAATATAATAATATTATTACGAGTAATATATATTACAAAGCGCTTTCCGATTAGATCAGTTTTCGTAATCATCAAAACTAGAATAATTAACAAATACATGGATACAAATTATTTATCTTTAATAGTTCGCAAATAATTGAAAAATTATAACAAGCATTGTAAAATAATTTTAGCAAAGACATAATTATTCACTATAAAAGTTTTATAAAATATAAAATATAAAACAAAAATATAAATATGGTTTAAAAATATTTGCATATTCAAATTAATATTAGAAAATATTATTTTTGATTTATAAAATTTTATTATTTTTAGGTTGTAAATATACCTATGATTAAATATAAATTAAATATAAAATTTACCTATTTATGCATTATTAGAAATTGGAAAATTAACTTCAGTTATATCAATTATTAATATATAGGCATATTGTAAGTAGGTTCCGGTTTATTTTAATAATTATCTTCGAGAATCGTACTTCGAGTGTCTTTTAATTTTTAAGATATTATACCTATTAAATATCCTAACATTAAGCAATTATTATCGTATCTAATCCATTACAGAATTTAGAATTTAGATAACGGAGTAACTTTATGAAATTATATCAATACTACATAAATATATCAAAAATTAAATTTTGATTGTCGTAATACAATTGGAGGTGTTTTACAATAGACAACAATGTATATATGAATATATAATAATTATATTATATGTAGATCATTTAATAAATGTTATTTTGCCTACTAACTACCTACAGCCAGAATTTTTAAAAAAGTCATTGAAATTATGTACCATTAAATGCTTAAGACGCCAATTAAATAATTCATATTAAGTTCATTAAACATTTTAAAATATTCCTTAATGTGAAATAATATTCAATGTTCAGACTATGTTTTATCATTTTATTTTTGCATGGTTGATTTATCTTGGCTTGCCGGACTTTCGTTACGAATTATTAATCTTCACACTATGAACCCAGACATACATATTTTTTACCTTTTCTAGAACTTGTGATTTCTATTTCCACTCGCATCAAAATATCTTTGATCCTTTTATCGCTTGATAGACGTTACTCGTGAATTATGCATGAAATAATAAATATTCTATCCGAAGTGTTGAAACTATTCTACGTCAATAGTTTCACTCATTGATGTGCTTACCTTATAAAAACTAAAATGGATTATTAAATTAACTCTTAAGTATGGATTTAATTTTACAATTTCTATAATTTTGTATGCTAGAATGAAATAATTATTAAAATTAATAAAAATTAGATGTTTTACGATATATTTTTACATTACTCTTGTTTACTTATTTATATTGTAATTCAGAATCTATAGCATCTTTCAAATAAATTTTTAAATTTAATTATAGATTCGTCTGAAACAAGATTTTTTGAGTACTTTTCCTTACCCATTCATCTATTTACATTACAATCACTTGATTATAAAAATACTATTCATTGTTTCCTTTTATATACAAATTTTTCTCGCTGAAAAATTTGCAATAGTACCTCAATCATACAATTATTTATACCAGGTTTCTTTTAATTCTAGACTAAAAAATTTACAACGGGCTTAACGTTCTCCTTAAATAATAATATCTGTATCATCTATAAATCAACAGTTGTAATAGACAACCTATTTGGCATTAGGTTTATAAGCATATGTATGCTTATACGAAATAAGTAATAATTAATGAAATTGTAAGTTGATCCATTATAAACAACTTCACATGCAGTTATAATACATGATAGTTTTTCATTGTCTTAACATACAGATGATATTTCAACTTCAAACGCTTTTGAATGGAATAATAAAATCTGCAACATAGAGAAGTAATTAGTTTGTATAGATTCAAACCGATTTCCATTTCATTATAAATAGATATTAATGTACACAGATCTTACCCTAATAAATATTATCCGAATTAAAAACAATTTAAAAAAGAAGACTTTTTTAAAAGATTTTGAATAGTTTATTACTGATTTTCTGAAATTAACTACAAATAATAAGCAAATATTTTTATCAATAATGTACTAACAAAAATTATAAATTTCATTTTTAACGATTGACAAAGAGTATGAAATTCGGTAATACGGTTATATTATTCAACAAAAAACTTAAAAAAAAATTAATTAAAATTTACTCAAAAAGTATTATTAAAAATAAGTGTCGACTAAGAAATATGGTAATTTATAAATTATTAGTTATTTAATATTTATACAGAAATAACAGAAGTCTAATATTACGAATTTAAAGTATATGCTTTCTGGTTTATAAAACTTTAATCTGCTTCTATAAAATCAAGTGTCATAATGTAAGTATAATAATATAATTTATTTATAAAGGAGCAGATACCATGAATATTATATAAAATTGTTTTAAATGTAGTTCATTTACTATAAAATTAAAAATGCAGATTAAACTTATAATCTGTGCTTATGTAATACTAAAATGGCCACAATTTATAAGTAACTTGACCAATAAAATAATGTTATTTTATATAAAAATGTCTTTACTTTAGTTTGTATCACATAAGACTTGATATAGCCATTTTAATATAAATCTTAAAATAAAAAACAAAACCTAGAAAGATTATCTTATAATACAAAAATTTTCGAATGAAATATAATTTAATAGTATAATAGAAATTTAATTATAATAATATATGCATAGAATTTTTGGTGATAACTTAATATTTAGAATTATGTAGAAATATAAAAAAATTATTTTGATGTTTGACTAACAAAATATTTTAGTATTATCAAAAATATGCAAATTGAATTTATATATCCATTAATACATAACATATTTGGTGCTTTTAATTTACTAATAATTCTGTTCTTATTTATACATAAATTATGTTTATATATGATTATTTCTCATTTAATTACTAATCTTATTATCATTAATCTTCTTCCGTTTCGTAAATTGTATAATTAATTAAGAAATTTTAGCCGTTGCGAAAAATGTTTATGCGGTAACACCAAAACCGTTTTTATAAGTTACTCGTATAGACTAAATTTTACAGACATTAAAATAAAACAGCCATAAAAATAGCTTCTGGACAATTATTGGACAAGACAAAAAATTATGAGAATTTTTCTTTTACGTAAATCTTAATCGCTCGAAAAAGAGATACTGAGATTTACTTGAAGTTGCTCTACGTCAGAGCTGGGAGAGTATTTAAGTAATATATATAGCTGGAGAGATAGAGAGAGAAAGAAGGGAAGATAATGAAAGAAAGAGACAAGGTTAATGAACTTCATAACCAGACATTCTGTGCGTTATTTTCAAGACTGACTGCTTCTTTGATCTAGGTATCATGAGATAAGTACATGATGCATACAAATATTTTATTTGGCTAAAATGGTATAACATAAAATTAGCATAAAAGTGGTAATGATTATTTGAGAATTATTCTTTTAAAGTACCATGTTTGATCATATAAGATAACTTTTACGTTTCAGTATAAATAATAAAGAGAATTGTGATATATATAAAGAATCATCTATTAATAATTTATAATTATTCTGTCTATATTTCAAAGATTATTTTTAAAAAATATATATAGATACGAATGACAATGTTTTACATGCATCTAATTGCATTAAAATAATAATATACGAAAATTATGCAATCGACGTGTATTTAAATAAATTAAAATATTTTCGTATTAAGCACTAAAAAAAATGTTTTAGCTAACATTGCTTTTTTTTTAAATTAAAATGTAAAATTTATTGAAAAATAAAATAGATATTTTGCATTACATTTTAATATAAATTATATTATTTGCATTTTTGCCACTTTAAACGTGTGAATGTGTCTAATATCTCTTTTTCGTAACAGTCTTATATTTTTAATTCGAAAATATTAACGCATTTAAGATGATAAATGAATCATTCAACTTTTCTTCAAATGTTCTTCAAATGTAGTTTACACCGCATCCAATTTTTCGATAATAATGAAATACATTATTTTATTTAAATTCAATGAAATGATTATATACTTAAATTTTTATTAATTTTTTTAGTAAAAACCTATATTAAATGATTTTTCATTGAACTATAAATAGAAAATAAGCAAATAACATATTATACTATAAAATCATTACATAAATTATCTTTTTCAGAATTAGATTTTTTTTTAAGTTAACAATAAAGGTTTAATTTCTTACTCGATGCATCAAAATTGAATTGTTTAATAATAATATATGCACATATAGTATACATTAAAGATGTATAATATCTGATAAATGTGTGTTTCGCAAAATTTATTATTTTCATCTTTCAGGTTTTATAATTTGTTTAATATGTGTATGTTTTTTCAGTTTATTATTTTTGTTTATAAATATTTCCTATACATATTTACTCCTCTACTATTTTTTAATAGTAAATACATAATATAATAAACAAAGAATTATTTTTAATGTCTTATATCTAAAATTTGATAATTTATTTTTAATTACAAGAAATACATTTTTACAAAATTACTTTTTCTTCTGTAGTGTCGTGAGATATTTTATTCAATGTACTTAAATTGCTCATTATTTTAAGCTTACTTGACACACGCGAATCAATTTTATCTTGAGTGAATAATTATTGTAAAGGTTTTAATGATTTTTCAAAATGCATATATTTTCAGTGAAAATCTAGATATTTTACATATATTTAAAAGATTTAAAATTATGAATTTGAATACCAGTTTTTTCTATTCAAGGATGTGTTTCAAATCTGCTTTGTTACAAAAATATAAATTATATTGTTAGTTTAAATTAATGGGATATTTTAAGGGAAGTGGAATCTCACATAAACATAAATATCTCACATAATTTATATAAGCAAGGATCTGGACCTACCTTTCCCGACCAATCTTTATGTCACTGATTTCGCGATGCCATTATGTTTTCCTTTCAGGTTTAGGCTTGTTTTAAGTAACCGTTATAGTTATTGCAATGCCATCAAGAATTTCCAATATCAATTTCAACAGATATGGGTTAACATTTTCTCCACCTTGAATGTCCGGCAGTCAATGTTATATGTATTTATTAGATTTGTTTTATAAGACGTTTTATAATTTTCATAAAATGCTTTAGTTTATAGAGAATTTTAATGGTAATATAATTTTACTTAAATTCATTTTTACATAAACATTTGTGTTTGTTTTAGTCTTGCAGTATGTATTGGTACCACTCTGTAGATACTTCCCCGGGATGTGTAGCTATAATACGTCCCAGTTTCTAATTTCTAGGAGGCAAATTGTCTTCTTTGATTAAAACTAGAGTGTCAATAGTTATATTGGTTCCATCTGCGGTGTACCATTTGCCACGTATTCACAAGATATTTAGATATTCTTAATGCCGCTGTGCCAGTAATGTTGTATGATTTTTTGAATACGTTACCAATGTGCTAATTTTTTTTAGGATTTTAGTAAAATTATATCCTTACCAATTGGCCTCCAATAAGGAAATGGGAGAGTGTGAGGGTGGTTTAATTATTGGTTTTTGAGTTGTTCAAAGTTTTTGACTGTAGTCTCACATAGTCCTTCAAAATCAGGCGACCGTGAAGATATATAGTGCCTTTCAATGTCTTGCTGATGCAAAAAAGTGACAAACCTTTAGATTTCATCTGATGATAGTAGAAATGCTCTTATTTTCAAAAATAATTTTTTTGCAGCATTAAAATTTATTACGTTGTCAGAATATATATTATTTGATTTCCACTTAATATTTTAATGGCTTCAATACAAGTTTTTGTTGCTGAAAACGTGACTAATTTAAAGTGGGAGGCCTTCGTTGAAAAATACACAAATACTACTACATAGGATTTATCATATGAAATAATAGGAAATAAAATTGTGTTGTAGTAAAAATGGAACTTCATTAGGTCAGATTGTAATAACACAAAATAATTTATTTTAACCTCAATTTTATTAAAAAAATATTTGATCAGTTCCTTACATTATCTTTACATACTGCAATCATATTATTGAATAGTATCGAATCATATCAGTCTTAAAATTGTAAACAGTCGAAATTGAAATAAAGTTTATTTATTCAATATAATATTCAATAACAAGTCAAAATGTAATTATATACACAATAAGTTTATTACGATATTAACATTATAAATCATTGTATTGCTTCTGTATGATTTTTTAATTGAATAATTAATTGGACTTTTTCCAACACAACTTTTGAAGAAAATTTATATTTTTTTTACATTATCATGAAGCTCTATTCATAATTATTTGTGATTACAGATTATATTAGATTTAGTGTTTAACTGAGTAAGATCATCAAATAACACTGTTTTTTAAGTAAAAGTATAATGACTTAAACAAATGGTATTCAGTTTTGACTACAGTGCACTTACTATAAAGAACTTGTGAATTGAAAATAAAAGAAACACGTTTAAAAGTTTTTGTCTTTTATTTCCGGGTGATAATGTAGGTTGGAATGTATAAAATTCAAAAGTATATTCTTAAAATTACATATTTTATATTAATAAATATATACCGATGATCGATAAATTTTTTATCCAAGTTCATACTATTACCTTATTAAATATATTAATCATATAATCTAAATATCTTAATTTATCTCTCTGTAAATTTATTTTATGCAATTGCATATTCTGAAATTCCAATATTTTTACTGTGATTATTATCTTTTTATACAATTAGAAGGCCCGAAAATAAGAATTTTGAGTTTTAGTATATTTGTTAATAGATGCTGGTAAAAAAATTTCACAGTTAAAGTTTTTTAGAGCATGATAGGTATTAAAAAACACAAAAGTAATAAAAATAAAAAGTTTTAAATGCTTTTCAGAATCGAATAATATTTCTCACAACGGTTGTCTAAATATAATGGCTTTAGTATCTTTTAGCCTCGAAATATTTATTTTTATTATCGTATTAATGTTAAATAACTGAATTAATCAAATATTATTATGTATTTGTTAAAAAAATCTGAAAGCAATGTGAAAGAAAGCATCAAACATTTACTTGATACATATTGATACATACATATTGCTTGTATAATTATTGAAATGATAAACAACAATGGTACAAGACATTACACTATTTATATATATAAACTATTCTAAACTTTTATTAAACTTTTACTTAAACGAATAATATATTGTTGAAAATACTATGGTTTAGTTCTTGTATAAATTCTTAAATGATCTCTGTTTAATATAATATATATTAAGTATTATTAAATTGAAATTCTTTATTTCAATAATTCACTATTATATCAGAGACGTTATGTTCTCGATAAAACATAAGAACAAAGCCGAAACTCTTGTTATAATGAAAACACAGTGAATGCCTACTATGATTTATAATCGATTGACTGATATTAGTTTTTGAGTATATCGTATCAGATATTAAGTAAATCCAAATGACTTTGAAAACATTTAAATAGATTAGGTTATGCTAAATAAGAGAATTTTATATAAGGACTTCATTCGGCTTATTTTATTTTAGATGTTTACATAACTTTTTTGTTTTGTTTTGTTCTTTAAAATTTTGTTCTTTAAAAACTAGGAATAGTTTAATATAGCATTGATTACTGAAATTTGTTTTCTTATATTTCATTTTTTTTGAATCTCTAAAATTTACTACTGTTTCAATTGAATGCAGATGATTGCTGCTTTTCGAACATGAAGATCTAATTTTCTAATATCTAATATCTAATCTTCTGAACATGTAAAACTTTCTGCATTAAACAAATCTATGTTCGAATGCAGACAATATTTCTATTATCTTACAAAATCTCGTTTATCGAAATAGTATATATTAATTAAGCATGCTATATGTAAATATATAATACACGCACATTATAAATATTACCGAAAATAGTATCAGATACTCATAAAGTTTCTGATTATGGAAAAAAATTTCGGTAAGCATTTTGGTACATCATTCATACATAACGAAAACATGAGTTTTCAAAAAAAATTTCAACTGTTATACAACTTTGTTATCTGTTAACTTTAAGAATACTAGTACTAAAAAAATTTCTGGAATATATGGTATAAGGCCTTCATAATTTTATTTTATTTCTGAATGTTTTTGATTTTAAATAAACTAATAAAGCACTATATAATTAAAACTTTATTTAAAGTTCATAATTTAAAATCATTTATTGTTAAAAAATTTTTGTATCATATTACAAATTAAATTATATTTCATGATTGAGAAAAATACACAAAAATTCGATATTTACCTCGTAAAAATCATAATATGGCAATTTTATAAACAAATAAAAATATGATAGTATTAAAAATAATAAAAAAAATAATTATTATAAGTAAAATCTTACCGACAGTTCAAGAAAATCAATATTGCCTTCGTGTTGGCGAAAACTCTTATCTAATAGAATTGATATACTATACTTAATTTATTTCACTTGCTATTTTGTGAATCAGAAACATTTTTAATCAAAACTGTTTCAGAGTTGTTGCATCAAGTGCACAGCTTGTTAATTATGTAGTTCTAAGCACAAGTTATGGACATTTTGTTCGAAATGTTAATTAACTATCATTTCGCTGTTAATCAGACAATGTAATTACTGTTCGCCTAAATACAGTAGCTCTCCACGATTGAAACTACGAATCATTTCATTCCACCGTACTAAGCTATTGCTTAATTACTACATCTGTTACGAACATATATTTTTCGTCTTATAAATTAAGTATATTTTATCTCTACGAGGAAATACAACAATATATTGTTGTTGTTTAACTGAAGCTCGTAACAGATATGATAGTATAATTGACACTATTTTTATATTAATATTTGAAAAGATGTTCTTATTCGATCAAGTAGAAATTCATGCTTAATATTGTAAATAGTATTAGAAAAGTTTGTACAACAAGTATCTTGTTACGCACTATAAAAGGGGTATTAAACTATTTGTTTAGCTTTTATATATTATTTTATGTAAACATTGGATATTTCGTATGTCATAATTATTTATTAAAACTTAAAAATATAGTCTATTTTGTTGTAAATTATATATTAATTGTATACATAGATATAATAATCTATTTCTACTTAAAATATAAATATTAAATTATGTCGATATTTTATTTACTATATTTTAAATTTTCTGAAATTTTTTATTCTATTTATTATAGTATTAATCGAATTGAAATTAGTTTCTTTTTAAATATTAAATTCAAATATTCCAAAAGAGTTTTTCTCCCAAATGAACTTCTGAGTCAAACTATTTGAGTTGAACCGTAAACCCAAGATTTATAATTTGAATAATAAGCGTTTCCCTTATTTGTTTTTTTATGCGTTATATATAATACATTGATCAGGTACGTAACATTCTTTTTTCTCAATGTTTGTACTTTTATCTGTTAATTATCACGTGAACTCTTCGATGTTCATAAATATAAATCGTGTACATATCTACATATCAATTGTATAAATCTAAAATATCATAAATCAGAGATCATTTATTTAATAGTAATATTATTAATATTAGTAATTTCTAAATTAGGAAACTATATTTTTAAAGTATATCATAAATAAATATTTGTATATTATAAATAAATTCAGGTTGGTTTTATAGCAAAACAAATTTTAGAAAACATAAAACATTTGTATTGATATGAATCGATTAAGCTGGCTAATTAACTAATTTATTACATTCATCAGTATTACAGTACAAACTAATACCTGCTATTATAAGTTATAGTTATATTATATATTACATTCAATATAAATTTAAAAGGCTCAAAGCCTGAGATAACTGATTACCACTACACGGTAATTTTTTTTAATATAGAATGGATTGTTAGTTAAATTACAAATTCAATAAATAAAGTTTTTATACATTTTGCATCCATATAAGTTTTACTTTTGTAAAAGATTTAAATGAAATAATATATATGCTGAAAACTATTCTATACTATATTTTTATTGTTTGAAAAACTATACATAATTTAATAAAATCTTGCTAAAAAATTGTTTACCCAAGAATGCTCGCAGATGCTTACATTTAAATTTAAATTTACTTAGATTATACTTGAAATATCTGTAAATTATCATTATTATTTTTGAATATTAAGTTTATTATAATAAACTTGAAAAATATAAGCATTATTTATTATAAAATATTTTACCGAGAAATAATAAACATTTTTTCTGAAATAAAATTGACTTTTACTCATAAATTACTTAAATGCGTGCGATTAAACACCACTAATACATATTAATGGACTGAATTTAGTTCAGTTTTTTCCTTTAATTTTAAGTTAAATGCTTTTTATATTATTTTTTTAGTGTCAGCTTAACAACAGCTTTTCTCTTTTCATGAATCTTAGATCTGCTATAGTCTTAACTCTCCCATTTTAGTTTTTGTCTTTGTTTCTTTAGATGTCTTGTTCTATAAATTTTATTTCGCAACCTTTATCTTTGTACACATTTTTGAATGAATTTTTCTAATAGAAACTTAGAATTCATTACTCTACTACTATTTAATAAAGTACAAGAGTACTCAGTTTATTTCGAATTGATAATAACATGCAGAAGAATATTTTCATAGCATTGATTCGTGATTTTTTTTAATTTAAACGTATATTTTTTAATGTTATTTATGATAATTTAAAATATTTTTAATGAATGAGTCATTATTTTATAATACTATGGAAAAATGGTTATAGAAAAAAAATCTTTACTTTTTTGGTTATGATAGCGTTTATTTATATCAGAATAAACTATACACGATAATTATCCAGATTCTGTTTCTTCTTATTTGCTTATCAATATTTATTGTCGATTAATCAGAATTTACAATTATCTCGTTAAAAACGTAGCCTAATGAATATATAATAATTCGCATATTCGAAAAAATATCAAATATAGATTTGGACGTGGTTTGGAGAAAGTAGATCATCCTTCACGCTTACAATAAGTTTATTACATCTATCCTAGACGTACGGATTTTTAACTCAATATAGAACGCAAGTTCTATATTTTATCCGTACCCAAAAAATTTTAAATTATTTTTATATACGTATATCTCTTAGTTAATAGCGTACAGTTATTCGCCAACAAAAGGATTATATTTATATTTTATGTATACAAGATTTATAGCGTAAATTTACATTTGTATATTGCTGAAAATTTAAGAATTTATTACAATTTAGTAATTAGTTATTATAGTTAATATTAATTATGTCATTATTTACTTACATTTTTTTTCTTTTGACGTATACACTTTTAATTTATTTTAATAATATTTGGTACATAGGCTAATGAATTATTAAGTAATGCATCATGTGTATTTAAATTGAATTTTTTTATTATATTATATAAGTGCAATGCATCGTTTTTTTTGTTTTAAGGTAAGTAAAAGAAATTTCAGCAATTAATAATTATCATTATTGTTGTAATTTTAGTTTTCATTAGTTGTGTATCCGATTTATGTACACTAGTAATACATTGCCATTGCCAACATATATAAAGATTGAAGGGAAGCTCGATCTTAATCTATATTATACCTTTTATCAAGTAAAATTCATCCATGTAGCATATCAAGAAGCATAATACATTCAACCTACATCATGAAAGTCAATATTACCTGAGAAAAAAGTTCCTATCTAGATGAAGAGGTGAGGATTATGTGATGAATTCGTCAAAGTCCATGGAATTAAATATAGTTAACGCTGACGAGTCGTGTTATATTTGTTGTTTTATTCTTATGTGCCAAGTAATCCAGTTCGAGTGGTCGCATTACTATTGAGCGGATCGAGTCGATAGCATAGCAACTAGGAGGACATGTAACGTATTAGTTTTAAGTGTCTCGCTCTTGTGTTTGAATAATTAGCTCGAGTGAGCAAGGAATGACGGGTCTCCTAACCTTAAATTGTCTCCAGCGGTTTTTCGGGGTATCAGCAATTACGCTTTTTAGATCAGATTCATCTCTTCTTTTTTTTTCAATTTTTTAAGTACAACAAACAAGTTTTCCGCTATCTCTTCTTTTTCACAAAAATTTGCCTAAATCGGGCAAGGAAATAATTGACATTAATTTTAAAGTGACTTATGTTTTACAGATAAACAAATAAAATAAAGTTATTATTAATTCAAACAATTCTTATACCATAAAGGTTAATGGATCGTTAATGACAATCATTAATTGAATAAACAACTAATGTTTTTACAACATTTCCACAAAAATTAGGAAATGTTTATTTTTTATTTAAATTTTATTTTTACTGTAAAGTATTAAGTTTTTGATAAATACTTCAATTATTATATTATGCAATTAATAAAAGTATAAATATGAAGCATAGACTTAATAAAACTGTAAAAAATTAAGATTTCATAATTACAATAAAAGAAAACAATTAACTAAAACTTATCAATATTAAATTGTGGTTATTATTATATTATTAGTATATATATTAATAAGATTAGTATATAATAAGTAATAAAGTTTTCTTAAATTAGATATATATATATACTTGTAAGAGAGAATACAAAATCAAGCAAATATATATTATCAAATATTAAATACAGAATGAATAATATAAAATAAATTTACAAAACTTTTTCAAAATCAAAAATCAAAAAAATTATGTTAGATTAACGTAGTCAAATTTTGTATTTTTTTATCTAGTAGCTTTCAGTGATAAAACTGTCAATCAGCTTTTAACCATTTATTATTGTTCCATTATACTAAATATAAATGTTTATTTTCAGGTTAAGAATGTTTTCAAAAGTTTTTGAAACATTCTTGAAAAATAAAGAACGTGAAAATTTTAATATATATATATATCTAAGTGAAATAAATATTTAATTTCAAAAAACATTATTCTATCAATTGAACACAGGATTGTAATTTGTAATTCTTTATATTTACGTATCTTAAAAATCAAATTTGCAACTATATAAATTGTTGTTTAACAAAAAACTTTAACAAAAAAATGAGTCTTATTTTTAGAAAGACTATTTTACTCAAAACTTTCTACTGTCCTTGATTAAAAATTGATTCAAATAGTATTATTCAAAAAGATTCATAGATTATGTTTTTAAATTAATCACTTGAAAATACTATAATTAAAGGGAATCGTACCCGACAAAGGGTAAAAATTTTTTTCAATATAATGTACATAAAATTTTTATGCAAGAGAAAAACAATTATTGGCATCTACCGAAAGTAAAGCATATGTTTCTTCGTAGACACAATTGAATGAAAATATCGTACAAGAAATGAAAGCTTATGGTTTGGAGCTTGCGGTCAATCAATACTTAAACTGCACGTAGTACAAGGGCTTGGAAAACTATCTCGACAAAGCATACTGCTCTGTCTCTGGACTCAAAATAGCCGCAAATTCTGTTAGTAATGGTTTCAAGCAATATAATATACCATTAGATCAAAGACAAAATGCTAATGTTCATAGTTGAGCCCAAAGCCACCTGCTGAATCATAATTTTTATACAGTGGTTTCATTTATCTTTAGCCAATGTACATTTCTAAAGTTTAAGTTAACAACAAATGGTTGTGAAGTTTTCACTCTGAATATTCGTAAAAAGCTTCTAGCCCCTTGTTTCCATTACTGTACAGACACTGAATATTGTTTTTATTTTAATTTTAGCTCTAATCTTTGGCCTACCACAGCAATGGATAAATGCTGGTTATTTTAAAATTATTCTATTTGATGACACTGACAAAGTATTTCTTTTAATTATAATCACACCAAATAATTAGATTACATTAAAAACATTTTTTTTAAGATGAATTTAAATACGTATAAAGTATAAATTAATCATGCTTAAGTATTTTATATAATTTATGGCAGTGGACTTGTATTTATTTTGCATTAATTTTATATACTAAAATAGATAATTACATATTAAAATAGATAGAGATAATTACAATGATTATTAATTAAATTGCATTTTAATAATATATTTCTTTAGCATAACAAGTGAATGTAGAAAAAGTTTTTTCATATAGTTGATGAATAGATTTTGAATTAAATAATTGTATGCTTAGACTCGAGTTTAAAAACATAGTATTATAATGATAGTTAAATGATAAGAATAAATATAGCAATAGAAAAATGTATTTTAATTACTTTTATTTTTATTAGTTAAGTTAATATATTTGTATTTTATATTTATTTATAACATCAATTTTAAAAGTATAATATATTTTATATGAGAGATATTCATTTTATCACACAATTAAATATCTAAAATTCTTGTGTTTTAAATTTAATAAAATATAGCCACATATTTTGACTAAGGCTTCTGATAATTAATTTTGCTTGTTCTGCGTGAAAGTATACATAAAAGTGACATAGATTGGAGAATCATACATAAAATAATATGAACAGTTATTAGATAATTTTGTCACCAATTTCTTAAAATATTTACATTCATTAGACGCCTTATTACTAGTTCAAATTTAAAGTTAATGCCATAGATATAATTAAATCTTATTATAGAAAATGAACTCGAATCTTCAGTATTTAATACAAAAGTAAAAAATTACGTGGTGAAGTGTATATTAGTTGATGTGAATAATAAAATTGAGTAAAGCATCGCTCGCTAGTGATATTAGTACCTCGTATCTCACCATAAAAAAATTGGAAATAAATAACTAGCTGATCTCGAGTATTCTACACTTTCTTCATTGTTTAGAGGATCATCGTTATTATAACTACCAAAATAAAGTTTTCTTGAAATTCAACCTATGTTCAAAGATGTCATCTCTATTTTCTGTATAATATTTTCGTGTTAAGAAAATGTTAGCAATTTTTTATGGAATTATTAATTTAATATTTTTTGGTATTAATAATCTTAAAGTTTTTATATTTTCCCTAATATACTAAGAACTTATAATAACCCTCAGTCTCTATATAATTTAAGTTCAACTTTTTTCCACGTTATATTAAATTGAATGAAACTGAAAATCTGAAGTCAAATTTTAAAAATAATTTCAAGAAAATAGGGATTTTTAGATAAACAAATATTACCTACATAATATTAAAAAAAATCAATTTTCGTAAGGCTAATGCAATATTTAACCATTTATTAGAAAATTCATTAACCGTTAAAACAGCTTTGTATTTCTACCCGACTCGTTATAATTAAAAAATCCTTTTTACTTTGTCATTTTTATTATTGTCAAGTACGTTATTTATTTTTTTTTTAAATTTTTATAACCATAATAACCAAACAGAATGTTTAAGAAGAACTATAATGATTTTTAAGACACAGACTTTCATCAATTGTAGAAAAAGGACTAACTGTTAAGAGAAAATAACGTTAAAGTAGAATGCAAAAATATATACAACAAAAATAACTTTCACTTTTTTAAAATGGAATTATCGGAACAGGTAGAAGGCGATTCATAACAAAAGCTTACGATCGGAGGAAAGTGGAAAGGAGCTAAATTCAGGAGTATGCAATCGATGTCAGGACGAAATGAATCATATAATGCGAGAGTTGGGCGTTCTTTGAACTTGTATCTTGCAGTGCATGCTCGTTTCCTTTTTTGCTTAGTTAAATGATACAAAGTGTTAAATATCCTGTCTGCGTAAAAAAAAGATAATGCTACTTCCAGCATTACGAGAGTCTCAGAATTTTTCCTTTCTTCGCAAAAATTTCTATTACTAATTTTAAAATATCGAATTTAGTTTAATCATTTAGTTTTCTTTTAACTATTGCTTTTCATAAACTCAGTATAATTAGTTTCTTCACTCTTATGATAAGTTTTGCTTATTAATAATGTTAGCAATTTTTAAAGAAAATTTAATCTAAACTAAATACAATTATAGTTGATGATTACAATATTATAAGTTTAATGTATAAATATATAATTATGTATATAATACGTAAATATAAAATTAATCATACACACTTACATGTAATTATAATTTATCTATTAGTAAAAAGATCTAATAAATACGTATAAAATACATTAAAAAAAAATTTGTTCCTAGAATACTATTGTTATAAATAATTATTGTTGTATAATCTTGAGTCTAATATCTTATTAAATAAATGCTATTCTTATTAAGTAATCCTAAAAATTTGCTAAATATTTGAAAAATTTTTTATTTCTTTATAATATATCAAATTTTATTTATTGATAATTTGCCTAAAAATAAAATTATTTCTTAATTACTCGAGGAAAATTGTGTGATATATAAACATTAACAAGTTTTTCATTTTTTCATGTAAACTTTTTCAGAAATTTTTTTTCTCTGTTTTGATTCATACTTACTGAAAATAAAAAATATAAGCACTAAATTTTATTAGTTATAAATTTTTCCTAGTTATATGAAAAGTAGATGTAATTATATTCAGCATTTTTTAAACAACTAGAAAAGATATTAATAATGTTTGACTAAATAATTCCAAAATTTTTTTAATTTTATCTATAAGAAAATTAAGTAATTATTTCAAGTAAATATTACAACTATTATATTATAATAAGTCCTCAAAGAAAAAACAAGTGACAATTTTTTCAAAACTAACATAGATATTCTCATGATTAAATTTAATTTTAAGTCACGTATGAGTCCCATCACGAATATATTATTTTTAACATGCTAAAATTAAAAATAATGACACTTGCATTGATTTAGTCGTTAAATTAGATATTCCAGAGAGAAGATTCTCTAATAGACGCGATATGTAAAAAGCTCAAAAATGTCCATTTAACTTAAAAATTTTACAGCAATAATCGTCGTTGTAATTATATTTTTTCATTATATTATTGGATAAATTCATAAGTCTTGCCGATGCTTTTACTATTTTTCAATGTGTGCCGACTGCTTTAATCAGGCGAAAAAATGTTGCTGTTAATTGAATTATTTTATAAGGTTTTTTGTGCGATTATTTTGAAAATTAAAGTCTTAAAAACGAGAATTATAAAACCATAATATAAACAGACAACAATCTAATCCATTACTGCATTCGATGAGGACTATACTTATAAGTCTGCTGAGATAGGTATGGCAATTTAAATTATTGTTTGATCAACTAAAGAAATAAATATAAGGTGATTTTGGTATATCAGATATTTTAATTATAATTTATCATTGTAATACATTTGTGAAGTTTGAAATGGTAAAATTATTTTTATTTCATAATAAAAAAAATGTATTCATTAAATATTGACTAAGTATGTTTAACCTATGATGGAAATTATAATTTAAAAGATGCTATCAAGTACAAGTAATATAAATAACTAATTTTTGAAGGTAAAATTATTCTTACAAGAAAATAAAAAAAATAATTTTCACATAAATTTTTTACGGAAAACATGAATAAGAAGGACTTTTCGATTATTAAAAGCTGAATTTTGAAAAATTAATTTGAAATATTGAATATTTTAAATACTCTTCAAATATTAATTAAAAAATTAAAGCAATGGACTGTAATTAGTATCATTATAGCTGTTTTACAAATATGATACTGTTTACATTTATTATCACAATTTATCGCAAAAAGTAGTACTTGCTATCAAGATTTTCTTCGAAATAAACATAAATAGAAAAAAATATACTGATTTGTCGCATAGGATAATGTACCCTAACGTCCGGAAACCCATCGGCGTAATCTATACGTTTTTCATTAGCTAAATTTCGTAATTGAGAAGCAACTTCCCATTGCCTATCATGAATATCTACACATTAATCACGTATTGATCGAAACTGCATATAGGTACGTAGGCTGCTTATTAAACATTCGTCTTTTTCTGGGGTAGATGTTTTTGAATCATTAATTTTTTAGTTTTAATTTTATTGTACTTCAAAAAATTGCAGTTATCTAATTGAAAATTTGTGTTCTACAATTATGGGTTTAATACTATCAAGTTGCATCTTCAATAATGTAATTTTGTCATTTATGATCTGTTGAATATATTTGTTAAATTTTTTTTCTGAAAATTAAGAGCACGAATTCTTTTAGTAAATTATGGTGTCTTCAAATTTTATTTGCATACCTCAAAACTTGGAAATTCGAGTATTCAATGCCATTTTAAATGAGAAATAAATTTTCTGAGCAAAGCACATTAATTATATAAAGCTTTATTTTTACTAAGTATAGAAAATTAGAGATATGTATATGTCAAAAATTTTAAAAATTAATGTTACTTTAAAAACAGATTAAGTTTAATATTAAATGTAATTTAAAGGTATTCTGATTGTAGTAAGGATGGCATACAAGATCCTCCAGACGAAGAAAATAAAAAAAATAAAAAAATATTCTCAACTGTAAATGCATCTGCTTTTAAATTCTGATAATTTAAAATCTCTTGTGTATGGTTGACAAAAAAATCCATGCATACACTTCAATTCTCATCGTTAAAACAATATTTCATATCTCTCCCCGTTCTTTTGGCTAAGAAAAAAAATACCTCGTTTTGTTGAATTTCAATGTTTTTAAATGGATTTTGCTTGCTCACGTTTAGCTGTTTCTGCTGCGATAATAATAAGTGGGATAAAACTTCGTGAAGAAATACATTGGTTGAAATCTTGAGGAATAAGACCACTAGAACTCCGAATAATTCCAACGATTCTTGAATCTCCAATTCCCTTCGTACATAGAAATGAAAATAATTTCGAGCATCGGTAAATCAAAATTCGCAAACAGAGAATGACAGAGGCACGGCTTACACATAGAGGCGTCCCCTGATTTTCAATGTTAGATGAACGGGAGGAATTTCTTACAAATAATGTGTGTAAACACATTCTGTTTTATATGGAAAGAATATAGATATAAACAGAAAACGTACTGTAATGTTCTAGATTGTTTTGCAACGATAAATTAATGGTATTTTAAAATTAATTTCGAATAATAAAGTACATAATAAAGTATCAATTGATTATTTACATAGAAATAAAAAGGAAGACAATCAAAATAAGTAATAATAGGTATGTTTAGGCAAAAGAACATCAAAAAATAGAAAAACGAATATAAAAGTTCTATATTTCTTAAAAAAAAATTTTTTTAATCAAAGTTAGTGGCTGAGGTGAAGGAAATAGCAGTAGTTACTAAGTATTATACTATGTGCTCAACATATAAAAGATGCTCAACGCCCTCGCGCTTTCGGGCCGGTCACACTAATTTTCACTCTTTGCAATATATGGCTATAGTGTGTACATTGCATACATTGTCCTTTTTATTATCGCAATGTAAGAGTTTGCAAAATATTGGATGCACCTTTAATAGATAATTTTAATATGTTTTAATATATCAAATTTTATTTGTATTCCTTTGCAGTGGACTAGAATCTTAATCTTGCCTGTTTTGGGGGATGTTGAAGGTCATAATAAGGATTAAGGATATACCTTTATTTGTACTGCAATGATAAAATGGTTACTCGCTTTCGACTTTTAGATGAAAATTATTATTTCCAAACATGTATTAAAAATAATTATGATTGGGCAAATAGTTGAGTTTTTATCAAATTTTAGATAAAAGATTCTTTCTTCTTACGAGTAACTAATTTACTGATCTGAAATAATTATAATTTAAATATGTACTACTACTATGTTATTATCGGAATAATTTAAAATATATTACTTTTACTAGTAATTTTAAAATATCAATAATAATGAATAACTACGAGGAACTTGTGAATTACTTTGAGAAATTTATATTTGGCGATAAAATTAACATGAAATCATGAAAGGATATGCACAATGAATACTAACGTAATTAATAGATCTCGAAAATTGATTTTATTTTTATAAAAAAATTTGTACCAATATAGTAAAAATGACAAAATTCTATAAAGTGCATTACTGTGATTTTATGTGTGTGTATTTTACGATGTTATTTGCTATTAGTAAGATAAACGTTAATTAGTAAGAAAATAGTCTTTCGTTACGTTGAAATTTTGTTTGACTTAGGTATATAAGCATAATATTTGGAAAAATATTTCTAATTTATTATAAAATATCGTATGTTTTTCTTGTATGATATTTTTAAGTACTGCATGGTTTTACACCAACATTCTATTATTTTATTGAAAAGAACTTGGTAAAAATTTTTTCAAGAATAATAATATAATTTATTGTTCTTATTATAAGAAATTTCATAATCATACAGACAGGAATCATGTCATATAGACAGGAATTTTAATTTATCAAGGGATTATCTAAATACATTTATTATTTCATTGTTAATTTTATGTAATTATAGTATGAAGTTCAGTAATTTTTAACAGCAAAAACTACTTAAAGTTTAAGATTTAAAAGAAACTCTAGATTTAGTCAGAATTTTTTATGGAAGTATTATATAATCTAAGCCTATTAAATAAAACATTGACTATGAATAAAGTAGAACTTCTCGCGTTCCTAAAAGATAATAAATTTAAATAAAACATTTGCAATCGTTTAAAGAAATACACGTATGACAATAGACAACTACATTTGACAATGTTAGAGAATCAACGTTATGTACCGTAATATATCAGTAATTTTCATAATTAAGGATTTTATATTCAATTTGTTTAAACACTGCTTTATTTTCTCATTCTTCGAATAATTCGCTGGTATAAATTAGTGAAATTATCATAACCTCTACTGCTTCAAATGATTTTCCGGCTCATTGTATTTAATGGAAAAAACAATAACTTAGGAAAGCGATTCCATGCTATGATAATTTAGGAGGCGGCACACTTGCAGCTACAGATATCGATACTTTTAGTCCTACACAGTGGCTAAATTAATTGGCAATATCGGTGATATATCAACTGCATTGTTTTGTTGAACGTTTTCGTGCTCATAGACCGACAAAAAAATGTATATTTTAGAAAGTTTGTTTTTCTGTGCCCTTCTTTTTTTTCATGCTCTCTTCATCCCCTGTACCAATTTCCTTTAATGCTTTTTCGCGCGAGGCTTTTATGGGTAAAGAGGGCAGTGATGTCGCGGTGTGATATATTCGAAAATACATGATATTATTTCAGCTTTTTAGAAGGTCCCAGGTATTTTACGATATATTTCTAGAGAATTATGCATCTCATTCATGATTGTGACACTGGCTCATTGATCCCGCTCATCGAATTTTTTTACACTAGTTGTAAATATTGGTTGTACTTCCTTCATGTACATTTTAATGTGAGATATCGCTACCTATTTTTCTCCTCATTTGCTTATCTATTATGGAACAATACGGAAAGTTCATAATTTATCAATTGTTGAGAAGTCACATACTTGTGGTAACTCAATTTTACTTTAAACAATTGAGTTTTTCTGTAATTAAGTTTTTTTATAAAACGTTTAAAAAACCTTTTGATTACAAGGACTATGGATGAAAAAATAAATTTAAAGATTAAAGAAAACGTATACAAAATTTTTTAGCATGTAATGGTCCTAGCAATACTTGAACGGTACTATCACACTACCAGAATTTTAGATTTCTTCTTCTTATAAGAATAACTCTTGTTTATATCTATTTGAACACTCTTTCCCCACTATCTATTTATAAAAAAAAAAGATTAGGAGGTGAAAAATGGCTTTATAAAAGTTTTGCTTGTTGATTTCCCGTTCCTAAACCTGTTTATTTACCTTTTTTCTTTGCTTCTTTGTTACAAGTACGTATGAGTTAAAAAGGATTCATGACATGGTCTTTAACGAATTGGATTCAAAAGATACAGGAAATTGTTAAACTCATGACTAGGCGATAATTGAATTTTTAGTCTTTTATAATTATGCTTTTACTTCGGTAATGCCAATAGTTATAGCTTCTGTTTACAAAAATAATAATATTGTACTAAAAAATCCAAGTTGAGGAGTTTTTAGATTTATATAACAAGATGTTGCGCAAATTCTTAAATTATTGTCCTATTTAAACAATTTATATATAAAATCTCTACATTTTTATATCAAACACTAACAAATAAAAATTAACAAAGAAACTAACAAGGAAACTATTATTATAAATTAAAATATTGTTAAATAGATATATAACTCTTGTAAATATAAATAAAAATTTTTATCAGGTTATCAATATTAATTAGTAAAAGAATTTGTATCTCTCGAACATCTTTAAGATGTTAGAAATTGTTGATATACTTCAAGTGTGTCTTAGAATTAACAAATTTATGTTAGTAAAGTGATTATCAATTATAATTTTATAATGATTAAATTACTTCTTACACATATAAATATTTAATGCATATAACAATATACAAGCATTATATATAAAACTTGTAAATATTAAAATAGAAAATGTATTGAAAATATTTTATTATCCGTCTTTCTCTTTCTCTTTAATTTCACAGAGAAGAAAATAAAAATGAACATTTATAATCTCAACAAGTTGTACTATAAGGAAAAATAAACACGTTTCCCGTACTCACTATGATTCTTCTTTTGGTGGTTTGTGTTATCATCAGCAAGAAGAATAGCATGTGACGCTTCAACTTTTTTTTTAAGGTGCCCTCCGATAACCGATTAGAGGCAAGATGTTTATACTGAAGTGAGCTTTTGACTACCATGAAGTACACTTATTTTTACTAAAACTAAACGCCTAAACTTACAAATATATTGTTGTGGCTGGCATGTTTTTTATTTTCATAACATTTATGATTATGCATTTAAATTAAAAATAAAAGTTGCTTTTATATACTATTTACGTGATTTCACTTTTGAAAAATGCATACGTAAATGTACCATGAAAATTACAAAAATAACATTCGATTTTTATCTTTTACAAATAAATTCTTTTACAAATTTCTAAAAATATTTTACAATTTTTAACTTCGTTTGTTACATTTTTTGTAATTATTTTTTTTTAATTTTTTGTTATACAATACTATACATTTTTTAAGAAAATATTATATTTTTGCAGCTGAGTAAAAAAACCTACAATCAAAATTCCAATAACAGACTGGTTTTGAGAATATACTGATAATTTTACAAATATAGATCACTGATATATAGTTGTGAATTAAACAAATTTTAATTTTCATAATTCTATTTGTTGAAATTGAAAATTGATCTCTATCATTAGATGGGACGACGCGTTAAGTTATTAAGATGATTTATGATTGTCGCTTACTAAAGGACTGATATTTTTGAGTCTGTAGAATGTGTTTATTGATATTTCTCGATGAAATCTTCTGTCATTTAATTTTGTTCTTGAAAATGAAATGAATAAGTTGTTTCAGAATTATTTATTTTTTCGTATTATTATAAACTTTTTATTCAATTTATTTCTTAATTTTCTTAGTTTATTTATATATTGTTAAATTAAATATATAGTGATATACATTGACGTATTCTTGAAAAAGTTTTTAATTTTTTCTGTACAAGTTCGTTTATCTATTTTGTAAAATTATATGAGATATTTTTCAGGCACAACGAATAATGCAAATATTTAGTCAAACAAATTATAAACATTTTGATATCTATAGTTTATTATGTAATATTTTTAATACAAGGTAAAATCTAATTTTTACAATATGAGTGATAATGTAAAAACGTGAAAGGAATATTGGATGCTACGACAAAAAAATATAAATGAAGCAATTCGGTACTCATAAATTTTTAACAAAATTCATTAAAAGAACTGCATGTCATTTTCTTACAAGTTCAATGTAACAATAACGAAAAACTTTTTTTGAAGTGTGATTGATGCACGCATAAATTAAGTGCCGCCGCTTGATAAAGTCAGTTTCTAATGTCGCATCTGTGACATGTTTATGATCACGTGAAAGTCACACGTCTGTTCTAGGTAAAACCGCAACACTGGGATATTCCCAATGTACTTTATGAGCACTCTCTCTTTTCTTTCTTTTTCAATATACATTTCCCTTTCTCTCCGTTGTGCAATTCACGTTAATAAATTTTATACATCTTTACGATGAATACCCATTTGAACTCATTTTGCTTCTCTTCTTCATATTTAAAATTATTATTATTTTTTTTGTTTACAATACCAACTATTATATGGTTGTACTTTTACATGTTTCAAGCATTGACATATCTGTATTCTTTTAAATTTCTTGATTCTAGTACAAGTTTTATCAATAATTAAAAAAGGATTTTTAAAAAAATGTGATATAACTTTATCTGTAGGATTTCTATTTTAATTAAAAAGAAATACTTTAATTACCAAATCTCATTTATTCCTGTCCCCTTATGTCTTACGCCCCAATTTCTTACTACAAATAAGTATCAATATATGAATCTGTATTTTAGTACGAAGTATCTTTGAAAATTAGATTACTAAAAATCGCTGCATACACTAATAATAGAAGTCCCAAATTGAGAGTTATTTTACAACTACGTGAAATCCCTTATTCTTATTTCTTCCTTTTTCCGTACTATTCCATACCCTTTCTTTTTCATATTTATAAAATGTTAGTAATCGATACAGTGCTATTTTTAGGTTTTTGTTCGTCATTCACCACCTACGAATTTTTAGAAAATGGAGATTAGTTTTATCCCTTTTTAAGGAATATCTCGGGAATATGTTACGAACAATTTTTTCTTTTTCTTTTATCTTTTTCTTGTTTATCGTGTTCTTCATATACTTTATTTGGCACTGTGTATTTTATTTTAAAATTTTCCGCCCATCGTCAAACAATGCAAAACGTAGGAGCTCGCAAAATAGAACTTGACTTTATTTTCTTAGGTACAAATGAAGTATTTTGATAGTAGAGATGTGTATCGGATAAGTGATATGGATATTTCTGATTACGCCAACTTAAATTTTGCTAGAAGCCAAATATGAAATTAATGCATTTTTACTACTATTTTACTTTTCATATTTTATGGTTTTTTTTGGTCTTAATTTTCTCAATGTTGATTTTTAGGCTACTTGTTTCATGGCGAAATTAAACACGTAGTCGTATAAATTATAAGACTAGATAATGCAAGATAACAATTTACGGTAGGATAGATGTATTTAAATAATTGGTTAGATAGAAAAAAAGTGAAATAATAAGTGCTGTAAAAAGTTGTTAAATACTTATATCTTTCTGGTGCTTAATTTAAAATTAAAAATATTTTGTTGGTATAGGTACTAAATGACAGTTATTTTTATTTATTAAAATTTTGTACGATATTAATTAAATACAATATTAATTAAAAAGACTTAATATTTTATAAAAATTTAAAATAATAGGTATATTTCCATAAATATGGTAAATGATAAAAGTATATAAAAGGTTCTCTATGTGTAAAACTTAGTTTTAAAACCGTGAAAACTAATAATATAAGTCATTTAGTTTGAAATCATAAAATTGATATATTACAGTCTTAAGTTTATATTAAACTGACACAATGTTTACTAATTCAATATTTTTTATATATATTTTAAATATAACGCAATGCAAAATTATAATATAAAAAAGATTAAAAAACTGTTGAGTATCATATTGGTTATGTAAAGTAATACTACAAAAGACAATAAAAAATCATTAAAAATAATTAATTAAATTATAAAAAAAAAAAATAATAATTATTAAAAAAAATTTTTTTAAGTTTTAAAAATTTTTAAAGAATGTATATAACTTGCGATAAATACATAAATTGAATATCTGCAATGTATAAAATATATTAAATAGATGTCAGTAATTCATTCATTAAATTTTAATGTGTATTCATTTATTTTTACAAAAGAAAGATTTGATTATACGATCTTACACTTGTGACGCTGATGTATCCACCCGCGGTGCAGAAATGAGGGGTTGCCTGGAAGGAGTTTGTTGGCTCCAGGGTTCGCTAGATGACGGGCAGCGGAGGGAGAGGAAGAGTATAAGGAGGCGTAATTTAAAAAAATAAGATTAAATTATTAATTGTAATTTTCCGTGCTCCTCCAGTCGTCAACGCGGTGATGGTCGCTGTTTATTTAGTTTCTACAAAATAAAAGAGATTTACAAAGAAATAGAAAAAATAATAATAATGATAATAATGGTAATTTGCGTTGATTAACAATATGAATGACGACTACGCGGTATTTCTGTGTATGATCGTTGGAACGCAAGAAGAGAAAACTAAATTTATAATCACTTGGATTTCGACTTTTTATTATGAATTATAGTAATTTAAAAAAGCATACACGCAGGGAAGACAAAAAAAAACAAAACAAAAAAAATTATAAGTAGACAGAGAAAAAAGATAGAAACGGTAATATAAAACACCTTTGGCCTTCGTTAGGCTTCGGCAGCTGGACGAGGTACTCATTCACTCGATGCTCGGGCTGCAAGATTTCGATCCTTCACGAATGATGCGGAATCCTCTACCTCTTTGTATTTCGCTTTCTTTTTCCACGACGCTGGGAAGACCGGAGGTAATTCGCTCGCTACACTCTTTTTCGCATTACTTCTACTCACCTTGTAGTTTGTTCGAACAGGTCAAATCATGCCAACGGGAATAAGGAACGTTTAAATTTATCAAAGGCCCTCCATCGGGGTAAGTGATCTTTAAAATTTCGCTGTTTGACCCATGTTCCCTTGGCGCCCAGCTGATAGTGAACGAAGGCGTTTTCGCGCGCCTTGATCCGCAGGATTTTCCTTCGTTCCCTCGAGCCCCGCTGTTCCATATCTTAACGTAATTTGGTTGACTTCATTACTTCAACATATAAGGCAACTTACCTATTTCACATGTCTTAGGCCATACTTTTTAAATAATTTTATTATTAACTCACGAATAAGCTAAATAGAGAAGAGGGGCATCATGGGAAGTGTAACGCTCGTCACACACTTATAAACAATATTTAATTTTAAAAAGTTGTATTTTAGAATTCTTATATACAATATATTGTACAATACATCAATTTATAGATTACAACCGCACACTAATAAATCAATTATATAAAATCATTTTTTTTTTAAACTCTTAGTCTAATTTTTTTTAATTAACGAAGAAATTTATTGTACTATATTGTATCTTAATATAGATTTCTTAATAAATAAATAAAGTGGAAAATATGTATTAAAACTTCTAAGACACAATTTGATCAGTAAAAATTGAAATTATGTCGATACATTGTAAATTGAAACATATCATTTAAATTAACAAACAAAAAGATTAGTTAATATAACATATTTCTAATAATTAGAAAAGGCAATATAAAAAATGAATGCCTCAAGTATTGTGAATATATCTGTTATTGTTATTTTTGACAATAAGTCTATTACAATATCTATTCTGTTATGTTTAAGAAAAAAAGCTAGAAAGAGCGATAAACTATAACTTCCAAATATTGCTCTTTCAAAGTTTTATAATTAAGAAAAGAAGAGGAGCTGATTTTCATCGACAAATTAAACAAGTAATAGCACTATTTTGAGTGATTTCTCAGCTGGTTTTAAAAAATCTCTGCACTCAGAACGAGTCTTGAAAATAACATTCAACTGTAAAAATTCGAATATTTAGTCATTATATTATTTTTTGTAGTTTAAAAAATAAATATTTTATTGCAATTGTTTATTTTATTATATTTTATTATTTATTTATTTATTTATTATATTTTATAAATTTTATATCATATATTGATAACATATTTTTATTGTTGTTATTCAGTCAAGTAAAACTTTAATTTTATAACTATTTGAGTTAACTTGATATAATTCTTTTCAGAATAATGAACAAGTATTAAAAAATTTAAATAAGTCTTATCAGATAATATGAGCATAAAATTTATTACACATAAGTGATTCGCTGAGAATGCATGAACTACTTATATATACTCGTGTAGATATATAAAATCATATACATAATTTTGATTATTTTGTAATTATTTTAAACAACAGATGAAGTGTCAATGAGCAGAATTGGTGAAAAACATCGTGTTCAATATAATGAAAATAACTACGAGGAAAAATAATTAAAATTAATTCTAAATGTCTTTATATTATTTATGTAATGGTTAAGACTCTTACGATATAATTTACTATTTGTTTCTATCTTTTTTTACGGCCTACTAATTACCCTAAACTTGCCCTCAGCTAAATTCTCCTCCTTTCTGTGGTGTATGGTCATTTAAATGTAGTGGGAAGTCCTTGACTCTGCGGCATAAAACCTGGAGAAAGCGGGCCGGAAGGAGTATTCGTGCTTCCGTCTGTACGAAAGCGAATGGAGAGTGATTTTCTCGCTCAAGCAATTTTGCGATTTGTGCTCATTGTCAATTGTGTTAAACGAGTTTCTATAGTATACCGAGATAAAATTCTGTTTTGATAAGTGAGAGCGACCGAGGGTAAGATACCTTATGAAACTAAATCTTACTTCAACTTTGGAGGCTCTGCCGACGTCGGAAGAACCTGCCGATCAGCAGAAGTCCTTTTTGTCAGGGGCATAAGGGTACGAGAGCATAAGGAAGAGCCCTCGTAAAGTCAGTAAAGCTAGCTATCCCATGGAAGATATCATCACCGAAGACATGAAAGAAGAGGGATAGAAATTGCGAAGTTGCGCATCCATTAGGTGAGCTGAATCATCCAGCGCTGTATTGAGCTTACCTTTTTAATATTATAAACTGTACTGCGAGGGCTAGTTGTAAGTGCGGGCATAGCTTTTTCCTCCTCCAACGGCAGCAGATGTTTTATGCCTTGCGTGCGTGATTTAAATAAACTTAAATAATTGTGAACGTTTCTTTTGTTTCAAACGAATTCTATTATAATCCGTGTTGCCATGAACTTTTTTTTAAAAGATTCTACATAACAATACGGAATTTACGGAATTTAAAAATACTTTTGTTATTAGATCAGTTTTGTGTAAATCCTATGATACTAAAAAATGGATTCTTCTTGAAGTACATAAAGTTTTATTCAGTTATTTATTTCATAGGAATCAACAATATATTTTATAATGATATTTAGTTATAATTTTTTTATCTGGCAAAGATTATTTAGATAAACATAGTGTTCCGCTAAACTTTCGGAATCCAGCATGCAGCCGCTAAGAACCTACATAATTTTCAAATCCACAACAGCGCGTCTGTAGATACGCGCGGTAAATCCTGAATTGACCACTTGTATTCCCTATTTGCATTTCGCACAGTTACCCGAGAATGACTCCTTAAAAACTAAAGTATTCGGCTAGTATTCGTACCAGGAAACACTTTAAGTGCAGTGTATTCCCTTTTTTGATAATTAAAATACTTTCTATTTTTTAGTTTCTTAAAATATTCTTAAAAATCTTTATGCCCTACATGTCAAAAAAAACTGACAAATTTTATATTTGCTCCCATAAGAATGAATTGTATTTTTCATTTTTCAAGTCATACTCAAGTACCTAAACATTATAAAGTATATTATACTAAATGAGAGGATCCAGATGCAATATAATCTATCTGTACATGTTTTCTATGTCTTTTTTCAAGACTTACCTGTATATTCTTAAACGTGACCTATCAAGCAGTATCAGACAGCTGTACAGGTGGGTATCCTCCTTCTCACAGTCGTGCCTATAAAATGGGTCCAATATTAGACCTATCCTGTTTTTTTTAGTTCTAATGTTGCCGTGACCCGTCAACTTCACCAACCTTTGGCCCTGCATCAGCTGAGCCCCAGGATAATCTTGGCTCAGCTCAATGTATTTTGTGCATATACTAGAGCTCTACTATGGTCACCTGCGACTACCTTTTCTATCCGACCTGAGCAGCTACACACTTGCCGATGCTGCTACCACAGCTGCTCACTTGTTGCTTCTCCGGCATAATCCGATTACCAGCTATAGTTCCATCAAGCTGCTATTGGGAGCTAACTTTGCCAGGGTATCTGCCATGATATATTACCCTTAACACCACTATGGGCAGGGACCCATGTCAGTTATACAATAGACCTAGTTACTAGTCTTTTCAGAACTTGATAGCAGTCCCAGACCAGGTTTAATATCGTCGTATTACTATCAACACAATGAATCGCCGCTATAGTACTTTTTATGCCCAAGCATACCTCGCAGAACACCCGCGCGTAGTGGAGAATTCCATCGCAGCATTAACCACCCATTGTATTGCCATCAGCTCATCTGATTTACAGTCGCGTATGCAGGAAGCGGGACCACTAAACGTGCCTCAATATACCCCGCACCCGCACCAGACCTCCTCTGGACCTATTTGTTAACTATACCTATCCAGCGGCAGGGATACTAATACGTTATTTATTTTCAAACAAGAAAGCCATAGTGCTTGTATCCGAATACATGTTGAGTGTCACTTTTCTCTCCAACCCCTTGAGGAGCCTAAGATGCCCCCGAATCATCTCTTTTCAAGGACTTAGGGGCTCTAAGCAAAGCTCCACGTTACATTAAATTTCTTGATGCCGAGAATTATCCCCATCGCAATAGTCGAAGTTGATCTGATAGCCCCTGAGATGCGTCTGATCATGAGATTTCTATGCCTTTCTAAAACTACTTTAGAAGTAGCACAAGCCGTTTTCCTCCACTAGACTATCAATACATGAGCTTCTGTGCTTGCGAACAGACTCTTACATGCATTTCATCATTCCCGGGCGAAAAACCCAATTCCAACATATAAACCTTTTCATCTGTCATAGTTTGGTAAGCTCAATTTGCTGTCCAGCATAACCCCTAGATATTCGACCGGATCCCTAAAATGCAGTCTACGTCCCCCCAAGGTTAGCCAATATTCTAGATTCTACTTGTATGTTCTGGTGAAGATGACGATCTCAGCTTTGGAAGGATTAACCGAGAGTTTTACATTCTTGCACCTTTCATCTACAAGGGTGAGAGTATTTGCATAATCCCCATAAGAGACTCGAAAAAGGGCCTTTTGCTATTAAAATTATATAATCAGCATATCCTATAGCCGTACAACCTGCTCAACCTAGCTGGGTGAGCAACTGATCTACCTCTAAGCACCATAGAGTGGAGAAATAACATAACCAATGGAAACCCTGAAACTACGGAGTGCCTATAGTATTGTATAGCCCTTACTTGCTATCACATGCCAGTTTTCTAGTATGCAGTCGACTAACTCATCTATACCCTATGGTATACGAAACCTGCCCATTGCCCGCCTCTCTATCTTCCTGATGCTCTCAAAAAACCTCCTCCAACTCTGTCTTTTGGCGTTCTCTATATTTATCCGATACAGATTCCTATTAGCCCAAAAGCACGTCCACAGAGCATCTGTAACGTGTTTCCTTACCCGCTTGAGTAAGGACAGTGTCCCGCCTCAATTCGTCCATATCGGTCCAGTATATCTGTCCACCAGCATATCTCGCCCTTTCATTGAGCCTAATTAAATTTTCAGTACCCCTAGTAGGCTCGGATGCTGCAGTTGGTAAATTCTTCCGCTGCATTATCTAGGGATAAAGAGCCCCTTCCTTTGGGAAGCCCCGCAGAGATCTCCCTACTGCCCGCACTTACCGCTCAATTCTATCATCTCCTCTCTGATCGCATGACTGAACATAGGGATCTCTCCCACGTTCATACTGTCTAACACCGTGCTAACAAGGTACTCCAGCAGTTGGGCAGCTCTTGCGTTAGTGTCAGTGCTGTCTAACACCTTAAGATATGAGTATGGATGGTATCACATCCCAATATCTGTGGTAATGTGCTACATTGACAAAATCCAAAAACTTCCTAATCTTCAGAGTGGGATTGTCCTTACATTCAAAAGGGGAGATAGGCCGATACTAATACTAGTCATCCAATTTTCTCCAACTCGGTCATCACCGCTACCAGATTGCACAAACAGTGATGCAATAGACCTACGTAGGTCGTAGGTCTCGTATCCCTGGTGTCCCTGAAACAGGTTGCTCCTCCAAGGCCGTTGATGGCACGCTGGACCACCCAAAGTTCATAAATGAGTACCACCCCTGTGTGCACCCTATTTAAGACCCTCTGCAGTATCATCGAGGCACCCTTGTTATGATACAACCATTTTTAACACTTTATCGCCTACACCTTCATTCCACCTTCAACTCCCCCCCCCCCCAACTGCCCCAACCTCCTTGAGGCCCTTACGGAATATCTTAAGGTGAATCCTCGTACATCCAAAGTAGGACCTATCCCTGAAGGCCATCAGAGTCCAGGGATGCGATTGGACGATGATCAGCACAAAGAGACCTTGGTCCCCCGTGCTCGCCTCAGCCTCATCGCCCCACTGGACCCTAACTACCCTCCAAAAAGTAGTTTTAGTTTTTAAGGAGGGTTTGTGTCTTCCCAATTCCTTGAGGAGTCCCGGGATACCAACAAAGTCAACCACCCTGAAAATTACCTTCACCCTAGACTGTGCAGGTCTGTCCCCCTCATCATTATTTTAGTAATTCATGGGATATCAAAGGAGGGCTGGTCCTCGGTAACCACTTCCTCGATTCTTAGTCGATGGGCATCATGATAATTACTCCCTCCTTCCAGTACGTCGCTTCAAAGCTGCAGCTGCTTCTCCTTCTCTATCACGAAGATAGTTGTCTCGTTACCATCCGGAACTGTTAAAATATCTCCGAACTAATAGTACAGTCTAGATACTCCTAGCTTGTAATGAACACGGTTAAGGGATTCACAATAACTGCATCCGACATGGTACCACTCCGCCCCTGTCCAGCCTTATAAGAGGCGGACTTGCTCGCAATTACTCTCGTATCCATCGAACCATTCAGTTTTTTAAGTTCACAGTGGTCAGTGGAAGGAGTTCTAACTTCCTCTAATCTCCTGTTTTGACCCTGCGTCAGTAGAGTTTCCTCATTCCCTACAGGGGCCATGAAACAACCGAGTGACCGACCTCAAGTGCTTTACACTCCTTGATTCATCATGATAGATTGATTCTTAGTTATGGAAGCAAGATGCTGCCTTTGTTTTCTGAGAGGCCCCCAGCAGGGCTTCCTCGGAAAACCAGGTTTCCGATCCCCCAGGCATAAACCAAGGCTCTAACAACCTTCACTCACACCACATTGATACTTCTATTAGTAGGAGAGCCTCCATAAAAGGGGTATACCAATATTCATGGAGAGACATATTTATATCTGTTGGTGCTTTTCCATTCTCCTTCATTCAAATGAACCATTCATCGCAAGACCAAAAGTCTCTTTCAAGTACGCTCCCCCACCATAGAGGAGGACCAAGTTAAAATGCATGTATATGCTTATCACGAATGTTGCTAGATCATTGTAAGGTTTCTATAACAATTACCCTCAGTAGTTCCTAAGACTTTCGATGGATTAATTAAGATCTCAAAATGATAATATTTGATTATCGTTAATCATTAGATCATTTTGCTGTTTTGAACGCAACAGAAAACTTACTCGTGATTCGCTTATTTTTAGAAATTGTAGTTTAAGTAAATTAATTTTTAAATTAAATTTTTAAATCAGCTAATTCATACTTTATTGCAATGCTTTTTTCGTGTACAATTTTAAATAAAATTTTTTAATGATACTATCGTGGATAAAGTTGTAAACGTAGACTTCCAACATTTCTATCAATTTTATTCATATTTTTATTAAAATTATAAATTTATAAAAATTATAAAACTAATTGAAAAAAAAGTTTCCAGAAAACTTTGGACTAAATAAGTTATGTAAAATGTAACGTTGTGGCAGTGCAATTAAGCTCCTCAAAATATAGTATGAATAATGAGAAATAGGAAACAGAATTATCTAATTATTAACATATAATTAGAAGTAATTTAATAGTTAAAAAGTCATTTTAATCAAATCTAGAATTGAAATAATATATATTTAACATATGATAACTAAAAAAATGCTTGTATTAGTCGAATTAATTAACTGGTTTTTGTTTAAATCATGTAAACATTTGAAAATGATTGTGGTTTATGTAAATGATAAAAATAAATAAAAATAAGAAATTTTATTTCCGAACATAACGGAATGTGTTATGCCAATTACAATAATTTTTTATAAACTTTATTCAAAGTTTATTTTTAATGAAGATGTATAATGTAATAGCTTACATTTTATCATAAGAAAATTAGTGAAGCAGTTTAGCTTTAAATTTTGAAACAGTCCCAATAATCAGGTATGCACAAATATTTTTATTATACATCTTTAATACCATGGTATTTTTGTACCATCATATTAAGTCTCTCTTCATTTCCTGTTTAAAAAAAATATATAAATATCGTTATTGATCATAAAAGTTAGCAGTTTTTTATTTTGAAACAGATGCGTCATAAACAAGTTCTCAGAGCATTATATTATATATCCATCGAAATACACACTAAATAGACCTCGATGGTCGTATTTCCTCTACTCGTTCAAAACATACACTACCACAAAATCAGCACAATCCATAAAATAAAAGCTCCTGCAAAACATTAATATAAATTTACATGAAGACGAATATCAGAAAGATACAGAAGAGTTACGAAGAACAAGACACGAGCAGGAATTATCCTGGTAGTGCATCCAAGAAATTCCTTTCTCCATCGGTGAGAAAGAAATGTAAAAAGAAAATAATATTAAAATTACGATGCGCACTTGTGGCTTTGGTCGCAACTGCATGTGTGAATTGGCGGAAAATTGAGTGCGTCATTTCCTTGTCAACAAATGAAACAATTATTGCAGCTTTGGGTGGGTTGATAGAATAATGTACGGGTAGTTTTTGAAAAAGGAGAGCTGGTCTGTGAATTTCCAACTAGTAGAATAGCTTGCGGCTCTTTTGTGATTCCCCGCGGTCAATGAAACGCCAAAACTATGCGCTCTATAATTAGAAAGCTATCCGACAGGCGTTACAATGTCAATATATTTTCGAGAGTCGACTTCATCAGTATTCATCAGTAAAATACAGTATAAAAGTAGTTTGTTTTAAAGGCTAGCTTGACTTGAGTTTTGGCTAAAACAGCATCACTTCACAAATAAAATCATACCTCTATAGGTAATTATTTTAAAAAATGGAAATAAATCTAGTTAGTGTAGTGAAATTCACGATATGTAAGAATTTTTAATACGTATAAAGATTTATTGAACTCCTACGTCCGAATCATATATAGTAGTGCATTATTTGCTTAAAAACCGGCTCCTTAATTAAATTGCACGATTTTCTGGAATTCTTTAAAGAAAAAACACGGGATTCGCTAAAGAACAAGTGATCATAATTTGGCATATTTTAATTGAATTCACATGCAAGCAAATTATAAGCATTTCTAATAATGAATTAAACTAAATATTTGTAATATCAGTCAAGTTAATTTGCATTAACATGTTTAATCAATTAAACGTTATTATATTTTCCCCTCTTATCCAGGCTCACTTTGTTCCTACATTCAGGCTATATCTCAAAATTTTACATTGTATCATTTTAATTTCGACCAAAATTGAATACGAAAAACATATGCCAACCAGTGTAAAAGTCCGTTACAATATAGAAGAGAGAAGTATATTTACTTGTTAAGTATCTATTGCGTTTATTTGCTCATCGTTCAATTGTTCTATTTACTTTCTTCATATTTAGTTAAGATAGTCCATGATATTTTAACTTATTGATCTATAAAGTTATATATCGCGGTAAATTTTTTCAACTAAACGGTGATTTATTAGTAGTTTTGAATTAACTGATGTTTGTGTGTTCAAAAAAATCTATACTATTATTTGTAATGTAACTGAAACTTAAATGGTGTGTATTAATTAATATTAATCATTTACAAATAACTAATATTATAAATACATAGAAGAACTTTGAAACGTATGTACTGTGTTATATTATATAATAAAAATTTATATATAGTGAGTTCATTTATACTAGATTTATGTAAGACATCTGATGTACATTAATTGAGTTTAGATATTGTTTTTTGAAACTCTTTTTATGTTGCATATTAGAAAAACAGTTTTTTTTGTAAAGAAAAATTTCCTAATTACAAAAAATATGAAATACATAAATCAATTTAAATATATAAATATTAATATTAATAGAAAAAGCTGTAATAGAAAAAATTTTAATATAATTCCTTTCAAAAATATCTGAGTGATAAATTGCGATTACATAAATGGAGCTTACGAGTATACATTATAAAATATTTCTAAAGAATGTATTTATTACTCCTGAAGTATAATATTTTGACAATTTTAATTTAAAAATTATATCAGTTTTATTTTTCACATAAAAAAGGACAATTTTATTTATACACCGAGTGCTACATAATGTACTAAACAGATACACTTGAATTTTTATTGCAATAAAATTTTTTGGCTGAATATAATCAAATTATATTTAAAAACACAAAAATATCAAAATATATAATTTTTTGAATAAATTTTGTTTAAATTTAATTAAAAATCTGGATTTTTTCATTTTTTTAACAAATATAAATTATTATAACCTTTTTTATAAAAATTATGTGACTTTATAGATAAAATTGTTTTTAAAAAAAATAAATCATATTATTTAAAAAATCTTATTTTTCAGAATTAACAAATTTTATAATCAAAACATTTTATCAAACAAATTAAATTTATTCCCGGTTAGTTTTATTCATATGAATACATAGTGAATAGATTTAAGTGTGTATAGTTTTTTGTCGAGTTCTCATTTAAACCTTTTTTCTTTATATTTTAAAATATGATTACCTTATTTTCTATTTTGGTATTTTATATTTTTATCAATAAAAATATTCTTATTAATACTATTAACTCTCGACTTTTATATGATTTTTTTAAATTATTTCATGGAAATATTGCAGTGATTCAATGAAATATTATAGGGTTCGCCTTTGAATATTAATTTCTACTTATATCTACCATATTTATTTCAATGGTATTTACTTACAAGCTTTTGTTCTTTGGTGACAAGCAGTGTACTGTGAGAATAGCCTTTTACTTTGTAAAGTGCCGACCAGAACTAAGCGTTAAACGCCACAATTAAGTAAATTAACCTCAATATAATCGTTTGCGAACTCTCTCGAGCGAATAAATAACAATTTGTACACATTCCGATTGTAGATTCCGTTATTAAAAATGAAATAAAAAAAAACAAAAAAAATTACAAAAAATATGTAGAAATAAATATAAAAAGATATATAAAAAAATATAATCAATATGTATGGAGCATCATATCACTCAAATTTTATTTCGCTGTAAATTTTCGTCGACGAATTATATTTAAATTATTTTAATTTATTTCATTCACACTTCATATTAATATTTTTATAATACCACTGTCATCCTTTGGAATTGAATATTATATTTGGCTGATTATAATAGCTTATTTGTTACGAACCACTTGCATAAAGAATTTATAGAATTTATCGATTGATTAATGTTACATTGTTGATGTTCTTAGTTTAATTAAATAATAAATATTAAAAACTCAAGAAAAGTGTACCAAGTGAATATATTTCGTTGTTATAAAGTTTTTATAATCTATAAATTATAGCTTAAAATAATAATCGGTAAAAAAACATTCAATAAGTATAAAAAATTAGCTTAAAACAAATTTTGTTTATTTTCAGTAAACTTTATTACGAAATACATAAATATTTTTAAAAAAATGCACATGTATAGTATATGATTTATTTATATGATGCTTCATATAAAGATTTATGTTTTAATAATTTTTTTGACTAGATTATTAAAAACTCCTAACGAATTGTTCCTATGAAAATAAATATAAAAAGTCATAAATTGTGGATTTGATTCAGCCTTGCTGATTGTATCCTGTCCGAATACGAGTTGCTGAATTCAATTTTTCAGAACTTACTAGAAAATCTTAATCAACAAAAACATTATCAATCTATTCGTATGAGTGAGATTTTGAAGTACTTATAATATTTTATATTTTCTTTAGTATAAAATACTATTAAAGATGAATGAAGATAAACTTATTATTATTAATATCAATTATCATATTAAAAGTTAATCAATTCATATGTAAAAATATTTTCAATGAAAGAAATGTTAAAATATATGACAATACCGTCGATTCAGTAGATATTCTAAAACTAAATTATTTGTTTTATATTATATTTAAAAAAAAATATTTATTTAATAGAAAATATAGTAACTATAGAAAATATAATTGATCGAAATTTGATACATTCCTATAAATATTTGTAATGCGAATTTATGACAATTCGATCGTATATTAAATAAGTATAATACGCATTAATAGGCAATATCATTATTGCCACCATACTTGCACAGTCTTACTTTTGCATGCATACAAAAGTTGTCTAGACTCTTCGCATCGTAACAACCTTCGTACACCCAACACTGTTTTTTATCATTCTTGCAGCCTCCGTTATTGCCGTAAAAATATGTTATTAATGCAGATTATGACTCATCATTTCACCGACTTTTCACTTCCGCAACTGCTGCAGCTCTTTCGTTTATCATCTTTAAGTTATTCTCGTTATCACGCCGTGAAAGTTTCTCTGTCTGGTCTACACGTCGTCGACTGAGCGTATGTTTGCGACCTCCCGTGGGTACGAACCCAAATAATCTAGCATCTATTTTTGATTAATCACGTCTCTTTATACCAGATAAACACGATTATCATTGTTTGATGCGAACTGCAAGTGCGTATATAACTCCTCCATATTTAAAAAAATATCTCATTAAAAATGTGTTTATTAATACTATAATATTATCGAACAAGTGTTTTACAAAGTTTATAATATAGCACACAATCTGAATCAAATAGCGTTGATGAAACTTTAATTATATATAAAAAAATGATTTTAAATATATAAATGATATAAAATCAACGTTTTAATGTACTTATAAATAGAAATATACGTATTCTATTTAATTTAGATGAATCTTGTTTAAAATTTCTTTAGCTTAATTCTACAAAAATAATGAGATAGATCCTGTCCAATAACTTTTAAAACCTATATATCTTTAAAGTTTTTACATAATGTACAAATCCAACTATAATTGACGATAACTGAACTTATGACTACAATAAGTTTTTTAATATTATCACTTTTTCGATAAATCATATTTATTTTGTAAAGGTAATTTGAAGTAATGTGAAGTAAGTGTTGTTTAATTAAACTAAAAAAAATGTAATATTAAAAATTTATACTTGCCAAAAAATCTTATCTTTATCTATTTAATCGAGTATTTATATCATTATAATTATGTTAAACTTAAATTGATAATATCTTAATAAAATAATTAATGTTCTATTGTTTTAAGTTTAAAATATCCATACCATACGATACAATACATACCAACGCATACAAATTAGCCTAACATTAATATAAATATTACATATCTGAAGTTCCTGTAATTGCAATCGTTTAGTAGAGCAACTCCAAGGTCCAAATAATAACACTTGATATGATTTAACTTTGCGTCCTTTCACATCCATTTTCGATTATCCTACTTGATGAGACAGCAGCGTCGGCCTGACAATCCTGTCTATCTCATTGTTATAGAGGCATTGCAATATCCTTTGAATCCCTCCAATAAACGTGGAGCAAACGCAACCAAGTTCTCCCCGTCGGATGACATTCTACAGGTTGGCATTGCTCTTGCAATTGAGCTCGGGATGAAGGTCGCTCGAGAAAGCCGTAATACGATGGAGTTGTCTAGCCGTGAGGGGCCGTCGCGTACACGCGGGCACACGATAATAATTACCTCAATAAGCTGACACCTGAAGATTAGCACGTAAAAATTGGAACAGATCCTTGTCCCTTACTCTTCTATCCCAGTCTTTACGGCGCGTGGATTTTTTGCATGTCTCGAAAAGCCATTTTCGTGTAATTTGTACAGCATTGTTCGTCTCATGCGCTTTATTTTCCTTTGATCCCCTACCCTAATTCGACATAATAGTATTATCTTTGTTTTTGAATACACATCTGTAAAGATGAGGCTTTTTGTACAAGCTTTAAAAATTCTATGGACAATGCGTCACAGGTTCATATTTCGAAATTAAACTTCGAAAGGCCGTATCAGATCTATTTCATTTATGGATGAATTACATAATACATAGATATATAAATTATAACACATTATTTAATATTAATAATTTTTATGTGCACCATAGCAACTTTATTCAGTAGTGTATTTATTTTTCCAATATACATATTATTTCATGAAAACTATATTTTATAATCTATAGCATATAAAATTTATTTTTTAACTGTGTTTTAATGACCTTACAATATAAATGTATAATAGTACACAATTGTACAGGGAATTTAGATATTTTTCAAAAAACATCAATAATATAATTTTGTTGCTAATAAAATTCTGTATATGTGGAAAAATTTTCTTTTGTTTAACTTTCATAAAATACTAATCAATAATTGCTACCTGTTTGACTAGTACTGATACAAATATAAGGGTTATTTAAAAAACTATAATTCAAAATAAAAATGAATTACTGTTTTCAAATTATTTTATTTTATTAATTGTATAATATTGTATAATATATCTAATTAAATGGAAAATTTTCACTAATTTTATAATATTAACAAATTTGGAATAAGATTCTAAATAATTTAGTATTTAATGCCACAATATAATAAATCAATTATATATTTAGCGTTTTTATTTATATTTTTAGAAAATGTTTGAAACATAACAAAGTAATTTCACATAATTTTTAATCTTTCATAACATTTACGTTTTATTTATATTATATATTAATTATGAAAATTATAGACTAATAAATAATGTCACAGAGCAGCCTTTATCACACTGGATAAAGTATTATATATTGTACAATGATATAACGTCGCAACAAACCTTAACAAAAACATTTTTATTTGAACTGCAGATATTCTAGTTTTCATTTTAACAATTTTAAAAAATAGTTTTAAAAAATTTTCTGTATATTTGTTACTCAATTTTTTCCTTACTTACGATATTACAACAAAATTTAAACAAATAGTTTTTAATATTTACTTTCTACTGATTTTCCTTCAATAACCTTTAATATAGTTTTATATTAGATTGATACGGCAATTTTAAATAAAGAAAAAACAAATACAGTATCCAGAATACTTGTCTTAAAAATATATAAAAAATGAATACTTTATTCACCAGTATAGCTTTATCAATTTTAGTAATATGGAAAGGCAATTGAATAAAAAAAATGAAAAAAAATCTAATTACAACAAACTGTGATTACACATCAATAGTACCGCAGTGCGCGCAATCTTGTGCATGATTTATAAGAACGCACGAGATCTCTCTTCTCGTCACGCTATTACTAATCACGAGAGCTATCGCGTCAAGGAACTCTCAATGAGAAATGATTCGTCTCGCTGATTCTGATTTTATCGGTGCATAAAACACTCTGCGATATTTACCGACTAAACAAGCCTCTAACGATGCTGTTTCGCAGCCGCATGCCGCTACCCATATAATTACGTAGCCAATTCTTCTTTTTCTCCCTCTAAATCTTTCTCTTTCACGATCTTTCTTTGTCTCCCTTTTCTTATTTTTCTATGTCTCTCACCCACATTTTCGCAAACACCTTGACACGATAGTGTAAACGCATCTTGCAATTTTATTCCTTTCTCTCGTTTCCTATTGTCTAAGTCTATATTAGATGTGAAATACAAGAGATGTTTGGCTATCGTTATTTCTTCCATGTAGCATATTCCAGTTCCCTTGAAGCAAAGCTTACTATTCATTATATAAGGATATTTTATCTCATTAGAGACTACCCACACGTTGCTATGTTAAAATTTTCTGCGATACTGTTTACAGTGTATTTATAAGCGTGCTTCTTCGTTATTTATTTACTTACTTTGATGATGTAACTTTTTAATCAACTCGTTCCGTTAGTTGAATAAATCACACTTTTATATTTGATGTAGAATTTTATTAAATATTCATTGCTTATAAAATATCAGTTAAAAAAAATGTCAATGACATAATTATTCAGATACTGAAGTAAATTTTAGCGAAATTTACAGTAAATTTTGAAAACTGTACGAACAAAAAATCAAGAATAATTGCTAACTTTTAATTTAATCTGTTTGTGAAAGTATATTTTATAAAACAGTAAATTAAAACACAGTCTAGAAACCGCTTTTATACTACTACTATAACTCTATGTGAAAAAAATAAATAATAATGTGTAATAAAAAAATTGCAAACATTTTCTTGCAGTGTAAAATTGCAGTGTATTTATGTATTATACAAACTAAATGTATTATGTGAAATATGTATTATCCTAACTATTTTTGCAGCATTACGTTTTCTTATTCTTTCTCGTGTTTATTTCTTCTCTATTAAAACTTTCTATATTATTAGGGGGTTAGATCAAACTTAATACCAGAAACAGTACACAGTTCCCGCATTACACATGCAGATCTACTATTGTATGGATACTGGGTATACGTCATTTGAGGTATATATCCGTGAAACTTAATTCGCATCAGGGCGGATGCTACGTACTCTATCTGCATATACATTTTCTACGCTTTAAAACTCTTCCATTTATTTTACACTTAATAAATTTTTCATAACTTCTTCTTTCTATCTTGTTCCTTGTTTATCCTTCTCTTTTGTAGTTCTCTGTTGCATTCTCTCACTCTTTATCTTTTTTTATAATTTTTTATTTTCCTATACTTTGACTTAAACAAGCAGGCATTTTTACATCTCTATTTTAATTTACGGACTAATTGTATAGAATTATGTATTTATTCATCTGAAATAGACAATGAATTGTATTTAGTAACAATTTATATTTACATTTATATTTTCAATTTTTATTTTGCATCGTTATAATTCGTAAAAGAAATTATAGCGCAGCATATAATACTTTAAACTTTAAATGAAGAGAAATTGTAAACTTCATGATACATTTTTTTATAGTGGAGAATTAAGTGAAACTTTATTTCAGAGATATAGATTCACTTTATTATAAAAACAGCATCTTATCTATTTATTATTGCTTATGATATTAAAAATGCTCATTAGTACTATTTGTAAATTTAAAAAAGTATGATTATACGTAAAAACGCATATTATATATATATTTATGAAACACAAAATATTATGGAGACTATTTACAAAAGTTTACGTTTTTAAATAATTTTGGAAAATAATAAGTGTTTAAAATCTGATTTAAATTAATTGTCATTTAAAAAGTAAAGTGCATTTATAATAGCTGATTTCGGCAGCTCTAATCGAATAACGATTATTACGTAGAACAATGAATTGTTTACTACTCATAAAGTAAGAGATTTTTCAAAAACAAAACACTATAGCTTATGCATTATCTTAAAAAGTAATGTATTTCTGTGAACGCATTACATATTGTAAAACAGATAAAGGTTTTTCAATAGGAAAGATCTCATGCAGTCTGGTTATATAATAAATGTTGGAGGCTCTCACAGTTAAATGTACGATTGAAGTGCTATAGTAATCCATAGAGTTAACAATGTTAACAAATGCAAAAACCCGCAAAGAAGATCTCATGTTTCCTCATATGATATGAAACTACCTGTGTATGAGAGAGAAGACGTCAATTATTATAGGGATTTCAATTTCCTCTTATACATTAGCACCAAAGTGTATTGATTGAGCGCTGTTAATCTTCGTAACGTTATATCGATATACAAATAAAGTGTGTTTTGGTTCATTTTATCATTATTACACCAATACTGTTTTTATTACAAAGGGATATTTATTTTTAATGAAATAAGAGGCTTCAAATATATAAATTATAATAATTTATAAAAATTATATACTTAGTCTTTAAATTTCAAATATAAATTGTGGATGTCAAACGAAAGTAATTCTGCGCGGTAAAAATATTGTTTATTCAAATATTTTCATAGATATTACATATTTTCTGAATATAAAAATAATTAATTCGTATTAAAATTTAGTTTTCTATATATATATGTATTTAATCATTTATTTTTATTCACAACATTTTAACATATTGCTGTTTAATGTGTTATTAGTAGTTATAGGTAAACGTCGAACACAACTTATGTTTTATTGTAAAAATATAAATATATTTGAAGTTTAAATATTACTTAATATTAATCTCTTTTAAATATTTTTAATTATGTTGAAATATAAGTACAATATGGTAATTGTTATACGACGCCAATTGCCGTTGCTGAGTGTATAGGTGAAAGAGAGAGAGAGAGAGTAAGTAAATGACTCGCAAGTAAGCATGATTGAGTAGGTGTAGGAAAAATTTAATGTGCGAATGATTGATAGAATGTGAGTTTACGAAAAATTCGGATCCAGATGGAAGAGTGGACCGGGCGTATGAACTTGTAAGCACGGCGATGGAGGGAGGGGGGGCTCCGTATGCTAAAGCATATACCTATACTTTAACATGGGCAGCCCTTATATATAGGCTAGATGGATTTTGCTCCCGTGAGTTATGCAACTAGTTGGACTATAAAATCCGTTATATAGCACATTTGAGGCTGTCTTTCTAGTTTTTCTATTCAAGTTGGACAGAAAGGGAACCGTGGTCTCTAAGCCATCTTTTTCGGAGGTGAAATAATTCGGCTAGGCAGGGCTAGATCCTTTTTCCTGTGGCCGAGTCATTTGGCAGGCCTTCCTCTACTCCAGAAAAAACATTCAGCTAGCCAATGCTTCTTTATATGCTCTTTCTTCTGCTCTTATTAAATAATAACGTACCTTGAAACCTTTACGATTTATCCAGATTAGACACCGCGACGTCAATATCGCCAGTAGAAGATGAATTGTTGAATTTGTTTTCGTAAAATTGAGTTATAATCCGCGAGTCACGAGGAATAGAATTCGCGATACGCTGGGGGTTATGAGCTGGGATACGTGTAATATAGGATCCGCGATTGGAGAAGCAGTAAAGTCCGCGATACGCGAGGATCTAAGACCCGTGACGCGCGATAGTTAGATAGAGTTCGTGAACGATTGCGTAACGCTGCAAAGTATTGTTTTATAGACCCTTTAGTTAACTGTAGGATAGGCGAACCTACAAGTGAGTCAAGTATCGGATATAACTCGACTAAATGCGTCTTGTAAACTCTAGTGAGAGAATGTAAAAAAAGCGATTATTGTTGAGTAAAGGAAAAATAAATAAAATTTCCAGTTATACCTCAATACCCAAAATCTTATTATTTCTCAAAAACCCTAACCGCCTCGAACCCGGTCCTACTCAGAGCTGTACGAAACTGTCAGATTTGGCGAGTAATGGCAAAGTATTATTAAAATCATGAAACAAAATAATTAGAATTTCATATAAATTAACTTATATAAGATAGAAGAGGGAGTAATACGGAGGCTCAGTTTCACGTGCTGCAAGCGTTTCAAACCTCGATTCGACCATACCTGGATTCAAGCATACCTCTGACGCGTATAGGGTTAGATAGATCCTTTAAATAAGACAAACGATCACTACCTGGATGTACAACTATACTTAAGATCGTGCCCAAAAAGAGCGCGAGAACGTTACAGCTATTAAAATATAATTATTAAAAAGTCTTAGTCATAAATGAATATTTAGGATTTAACGTTCTGTCTTAATATTATATTGAAAACAACTAAAATTATTATTATTATATTTATAGATAAATAAATATATATATTGTATATATGTGTGTGTATGTGTATGTGTGTATTATAACTAAAATTATTATTATTATATTTATAGATAAATAAATATATATATTGTATATATATATGTGTGTACGTGTATGTGTTTATTATAACTTGGAAATAAGAAAAGCCAAAATAGAAAATCGGTTTTAGCGGAGATACGCCCTTTTTTATTGGGATTTGCTTTTAAGTTCAAATTTACAACATACAAACATTGCTCATTGGCGACTAACGTAGAGATCCGGTTGTTCGCCGTTCCGGACACACTGGTTGCGCCAGAAATTATTTCTAGGTACCTAGTTCGGAACGTGAGTCACGCTTTTCGCTTCCCATCGCTGTAATTCTGCGCTTTCCCCCTCGTTTCCCCTCTCCGCTTAGAGTAATACGTTAATTAGGCGCACTTTTTGTGCGCTGCACATCGTGTATGCAACACTCACTGGGGAGGGCTGCGGAGAAACGTGCCGGGCTGGTCACAAGTTTAGTGTCCATATAAAAAAAAACAAATAAATGCAAGTACATATTTATTAAAAAATATTAAAAACATCTATTGTATTTTTAATATTAAATAACCTGAAAGAGCGAATCAATACAGAAATTTAGTGAACCGTTCACGTATCATTTACTTAAAATAAAATAAGTACTTTATGAAAATATATTTTTGAAAATTTGACAGATAAAAAATTAAGGATTAAAGTCTATAAAATAATTTTAAACCAAAATGTAAAATTTTTGGCAAATGAAGCATTTTAATACAATAGGTCATGGAAGTTGTTTTTTACTTTCAAAAAATCCATATTTTATAGATTAAATCTAATTAGTACTATTGCTGTATGAAATATATATCCAAATATACTTCAAAAATATTTTACTAATGTATTTAATTATATGAATGCATAAAATCCTTTTGAATTCTGTTTAAATCAATATATGCTATTATAGTAGTTATTGATGTGCGTCTTTTTATTGATATGTTTCAAAATGAATAAAAAATTTTAGTGTCATTAATTTTAAATATAAATTTTTAATTTGTTTTAATAAAGTTTTTTTCATTATAATTAAATAAATACATATACACTAATTGGTTGTATTCTAAAATGATAAATGTTAAAGTAACTATTGTTTGGTATTTAGGTTTGATATTTAGATTTGAATTAATTAATATTATATAGCTATAAAATGATGGTAAATTACTTAAGGAAAGTTAAACTTTTTCTTTTTTAACATTTTACTGTGAGCTTTCTTTGCAACAAAATGAATAATATTAAAATATGTATAAGTGTTACCCGGAAAGTTTTTTTTTTGTACAGGTATACGAATGCTTTAACATATTTAAATCAAAGCTACTAAAACAGGAACTAAATTATAGGTTAGTTAAATGTTATTAATAAAGATCTTGTTAGTATTAATTATAGTCAGTATTTAAATCATTATTAGAAAATAAAACTGTGATGTTAAGATTGTAGATCCAGTGCCACATAAAAATATCTATAAAATAAATAAAGAAAAATTATATTGAAACTATGGTTTTTATAGTAGTATAAATATAATAAGTTTGTAATAAGAAAAGAAGTTTCAAATATTTTCACTTATAAACGGTGTTAAGTATTGTTAATCATTGTTAGAAAAAATCACAATATATTATGTGTACATTTTATACATTTTACACACAAAATTAAAAAAAAAAATTGGTTTTCGTTCATTTTAGTAAAACATTTTCAAATAACATATATGACTACATTTAACATAATTATTAAGAACTTGTGATTTTATTATTGAACTATTTTTATATATTTTTAATGATTTGTGAATTAATTGTGTAAAAAATATAAATAATTTAAATATATTGATAATCTAAAAAAAGGAAAGATTTCTTTTTATATTTTACAATAATTATATAACTAGTTTTTAAAATCTTCAATCTATTAAATATTTTTTCATAACTGCTTAAATCTTAACGGATTTTTTACTAATTATAAGGTAACAAGTGTAATAATTTTTATTTTTTTTACAAATCTATTCATGACGTTTAAAATCAATTTGAAATAATTCTTTTACTATCATACATGTCTGGCTTGTAGAGCTGTTTTCGTAAACAGCATAGCTATAAATGAGAGTGTAGTAAATCTATAAAATAAATGACTATAGGTACAAATATTATCAACGTTAGTAAGTCGAGAAAGTTTCGTGAATAACGTTAACATCCTATGAACATCAGGAAATCCATCTACTTTCCTTGCGATTTCTTTCTCCATCAGAAAGCGTTAATGCTGTACACAAGGTATACAAACCGCTGACTCCACTTGAAAATATACCTCCACCGTCTCGTCAGAAATACACTCCTGTTCTAGCTGTAAAAGTAATCGCTTAAAAATGATGTCAATGAAGTAATTTGTTGTATCAGGATAAGAGCATAAAAGCTTTTTGGCATTGAAGGGATGATAAATTACCACCACAGTAAAATAACACTAAAGACAATTTATACATTTTTTTACTTTTTTCGAAAAATTATATTTCTACTAAATACTAAATACCAATACTTAATTATTACCAGAAGCTATTTCATATAAATTTTAATATTTTTCAATTTACAATTACTATTAATATTCAAGTCATTATTAATCTACATGTCTATAAAAAAATTTAAGTTTAAACCTTAATGTGATACAGACAATTATAATTCGTTATTAATTATTTTACTTATACTTTTAATTTTTAATTCAATCAAAAAGTATAAAATTATAATGAATTTTTCATAAAGCTTCATAGCTATAGATTCATAAATCATTAAGGTTTTTCAAAAAAAATTTTGTCTACGCAAAAAAAATTGAATATTTATATAAAACAAATATTGTTAAAGATGTATTTATTTTGTAAATAATAATGATATAGAAATTTTAATGAGTAGTAATACAATTATAAATATTAATGAAAGAAATAGTATCCTGATTCACTTATATTCTGATATAAATTCATTTCATTAGTTTTCTAAATAAATAAAAAAAAACATTGTAATCCATTAAGCGTACTAATTTTATTATTGAATATGATAATTATCATAATAATAATAACATAAAGATATTTTATGTACTGCTATTAATTTGCAATTCAAATTTTTCTACTAATATTGTATCAAATGGAAAATTTTCTTTTGATTTTAACATATTATTCCAATGTAAAAGTCCTGGATCATCTCCTATTAGAAAATATTTTCATCCTGAATATGTATTAATAATAAGAGTTACTAACAATTTTTTGCGAAAATTTTCGAATTTATAAATTAATGGTCTCCAAATAGTATGACGCGTTTCCCCCACGCTTCAAGATGCTCGGCACAATACAATGTTCGAGACTTGCACAAGTTGAAATTACGAATTGTTTTGGAGCCAAACTCCGGGAAGCTCGGACAAAAACAACGGATGGTTTGAATATGCTAAGGCGATGCTATGCCGTATTGACCGCACGAAGGTTTTGTGACTCGTCAACAAATGTATATGGAGCTTTCGCGTATGAAAGCTCCAATATTCTGCGGCGACCCGCCACCACCTTTTACGAAAATGAAAGGTCCCGCGCAACCCGAAACGATCGAGTTCTTCCTTCGAGTTCCAACTCTCATTCTAAGCTCATATCTTGGGTTTCTAATCAACCGTAGCATTGCGTTGTAGGTTCATCACCATTCAATAACTGTCGCGATTCCTAGGCCAAGACCGTGGTGATAACGTAATAACAACTTTCATGAGGCTCCTCAGATACAAAATTTAAAGTTCCGAAAAGGTGACCCTGTTCGACTCCGACTGAGGAGCACTCCCCCCTCCCGTTACCTGTCCCGCACCCTGACGAGGACTGTCTGATAAAACGGAATCAAGAGGTGACAAGCAGTGATTAATGGCACCCACAGTAGCAACAACATCCATCGCTATCCGACACCCGTTGTTCAACACCCACCGCTCGACGCCTAATGCTACGCGATATCATAACCTAGTGTCATGAAGCTAAAGGCATATTTTTATGATTAAGCTAAGTTATTTTAAGATTAGTATTTAATTAGTCATAAATGAATGAGAAGGATATTTATTAGGTATATTTTGTTAAAAAAGTTAATAATAAAATAAATAATAAATTAATTGAAAGGTTAATGCTAAATTAACTAAAAGATTAATTTAAAAATTAGTATTAAGTTTGTTTGTAGAAAACGAAAAATCGTCACAATAGAGTGAACCAAATATGCAGCTCAAAATTTTGTATTAGAAAGAGATTTCTTCTGTAGATTAAAATTAGCCTAGTTATTCAATTCATATAGCAAAATTGTTTTTATCACTAACTTTAATCAAAAAATGATTTTAGATCTACAACTAGTTTTCAAGGGCTTACTGAAGATGAATGTTTCAATTATAGTAGGTTAAATTCACACTTTGTAGGGTTAAGTAAGAATGTTAAATAATAATCGATCGCCATTTTAGCTTAAACGTGAAATATTATATTAAAATGTTAAGTAGTGACGTGAAAGAGCTTTTTACTTTGCCCTTCGCATGAAATATTTTCGGTCTTTTAACTGCATAAGTTATAAATACTTTTTTCGAAAATTAAGTCATCGAAAACCTGAATGACATAATTTAAAAAATTGATTCTGTCTTTGCAAGCGGTCAGTTGTAGTTATGGTATTTTCAGTGCTCATAAAAATATTATAACAATTTAGTGTTATACATGAATAATATTATCAATCAAAAATTTATATTGATTTACTAAGATGAAATGATGTTTTTTGTGGGGATAAAAAATTCTTTAAGCTTATTTATAAAGATTTAATATTTTTGGAATAATCAAGTTTTGGATTCATTTTTATTGAATGATGTATTTTAATTTTAATGAAAATGGATTTTATATTTAATTACGTATATTTTAAGAACATTAAACAAATTAAACTGTTCTATAACTTAAATTGTAAAAATTAATGAATTATTTATTGTAATATAAAATAAATAAATGGTATTCTATTAATTTTTAAATAGTTTCAGATAGATTTAATGTAAAAAAAAAATTATCCTAATTCAATATTTTAAAAATATATAAACTTTTAAGATAGCGAAAAACAAAAAAACAAATTTCACTTTAATAATTTTTAAAAACTACTTATATAGAATAGGCAAAGTAAATAGGTAAAGTAAAGCAAATACAAGTAAAGTAAAAGTAAAACAAATATAAATTTGCATAAGGTATATCCTCATAAAAAATTCATAAGTAATATAAGTGCTCAGTTCATGGATATAAATCGGCGACAACTGTAATTTCAGAAATATTTTTCTGGATTTGATTACGTAAACCATGTGCGTATTTTAGTATATCATAAATTTTATACGAAATATTTGCATGATGAAAAATAAAAATAAAAAATTTCCACTTTAATTTTAAATTAAATACTTTCTCCGAGCTACCTAGAGAACACAGCAAGTAAATTACTTGCGAGTCCGCAGCGTTTCCATATAGGCCTCAAACATTCTGCCTCTTAACATTCAGCCAACTTAACCTTCTAATAGTCCTGTAGACGACATTGTAAATTTTTATATAGGTTATCTCCCTCCATTGAAGTAACCATGGCTTAATTTAAGTTTAATTTAACGCTTAAATTTAAGTTTTACATTGTTGACAAATTTTCTTCATTCCGTGTCATTTTCTTCATACTTGTTCATACTAGTTTTCTATTAATTAAGAGCAACTATAATTGTTTAGAAATCATCTAACATGGTTAATCAAATTAAATTCACGCCAGGAATTAGAGTCCTCAATTTTACCTGCAAAACATCGATCAGCAATGAGATCGTACAGTAAGTTTGTCAGTCCTACGCAATTCCGATTGATCATAATTAAAAGGATGGAAAACATATATTATGTGGATGTGCAAGATCTTCTGCCTATTATTTATTGCAATTATTCACATTACACAATTAATACTATGTAAATCTTCTGATTTATCTGATCTTCATATATTTCGTAGACAAAAAATAATACATTTAATTGAGTTGAAGTGTTATGTAATAATATAATTTAAAAAAGTTTTGTTGTTACTTAACTTCTTATATTTCTTATACATAAAAAGAACTGTAGAATTGTAAAAATTGTATAAAAGAGAATTTATTTTTAGTACTTCATACACCATACATTTTCTCAAACAAGTAGAACAGGCAGTAGATAGGCAACTATCACAGATTTGAAAGTGATTGTTCAGTTCGTATAAAAGTTCAATTTTTATTAAAGAAGCAGGACAACATTACATTTTTTTCGAAAAAACCTTTTTCTTACGGATTTTCTTTTCGCTTTATTTCATTGATGGTACAGCGTATGTATTCAAAATTCAGCACCGGCCACTTAAAACAATTGAGGCATTGAAATCTGCCACGCGCAAGTTGCAGCCCTGGAAGGTCACGGTGACCTTCAGTGAATGTAGTACTAGCGCAGCGATAAGCTCTGTCAGAAAATTTGAAACCGTTTAAGCCTCTGACATTAGGCCAGTAGCGTGGGGACCCATTCTCAAAACCTTCATTATAATGATTATTTCGTGGCTTAGATGTATCGGAATTTTTGCTATGTACACCGAGGAAAGACATTTTTCCATTGTCCTATGGCAAGTGAAAGCCTATATAATTTCGTATTAATCTGTCGTCGCCTTTTAGCATCTTTATTGATATATTGCTTCTTTCCTTCGAATATATTCATACGGTAAAAGTAAGTCTAAATATTTAACTCAGAGCAGTGGGGATAAATTAAAATTTTACGTGGGAATCCTTATGAGTGAATTTATTTTTAATTGCACTTTGTGTCTGACCAGCTAATTGAACGATTCATTGTTGTTTTTCTTTGTGTCGAGTCACTTAAACAATTAGTACGTTTTCATTTTTTCGTGCAAGTTGAATTTTTTATGTAACAGAACATGCGGTTTTTACATATCTCTGCTCAAGCGAATATAGTTATACTTTGCAAGTATACTTTGCCTCGATATTGATCATAAAAAGAAATAATTTTCCGCATATATTAAAAATATAAACATGGATCGCTGTTTGGAGATACCATTATTATCATATCAATCCACCAGAAATTAAATACAGTAAAAATGTAAACAAATTATATTTTAAACGAGTTTTAAAATTTATTCTAATTACAAATATAAAATCATTCATATGTAATATCATTCTTATTAACGAAAAATAAATATATTAAAATTTATCGAACTGTTTAATTAATACAAATTTTTTTTATAATTAATAATTCTTTTTTTTTAATAAACAAATTTTATAATTTTCAATTTTTTAATAAAAAAGAGTAATTTTATAAATTAATTTTAATAATCTTGTATCTATATATAGAAATTATAAATTTCAAATTTTGCAATTACTAAATTTGAATTCTATTTTCCAAAAAAAGTAAATTAATTTTTTTTATTATATAATTATTATTAAATATTGCATTGTTTCCATGTTATAAATAAATTTTCCATAATTCATTTTTTTTGTATGATTAATTAAGTTATAATTTATTTTCATACATTAAATTTTATTATTTCATAAAAATAGTCTATCACCAATCATTAATAAATCTTAAGATAAATAATTAAATTTTGAAAAAATCATGATGTACAATAAGTTAAATTAAGCTCAAAGCAAAAATCAAAATTCTTATATGCTGTAAAAACGTTTTCATCCCGTGCTATTTATTACGGTTAAGTGCAGAGACACAAAAAAGAAAAAACTTCAGTGTGCACAAAATGTAAATTTTAGTAACATGTAAACACTAGAGAAGTTACGTTGAGATGTTATCTAGTGTAGCAAAGTCTAAATACCTGAAAAATAGACCTTCCAGACGTTAAATATAAGAATAACTTAATACGAAATATAACATATAATGCAATTCAAATATAAGATATGTTTTTTTAAATTACTGATTCATTTAGTAATTTTATGTACATAACAACCTGTAAAAATTATATAACATTTAAATTATCGAAACTTATATATATTTATCATTGCTTAAGCATCTACAATATTAATTTATGATAATCGTATTAAAATTAATTTAGTTCTAATTTTATTATACTTTTTTTAATTAAAATGACTAATTTTAATTATTTATTCTCTTTTTACTAATAATCACTTACTAAAATTAAACAGGTCACTGACTATTTTTAATTCACTGTATAAGGAGAAATCACAACTGATTGTAGCATATATTTATCTTAGTATAGATTATTATAGATGGAACCGTTGCTTTTAAGATAAAATTTTCTCGAAAAAAAACAAATTCAATATAAAAGAATTTTTTCATCTTTTCAAAAAATTGAAACCGTACAAATTTTATAATTATTTAAATTTTAAATAATGAAATAAAATTAGATTTTATATAAATATATATATATACATATAATATAATTATTTTATTAAAAATTTTAAGTTTTGAAATAGTTAAAATATGTACAAAAAATAAAAAAAACCATTACGACTTTGTTATATTAATTAGGAAACATATTTTTTTTAATTTTTTGTAAATATAAGTCTAGCAAAATAAAACCTATTATGAAATAACAAGTAGTTTAAATGTCTTAAGAATTTAAATTTCAAATAAAATAAACAATTTTGTAACATCGATGTAACGGCGGATTCGTAAACTATCAGTTATATATGTACTTTCTAATTATTTCTATATTTGTTTTAAAACACATTTTAATGCCATACATTCATAACTGCAGTTTTCATTTCAGAAATTATTTATTTAGACACTGACATGAGCATCGAGGATAATCTGTTACATTTACACTGTGGGAATATGATAGATTTGATATATGTTTGTACGAGGGGAAACGGGTGTGTCTGCATGTACATGCAAATATATAATTGCACATCTATTTTGCTTTCTTGTGTGTTAAGGATTCGTATTCATCACTTATTAATATTCTTGTTTCGCAGAAATCGAAGCTCAAGAAGCGTGTAAGTGGCTGCGAGCTGCCGGTTTTCCTCAATATGCCCAGATGTACGAAGGTAAGTAAAATCTTCCGTTTGCTTGTATACAACACTAGTAAGCGATTATGTTTATATTACTTAAATATAATTCTTTTTATTTTACCTATTTTCTTTATTTTTATACTTATCACACATTCCTTCTTAATTGATGTTTTTTCTTTTGAGAAATTAAGTACAGAAAATTAAATTTCTTAATATACATTAATTACAATCTATTTTTTTAGTTAATGCAATGAATGAACAATAAAATCACTAGAATAATAAAAGTGGTCACGAGGGTCTATCACGAAGTTGCCGCTGGCTTTGTTCAATCATTTCCAATGTATTTTCAATGGAATGTAAATCCTTACTATAAGGAATATCTACACCTCTAAAAAATTTTTTTTTATGATATAAAATTTATAAAAGTTTATACTCCATAGCATTAGAGTGTTATTAAAAATATTTTTTTGCTTTGACAGTACGTATACTAAAATTATTTTCATTACTTAATAAGAAAAATACTAGGTAAATTCTTTAAAGTTCTTCTCTATCTTTCTGTTTAGTTAATTTTGCAGAGTTTAGAAATGACTAAAAATAATTGAGAGTATTTAAAAGTTTTATATAATATAATAGATTAATTGAGAATTTCAGTATAAAAATCTATATTAAATTTAAAAAGTAAAAATAATTTCTTCCCTTTATATGTGTATATATTTTAACAGTTAGCTAAGAGGAAAAGATAAGTTATGCTATTAGATGTTACATTATTTTTCTGACAGAACTGAGAAACTACTTAATCGAAAGTTAGCATATGACCACTTGGTATTTGGTAATAATAAGCACTAAAAACAAAATTGTAAACCTTTGGGTATCCAATAACTAGTACATGTGATGGGCATGCAATCATAAATGGCTTCAAGCATCATTTAAAATATACTCATTCGTGATGGTTGTTTTTTCAAGTGAAAATAATAGACAGTATTGAAAATCGTTGAAGTAGTGGGGCATTAGAAGCATGTGCTTAACATGTAAGTGACTAAAACTAAATAGATGTGATATATTACAATGTGATGTGTTGCGACTGTTATCTGAACAACGCTACATCGTGCTGAGACACATAGATAAGCTTATTTTCCTCTTATAAGATTTTTATATTGGAAGTATTTTACTTTATGTTTACTATATATATATAATGATATCCCAACAGTACATTAACAGTTTCTCTATACAATATATCCCCAACGCTTCTTCTCTACTTCGATGAACAATAACGTGAAGTCTAAAGTGTCATTATTTAATTATTATTAACCGTGAAACCTTATTATCCTCAAAGATTTTGAATGTAATTAAACTTATGTATCTAAAAAATTTCAATTCTTAATAAATTGTTCTAACATGAGTAATATTTTTGAGACGATATTTTTGTACCACAATACTCTTGTCCGCGAAATTGCACAAAGCAGATGTTCCTCGAGTATATTAGAGGCATCTCTGAATACCATCGAATGCGGCTACGCGATTTAATTAGGAACAGAGTAACGGGAAGTACGTATTATTATACTTGCAGTGCTTGACATAATTTCGTGGAATCGATGTAAGACAGTAACACAGAATGAAATTATATTTTTCGAGTTCAGCAATATATTAAATTATTTACAATTAATGATTTAAAATTAAGATAGTTAAAACGATAGCTTATAGCAATATTATATAAGACTTCGAAGACTACTAGGCAATGCATATCCTATTTGATTGTTCAATTATGTCTTATTTACGAAGTGTACATCTGTCAACTTTTTAACTTTTCCATATTTTTAAATATAATATCTAAAAAGCATTACCTAATAGAATCCTTAAAGAATCCACATCCTACTGAAAAATTATGCTAATTGTTAATAAAAATAAAGAAGGAAAAAAAAGTACGTTAAATTATAATTTTAACAGTTAAGTATTATAATATTAATGTTTCATTTTTATTACATTTTATAAAATATTATTAAAAAAAATACAAATATATTTATTAAAAATCTATTTTTTATAAATATATATATTTACTTAAATTTGATACTAATTTAATATTTGATTAACCTTGTCTTGATTTGAGAAACTATTACCTCATTCTTTGTACAAAATTATTTGGTTTTTAATGTTAAAATAATTTTTATTTTGAATTATTCTTACCTTATCAATAATTATTAATAAGTTTTTTACTACGTCTGATATCAAAATTAAATTAAGTCATTTCTTAATTATTCTATTAATTTACTTTACGCTGCAATTTATTTATTATTATATACTTTATTTTACATTTTGCGAAGATTTTTACTTTTATTAAAAATATTCAAATCAGGAGAATGCAATGCTAGTAAATTTTCATTAAGATTGTTGTATATTATTTTAAATTGATCTGATGGAAAAGCACCTTGACTTTTTTTAGAATAAAGTAAAACCTGCATTTTATAGGGACTTCAAAAAGATCCCACAAATAATATTTTTCCGATTTAACACAAATAAAATTAAGTATGCTAAGGCTAACCAACCCTGGCCTTGAGGCAATATCAATTTTCACCGAGTGATTATTTTCGAAAGTCTGCGTTAATGTTACGTCGCGAGAGGTATATGCTTGAGCTTTATTTTCGAACTATCAGTCCTTCAACTTCATATCATGGTCATGGTGAAGTACGCAACAACTGGCTTAAATTTATAAAAGAGAACAAAAAAAGCTGTGGAAAATATAGATAAAAAAAAATACGGCAGAACACTATACGTAAAATTATAATTCTCATTCATTTGGACTAAACTTGTACTTTTAATATCTTAGATTAGTAAACATCCCAATATAAACATTTCCAAATAAAGTTAGGTTAATTTAATTTATATTATCGGTTATGTTATATTTTATTTATTAAAATTAAAACATTTATAAATAGTCGTAGGAATAAATTTTTACTCTTTAAATTATGTTAATGGTTGTTTTAATAATTAGAAACCTTTTCTCTTTACTATAATGTTGAGTTTTTGTTTAGAAATCTTCTATTATAAATAAGCATTATTAGAGTATATATCTGTATATAACATTATAATTAGATAATTTTATTAAAAATAAATTATAAATTATTTACGTTCGTATGCACATAAATACTGGCTTTTATATAATATATCACAATATCTTACGAAATATTTATTTACAACATCATATACTTTAGTATTTATTCAAATATTTATAATTGTATATATATATATTTATAAATATTAAAATCATATTTAAATATTAGGATATATACAAAAATATTCAAAATATGTTATTAACAAGTTAGCTTTAAAAATATTAATTCATTATTATTGGTTTTAAGTATTAATTTTTTTTAAAAGAATTTATTTTGTTTAGTAAATTATATATTAGCTCTATTGCTCATATAAAATTGTTGTTGTTGGTATTTAATATTTTCAAATTTTAGAACTGAAGATCATTTTTAGAAAATTTCGGACAAAAATACATTATTAATACATTAATAACGATTACAGATTTTATTTCAACTTTCTACCACTATCAATCACTACATCATCACTAACAAACGATACATTTTTTTAAACTTCATCAAATTATTTATATTATTATTAATAATCTTTCACGTTGATTATTATTAGATTTTCTTTATTATTAGATATTATTATTAGATTTTCAGGATTATTGAATATTATTATATTATACAATATTTTACAATATTATATAGTAAATAATACAATATTATATTATACAATATTGTATATTATTATATTATTTCAGGATTTATTAGAATTACAGGAATTTCGCATTTATTAATTTATCTCTAATTTTTTCGTTTTTATGTAAAAATTATCTTAGAAAAAGAGAAAGTATCCAACAAAAATGGTTTCGAGTTATAAAACTATCCATGCACTCCTAAAAATTATATTATCACTATAAGATTAATTTTGTAAAAAAACTCAATTAATTACTCTATGAATAAAAATATAATATACTGAGAATACATTATAAAGATCAGCATCTTTTTTTATCGTGCATGCGCTTATATTACCTCTAGGGTTAAACATTTCCTTTTATATGCACATCCCTATGTAAGCAGATTACGCGTCCTTGAAGGCAATTCAAGTACATAGAGGTGTGAATTTTTTTTGCAACCTTTACTTATCATTGATCGAAAAAGGCACAATTTTTATTCGATGCACACAATAATTAATTATTCTACAAAATAAAATTGATTGAAAAATTTTGCTTGTACTGTTTGCAGCTAATTTTATTTTAATTCCTTAGGCATCTTTAATCGATTATAAGTTCATATTACATTTATATTTACAATAAAAATTTATTTTTTTGTAAAAGATTACATTTTTTTAGTATTGTTTTTTAGTTTAGTTTTTTAAACACTAGACTTTTTATTATGATTAAACATTCTAATTTTTAAAAACAATTAAATTATATGATTTACTAGTAATGTTTGATTTAATTATATCGTTTAACTTGAATAATAATGTAATGATTTAAATCGTAATAATATTAAAATGTGATAAATAAATTTAAATTTGTATAAAACTCATTTAAAATTATATTTATTTAAGTTAGCATGTACAAAACGTATAAAATTTCTTATGTGTAGATATCCATATCTGTAAACGCATTAGTTATTTAATCATAAAACCCATTAACAAAGTGATATAATAATTCGCTGACGGAAAGGAATGCTTGTATATCTTTATTATATCGATATTTAGCGCATAAAATTAATATATTTTTCATTATCATTATTTATCGTTTTGAAGGGCTCACTTTTTAATAAACATAAAGTATGATTTTCTTAATAATGAAGTTCTTCATGTAAAAATATACTTAAAAATTATTACTCTACATTTAATTGTTATAAAAAAATATTCGTAAATTTACTTTATATTCTACATTTTACAACATTAAATTATTTTTTGTTAATTATTATCTTCAATCACTTTTCTTACTCAATTCTAATAGACTTCATTATACTTCTACTCTATCCGGTTGTTTTCATCAATATGCAATTAATTTAAATCGGAATTCAATAATGCTATTGTTAAAAACAATGATATTTCTTATGCTGTCTTTATTTATCATGATTTTTTTTGTTTTATGACCCCAAATTTACAATTCGTTCAAATTAATTGCATTTTATACAATAATTGCAGTAAATGATTATTTTTACATGTCAACTTCTGTATGTTAACTTAAAAATTATACAATAAACAATGTTCTATTTTTAATCAGTTTTTTAATAGTACTGATAATTTTTTAACTGTTTAAAAACTTTTTAAATTTAAAATTGAAATACAAATGAAATTATTACAAAAATGTACTTGAGATAATGAGACAGCAAAGTCTTTTGCTTCAATAGAATCATCAATCATGTATCCTTGACCCAATTAAAATAACGCAATATAAACATAATTTAATTTAAGTTTTTGTGATATACAATATACCAAGAACCCTTGGTTTATTTTTTCTGATTATTTTTAATGCATTCAATTCTCACGTTTTTCACAATTAATTGTTCATTAATATTAGGCAATTTACGTCGTTAAGAATGCTGGACTTCATTAGTTACATGCATGCTTAAATATTATATATATTCATTTTTTTTACAAAAAAAACGAGTAACGCATTGGTACACATTTTGCAGAGACATCGACATCGCATGTCATGCTCTGGAATTATAAAAATAACAAATTCGTGAGAAATATGTTTCCAGATGCTTAATTGGGAACTTTCAGAATTATGGGGATGTGTGACTGGTTGCTTAAATTTTGTTAATGACTTTATAGCAGGACTTTCGATAAAATTTACAGTATGGTTGATCATGACGCTCGTTGTTATTGACACAATAAAGGCTAATTATTCTTACATTCCTTTCTAATAAACTGCCAAAAATTGTGTTTTTTATGCTAAAAATTATAGAATAGAATAATCTACTTTTATATTAAATAATATTAATATAATTAAACTACGGCTAAGGATTTAATTTTAATTTTTTATAATTCGAATTATTGCTTGATTGTCTAAATATTTTTAAAAAGCCTGCCTATAAATAAAATTTAGGAAAACATCATTTTCGAAATGTAATAATATAAAAGTATTACAAATTGATTATCTGTATTAGGGTTATAAAATTATACAATATAATACTCAACTGTTATACAAACTATATAAAATTTTATATTTTTTAATGACAAAATTTGTGATTGAAATCAGTAAAGATTTGTCAATAGAATCACTTACTCTACTTAATGAGGCTATATAATTGGAACTTTTAATTTTTTGTGCGTACAATTCTAATTTTAATAAGAAATATTCTCTTAAAACGATGTTTAGCTGAAAAAAATTATTCAATAGTAATGTCAATTTGTCAAATACAAAAATAATTCAATTTTATGACCTCTAAACGGCTAAACGGTACCTGAAAAATCAAGATACGTACTAGAAAAGGTAGAAATATAAGCTCGATTCTAAGAATATTTCAATTTATATATTGAATCTATGTTTTTCTTATTCGCTCTTGACGTCATCATATATCTACCTATTATTGAAGTTTTAGTTAAAAGTTCAATGTCTCAAAATATACAATATCACTAAATTCAAATTTTTTTAATACGAACTCACACTTTTTTAGAACTTCCTCTAATTAAAAATTATAAAAAGTGGATTAACATTAAGAACCGAACCATTTGCTTATAAATATTCGGATAATAGTAACGTTATTAATAAACGCAATGATTAAAAAAAAAGATACGATACAAGGATACACGAGACTGATCTCTTTTTGTATTTTACTTTGCGCACTTAAATTTTCTCGAAACTGGTGCGATCAAGGGCTACGCTACACCTCCTTCTGTAGACACGTAGTACCATCGATTGTAATTTACTAACGTGATTTCAGGGCAGAATAGTGCTCTGTCCCGTCAATTCAAAAAAGTATCTTTTTATTAATCATATCATTAGCAATTAATTCATTTACATCAAATAATACTACTAAATATATTTATTTATATACACATAGATTATTAAGTAGTAGATGTATTAAAATGTAATTCTACATACGATGCTATCATAGAAATCATATTTATAATCATATCACATAAATTTTTATATATCATATAAAAACATATAATTATATTAGAAATATAATACAGTATAATTTATAATAATAATCATATGCTTTTAACAACATGCTCTTAAATTGGTTTTAAATTTATAGAATTACATAATTTCTTTTATATAATAAAAATCATGTACGTAGAAAATTGTTGATATTTATCGAGTCTGAATTAGATAAAAATATAGATGTTTTAATTAAATTAAAAACGTACTTCCAGTTGGCAATCACTTAAAATTTATATCTTATATTTTAAAGATTTTACTCAATTATATTTCACATTTATCCCGGAAATACTATACATATCAGTTCACTATAATTTATAACTGATACACATTGTTTATTATATAATTATTATAATAAAGTATAACTTAAAATTATCAGAGAAATTAAATCTCAAAAGGGATGCAGTATTTAGGAAAACACATATATGCTTGTTTTTGAGATAACTAAATCTTAAAATGCACCAACCAAAGCTCTCTGTTTCATATTTAAGCCAAAATAAACGTATTTGCATAGTATAAGAGGTTCTTCAAGATGATTCGCAAATTTATACTTTATCGGTAGAGTTATAAACTGGTAACCATGGAAGAGCGTGACAGAATGCAAAAGAGAACTAAAAGTTAGCAGTATGAGGTACAAGAAGAATTATTAATCGATCAAAGTAAAATACTATTTATGACTTCATATTGTTATATTTTGAAACAATCTGATAAAGATCGCATCAATATATTGGACAAGTTCATCAGATGGTAATAATTTTATTTAAAAAAACTATCGTTTTTCGATGTATTTAAAATTTTATTGTGCTTCCATATTTTTTATATAATATGATAATTGTACGTATACATTTAATATTTATAATAAAATATGCATATATAAAAAACATTTATGCATAGATAATCTAGAATTATAACTTATATTCTATCTAATTAATTTTAATAATAAGTATTTCTCTTTAAAAAAAACATTTTGAGAAATTTCATTATATAAATAATTTTCTCTTTAAATAGTTTGACCTTAGTATCATCCAAAAATATTTTATTTAAAAAAAAATGATTAAAATAGTGTCAAATGTTTATCGAAATTAAATTACCTAAAAAACAAATCGATGCATTACAAGAAAATAATGATAAGTAGTCCATGAATTGGGTCCTCTGTCCAAAAAACATACATTTGACTCAAAGAAGGTCGGAAACAACAGTGAGATAAGTTGAGATAAGTACACGATCGCTTCCATGAAATTATATAACGATAACTAAATATCCGGGACCTTTTGGAACTATTCCGCGTTATGCTGTTTAGCTAAATTTACGAGTTCAGCGCGTTTGGCCTTGTTTCGTCTGTTAGAAACCCATTGGCCCCTTCTCTGCCCGGTATTTAATCTCTCATCAGTGTTTGTGTAATTTAAAGTGAGGGATACAAAAGATTAAGGATTGGATTTTAGATCCAGTGTAGTCTTCAAAATTAGATTTCAAAATTAGACTGAAGTATGAAAATGTTTGCGCTTAACTACCGTTAATCTCGGGTCGGTAAAATATTGGCGAAAATTCTAAAATAACTAAAATGAAGACTATGATAGCCAAGAGAATATGGATGGAATCTATTTTGAGTTTATACAATTATTTGTAATATATTCGCGCTCATATATGATGTAAAAAGAATATAAAACTTTTTATAATTATATAACTTATACAATACTAATAATGATTGAAGTTTCTTACTTTATATAAATATCTTTCTTCCATTGTTTCCCTTAGTCAAAATAGTAATACTAAATATATTTTATGCTTATTGCTATTTTAATTTTGCTATTTAAGACAATTTTTAAATTGTAAGCAGTTACAAGTAAATAATATATATATTTACATTAATACATTAATAAATGCATTATTTATTTTTAAATTTAACATTAATAGAAAAAAACTTTTAATATCTTCAACTAACGATGTTTTTAAAATTTATATTATTAAATAGTTTCAGTATTTAATACATTTTTATAGGTTGTAATATATATATATATATATACAGATACGTTTTTTCAATGACAGGAAGCAAACTGCAACACAAACTAATGATATGAGCAACTCAGATTTTAGAAATTTCAATTTTAATTTTGAAGAGCATGATACAAGATATTTTTAAAAAATTTCTCGAAATAAAAAAATTAATATGGATAATTTGATGATTCATCATTTATAAAACGAAGAATTATGTTTGTAAAAATATTTGTAAACTTAAATAAATCTAATCGATAAAATTAATTTTCATTATATATTGTGCTTTCGCGCAGAAAATAGTTGAGTTATCATGCTTCATCGAGCGTGTAGCTTTTTTCGTTAGGTAAAATATTATACAAAGAAACAATTTTTTGTAAAAATAGTTTTATCTTGTCTATGCTTACAATATAACAATACCCTGCAATATAATGACGCTTCGTCAAAAAGTAAATTTTAATACAAAATGATCAAGGTATTATAAATAAAATTATTAAAATTTATAATAACGGGACCTGGTAAATTCAATTATTTATAAAAGTAATTTATAATTCATAAAAAAGTAAAATATATATATAGAAATAAAAAAAAATTCTTAAAATTTATAAAGATAATCTATTTCAATAAAATTTGGTTTAATATTAAAACTTTTCTATAATTTCTAGTGTTTTTTTGTATAAAAAAAAAAAGTTCCTTAATTTTCAAAAAGTATTTCTGTTTAAAAAAAAATGGAATAATTATATTTACACAATAATATTTTTATAATGATTTTTTATATCATTAAAATAAAAGTAAATCTATGCTTTTAATAAGTAATTTCTTACTTTTAACTGGAAAAGCATTTTTATTCAACAACAAAAAATGACATTTTTTTTTAATATTTTTTATTTTAATTTTATTTTTCTATTAGCCCAACTCAGAATAGGAATTTACTATAAATAGGACTGCTTATTGATAGAATACATTACATAGTGTTTATAGCTAAAAAATAATAGTTTTACTCGCTAATCAAAGCTAATAATTGTTACTAAATATAGCGTTATTATTTTATTAAATTAAATATGAACTAATATATTTTGATTCATTAAAAAAATCAATTAAAACTATTAAACTACTCAATAAACCGAAACATGCAATCATTGAATTCTAACGAAAAGTGATTGTCTTAAAGCGTCATTCAATAGCACATGAAAATAATATTCATGCATTTAAATAGATAACATATGCTTAAATGCATTAAACACTAGATAATTTTTTTCGTATGCGAGCATGTAAGAAAGTCAAAATATAATATATGATCCTCTCGTGATGAATGATAGATTTTATCGAAGCACATGATACTTAAGTGGAAAAAGCTAAACTTCACATTGGCGAGTAAACAATGAAGCTTCGCAAAAGAGAAATTGCAAAAGTAAATAAATCCAAGTAGATACAGACAAATTCAAACAAAATATGTAAATAAATATTTTTATGAAAATACAAAAATTATTTTTAATGTGTTTAAGCTTTATAAATAATTAATTAATAATTACATATTTACAAATATTTATATTAAAGCAAATGAAATTTTCAAAGAACTTTTTCAATAAAATTCATTTAATTATTATAATTGATGTATGCTAAAAAATAAAAATATTATTCAATATAAATGTAAATTATGTTACATTATTCAAAATAATGTAGTAATAAATTAACGATTTATCTGTGATTACAGAAATGTTTTGTAGTAGTATGAAACATGAGTTTATATTTCAAAGATTCGGGAACTTTTTCTTTAACAAAAGAAAAATTACGAAATCGTTTACGACATTGGTAAATAAAGAGCTTCCAATTGACTTTTAAGCTTTGTTATCTTTCAGCTATCATTTACGTTTTATTTATACATTCATTTTATTACCACATGAGATAAGGATATATTAGAAAATTGGCAAATAGATTTTTTGTGTAGACGTTTTAGTGCATTTATATCTTAATTTGGATCACAAATCATTATTTGCACCAAAAAATTATTACAAAGAGAGTATCTATTGTGAATCTGAATTGATAATCATTCGAACAAGATAGATTAGTTTTACCGAAAATAAGACAAATCTAATTTATCTAAAGTTCTTATATAAAATATAGTTTCTACCATAGCTCACATAACAAAAATCATTGAAAAAAAGTATAATATGAAGCTTGTGATCTTGGGTATGCATTAAACATAAGATATAATTATGAGAGACTTTTGGGATAACATAATTTAAGAGTGATACGAAAAGTTTAGGGTTATGAGAACTGCACCGCTTCAAGTACCTCCATCGTCTCATTGATAATTAAACGTTCCACCAAAACCAAATTTATCAGACAAGTCTTTAGAAGCACTTAATATCTTCTCATATCTTATTTTTTGAATCAGTCCAAATACCTTTATACTGTTTTGCCCTGAATTTTTCACAGAAAGCGTTGTGATTATTCTTTTATACAATATTTATGATGTATTTTACGCTCATTGTAAAAACGTCCTAAAAAATTTGAGACTCGTCTTAAAAGGATCTTTTAATTTTTTATGTAAATTATCAGGAAAAAAAAAATTAGATAAGGCTACAAGGTCTACACTTGTCAAATTTCATTTGCACTTATTTTCAATTTAATAAAATAATCATAAAAAATGAACACTATTTATAATTATATTGTTTTTAACTATTTATAATTATTTATTAAAATTTATGCTTGAAAATTTAATGATTTTTAAATTAAATGCTTGTAAAGTACTAACATTACAGTAGTTAAAATTGTAATATTTTATGTATTAATTATTTTTTAAAATATGATTTTTAATTTTTAACATATTTTTATATGAATAGTAAATTTTTTAATTTTACCAAACATAAACGCAAACAGATTATAAAATATAACTATTTTACACTCCTCATTTCGATCAAATCCTAAGATTTGAAATTTAAGGATTTTTTACATTTGAAACTTAATACATTAAAATTTACTTTTTTCATTTTTCACAATATTTCAATCACATATGTATGCTAATTTACTTATATTTAGGTGAAATTCATGAAAAAAAATGAAAAAATGAATTACTTAGAAATAATACCGATCTTTTATATTCGCACATTCATTTTTAGTTCATTTAAATCTTTTTTGAATATACAAGATAAAAAAATAAATTATATCATCATAATAACATAACATTAACATTCTCTAATAGCTACTCTACTAGGACAATATGATTTTTTACATATATATTTTGAATTTATATAAGTGTGAAATTACATATTTATATAATTATTGCTAAGTAGCTTATATAAAAAAAATTTTAATTTGAAATTAGAAAAAAGTGGGTTTGAGTAAGAAGCAAAAATAATTTAAGTTGGCATTTTAGTAGAAGAAAATGGTGGAGGGAATTGCTTTTAAATAAAATGAAAGTAAACAAGTCAATAATAAAAAAATTCAAAGTGAAGAGTTAGATTCAAGACAAATATATGTAAGATAAGTGCTTAATGTCAGCAGTGATAGATTATTATTTACAAAACTAACTGGATTTCAAAACTTTTAAATTGTATTATAATTAACAAAGTCACTTTTCTATTTATTTCTCAATTTACAATTAACATTAGAGAATTGTTACTATAAAAATCAACGAGTAGCGTATTTTTAATTTAAACTATGAAAAACTTGCTGAGCTGAATAAATCGGTACAAATAAAATTTCAATAAGCAAGTAACGTTAAGTATAAAAATGGTGCTGTAAAAAGTCTCATGATGAGCTGCTGGAAGTAATTTCTCTCAAAAAAAAAACTATTCCTAATAACTTGATTATGTATGCAACAAACTAATGCAATTCGAAGTTTCGAGAACTCTTAACGGCACAAATAATCACCACATTCGGTGATCGGTAGGCTACCCGGAAAATAGCATCACTAAGATCGGTAATTCTATCAATTCTATTATATAACAATTCTATTACCTAAACAGCCATCTAAAATGAAGGTGACTGTTAAAAAGATTTTATAAAAAAAGTGATAAGAGCATTTTATTGTAACAGAAATTTATAAAAAGAGAAATAGAATGGAAGAAGAAAAAGAAGAACTGGATAAAATAATAAAATAATTAGAATATAGAAAAATTATATCATAATTAAAGGGGAAAACGAAATGGAGGCAAACGAAAAGTCAGTAAAAATGAAACGAGTTCATTAAACGGAGAATTAAAAAACAAGGTAGAGATTGAAGAAGCTTTCATTTTGGAAGTTGTCAGAGGGAAAGATTGTGTGTTAAAAAATTTGAAGTCGAAGAGGAGGTTATGTTTATTTTAAAAAATATAGAAAAAGTGGTATTTATAGTTGACGATATAATAATAAAAGGAAGGAAAATTATGTGAAAGGTAAGCAAGAAAATATTTGATGAGCGAAAGAAGGGATATTTGAAGATATGTATAGTTGGCAAATAAAAATTTCGGGGTAGAAATGTAGGGGAATGTTTAGAAAATAAGAAAACAACATATGAGTATAGAAAACCAGTAGAGAAAAGATAAACAGTATAGAAGTATTATGTAGCTTTGATGAAATGTGGCGGGTGTATGAAATAAAGATGAGGACTTTTGGGAATTTATGAGAAGCATGATATAATAGATATAGCAGAAACATGGTAGAAGAGAAAGGTTCCATGAGATTAAAAAGAATATTACCGCCATACTTTACTTGAAGCTTTAAAAGTGCTATTAGAGAGAGTAAGAAAGTAAGAGCAAAATGAAGAAGTGATAGGAATAAAAGAAGTAATAAATGAAGGAAGTGAAATGGTTATGAATAGAACAGTGAGATTTAATGTAAAAAGAAATAGACCATAGTGATGGTGTGCTATTAAGAAATAGTTGAAATATGTAAAATAATAGGGAAAAAAATAGATAAAGAGGAGGAGAAGTAATATTTGGACGTGACTGGAAAACAGGTAACAGGGAAGAATAGTAAGATTGGAGTAGAATGAGGTAATATAGAGAAACTTAAAACAAGGGAAAGGTGAAAATTTTAAAAATAAGGTGCTGAGAGGGAGTACAGGGGGAGAGGAAAAAAGTAAAAGATAAAAGTTTATAGACGGTTAGAAGAAAATATAGAGATATAAGTACAATTATGGCAGAATAAAGTTCATAGTAGCGAAGCCTGCAGAATTGTGGAATGAAATTAAGAAGACAATTTTAAAATCAGCTTTGACAATGAAGAAGAAATAAAGAATGGAATACATAAAAAAATATAGATGAGCGGAGTGGGAATGGAAAATAGGTTTTAAGAAACGTCTGAGGTGAAGAAAGAATATATTAAAGAAAAGAGAAATATCTAAAATAAATAACATAGTACAGGAAGTAGTGAAAAAATAAGAAGGATCAATATCGATGCCAGACTGCTGGGGATCGCCACCGACCGAACTTTGTCCGCTGTTGCTCGTCGTGGGCCGATCGCAGAGATCTCCATCGCCACCGAGTTTTCGTTGCCAGGCCTCTTGGCGGTATCACACGCACCTGGTTGTGGGTAGATTGTTCCAATCCAGCCACTCTTCTTTCTTTCTCTTCTCTCTTTCTCTTCTCGCGAAATTCCACTCGTTGCACTTTGTACTCTTGCCAATCTTGGCACTCTTCGCGATGCGGTCGCGGTGTCGGAGATCAAGTCCCTCCTCTCTGGTGCGAGATTCACTTTCCCCGTAGCCCCCCTCGGACCTTTCCAGCTTCCGCAATTTTCTGCTCCTTCCACTACTTCCTTTCGCAGTGGCGCTTTCTCTTGCGTCGCCGCCTCCCGCCGTTCACGCATATCTCGAGCCATTTTGGCCCGAACAAACATGTTTAAAAAATAAAACAAAAATTAGTAGATAGGAGATATAAATTAGTGAATGGGACAGTTTCTTAATGGACAATTTCGAAGGATGAGAGAAAAGGATTGAAGGAGTATAATGGACTGGAGACAGAATTTAAGAGAGTAGTATTAAAGAATTAAAAAGGCAGCAGATGAACAGACAGAGATGAGATGAGATAGAAAAAAAGTATTGGTTACATCTAGGTAGTTATAGTCAAGGTAAAAAGTAATTTAATCAATATATTTAACATGATTTGAGAAAGCGCGAAGATCCTGAAAAAATTGAATAATGAGATGATCGTGCCTATTTATAAAAAAGGAAAAATAAATAAAATAAATTACCATAGGTCGGTCGTATTGATGAATTCAATAAAATATAAGCGAAAGTACTCTAAAATAAAATAGAAGCGGAGATGGAAACAAAATTAAAAGAAAGTCAATTTAGATTTAGAAAGGGAAAAGGATTATTAAGGCAGATTACGATACAAGCCATGTTGAAGACAATAGTTGAATTGGAAAAATGATGTTTTGTAAACTTGGAAGAGGTATTGGACACCATAAAAATGAAGAAAGAGGCTATAGTAAAATTGTATATAAGCCCGGATTTAAGAGGATCGAGGACATACTGGGAGATCTCAAATATAGAAAAAAGAAATAGAGGGTTTCGGAGCGAATTTTAGACAATTAAAAGGCGTATATCTAAACTACTACCGGTGAAGTATGGCGTTCATACTTCAAAAAATTTTTAAATTAAAAGGATAAAACTAAAACGCAGCCTGGAATTGCATTAATAGAAACCCGACCAGACGTTCTAATTTTGTTTTTTAAAATATATGCTCTTGTAATAGCTAACATCCTAAATTATAAAAAATATCGATTTACCTTAATATAACGCATATTATGCAGGACATAAAGAAAAAAATCTCAGCTCAAGACCTCTGGAAAAGACATTAGAATTTAAGAATAAATTATATGAAGGACATAATAGATTGGTAAGTCAGTTGTGATAGAAAGAATGAAAAGTGGGAAACGGAGGAAATAGAAATAATTTTGGAAAGGAAGATCAAGTAAGCGAGCAGCAAAGAAGAAGCAATAAAACCAAGGATAATTAAAATGAATAACTCTAGGGTCGTAAAAGTGGAGAGAAGAAATAAGGTAAACGAGCACAGTTAATAATAAATAATACAACTAAGTTCTGATAGAAAAGCTGCCAGCATACCTAACAGTTAGGCTAAAGTGTGAGAACATAAAATTAATAGCCAGGTATAGATGCGGGACCAAATGATAACAAAAGATTATTGGAAAGAAGTAAATGAAAGAAAATATAGATTATACTGAAAGAAAATGCAAGAAATAGTGCATGCGATAATATAAGTAGAATTCAAGAGGGGACACATATGAGATAACAGAAATGCTGGACGTAACAAGAGCTTGAAGAAAATGAAGAGGATTGAGGAAGGAAGGAAAAAGGTGAAAAGACGTATTGGTAAGGAGAGCAAGGTAGTTAAATATGCGGTTAGAGTGTGTGAATTATTAATTATAAAAAATATTGTAAATAATATGTTAAGTCTAAATCTAAAATATAAGGAATTGAACATAATGTATAATAATAATATACAAATTTACCTCCAAAATCAAATAGTGCATAATTTATAATAATAAAAAAAAAGATTTTAATTTTGAAGAAACATTTTTAAAAGCTGATGATTCATAATAGTATTTTGATATTTACATTTTAAACGAAGATATTGTAGATTTTTATTATTAAGGGTATAAAAATAACTGAAATGAACGAGATAAATTCATTTATATTATATTTAACACGGATACATATAAATTATAAGGTAAAAATGTACTGAATTTATATTTTTAGACATTTTATGTAAAATTTAGAATATTCTGAGGTTGAAGTATTTCTGGTTCTTGCAAAATGTTACACTTTTATTTCCATAAGTATGCATATATACAATATATATTTCTCTTTCAGAAAGTTCAAAAATATCCACAGGTAACATAGTAAATTATTTTTGAAGTGAACAAAAATTGATTTATTTTTTAATTGCTGTTGGCGACCTAAATATGATAATATAATTTTATCAGCTACTATCATTTACATAAAATTTGTAAATTATAAGTAGATTTTTATGTGAAAACTTTTTTTGTTATTGTTTTTTGTTATTATCATAAATTATAATTTATAATAGTTCTTGGTGAACAAATTTAATAGTAATGCTATAGGGTAAAAGCTAGATATTTTTATTTTACGACATCGACTTGTCTTGATATAATGCAAGGAAAAAAGAGAATGAAAATGTAAATCGATCCATGACATTTAAATGTACATCTATTGAAAATATGGATAGCTATACATTTAGTCTGCCCTATATTTATAAATAAAATTCAATTTAATTACATATAAATACTCCATGAATCATAAATTAAACAAAAATCTGGTTCACTTGCGTAATGTCCAAAGAATTAAGATCCCTGAAATAAGAAGAAAGCACAATGCAGAATTAAAATAGTATTAGCTTTATCTCGAAAAAATGTGACTTTAAGCTCCAGCCTAAGTTCAACAGTCTGTTCTCGTTAATATACAATAATTAATTCGTTTTCGAGAAATCGTTCCGTGAGATTTCGAGTTAAAGACATAAAGAACTCTCTAACTAAGCGGAAAGAAAGGAAGTGGCAGAAGAAGATTGGAAAAGGAATTAAAAGACGTCAAAAAAAGTAAAAAAGGTTGTTTCGCTTTTGGTGAAATACGCACGAACTTTCAATTTGAACTACCTGCCACTCATTGGAGCAGCTCCAAGATACAGGATTGTTCAGCAAATCGGCCGATATATCGACAATATATGCTGCCAAAAAGGTCATTAACATATCTTTTGCTGTTTTCCAAGAATTATAAGTGTAAATATAAAAATAAAATGAGTAGATATTGCATTAAAGACTAGTCAAATTTATTAAGATTAATTTTGTAACTTTTTATGTTTAGTCAAATGATTTGCAAATATAATTTAACATAAATTAATATAACTGATACTTAAATTGAAAATTATAAATTTTGACTATATATATATTATAAACTTGTATTAGATTGTATGGGAATTTGCATTACTTGAAAAAATAATGTACAGATAAACTGTCAAGATCAATTCACTTATCAAATCTTACGTAGCGTTTACACAGAATATATAATAAAATAATAATGAAATGAAATTGCATAGATAAGTATAAAAAAGATTAAGCTCTTGAAATTGTAAAAAAAATTTTTTCTATAACTTCTCTTTTTAAGACTATTTATAAAGCTTTTATTATAGAGGTATTAGGTTAAAAAAGTTCATATTTTAAGCATTTCCACTGTTGTGATTTCATAAGCTTTATTTCGAATGTGAGCACAGCAATCGGTAAAATAACTATTAGAATTAAGTGTACGATAGTACTATACCAGTCAAGCATGCGTAGTAAAATAAATAATAAAAGAAAATAAAACGAAAATAGGAGAGACAATGCTGAATTGGAAACCGATAGTTACATTTAGGGGAAAAGATGGAAAGAGAAACTTATCAGTGTGGTGTGATAAGCACGCGTAGTGAAAAAGAAAGAAAAACTTTCTAGTTCTGCTTTGAGCACCTGGATAAGCTTCGGTTGACTTATGAACAAAATGGCAAGTATACGCGAGCGTTATGAAACTCAATTTTGACGCCAATTGGTGTGGACTAAATGACCATTTGGGTCATTCAACCCATTTGGGATAATCACTCCATCTATATGGAAATATGTATCAGAGTAACGCACGTTCCCATACTTGTTTTTCTCTTGCGATTTTCAAGCAGCTAAAATTCTTTGTCTTTTTTGTATGTCTGGATTTAACAATAAAGGGTTCTTTTTTCCAACAGTTACAGTAAGATTTATAATCATTATAGTTAAAACACACTTACTATATAAATCTTGTATAGCTTCGCTTGATTTTTCAACTTTTTATTTATCAACAACCAAATCATAATCATTTTATAGCATAGTTCTGCCTATAAAGGTAGACGAAGACAATATTTCTAAGCGTCTACAACATGTAATACAAAAATGATTTTAAATATTGAAAGTAATTGAATTTTTATTTGAAAAATTTGTTTAAATTATTTGTAATTCTAAATCAATTATTACAATACATTAAATACATAACAGTTTTTGTTAATTTTTATTAAAAACGTCAAATAAATGTTCGTTAAATCGGAATAAAAGTTATAAATATTTGTATACAAAAAACATACACTTATATTTTACGTAAATAAAATTATAGATATATTAAAAATTTATTAAAATATTTTTAAAATAATTGATTGTGACTTACAATTTGTACAATTCTGTTCATTAAATTTTGAATATTATAGTTATATTTTTTTAATTTCTGCTTATATCATTCGAATTTATTATTTTTCCAAACATAGTTGCCGCTATTTGGAATATTTATACCATTAATATGAATTTTTACGTGCTGGTATAAGTATAATTTAAAAAATATTATCTTTGTTATTTTTTGTATCTTTGTCGATTTTTAAAATGTTGCCCATAAAATCTATTCGTGTATGTGTACTGCTATGACAATAAATGGAAAATAGATTTATTATTACAATTTATATTGCAAAGCGAAATACTAATGTAAATAATTTCAAAAAATCAATTATTGATAGAGATATTCCAAGAAATCTACATGGAGATATGTTTTTGTATCTTCCTATTCGACTGGAATAAACATATTCCAGTAGTAGGATTGACAAGTTCATTTATTCTGCTTCATTAATCTTGTCCTTTTATTTTTCTTTCTTTTTATTTGTGGTTTACCATAGTCGATTCATAGCACTATAATTGATATCACTTATGGAACATCAACTGTTTAATCAACATATTGCAAAGAAGTATTTTTTGAAAAATTTTAAAACAAAATGTTTTTTTTTTCACATGTGTATGCATACATATATATAGTATTTTTACTTTTGTCAAAATAACTTCTAATAGAAAATTTCTTGTATTGTTCAATAATTTTTAAAAGTTTTTACTATTTTAATGCTTATAATTGTAACCTTCACAAAAACCTTAAAAAATATGATTAAATTTAATGACAAGTTCATATACCTACGTACTTAAAAAAATTAATAATCTAGCTTATCATATACAAATTAGTCTATCTTTAAAAATCTATGAATAAAATGACCTCAATTTATAGAAAATGTAATAAGATAAAATTTTTATTTTACTGGGATGATATATCTTGACTAATGAGAAAAATAAAGAGTCGATTTAGGAAATATGATATTCGCCCTGTTGGTATAACTTCTAAATCAAAGGAACGAAGTATTAATGTTTTAACTTTGCAGAGGTAACGCGAAAGCCAAACAAGTTTATTATCAACCATACTGCACGACTAGTAAAACTTTGATGGCTCGGGCTTTGCATAACTTCATTCAAGAATGCGGCTATCACTAACCATTTCACCGTTTTGCTCTTAATTAAAAAAAATATACTCCTATTGTGTCAACTCAACATTGATTGAATATAGTTAATATGCTAATTAATGTGTTTAAAATATAAATATCTCATTTTTAACAGTTTTTTAAATATTCATGTTTTCTGTTTATTTACTTTGCACTATAAATTTTCTTATTATTTGTAGCTTAAGATTGTTTATGTATTAATTACTGTAGTTATGTTATTTTTTTTTGCTTTGAAAATTTCTAGTTTATAGGGATGACTAAAAAACATTTTGTTAAATACATAAAATGCTTTGGCTTAAATAAACCTACGCGTTGCCTATACTTTTTACTTCTTTCGATGAAAATTTAAGAAATGGTATAAATATATATATTCGTTAATGCTTTAAGTTAAGTCATTGAAATTATTGTAAGCTGTATAAAGTATCTAATTTATCTTAATGTTTTAGTTGCTTATGAAAATAAAAAATTCGAATAGTAAATGTCTGATAACTGTATTTGTTTTACGAGAATGACAGAAAAGCGAAAGATCTTACTTCTTCCTTCAATAGTGATTAGTAGTATCTGTCTACCATCTAACTAAAAATAATATTATGGCTTTAAATTAAATTAACTAATCAAAGACTATATAAAATATAGACTAGTGATAAATTGGCGACTAATTAATAGTTTAGTTTACCTAACAGACTCTACCGTAAGCATTATCAATCATTCAACCTATTAATGATGTAACACAAACGAATACATTTTCTTGTCCAGGTTACATCGATAGATCTGTAAACAATAACTTGAGCAACAATGTATCAAAGCATAATAAGAGTAACATTAGCCGCATACTATCATCGCAATTCCGTGTTACTGATTAAACTTAAACGCTTTTTAATGTTAAGCGGAGTAGATTTTCGAGTCTGCTGATCTTTAACAGATAGTCAATGTTGATGATCAATGAAAATTTGAGCGGAATAAGCTAATACTGGAAAAATTCGAAAATTATGGGTAAAAAAGAAAAGTCAAAACTCCCAAAAAAGCGGCAGATGCTCGATTATGAACAAGCATTAGCAAGATTCTGAATCAGAAACAGTGTCTTTATTTAATACTCTTTATATATGAGAGAACTAGCGTCCATAAGAATTTCCGTACCGGTTAATTCCACGCTACGAAAAAGAACAGAAACGAACGATGCAGAGTAGCTGACAATAGGGCTGGATGTTGATGTGGAACGTGGTGTATTTTTTGAAAACAGTTCTGTTCAGTTTGCTTTGCTTCGATTGGTAGCGGCTATCCTATGCATTAGTGACGCATTCTATTTTCAATCTGTGTATCTCTCTCTCTCGCACGCTTATCAACTTCTGTTTCGGAAGCATCCGCTTTCCCCATACTACATCTCTTTATACATTCACTTACGTTTCTTTAATACTTATTCATTCACAATAGACAAATTAACAGTAGATAAATTATGTGGAGTTATTGTCGATGATTATTTGCTTACTGGTGTAAAATTTTATCTGCTATTGCCATCTTTTTAAAAACATTAAAAATAAATGCCTTCTTCGAGAATAAACCATAGTTGTTGCTATAATCATTCATTTTACCTGAATTTTATAACATTCAACTCTAGGTCTTCAATATATTTCTAACATCAAATAAAACATCAATTTTTTAAAGGTAATTTAATTGGATCTAATTACCTATCTAATGTTACAAATTCAATTGATTTTTTTTTTAATATTTAATGCCTTTAATGATTAACAAAAGAAAATTCATTTAAAGACTTCATTATAAATCATTATTTCTATTGAATGAAAAAGATATTGCATGGAGTATAATTTATTTTGTGCAGCATGTTTAATTTATGAACAAAGCATGTTTTCTTTACTTTCTTCTGAATGCACCTCTGTATGTGTTTTGTACATTCACAGCACCAAACGTATTTCCGTCATGTAAAAACAATATTGATAAACTATAATAATATTTTTTTGCATTCAAGCAAAAAATAATATTTGATTTTTTTCATATTAATAAAATTAACTAATATTTGTTTTTTAATTTATTGTAAACGTGTTGCTAAAAAAATTTATCTTTTTTATGGAAGTCATTTTAAGTTTATAACATTCTTACATAATTATTAACGTATTTTAATAAAATATTTTACCCTTTACTAATTATTATGTGTAATGTTCGTTTCAATTTTATACTAGAAAACATTAATTATTAATTAATTATAAATTTGTATTTTTTTTATTCTAATTTTAGTACGATTAAGGTCTTAAGATAAAAAATACATTTAATATTCTTACGAAAATGTTCCATTTTAAATCATGGAATAATAAGAAAGGATTGAAATTTCAAATAATTCATGATACCTTTGAACACACTTCAAGACTTTTTTCTGGTAAAATAAGACCTTGAAAAAAGAATAACGAAATAGCGCTTCATAATTTTAATAATTGTTTATATGAAACAGTATTATAACATAAAATTTGCTACCGTCTTACTGTAATTATTGAAAAAGCATTCATTAATTGAAAATATGTTTTTGTAATGATTATTTGCAACTAGCTAATCTGCGATCCAATATCAATAACGGCGAACTTTTTAAAAGTAATTGAGGAAAAGTGCGGGAGAGGCTTCGAAAGTGGATAGTTATCTTTGAAACAGACGGACAAACAGAAAGCGAGAGGATTAAAGACGTACGTCGAGTCTTCGTTGACTCTTTTCGTTCCTTTCGACCGGTTTTTCAGCTCCTTTTTCCCTTTCTTCCAATGCCGACCAACATATATAGTCAGTCTATTTCTTTCTGTTTCTGTTTCTCTCTCTCGCTCTCTCTCTGTCTCTTTCACACTCTCTCACTCACTCAAGTAGACGTACTCGAGCAAATACGAAACCAGTGGTACACGTAAAAACATAAGCATGGCCTCGCATAAGCAAACGCACAGCTCAACGGATACGCACATCCTACTGAAGGAGGGGGGGGGAGAGCGAAAGAGAATGAGATAGTGTGAGTAAAAGAGGGAGGGGCGATGCCGCGAAGGGCCAGGGAGGGCGAGAGAGAGAGTCGGTCTCAAGCTAAGAACGACGCCCCCACTGCTTGGCTACGGTCGACCTCTCTTCTTGGTTCTCGAAGAGCGGCAGTGATCGGCGACGATGACGACGAAAATGACGACGACCGCTAGTCTTAAGACGAACAGCATAACGTAGCTGCGATTCGACGTCGACAGTCGCCCGGCGAACGTGCCGTATTACAGATTAGTGTAATAAACGTTTGTGAAACTTATCGAGTGGTGCGTGTATTTTGTGTGCAATAATGAGATGTTGGCGAGGTGAGGCGGAGACGGAAGAGTCCCGATCTGCTGGACGAAAATTACTCCAATGAAAGGGAACCTGGTGACGCGGATGCACCTATGTGTCGATGCTGCTGGATAAAAATGAAAGGTAAGAAATGAGCTAAACTACTTCACGTCTCGCTTGAACGTGATCCAATGTTTGCCAAATATGTGGGAAAATGAAGAACGTAGATTATTCAGTCCAGATTGTAAAGTGAGGTTTTGTCGCTTAGAAAAATTCGAATGGACGAACCTCCGCACCTCCAAAGTGATAAAAGCCGCAATTTTCTATAATTGGTAAATATAGACTCAGCACGAGTTGATTATAAAACATGTTCTAAGAACAGGCTTGGTAACTATTGTAGTATTTTTAAATATTTCTTTGGAATGTGCTTACATTTCTTCAAAGATACTTTTATATAAAAAATTACTTACTTTAATCAGGGTGACATGTGCCATGTTTACGTTGAAACAAATTATCTTTTTGAATTAAATATATTCTGCAATTTAATTTAAAATAAAGCTATCAGTAATATTTACCTGGAGGCACTCAATAACTTATTGAATTATAAAATATATTTACATTGTTAAAGCCGTTCTATTGTTAACGACAAATGCTTTACAAGCTTAGGAAATAAACAATAAAAATTCAAAATCATTATAAATTGTTAATACTGTTGGTATTTTAAACAATTTTCAATCGCATATGATTATCAGAAAAGTCAACAAAAATTCTGCTGAAATTGGTGTTGACATTTACAATGCAACTGACTTGAAAGTAGTGCCTGCTGCGTCGTATCAAAATAAAGCCGTTGCAAAATTATGATAATAGATTTTAATATAAATGTCATACTTCTTAAATCACTGAAATTAATAATTTAACAATTGGAATTAAAAGATTTAAGTTGAGCAACATTTAATGTGAATATGATATTTCACGCGAATATTCTGTTGCTATTTTTTAGTTGATTTATTCAAAAAGTGTTGATCATTTTTTTAACTTAAAAACTTATTTACACATAATTGACATTTTAGAATAAATTTAACCTATTTACATATTAGCATTAATTTTAAACTTCGTGTGCATTTTAATGAAATGAAATGAAAAAACATACTTATATTTTTTAGTTTTTTACGTAATATACCCATTACATTGTATTTATAAAATATTTATACTCACTTTGTAACAAATATTTGCTTGTATATTTTCAAATTTTAAAACATTCTATGTGAAAGTGCGCTATATTTTACATTTTTTTATTTCTTTTTAAAATGTATTCAGCAACTTTAAAAGCATCGTTACATAGACTGAAAAATTCTCTAAACAAGATCTGTTAACTAAAATAAGACAAAATAAACATATATTCATTTTCTTTTTTTTTTGGAGTAATTCTGTCCAATTTGGAAAACTAAAACTCTTTCTTTATTGAAGTTCAAAAGACGTCTGAAATAGTTAAATATTAAAATATATAATAAATACAAAAATAATATTATTGAAATGATTTAATATTTTTTAAAAATAATTATTATTGTATCAATGCGATGCAAACTTTAGTATATTTATTGGTAAAATACTATTATAGTATATTATATTTATTAATAATGATGTTAGAAAAAGGCCTATTTCGTTTGGTACAAAAATTGAGATAAAATTAAAGAGCAATTTTTGCATTATTTATATGCATCAATCAAGTGCCATTTCTATAATTAGTAAGACTTATGGTGAGTTTTTTACTGTCTACACAAATATACATATAACTATATGTATATAATAGAACAATGACTGTCTATAGATCAACAACAATAAAGAATTTTTTACAATCATTTCATCTGTAATATAATTTTATAATTCTGTATGTATGAAATCAATTTTTTACAAACACATCGGCTTAGTCAAATATTACATGAATCCTTCAATTTATTCCCCAAAAGTATTTTTAAAATTTAAGAGCTTTGGGCAATGAGCTTAAATATTAAAATTTTTGAGTGTTTCATTAAGGTTTCCTGACACTTTCCTAGTCGTAATAGTACATATTTTTAGGGTTGCGCTGAAAAGCTCTGATCACGTATAAAATTATGAGTCCAAGACTGAGAAGGTAGCACATTTTATAGTAAGGGAGATTTAATCTTGAATTTCTAGTTTGTCAATCGAAAGTTTCCTAACATACCGACGCGCTTCGTTTCTTCCACTCGAAAATGAGGGGACTTCCATCATTCCGCGTACAAATCTTCCGTGATCGTATCGCTTCCACATGCAATAACTAAGTGTAACGCTATAAAATATGTACGTATGAAACGCAAGGCAAATTTTTTCCTACAATGATTGTATACGCTGAATCACAAAATCAAAGTACAGCATTAATTTGCACAATTAATTGCACATTAATTTTGTTTCCGGGACAATCCCATTTATAGCATACTGTAATATTTATATCTTAGTCTATACAATGTATAGGTGATGACTACAAACGTATTTTATAATCATCATGTACTCTAACGTTCGAGTTGATTGGCTGTTTCACGTTCAAGAACATACTTACGCAGACGTGATTATTGCGCACATTTACACTTACAATTTTAGCGTTCCTGCGAATAGATGTTCGGTAGAAAATTAATAAATATGGAACGTGATAAATTTATTTCGTGATTAACTTGTTCTCATTAAAATTAACATTAATATTTTCTCATGCAGTATAAAAAATTAATTTCAGCATATATATATATATATATTTAAACATTAATAAAAGATTTCATATCATAATTTGAGGTATTATTTGTACAACTGATTATTGCAGAATAGTTCTATATTTATTACTGTACTATACTGTTTTTATCTTCTATATTTTGAAATATTTTGAAATATAAATGATTAAAAGGAAAATATTACGAAGGAAAAAAATTACCGAGTCAATAAATGTTTACAGTATTTTGTATAAATGTTTTAAAAAATTATCGAGAAGATTTTTAATTTAACAGATATTTTTTATCAGTAATAATAAGTTATTTGTATTTTATTTTTTTCGTACTAAACATATTTACATTACTAGGACAGTATGGAAATTATTTATTAAACTAATTATGACTATTATTCATATTGATCATGTTATATGTATTGCCCAATAGTTCTTATTTAAGATTTTTTTTGGTTTTGTTTTACAAAATTTAATAACGGCTCTACAAAAGTTCTGCAATAATTACAAAAGCAATGCAGATTCGTTTAAAATGATTGTTTAATCTATTCTACTTAAACGTTCTTTGCCTTTTACTTTTTTTAATTTTGTAAATTTCAAGGAACAAAATTAGAAATTAAAATTTTTTTAAGTTCGCGCGTATTCTTAAAAAGATACAATTCTTAAGGTCTGTATTAATACAAATTCGTTTATATAATTTTTAAAAATTATAATTTAAATAATTTGTATATATATGTAAATATTGTTTTTTTTAATATTGATCAATCAAGTTGTTTTTTTGAATATTGATCTTCGTTATTAATCAATGCTATAAGAAAAATACTTGATCAACATAGCATATTGCAACATCGTACGTTTAATAAAAAAAAATCTTTGAACCTTTTTGTATTATTCATTGCGACAAGACGGATCGGATCTGGGCGCGTGTTTGTTACGGAGAATGAAAATAACGCAATAGGTATCATTGTACTATTGCAGCACTTGTGATACCGCGCGTTTTAGTTTTAATTATTACATCTAATTTTGCTTGTTGTTTGCGCTGTTAAAAAAATCGATACTAACGAATTGGTACATCTCAACGATCGTAATACAAATCGTCCTTCTATACGTTTCATCTAACGGAAAACCTTTTTAAAAGTTATTATTATACTTAAAAAATTATTCATGTGTTTTTTTAAGTTTTTTTTTAAGTTATAATTGTAATGTTTTTAAGCACTATTGTATTATTGTTAATTAGTTTTATTAATATAAAATAAAATTAAATTAATATTGGATATGCAGATTTATTGCACAACTCTTTCTAAAATCATTAATGAATACATTAATTACTACATCAAAATATTCGTTAATGAATGTAGATTCAACATTATTATATTCTAATATAATGCATTGTAGTTACAAAATAAAAAAATGTTTGTGATGTGATTAGTTAAATTAAAAAGCATATTTTATATTCACTAATATGATTTAAATTCTCTACACATCTCTACCTTTTATTCTTTCAAACCATTTTTATTATTTATTTTATTAGAAGATAAAAATTGAAGGCATTGTGGTTCTCAAACGAATCATTAGTCTAAACTTGTAATTTTTTAAATTTGTAATAATTATAATTTGCTGTATATCAAGTAAAGTATATGTTTTATATAATCATTTATTAAAAATTTCATTTAAATCAAAATAATAAATCTTCATAAAGAAATATACCCATTGTAAAACTTTTCTACAGGTATAGAAACACAGATTATATACGTAGTCTTAATAAAAAACATGAACAGTTAGATGTCTTAAAAAGCTTAGAGATTAAATTGATTTCCTCTCTCTCTCTCTCTCTCTGTTTCTTTCTTCGTCTTTCAAAAAGATTACAAGGCTTACAAAAAGATCAATTACTTATTTCTCTTAGTCAATCAAACGCACGTAAATAAACTACATTTTGTAATTGTACAATTCTATGCATTTAAGAGTAAATAATGTGTGTTAACAACGTCAAAATTTGTTTAGTCTTTTTTGACAAAACGTACCTATATTCATACATAATGACAGTGTATCGAAAAGTTAAAGAGACGAAAGGTCGGAGTAACATAAAAAGAAAGACAGAAAAGGACAGAGTAGTAACTATTGAAACTATAAAATATACCTATAAATAGTGGTTAATTTGGCCCTTTTTAGATACGCAGCCATAACATTATGTCTATGTTCAGATACGGAGGTGCGCCTTCACATTTATATAATGTGCCTATTAAATATATGTAAGTTATATGTGTAAGTTACCTCTCTCGAATTTAGTATGTCAACATATGTCGATCTACAGATATTACACGTATAAAACTACAATAGTACACATATTAGATGGATTCAAATTTTTTATTTTGAACAAAATTTTTTGATTTTTCTAATTATATGCATTTTTTAATTTCTGAATCATATGAAAAATTAAAAAATGCCAAATTTAAAAAATTCTTTTTTGAATAAGACGCAATAATTCTATCATATGTTGTTTACAGCCTGCTTACTTCAATTATCTAAAAAGTTCAAAGAACATAAAATATTAAAAATAAATATTGTTTATTGTCTTTATTTTTATTTAAGAAAAATAAAAAATTAATGTTTTTTACTTAATAGAATCAGAATTTGAAAAGTAAAAAATTTTATACAAATTTATTTTAAAAGGTGTATAAATATAATATTAGTAAAAAATTAGAATTTATTTATTCTTCACGATGAATTTTACTGCTAAAATATGTTTCTTACACACTATTAAAAATTTATAACCATAAAATATGAGTTTAATTTTGATAATATGGAAAAAAATTAGTTTCAATTCAATTAGTTTCGAATTAGAAAATTTTCTTTCAAATTTCATCCTATTAATGTTTGAGTTCACTTATGCAATTTTATAAATCCGTTCACTTATGCAATTTTATAAATCTGTTCACCTATGCAATTTTATAAATCCAAAAGATTCATATATTAAATGCCTTGATTGATACATAATGTATAAATTTACAAATGCAAATATACGCTTATGTATGTGTATGAGATTGTAAGAAATGGTCCGTTAATATGATATTTATAATTTGAAGATAAGTTGGTTGATGAATAGATTTATTATTGGCTTTCAGAGGGCCTCAATCTAGAAAAAGGAGTTAAAGGTAGTTTGCGCTTAATTAAAATAATTGAGAACGGTATACCAATTCCATATACACATTAGATTTACTGACAGTTATGGATAAATATAGTTCACAAAAATATAGTAAAATTAATTTAATGATATTTATATGTCAATTTAAATATTATTTATATATCAACATTAAAATTTTATTCGACAAAACTCATTTGTGAAGTTTTAGTTCCCATTATGATAGTTTTAAAATTTCTAATGATAAATTATTTCCTGTATGTCGAAGTTATTTAAAACAAGTTATCTAAGAGAATTTATAATATTAATTAGATTTAAAATTTATTAATATAAATTTGAAAACATGTCTGAAATATATTTTCTGAAAACAATATTTGACTATATTTTCAATACCGAAAACGTAGTATTAACTTATTTTTAATAATAACTATATTAGACATTTCTAAAAAGTATTATTCTAAAAAGTATTAAGATTTATAATATTAATAATAAATGTAAGACAATAATAATAAATATTTTTTATGATTTTGTTAATAAAAATCCTGTGTTCCTCAACAAATTTATACATACTTTACAATAATGCAAAACCGTTAATACATTACTAATGGAATTGAAAAATTTTTTGCCAATAAACATATATTCTTAAATGTTTTTTTATCAAGCATTGACTAAATAAATTAATATTATACAAATTGTTCTATTTTTTATTTAAAGCTGTTGTAGCTAGAGTATTAGCAGATTTCTTAAGTACTCAGCTGTCTATGGTAGTAATATAAAACACGACATCATCGTTTGTTATTATTCATTAATTTAAATAAACAGTAAAATAAAAAAATTTTGTTATGTCAAAATGTATGGCAAAGAAAATTTGTTATTATAATATTTTTTAATACAAACTATTGGATAGTTTAATCCTAAAAACTAATTTAAATGATTAATGATGGTATAAGTAAGAACGAGTTCTCAATCTACGTTACCCTTACAGCGCAACGCAATTAATTTATAAAGATATAAGTACTAATCATCTACAAGAGACCACTAATATTTAAATCTTACTAAGGGAGTTAGAAGTTGTTGTCCATTAATTCACTCATTTCCTGTTACGTAAGCTTATTAGTGATCTTAGAAAAACAGATGCCTTTGTTAAAGAAAGCAAAGAAATTTTTTCTTCTTATAAATATATAATGAATTCAAAAATTTAATCACCTAAAATTTAAAGGAAAACTTTATCAATAAAAACTTTTCTTTAACCGTAATAGCTGATTAATAATTTATGATTAACTTACCAAAAATTTAAATGAATACTGAGTAAGTATACTTTTCCACTTAATAATGTCAATAATTCAATGAACCATTATTTTTATTATAAATAATTTTTAAAAATTTCCAATAAGAAACTTTTATTTAAAATATATGTATTTTTTGAGCGTATACTCATAATATAATACATATTAAATTGCATTATGTAATTAATTCTAATGAATATAAATACTAGATAAGTTTTTAGCAATACAATATTTATGTTATAGATTATCAATTTCCTATTGACATAACCGGCGTAACCAAGGATCATCCGTTTCTCGAAGCCGATTCACTACAAAGTCTATTTCGTAGGCTTCATGCTCTTAATCGTTGTGCGAACATGAAATTGGATACCCATCATAATCATCATACACATCACAATATAAGCCATAACAAAACTGTGAGTAATTCGTGTATTTATTATCAATACTAAAGTTTCTACTATTTAATAAATTCATATTATCTATGCAATTTATGAGGAAATTATAATATTTATATTTAAACAATAATATAATCATGTTTTTCTAAGTTAACAGTTATTTTTAATTGTTTTAAATATAAAATTGGAATGATTATTCATATAAAAGTATTACATTAGAAATCTATGGAGTGTATTTAATTATTCGAAAAAAAATTATTCGAATTAATAATTTGAAATGAAACATTAATTTAATTTGCATTATTTCAGAGTAACATAATACTATTGTAAATAATTAACGTAATATAATTGTAAATAAAATGATGAATTTGAAAATTGTTAAATAAAGTAAAGTAAAATTTTAATAATATTACAAATGATCAATATTGAAGTCAAGAAATTATTTGTTGCCCATGGTGTTTAAATATCGTTTAGGCTTCAGTATCGCCTTAAGGTAACGTAAATAAACTGCAACAGCAAACAACTTAATTTGAATGATATGTGCAATGTATCCCCATTATAATGCTAAATACTTGAAATGCATGTTAATTAAATAATTTATCTGATATTTATCGGCTTATTTGTGTCTAAAAGCAGATGAATATCATTTCACTATACACGTAGTATTAATTGATTAGCAAGTTTTTCTTATTAAGCTTTTTTTTCATTGTACTAAAATACACTGTATTAAATCTTTATGATATAAAATATCAACGTAAATAAGGAAATTTTTATTTTCTAATATATCCATGCTTTTTATATTTAAAAAGTAGTCATATCAATCGGTTAGAGAAAATATATGTAATTATAGACTAGTTGTTAATGCAACACATAAATTATAATTTAGAAAATACTTTCAACATGACATTTGATGATTTGAAGTGACATTTAATTCAATTATTCGTTTTTCAAAAATATTATTACGTAAACATTTAATACATGCTATAACTTGAATTATTTATTTTCTTTGTTTCAAATTTATTTATCTAATTTATCTAATTTAATTATCTAATTTATTTAATCTACTGTTTAAATTAATGTGTATAAAATTGTTTATTTAATTTGTTCATTCAGCCAAATGTCAAGTATTTTTTGGACTTCTTAGATAAACTACTTTGTTTAATTAGTTATTTTTCAAGTAACTCTTATAATTTACGTTTCCTTTCTAAGAAAGAAAAGTTTTGCGTCTTGGAGTTGCATTGAGATTAAAATCACCAGTTTTATTTTTCGGGCAACAGCAGCTTTGGGTATAGAATCAATTATACACCTATGATTATAAGTAATGGTTACGTTCCGTTAAGAAGAATCACACACGTGGCGTTACTTTTCATGCAATTTTCAATTCCAATAAAAGGGCATAATGCCCTTTCATAACTATAGTACCTCTTAATGTAAAATTGGATTTCATTTCTTTTAAATGCCTTTTTGGATTCCTATAGTTTACTGGAAAAATAAGTGCTTTTTTAATAAGAAACTCCAAGGATGAATTTCTTTTTTCATTTAAAATTTTTAAAAATTCATAAAGAAAGTCTGGTATTTAGGAAGTTATAAATGAGCGAAATTTCTTTTTCAAAAAAATCTTTTTAATTCATAAATTTAGCATTAAAACACATGAAAAACAGCTTGAATTAAATTGGCTTCATCATAGATATTGTAAAAAATGAATGTTTAAGTATACATGAATTAGAAATATTTTTATCAATAAATGTATTGATTTACAGAAATCTAAAATTTTCCATAAATAATTTTTATTATATCGGTAAATCTGAATCACTCATAATAAATACATCTGTGCATAATTTTGGTTATACTTCTTCAGAATGTAAAAATTATTGCATGTTTTTTATGTTTTTTTAAAGTATAGAATGAATATATTTATCAATATTATGTTTACTTCAGTGGCTTGTTATATATATAGCAGTTTATCTCAAATACGTATTAAGGTGTTCGACTTATTTAACTTAATTCTGTGGCATGTTTAATTCAGAACCAATGGCAAATTTCGCTTAATTAAAATGCTCATGCTAAATATATATATGATACAAACTTAATCATCTTTGAATTAGATTAATTTATATTGAATTTAGGATCTATATGTTGATATTTCATGGAAATAAATTCATGATATATTTCAAACGTAAAATTAAGGTTTTTTTGTAATAAATGATTAGTTATATTTGTTACATATTATTTTCACATCAAATTTTATAAAAAATACCTACTTATGATATGATTACTAGCATATTCAATTAGTAAAAAATTAATTAACATTCAACTTTTTAAACCAGACATTTTTTAATTGCTGTTAATACATTATTGAGTATAATTAGATATTTAATTTGGTAATTATCGGTGCACGTTAATGCGTCAGTAAAAGTGCGAACATCAAAAAGTTAGTCATAAAATATCTGTGGAATGTGTGACATGTGTAACAATTGACTTTAACCCGGAGGAATCCAGATCCATGTCTAGTATATAGTGTCTAGGCAATAATTTTGTACTGGTAAAGGTGTTGAGGAAGAGGGAAGGTCCGGGTATTGTGTGAGAAACAATTTTATTAATAGTTAATACCTAACCTCGAGACTTTAATAAATACCTATTGTTATGCGTTATTTATGTATTTATATATATGTATAGATAAATACGCATGTTTGTATGTTAGAATCAGTAAGGCTGCGGCAGAGAATGTTAGAATTTATGCTAAGTATCAGTCGCAAATACTCGCTAGGAATAGCAATTAACAACTTACTTGACATTAAACGCAGTCTATCCATAAATTGACAGTTAAACCAGCCTCCGGGTAAGGAAGGGTAAGGAGACTCAAGGAGCAGTTGCTATGAAAAGTACAGATGTGGCCATCAAGTCTATTGAGGGCAGTAACTAATGAGTCAGGAAAGGAAGTGACAGAAGCGGGAAGCTAAGTAATATGGCGAGCGGTGGAAGGGTATGTGGGAGAGGGAATACTAATACTATAGATGATGCGACTGGGTGAATAAATCCTTTGCAAAGAATTTACGCAAAAGACAAAGAAAAGAGTAGCGTAGTATTTTCTTTCGTGACCTAGTAAACAACTTTTTATGTTCTGTCACATTGTATTGTAAATTTCCTTTCTTTCTCTGGCATGCTTTAAAATACTATGCATTCAGGACAATCTGTGAAAGTTAACAGTTTGTGTATGATAATTTATTTTTGTTCAAAAGTGATTTTACAAAAACAAAAGTTAATTTGTTATAACAAAATAATTTTTATTATAATATAATAAATAAAGTATCAAAAGTATTTGAAATTTTTTATCTTAAATGTCATTGATAATCTTTTTGTTAAAAAGTAAGCGTCTACACGTATAATTCTAAAATTTTTCTTTGATTTTTGGTCTTCCTTTTCAGTTTCTATTCTCGTGATTTTGATTTTATTGATCATTACTCACTACACATCTTTAATTATAGTTTGCTGAATCTAATACCCGAATTTTCTTGTTCGTAAATTACTAATTTGAGGACCATGTTAGAGTGTACGAGTCTTAAGCTAGAAATTCCAGTATACAATCAATCTAAATTCGACAAAAAAAAATTAGTAGCCTGAAAAAATTGTTTTAAACATAGAAACGCTTAAAAGTATTCATAAAAATGCAATTTTTTATTTTATAGAGTAATATCCTTTATAAGAGTGGTTTCCTCTACTTATAAAGTTTCATATTTTTTGCCTTGAATCATAAATTTATAAAAACAGTAAGTATTTTGGAAGTTTTGCCTTTTATATATTGTTCAAGATATAAATTAATATTAAACAAATATTGATTGATGTTATATATATTTTCATAGTTATGTTATTATTACATAACTATTACAAAAAATTTATGTTTGATTATACGTATACATAAAATAAATTTTTTATTCGTTGATTATTAATGAACGTAAAGTAGATTTATAATTATAAGAATTTTTTAATATTTTTAAAATTAGAAAAAATTACTTTATTTAAATTTTGTACTTACATTCTATATATAATAAGGTAGTATAAAATATTATTTAATGTATATTATATAAAGTCTTTCTCTTTCTTAAAAGAGCTTCTAAGTTATAAGTTAAAGTAACACTTCGTTTTTATGTTTAACACGAACTGCCGATGAACATTTTAAGACATTCGATCTACAAAATCCGCCAAAACGTATCGAAGCGGTCGACAATTGTCATGCGTGTGATGCACATCCCAATGTAAGGGAAAACTTAGATTATGGTTATAGAAACGATGTACCTTACAGTAAATAGTATGTTGCCAGAAACCGCTTTTCTCACCTTCTTTGTCGCGATGTCCTTTGAAGTTGCTTAACACTTGAGATTTATAATGGATGTTTTTTTTAAAGATGATCGCTTTTTAACAATGTAATGTCTTTTTAATATTTACATTTTAGGAATCTGCCATCCTTGTGATTCAAGTTCATTTAATTTTATTTATAAATGGATTCCTGATTATTAATTAACTGAAAATTAATAATAAATTACTAAATGAAACTTTTAATTTATTACGAAAATTTACTCCAATGCCCAACTTAAAAAACACTCAGTTTGGATATTAACACGAAAATGTTTTAATTAGAGAAAGCTCTGAAATACAATGTATGGTTTTAAAACTATTTGCTTTTATTCTTGTTGTCGATAAAAATAGCCGTTCGGTTAAAAATTTTTTAATACTTTTTTATTATTCCGGGCTCGTAGTGAAACAATGTTCATTTAAAAATTGTATGTAAGATATTAGTATTTCGTGTATGTTTAATAGTCTACATTCATATGAATTTTTTATTAAAAATATTTAAACGTCAGAATAACCTTTTGTTACATTTTGTAAATATTGTTGCTAAATATGTACTGTCGAATGCTTATTAATATTCTCCTAAAATAACTAAAAGTTACCTTATTAGTCAATATAAGGAAATAATTTACTTTTAGATTTATTTGTAAGTACACCTATACTAATAAAACTAATTCAGCAAGTAAGTGAGAAACTTATTTTGCGTTATGTGATTAAATTGCATTTTTATTATTGTCTTCATTGATCAAATGAAAATTTGCATTGATATTGGAAAGTGTACATGTAGAAACTAATAAGTTGATGAAATAAAACTTTATCGTGCGATTTTTTACCATAAATATTTATTAATACAAAACATTACACTATTTAGCTCGCAAAGAATGGAATTTTGATGAGTTGAAGGAACCAGTACACCAAAATAATTCAGTAGAACACAAGAATGGTGATTAAGCATCAAGTCATTTCCTGGAATTAATGGGCATGTAAATCGGTGTGTAAAAATATATGTGCGTTATTCATTCATAGATTATAAATTTGATGTGTCTTATGAACGTCTATGTAAAAATAAAATTTTTTTTAAAAGTATTTTTTGTAAAAAGATGTAAATTTTATACTTTAACGTTTCATTTTGATTTACTAAGTACCGTTCAAGGAATCGTCTTACGGAAATACAACCAACGCTCAATATTACTTACACTTAATGCAAATAATAGCTGTTTGCTTGTTAAATATAGTAATTGTATATAATAATACACTTATAAAATTTGAATGTGTTTCGAATAAGACTTTAAAATATTATTAAATTAATTTTAATTTTTTTTTCTATTTTGTCTAATTTTTGTCCTTTTATGCTTAAACTATTCCTATACAATTAAGAAGAACCTTAATATTATTACTTGCTTTTATAAGTATAATATGTGACCCAGTAAAAGTCATCTATATCTGCACCAAACCAAAAAGTTTAGATTTACTTATATAAGTTAGTAAAGTTTGTACAATGCCACTTATGTAGTTTTAGAAAACAGCCATAAGCAAAACAGAAAGTGAACTAAATTGCGCTGTAATACCGATATAATTCAAACAGTAAGCAAAAGAGGGCTTAGAATTTCACTATTACAAAGGACTCAAAGTAGATCCTATATTTATAGTACGTATTTACTTTTGATCCCATTTAGTTACTTTGTGAATGCACTTACTTTGTTTTTTAAAAAGCTTTACTAACACTGTATATACTTCATCGAGCTACGCGTACTTGACCAAAAAAAACCAAATGTATGGCGTGATCAATATTATTACAAACAACAATCTTCACGGCTATAGTAAAGTCCGAAAAACAATTAATTTTCCTGCAATTATAAATTCGACATTAAGCAATACATAAAAAGAGTTTTTCTTTTATGCAATTAGCTTAAACATTTTTTAAGAAGAATCAATGAAAAAAGATGAGAAAATAAAGAGAAAAATATAATTACACGGTACAATGCAAAAGAAGAAATAACTTTATTTAGTATAAAAAAAGGTTGTTAATTGGCAGGTTGCGAGCGTTAAGTTTTGAATAAAAAACTTTGTTAACCGTACTTTCCTCATACTCTTTTCCAAATATATCAGCTATGGTGGACGTTGAATCCTATAGCCGACACAGGCATAATTATAACACTCCGAGAAACGCATCTTTTGCTGAGGAGGCTTCCCCCTACCGTATATCCATTTCTTAGTTAAGTAATTTAAGATGATTGTCAACTTTTTAATAATTTTTAATAAAAATTTCATTTTAATCACTGGATTTAGCAAATATTAGAAGCAGTGACTACAAAAGAATTATTTAAAAACAAATTAAAAATTTTAAATACATCACGATTGAATTTAATTTTAAATTGTAATTATTAAAAATTAAGGAATCTATTTTTTCCATATTTTTTACAGGTATTATCTTCAGAATAAGAAAATATTTTTAGATATGAATTTTTTAATAATTGGAGTCGTATACAAGCATTGAATTATTTTTAAATGTCTTTTTAATTTATATTAACCTTACTATTTTATTTGCAATGGTATTTAAAAAAAATAAGTAACTTTTACTATTTAAAAAACCAAAATACAAATATAATTTATTCTGAAAAAAAATTTAATTTTGAATCTAACACATGCTAATAAATTAAATACCGTCTTTCTATATTTATGTTTCCGTGAAATAGATGTATTTAAATATGGTTTATAAATACATTATACTTACTTAATTCATGTTTTAAAGTTAGCCAACATTCATTGAAAACAAATTTCTATTGTAAACTCGAATAATTTCTTCGATCATTTTTATTTTCTAACAAAAGAAATACGAGTCATAAAAGTCTTGATTTAAACTGTAATTTATTAACTGTAATTTATATCTATAATTTATTAAAAAACACTAGGTAAATAATACAAATAAATAAATTTATATCTAATTGATTGAAATAAAAAATTAAAATTAATTATTTGTATTTGTATATGTATTAAATATCATATATTTTTCTTAGTTAAATATTGTTCTGTTAAAATAAAAAGTATCTTAACATTTTAATTAATAATTGTAAAAACATTGTAAAAAAATTTTATTTAAAAAAAATTATGAATTATATACAGTATTTTATATTATATATAGCAGTTTAATGTAAAAAAATAATTTGAATTGATCCGTTGGATAAATATATTTTACTTCAATTGATTAGTTTAATTTCGTTTTATTACGTGCTTCTTTTAATTAATTTATTAAATTAAACTCAAATGGTTTGTAAATGTAATAAATTTGATGGGTGTTAATTCGCTTTTTCGTGTAATTTTGTTATTTACATATAGATGTTTGTCACCATAATTTGAATACGCAGCATCGAACGTCATCAAGGAATATGTTTGAAGCAGTTATTTTAACATTTCACAGTACGTTTTACATTTGCCAATCCTCAGAGCTATTATTCGCCAACTTCTTACAGATTTAGATATTGTTAAAAATTGCATTTCATTTGTATTAAAATTCATAATACGTAGATAAATCTCGCTACAATAATATTGTACCAGAAACTAGAAATGTTTATATAATGCTAAGAAATTGCTCCATGTGTCATTAAATTTCATATCAAATTTTTTTCTATTTACAAAAAGCATGGAAATTTATCTTTCTGTAAAAACATGTACATATTAAATGTACATATTAAATATTTTTAATACAATATAAATGGTAAATACTTTAAAAGGCCTATTATTTCCAATAGATATCTATCTACTCGCTATATATAAGGATTGACAAGTATATTTGCACAAACCAAGTATCGGTTCAGAAAGCATCCATCTAAGCTCAGAACAATTCACATTGACAGTCGCATTGACTCATTTTCCAATTGAGATTCTCAATTGAAAGGCTTAAGATCTCAAAATGATAGGACATTGTAATTCCGTAAAGTTTGTACGAGCGAGTAGTAGGAAGTGCTCGTATCAATCGATATTGCGGCCATACATAAAATTTGCACAACCATAAAAGTATATGCTTTACCAAGGGACTGTATACTGGACTAGCAAACAGCACGGTACTTCGATGTGCTACGAGTTATTTATTACCATTTCTATTCCGCTTGGCACCTGCATGGATTTTACCTCTGCATGAAATAATAGTAGCAATTACTGGTGATGCTAGTACAATTTTTAATATCACGCAGCTATTTATATCAACCTATTGTAGTCTTTTTAGATTGCTGTTATACCTTACTCAGTAAGAGCCTTCACAAAGCCGATTGATTGATTTGTGTCTTTTGCCGCCAGTCTCTCATGAAAATGAACCCCAAATGCTATGAGGGTGATTGCAAAATGATGTTCTTTTTTATCACTAGTGGAGCTTTATTCAAATATTCATTAATAGTACTGAATGAAGTAAAGAAGTTCAGTTTTACTATTTGTGAAATTATCAACGCCATTTCTTCCACTAATGTTTTTATTTGTCTAGACAAATTGACCATTAATCAATTCCATTGAAATTTCGTCATGTACTTAAAAAGCAAAATTTTAATTTTTCTTACTAGCAATCGCTCGAGCAAGTACCTCATATTTTTAATAATCGATTAGTCAAAATTTATTCTCGCCCTCACTTTTACAATGCACTATCTAATTACGTGTTTTTTAATAATTATCGAGATACTACTAAAAAAACATATAAAGCAAGTTATTAAAATAATAAGGTTAGGTAGTGCATAATTTTAATTAAATACTGATGAGTTTCCAGAGTTTGGAAGGGAGTTTGGAAAACTGAAATACTGTTCTACAGGCTTCGTCCGTATAAGTAGCTGTTAAAGAACATCATTATAATTAATCTTTTCATGTAAATGTTACTCTATGCTCATATGAAAAACCTGCAAGGTACTTTGATACTGATCTGAAATATTTCACGTTATAAACTCATGCAACCGTGACTCCCATATACTTATTCTACGTCCTGATTACGCTAATATTAGGTGCGGATCACACCTAATGATCTAAAAGCGTGGTTGGGAATGAAGGATATAAACTTCAAAACAAAGTAGCAATTGTACTTATTAGAAAATTCCAGGAGGCGATTCATAAAGTCTGACGTGCGAAGAAAAATGATAATAAAAAAATATATGTATATTCTTGGCATTATATTGCATGCTATATGGACTCGTTCATTATTTCAGAATTAACATTATTTACTTGTAAGTGCTGCTCAACGTATGTAACTTTATATTATATGTACGGAATACTCTTTCAATATTTCAAAGTTGTATTTACATAGAAACATAATATGTCATATTGTTAAAATCAACGTATAGTTTTGAGAATAATTGTTAATAAGTAAAATTTGCTGTTCAAAATAAACTATAGTTTTGAATACGGTTACTTAATCTGATTTATTTAAAATTATTATTTATTATATAACAAGTTAGTACATAAAATTTTTTGTTAAATACGTTAATAAGCATTCACATTTAAAAAAAAGTTAAATTAATAGTAAGGAATAAAATCTACTTTAAGATTAATTTAATTTCAATAATTTATTATATTATATAAATTTATTATATTATATTATATTAGTATTAATTATAAATTTTTTTATGCAATGTTCTTTGGCAATTTTTCATCTCCTATGTTAAAATAAGTAAATATTTAAAATTAATAAGAAAAACGTATTCCAATGCTCAACATCCTTATTAAATAAAAAAAAATTAATATTGCACAAAAAGTGAGCTTGATAACATTTTTTATTTTAAACAAGCTTTTAAAATAATGAGCTTTAAAGTTAATAACCTTTAAGGTAATAAGCTTGGTCATCTAGCACATTAAACGTATTAAAAAAAAGAATTTTTAAATGTAAGAGACATAGGAAGCTTAGGAGACCCTTGAGCTCGTTTGCCCGCATTTAATCAAAAGAACATACAGACCGATGCAACTATAGTGTAGCAGTAGTAAGCCCCCTCCCCCACCATAATCATAGACACAGCCTTAGGAAGATTTTCCGATAAGGAACCGGTTAACACAATTTATACGGGGAATCTCGATACCTCAAATTAAAATGGTATTTTAATTTCCTGACTTCACCTATTTCACCTATCACCTGCCTTTTAATTTCTTCATAAGCATTCGTACAATTAATTACAAGTAGTAATTCGGCTAAAATGTGCAAATTGAAATCACTTATATTATAGAATTATCATAAATACTTCTGAAACAAACTAATCGCTACTTGTTACATAAAAAAAGATTTTTGATATTCATCGAAATTTTTATCTAAAATATTTATGCCCGAAAAAAAGGATTAAAATGTATTTCCTTAAATAAGATAATCATCCAGTAAACTACCTTTTTCTATTTCAAAATTAAATTTTTGTAATTAAAGAGAATTGTATACAAGATATTTTAACGATACTGTTGGGAGGATATTGAACGACATAAGGTGTATAGGTTAACGATTTTCATAAAGTTATAATTGTTTTTATACAATTATTATACATCACAAAGATATTGCCAGTAGATATAATATTTTCATAATTTATTATTTACAACCAAATGATGTATACTTGTATCTACATCGTCTATTTTTTTTTTTAACTTTGAATGTGAAAATTGTGCATTAGTTTACTAAAAAATACAACTCCCAAAATTTAACTTTACTAAACTTTTCATTGAATTCTACAAATTGACCTAAAATTCCAGTTGTTTAATAAAAATTGTATTTTGTATATAGTAGAAAATGATATCTAGTACAACTAGTACTATACTTATAAATATCTGAATTAATCATATTTTGTAACAGAATAAAGTACGAAATTTTTGTAATATTATACCATTTATCATTTCAGATATAAAATATAATTACTATCAATTATAAATTAGTAGTTTGACAATATACTTTGACAATATACTATTAAGAAATAAAATTTCTATTATTAAGGTTGCAAATAATTTTAAAAAAGATTTACAAAAATATTTATTAGCAGTCATAAAAAAAATAAAATAATATTAAATATGAAAATATTTTATAATAATAATAAAAATCTTATGTATATCGATTTTTTTCATTTTTAAGATATCTATTAAGAAGGTAATATCAGAAAAAAAATTTATTAAATGTATATTTCATAATACTGAAATAAAAAATGTTATGTCAAATATAAAAAAAATTTGAATTTGTCAGAAAAACGAAAGAAATCTACCTACAATTACAGCATATAATATGTCATAAGGTTTATTTTTTATAACATAGTAAAGATAAATTAATTTAGCCTTATTTAAGCCTTATTTAAAAATGATTATAAGTTTACTTTTTATCTATTACTGTATTACTAGTAATAAATTATATTAACAAGTCAAAACTCTTTTATTTTCACTATTATCACTAAGCTAAATTATGTTTTGATTGATGATATAGAAAGTAATTTATTTAAACCAAAACCGGAATTTTTTGGATTATCAAAAAAATTTAATTATATTTATATTAATAAATAATATACCACAAAAGTTCTAAAATTGTGTTGTAATGGACTTATAACAAGTTGTAATTTTAATACAAAAATGTTGGCATAAAATGAGCACAGCTAGGATCCCGGTTGGCAAAGTCTGCGAGGCTCTCTTGTTGCGACGCTGCTCGTAGATAAGTTGATTAAGTTAATTGACAGAATCAATTGACATTGTTGTGCGATCACTAATGCGATCTGTGTGCTTGTACGATCAAATGTGCTAAATGAAGAATATAAAGAAAGAAGATTATTCGATGCTTCTGTAAGACCTTATTAGTTTAATGTTTACTAGTAATAATTATTTCTTTATTATTCTATATAATTTTAAGACACATGGTCAAAAATAATATTAAAATGGTGAGTTAATAAGTAAAAATTTTCCTGTAATATAATAGTTTTTTTTCCTTTATGAAAATTCAATAAATTAAAAACAAAGTAAAAAGATTTGTTTTTCCATTTTTTTACATAGTAAAAAAACAATGATTCTTATAATATCTCATTTCAAAATATTTTAATACAAATAAAAATTTTGACTATGACTACAAAGTAAAAAACAATATTTTTAAAAAAGGATCGTTGACAAACAAAAATTATACAAACAATAAATTATTTTAATTAAATTTTATGAAATTTTTTAATAAACTAAAATGTGCATTCTTCTTTTATACTAGTATATTATGTTTCAAATTCTATAAAATAATTATATGTATGTATTAAATAATTACATAATAAATAATTAAAATTAATGTGTAGTTAGATCGAAAGCTATATAAGTATACAACTGAAAGTAAACTTCAAATTACAAATGGGTAAATATTTATTATCATGGTAAGAAAACAATAATACTATTAATATAAAATAGTTGATTTTTGGTACTATGTGTTATAAATATGCGTTAATAAATCCATGAGTTTTTAGTCATACTATAGACATCAAAATTTCTACAATTGTAGCGAAAAAACAACTTTACTGTATCTTTATATGTTCAAACAACTCTACTGGCAAATTAATAAAATTCCGAAAGCTTTACTATCATTAAATCAAGAAAATTTCAACAAGAAATACGAATTTGTAAAATGTCATTTTTTATAATTATAAATTATGTATTTAATTTTCTAAAATAAAATAGAGAAAAATTTATCAATATTATTTTTTTTGAATACTAAAAAAAACTTATTCTTTACAAATTTTTTTTCAATTTTTTTTGGGAAATAGTAATTTTTACAATGGATATAATTTATCAATAGTTCCAGTAATTGTTGCTGTAATTTTAGACATTCATTCTACTAAAAAAACAATTTTACTTACAAATTATTGAAAAAGTAAGAAGGGTATAATGATTTTGAAACGTAAGGAGATAATTAAATAAAATAAAACATATGATTTATTGACAATGAATTGTTTATGTTCGCAATAGATAATATTATATTCAAATAATGTATACTTGTATCATAATACATACCGGCTTAATCTTCAGACTTTTTATATAATTAGACAATCAGACGAAAAGACTGTGATCGCATCATGATTAATTGGCTCGAATTGCAATCCCACATGATGCAATATGAGGCATTTTAGCTAAATAGTCATTGTACGCCTTAATGCAACTGACGTTTTATTAAAGAGACTTGTTACCAGTACTTGGAATGAATGAAGAAATAAAAATTAAATTTAACCTCGGTCGACTTTATGAAGTGAAATGAAAAAAAATTATGCTGCGATTCGATACATAAAAACAATATTTTTCCGGCACAACTACATTGAAGTTTAATCATTGAATTTTCTTTTATTCACTTTAAGAATTTCTTTCATTTGTAAGAACTCATAAATAAAATGATATTATTTTTAATGATGAAAATTAACTTTAATTTATTAAAGCTAAAATCTGAAGCTTAGTTTTTAGAATATCTAAATTTATAATAATAAATGCAAAACCCTGATGCAAATACAACACAATGTTAGATTAAAAGTCACTTTAAAAAATAAACGACATCGTCATTAAAAGCATACTATTCAAATATAAAACAAATAAAATTAAATACTCTACTCGATATTGAAGAATTATATTTTAAGTATCTGGCCACTGAGAATTGTGCAAAGTACCAGGAAGTAATTTTTAGCGCTGATTCTTGTCGCATGAACGTTAATACCCATGTGTATCGAGCGAGTACTGTAGTATTAGGACTCGCGTGTGCTCATGCATATCTATGTCGCACCGTTATAAAGATCTTTGGCTCTACGTCTATCTTCCTATTTATTTCCCTCATACTATCTTATTGATTTATTCGTTATGAAGAATGATCGAGTTAATTTTTGTATAGCTACTGAGAAGTAATTAGTAATTATGGTTTTATTTTTCAATATGTAATGGTAAACCAAATAGAGACAAGAGAATAAAAAGCAATATGAGACTTGAATACGTACCACTCATAGATGAATTGATGAAAAACGATTTTAATCAAATTTTCAGTTTTTTCTACAATATCGATCTTATAATATAAGTAAGAAACTAAGGTTTTATTAATTTGAAACATTTAATTGAACATATAATCAAAAAATATGGGCAATAAATTTCTTTATTTCTTTATATGCTAAATTACAACTATGGCTAATGAAATATAAAGTTGCTTTGATTTAATGTTTTACATAAATTTAAATTACGAAAAAATATTATATAAATATATTTCAAATATAAAATTAATGTCCACAATAAATGTTTATATGGATAATAGGTAAACTTTCACCAAGATTAATGAATCTTTTTTTTTTAGTTGATTGTGCCTATAAAAAAACGATAATAGACTAAATTAGCATGGTTGGGAAAGTTTTCCTTGACTATTTGACGTAATTTTTTACTTGCATGAATAATATTACTTTCCTACATCGCACACTAATTAAGTTTCGTTCTCAATCATTGCCAGAATGAGAACGCCGATATCGACAATTATATGCAATTTTGAAGTTGCCGCGCACTCGATCAACGCAAGTTCTGATTTATTTGGACAAGCAAATACTTTCTTTGCACAATATCTGTATATAAAACCTCCCCCTTCATCACCCTCAATTCTTCTACGGTATTCGCTACTGCGTTCTTACCTACATTAACAACAAAGATGTGTAACATTGTGCAGACTTTGTTTTTTTTCATCTTTTTTTAATCATGGTATTTTTATTACGTACAACTTGTTCTATAAAAGTTGATTAAGTATATGTATATTAATCATTTTACGTAAATTTTCAAAATAACAATTCTAATTGTGCTTGAGAGGAATGTTGTTCAGTTTTTTTTATTATTGTGTAATTTAACTGGAATTAAAACTATATTTGGCTAATAAATTAATTTATTTTTTATTTTACGATATATTTTACGAAATAAAATCTTTCATCAATACGGTAATTATGATTTTCAATGCAAAGAAATTGAAAGAAAAGGAGGCTAATTTTTTTACTTTTTTTAATATTATTTCCACATATTAAATTTTAATGAAAAAAAATCATAAATTATAAATTTAACAAAGTAATTCATAAATTTAGAAAAAACGTTTAATCTTCAGTTCTCAATATGTAATTGAAAGTGTAAGGCCTAGGCTTATTTTATTTATTGTAAAAAGAAAAAAAGTGCATGCAAATGTTTGCGAGCCTTTCTTAATTCGTAATTATCCGTTAACTCTGGTAAAGTTCATTAAAAAAAGGATATACATGCATACACATTTTACAAAATCAATCATCCATTTTCTGTAAGCTCGGCAATATACGGACTGGGAGACGAGACTCTGGAGTCCGAACTCTTAATAATAATAATTGAATCGTATAAACATCTTCGTGCTACATCTGCCAACGGCTTTCAACGCTAGCGTCGCATAAATACTTGTATCATAAGCATCCGCATCTTTCGTAATTCAAATATGCGCGAGCGATTCTACTTTTTTCAGTGGCTTTAAGTATGGAGGAGAGGCCAACCGGTCTTCATCTTTGCGGAATGGCGCAAAAACCGCATTCTCCCAACTTTTCTTTATCTCGCTCTTCTTCGTTCTTTCGATTTTCCTTTTCTTACTGCCTCTTACCGTACTCTACGCTACTCTCGTCATTTCTCCACATGCCCGCTACAACTTTTAACATGTAATAACCAGGAAGCTGTAAACGTTTTATAAAATTTTTTTTCATACAGGTGATATTCTGATTTTTCTATCTCATTAAGGAAGATTGATATTTGGCGAGGAGTCGGTTACATGATACAATTTATTGTAAGTAAAGAATGTACTGAATTGGATTAATTATTCATCAAGAATTTCGATTTAAACGTAATTCGACGTTTCTTGATGCTTTTGTAATATGTGTATGCTGTACGTATATATTGTTAATTTGGGCAATTTTTAAGAATATTTTTAAATACCTGTAAATAATTAATATTTGTAAATAAATAAAAAGCTCTTTACCATTATTATTATGTAAATAATGTATATTTAAAAAGAAGTTCAGAAACCTTGGATTAGAAAATAATTTTTTAAATTAAAAATAATTATTTTAATGATCCATAAATTATTTTGAATTTAAAGAATGATCATTAATAATATTTCCTTTAAAGACGATTAAAGTAATACCAAACATTAGTTTCAGCCAGATTTTTAAATTCATTTGATCCAGTTTTTTAAAGGAGTAAAAATACTCGTTACGCGCTTTAATATATAAATAGTAGAGATAAACATAAATAGCCCAAGTGGTTTATCTACTTCGAAAGTGTGGAAATGCAAAACCCTTTGCGTGTACCGTTCTGTATAACATTATGACGTCGGCTTGTATCCCGATTCCTTACATGTGCGAACACGCTCTTAACGAGTTATTTTCGGCCCTTTTCACACGTGTACATTTGTATAAGCCTTTGCGCTCGAGCACACTGATCTTTGTTCTGCTAACTGTTTGTCTTTTCGTACCTATGCAGTTCTACAACTCTTTTAGGTGAAAAGTCTTTATATAGATCTGTCTGCTCAGTTTCTTTAATGTGCACTTACTTACGGTTGTTTTTTTCTACCTGTAAGCTTCTACCCTGTATCTAGGGATCTACAGACCCGTTATAAAGGTACCTCGAGTCAGCACTTATATTTATATTTAAATATAGAATAAATATATTTAAATATAGAAATATTTAATTTTTCTTTTCGACGTACTTTTGAATTAAATTTTTTAAATATTTTTTTTTAGTAAAATATTATTGTTTAATTTTTTTCAAGACCTAAGCTTGAAATTATCAAAGTAAAGTAATCAAAAAATGTCTGAGTTGAAGTAGCGAATTTTTTGTTTTTTGAAACCATTAATTATTGATTGAGCACAAGTGCGTGTGAAGTTTTATTTACTTTTATTACAATTTAAAAAATTTTATGAAAATAATCGAAATGTAATTCACAGATTGAATTTATTTATATATCCGATTTAAATGTATTACTAATTCGAGAAAATCACGTGGTACGCTAAGATTATTTGTCAAAAGTAGAGTCGCTCATGATGCTAAAAACTCATTCGCTCAAAGAAGTGTGAATATTCTCCAATGTAAGAATTTGACAATAGCATTATGAGTTATTCGACCGAAATTTATACTGACTTTATTAAAATATTCATCAATTGACTATGCAACTGTATTTATATGCATAACTTTAACACGAAAATTTATCATTATGTTTAAGTTATAGGCTGATGAACCTGAAAAAAATATATTACACGAAAAATACTGAATAGGGCTTATATGAAATTGCATAAAAATTCAGTGAAAAGCTCATTTAGTTTCATTTAAATTTACATTATAAAGACGTCTGCTTATTCTTTTTATTTTATTCTATCAAATAATTATTTACTTTCTTCCCGTGAGCTCCAGTCAATGTAGACGGAATCAACACTTTTTGTCTCACAATTTCTTTAAAATAATATAAAGTATAAATGATTCAGCAAGTACATCCTTACATTTCTGGACACATGTTTATGTAGCATGTACTCGACCAAACGTAGAAAATCCGCTTTTTACCGCAGTCTTGGTTTGCTTACAACATTTATGAAGGAATCGAGAGGTTCCCGATGTTGCAAATACTTCTAACGAGGCTCACCAATCCCTGCTACAGCATGATACAGCATGCTACTACACGTTCAACGCGTTACGGTTGCAATTGCATTGATTACGTTTTGTCTTCCTATCTTGCCCTACACCGCTGTATCTCATTCGTTTTACATTTCTCTCTTTTACCTTTAACGCAAATACGAATTTTTCATGCAATTTTTGTCAGATCCATGAAAGGTTTCCTCGTAGAGGCCCACAAAAGGAATTTCATGGAAAATGCAACACGTTATTGCGTTTTTTTAAATATATGTTTGTATTAGTTTTCACAGTCGACTTCGAAACAGTATATGATATTTATATTACTATTTATTTAAGAATCAAATGAAACTTAGTTATTAGCAAATGACAATCGTTTATTGTATATTTCAGAATTTAAGATTAATTTGTATTGGCAAACTGTATTTGTCTACACTAAATTGTATATTTTAAGGTACAATAGGTTCATTATGCTTTCAAATTTGAAATTACAATTTGAATTGAAATATATATTTTTTAAACATTATATTTTTACTATAACATTAAATGGTAATGCCGTTTATATTTAGACTAATATTTGTTATAATAAATAGAGCATTTTAAAGTATATTCCCAGGTTTTTCTAATTCTAATAATAAGGTAAACACAGTAATACGTTAAAAATTTGGAAATAATCACAAACAATGTATTAATGTTCTTGATATTAAGGACATCCATGATTGCCCTGCGATTATTATTAAATAAATAATGAAAATAAAAGGTTTGAAGTCGATGTAAAAATCATTAAAATTCATTAGATCGAAACATATGAAGAATGATAATAAAAAGAAACATTATTCATGATTCGTTCTTATTTATTGACTTCAATGAAATAAAGGTTTATTCATAAAAGCGATGATTAATTTATTTTGTTCAGAAACTTTTATTTAACTTATAATTTTTCAATGTTAGTTTTTAAGTATTTCAATTGACATATTATTTTTATGATAAAATTTTTTCGCTAAAGAAATATCTTTATAGTAATTTGTTATGAGACTATTAATTAATATTTTTTATTATTACAATAAATAAATAAATGCATTTAATTGTTATTTTGTATTTTAGAATTTTTTGTATAATTGTCATACTGCATACAAACAAATGATTATTTGAGGCATCTTTTATACAATAAAACTATATTTGTATTATAAAAATACTAATTTCAGAGTTAATAAAGCAAATTATTTGCAAGGAATAAAAATTTAGATAAATATTGTTAACGGATTTTCAATTAGAAGCCTTGTCAAAAAAATATCTATACATTATAGTCGGCCTTTCAAAATAAAATTGGTTTTCAATGTAGCAGTCTTAAATAGATTGAAAGAAGTTTAAGATAAAAAGATTGACTTACGCCAAAAAGCAAAAAGTCACTCGCACAAGATGAAAATCATATAATTATTATAATATAATTACGTAATTACTTGTTCACTCCGCGGTTCTCTTTACATGCTTTTTATATGTCTCTTTACATGTTCTTTTTTCCTCAAATTTAAGTTGACTATCCAAGGAACGATGCTTGTGCGGTACTTAAATAATTCATGCGTATAATTATGTATTATTGAATAAAATAACAATTTACTTATAATCTATTAATATTAAAACAACGTAAATTAGTGTGTTTATTAGTTAATCACTTTATCAGTCAAATTTCAATTATAATAATATTTATTAAGGTACGAATAAATTTCAATCAGTTTTTGTTGTTTATCCTGTGTCCTTTATGAAATACAGGAATAAGTGCAAAAAAATTCTATGAATAATATTAGAATATTTAACATAAATAAACAGATAATTTATTTCTAAATATCTTTAAAATTGTTTTAAAAATAAACCAAAAATTGCTTAAAAGTTAAACAAGTACGACCAAGAACCGCTTGATAGATAAGTTATAAGAGGGAGTAGGCTTATAAAATAATATAAATGACAAAAAGAAAAATACTTCCAGTCTAAACTCATTTAGATAATATTAGTTGACTTTACAAAAAATGATCTAACAAATTTTTTCAGTTTTACGTACGTATGAGAACGATCCCAGCGGTTCCGTGACTGCGTCGAAACAACACAACACCACTGCACGACGCGATAACTGTCTGTGTAAAATGTATGTGGATAGCCCTTATTTAACTCCAGTATCTTTAGTATATACTATGAAAGGAAAAAGTATAAATGCATGTATGAAAAGAGAAAAAATATAACACGCTCGAACGACTCTTTCCTGGCAGATGGTTCAGATGACTTTTGTTCTCGATGATTGTTTCGCAGTCGAGTGCCTCTTCTTGTATTCTTTTTTCGTTAATTTATTTATCTAGATATATACGATTTATGTGCAAGTAAATATCCTTTATTAAAATTTTAAAGTTGTCTTAATAGGTGTCATGTACAAAAAACAGGTAAACGTTTTTTATCAATTATCTGTATTCATAGTGAATCAAATTATAGAATCAAAATGTAACATTCTGACAAGAAAAAGAATAAAAAATATAATATTAATGATTAAAACATTATAAATAAAAATATATTAATAAATTTTTAATTATTAAAATACTAATATTTTAGTAATATTAAAATAGTAATATGTTTATAATTAACAAATTTTAAAAGTTAACAAATAAAATTAATCATGTCGGAACAACATGATATAAAATAAACTTGTCAGTTTTCTGATTCGGGATAGGGTTGTAAAAAACATTAGTTTCACCCGCACGATAAACCGATTCACTTCAGTGATTTTAGTTGCATCAGAGTCTCATATAAATTCAAATACACACGACAATTTTTTCTGTTTAATAAGAGATCCCTCTCTCTTACTTTATTGCACGATCAAAGAACTAATAGATTGACTAATAGGATAAGATAGCGAGGTGCGCGAAAACATTTTCTTTCCTTGTCGCCCGGAGTAATTGACGTTATTTCATGCTTATTCAGCATTTGTTCATGAGAGAGGTGAAAACACGAACAATAAGTCAAAATTACTTCATATGGCATGTAACAGGTATTATCTTTAACGTATTTAAAGCGACCTTAGTCATTTTTTTAATTTGCGTCTCATGATGCTTCATTCCAATTTCTACGAAATATTGATTCTTAATTCTACTGGTTTATCTTAGGTACTTTAGTAGATATCTGTTGGGATCAATAGGGCAGAGAATTGCGCATGGTTTAAAGTCCCACTTATTTGATAATAGTATCTTTTCATGATTGTTTAGTTGTGCATGTACAAGGACGATAATAAGTCCATAGTGGCTTGCTGTCGGTGCCTTGTGGTTGCTTCAGTGCTATAAGGCTTCTGTGCTCGCCCAGTTATCAGCGATAAATCACTGGATCAGTAAATAAGAGATTAGCTCGCGCTTTCGATGTACTAGACTTACTTATATGATCTAACGGGATATCTTGCGTAGCGTTGAAAGAACTATCGTGATGAGATGACAATGTCACTCGTGTTGAAGCAAGTAAAAATTGGACGGAGTAACGACTGACAAGACCCTGCATAATATGAGGAATTTAGGTTCTCACGGAATATAGTTTAAATTATTTGCGACTTTATATTATTTGTTTAATGAACCTTGACAGCGATATTTGACATGAATGTGTCTATTTGCAATGCCGTGTGACGCTTGCGAATATTACAAAGAACCAGAGTCGTAGCTTTATAGGTGTCTAATGAATTATTATGATTGCTGAGGTATCGGAAAAAGCCCTTTTTTGTTTCTTTTAACATTTACATTTTATTAATTCATGTCAACTTCGATATCTGAGATCAACCAATATTTTTATATAGCATTAAATAACAACTTAAAAGTTTTTTAAATTTTATTTATAAAAAGTCATATTTATTTTACCATATAAATTCTATTGAAATATTTTAATACTTCAATAACCCTAGCCACTAAATTTTTGAATGGTTAACATAGCTAAGTTCATCTCACCCACAATTTTCGGTATTCTTATCACTTTCCACCTTATGTAAAACATAAACCACTTAATTGAATATAATTATTATAGTTTTTCATCAAGTACAGCATACTTGATTGGAAATAGTTAATGTTTGCACGCAAAACTAATGCGGAAAACCAAGCTCTATTTTAAGTCATTTGAATACTTTATTAGTTCTGAAAAAATAAAGTAAAAATAAAAAAAAAGTATTGTACCTCCTTTAAAAAATGATAATATATGAAATAGTGAATATGGTATTACAATATTTCTATACACGAAGCACGTCAGAAACAATGCTATTTTATGGTGCTTATAATATAACGTGGGATTAAATGTATGATTTATTTGATTTATTATCACGTTTACTTTAAAGTTTATTGAAATTTAATTAATCAAACATAATTAATATTTTATACGTGATATTTTTATTTGAAGTATAAGACTAAAATTCGTAATTGTTGAATCTAATTTAAATACAGTTAAAATTTCATTAAACCGATAAATACATATAATTCCTCTTCGTAGAGCCTTGCCACAATAAAAATCTTTCAAATCGTTCATAATTTTTTGTCATCTCATCAATCACAATGAAAATAGTAAAGCGATATAGACTCTGACCAACAATTTTTTTTAATCGTAAAACCGTAACGAAAAGAATTTTCCCATTGCCAATGTATTGGGTGTACTTCAACGTTAGAATATCCTAAGCATAGTGTTTGTTCTGACGTCAGAGCAAAGAGGAAGGTGGACCAGTGACGCGATGGTGAAAGATTTTTTTTTAAATAAGAACTCTCGTCATTTTTAAAAGCCTCAAGCGATGCGAAAGTAAAGCACCACTCAGTTATTAACGTCTGGCGAAAAACGCAACACTATTCTATCGACCTGATTTTCGACATTTTCGAAACTAAGTCTAAACCACTCGTCTACTACATTTTTATATGTCCATGCTATTAATAAAATAGCATTTGCTAAATTTAGTATTTTTAACGGAGCATTTTTCGAGAATTTCCATTCCATTTAGAGCACGCGTGAAAATTAAAAGAATTGATATTCTTCATATAACTTATATTAATCAGTTACTAAAATCATTTAAGAAAACTTTTTTTAATTAAAATAAACATTTAAACCTTTTTTATATAATTTTATACTACTAACGTGTAATCCTGTTAATTATTTGGTATTATTTTTCAAACCATTTTCCTCAAAGCTTATCTTTTATGTTTAACAGATATAGTTTTTCTCGCATTCCTGTTGAAAATAATATAAGATACACACATAATATATATATAGTAGATTATGTGCTATTAATACATTTCATCCTAGAATTTTAAACTAGAAATATTTTGAACATTCATATCAGTAGCAATACCATGTTCTTAAAATATGAACTTGTAGACAATTTAATGTAACCTTGATTAGAAATTACTTTTAAATTATTCAATTATGTTGAAATACGATACTAAATAGTATTGGTTAGACTATTATTTATCTTAATATTATTACATTGTTAATGGTATTTGATGAAAGGCACCTATATATTTATGTAAAATAATTGAAAATATTTACGTAAAGATGGTAAATATTTATATTCGTATATTTGAATTAAATCTATGTTAAGGCAAAGAAAATAAGAGATTCTTATATCATTTTTCATTGATCATTCATATAATTGCATTGCGTAAAGTCTCACTGTCACGTTTTCATTATTTAATTAAAACAGACTAATCACGATGTAATGTACCGACAATTTACAATACAATAAATAGAATAAAACATAAATGCATTCCGGAATGAACAAGATTATTAATTCCTATTTGAAAGCCCATTGCCTTGTAGGTAAGCAAAAGTAAACGAAAAACCCCAAAAACCTGTTTCATAAAAGAAAGTCATCTGTCAAACATCTCCGCATAAAATTCTCTTAACCGTGGCCTATCTTTACTAAATAACGAAGCACTGAACGATGGTTGAGCAACGCATTTCGTGCACAAAAATATAAATATTGCGTGATCGGATAGCACATGAGCTGATCGCTTTTCGTAGAAGTTGGTCAAAAGATTCATTTCCATACAGTAGAGATGCATCTCGCAATGCGTGTTTCGAAAAAGTCACTATTCTGAACTAGCGTGGGTGGTTGCGCTACGTCAGCCATTTTTCTAACTCCTTGAGTTGCGGTCCTCGACCCCACATCAAATTTTCTTATAATAACGTGGCTATATATTTTTAATCATGGCCTACTTAATATCTCACGAAAAAGTATTTGACTGACACATAAAAAAGGAAACTCATTTATCACCAAGGATGAAGACACGATTACATAAATCGAAGTTTATTATCCTGCACTAGGTTATACAGCGACAATGTAGCACCGTAAGGTAGCTAATTTTGAATCCATGTCTTAATTGAGATCTCGGTATTTAAAAATTCATAAATATTTTTTTTCAATCATTTCGACGATTTTCTTCATCAAAATTTTGTTCACTCAAGTATCATTTTGTAATACAGAAACTTTTTTTTGCAACGTAAATCTAAAACTAAGTCTATATTCAATGAACGACAAATGTGCAACTTCTAAAATTATTGCATTGATTTATATTTATTTATTTATACAAATCATATTATACTTAAACAATGTACATTTTTTGTGTGATACGATAGGTATTTACGTAAAAAAATCATTAAAATAAGCTTTACTGTAACTTATATTTTAAATATATATTTCTTGCTAACATTACCGAATGACATATTTATTAATAATTATGTTTTGTATGTTCAAGAATATATTTTACATACAATAAAAGAATACTATCTGTTCTAAGAAAAATTTCAGACATAAAAAATCGAAGGTGGATTATTGCTCACGCCAAAAATCTAACACGATAAGAAAAAACGTCTTGTGGGCAAGAGACAGAAATACATTTTTATTAACATATTAAAACAAATAATAAACACAAATAAGTATCAGTTAAAGTTCGAATCAAAGATGGAGATTCAGAGAGAGACAGAAAAGGATATAAAATAATTTGTATTTATAACGGTGACACTATTATAAAGAAATGTGCAAAGAAAGGATAAAATACATAATCGGTATTGAAGTAGCACCTACGAAGCCACGGTGCGACAAGAATGGCCAAGGGAGAGATGGAGAATGAGGAATTATGAACGACAGGCGTGGCAGAAAACAGAAAGCATATAGTGAAACCGTATACTCATTATTGCAACATGTGTAACTTGCATGCTTTAGTCGCTCCTGTGCATTTTGCCTTTTTTATGTTTTCCACACTATAGACAAAGGCGCTGAGTTTCGTAAGGAAGTAGTATTTCTTAGCTCGGAGAGTTGCGAGTTAAACTCGTGTGAAAATTCCTCGATAGAACTAACTCGCTAAATACCTTTTTAGCCTTTGTATCCTCCATGTATCTACGCGTTTTCATTCTATTTCATTAACCAAATCATAGATGAGTTTTATTGAAGGGGGCTTATGCATCTCTGATGCAGATAGAGGGACATTCAGCTTAATTTGCTGATGTTTTCAATAACTGTAGGAATGTAAAAATTGTTGTCCATAAATCTGCAGTCATATAAAAATGCTAATTATTGGATACATAATTAATATTTTTTAAATAAAAAGAAAAATCAATGTTTATTTCTACACACAAAAATTAATAATTTTTTTGTCGGATTACATAGAATTATTACGTAATTTTGAAAAATTAGTTTTTATAAGATTACTAGAAAATTATTGTTGAAATTACTTATATTGATTTATATCCATATGATATAAATAATTTAATATGCATTTTATAAGCAACAAACAAAATATTTTACTTTTATTATTCCATTGTTTGAATCAAAATATTTTTATGATCATTGCGCACGTAAGAAATTAAATACCTTAGCCATTTTATGTCTCTTACTAAAAAAAAATATATACCTCATCAATTTTAATATAAGACTTGACGTAAATGTCCACAAGACGCAAGGTAAGCTTAAAATCATGAAATGCTTAGTCATCATTGACAATAAAACAAGAGGAGAAAAAGGAATTGGTAGATTCTCGTGCTAACGTAGTGTCATGGCAAGTGTCGTTCCTATCTCTTGCTTTATAATGCTGTCATGACGTAGAAAAACTCGAATTTATTTTGAGTTATACCATTCAAAACTCATCTGCATATTTTTAAAAAACTCAGATCAAAAGGAAAAAATACTCATAAGTAATCGCAAATGTTTCTTACTATGTATTTTAAAGCCCTGGGATGTGCGTACTTGATATACCTTGCATACATCTCTTTTTTTTCTGGATGTTAAGGGAACTTCTTTTCATTCAACGCATGTAGTTAATCTTTTTACTACAGTGATTTTTCCATATAAGCATTAATTGTGTGATATACAATGAAAGAAAAACAAATACCTGAGCGCGTAAAATCTTGTTAATAAAAACATCTTATCTATAATTTATCGTAATAATGTTTATGCAGAGATAAATGATTCATACTTAATAATAATCATGTAAATTTAAAAAATTTCAGCCTAATAAAATAAATTATACAATATATAAAAGCGATTATTCAATAATCAAACAACCGACTTTAATATATGATAAATAAAGTTTAAAAATTGTTTACTTTACAGGGAGTCGGTGGTAACCCTGGTGGTGATGATTCTGACGAAGACACCCAGTGTGCATTAAGTGAGAATTGGACTTTCGAGAAAAAGACGCGTCGGTGGTCGCGTATTTGTGACATCACGGCTAGCAACATCGAACAACTTCAGGCGATCGCTAGCCAACAACAAACTATTAGTGGAGAGGACGATATTCTGGATGATCGTTTGGAACAAGAGGAGGCTGAGGATACCATGATGGACACATTACGTTATAGGAGTTTACCTCCGGGTCCTTTATCCGATGATTTGGGTCCTCGATTTCGTAGAACAGGTTCAGAGCGATTGCGTGATGGTGCCAAAGCTTTTCTCCGACGGATGGAATCACTTAAGTCTCGCAGAAGGAAGCAGCAACACCATCACATTCGTGATGGTGTCATCATTAGTGGCCCCCAAGTCCTCGATGTATTATCTATGCAAAAGAAAATGAAGGATTTGAATTGCGTGGATGTTTCACCTACTGAGGGTTCGCCCCCTATTTCTTTTGCTGATCTCTTACCACCATCACCTCTTCAACTGCCGCCTTCATCCCTCACACTACCTGCCTCACCCTTTCACTTACCTCCTTCGCCTTTAAGTAACATAGCCAGCCCTTTTGGGGATGACTCATCAAGTTACTGTTCAGATGGGTCACAGGGTGGTGGTCCAACCCCTACACCAACAAGAACAAAAATGAATCGCGCCAGGAGATTTCTTCATCGAGGTGTTCGCGAGGATCAGGGTGCTTTGAGTGATTCTGAATGCCAGCCCACTAGCTGGAGGCATCATTACTTTAAAGATGCCAATAGTAATAATGCTAAGGTACGGGCATTACATTTATAAAATACAGAATTAATATTTAAAGAATAAGCATAAGAGATTATAAAATAAAAAAAATTATATAAAAAAAGAATTCTTACTTTTTTATTTAAACTCAGTTTTTAAGATTATTAACTGAAAATTTATTTTACGTGATTTTAGTGACAAGTTTATAAAAATGTCATATATAATTTAGGTTTTGGAATACATAGCACCGAGTTCTAAAGATTCGCCGTTAAAATCAAGTAATCTCGTCATATGTGGTGCAATTAATACTCGGGGTGGAAGTTTAAATCTTGGAAAAGAATCCCATCGATATCGAGACAAGTTTTCAACAAATAGCCACAGGGAAGACAAAGTCAGCGTCTTAAAACGCGAGGAGAAATTTCACAAAAGTTTTCGACACCATAGGAGCAACGATCGTGAGAGAAGCATCGAGGATCCCATTATAACTGATAAAATTATTACGACGGAAGTGACAGTGTATCGAGCAGATAAATCTAGGGCGCGCCATCATATTATGAATGAAACAGGTGGTAGTCAAGAAAGTAGCTCAACTGTCGCTAGTCGAGACTCTGATCAAGAAGAGGATTCACCAAGACACAAGGGTAATGTTGTGAGGTGGCATAGCTTTCAAAGAGGTTCGCTCTATCCAGAACCATTAGATCCTTTGTGTCCGAGAGCTATGGCATCAATGTCTTGTGGTCAACTTTTGGTCTTGAGGAAGTTAGCATTACTAAAGCTAACGGCCTGTATGGAACGGTATTGTCCAACACATCGTACTGGTTGGAATTGGGAATTACCCAAGTTCATTAGAAAAATCAAGTCACCGGACTATAAGGATAAAACGGTTTTCGGGGTGCCATTATTGCTGTCCTTACAGCGTACTGGTCAAGCACTACCTAAATGTATTCAGATAGCTTTAAGATGGCTTAGAGCCAATGCATTGGATCAAGTGGGCATCTTTAGGAAAAGCGGTGTTAGATCACGTATTCAGAAACTCAAGACAATGACAGAGACTCAAGGTGAGAATATTAATTTTGACGGGCAGCAAGCTTTCGACGTGGCAGATCTTGTGAAACAGTATTTCAGAGAACTACCCGAAGCACTACTCACAAACAAATTATCAGAGACCTTCATCGCTATATTTCAACGTAAGTATAATTATATACTATGTAATTAAATTAAATTAATTAAGATTACATATTTTTCATAAGAATTGATGGAGCAACGATAATCAATGAGCTATTCTTTAGTGTATTCATATTTTTTAATTTAAAATTTAATTCAGAATAATTACATTCCTTCACTTAAAAGCTTAAATGATAAATTATTTTCGAAATGAAATTTATGTACAAAGTGATTTATTATATTCAATCGTTTAATTTATATTACATAAATATTTGTTTCTTTGGTTAGTAATAGATAATGAGAACTAGTTCAGATTATTAACTTTAGTTATCTTTCGTGTTTCTATAAAGAACAAATTTTATTAAAATATTACAAATTAAATAATATTTAATATCATACGTTCAGATGTTCCGGTAGATCTTCGACCGGACGCGGTTCAGTGCATCCTTCTCTTGTTACCCAACGAGCATCGTGAAGCCTTAGAGACTCTCCTCGATTTCCTGAATCACGTAGCCAGCAATTCACCCTATAATCAAATGACAGCGTCGAATCTTGCAGTGTGCTTGGCGCCCAGTCTCTTCCACTTTAATCACAGCAATGTCAACGTGTCGAGCAACAGGTCGAACAGCGTGTCGCCACGAAGAAGGAAAACAGTTGGCATTCCAGATCAACGTGAGCTCTCTGAGAACAAAGCGGCTCATGACTGCCTTTTATACCTTATAAAAACTCATCGTGAACTCTTTATGGTGAGTATGGATGAAGAAACGTGTTCGAATAATGCGGAAGATATGTGTTGAGAAAAATATTTTTGCATTAGTTCTTTTCGATGCACCTCGGCAGAGATTTCTATCAACAAATTGTTTTTGTATGACAGCGTCGATCGACATTGGAGAATAGGAAGAGAATTATTTTTTTCAGTAAAATTGCATACGTGGAATTGTAGAATCTATTAGCAATTTTTTCACTTATCTTTTTGTCATAACTTATGAATCGTTTACATTGACTTCTATTGTTTGATAATTTTAGAAAATATAATTGAAATTAACCATATAAGTTTCAGAAATTTTCTAATTATTTTTATCCTTAGGTATTTTATTATATTAATATTTTAAATATAATATTGTCATTATGTTTTAAAATTGTATTTATGCTTAAAAAGAGCTTTATTTTTTTTATTTTTTTTTAATTTGATACATGCACAAATAGTTTTGTAACAATCGTTTTTAGTAATGTAACAATTAAATTTTCCATTAATAATACATTTGAATTTTTCATAAACATCTGCTTTTAGCCTTCAGTTAATTTTATAGTTTATTGCGTTTTAGGTATCCTCAGAAATGCTGACGCAGTGTCACTTCAATTATATGGAAGAGAGTGTTCCAGTTCCATTGGATGAACTGGGATCCGAGCTCAAACAAGATTGGAAGGGATATTTATATGCTTGCACCACGGCTCTTCTCAAGGAAGGTCGCGAAAAGTAATAAAACCTGTCTTTTTATAGAAAAACTTAACTTATTAATTATCTTTCTTAAATCCACTCAATGAATTAATTTGTAAAGGTTAAACAATGTAGAAATTAGTATATTTTATTTAAGATTTTGAAAATATTTTTAACTACAGTCTTAAAATAATTTGTTAAATATTTTAAATGCAAATAATTATACATACAATTATACATGAATATTTTTCTTAAAAAAAATTTTCTTTAAGTATTTAGAAACAAATTAATATTCGTCTTAAAAATTATTTTGGCCCACATGACTTTAAATGATATTTTAATTTATATAATAAATAATGAAATGAAAATTAATATTTCTTTACAATAAAAATGTTTTAATTGGTCACTGAAAGTATATATATATGTTATATTTTTAGAAAGTATTCGTTACAAACTAAGGTAATTTAAATTACCTTTCCAATTTCCGACTTAATATATTTATTATAAAAAATATTAATAAAATTAATAAAATGTAAAAACTACTTTCAATACGTTGAAAGGGTTTTAAATTAAGTAAAGAAATATTGTAAACCGAAAATTAAAATTGAAATTTTTAATTAAAGAATATAATTGTGAAGTTCACACTTTGTGCGTATAATGAGAAATAAAAGCAAAAAGTATCTAAAATATATTCATCTATGGTTCTGTCGATAGGAGCCGCGGTTGGGTATCTGTCAACAACCCGGCAGATGTAAGCGTGGATATGGCATACAAGAAGGTGGGCGATGGCCATCCCTTGAGGTTGTGGCGCGTGACGACAGAGGTTGAGGCTCCCCCGGAGGAGTTGCTGCATCGTGTGTTACGGGAACGTCACATCTGGGATCCGCAAATGCTCAAGTATAGACAGGTGGCGAAGTTAGAGGCGAATGCTGAAGTTTTCCAATATGCTACTGGCAATATGAGTCCGTTACCCGCCAGGGACTATTGCGTTCTTAGGTAAGCACTTCTTTCTTAAGCCATTCGCGTATCCTTGAAATGTCTTTTCCTTTTTTAATGTTATTTAAAAAAATATTGGACTTTTTTTATTGACATTCTTATATGTTCGAAGTAATGCCATCTGATACATAAAATACGCAGAATTTAAATAATTAATTCTGCCCTCACTCTACTACGTTATTTTACAAATTTACATAGTCGCATGGAATTAACGTCAAATTTAAATTATTAAGTCGTCTTGTGTATCTTACCTTATATCGGATTATAGATGCAAAGGAAAAATAAAAATACTGTGTTAAATATCAATTAATTTTTTTCATAGCATTGATAACTAAACAAATTATATTTTCATTATATTTATAGTAGTTTAAAGTATATCACGAAAATTTTATAAGGTGGCCGTATATCAATTTTAAAATTAACAAGATTTTGCAAATTTTTTCACAATTGTTGGCAGGTTTTATAGTAATCCTAATCCTTAAAAATAAACGCATTTACTTTTAGTTTATCATGAGAAAAATATTAAGAGTAAAGTTTTAATGGTATATAAATGCTTTTTATACATATATACAAATGAAATATGAGGTTCAAATTACAGCATCCTTCTTTTAAAATTATAGTCAGCCTGATGAATCGAATATGAAATCGCAACCTTTTAATAACAAAATTACAATTTCAGATCGTGGCAAATTGACCTCTTAAAGAAAGCCTGTGTCATAGTGGAAACATCTGTGGAGCATCCAGATGCACCGGTAATGCTCGGTGGTACACGTGGCATCGTCCTGGCCTCGCGTTATCTTATCGAGCACTGCGGAAGCGGAAGATCGCGTATCATGCACCTCTCCAGGGTCGATACAAAGTGAGCAATAGCTGTGGTTTTAAATTATTTTCTATACTATTCTGTTTTTTGCCGTGCAATCATAATTACAGATGATATCGCTATGATGGGAGTAGTTCTTCTTCATTTCGAAAATAATATTAAAAAAAACTAATGCAGCAATTGTTTTGAGCGACATTTGATGACAAATGTGCAATATGTATTATTGTTATAGAGGGTAAATTAAAAATATTAATATAATAAAAAAATTATATATTTTTGGTTTTTTTAATATAATACATAAATATAATATATAAATAATATTTCAAAAATATTTTAATAATACACGATCAAATAAGAACTTCATTGATGTTTATTATTATCGTTATGATTTAAATATGAAATACATTAGTCTTAATAATTAGAGAAACCTTTTTAATATGCGTTGTAGCCTTTTCATAGGTTATTTGATAAATTGGTTCAACAATTTTTTTTAATTGAAGGTTAGAATTCAGAGTTACCATCCACCGTATTTTGACTGGTTTGCATCAATTTTTATTCGCTGAACGTTTAATTCATGAATATATTGGCTTAGGACAGTCAAGGAACCCTCAAATTTAAATTTATCTTTGCGCATCTAATTATGAAATTAAGTATTATTTTTAAACCTAGTAAAGGTAAATTTTATGTTTTGCCTCACGTATCATATATCCTAAAAATTTAAGATTTAGTCGTGTTAAAATTTAATTAAACATTTTATGATATAATTAACTACTATCATAAAAATTCATCTACATTTACACTCTTAAAAGACTGAAGCATTAAATAAACTCATCTTGCACTTCTATTTTACATAAATAAATAAAGTCAAAATATATATACTAAGAATACATAACTGAATTGCAATAAAAGTAGTTTTAGTTTTGTTTATATTAAAATCAACTAAAATGACAGAATGTAAGTAACGTGAATATTTGAAATTTTATTTTTCCGAAGTATTGGTTACCTATAGCAATAATATCAATATCTGGAATATGTATTTTTAAATTGTATATCCCATCTCTAAGGTATTTGAAATTGCTTACAAATCTTTAGGCTTACCGAACCTCATTCAAAAGTAATGCTAATGTTGGGTACACCTTACTTGTTATTTTTAGAGGCCGAACTCCGGAATGGTACAACAAGAGCTACGGCCACATCGCGGCACTTCACCTCAGCAAGATCCGCAATTCGTTCAAGCATACAACTGATGGGCCGGAGAGTAAAGTCTGAGATAAAGCAACCGCGCAGCCTACACAGCTGCGCGGTCAGCAACGGCCGCAGGTGACTCTCGTAGCGGCCGCTGTCGCGACGGCCATCGACCAAATGTACGAGGTGCAACCGTCTCAAGATCCTCGATTTCTGAATCCCCCAAAAGTGCCCTAAAGGTCCAGACTCCACAAGTTCGTCGAAAAACATCGTCGTCTTCCGTCGTTTTCTTCCGATTGTAGTAACGAGGCAAATTCGACAAAATAATACTCGAGAGTTGAAGAGCTCGATTTCCTACGTTTTTTTTACCAAAAGACTTTAATAATAAACTATGTCTATATTTATGCTTTCTTTCAAGTAAATATTATAATCGTTTATAATTAAATATTATAAACGTACTGACGTTGGGTATCAATGCTGTTTAGCTTCGATTGCTGTAAATACAAGTTCTTTGTTACCTTTGAATATTAATACGTTTTAGGCATGTTGTTACAGAAATGATTACTTTTTTATGAAAGGATAATTTTTGGTTCGGATCAAATGCCATTTTTTTTCTTTCTTGTTTATTTTCATGATTAGTATTATAAATTAGTATATCATATATGTATTTGCATTTGTAAACTGAATATATGTAATCTGTGTCTTTTAATATACATTAGGGAAAGAAAAAGAAAGTGCAAAATTGATTCGTTTAAAAAATGTTATATTCATATTCCAGATATAAAATGAGTAAATCATAGCTCAAACAATAATATATAATTTATAATTCCTACTTTTACAAGTATATTTTTGACATATAAGATCATGATATGACAGATACAATTATTCTGCATGAAACTTATATTTTTTATTCAGAAATACACAAATAAAATTATTATAATCGAGCTTCTAAAAATTTCAATAGGCTATCTGAATTACTAATAAGAAAAAGAATTTTTTATTACAAGAGTTTTATGTTACTTAACACTGTGTATAAAATAAGCATAAAGAGAAATAGCAAGGCATCTAATTTTTTTAATTATTAATGAATAAAAAATATTATATTAGTTAGAGTTGGTTTATAAAATGTTGATATTTAATTTGAAAAATAAGATATAGCGTACCACAATTTATGACTAAATTATTTGTAGAAAATTTTACATCATACCGGTCTCATACCGGTCGGAAACTTGTCTCTATTTTTAAAATGTCATCAGTGTATCAAAGTTGTTAATTAAAATTTCTTGTTGAATTAAATATCCTGGCAAATAAAGATTTCACATGAATCAAATTCAAAGTCCTGAAATCCTGTAAATAAAAGATAGTTATAAGTGTAAACATACAAACATGCAATATGTACGCAATAGCACAAAAACACGCTATATATATATAAATATATATAAAGGCTGAATTAAAAATGATAAAAATAATTCAATGCAAAAGATTCGTTAAACGAATTATTAATGTATTTTAAATAATGCTAGTCAAAGTACACTTCGACTAAGGAGGTGAACGCGTAAAAATAATTGTTGATAATAATAAAAAAAATAAACGTATCAGTGGTATAGAAATCAATGTGTAGATTCATATTTTAAGATGTTTAATATGTAAAAATTATAAAAATAAAGTACATATATATATATAATACTAAGGGTGTTAAAATACATAAGAAAATGACTTATAATAAAAAATTTTATGTTAAGATATATTTTTGTGTCTATGAGCCAGTAGATTTGCGAGATACAAAGTTAAAATTAATTGACGTATCACTATTTAATTGTATATATGTATATTTAATATACTGAATGACGAATATACACATATATATGTATACATATGTATATGTATAAATATATGTGCATTCCCTAAAAAAACATTATATTCTTTTTTCTTCCTTTTTCAAGGCATTCACCTTAATTATTTCTATTTAGAAATCTTAAATATTTGAAATAGTAGAAATTATTTAAAAAAAATTAATAATATTGTTATTTAAAAAAAAATTTTGATTTAAAATCAGCCATTTAAAATTTAATTGTAAATATTAAATTCAGCTGAAATACATTTTTAGCTTTTTTTTTATTTATTCGATAAATTAATTCAAGTTAAAGTGTTAAACTAAGAATTATTTATTTATATTATTAATAATTAATTAACTGTATACTTAGATATAATAAATTTTAACTAATTTAAGTATATCAATTAAAAGGAAACTCTATTTAACAAGTAATAATTTATTTAATATTTATTCTTAATCACACTAAGATTCCTGTAAAGCTCAAAAAATAAAAGGAATAATATAATTTAAAAGTACCATATAAAAATGTATTTGTTAATATATTCGTGTAAGAGCTACAAATAGTCAATTATATTTATTTAGCAATTGAAAAATTAATTTTAACTGAAAATTTTAGTAAAATAAAAAATACTTATAAACCTTTTTTGAAATATTAAAAATAAAAATGCAGATAACATTTAAATAGTTAGAATTTTTTAAATATATTAAAGAAGTCTCTCAAGTATTTTTTAATGTCAAATTATGTAAAAGATATTAAATTTTTAATTTTATCATTTTTCTCAATTACAAAAGTTTAAAGTATGATATTAACATCGCACAGCTTAGCTTATATAACATGTATATGTTTTCATTAAAAATATATTTATTATTTAGATAATAATAATAGGTCAACTATTTAATTAAAAAAAGAAAGTACTGTGTTTATAATTACTTCTAAATCATTTAATAATTTTCGTTGTCACGGAAATGTTTAATCAATATCTTTAGTTGCCAATCAATATCTTTAGTATATTAGTTATTTTTGTTACTACTTCAACGCAGTATATATCAGCAATTCACTAATAATCAAGTATACATAAAAAAGAGGTTATTCTACTTAAAATAAATGTTTAATTACGAAACATAAATATAATTAATAAAATGGTGAGATTACTTGTGAAGAAAATTACCGAGAATCAATTTCTTTTTGATACCACTGTAGAAGCAATGGTGGATGACATTATTGCGGAAATAACTATTATTCATAACGGTCGACTAAAAGTCTCCAGACTCTGTTATGGTAAAATTTTAATTATACTTTTAGAATGAAAATTAAATTTAATTTTATATTTTAATAATGCGTAAATTTTATAAAGAATGTATAATATTACTATTTAAACAATTAGTTTATATTAAAATAAGATGCGAAAGTTGCAACAAATAATATGATAATTAATTCAATGTAGAATTCGATGCTCATTATTTGAATTTATTTGTAATTGAAATAGATTTAGAGGAATTAGCTAATCATGGAACAATGTTACCTCCAAATATGATGGGCTTAACCGATGAACAAGTACAGGAATTACATTTAAAAGATGAATGGGGTGATATGTGTATACCCTCAGGTGGATGGACTTTTAATAGGGATGTTATTGGTAAGATAAACTATTATTTTGAAAATAAATATATTGTTAGCCAATCACATTAGATATATCTTTTCATGCATTAACAACCATTTTTATTTAAATTATAGCATGAATCCAAAACATTAGTTCACTTTCTAAATTATGTAAAACATAAAGTTCGTATAATTATAAATTAATATGAAATATATTTTTACATAAATTTTTTTTGTATTTCGAATCGTTTATATTTAAATGGTAAACAATGAGATAAACATAAAAATCTGTATAGGTCGTAGAAATGGTAGACAACCTCAAGAAAACATGCAAAACGTCATTAAAAAAGCTATAGAAGATGCTCGAGCTAAAATATCGAAGGTATAATTGTTGCAGTTGAACAAATCTTTAGATAATAATATCATAGAAGACGCTTCTTAAATTAAAAATCTAAAAAATTCTATCATTAATTATTAAAATATTTATTCATTAATATTTTTACATATCTTATTTTATTTAATTACTTTATATTTAAAATCTTTAATAAAAACGGTTTTATTAATATTTACATTAACAGTTACATCCCATTGTTATTAACACAAGTTATTAAATATTGAGTAAGCTTTATAATTTAAATATTTCAGACATATATCCTTCATAAATTGAAAAAGATTTTTTTTATTTGTCCCATTAGAAATTAGTTAACGAAAATAAACTCGTCTCTCAAAAAGTTGTTCAAGAAGCTATGGATATTTTACGAGGTGCCGTTATGATTGTCTATCCTATGGGCTTACCACCTCATGATGTGATTCATTTAGAATTTGAAAATAATGAAGATCTTACTGGTACACATGCATCTCTAGAGGTATAGAATGATTAATAATAATAATTTGTTTTTTTTTATTTACATTACTATGAATACTAATTAGTTCAATATTTTATTATAAACTATATTCCATAGATGATAATATTATAAAAATTTTCAATCTTAAACATTTGAAATTTTTAAGTTTAAAATTTTTCATACTCAAAAGTTATATTTTATTAGGATAGGGTGTCAACGAAATATTATATTCTATTCTAAAGTGTTTCATTTGCGTCATTTTTAACGTTGATTGTCTTCAGGTAATTGATTTGCAAATGGCTCAATTATGGTTTTCCGGCAAAGAACTATTACGTGGAAATAAATTAAAAGAATTCATTGGCAAAAATGAAAAGACTAAGATCATTGTAAAGCTGTCGAAAAGAGGTTCAGCTGCACCTCCACGCGAACCAGTGATAACCGACGATGACCGCAAGCATCTAATGATGCTAGCTTACAGGCGCCAAGAAGAACTAAAGGTAAGTGCTTCTTTATAGTTCTCTACGTGTTCGACTGTTGGTTTTTAACACAATAAAAAATATTAAAAGTAGCTAATAAATTAATCAGGTAAGTGAAAAATTGATTATTATTTATTTAATTCTTTTAGGAAACATTCCACCACATTATATATTCAAATTCTGTTTCATATAAAAATTATATTTTTGTATTATTTATATTACAAATATTGACCTTTGTTATAAGATCTTTTTCACTTATATATGAATTTTTTTTAAAAATAAAGTAATATGATTTTTAAAAAAACATAATTCAATTTTTTATACATAAATTTAACCAAACCAATGTTTTCTTATTAATCAATAATTTCTAAATATCATTCCTTTTGAAATGCAGTTAATATATAAAGCCATTATTGGAATTTAAAAAATTTTTTAAATAATAGATAGTACTTTGATTTTACAATTAAATATATAGTTTTGATTTTTTGAATTTTTTTTATTACACTTTTTTGAAAATGTTTGTTTTAAGAGAACTGATTGTAAGATCTACATGTAAAGTACAAACATCATAATAAGCAACTTTTGGATGTTCAGTAATAATGACGAATAATAAAATAAACAGCATTATTTTGCACCATTATTAAATAGTTAAATCTTTGTTTCTACTTATGGATTTATTATGGATTTACAGAATATTATGAATTTTGAAGCCAAACCAATTCATGTATATGTATAATATTAATGTTTTCTTCCTCCTTATAAATATAATAAATCTTAATAGCCAATTAATAACACTGTATAGGTAACAAAGTTAAATAACATCTATATTTAATATTATACTGTTATATAATATCGTTCAACAATTTCAATGGACTGAATTCTTTTGCATTTTATTTTCTATTTAAAGGGCGTTTGAACACTTTACTGTAAAAATATCTTAATTTACTGACCTAGATACTTGCAAAAAAGATTTTACTCAATATTACAAAAAAATGTTGAAATATTTCTCTAAGTATCAATATCATTATAGACATTTTAGATTAATTATCTATAACCTACGATATTTATTACTTTTTTATTACCTATGATAGCGACGACTATGGATTCTAAACTTGATCTTTCATTTACTTTAATATATATATATATCATTTGAATGAATTAAAAAATGTACCAATCAAAATTTTAAACAACTTCGATTAGTATTTTATACATATTAGCCAAATTATTTTTCAAAAGACTCAGTCATTTTAATCATCAGCATTATAATGAGTTGACAAAATCGGTTATCGTGAAAAATATATATTTAATTTCTACTATAAAATTTTTTTTTAATAAATATGGAAAATTGATTTGGTCGTTTAAGTATGTAAAGGTTTTGCATTGCTAGTTTTGATTCTTTTATATCGAATATCCTGTTTAATAAAATATTGCTCTAGTATCGTTTCATGTTATTGAAAAATAATAAACTAATAATAGTATAAGCTAATTTATATTTGATTTAAAAATATAAATTTCTATAAATTTCCTTTCACATTTTTCTTTCTTTTTATTCAATGCAATATTTTTCTATATTTTCAGTATAAATATTTATACAGTTAAATTATTTATACATATAAGTATCTCAAAATAATTACACCATATATTTGCCTGCCAAGATAGAATAAACTGAATAATAAGACGGATTTTTATCTACTATTTTTTCTACATGGTTATATTATATTTTGGATATATTTTAAAAGTCTTTACAAATGAAAACAAATTTATGATTTATATTGCAAATATTAAATTAAAAATATATAAATTATATCTTTGAAAATGTATTACTTATTAATCTTACTAGATGCATAAATTGTCCACTAAATGAATTGAAGGTATTAATACCTTCTGATGTGCCTCGGTATTGTTAAAGTTTGTACATAAATTTGGTTATTTTATTTAAAATATGTACCTTCTAAGAAAAAGTTTAATTCAACTGATCATAAAGTTGTACAAAACTTAATAAAATTTGTTATTTTTTGAGTTTACGTGTAATTAATATTTTGTGTTTTAATACGAATCAAAAGAATAGTTTCAAAAATTAATTTTTAACTTCAATCGTTAAGTGCATTATTTAATATATACCTTTCAATATTTGAGTATGCTTAGACAGGTTAAAAACTTAATAAAATATGAAGCTTGCAATATTTATAACCACTAGTATAATAGAGGCAAATACGATTCTTGCTTAATAACTTATCTAGAGTTATACGAATCAGCTTTTATAAAAGAAACTAATACTTATACTATAATAACAATCAATACATTGATATTTTTTAATAATATATCCTTTTTAAATCTACAAAGTGCTGGCTATATTGACAGTATTAGTTTTCACAAATATAATTAAATTTATTACATTAATGAAATAATATATATTATATGCGATTGATTATTACATGACCATGAAAATCTCTTAAATGAACAAAATAAATGAGCAATCCGTCGGGTTCTCCATAACGCTGGGGGCCGGGAGAGGAGGTTGTCCACATTCTCCACTATTTCTACGATCTGCTAGCTCTGCGTGCTAATTTTCAAATCTTGATCTTCTCCTCGCGAGGCCGTCAAGTTCTCGGTTCTTCCCGGGTGCCCTCCCTTTCCCATAGGAAGGCGCCTTTGAATTCCTGGAGGGTTCTCCCAATGGGTGGCCGTTACCGTCCAACGCATTAGCCGGGTTGTCAATTCTTAAATTTTTGCCCGTTGTACCAAGGAGAAACCCCTTTGGCTCCGCTTTTGTATCGCAGGAGGACGTTTTCGCACGCAATGGTGAGCCAGGCTCACCCTCGCTGCCGGTTCCCGTCCTCCTCCACGATCGATATTAATAATCGATTAATGCTGTTTATTCACCATATGAGGTAATTGAGTTGCCTCACATGTCGCAAATGATTTATCAATAGGGAAAGGAGGGCTACGGCGCGGATAGTAACATTCGTTACAATTTAAAAGTAGATAATATAAGCGTAAAACAAATTTATATTAAAATAATTATAATCTGTTGAATAATTTATTCATACACCAGATTTGATTCTGATAAAACCAAAAGTTTGAATTATTTTAAACAAAACTATAAGTTTGTATTAATGAATTCGATATTTTTAACAGCAAAATTTTAGATTAGATTAATGTAAAATACTTATCAATTTATGGTAGTTATAAACATGTTAAATTGTAAAAGTCAAATAACTTTATCCTCAAATTAATAAACATTATTTAATTATATGTACTTTATTAATAATGAACTTAATGCTGTATTATGTGACATATAGCAATTTCAATTTTTTACCAAAAACAATAAATTTACCTAAATTTTGATATGTATTTTATTAGTTTTTTTTATTTTAAGCATGATTAACTTATTTTTATTTTGTTGCAAAATTATTTATATTAAAATAAAATATATTTAAAAATTAAGATCCTTTAATTTATAACTTTTTTTAATAAAAAATACATGTTTTTAATAAAAAAATAGTATGTTTAAAACATAAACATGTAATATAATGTATATCACATTTATACATGTAAATCACTTATTTCATTTTTTATGAAACTACTATTTTTCTAGTAGATATTAAAAAAATAGTCATTTTCAATTAAAGGCAATTTGATATACATACAGAAAGTTTATCGTATTACAAAGGGTGAGTGTAGTAAGATTAGTAATTACAAAATGAAGCGATACATCAGTTTGTCGGGGATAGTGTAAGCACGGTGTTTAAATGTAAAATAAGCAGATTTAATTTTAATATAACAAACTATAATGAAGGACCAATTTGATCAAGGATGAAAAAGTTACATTAACACTCAAATATTTATACATTTATATTGAATTAAAATTCATTATTTGTTTAAGCATTTATATTAAAATGGTAATTAACAAAAAATTAACGTTTTTCTAAAGTTCTATTTGAAGCTACGTATTTTTAAAATTTTAAAGAGAGTTACAACATAAGAAGTTATCATTTATAAATGACTGAAGCTATAATGTAATTACTATTTCTATAAATATTAAAATGTTGCACAATTCTAATATATTATATATTAAAATTATTTTCAAAGTGAAAGGGGTGAATGGTGCTTTTAATGCATTTGTTTGTCTTTTGTTGTATTAATTATACGTTTTCTTTTACGCAATAATTGATTTGTGATAATTGGTGCTGACCCACTGCATTGTTACGAGGCGAGCCGGCACACGAAGGCCTAGCACCCAAAAATAGGGGCAACGGCTGGCACAAGCTTGTCTACTATTCGCGGTGCCATCGTCGTATACTGGCGAATTATTAATTGTTACTATTGATTTCCAGTTTACGAATCTTCGTGCGCTCTAGTATTAGGTTCCTTTCGGGGACCGAGTTCTAGACGCATGTCGGAAGTCCGAACTTTCTCGTGCTCGTGTCAGTAGTACGGGGTTTTTTTCAGTGCTTACCTCCTATGAGGGTCCTATGAGGTAATTGCTGGAACAATCCTGACTCTGGAAGGTGGATGTCCAGTTCGGTCATCATCGTCCCTTGGACGACGTCAACCCAGGCCCGCCGGTTCAGATGGAAGTCCACCCCGAATCCGTAGATCAATGGCAGGGTTTTTTTCTTCTTAGAGGATGGTTCCCCATTTCATGATGTGTTCGAAAAAGCCCGAGTTCGCGGTGGAGATGACCTGGTTGGAGCTCACCAACATAGATATGGACTATCCTATCTAACTATAATATATTTACGGATATATCCTCATCATGAGGATGGGACGTTGGCCGGTGGGTCCGCAGTAAATAATCGGGAAAACCTGTTTGTTCCTCATCTTGAGATGGACTGTGCAGACGTTGCGCAATTTTTTGAATTGTAGGGCTTAAGGTCGATGGCATAGGCCTCCCTCATTTTCCTATCACGTTTTAACGCTACTATGATGTAAGATTTATGTGATATTACCTGCCATGGTCTATCGTATTACAGCGCAAGTTTCACATTGATTTATCTTTGTTTATTCGAGAGGCCATTCGTCTTTACAAGGACAAGATTCCCGAGGCGTGGGGTTCAGTGTCGCCTTCTTAAATCGAAGTAACATTTTTTTATCTCGAAACTTTTTGAAATTTGAAGTTTTGCTCGTTGCAGTTCTTTCTTCTGTAAGCGAAGACGTGACTTCTCGCGCTTTGCCTCTTCGGCTCTTCCGTTCTCGAAACTTTGCACCGCGGGTTCCAATTCTCTCTATTTAGGAACGCTGGGGTATATCCCATACTCTCCGACACTGCAGCATTATAGGCGAATCACAGTTCCGACATACAGCGACCCCACTCCTTGTGGCTCTTGTGAATAAAATGCACTACCATTGTTTTTATGACGCGATTTGCCCTTTTTACGGGGTTGTACTGTGGGGCGTAAAGAGAGGTACTTCGTTGTGGTATTTTGCACGCGTTCAAAACGGCTTCAAATTCCTGGCCGATAAATTACCAGCCATTGTTGCCTACAACGTCGTGCATTGTTCGGTGGTGTAGCCCGTTCTTAGAATTCCAGAGCGATTGCCGTACTCGTCACCTTTCTTAATGGGACGACCTCTACACACTTAGTGAAGCGATCCTGCATGATGAGTAGCAACATGTATAGCAAGGACGACCTTGACAGCGGTCCACGGGATCCAGCGAAACATTTCTCAGGGCCGTGAAACTTCTATTAGATTCGTGGATCGAACTTGTGTGACAATGATTTTGGCATGAGATACATGAAAGAACGGACTCTCCTACCTCCTTCCTTATACCCGGCCAATAGTTATATTGGACTATACCTTCCAGTGTCTTCGCGGTCCCGAAATGTCCTGCCGTCTTCGTTTCGTGGTTAAACCGTAGTACTTCCTCTCGTTTGGTCGGTGGTAGATATATTCGTTTAATGCTTAATGATGCAAGGATCTCTTCTTGTTTTTGCTGCCGGGAAAGGGCGTTCGCTAACATGTTCTTCTTACCAACCTTGTATTGAACCTCAAAGTTCCATTATGTGAACTCAATTGCCCACCGCGGAAGTCTGCTAGAGGGATTGTCCATTTACCACTTAAAAGCTTGATGATCTATGAAGACGGTGAAATGGTAACCCCGTAAATAATCTCACATCTTCCAGATAACCGATTCCATAAACAGACATTCCCTTTTGATCCCCGAGTAAATCTTTTCAGCTGGTTTGACGGATGCAACTCATACGCGATGATGTACTTGCGCCCTACGATAGACTGTGTGAAGGCAGCCTCCAGCAGCCCTCAGGCAGATAACGTAGTTACTGTACAGGCCTGTACTAGTACAGGCAGCCCTAGTTACTGGCGTCGGTCGGTGAAGCGTAAAAATAGCCGTAAAGTTCGGGCAGTTCAGAACGGTCACTTTACACAACAATTGATTTGTCTTGTCGAATGATCGGTCGATCTGCTGGGACTCTCCCTACTTCCACTTTAATCTTACAATTGCTCCGCAGAAGCTCATTCAAAGAGGCTGCAACTGTGGAACTATTGGGAACGAAACTTCTGTACCAGGACTAGGCCATTAAATTGTCTCAATTCCCTTGGAGTCGTGGGAGAATTCAGTTTCATGATGGCCGATACTTTATCTCCGTGTCCGGCCCGTATGTACTCCTCTCTTATCCATCATGTGTCCCAAATAAACGAGTCGACTCTGTCTGAAGTGGCTTTTTTCTCAGTTGGATTTCAGTCGAGTATGGCTTAATCATTGCAAAACATGTTCGACGAGGCTTTTATGTTCCACGTATGATGCCGAAATATAATGATGTCATCCAAATAGGAGAATTCGCAAGCCTCAATGTCAGGCCTGATGACCGAATAGATGAATCGCTGGAATACAGCGGGGACGGAGTGGAACCCGAACAACATGACACGAAACTGTATCAGCCCTTACCGTGGTATAGTAAATGCCGTAAGTGATTTGGTCTCCTGTGTCAATGCTACTTCCTACCCGTTTTTCAGGTTTATGGTGAAGTGATATTTCGTCCCTTTTAATTTCTCCAGAGTTGCTTAAATATGGGGTGGCGTGTAGGCGTCCTTTACAGTTACTTAGTTTAATTTTAGATAATCAATGCAGAATTGGTAGCTGCCATGTTTCTTTCGGGTAAGTATGACGGGCTAAATTTAAGGACTCTCAAACGGTTCACCTATTCTACAATATGGGTTTGACCTTCTGGTCTATCACACTCTGTATCGGCGGGTTACGAAGCCGATATCGCTATGGAATAGAGGCTACTTCCTTTAGTCTGATGTGGCACTTTGCCATAGACGTTGGTCTCCTTATTAAGTCGATTTCTGTTTTATATTTATCGATTACTGTTGGCAAGTCGGCAACATTAGGGGCTTAACTCCTGGAGCTTTATCATCAAGAGCCGCGTAGTAGCTCTTGAATACCTATACGCCGAGAAATAAATCGTAATCTAAATAGCGCTATACTAACAAGGGCCTTGACCATGTGGCCTTGGACCGAGACGAGGCAGAATGGCAATTTGATTGCCAGGGCGATACGATTGATTCTTTGTACCGGCCTCCATATCGTTTCCCTAAGGTTCGAGTAAGTGACTGGGTGTAGTCTCGTCCGGGTACGTGGCCGCCTGGTTTTATGGAGAAGCGTAATGTCATCGCGGTTGAGCTGACGTATCCGCTTCTCGATTCTCCTATTTCTTTCCCGTTGCCATCTTGACGAACTCTTGGTCGTTGCGGATATCTTACTTTCGAAAGAGCACCTGATACTGTATGGAGCTTTTTTCCTCCTCGGTGAAGAATGAGTAATTTAATTGTTCTACGGAATTCACCCTTGAGAAGATGCAATTGCAATTTCATAGCCTCAGTAAAGATTCTCCTGTTAAAATCTTAGGCAAGTCCGGCATCTTCTCGTCTAGCTCCATGCCGTAGGCGCGTCGGAGTTCCTCAATACGCTCTATGAATGGATACACATAGCATTCATCAAATCGAACTACCCAGCGTCGCATGGTATTCAAAAACCTCGTTCTGTGATTTATTGGCCATGCTTTAATGTATGTTCGAGTAGTATGATAAGACTATATTCGTGGTTGAAAGGCGACTTCGTAATCGGTTAACTCGGCTTTCAAAGTAGCCGTTCGGTCAATTCTCGACTTGATTATCGGGATCTAATGAGTGACCAGCGAAAACCCCAGGATTTTTCATACGAAACGCACAAGTCTATCTCTAGTTTCCACTAATCCGCTTTCTGAAGCTAGTTTGTCTTTTATAAACTCGGCGATGAGGTCTTCCATATTAAACTGGTAGATCCAGTTTTTCCGTACCTGGACTAATAGTAATAGCTTTTTCTATTAATATTATCTACGACTTTTCTCAGCTACAATATTTTTAAACGGAAGATAAAACGAACGACAGAATTAACTGAAAAAAAGTAAAAAAAATAAAAAATTGTCAAAAGAAATAATAAATACAAAATTTTTTTAGTATCGACAATACCTCGATTAATGCTAAAAATAAACACAAAAATATATAGTTAGTATGACAGGATATGAAAAAAATGAGAAAAAAATAATGTATTACATCGGGTGATCTACCAGCAAGGTAGATAGGTTTCTTGGATGACAGATCGCTGCCCGGGTCACTTGTTGGGCGCGGGACGTAGCGACTTCGACACGAAGTTTGCTCACAAGTCTTAAGCTTTTAAAATTTTTTATATGGCTAATAGGACTTTTTTGTTGCCTTTTGCTTCGCATATGGAAAATGAGGTGGCGTACGCGTCACAAAAAATTCGCTGTTTATTTGACTAAATAATCTTTATAATTGCGGCCGTTACGCTTTCCACTGAGTTTGTTAGTCGGGTAGTATTTCACGGTCGACGTAGCCATTGTGAGAATGGAGAGGGAGTCATCGCGCGGCAGCGCATAATGAGCCAGAGTACGGATACGCTTCGGAAGGGGCGATAAAGAGGGGATTTCGCTATTGGACGTTATATTATGGATAACGTCCCTGTTTGGACGCTATGTAACGCGGGTGTCTTCACCCGTGGTACAGAGAAAGTGGGACTTATGCAAGGATGAAGCTCACCGGCTCCAGAGTTCTATATGATGACGATAGCAGGTTGAAGGGAGTATTATGAGAATGCGTATAAGACGAAAAAACTAAGACAGTAACAAAATAATATTAATCTTCTTTTCCGACTAAAAAAAAATTAATTTACAAAAAAATTAATCAGGATAATAATATTTATATATATAATTATTCGCTTATCAGTGATTTATTGAGATAAAAGTAGTCTGATTCCCCGTGGAGTCTGAAAAACAATATTTCACTCTTTAGCCCGGTTCGTGGGCGCGCGCGGTTAGGTAGAGTGAAGGGCCTTTATACGTCTTCGTAAATTGTTTGTCACTGTTCAGCTGCTCGCAATCATTAATAAATATTACTATATATATAAAGGCGATGGAATACTTAAAATAAACGGACGGAAAAATATATAAATCGCGGTAAATAGAAAAATAAAGGGAGAAGAAGAGAGAAACATATATATATATATATATATATATCTAATGACACTAGTGCTAAACACCTTCGGCCTTCGATAGGCCTTGGCAGCAGGGCGAGGTACTCACATGTTCGTCATTCAGACTGCACGATTTCGGTCTTTCTCGGATGCTGCGAATCCTTTACCTCTTCGCGTTTTTCGTATGCTTCCTAAACGGCACTGGGAGGATAGGGGAGTTCGGTTAACACAAGACTGTTCGCTGACCTGCTGCTCGCTTGACAGTTAAATTGCGTCTCCCTGTTAAGTCGCGAATTTTCTCACAAGCCCAACTGATGTGCTTTCCCATTCCGACGCCCTGGCATTGTCATTGAGATGCGTGTTTAAATTGATCATAGGTCCGCCCATCGGGGGACTATTATCGACCAGCCCGATGGGCCGATTAGCAATCTTTAAATTTTTGCCAGTTACGCTAAGGGAATGTTCCCCAACAAATTTTCCCAACTTACAAAGCGAAGAGATGTTTCACGCGCCTCGGTCTGCAGAATTTGCCCTCGTTCCCTCGAGCCCCTTGCCCCGTATGATTATTTAGCATAATTCGGTTGACGTTGTTATTTTGAAATATGAGGCAACTTACTCATTTCATATGTCTTAAACCAAATTTTATACAAACATTGAATATTAATTTGAGAATAAGGGGTGGAGGGTCATCGCGGGACGAATAACATTCGTTACATTACTATTAATCAATACTTATAAGATTTAAAAGTGTGTTAATAGTGTTCTGGCTGTAGCACTAGCCTTCATGAAAAACATAAAAACATATATAAGCATTAAACAAAAAAAATCGTCTGTGCTTGTAGAAAAAAATCTAAAATGGATAATTTTGCTGCGGAACACGACAAAGGTCCCACGTGAAAAATTGTAATCGGTCCGTAATCGGAAAAGTGGCCACGTAGTCGGCCTTGAGCGTTACGTAACCTACTTACTTGAACCGAGCCTATCTAATACCCTACTAGAAAAATTTCCAAGTCCTTACAACCTTGTTAGGCCATATCTCATCTGATTTTACGATCGTTCGAATTATGTTTTCGGGAAACAACACATTTTGACCTACAGGTCGTGACTAGATATTTCATACAGATTTGTATGCTTTAAAGGTCATGTCTATTCATACAAAGCGTTGATACATAACCTGTTCATTTTTTTCCTAACAAATTACACCCATCTTTAGTCTTAAATAACTCAACCTATTTTCCCACACTGAAAATAAAACTAGACACAAGCTAAATTTGTCAAGGATAATTTGCTCTTTAACGTAGCTGGTTAAGACCAATCTATATACTAATGTAACTGCACCCATTTTTTAATGACTAAATGCATTTTCATGCTGAAAATTAAAATCACATAAAAGATAAAATTCTCATGGACATAATACATTTTCGTGTACTTATTAAGACTCATCTATATAGTAATATATCAGATTAGGCGCATTTTGAAAAGGCATAATCCATATGCATGTGCCGAATTGAGGGCCATTTATAATATAAAGTACTAAACTCAGTACATTTCAATGTTTAAAACAAATCAAATTTGTGCCACCTAGACCTGTGAACTTAATGAATTCTTAGGAAGAGGTAGGACTTTTCGACCTATATAAACGGGTGATGTTTTTACTATTTTTCACTCTCTTCGGCTCATCTACTTAATCACCAGTTCGTATTTATTTAAAACGCGAATTTTGAATCATAGTGAAGTAATTAAGTATAATCGAAAGGGTAAATTCAGATTTCATAGATAATATAATAAACAAAAATTAAACGAAACTAAATTCATAAAAGGATTAGTTTAATCTAAAATTAGGAGTCATTTATACATATATATACGAACTAAATCAAATATATAGTGTATCGTACATTAATCAAAGTTCCATAATCGGCAAAGGTTCAGATAAAAAATTTAAAAATTATAATTTAACACGTTAATTATCGTGTACGGATTGATTTTTATTCTAACGTTATCACTATATACGAGTTGATTAAGAAATAGATTCGCAATATTTTACCACCTGTAAGGTAAAATTTAATCAAAATTGTAACGAAATTGTATATTTTGTGCGTGTTAAATATACAATATTAATAACAATTATTGAGTTCTAGAATTCAAAATATTTCTACATATTTTATTAAAAACAATTAAATAAAAGTAATGCATTTAAAAAACAATAGCAACGCGCTTTTAAAAAGTTTTTTCCATCCTGTGTTATTACACGTATGGGTGCAAGCACAATACGGAGGCATCTTAACATTTAATAAAATATCACACGAATAATAAATTTTAAGAAAAATTACGTAAGGAAAGGTTGGTTGAATGAATGTTACACGCGTTACTTCCAGTAAATAACAATAGTAATTATTCAATCATTTTTTATTACATTTTTTTTTATTTTTGATCTTTTATATTGTACCATATGATATTTCTGTGCTAAAAACGTTATCAATATTAAAAATAATATATATATATATATTTTATTTTCTATTAAAGTTTAGTAATATGTTTTACTTATTTGGCAGTATGATACAATACGAACAAGTGTTTTCCATAGCTATTATCAAAGCTTCTGAATAAGCGAAATTGACATGCGCACTCTTAAGTCGTGAAAATTCTACATATTGATTTTGAGTTAAACGAAACAATTATCCTAAGAAAATGAGAACCTATCAGAATATTGAAAAATAATGAATACATTAATATTATTACTTCAATAATAAAATTTAATAACTAGACATAAAATTGAATGGAATATCATATACACAAATTAAAAAAATTCAGTAAATTTTGATTGTTTTTAAAATTAAAAATTAATTAAAAAAAAAAATAGAAAACCACGATTTATCACTTTACTATTTTTAATAATAGATAATTAAATATATAAATATTTTTTATTATAAAAACAAATAAACTAAATTTGCAATTTATAAAGTAATTTTATAGTTATTCATATTGATAGTTTATTATTTATAATATAGAAAATAATATTTTCTAGAAAAATAATAATAATGATAATAATTACAACAATAATATTTAAATTTAATATTTTTATTATAAATATTTTAATGGCTGATTAATATACAATAAGTTTGTATTTTATTTAGTTTATATAATATGTTTAATATACAAAGAAATCACTCAATTCCCTATTTTAATGGTGCTTGATGATTAAATGTCAAGAATTTAAAAGCAAGAAGGCACATAGAATATAGTACGATTAATGATAATTGTACAGTTTATTGTTTTATATATCGTCGATACATTAGAATATTTACTTAATATTTTTGAGGAAAGTTACTAATCAAATTTTTTCTGATAATTTTTTATATATATATTAAATGTTTTTCTAGAAAATAAATTTTCTAGTTCCTGTTATTAAATTAAATATTACTTATAAGATAAAAATATTTTTTAGATTTTTAGATTGTTTTAACAAAATCTTGAAAATTAAAATTTATTAAGACAGATTCGTTTATAAAAAATTGTAATATTTTTTTTTAAAACAAGATAAATTTTGTTTATATAATATGCTTTTTTTTTAAAAGTATAAAAGTAAATATAATTATACAGAAAAATTGAACAATTGTTATAAAAAATAAATTTTAATTACAAATCTTAGCTATAAAGAATGCATATAATATATTTATTTTCATAGTATACTTAAAATGTATTTCAAATTTATTATAAATCATATTGTTAAGAAAGTCTAAAAATTTATTTTTAACTTTATATGTATTCTTTGAAATTATAAATATTACCAATATTAAAAAAAATATGTCATATTTATTTTTAAAAAAATTTCAAATTTGGAAACAGTTATATATGAGATTTCTCAGTACAACAATTGTGTTTTTTTTTATTCAAAATTGTGTCTGTTCAAATATTTATTAATGTTAGAAAATTACCTTAATTGCATTTTATACGCATTAAAAAATATTTTAAATATTATAGATATATAATATAACAGTTAAATATTGGTCAAATTATTATTATGATTCCATTAGTTTTATAATTAGCATTTAATTCAAGAAATTCAATTATGTAATTATGACAAATAATAAATTTTTCCTTATACTATAAAATTAAATATATATTTTTCTCATATAAAAAATTTTGAATGCAAGGTATTGCAGTAAATATTATTGAACATAATTATTTTAGGTATGTTCAATTGTTTGTAATTTTGTCTCGACTATAAAGCAATATATAGTTAAATAGTGCTAAATATATATGCGTCTTTATATTGTGTAGTCTTCCTTTAATCACAGAAACGTTAATACATTATTAATTAAAAAAGAGTTAGAATATTTTATTATTATAAAAGTTTTTAACGACACGATAATGCTTATATTATATTTTATATGTTTTTTTCATTGGGACTATTGATTCGGTATTTGAATTTATTTTAAATTTCATTCCTACATTAAAAAAATATTTTCAGTAAAAATCTAGTATATTAAAATAATTATCTGAATGTGGATTGAAATAAGGTATTAAATACGAGTACAAATAGATACTAAATTTAATTTAATCTTTTTGTATTAATTTATCATTAAATTAAAATTCAATTCAATCAATAGTTTTTAATAATTAAATTTATTTCATAATAATTGATTTAAAAAATGATCTATAAAGTTAATAATAGTATTTTTACACTTTTTTTAGATATAAAGCTTATAAACCTGGTATTTGTCACTACTATAAACAGAAGTAATTATAAAAATATCATTCGTTTTAAGCTGCAAAATAAATTGATTTTGAATAATCAATTGTATTCATTTTAAAAAGATATTATCAAATATAAATTTTTTATTTTTATGCTTACAAAATAAATTTTCTTAATATTATGATAATAAAAATCTCTAATTACAAAATTAAAAAATACCTTGGTATAAAAATTTTTTTGTATAGTATTTGTGATCGATTTATTAAATCAAGCAAAAATATTTATAGCATCGCGATATTATTAAAGGCCACATGGTAATAAATCTGTTTGCAATTTGTTGGACCCTCAGAGATTGTCAGGCCTATTGAATAAATAGCGTCAGTATTATTAGCACGAACTACATAGTATACAAATTTTTTTAGATAATTTTTTGCTTATTGTTGATTTCTTGGCATTAAATTTTTAATCTAGATATTTAAGTGAATAATTTGAAAAAGTTGCATGTATTAATAAAATTTTAATCAAATAAAAAGTGTATTCAATTTGTATTTATTTTATTTATATTTGATTAAAATTTAATCGAAAAGAAAATGTATTATGTTGTGAAAAAAAATCACTAATTTTCGATGTCATTTTGAGATTTTAAGCATAATAATAATGAACAATAAGAAATAATTAGTTAAAGTAAGTTAAAAAATTGCATTCTTAATGAGTGGCTTAATTTCTTAAATTTACATTTCTTATGCTAATAATTTGTTCACATAGTAAATTTTTTAAATATCCATTTACACTTTCATATTTAAAAGTATTGATAATAACATACATTGATAATAACACTAGCAGAATTACACCTACTTAGTAACCAATTTTAAAATTAATTTAAAATTTTTATACTTTGTAACTAATATCCCTGTACAGTACATGATGAATTTTGTGAAGGCGAAGTGCCATAATATGTATTTTAATGTATTATTAATGAAAGAGTTTTTTTAAATTTAATACCCCATTATATAATTAATGATACTTACTAATTTAGATAAAGAGTATTATTATCAAAACAGTAATGATAAGTGGTATTGGATTATTAAAAAATCCTTATGTTGTGCATATTTTTCAACAACAGTTGAAGTACGTTACATACTGCATATTTAACAACGCCAAAAACTTGTAAAATATAATTTTAATAACATAATATTTTTTAAATGAATATTTATGCTTTTTTAATCCTCGTAAGTCATAGCTAATTGAAATTATATTTTCAATTCCATTAATCTTTTTTATTAGGGTGTATATTAATAGAACACACTATAAGCATTCACGACCAATCTGTATCGCAATAAAATCTCGCTAACATAATCTGATGAATAAAAAGTCGAACGTAGAATGATGACCATTCTCAGATATATCTCATCACTAAGCATGAGGCAACCGATAGTAATAAAATCTTAGTGGCTTCTAGAGAGATTGAAGAGGTTTTCTTGCATCACAGCGAGTCCTCAGCATCATCATTGTCAACGAGTGGCAGCTTCTCGTAACAGAATCTATTGTTCGGCTGAAATTGCTAGAGTGCCATGTTACGTGTCTCATTATCGGTCAGGCCACGAGTTTGGGAGGGCGTTGACGCCGCGGTGTTTTCCACGAGACCTTCACCCTCATCCTCCGCTGATTGACTGTCCGCACAGTAGCGGCAGCGCATCTTAGCATCGTCACCCACTTGCACTGAGCGCGTTATTACTACCAGGGTTGTCAAGCTGATAACAAATAGGCATGATGGTACGATAATCGCGATTAGCAACTCCGTTCGGGTTTTGTTCAAGTCGAAACGCGCCACTACAAAAAACGAATCATTCTGAAAAAGAAATCGAAGATAAGTGTTGTTTAGCGAACTTTTATTTTACCATGTCCTAGAATTGTGAATAAAATTATTGAAAAACCGAATACACTAGATGTCTAGACTTATGCATTTTACATGAATCGGTTACAGCATTCATTTTTCCTTATCGTGTAGAAATCAATTTTTTTTTAACATAAATTAACATAATTAAAATAAATTTTCTATTTTTAATATTTGCTTCGCAATAAATACATAATTTTTTACTTTAACATTGGATATAAATGAAAAAATATTTTTAATGAAAATTATCCATTAAATACTAGTTCATTATCTTCATTTTCCCCTTAACTGCCTTTGTCATTCGGTCCCTATATCTTAACTTCACTTTAATTTTATATTATCATTTCAAATTATTCTTATTTTATTGAGACTATTTCTAGTTCTACTTACAATTATTTTATAAAATGCGACAACTAACAGCATACGGTTCATATTAAATGATATAATTTTGATTAATAAAAACATTATTGTTTCTAAAAACATAACTTATAAATTTGAAAAAAATTTTGTTTTATAGTGCATCTATTTATACTTTTTTATTAATTAATTAGTAAGTCTTACTTAATGGTAGAAAAAACGAATAATTCGATAATTTTATAAATTCATTTAATTGTGTTATTAAATTTAATTTTATTACAAGCTTTCAAATTTCTGTTACTAATTTTTTTTCGACTACCTATAATTTTCAACAAATAATTGGATTTTTTTGTTTAATATATATGATTTTGAACTTTACACTAATATTATGTGAAATTTTTAAGAATTCTAAATAACGCCGTTGTCTTAAATCGAATTTAGATGCATTTAACTTTTTCTACATTTCTGATTATATGCTTTTATGGTTCGTAAAATACATTATATTATGAATTATGTTCATACAGTTTCATACAGTTGGGTATTATAAATTTTTTAAATATTAAGAATAGAGAAAAATTTTAGTTAATTAATTAACAAATTTCAAGATTTTAGATTGTAATTGTGATTTTAGATTCTATCTCTAAATTTAGAGACTCATTAAGTTATACTTTTTGAGTACGTAATGAATTAACATTCTCAAAAATAACGTTATCTGAAGATAGATATTTGTTATAATTTGTTGAAGATAATTAAAAATATTAAAATATAAATTTCATAAATTCTATAAATACGTAATTTTATTTTGCACAAATATCTTGAATTATAAGAATGGATATTATGGACTTATAAGGATATGGGATCATGAATGATAAACTTTACGATGTATACCTGTGCCCATTTAATACCTTTAAAGTTACATTAATTAGGTAAGTTTTCTAAAATAAAGTGAATACATTTAAAAAAAAAAAATTTTTAAAATGTTAAATATAAATTTGTTAAGCTTTTCTCAAATTAACTCCTAATAAGAACCTATTCTAACAATGCTTAATTTAATAATGTTGATTGAAGAGGCTACCTTATAATTCTCACTTAAGCTCACCTTATTATAATAACAAGGATATCTGCTTTGAGCGGTTTGATTATCGCCGTCGGCGCCGTGGCTCGCGAGGAAGTCCCGACACTCACCTCGTAAGGTATTTACGCAACCTTCGAGATTAATGTAGAGTCTGGAGCTATTGTAAATGGTAAGTGAGCGCTGAGAAGGCAGGAATTCATCTGTGGGATCTATTTGTCGAATCAAACTTTGCTCATACATGGAGAGGAAAGTTGTGAAATTGACGAAAGGCAGTGGTACTTCAATCTGTGAAATCAGCGAGCCATTCACGCAGTCCTTGGCTCTATGTATGTCAATCGGATAAATTAGGATTGACAAAAATAGGTGATTTATAAAAAAAAAAATAAAATTTACTTGCAGCTAGTTATTAAAAATAAAATTAGGTTTTAATTATGAAAACTGTGCATTTATTAAATAGGTATTTTATTATAATAAAGAACATTGTCATGTGTAGTGTATTTATAAAATCTTATCTAAACATTCAAGACATTTTCATATAATAATTGAGGGATGATACTAAATATAATGCAGTATGCTATTTATGTTTGGAAGAGGTTATCATTAATTGTAGAAATATAGCTGAATACATTTTTAAAATAGTCGTTTCATTAATATAAATATAATTTATTAAATTTAAAAACATAAGAGTCTTGAAAATTTGTTTGATTTTCTTAAGAAATGAAGTATGAAGTTTTAAAAATATTTATTGATTTATTGTATTAACTTTTTCAACTACTGTTATAGTTTCGATAGATGTGAAAACGATATAATGATGCAAATTATTTTGATATTTATTATTTTTATTTTTACGGAATAAATTTGCGTATATATATATATATATATATATATATTTATATGTATACAAAATTAATGTTTAATGTACGTAAACATAATAAACCATAATATCTATAAAATTATAAAGAAATTGAAATTTTTATTCGAAGAAGACAAAATGATATCACTCAATTTAAAAACAGAAATAATATATTTATCTAACTGATACAATAGTTAATTGTGGTATTCAAATTCATAACTTTTTTATAGATTAATTATTTTTATATAAGTCTTGTATAACTTTTATTTTCGTGGTTGAAATAGGAAATATTTAAATTTTTGAGTTGAATAGAATAGTTTATTTTAATTAATACTATTAAAAAATAATAGTATTAATCAATCAATAAAAAAAAATTTACATTTTTTATTAGCTGTATCAAATTAACCAAATAAATACACACACATATATAAATATATATATATAGTTTAATAAAAAAATATATTAATATATATAATATATATTTCAATTTACTTAAATTACATGTTTTTAATTACTCTCTTTTACACATGGAAATTTTGTTGCAATTTTTAAATATATATTACATTAAAATAAATTGCATATTAAATTTTTATATAATTGTATTTTTTGAAAAAGGATCAGCTAGTATATTTCAGTATCAGCTTTTTATATTTAATTTAAATTCAGTTTTATGTTTTTAATTGATTATATATACGACCTTAATAATATATAATTAGTTACTTATAGACATCTACTTTTACTCTATTGACAACGACTTGAAAGTATGTTAAAATCCAGCTGATCCAAAATTAATCAGGATAAATTGTATCAAATTTGTAATCTTTGGATAAATTAATTAAAATTTGTAGAGACATCGGGTTAACTTTATGTAAAAGTATTTAGAATGAATATGAGTAAATATAAATAAATCATTTTTTAATTTAGTTGCTTAATATTTTACAAAGATTAATAAACTAATAATATATTTCACATTTATATGAAATAGTACATTTCCCATAAAAATTATATAACCAAACCGTTGACTGTCTATTCAAAAATAAAATAAGGTGCGGTAGGAACTTTAGAGTAAAAAAACTATTTTTAAACAGTTGAAATATAATTTTATCGTATTCATATCGATCGATGTTCATATTGCTGAAAAAATTAGTTGCATTTTAATTATTTTTCAAATATAATAACGCAGTGTAATAATACGACCGTTAAATATTTAAGTATTAAATAAATATCTACGAATTTATTGATCATTGTTTGTATAAATAATACTCAATATTGATTTTTTTTAATTTTTAATACTTTTTACTACAAAAATATTTCTGTAAATTACAATCTTGTAAACTATTTCAATGTACACAGTAATAAATTTGTAGATATTATTATAATTAAATACAATTAAGTTATAAACTCCTTTTGACTTCTGTAAAAGTAGTTTCAATTATCTACTAAGTATTTATGGAAATTAAACTACTTATGTTTATATGATTTTAATTCTAAGTAATTTTTTTTAATTATATACAATAAAAAAAATACTAAAAGGATTATTTAAAAACTTTTTAAAACATACATTTAATTTTGAAAAATTTAAAAATACAAATAATATAGTTTAAAGCTTTATTCTTTAGTAAAGCCTTTAACAGTAACTTGTAATCAAAGATCATATCTTTCCTTTATTTCATACCTATTTATAATAGAGTTGTAGAAATTCTAAAAGTTTTTTATAGGTCAGATCCTTAATTTTAATGTACAGATATTTTTTGTAGTGGATCTTATGCTTAAGGAACATCAGGTATAACTGTATTTTTGAAATTAACCGTGAAATTCTCTTAAGTATTAATTAATTTTATTATGTAGATTTGGTGGGATAGAGATAATACAAACTTAAAAAATACAATCAATTACGATGAAAATCCCATTAGTAATTGGCCAATCTACCAAAGATTAAATGTCTCACCTAAGTCCGTTAGAAGCCTTCCTTACAGCATAGCAGCTTGCGATTATCGCATCCTCGCCTTTACGCCATACTTCCTTGGGCTTCTGTAACCATTCACCAGGTCTGTTGCCATGAGCTCGATTGTAAGCGAGTGCCCTAGAGCAAGAAGCTGTGTAAATGTTGTCACCCTGCATGAGATAAACATTGACGCCTGAGGTGCTTATCTTAGGGCAAAAGCGATCACACGTAAATGGATGCTTAATGCGGGTACAACGCGAGTTAAGGCAGCGAAAATTTCCATTGAGTTTCATGTTGTCGCGTTCAGCGTCAACGACAGCACCGTCGGGTTTGTCATGGCATAACATTACTTCGCTGAGGTTCGAGCAGTGCCCAAGTTTGCATTCAAAAACTCCTGTAAGCATGCCACACTCGCTACCATTGTTACAGTTGTAACGCTTTACGGCTGCGACGTTTACCTGTGATTACAATATGTAAAGTTTTACTAAGTTCAAAAATATTGAAATGTAAAATAAAATAAAAAAAATGTTATAATTATATTAAAAATTAGTTTCATAATAATTATAAATTATACTCTATATAACTGTACTCTAGATAATTATAACTAAACCATTATGTAATTAGTTTGAGAAAAAAATTTATTTATATAAAACGTTTCAGTATTTTATTCATAAAGTTAATGCAGCTTCTACTAAATCTTAAATTATTTATTATCTATTTCAAATAATCAATTATAATTCCATTTATTTAAATAAATAATATATTTACATAATAAATCTTCATTTACAACGAAAACTGAATCATTGTTATTTACGTTATATTTAAAACATAAAAATAAAAAAAAATAAAAGTGAAATAATTACCATCGGACATGATACACTTAAAGCTCTTGTGCAATTTTCTAGCAGAATGTCGGTGCCATTACGACGTACAGTCGCGTGAATTTGAGGACAAAAACCTGTTGTTTTAGTCAAGCACCATTCGCCACAACTTGCCCATGAACAATAGTTCACTAAAGTGGTATTGACTGTTTGGCACATTACAGGGTTTGATTCAATGCCAGCCTGAAAGGCTCTACAATTGAATAAAATTTATTCTAGTATTTTTATACTATTATATGTATTCTAGATACTGTAAGGTTACATTATATATCATTAATATTAACGGATTAATTGAACAATACACTACAGATAATAATTTTTAAATTGTAATTTTTTAGTATTAATATTCATGTTTATTGATTAAAATATTATAATAACTATACATAATTATTTAACATTCTAGATATGAAATATTATTCTATTATTAATGTAAGACTATGACATGCAGTTATTTGTAAATATTACATATTTTAAATGTTCTGTATATACTTTAATTTTGGAGTAGATTTATTTTTAGTATGAATGTGTATTCAAACTTCAATTGCTAATAGAAGAATAATCAATAAGAGAAATTGAAAAATTCAACGTTTTTTAAAAGTGCAAGATTAGATGAATATGAATAGTGCAATTTACCAAAATTAGATGCGAGTAATTAGGGCTATTTATAGATTAACAATGTTAGACTCTTACCTATGCGAGGGCATGTAGATCGCGACGCTTAGATATACAAGAGCTACACAACTAATTACTATTGTAAATTGACAGATGCAGATGCTACCGCAAATTTTACGATCTTGTTCAGGTATCGTCCGTTGTTTATGCTTTCGATCCATGGTAATTTAATATTGAGCTTACACTTTCTTATATTTTTTTTTCTTCTTTTTATATTTTTCTAGACACTTAAGACGCTTTAAGTTTCACTTGTAAAAACTTTAGTAACATTTTGTGCACATTTTTTTTTAATGACCAAAAACTTCATAAACTTCAATATCAAAATATAATAAATAGCTCTCACATTTTTTTTGTAAAACAATTACTAATAATATTGAAGGAAATCCATCATCTTTATTTCTACTTAAAGTATTCAATTTATGGATCTGAAATAAAAAAATTAAATTTTATATAAATTTCAACATTTGTATATTGCATTCATTATTTTAAGTATTTTTCACTTTTATTATTTCATCTAAAATATAACTAAATCTTGCACAAAAATAATTAATATTATAAGATTTATTTCTCATAAACACATTCATTTCATAAAGAGTAGTTGTTTAAAATATTTTTAATTAATTTAATTACAGAATTATTAAGTACTAAACTACAATCAATTGCGATGAATTAATATATTGTACACAAAATGTTCTTACTATACTTAAATTCAATGCTGTAATGATATAATTTTTTACTAATATAATTCATAAAATATTATACTTTTTCATTTATTCAGTATTAAATAGTCGATTAAAATAAATCATTTCTACATATATTTCTTAGAAACTATTTAATAATAATGGATAAATAATAATTTTTTTTAATAATTAATCACACTATTAAAATGCAATAATTTATTGCGAAGCAGAGTTGTTTGAATTTTCAAATAGCTTACGAACAAAATTATTTATGACAATTAATGAATCATTTATCTACCTTCTAAAAAATTTAATCAAATATCTTTTTTTTAACTTTTCTTATGAAGGGTCCTTTGCAGAAATTTATTCTGATCATATACTTTAACAGTATTTATTTTAATGTAAAAAATAAACATGTCATTAGGCATTTAAAAAAATTTTTTTATTGTTTATGCAAAAGTAGAGGAAATTTATGTAGAATTAAAAATAGTACAGCTATTATTTGTTTTATTTCGTATAAATAAGATATTAGTCACGTAATAATTAACTACAATTTATTATTGCAAAATAATTTTCGTTTTCGAATTATCATGACGAACATAGAAAATAAAGTGACAAATGCTCTTGCACATTTACTAAATTACATTGTCACAATTTCTAATTGCATTTATTGTAGCAAAACTTGATAGCGTATTAAAGTAAGCCAGGTCGCCAGCGCCTATACTCAAAGCCCAATAGGTCATCAACTAATAATTCTTCATATCAACGCTAAGAATCGGTATTACGCACACTTCAAGTGATTTACTAGTAGTAGCGTTTCGATTTTCACGAAATCTTATCAATTTATTCGAAAAAGTTATATAAAGTTTCATTATCAGGCTTTCGTTACCAAACTAATTGAGTGCCTAACATCCACTCACCGTACTTATTGTAACTTATCTTGTTCATAATCCGTGTTGCAGTAAAGTGGATTTTTGGATTGTTAGCAACATTATTATCATAATAATTGCTTCGTTACGTTTAAAATTTCGATGTTGAGATAGCAACAATAAAGTGGCGACAATAAAAAGTAATATTGTATTCCTCTTTTTTTATATTTCCTCTACAATAAAATGTCAATGAATAAATAAAAATCAGAACGATATACACACGATCCAAATCCTACTTATCGCATCGCTCGTCGCAACAACATATTGCTTGATTGTTCATTGCACACCTGTGTTTAAGCGTTTTGACGTATAAAATACATACTCGTGGATTGTGTACTTACGTAGATGAGAATTATTTTAGATAGTATATCAATACTACAAAACTCAAAATTTAACTTTTAACTGTAATGAATATACTTTATTTATCAATATTATTTTTATTGAAACAATTTTATTGAAATATTATACGCATGTTATATTATTAAAATGCATTATTGATAAAAAAATACTCCAGATCATTGAAGAATATTGTAAAAATTAACTGCTTTTTTTTTAAATCAATCTTAACTCTTATAGTTTTTTACTCTGATATTACTGGACTCCATTGGATTTAATTAGAAATATTCATAAAAAAAAAAAATTTTTTTCATATAGTTTATAAAGACAATATATTAAATATTATATTCAAACTTCATAATACGTTTTTTTATATTTAATATACTATTAATAGCCGTATTATTACCCTTTGTTTCTATTTTTGTTAAAAAATTAATATCTAATAATAATATTTATTATCTTCTCTTTCTCTCACTTTTTTAATTAAGTTATATTTAAGTTTAATAACTCCGTAGTTTATAAAATCGCACTATCACATAAAAGGATAATGATTTATTTTATTAATAATAAATAAAACATATATAAAGTTAGAGCTATTTCATTATCAAAATTTTACGCATCTACATCATTCTTTAAGAATAGATAATTTTATTTCAAAACCATTGTACATCATTTTTAAATTAAAAAAATGTGGTGAAAAGTAAATTTTCCCAAAAATGGAAGACTACAAATGTAATTTCTAAACTTTGAAACGTAACTACATTGTAAACAAATGTTTTAATTGTATTTAAATATAAAATACAAAATTTTCATTGTAAATTTATATGTTTATATCTGTTTATATTCAAAATAAACTTAAATATAGTTTTAAAAAGAGAATTTAATTTATAAGAGAACTCTTTTTTATATAATTATATTTATATGAATTAGTTATCTTACTATTTATAATATTAAATATTTATAAATAATTTGTTTAACTACTTATAGCTATTATAAAAACATTTTTATATTGAAAATATTTTTATTTATTTTTTTATATTAAAAGTGATTTAATTTTTTATCTGCATGAAAAATCTAAAACCCAAGAAATTAAGCAGTTTTTTATTTTCTTATTGTTATAAATAAATACGTTTCAAAAGTATAATTAATCGCAGCCAGATATCAATTGTATTATAAAATTTAACAAGTAATTGATTGAACTAAATAACAACTAATTTTAATTTATTAAATCAATACTAATTATTCAACAGAAGATATTGAAAATTCGATATCCTTAGTAATACCTCTATTGAAATTCTTCTTTTTGCATTTTTTTTTTATAAAATCTACTTAAAGAAATGGTCGATACGTACTTTAATCAGGTCTTCGTGAAATTGGGATCACTGAAATAACTTGAGCTTCATTTTCACAATTAGTTACAAGAACTTCTCGCAGAATAATAATAATTGATCGTTTAAAGTTAAACAACATTATTAGACATTTAGTCGATTTTGCATCAAAAGGTATCTTCGGTTATTGACATAATAATCGTGTATCTCCTACCCGCTACGTATGTAAAAGCACTTTTAAAATTGCCCGTGAATACTGTTGCTTGAGTCTATTAATTCACCTCGTCGAATATAAGGATATTTTATAACTAGACTCATAAGATACAATAATGAAAAATTATAGATAAAACCGTTGATGAAAAGGAATTAAGCTAATAAAACCTTGCTGTATAAATTCACCGGCACCACCTTATCAATAAACTCATACCTGACTTTTACTAAGTTTCACCCTAACTGGAAATGTCAAATGAATTCCTGGGATTTGAATTGCGGCAATGAGAAAAACGATAATGATTAGCTTGATGGAAGAAGCTCAACAGATCTCAACTGGACTCGTTTCCATCCATAGTGAGTCGCATTTTTCGACTATGTGAATGCGAAGTATGCCGTTCACTCTGATTTTTTGATCGTTTGCGGATGTAGATAAAAATTGAAGTTGTTGGCGTTTCGAGAGAAGCGCGTAGACTATTTTGGAGGCGCTGAGATCTTCCCTCCGTAATAAGTAAGTATGAAAGTAGTCCTCTAGGGGATGAAAAATGGCGATTTTACGGTAGGGGTTGGATTGATGCGCAGACGCAGTATAAGCGGCTGGTACTAATTCTATGAAGATGGTATATAATGGCGCGGAAAAAAAATTATGAGTGGATCACCTCAAATTTTGCGTTTAGATAATTGTATTATGCTTTTTGCGAGAATCCCACTCGACGTATACAAAATTTTAGCTTTCATTAATAACTAGTAAGGTGTTTTTAAATGGAAAATAAAATAATAAAAATCAAAATATATATTTAAACATCAGATTAGTTATATTAGAAACCTACTTTAATTAAATAATTGTAAAACTTTCAATGAATCAATGAATATAACTGCGTTAATTATACTAAAAAAGTAATCATTTTAATTTTAATTTTGTATATTATACATCAAATTTTTAATTAATATTAATTACTATTTTATTACGAACAGAGTGATTTTCTGTAATGCCTTAAATGAAAAATTCTAATGTACACAAACCAATCTTTTAAAAATATATTTAATATTGTAATATTACTATAATTAATTAATTACTAAAATCAATATTACTAAATTAATTTGAATAATTTAAAAGCTAAAAAAGATAAAAAATTTAAAACTTATAATATTTTTAAAATGTATTAATAACTTAGTATATAAAATATAAAATTAATTACAAAAAATATCATTAGTAAAAATTCGAATATCTTATTTTGTACGATTGCTTACAAATATTACAATCTTAAGATACTTTGAAATAAACAGTGATATTAAATAGAAGATACAATTTATAATAAAAAAATTCTTCTATGCGCATTCTTATCTTAATATTTTTGAAAAAATTTTCCAATTTAAAAACGAATTACTTATAAATTAAATTACGTTTGAAAGATATTTATAAGGTAAAAATAGTAATTTCAAATGTAATATTATTGACAAATAAAATTCAATACATGAAATGTTCATAAATTAAATAATCAATTTAAAACTGCCTTTTAATTTGCAATATTAAATTACACGCGGAATTAAATAAAATGAAAATACATGTAAAAATACTCGATAATAATATTAAGTAAGTTTATATACTTATCATTGTAATTTTTATATTAAAATATATTTACATATTATTACTAAAATATTATTATTTAAAAAAATATCATTCATTTCAATATATCAAATAATATTAAAATTATATATAGTAGAAACTAAAGATCCTTCCTTAACCTGATAGATAACAAAAAATGTAAAAATATAGACCAGATGGTGTTGCTTATTCATTTAAAACAAAAACCATACTCTCCTGATTTCATATTTGATAATAAAATATATTAGAAGAAAATATAATCCTAAGCGCCTAATTTACCAAATAATAATTAAAAACTGTAGCACAAACATCTTGTAAAACAGGATATTTTTAAATTAAATAGACTGTATAACGTGAGGAGTAATGCAGTGAAGCGAAAAAGTAGGTCACGGACTGTTCGCAAGTAGTTCGGGTTAGGAGCGTAGAGTGGCGTCTAGGGCCACTAGGTTAGTTAACTGATAGAGCCTCGAAAGATAAGGGATACCGGGCCATCAGGTCGAGTTCTACTTATGGTACTTTTAAGCATCTCACGCTGTCTATTTCTTGGGTATACTAATGCTTATTAAGCTCTCACCGAAACAATTGTATTTACTAGTGCACACAGTCAATTAATTTTGGTTCTGAACCCAAAAAAATTTTTTATTTTTCTTAATATGAGGAGGAAATTAAACACAAATCTAAGAACATATTTTATAAATATAACTTTTTGAAACATTCAAACTATAATAATGAGACAATGATTAGTTTTTTCATTTCAAATAATTTAAATTTAGTCATACAAAAACCTACAATAGGAAGTATTCATAAATTATTAAGTACACAAATTTAATAAGTGATATAAATAACAAATTCCTTGTTATATTGCTTACAAGTATAATAAGCAATAAACTTTTTATTGAAGATTATAAATTTTTGCGATATTTTAATGAAAAAAAATTGAATAAATAAACTACATCAAACAAATTGCAAAAAAAATTATTTATTTTAAAAAAAAAAAAATCAATAATCTCAGGATCATATGATCTTGGTATTAAATATATTTCTATCGAATATAATTAACATTTAATCCATTAAACCATTTATTGTAGGTCATTGTATTGTTTATCAAAAGAACATTTTTATAGTGAAATATTTTATACATATTATTCAAGCATTATATAATTTCTATATAAACGCTTTTATTACTCTTTATGATGTATATATAAATATACATTCATTATTATTATGATTTTCGACTATTGAATAATTTTTAGGCTCATTTTTTATTTTTCATTAAATAAAAAATATTTAATATCTTTAAACCGATTTTGTTTTTTTAATTAAATTTTTTTTTAATTAAGTGAACAATATATCATTCTGATTGTTTAGTTTTATTATCTGATTTTTTAAATTTAATTTTTGACAGCTAAAAAATGAAAATTATTACTTTATCTTTGCTATATTATTAAAAAATTATTGATAATGATGAATAAAATTTATATATACATGCAAATAATGCATTCTTAATGTTTTTTTATAATAATAGTCTATTATAATTTAAAAAAATTTAGTTTTTTCATTAAAAAAATATTCTTAAAAGTTAAAATTATATATGCATTAAGGAAAAAATTAAAAAAAAAATTATAATTTAATTAGTATTTATATTAATAATGTTGCAGATATTTTTTACTTGTGCGAATAATTTTATACGAATATTTTATTTAGCGAGAAGAAGATAGATGTTATAAAGAGTTGCTTCTTATTATATATAACATAGCTCAAAAACAGATTTTTCACTTAAGAAAATCAAAAGTGTTTTATCTAGGTACTTTTATCTAAAAAATTTTAATAATATTGAGTACTTAATTAAATAAACAATACGATATCAATAAGTAAAAGTATTTTTAATAAGGAATTTAATAACAATAATAGAGGTGTTAAAAATTGAATTTAATATATTTTGAGGAAAAATCAATAATCATATTTATTTACAATATGTTTTTTCCATGTACAGCATGTATAGATATTAACATTGCTTTGCACGATCTTGACAGTTCTAAATAAGGTAGTTTTACGCTTTTTATTCTTTCATTAACTTCTTACATGAAGATAAACAACTAAATAACCAAATAGCTAAATAGTAAATATTTAGTTTTTTGCAACAGAATTTAAAAATTAAAAAAATTACGAACATCTATACACTTAATTTAATACAATAATCGTGACCTATCCATAATTTAAAATGTGTTTAAAAATTATACAGGTAATAACGTAATATATGTTAGATTTCAGAAGGAAAATATAATTTATCTTCAAAAATAATATTTCTGTAACTTATTTAGTTATAAACATATCCTTATAATATAAAAAGTAAATTTAACATGATTTCTATGAATACATTCAACAATATTAAGTTTCTATTTACATTAAAATAAAAAAAAATTCATAATTTTTACAGGTTATATGTCACATAAATGTTACTGTTTGTAAATAGATTAATTAAAAGAACAATGGTACAAATTACAAATTCAAAAACCTTTCATAAAATAATTAAATAAATTTTACAGTATTATTTAAAACATTGATTATAGACATAACAGTAACAATAGAATATCTAATCCATATAAAAAGAGAATATGTTAATGTAATATGCAAATTGATAATAAAATTAATAAATAAAATTAAACAATTAACAATGCAGACATTCTTTAGTAAATATAAAACATTTATGCATTGTATTTGTTCTATACATCTATGGTTTTATATAAATTTTTTACGTATTATTCGGTATTGGAGCTTTTAAATATCCATATCCATGTAGAGGTACAAATTCTAATAATATATTGATGCAGTGAATTGATATAGTTTCGCTCAATTTTTTATAACTAATAATATGCAAATCCTATTGATTTTCTTGGCACTAAAATAAGAATATTTTCGGTAATAGTTGATTGGAACGCGATTATCTTTAATCAATTGCTCAATGTACAATATTAAAATTTTTTCAAAAAAGAAGAAAAAAGTACAAGTCAATGAATATTTTATTCTTATTTGATTCTAATTACATAACTATTGTATCGGTGATAGATTGTCTGCTGAAGGGATAAATATCTTATAATGTTATTATTATTCAACGAACAATTTAATAAAATATAATGTATGTAAAATATATATAACTAATTTTACATGATGATAGAAAATGCTAAATTATTTTATTAATTTTTTATTTTTGATATATTTAAAAATTTGAAAACATTCAAAATAATTTTAGTTAATAGGTTGTTCAAATTTTAAGATACATAACAATGTTTTGTAAATTCTTATTATCGATCAACAAATTATCTTAATATAATTATTTTACTATATCTTTATAGAATTATCATAGCATAATTATTTTTCTATATAATACTTTTTTTATAAAAGGAAATTTTTTTCTATCTACAAAGCAGGATCGTATTTAGTATAATAAGTAAATATAACAAGTTCTTCAACTTAACAGATAAAAAGCATTTGTATGGCTACTTTAAAACATATCTGTGATTTAAAACTCCAAATAACAAAAAAAAACTTATTTTGAAAATCATAGTAAAAGACATAATTATTTTATTATTGTTATAACGATGAATTTTTGATTAAAATCATAACTGTTTTTAATTAATTCAAATGTTGTATAGTATAGAAAATTACTTGTAATACATTTGAACAGTATATACTATTCATCAATAATATTTTTTCATAAAGACGGTATTTTGTATAGTTCTTAAGCCAATTATTAATACTATTTTAATCAAAATGATTGTAGAACGATTATTTTATGAATAACTAACTCACTATGAACGATTACTGACTGTCTATTTATCAAAATGTAGAATACATAAGTGACATGTCAGTCTTTTATATTATTTTTTTAATCCATTATATCAAATATTATACTATTTAAAAAATTGCTGTATTTATTAGTTAAAATATATTGTAAAAATCTAATAATATCTTTATATTTAAAAAAAAACGCAGCAATAATGGCACAAATACAATTCACGCAGAACTAGTACTCTGAATTTGTTGTTTTATTCAGAATGAGGAATACAATTTTAAAATATAAAATTTTTAATTAAAAATATCTGATTATAAATATTGTATTATTACAATTTATATTATTTTTTATTTGTAATTTTGATCATCCATGTGATTACAGCAAGCAATTTTAGGAGTGAGAATCAGATTTTAAAAATTTTATTAATTTAGAATATAATTTTAATTAAGATAATATTTATTAATATTAATTTTTAGTAACTCATACAAAATATTAAAGTTCAAAATTATTGAGTATAAATTTTTTTTCACTATAAAATATTTATATATTTGCAATTGTATTAATATAAGAATAAAAAAACACAACATCGTAAATATTATACAGAAAAATCAAATTTTTAATTTTTATAATTTTTGTTAATGAATGTTAAGATTCTACATAATTGAGTATTAATAAAATCGAAAAAAATTGAAATAAATGAAAATACATTTATTTCTTTAATAATATACTAAAATTAAAATTATTTGTTATTCATTTACATAATTTACTATCCTTTTATTTAATCTTTATAGGTAATTCTTAAAATTCGTAAAATTTATTGTATATTAATAAATGTTTAGATTTTTATCTTTTCTCTATTTCTTAATTTCCATTTTAAAATTTTCATATATAGTAATAAGATTTTTCACCTACTTTTTCAACAACATTGAAGTTCGTATTTTACAATTTTTGTTCATTTTTTAATATGAAATCGACTTAAAAGTCTTAATTTTAAAATTTAAGCACTATCAACAATAATTTATTATTCCACACTAACCTTCATAAATACAAATGAATAGAGCACTACAATTAATAAATCCTGTATTTTATTAAAAAATAACTATATTATTTAAAATATAAACAAATTGTATAACTTCTACTATTTAATAAAGGCATTAGTATATATTTTATATCATACAAATACGGTAATACTGAAACTAACGGTCGAATCATTTAAATTTGAACTTTTTTAATATATTAAAAATTGTATAGTATTTTTTAAAATTTGAAGTATTACTACATGTGTGTTATATTTAATGTCATTTTTTATTTTAAACGTCTGTACGTATAATTTGAACAATTAAATTAAGCTCTTATGATCGAATGAATTAATTTCTCTTTTTATACTATTTTTTGAAATTTTTATTATCTATTTTTCATTGATTTTTAATTATTTTGACATTAGTTATATAAAAACAATTGATATTGTACATTATACGTTTTCTAAAAAAAAAATGAATGTTTACTCTCATTCTTGTTGCTATGTATGCATATATATATATATATATATATATATATATATCATGTATTTAAATTTAATATTTTATTGGTATACATATAATAAAATATGATTGATTTTTTAAAAATTGTATTTCAAAATTTGAAATAAAAAAATCTTTGAAAAGGTGAATAATCTTTGGAAGAGAATAATTATTCTAAAGCATAAATACAGTTAGTTTAGAGAGTATTAATAGATATTAATAGTATTAACAGATATAGAACTTGAATCCTGTCATTATTATGTCTTTTTAATTTAAGAAATTTTTTAATTGTATAAAGATTTATAAGCAATAATATTTTTATTTTACATTTTTTGTGTAAATTTTTTACTTAATATCTGATTATAATTGTTAATTTTTAAGCAGTTAAAATTTTTTTTATATAATAATCTCCATGTATACGTATTTTTTTGTCTAAAATAAAATTTTAAATTGTTATTAAAGATCAAATATAACAGATGTATAAATTTAATTTATGATATCACATCGAGAATTTATAAAATCATAATTTTTGCAATGTTTGAAAAGAATATTTTTACATTCATTAAAAATGTAAAAAATATGCTACATAATAAAGAAATCTTTCACGATTTTTTATATAAAATATAGTTTTAAATTTTAAATACTCAGAATGAATTATGTTATTAATAAAGTCTTATAAAAAATTATTAAAAATGAAATTGAAAGACAGATTATTATTTATTTATCTATAATTCCCAATATAATTATTTAAATATTTTTGAACAGTTTTATGTTTTATTATTGTATATACTACAATGAAATGAGTATTTTCGTGTAATATATTTATAAAATTTAAAATTTTAGTAAATCTAATTATTACATTTTTTATCACTACTGTTTTTGTTCATTTAAAAAATAATATTATATATTTCTATGCCATGGCGCCAGCACAGATGCCACGTAGAAAAATTCTAAGTAACAATATAATTTTTATATAATCATAACATAATATACTTTTAAAAAATATTCACAGACGAAATTTAATATATATATGTATATTTGTATATTTATATAACTATCAGCAATTTATTAATTTTAAAATTCAGTAGCTGACAAGACAATTTTTTATATCAAGAAAGAAATTATTTTAATGTTTGATTTCACATTTTAAAGTTCTAATTTCCTTTTTAACTACAGAAATATTAATCAATAATTTACTGTATATTTTAAAGTATAATGCAGTTTAATATTACGTTTTATAATAACATAGTTTATCCAATTTCAAGAACAATTTTTGAGAAATAGAAATTGAATTCTATTATCTTATATATAACACTTTATTAGATGAGCAAAATATATTACAGCTAACTTAATTTTATATACTTTTTGTAGCTTTCGTATTAAGTTTTTCATTTTATTATTAATTTTTTTATGACATACATTTTCATAATTGTAATTTTCGCAACATTATTTACCTAATTGTACTATTAAAATTCATTTTTTTTAATAAATTTACAACAAATGTAAATTTTAAAGAATAATAATAAAATAGCTTTTTCCTAATTAACTGTAATTATATATTTATAAATAATGTTGTATAACAATCGAACGTTTTATGCATTTTATTAAAATAATTTATAAATTCAATGTATATTTACTATATGATAATAATCTTTATTAATTAATATAGATTAGATGTATGAAAAATACTAATAATATAAAAAAAATAATTTATCTAATAAAACTCAAATTGGAAAAACGGTGAATAAACGAAATATATTATTGAATTTCTAATTCTTTAGCCGTCCATAAATAATAAATATGAACCTGTGCATAAAAAATAACCATGTAAGTACTAATAATGTCTCGAAATTTTTTTTATAAAATAAAGAATTTAAATTGTTTATATTTACTTTGAACCGGTATTGGTTAATTATTTATGCATTATATTAACTCATAATATGCAACCAGTATTCTTACAACATCAACGATGTACAATAATATTAAGCGTTTCAATTACCTAATTTTTTTCAATAACTACCGATTAAATTCGTCGAATATATAATATAACAATGCAAACAATATTTTATTGCTAAAAATTATTGCGACTTATTATGACGCATTTGATCAACTTGTAGAAAGAGAGCTTGCTATATTAATAATGTATAAGGAGGCTGTTACACTTGTGTATGTGATTGGCAGTCATTAGGCGTCACTCCTTGGCGGAGGGGTGAGCCCTAGGCAACAGTCAGTATTCCTCCTCATCTTCTTCAAAGTCTTCCTCACTAAGGATACTATAAAATCAATATGTCCAATAGTCATATTTTTTAGAATAGCATATAGTTGTATATGTTATTTTTTTAATTGCTTGTTTTTCATTTTTCATGCACTCAACTTTTTTATGTTTGTTCTATTACTTTACTCTAAAACTATTATTGATTACTACTACTACTACAACTAATATTACTCTAAACTCATTTTCTGAAAAATATAAAATATTAGAATTAAAAATTCATGCCTAAAAAATAAATAATTATATTATGTAAACAAATTCATACTGTAAAACACAAAGTACGTAGGTGATTTGTTAATTAGCTTAATTATTAAAAATGGTATTTTTATTTTTTTATAAATTACTTTCATTTATAAATTAATTATACCAATATGCAGTTTACGTTGCTGTATATATTTACGTGTATATTATAATAGTTGATAAAAAGTAAAAATAAAACAAAAATAATATAATCATTAACTTTGCTCACTTATATGAATTAAAAAATTTTTTTCTTTTTAAACGATTATTACGTAATTTTATATTACAGTAGTAGTTAATAAATTTTTATATTATTGAAAGTCTTTTTTTATATCAAATTTTCCGAAATTCTACAAAATATTTAATTCAAATCAGATTAAAATTACAGAAGAAAAATAAATAATTAAATATAGCGGACTATCGAAGCACTCGAAGTTTGTTTATCTATAGATGAAATAGAATCATCAAAGATATTATTTAATCAATCAAAACACTACATACATGCTACTTACTCTTCTTTCCTATCATATTTATCGATGAGACTTCTTCTGGGTCCACTGCAGGATTTATTGACTGGAGGACAATACCAGTAACATAATACAGCCAAAGATAAAACAAACAACATGGCAGGAATGGTCAATGCAAGAATTAAATTCCGCAAATTTTCATCCCACGAATACCTAAATAATAAAGATAATTTTGTTAATAAATTTTTGGTTATTTAGAAGTATTAGATGTTTATGTGGGTATATATACATATCAATATATTTATACATATATTTTTGTTAACGTTCGTTATCACTGTCGCAAACTTAAAATTTTAATGTACAGGTCTAATATTTATTAGATATCAACTAGTTTTAATCTGACATGATTTTCAATATGGAAGCATAATATTCGCACTTTTTCAAGATCAATACTTTATACTTATGAGTAGAATAAGGGCAAAAAATCTTGTACATTAATTATTGCTTAAAAATGTAAAAAAGTTTTACCTGGAGACGACTGTTTGAGGATTCGTTCTGCTGTAATAGCAAGGAAAGATTTTTCCATAGCTGTGATTGCCGAATTTTTTAGCAAATTCTGAACAGACAACACCCGTATCTGGATATCCGCATCCTTCAGCGTTCACAAAGAATTTTGTATCAACCATGTCCCAAGATATACTGCCAAGAGATTTTGTAATGAACTCCTCATACGTTAGCTTCGTATAGTTGACACGGATTTGATGACAACTAGTTACCGCCGCAGTGCAGCCTGCAACAAGAATCTCGTTAGCGTTTTGTAGTTAGCGTGCAATATCATCACTTTTCAAGAAAGCTGTTAACTTTATATTCCATATAACTCAATTAAATTTTATGTAGTTTTAATTATATATATATTTAATTTTCAATTAAAATATGTATAGTTCAATTTAAAAATACTACCAGAGTTTTAGCACTGAACTAAATATAAAAAATATATGATTTTTGTAAATCTTACTGATATTAAACAATGAAAACCTTATCGGTAAATAGTATTATAAAAAATTACGATAAATATTAAAAACATAAGTTAAAGAATTTATTTTAAATATTTGATTTTGTAACAATACAAGAAACAGTAATAACTAAGTTTTATCCAATTATTACGTACTTAATAAAAAATGTTGCTTCAAAAAAGCCTGTGTCAGTGTAACTAGCGTAAATTACAAACAATTTGTATCATTTGTCCTGAAAAATCGTAAGACGTCCAATACAAGAACCTGTAAACAAAATTCAGCCTCTAGTATCATCACAATTTTTTATGCCGACTAATTATACAAACCTTCTCTGCAGCTGGCCCATGAACAATTCTTGAGACCTTCCGCCAGTATATGCCTTGTAGTAGTGCAAGCAACAGCCCGCGGTGAAAAGTCGGCAAGTATGGTGGAAATTGCAGGCTCAACGATGAATGGAATGGCAAAGAGGAAAGCAAACACGGCGAGAATGGCGGTCGAGCCGAGACAAAGGGACGTGTAGAATTTAGCTCGTTCGACAAGACTTGCAATTTTATGAACTGGAAGCATACCAGCAAGCATCCGGGTATCTTCGGGGACCTTATTCATAGTTATACTGTTAGCGAGTGATTTGCCGCTATTTCCCAGGCTTAATTTACGTCGGCTGGCTCCAGAATCCTCTACTTCATCATCTTCGGTCCTCATTATGATCGTGGTCTCGTCTGAATCAACGGATGTTCCGTAACGTAGAGCGCGATAAAAGCGGCTTTTTGCTGAGACAGCCGCACAGCCCTGAGTCTTTTCACCTAAGCCCGTTTCGACAGTTTGACTCACAAAGTGCAAAAAAAAGACAAGAGCCTCCGCGATTTAAATTATAATGTTCTATTGCCTACTGATATCTAAATTCAACAGCGGGAGCAGTAATTGGAAGAGGTGTATGACAAAAATGTACACGATATACATCGGCCCTCTTGCCTATCAGCTAAACCTGATCCACCTGTACACAATATATCTTACTATCTTTTAAGTTTATTATAATTAAAGTTTCCTTTAGTATTTCTATTATTCTTATACCTACGTAATTATTAATTTACTTGATTATTATGTAATAGCTATTGGCTTAGTTAGCTTTGTAAATAGCCATATATTTTCTCTCTCTAAACTTGTTCTCTATCACGGTAAACTTTTTTTGGTGCCTTTCAAAAAATGTGAATTTTTCAGATTTTTAATTTCTATTACATTCCTTTACAATAGTAACAATATTACCCTATTATCGCTAAAAATACAACAGTGGAAGTTAAATATCTTAGCTTATTAGGATTGCTTTGTTTTATTATGTATTTAATATTTCTACTTGTTCCATTATTCAAGTTTTTCCTACAGTATATTTGTTCATTAAAACAAAATTATTCATAATATGCAAATGAATTTTTTAATCACGCATCCCCCCTCTCTTTGCCGCCCTTAATATTGCCCGCGTAAAGAAAATATTGACTGTCGAGTCGGGCTCTCTTCCAGGAGGGGAATGCCTGAAAAAGAAGTAAAGAATATCGATTTAAAAAACCTTTTCCTTTTTTCTTAACTAGCATTTAAAACAAAAGTAATCAATATAATAAATGTTTCTTGTTTTTTTTTAAATATAGTAATATTAGGCTAAAAATAAAAGACTGAAATTTTCTCCAAAAAAATTGTTGAAAATGATTATAATGCTAGTATAAAATATTATAAATGATAAGCTAATAAAAAAATAATAAATAAAAATTGTAATAAAAAAAAATTGTAATTTATTTTGAAAATAAATATTATTAATTAATAATATTGTTAATTAATAATTTTTTTTAATATTACTTTTTAATTAGAATATATATTTTAATATATAGATATTATCAACTTATCTTAGAATTATTTATTTTCGTTAAAAATTTTTTATTTATAACTAATTATAAAACAGTTTATAATGAAAACTCAGAACGTAATTAGAAACAAATTTTTAATATACATATAAAAAAAATGGAATTTCGGAATTTGGAAAAAATAGAGTTACTGAGTAAACATCATTACATATAAAATTGTAGCACCTTATAGCTTAAGTTGAAATATTTTTGAAAATATTGGATTTTTTTTAGAAGAATCAAATCACACTTAAATTTAATATTTCATTATAAACCAATCACATACGAATTTATGTAATTGGAATTAAATGGATGGAAAGAAAAGTAAACGAAGGAAATAAGATTTCTTTGGAGAATTGCTAATGAAATTGGAAGTTTGTTTGAATAAAGTTAATACCACAAGTACTTTAAAAATGATTTATTGATTAGTACATGAACTACTTTCTGATAGATCAACAATAATTATCAATAGAGTATTAAATTTTAAGATCATTAAACATATTTGCATGATTGCTAAAGACTATTATTACAAATCTCTTAATTTACTAAACTTATATGATCAAAGATCACAATATATATAAAATTATAATGTTTGTACTCCTTATACTGAAATAAATTTAACATCTCTATCATAAGATATTTGGCTAACTGTCTTTAGTTTGATCTGATCTTGATACGAATTAAGTGAGTAATAAATGCTTTTTGCAATAATCAAATAATATCTAATAGTGGCTAAACTATAATCTCTTTTTTTCAAAAAGTATAGTATAAATTCAATAGCTTTGTTTGCGTAATATTAGTAAAGAAATATTATTAATGATTACTTATCATTTCTAATTAATTCTAAGTAATTTAATAAAAATATTAATGTATTATTATGATTTGTAGTTTTCTTAATGAAAAAATGCGACACAGTGCCTGTTTATAGTTGAAAAGTTTGTAAATTTAATATTTTTAAATTAAATGAACATATTAAATATCTTATTTTTAATATGTATGTAAAATAACTTAAAAATTAAATAACTGTCAATTTTACAAAAAACATATTCATACATTTATTTACACTTATTCTACACGTTCCCACAAGCACCACAATCACTCGTATCACTATTCTTAAAATTAATATTTGTGTATATACGTATTGTAAATCACAGATTTTGTTTTATGATTCCATTCACATACATAATTTTTAAACTTTATAAGGAATATCTAAAAGTCATACGAAAATTACAGTTAAAAAATCCCTGACTATTTATAATAAGCAAAGTAAATAATTAATATCGGCAATAACGTGCTTGTTGTTTGAGCGCTGAGACTTCGCGATAGAAAAATTAATAGAAACAAATTTAAGTCTCATCTGCAATTTCAATCAAAGCAGAATTCTGTAGTAACAATAGTTGCAATGTTGTAGAGTAGATTCAGATATAGTAGTACTCTTACGTGACGGATCTCAAAGCGCCATGACGGAATCTCCTCCGCCAGCATCGATCACGTTACCGGATGCACTCTTCTCGATGGCAAGACCCGCAAGGGTTGCCCCAGGTGTTCCCTTGAATCTCATTTTGGCATCGTCTCCAACAACCACAGTTCTCTGACAGAGTATGAGCGTTAGACAACTAACAACGAACAAAATACTTGGCAGTAGAAATGCAACCAGGAATTCTTTATAGGTTGAGCTCAGGTCGAATCGAGACACTACGACGTTTGTCTTCCCATCCGCGTAATAACAAGGAAATCTGGCCCTCGCATTGTGATCTGAACCATCTTTTCCATACTCGAGCAAAAAGAATTTACATTCGTCTCTTAAAGTATTAACACAACCCTCGAGATTGATGAGTAAACGGCTTTCATTTGCAATTATCAAATCCATCTCCGGAGGCATCACCTTGCGTGTTTCATCCAGTGGTTTCGTAGCAAATATATTCAAATAAGAGAGGTAAGTAAAATTTGTAAGGTCTGTTAACATATCCTTTTCTAATACTGAACCATTGATACAATCGACAGCTTCAACACCTACGCTCGTATTGTAGATTCCATAACAAGAAGCCATCATTATATCTCCCCTATTTTTACTCCAGATTTCGTTTTCAGTTTCCACATCAATGGCACTTTCGCATGAACTTAGATACACCTTGTCCCCACTAAGTAAAATAACATTTTTGTTTCTGGTTGGTATATCGACACATCGACGATCACAATTATAGGGTGTCCGAATTTTGGCACAAGTTCCTCGATTACAATTAAATAGACCATCTATGTCAATACACGTAATCTTGCCACGTCTCCCTGAACATTTAAGTGGTATATCAGTATCATGAAACATACACTCAAAGGCATCTGTGATATTGATGCAAACCCCGGCAGTACAATTAAAAGTGCCTGTTAGATTACGACACTCGTCGGCTATGCACTTTGATTTTTTGGCATTCTCCTGATCTATTCCATAACATGTCTTATTTGTTATATTAGTACAATTAGCCAGCAAAATAGATGAGCCATTTCTTCGCAAATTAACGTGAATTTGTACGCAGGGTCCAGAAGTTTTTGAGAGACACCATTCGCCGCAACTGCCCCAATCGCAGTTATCGGCATTTGTTGCTCGTATAGTTGTACACATGGCTGGAACTTCACTAATGCCAGATTGAAAGGCCCGAGTACTGGGCATATAAATTGCGACTGTCAAGTAAACTAGAGCCACAGATGACAGAACCGCTGTCATTTGGCATATGCATATAGTACCGCATATTCGGCCATCCTGCGGGGGTATAACTAGATCTTCAACTGGCACTGGCTTCCCCATTATATGGACTTTATAATCCAGGTGAACTGCGAAGACGACGCCGTCAATGATAAAAAGGCCAGAATCAAAGCATGAATATTTTGCCAAGCAATTGTCGAGAAAAGAACGGCATTGTGTTGATAAAATTTGCTTTCTTTTTTCAAGTAAATTTCTACTCACTTTCAGTAGTTTATCGATGCGCTAATTATTAATAATGCCAGATCAGCATTTTTTAGTTCTATACGACGATAGTAAGGTGCACTGTTTCGTGAAGCTGGTAATCGGCCTCATTCGTTATTCTTGCACACGCCAAGATAGAGGTAGCGCACGCGTACAAGTGAATTGGATCGATGTCCCGAGTTTGCGCATTCTTTCACTACGTGCAATAGGTTTTGATGTCGCAATGGCGTCAGCAGTACATCTAAGCGTTGAAATGGAGGACCGAGAATAATAGGTGGATGTGTGGATGCAGGACGCGTCACATAGCTGCAACTGCCTTCCTTCTACGTTTATCCCAAGGCCTTATGCAGACGTAGTTACGCGGCTACACACAAGATCAGAGGATTTTTACGAAAGATCATAATTAAATTTTATGTTGTTTTAAAAAAAAAATTAAAAAAAACTCTTCATACTAATAAATTAATTATATAATTTATTTTTTATGTAAAAACATAAGCATTATATTTTATTTTGTTGATTTTTTTAAATTAATGAATATTAATATCTAATACACAATAATGAAAAAAATTTGATAAATATATCATAAATAAATATTAATCAAGTTGTTGATACTTTACAAAAATATTTGTTATTTGTTTTAATTTCATAATCCAATTATATTCTAAATTATAACAAATAACTCAATTGATGAAAAAGATAAAGTAAATTTAAAGCATACAAAGAAACGTTTACTAATTTTTTTTTTAAATTAACTATCTTTATTTATACATAGTTTAATGAAAGTATAAAACATTTTGAGAAAAAAAAATTCTTATATAATAAATATGTGGTATAAAATAGTAATAAAAATGCATATAAAATACCTTAAATAAACAAAAACATTACTTTTTAAATAAAATATTCAATTAAAAATATATATTCTTCCGATTTTTCACTACCCTTTTATTTCATAATCAATCAAACGTTTATACTTGCTACAGATTTTATACTACTACAGCTATACAAATTAATGTTTAATGACATAAAAGTTGATTTGACTAACAAAAAATAATATATTTTATAATAAATTATAGACTTAATAAACTCCCAGAATTATGATATATGAAATTGGAATTATGCTTTATATTCTAAAATAGCTAATTTCTATTATCCGTAAAATAAATAATATTAATTTTTCTGCTATACTATTTAGCCTACAATAAACTCTAGTCTTGAAAAAGTACATAACATTTATGACAATAGTTATTAGATAATATATGTACTCAGGTTTTAAAATATTTATATATTTGATAGAACAAAATAGTATTAGTGATGCTGTAGTATATTAATTTGTTATTAAATTAATACTTATTATTATAAGAAATTTTAAAAACTTTTATATTCTAATATAATCATTAATTTAATATTAGGAAATAAACGTTAAAAATAATAATCTAAAAGTAATGAAATTTTGTTCATAATATTTTTATTTGATAATCGAATGTATTATTAAAAAAATATATTTAATTTTGAATTTAAACATGCAAATTTTTAATTTTGACTAATCAAACAGTTAAAATTTTTTATTAAATCATAAATCTGTTTGCTAAATAAATGCAATTTTTTTTGCAATATTTTCTACAATTATAGCATATCATCAATATGGTTAAATTAGATAAATTTAAAAACCGTAGATGAATGACTGTATTCTTTGAAATATTATAGTAAATTTTAGTTGCAAGCTTAAACAATCAGAAAAATGAGTTATTGATATTTATATAATGCATAATTTACGTATGTTCTTCATAAGGATCATAAAAATTATTAAATTTTTACTGAATGGTTAAGACATAAGAAAACTATTTGTTTAAAAACAAGAATAATAATAATGTAGTAAAAATATATTTGAGTAGATTCAAAATAGTGTAATATATGATAATTTTATATGTATATAAATATAGCAGGAAATTTAAAAACGGGAAAACTGTCAATTTAATTAATATAATACAAATTCGAAAAAATTAAACATAAAAAAGTTTTTTTATACATAATTATGATGATTTATAAAAATTATCTGCAAAAATTTTTTTTATATTCACAATTGTATGAGAGTTTTACCTTTTCTTATCTTTATAAAAACTGCTTACTAATTTTTCATACATTAATTTTTTCTTTTAGCTTTTATCAAATAATAACTAAAAATTTACAATATTAACATAAATCCCAATATTATACACAATAATTATATAACTAGATTTACATACAATTTTTATTAAAAATAATAATTTTTCACACACTCAGTTATTTATCATTAAAAAATTTCAATTTACCTCGTATTTGTAGTTTCTATGTCGGAAGGCTCATAAGTACAATATTAATTTTAATAATTAATTTCTTCATACCCAGTTCATAATATTATTCTTCACAGATATTGAATTAATTTTTATTATTAAAATTTTTTCGTTATAGAACCTTTTAACTAAATTATAAATTAAATTGGAATTTTCCATATTTAATATGAGTTTTATATAGTTTTTAGTAGTAATATTATAGATAAAATTTATTTAATTATAAGTTAAATGTTTTTTTATACCGTGTCTACATTCGTATAATGTTTGTAGAATGTTTGTTATAATATTTACAATAATTTAGTATCATTAAGGTATTTTAAGAAAAAAATGTTAAATTTAATCCACCATAAACACGTTAAATTAATTTTTATTTACTAAATAAACAAAAAAACAACTCATAACAGATCAAAACAATCACGTATTAACTATTAGATTAAGATTTAAACTAAAGGTGTAAACAATTAGCATAAGATAGGTTAAGAACTTTTGTCAAATTTTAATTATTACAAATTCTTAATTGTACTGAAACTATTACTGAACTTAATGTACATAATCGATTTATTGATTTTTTTATCAATGTGTTTAATTGATTTTTGTATCAATATCTTATGCCTATCAATATTCAAAGAAAATTTCTTTGATAATTACTTTTTTTCACATCATGAATTTAGAACGAATTTAAGTACTGACTATACATTACTTTGGTAATAACATATACCTAATTCTTAACTATGTGTATAATTATTAAAAATGATCACTTCAACGTTTTCATCAATTTTTAATAATAAATAAAAAATTTTAAATTTAATAATTTGATTACAAATCTTATAAAATTTTAAACTTGTGATTTACATATTAAAACATTAAATAGTACACTAAAAATACTACAAATGTTTTATAATAATTAATAAGTTTGATGCATAAAATTGTTTTAATTGATTTCAAAAATACTTTCAAATATTTTAAACTGTTTTTTAACATTTTTTATAATGATATAAAAAATTTATAAAATGAAATATATTTTTTTATCTAATTCAAAGTTATGATATTATATAATTATAACAGGTTAGAAAAGTTATATTTCATTAAAACATTTTTATGCATTGGTTGAACAATATAGTTGTAACTATTAAAAGTTGTAACTAGTACTAGTAAAATTTATGGACAGCTTTTGCAGATGTGATAAAAAAATTGCGTTTTTCAAACTCTTAATCAAACTATAAAAAGCGAAAACTTGATGAATTATTACTAAAATAGGCAAATAGGATTCTATCGTTTTTTTAATATGTCCCAATAAATTTTGTTTGCTTATTACAATATATGACTCTTCTTTCTCTAAAATGTATCAATGCTCATTTCTGTATTATCGTACAAGTACCTGACGAAATCGGCCATACGTTACTTTTCATTATTGTAACCTCATTTTTTACTTGAGTATTACAATAAGTTTTTATAACCTACAATGTACTCATTATTTAATAAATATCATTAAAAAAACTATCAATCTTTTTGTGATTGTATACAAAATGTACTTTATTATAAAAAATAATTAAATTTAATGTATTTTAACTTAAATCTCTAATTATTTTAGATAATATCTCCACTAAATTCTGAATAAGAGTATTAATGTAAGCCATAATACTTATTGCATAAAAACGCTTAACTAAGCTTTAGAAATTAATTTTATTAAAAAAATTATTAATAGTTATACAAATTCGCTTTGTGTTATTTACATTATCTTATATTCTATTAAATAAATTATAAAATGCGATCATCACTCAATTTTTGTAATGCTTTTCCATAACGATAAAAAACTTGTATCGAAAGTATAATTTTTCAATGTAATAAATATAAAAATGAAAATATTTAATAATGATTAATAAAAAAAAAGTTATTAGTAAGAAATGAAACATGACTACTGAAAAATGAAAAAGAACTAAATAAAACACAAATGAATAAATTATGATATAAGGAAGATAATAAGTTTGCAAATAATATTGAAAATTGTCAATTTTTTTATTTAAAAAAAAGTATAACTGTAAAATTATATTGTAATTATATTGGTAACGTTTCAGCATAAGATATCAACATCATTAATAATAATTATAAGATTTTTTTTGCATTTGTATAAAAGTATATCGGTTTTTGAAAAACCTTTTTTTTTATTATTTGATAAACTCTTTAAACTTATATGATTTTACATTGTAAAATTAATAATTTAATAAATTTTTCTTATTACATTTTAATTTGCATTAAAAAAAGCACTTGAAACTTCACTAATAAACTATCAATGAAATGTAAATAAATCTATTATTTAGTGACATTGCTGCCGTTACATCGGCACAAAAAATAAAATATATACAAACAAGCTTTCACGAAAAATCGAAACCATGACATAGTAACTTCAAGAACGTATCTGCATTCTCTAACATGAGAAGCTACCGGGTAGAGGTCGATCCGTGCATAAAAATAAAAATAGTGAAAAAAGTAAACCAAATAAAAACAAAGCGGACACCTGGCATTCGTAGTGGTGTCCCTGCGTCTCTCTTGCACTGATTACCACTCTTTTCCACCGCAGTATTTCATTCCGAAAGTATGAGTATTCACGTTGTGCTTGTCACCGCGTCACCAAGTGCCTAATGCACAATGGCCAAGGGGGAGAAGTGAGGGCCAGAATCTCGGTGACGCTTAACCGACGCGACTTTACGATTCGGATTCGTTTGTTATTTACACGCAGGGTCACTGGCTGCCTGCAACTATTGTCGCTTCTACTGCGGCTGACACATGTCGATGATACTACTGGTGCTAGTGCTGCTGCTGTTATCAGTAGTATAACAAAAATGGTGACATGCAAAGAGCTAAACTGGCTCCACCTCGGGGTCGTCGTAACACATAAAAAAATCAATACGGAGAGGAACCACATAAACTGTGTGAGAGAGTATAGAGTGAGACGGAGAAATTATGAAAGAAAAAGATATAACATGTTATAGAAATAAAGAGAAGAAACGAATCATACGTCTAAAACATTTAACTAAAACTATAACTAAAATAAGCATAGATTACAATCAAATTCAAAGATGACAATGCACTTGGGGTTTTACAATATAAATATATATGTATATTTTCACATTGTTAAATCGGTAGCAGGTATGCTACATTTATTTTGATATCTAACTTTTATAAAATTGTGAATTAATATGATTTTCCTTTAGAATTACAAGCTTAATCTAAATAATAATATCCATATTTAAACAAGATTCATAATTAAAATTAGGTGTAAATATTTTTAAATTCATTATATAATAATATTCAAATTAACATATATTTATCATATCTTACCTTAAATCACTTAAGCATTTAAATAAAATTTTAAAAAATAAGATAGAAATTTCCTAATAAAATAATTTGCAAAATAAAATTTAGTCCAAAAACATTCAATAAAATAGCTGTTATAGTTTTTATATACCTATAATCGTAAGTAAACAAAACTAAGTCATGTATACTTTTATTAAATACAAAATAATACTAGTTTGTGAGTTCAAATTTACAAAATTCTATATAATGATCATAACTACTGTATATTTCAATTTTTTTCTGTATAATTTGGATTATAAAATTAACATGGTTTTACAAGATAACAAAATGAAGAAAAATGTTTTCAAAATTAAATTAATTATAATTTACTGAATTAAAGATAAAGTTAATAATTTAAAAAGAAAGTTAAAAAGTTATATATACTATATATATAGTTATATATAGTAAGCAATTATTTTAAATAATTTTCATAAATAAAGTAAAAAATTTTAAAAGATTCGTATTCTAATTTTTTGTGCATTTTTTAATCATTTTTTTTTAATATTGAAGTTATCTATATCAATGTAAACTTATATAAATTATAGCTTATAAATTATAACTTATTAAAATAATTATAATTTATTGTTAATTATTATTTTAACATGGTATTTAATTTATTGTTATGAAACAGCATGTATGTGCTTTATGCAGTATATAAATTATTATTAAGATATTATAGATAATATATTTATATTTAAAATATATTTAAAATGTAAATATTTATGTATATATTTAAAATGTTTAAAGTTTAATAATGTGAAGCATTGAATGCAAGGGAAAGTAGAGTTTGAAAAAGCATGTCAAATGGATTTTTAAATAACCTTGCAATGTAGCTGTGACAGATTTTATTTATATAGAATTTCAATAATTGTTTTTTGAGTAGAAAATTATTATACACTTAATGCACTGTTACGCGATCTTGAACTATTCTTATTCATTTATGTAAATGTCAGTACACAATTAAAGCTTGTATTAATTTTATAAAAATTTTAAAATTTAAAGACAATTAACTATTACACAAATGTTTTTGTTTAATAATTTTAACATTTAAAATTTTGTACGTGTATTCTTGGTAATTATTTTTTATGATTTTTATATAAGATGTAGATCAATATACAACTAAAAAACAAAATAAAAATTTAGGATTTTAACAAAATTTAATTAATTATCACTTTCAACGAAGAATGAAGATAAATAGATTTAGAGAAAAAATTGGATCTTTGAAATGTCTTTTTTTTCTTAATATCTTAAAAATGTATTACTCGAAAGCAACTTAAATATAACATTTATTCGTATACTTTAAATTTTTTAAAGTAAAATAAAAAAAATATCTAATTATTTCAATATAATGTTTCCATACAGAAAATATATTTCAATATCTAAATTTCCACTTTTCAATTAATTTCACAGTATCGTAAGTTTTTTTGGCAATATTTTTATATTTTATTTTTAATTTGAATTGTTTTTATATTTATCAATATAAATTATACGTTTTCGTACTCGTGTATTAAAATACTTATTATATAATAATGAAAATATAGATAAAAAGTACCGTATTTGCTTTTTTTATTAACTTATTAAAATTTTAAATAAAAAAAATTAAAATTACAGTGAAAACATTTAAAAAATCTTTATAATTTCAATATTATTAAACTAACCAGCTCATTCCCGCGTACTTTTATCACTAATAACGTAAACTATTAAAAAATGGGATATTATGTTTTTTTATAAAAGTTAAATAAAGAATTTTAAATAGCAAGAAATAGTAGCAAAGAGTTTAATGCCAAAAAAGAGCGCGCGATTGTGGACGCGCGAAAAGCATTGCGCAAGCCAGAAATTAAGTGCTAAAGGATCGTGTCCTTGGTGATAACTTTAAAAATTTGCAAATGGCCGTTGAGGAATGAGATTTTCCCGTGACTATTGAAGGGACGCGTTGCGTCCTAGTGATCTTCTATCTAACCCATAAAGGTTGTTGACTGGGTATCCACGACGAACAAAGGGTCAACTGCAGATATTTAAGGAACTTCTCACGAAAGCTCAGGTATTGGTTTTGAGCCCTCAATGGAGAGACTGTACTGTATGATAGTGCATAAGTAGGGTAAAAAACCGAGGGCCAGACTATTGCAAGGTGCGTGACGCGGATCGTGTACTGGCCAGAACTCTTAGGGCCCCTTCTCAACTCCTGTACTACATTGCGTCTTCGGTGCCTTTCTCTAACCACCAATCGAGAGTAGGCTAATAGACTTTTTAACCCTTGTGTCATATTTATTTATATTTTTATTTTTTATTTTAATCACTAAATTGTAATCTCGCGCGCTCGACAAAAACTTGTTATTTATATGTGTATATTAAAATTGTTATTTTTGCATGTTCCACATTTATAATTAAAAATCATGATTTATTTTTATTCTAATAAAATAGAGTCCAGAAAAGGAGTAATAGAAATTTAGAATTGCGTGCTTATTTTTTTTATTTTATAAAATAAAATTCCAAAATCCTTTTGAACCTACCTTTTTATATCCTTCGAACACTCGGGTGTTAAACTGATCTCAGTACAAACCTCCTTTTCATGACATAGCGAAGCCTAACCCGCGTCATAGTATAAAAAGACATATTTATGATGTGTATATATATATAAATATATAATAAAATACTTTAAAAAATACAAAATTATTATTCAAATTTATGCAGAACAAGAATAATATTTTATTATTATGTTATTCGAATATTGATAACGTATAACTTTTAAAAATGTCGAAATCTGCATTATAATCAATACACTTCAATAGAGCAACCTTGGTTAATTTAGATTCAAATTTTCGTGTGGTTATAATTTCTATGAAATAAATATTATGTGAATAATTTTTCAGTACAATTTTTCATTTTAAGACTTAACACGTAGTGAAAATTTTTGTCTAATGTATCCAATAAAAAGTTTTTTGCTATCAAATTTATCATGTATAATTAAAATTTATAAATAACCTTAATTTTAAAAACATCGTCCGTATAATTTTTGGAAATTCTTGGATATTCTTGTATATAAAAATAGTATATCAAATTATGTTATATTCGCAATGACTCTACATATACTCACTCTCGGATAATTCAGAGTAATCGATTTCGACATTGTCAAACTCATATCCTTTAAGTACAAGATAATCATCCATTTAGTAAAATTTTAATTTTAATTCAGCAATTAATTTTCAACAATGTATTAAGTTTATTTAGTAGTACATTTATAAATCGATTCATTTGAAATATTTATTCATCGAGCGTATCGGAACATTAGTTTTAAAATATAAATTCTAAATTTTAAAAATTAAAAAAAATAAAACTTTTATAGTCTCAAAAGTACAAAAACAAAAAGTAACGAGTTCGAGTCGTTGCAAATTTAAAAAAAAAAGATAAAACATAATTTTAATGTTTTATTTATCTGAGTGATAATCAGGAAAAATAGTCTATAATATAAGCTTTTTATGAATCATATCTATTTTTATCCACGAAAATTTATTTAACTTTTTTCGTTATAAATAATATTTAATATAAAACATAGGCTCATTCACATGCTCGATTTCAAGCAAATCTTTTTGCTTTTCAAAACCACTAAATACTATTATTGAATAAGAGCACACCCTTTTCCCGCAATATTGCTATAATATAAGTATTCCCCCTCAATTTTCTTAACAATAATTTTAAAGCATAAAAATTCGAAAAAAAAGTTCTTCTGTGTTGTCAGTTACCAAACTCTCTTTAATATATGACGATACAAGAAAATTTTGTTGTAAAATCTATATACTGATGGTTGGTCGAAAGAAATAGTTGGCCTTTCTAAGGCCTTCTTTTTCTCACTTGGCGCTAGTTGCTTTACCTCCAAAGTGATTGTAATCAAAGATTTTTTACCCATTTTCTGTACATCATTTTATCCTACACCCATTAAATTAGTTTTCAAATATCAATTTTATTATTTTATAAATAATCATGTTAGTTTTACTTATATATTTTGCTGGTATAAATTTTCAAAAATTCATTGTTAGTATATAATAGTAAAGCTATTTAATATAAAACAAATTTTTTGCCTCTCTTAATAAAATTTGAACTATACGAATTATTTCTATATAAAGTTTCATAAATATGTATTACAATTGCGTCGAATAATATTATATCGAATTAATATGCAATACTTATTTTTTACTACTTAATAAAATTATTCTCTACGATATGCACATAATTAATTCAGGTATTTTATAACGATTTGAGTAATTTTAATTTGAAAAATATCCATAAAATACTCGTAAAATAAGTATTTATTGCATGTACATCTTAATGTTATTAAGAAAATACATAAAATGCTATTTAACACAAATTATTTTAAAAAATTAAAAAAAAAATTTAATTGTGCAATACTATATTAAAAACAAAAAATTATCAGGCTTACTTTAGTTTTTGCAATATTATTAATCTACTATAAACCTTTCACTAATGTTCATCAGTTTATTTGTATAAATTTCCCCTCTACAATATGTTTAAGATAAAAGCAATTCAAAGAAAATGTATTAAATCAGTCTTCTTCAATGTAAGATTTTCACTTTCTGCGTCTTTTAAATATTGAAGTTTTATAAGTAATCAAATAATTTGATAAGAATTCAATTCAAATTGGTTAATTCGAGAGAAAATATAAATCAATAAAAAAAAGAAAAAAAAACAGATACTTAATGTTCATTTCACGCACTTCAAACAAAAAAAAAATTTTTCTTTATTTACTTTATTTTTATTCTCTCTTTCGATACATATACCTTTATCTCTTAATATTTGTATCTTTATCTCTAAATCTAAACTGATTTTATTTTAATGCATTAAAAAAAATGATCAATTTAAAAAAAAATTTACTACAGATGGTCAATAACCTCTTTTAGTTTTAGTTTTTTCATAATGTTTTACCTTATCAAATGCAAAGGGAATGTTACGACTTCTAAAAAAAGTATTTTTTTAGAAAAAAAAATAAAATATTTTTCTATTATGCCAAAATTATCTTAAAATTTCTCTAATATTTTATATCTAAACATATTTAACACAATATTTAAAAAAAAGTAATTTTAAAATTACAGAATTATTTACATATAATTCTAATAATATTTCATTATATAAAAAAGAGCTGTGAATTTTGTTTATATATATATTTTTTTATCCTTTCTAAATTGACTGAAAGTATTCATAAATTTCCATTTTATTTTCTAAAGTAATCCATTTAACCTCCATTAATATTTCATATAAATTTACTTTATACCTTTTTTTTTATAAATTTATGATACTGTACCGTTCTCCTCTCTTTTCAGGCATAGGTTTAATCTACAACTACAAGTCCAACTAGTAGACTAATCTATTCGTATCGCGGATTCTACTTCTCGCTTATCGTGGATTCTACTCCTCGCGTATCACGGATTCTATCCTACTCATATCATAGATTCTACCCATCTTAAATCGCGAATTCTACCACTCTCATATCGCGGATTAATTCAATTCCACGGAAACACGTTAAACGTTTTCAACTTTTAACCAGGTTATTCGCATCGCGATTCCAAAATCGGATAAGTCGTAAAGGTTTATAAGGTCCGTTGTTACTTTATCCAGATCGAAAAAGAGAGAAACAGGCGCTTTGGCTAGCTAAACGACTTCACTCTTATAAGAAAGATCTAGACCTAGCTAACCAAACGACTTTACCAGTTTAGAGGGAAACCTGCCGTGGAAACTCTATCACAGAAAAATAAATCTCAGGACCTTTTAACTTGCAGGACTTCCCTAGAGAACGCGGAAAAAAACCAAACTAAATTTCTAAATTGCAGCCTAATTTGTGTTGCGAACGTCACGAGGGAGGAACGTAATTAACTCGCGAGGAATCATAAAAATTACCGTTGCACAATTCCCGGCTGCGCGATACAGCACATATAGCCCGTATTTAAGGGCTCCGCATGTTTAAGCTTAGGGAAACTCCCCTTTCGCCGCTGCTCTTAGTCGACACGCTCTGGCGCTCTCTCCTTCCTAGTAGGCCACGATTACTAGCTTTTGCGCGTACTTCCCTTTTTCCCGACACGATATTAGCATTCAACACGCACATTCGTACTTACAATGTTTCCCTAGCATACGTGGTCGTTCGCGCTCACGCATCAATTGCTAGCTTTCTTTCTCACTCACGCACGCTTTGCGCTTGCTGTCGCAATACGATTATTTTATTTAGTTAGAAAAATATCTTTAAACTCACTCACACATATATTAAGAACTCATGAAATAAATTAGGAGAAAATAAAAAAAGTATATAATGAGAAAAGATTGAACAAATGCTTAATAGAAATAAAATTAAAAAATAAAGATTAACCAAAATATTTTTCAAATATTAAATATAAGAATATAATATCATTTCATCAAGAAAGATAATTTTTTTTACAAACTTAATTTTTTAGTTTCTTAAATTATTTATCAATCATTGGTCTTTTCCCATATATATATGATTATACGGGACATTGTTTTTTAGTTATTTAGTTTTTAAATATTTATTACTAGTGCTGTATTTTACCAATTTTATTTATAAAACTAATATTTCATATTAACAAACAATATAATATGGTTTTTTATATGGATGATACAATAATAATGATGGAAATTATATAATGAAAAATTATATATTACTCGTTATATCATTCATAGTAATCATTCACGTTAAATTAGTTAAGCAATATATATTTTGAAAATTTAGTGGTGCAAGAAGATACTGTAAAAATAATTAAAATAGTTTACATAATAATATATAATAATAAAAATGTTTTAATACTTAATGTATGAAAAAAATAAACATTTAAAACAGTAAACTAAGACTTTTTTAATTTAAAATAATTTTTATCTGCATTTGTATGCACTTTTTTAATTCAAACACATTTTAATAGTACTTAAGGGTACTCTATTGGTTATCTCAATTACCTTAATTAATAATAAATTATATGTATACTTAAAAGTCATTGCAAAGCTGATATACAGTTTTTCCACTTATCTTTCCACTTATGTGATTTTATTGTTTTCATGGTTCTAAGTAATTAAGTAATATATATTATAATTTCCAGATAAGATTAAAACATCTTAAAATTGTGTTATTAAATTTTATTTGCTTAAATAACTGAATAAAAACTGATAAATAACTATCTCGAAAAAAGAATGTTCCTTGCATAGAATTTTAATGAGAATATCAAATATCTTACAAAAATACTTTGTCATTGATATGACTATTGTCAATCAAAATCTGTATGCGCGCTTAAGAAATATTTAATAATATCAAACAATAATTTAAAAAGAATTTATTTTTAGATTTACAATATTATAAATAAACACAATTTTATTTGTATATATTATTTTATTTGCTACTATGAATATTTGTGATTAAACTTAAATTAAAAATATTAATATTTCCACACCGACATTGTTTCTTTATTTAACTAAAATGTTACTGTCACGCGCATTCTTTATTTATTTAATCTAATTGTATTGTCTATTAATTACATGTATTTATAAATTATTGTAGTCTTATATAAAATGTGCAATACATTTATTTATATATACATCACCATACTAAAATTTTATTTAATATTTTATGTGATGTAATTATAGATCTAATTAATAATAATTATATGACACGTACTGTCCCATGATCAGCACCGGCAAAACGTTGTTTGTCAATCGAATTTTAATTACATAGCTAGGTCGCATCACCGCTGAACTCTACTGAACCCTGCCGAAGATATCCAAGGTTCGCACACACGTGGGCTAAGCCCTCGCACTGTGGCCCTCATTTCCCCACCCAACCGACCCCCCCTGAGATTTTAGACCTCGATCATGAGAGTAACGGCGCTTGTTCATTCTTGAGCCCAATTGAAATGTATTTGAGTACTAGGTCGAAGATTTTTCCAACATGCACTGTGACGCACTCAGGGGATTTAAAAAGGCTTACGTGAACCAGGAAAGATGAGTTCCTCTTGAAGATTCAATCCTACGTCTGGGTCTCGCCGACTGTTTGAGTACTCCAAGCATTGAAACCGGTGCATACCATCACCAGCACCCTTCTCGGGCTACTTTTCCTATAGAATTTACAATTACATTCTGCAAGAATATAGTTAAACGCTCTTCCTGTTGAAGGGGCATCTTGACGATTCTATCGAGGTCACCTTTCCCTTAACTGCTTTGTTATATCTGGTTTAGAAGCTTTTTTAACCATTAATCCCATTGGTTAATTTATTGATTGGCTTTATTCATTAATTTATTGAAAAATTTATTAACAGTAATAAATGTAGTAATAAAATTATATTAGTTATTAAGAAACTAAAAAAGTTACTGTTAAAAACTTCAATTTAGAAAAAGCCATTTAAATTCAAAAGCTACTTTTAAAAGTTTGATCACTTAAAAATCTTGAAATGCTAAATTTGATATAATATATGTTATGATAAACATTAAATCTGTAAGTCACAAAAAAATTTTTCTACCAATAACTATACTAAATTTAAGAAACAAGCGTAAGCATTCAAATTATAGTCACTGTTTAACATTCATATAATAAGACAAAGTCGATGGCGCTAATTGTACATATACCAATACTTTATTGATAGAAATGTGTCAGTGCTTTTGACTACGTATAATAGATAAAAACGTAGTCGCAATTTCTCGAAGCTCATTACATACGTTTGTGAATGCCCATAAGAAATACGTAGCATTTTACAAGGTTAACAAGTACGAATGTAAGTTATAAGTACAAATTTTCTGTCTATGAACACAATAAAATGATCTAAGCGGTTTAAATTGCACAAGGTTTTAAATGACGACTTTACTGAAAGGTGACGATATTCGCAAAAAAACAAAAGCTCGCGCCACTAAGCTCGATCCATTGTACCTGGAATGCACCGCTGCAGACTTCCGGATAGTACAAAGTCCAGATGAATACTCATAATCCTATCATTTGCAAGATAAATCCAGGGCTAGTTGAACCATATTAATTGGATGAAATAACGACGAGATATCTTGGAATTGCAAAGTCTTGGTAAGGCGCGATTAGTTCGAAGCCCGCCTTGGTCGATGCTTGTCCACGTCGGTCTGGAGTGGCGCCACCTTCGGCAACCTCTCGCACTCGCACCCGCGCAGCTCTGCATTGAAAATAAGCTCGTCCATAGCTCAGCGGATGCGGCGAGCCAAGGAGGACTGCAGTGCTCTCCCGGCTTCTCATGCGGCTGTTGTTTTTTCACCGCTCCTCGACCGTAGTAGCCCCAGTGGCCGGGGGCGCGCGCGCACGCAACTCACGTAACAACACACACTTACGCGTGCGCTACTTTCGTTAAGGGCGACTAGCGTGAGACAAGGAGGGGGTGAGCGCAATCTTTTCTACCTACGCTGTGCTTGGGTGTGTTGGTTCGGCACGCGACGTCAATCCGCCATGCGGTACAGGTACTGTGACCACTGTGGTTCGCCTCGCCGAAGATGGCATTAAGCGCCCGTGTACAAGGAGGCTCAGACGGCTTCGAGTCAGTGTTTCTGACCTTTTAACAGGGGACGTTTGTTCATTCCTTTCTTCGTTCATGTATTACTCTACCCGACTAAATTCGGAGAGACCGTTGATCGTTTATTCATTTGCTCATTGCTTTGGGCGCCCTGTTCTGAACGGCACCCGCGCTGATCGATGACGAAAATCACCTGTATCCCTCAAAACATGATCATTTGATCGACCGATCGTAGCCGTAAGAAGTTTCCAACACAGCAAGAAAGATAGTGAAGAAGGGAATCGCGAGAGAGCCAAAGTGAGAAGTCGAGAGGGTGTTGCCGAGAATAGACTCTCGAAGAAAGAAGGGCGAAGTGTAGACGGCCTCGAACATGAGGGGCCACAGGAGGAGGGCAAACTGCCCCGACAATTTCTCTTCCTCTGTATAGGGGGTACATACCTGCAAATATCGATACTATCATCTATGTGTTCTACGTGTCTTTATTTTCTTCTTTTTTTTTTAACCATAATTTATTTGAAAAGGGGTCGAATTTCTCTATAAAACTATACAATTTTATATTGCTCCATTTATTAAAAATTATATATAATGCTGTTGCTAATGTAAATCATAAACTTTTTTTCATTAATTAGAAACTATACTTTTAATACATTTAAGATTTTGAATTCTTTCTTGTATCTATAGATTTTTTTCTAATGTGTCATACAATTTATGGCTGTTTGTATTATTTCTGAGTCGATATATTACTATATATTTTTAAACAAAGAATTAATATACAGAATATCTGCTCTAATAACATTTTTTAAATATCATTATCACTTTAAAATAAATGTAACGACAAAAATTAAAATCCATACTTATTTTTAATAATTACTCTCATTTGTACCATTTTCCGAATACATGTATTTAAATTTAATGACTGTTTTTAAAATGCCAAATTCGCAATAAAGTATGATTAAAATAATCATTATAACTAAGTTAAGGTGTAATTAAGCTTTTGTAATGACAATATCAATTAATCTAAAGAAAAACTTTAAAGTTTTGTTTATGTGACTAAATTTCGCTACCAACCAGAAATGTGGGAGTTACTTTAATATTATTATTCAGAAAGGGTTTACGATAAAAGATGAAAATTCAAGGCATAAACATATGAAACCTAATAAAATTGATGTACGTCTTTATTGAAATATTATAAATGTGGTTTTTAGTAGTATTTTTATTATTGCAATAAATCTATTACTATTATTAATTATTATACTAAAAAAAGATAACTTTCGGTTTTAAATAACCTTAAATAGACACAAAATTAGGTTGAAAAAGCAAAAAACATTTTGATCAAAAAACTTTTTACTTATAGTACATTTTACATGTATTTTTTATTATATTAATAAATATTATATTATAATCAATATTATAATTAATTTAATATTATACTGTAGTTAAAGCTTAAGTGGAGTTAAAGTGGAGTAAAAAATTGCAATATAAATATGATTTATCTTAAAGTTGGTACACTCGCACAAATAATTTTTGAACTATTTCAAATTAGTTTCGGATGTATGTTGATCAACGACAATACTTTCAAAAAATCAAATATGGAATCCTAAAATTCATTAAAGTCATTGATTTTAGTACAGAAACGATAAAACAATAAAACAAACTTATATTTAATGTATTTTTATTTCATCATTATTAATATAAGTAAATTAAGCATAAGACATATATGTGTATTAGTAATTTCTTAAAGTAAACAATAATTATGTGATATATAAATATAAGTAAGTTCTATTTTATTTTATTTGGTTTCAATACATCAATTAAATATATTTTAATTTTAATTTTAACTTATAATTACTTATTATTATTTTAGTAGCACAATCTTAGGTTTTAGTTATTATTTGTACTCGTTTCTAGTATTTTGAATGTAAGGATTTGTATTAATTAAAAGAAAAAAAAATTCTTTCCTTTCCAAATGAACTATAAAAAATTTTCATCGTAATTTGAAATAAAATCTTTACATAATTATATTTTATAAAAATTGAGTAAATCTTAAATAATTTTCTAAATTTAAGTTTTATGCTTGATTAAAAAAATAATAAGTTTATAAATGCAAATGTCCGTAATAAATAATATATTCATTCAATAATCAAATTTTAAAATATTAAGCATTCATTAGATATTCTTGAAATATAATAAATAAAAAATACTTCAAATATCTATTACATTATAGTACATAAAAAATGCTTTCAAATTTTTTTTAGTAACAATTAGTGAAAGCTCTCATAAAATAATTTATTCATTAATATAATTTTTTTAAATATTAATCATCACATATAAAAAGCGCGGTATTTTTTATGTTATAGGATATGAATAACTCAACTAAAAATTGTTTTATAGTTTATAATAATTTTTAACATTCTTTTTCATTTCAGCCCTTTAAAATTGATAAGCTCTATTTTGATGTTAATATAAATTAAAACCATTTATTTTTATAATTCAGTGAATTAAAGTAATAAAAATATAATCTAAATAAGCATTATCGAAAAAAATGTTGTAAATTAATGCGAATATATAAATAACTTATGTTTTAAAAGAGTTTAAGAAATAACTAAAATCGGTAGGAAAATTTAAGTAAATTATGAGAAATTATGATAGATAATGAAAATCATTATGAAATTTTTAACCGACATTTTTTATTATACAAATTTTTCTCTCCTATAGCATGTAGTTTGCTTGTGTATTACGAACTTGAAAGATTGCGATTAGTAACAGTTTTTTGGTGAAATGACGGTAAATGAACCTGAGATTTGAATTATTTTTACATGTATCTCTATTGATAAATTGTCATTTTTTATAAGTGTAAGTTTTTTTTACCCACGCTGGCGTAAGAAGCTGTCAGTTTTCATATTTCGGAGTTCAGGAATTTTTAGCATAAGTCAGAAAAAATTAGTATATCTGATTAAAACACTCCATAGACTACAAAGGATTCAGTGTCCCTTGACACTCTACAATTCTATAAATTTTTATCATTTTTACGTGTATTTACTTAGTAAGAATGTTTATCAATTAATGAGTAAAAAATTATCCTCTCTTAGTTTTAACAAAAAGTTTTAAGAACCTTTTTAATGTAATAAAATGAATATAAAATAACTTTTTTGTACTATTTTTATATTATACTATAATAACATGAACTAATTAAAAAAAATTAATTATCACAATAATAAGAATAATAATAAATAAGGAAAACAGAGTAAGCTGATGTATTCATAATAATATATAATTCGCAATTTTTTAAAAATATAACTGTTTTTAATTTCAAAAAATACAAAGGCATAAATATTTATTTTAAAAAATCAAACGTTAACTTATATCTATATAAATATTGCATATATATATATATTAATATTTAAAAATTTAATAAACTATTTAATATTTCATAAATTTATTATCGTAATATATTTATAATTTCAAAATCTGGCACATTCACATTTTAAAGTTTAAAATTTAATAAAAAACTTCTTACACAAAGAAGAATTTTTAAAAAAAATCAACAGTAAATTCTTTTAAGCAACACTAAATTTATTTAAATATAGACTTAGTTCAACATTATATTACAATAAATTGCATAAATGTTTTAATATATTTTCGCTGTAAAAATTTATTATCTTCTTACATTAGGTAAACATTTTCTTAAAAATTATTATTATTATTAACAAAAGTTAATAATTAGTTTTTCATAATCTTGAAAAATTAACTGATAAAAATATTACTTTTTAAATATGATTTTGAAATTAAATTTAGATTTAAAGCAAATTTGATAGAATCGTTGCTTATGCTTGGAATCCTGTTTAAATTCGTTTAGATATCTATATATATATATATATATATTGTCAATATTCTTTTCTATATATTTACAAAAAAATTTGTGGTATTATGATGCTTATAAAATAACTAATTTTAATACCAAACTCATTAAACTGTAAATTAAAAAAAATACAGTTACTACTATCTGTTGTATAAACTAAAACTAAGCATTACTTCGTAGCATTATTTTTAAAGAATTTAAAATTTAAAAATGTCAATGTTAACATTGTAAATTAACGTATGTGTATATATTAATATCTAAAACTAATAATCATTGAATGGCATATATAAATATATATTACTAAGCATTAAGCAAAAAATTTGATTAAAATGCAGTTGCAAAAATATTTACTCTAATATCTAAGTAACTAATACTTACTTACTTAAATATTTACTCTAATTTTTTTATATTAATAATTACATTAAAAAATATATAATTACTTATTTGAATTTTGTCATAATTTTTTAAACAATTGATTTGATGATATTTTTAGAGACTATACAATTATTATTATATTCTGAATGACATTATTCCCTTGTTTATATATTTTTGACAATTTTTATAAATATGTTTCATTCAATGATTATATCAGGATATTAATAAATAATATATACTATACTTACCATAATTATTTATAAGATATCCATAAACGTCTAGGAAAAATGATTACAAATTGTGTGGTCCAATTTCATTTTTAGCACTTTAGTAATATAAAACATTAGTAATATAAATAAAATTGAAAAGATTGAATTTTGTGTGCAATAAAATATTTTGCTTTGGTATTTGGTAATTTCTTATAGTTTTTTTTTATTCAAAAATTTTAATTATGCTTAAGTATATAAATTATTACTCTTAAAAATTCTAAAAATTTAACTTAAATTCTCTTTTATTTATGAAAATATTTTTGTTTAAAGCATGAATTATTTATACAGGTATATACATGAATATCATGATTTATATAAAAAATTTTATTGTTAATTTACTAGTGGTTTATAAATGAATATTATAGATATAATTTTAACTGATTAGGTCATATATTCTAACACAATATAAACAATGTTACCTTTGTAAAATTAGGGAATTTCTTTGGAGAGAATACATTGTCAAAAAATGCTTCCAAATAAGTTTTTTTACTAACAATGTACACAAATTTTTAAATTTACACTATTGTGAATAAATGATGTATTTTGTGTCGAAAAAGACTGAAATATATTCACTTCCATTATTTATTAATTCATTTAATGAAACAATTTCAATAATATGCAGAGTTATACAAAATAATTAAAGTTTTTGAACTAATATATTTGTACCTACAGTGAACTATTAATGCAAAAAAGCAATGGCTTTAGATTTATTAAATTTCTTTTTAATGTTTACTTTTATTAGTACTATTAATTTTAATACAAATTTTTAAACAAAATAATTACTTTATAAAAAAAAAATAATAATGACATTGATGTTTTAATTGTCACATTTTCAAATTTCTCAGAAATCAATTCACATGAAATATGGATACTGACGATAAATAGTATTAATCGTGAAATTATGAATATATTATGAAATATTTTTTAATATTCTAGAATTATTTTCTTATATTATATTATTATTATTTAACCTACATAATGCAATAAGTTTACAAAAATTCAAAAATTAGACTTCAATTATATTGTAATGAAATAAAAAAATCATTATTTAAACTTGGATTATATTTTAATATCTAAGTAAATTATTCATTTCTGAATAATTAGAAGTTAAAAAAGCTCATGCACGTGATTTTCAAAACAGTAATATTTTGAGAGTATACCTACATATTTGAAGTTTGATATGATTTCGCAACATAATTTACGTTTTATATTATAAAAAAATTATATTAAAAATATTATAATGGTATAAAATGACTTTTCATTAATTGACATATTAATGAAAATATATAGAGAGCTTCCAAGAAAAGCAATATGATATCTTAACAAAATTTTTTTATATAGAGTAATTCGATCAAATCACTGAATACTACAAGATCACGACATCGTACTTGTAATCTTAATGAAACACATTCCAGTGTTTTTCTGTCGCGAGAATGGTATCTTAAAAATAATGTTACAACCATTATTGTAAAATGAGAACGAGTTTCCACTCTAATTCTTTGATTAAGATTTTTACAGAAAGCAGATAATAATTCGTGGGGTAAATTATGATCATAGATCCCTGGCCTCTTGGAGGCGATACGTCGCTCCTGGAGGCTAAAGAGCCACCAACCAAGACGCAACGAGAATGGAAGCAGAGACGGAACTCGACAAGCAGACGTTCCTACAGAAGCTGCTCTTCTATACAACCGCGTTCTTCATTCTCCTCGGTACTTTCAGTCTCTTTGCCTTCCTCTTCCTGGTACCCTTCGTCATTGATCCAGCTTTTACTACGATTTTCATGCAGTTTGACACAAGACCCGCCGAGTGTGTCACCATCGATGTCGAATCTAGGAGAGGTGACGACATTTATTTACTACAACAGTATCAAATTATCTTTCTCTTAGATTAACGATACCTATATTATTACTAAGGCGCGCATTTTTTATAATTCCAAACGTTGCTTTATGTGAATTTCAATCTCACTTTGCTTTAAGGAATCATTTTTGCTACGTGAGACCGTAAAATTACATTCAGATTAATGCTTTACTCGTACCAATTAATTAGTATGAATGTATCAATTAGTTATGGTAAATTATTTAGATTTTCAAACAGGAAAAAATTTAATTTTATTAGCTGTTAGATGTTCATGTTTCATGTTATTGCTATTCTTTTTCTTTGACCGTTAAACTTTTTTTGAAAAAATAAATGTATATAATCTCTTCAATACCATATTTATTCCATAATCAAAAAATAAACGTACAAATTCATTTTAATATACTGATTTTTTTTATATTATATAATAATTATGACTACTATGTTATGAGTTTTTAAAAAATTTGATTCAACCATTAAATAATTACATATTATATTTTCATCATATTTCTAAATGTCAATTTAAATTTCCCCATTTCTTATTGTTACGATTATATTAATTTATGCTCTCTTTACACAAACACGTATTTATACTACTTGTTTGTTTCTCTTGCACTCTTAAACGTGCTCTGTTTCTTTTACTATTTTATTCACTCATTCGATTTTATAGATAATAATCTATAAAAATTTAAGGATTTATTATCATGTATATATAATATATATGCACTGACAATATTTATTGAAAATTACTAACAAAATTAAAGTTTTTATAACAGTTAAGGCATTTTTTAATTGTACTTTGAAATTTTATTTGGAAAAATTAATATTTAATATATAAATGTATTCGACCCCGCATAAAATTTGTTTCTATTACGTATACCTACCTGAAATAACGTTATATGTTTTATAAGTTGATTTATAATTTCATCAACGTGATGATATTATTAACCAAAAAAGCCATATATTTAAATAGTAAAACTAAATTATATTTTAAATTAATATAAAAAAAATTTTCACTAATATTTTTTTTTTAGTTGCTTGGTAAAGTTCTATAAACAATTGCATTTGTTTTAAATGTATCTAATAATTTAATATTAAGCGATCACGGCATTATATTTATAATATAGGTTATCAAATATAATATTATAAGCTAGTTAAACCGTTTATGCTACATTTCATGTTTTGGTAAAATTTGTTTTCAAATGAATATTATGTGTTAAAAATAGTCGTGGTATGTACAATATATGATCAATTTTTTTTAAATTACTTAATACTAATTTTTATAATTTTATTGAAAATTTACCATTTCTTAAACTCTCAAACAGTTCGCTCGAGTTTAAGCCTTGGCAGGCCGCGAGTCGGCGAATAACGTTAAGGAGCGGAGGATTGAGTTCGAAATAATTACACACAAGTTTGGGCTCACTTACATTTATTCGTCCACGCATACAATATGGCATAAAAAATTCCTATCCTTAGGGGGAAAAAGCCTCGCTCGTTCGCATTACATTACAGACACGTACACATTCTCACCATCTAAGCGCGCACCTTTCCTATTTTATCGGTTGGCCAACCGCCGCTGGTTCGTGTTCGCGGTTCTCCGGGGTCAAATCGCCGTGGATCGCCATACACCGAGCTCTCGTAGTCCAGGCTTCTTGGCAGTATCTCACGCGCCTGGGTGGTAGGTGGATCGTCCCGATTCAGCTACCCTTTTTCTCAGATCCTTTCTGGATTAAGCCCACACATAACACACACACGTTCATAATTCGTCTGTTCGCGGCTTCGGAGGTCAACACTCGTTACCTGCCTGTCGGGCCCAGTCATGCGGAACTAACCTTCACGCCCTCCAGCTCTTCCTGCTTCCGCATTTTCCTCTTTTCCTCCCACTACTTCTTCCCTTCACTGCGGCGTTTTCCTTCGCCCGCCGTTCACGCGTCTATCGGGCCCATTTGCCCGAACATAGTCTAAAGAAATAATAACTTCCTGGTAGTTATCACTTTCTTAATGAAATTTGAAAGTGAATATTAATAATTATCAGAAAGTTTTTGTATTATCTTGCTTATTTTACTAAATATAAGTTAAATTATTGATTCATAGTATTTTTTTTAATATTGTATATTTTTTTAAGAAATTTCAATAAAGTTAATGATAAATATTAAGAAATAAAATGTTTTAAATTTAATTAACGGATCAGATAGATATTCTCAATTTGTTTGTATTTTTATCTTAAGGTTTATATTTTATTAGAATAGAAGTTTATCAATACAGTCTATAATTTATTCGTATGGAATAGAAGTCTATATTTTTTATGAAAATATTAAAAATTTCCAAAAATATATAATTTTTTAAAAATTGCCTCCCATACAGACATTATTGTAAATTACTGGAGCTAATATAGAATATTATCAATATTTCGTATTATATGTATGAATAAATATAATTGAACAAATTATATAAATATTAGTATATTTATTATAGTGACTATATAAAAAGCATCTACTTGTAGACATTTATACATAGCACATTAAAATAAGTATAAAAAATTATGTTAATTTCAATTTACTTAAAAAAGTTTTGATGACATTTGTAGATACGAATATTTACTTATTTTTGACAATCTATGACAAATGCATATATGAGCATTTGTATTTATATACAATATTATTAAAATAGCCTTTTTTTACTGAAATTATACAATAAATGAAATATATAAATATTAAAAATATAAATTTATCAATGATGAAACATTCATTATATTAATTTATTATTTATAATTATTAAATATGAGTTTTTACACCAAAATGCAAATTAAAAAAAAATACGAGGGTTGTGAAAAATGAAGTGAAATTAAAACAGCTTTTCGGTCTAGTACAAAGAATGGTCTAAATTTCTAATACATAGACATCTAATAGTTCTTTATTTAAAAAGAAAGTTGGGAATCAGATGTGTAAATGCACGAGGTATGTGAATTCGTTTCTTGTTCTTTCGTATTTCTTATTGCATTTTATAAAAACGCACCACATTCAATATCTGCATTAACATGCATTTGCATTAATCTGCATTAACCTGCATTAACGTGGTAATAATAGAAACCGAAGTATTGTAAATCTAGAAAATCATTGTATGTAGGTACGAGTAACTGCTCTTGGACGTCATGTAGGGAAGGTTGTACAAAGGAATTATTCGAGTGCACGCAGATACGCGTGAATTACAAGTTGCCGTTGAATATGTCAATGGTAGAAGAGATGGGGCAGGAGGTTGTGAAGGGTGTCGGGAAGAATGAAGCAATTGGTAAGAATGCACGAATAAAGCATTCACTCAGGGAATACGACTACGTAGAAGATCTTGACGAAGAAGTGTTTGATGAGGATGAGGATGAAAACGAATTGCCCAAACACTTCCCCACAGGTATTTAATGGTCACTGCAAAAGTATTCTATTACTCGTCGTGTAGTAAAAATTTAAACAAGTATTAGTTATATAGATGACGCATAGAACAATTAAGAGTGATGATTTCAGGATTTGTGAATGTAGATCTTAACTCTGTAATTTATTTTGAGTCGGCCATTCTCTCGGGACAAATGTAGAATATTTTCAAACTTTACATTTATGAATATTATAACTGAAATATAAAATGTTCAAATAGATATATTACTAAATTGTCATTAATCATGGAAATCAATATTTATGAAGAAAGTAATATTTTAAACATTTGAATATGTCTGATGTATTAAGTTAAATTAAGTTAAAGTATTTAAATTTTCCGAATAACTTATAAAATATATTATTTATATAGTTTGCGGATTGCATTAGTTCTAAAAATTTATTGAAAGATTGAACTAGCAGTACGTATAGAATTATTATATGTTGATAAAAAATATCCTTTTTTTTCAAAAACCAAAGAAATTTATATTCGACTTTCAAAAAATATATATGAATGAATAATATTATCTTTGTTTTGTATTATATCGAAGTCATAGTTTATTAACACACATCATCTTTATTATTAACTTTATATTATCTAAGGTTATTATTGTTAGATATAATAATTATTTATATATAAATAGGTGCGATACAATGTCAACTTATATGGAATATAAACGATTACTTACATAAATAATATTTTCACATAATATTGTTCAAAATAAGTATTTCCCAAACTAATTCTTTTGCTTCTTTAAGTAGAACTTAAAATGCTACTTGCATTAATAAGTTAAAAAAATATGAAAAAGGTCAGAATAAAAGTAGAGTATCGAACGAGTATGATTTTTCCCGTTTATTCACAGGCCTCATGGGAAACGACTCCGAGTGGTACTTCACGGGGGCAAAACTATTTCCAAATGTAAAAGGTTGTGGATATCCTCCAATGCTGAACTGTACCATTTTCGTCAGGCAATATGCTAATGTCGGACAAAATTTTAGCTGTTATTATTCAAAAGTCGATCCAGGAATTGTCATCAGTGACCTCGACATGTGGCAGGTCCGCATTTTATCTTTTCTTTATTAGGATTTTAATGCATTTATTATATTTGATAATAACAAAAAAAGTTCTAATAATAATTTATACATAACATTTGTATACCGCCAAAAAAAATCTTTGAATGAGATATGAATTAATTTACTTCTTAATTTTATTAAAAACTACTAAAGACGTTTATATGTATTTAAAAAATTACATAATTACATTATGTGCATGTAATGAGTATCAATCCAATAAAATAAATTTATTATTATTTTAATTTAAAGATTTAATTTATATAATTTGATTGTGATAGAAATCTTATAATAATCAATTTCAATTTATTATAGCTTGCGAGGAAACTAAAGATAATTTTCTTGTTTTATGACGTAAAAATTGAAATTTAATTTAAACATTAAAAAAATTCCATCTTATCAGAAAAATTCTATTTTTTAAATTCATATGCACAGTTAAATATCTAACTATAATTTTTATGATATGAAATAATCCTTATTAACGTATCAATGTTTATATAAAATTTTTGTATTACATCAATTGTGAAACATGATAAATGTATTTTAATATGTTTATTTACAAACTTATCGACAAGATTTACAGAAAAATTTTTTTATCATTGATATTATAAATGTTGTATATCATAAAAACAAATAACAAACTTTGAATTACTTACTTTATTATTATGCTACGTTAATTTAAACATCTGAGTTATTATTTAAGTTTTTATATAAATATTAAATTAATCATATACAGGCTTCTGTAGTAAAGTAATTTTATGCTTTTATTATTAATCTATTGAATTCTAATTTTCGATATAGTCCATCGTAGAAAATATATACTATGTGATATTTAAAAAATCTAGGCACAAAGTATAAATATATAAGCAGAGAAAGTTGGAAAATAGATAATAAATGGTTTAGCAAACGAACTATTAAAGAAAATATTAGCGTATAAATCACCTTGACGTAATGGTAGCAAAGTGTCCAATAAAGTGAAATCGTTAAAAAAGGGTTAAGCACTGATTTTTCTTCTGTACTTCTTCCTGGCTTCCTCCGGTGACATTCGACAGGTATACATGAACCTCGTGTATGCAATGGCAATCCCGATACCGTCTTTCATAATCTCGATTATCTACCTCACCATCGCCTATTTCAAAATTTACAACGAAGACGAGGTAGCACTAGTAGGAACTGAGGATGACGGTTTGGGGGAGGACGGAATTGATGGGGACATGGGAAGCAACGCAACGCCCTTACCAATGACTTCAGATGCCTTGACGCCCGGTAGCGAGGTCTTCAGGGAGGATTTAGCGAGTTTTGGGCACCAACTCAAGGTCGCCATGGTTGATGATATCAGTAGAGAGAGTCTCGAAGATATAGCTGACGCGTATTCCATTCATGGGTAAGCCTACAGCAAATTAACACTATTTTGCATGTTTTTTCCTTTCACGGATATATCAATGGCAGTATTTAATAACTAATCAAACGTGACAAGATTCTTAGAGAATACTTTTCTATAATTACCTAATTTTAATTAAACCTAATCAGCTGCTCTTATTATAAAAAAATTTCGTTAAGATGGTAAAAGACATATCATTATCACAAAAACTAAATCTTCTATTAGATCAATTTTTTTATTTAATAAAAATCCCTACTTTTTATGACACTGTTTACAGTATTTATTTTTCTTTACATCATTTAAAATGATATACATTATGCTAATCACTACAGTATACTTATTTGTGGATAATTTTATTTAATTTAACGACATGTTAAAATTTGCTATATACTGCTACTGCATTAGTCTTCATGTGTGCTTAATGAACTTGTAAAATACTAATTATAAATTTTGAAATTCTGATATAATTCTTATCCATAATTATGTCATGTATTTAATTAAAAAAAGCGTTCTTAAATTAAGAAAAAATTGTATATTAATATCGCAATAAAATTTAATATATAAAATTAAAAAGATTCATTTTTTTGTCGACATTATTTTTAGTTCAAATAGACGATTTGAGATAAATAATGACTTTTTCATCGAATCAAAGAAATTTTCAACCAAATATATCATTTTTTGTAAAACAATAATAATAATAATAATATAGAACATTAAATATATTTTTTGAAACAGAAAAGATAATTTTAGTATTGAACTTTTAATACAGTAGTGTGAATAGCAGCATTAAATTGTAGGACTTAAACAAGTATTATACAGTAAGTAAGTAATTCTAAATACTTACAAATAATATAAACTGCATTTGATTTTTTAAAATTTCGGGTTAAATGAGATATTTGTTGTCATTCTATCATTAAATCACACTTTGGCTGTGCCCGCTACTTTTTAGGGCTGAGATAGCGGCATTCAGTTATATTTTACGGCCTCTTGTCATACTTTTTTATACGGCAGTATAAAGAAGCAATCATTTTATACAATGTTTACTTGCAAGACAGCATGTCATTAATACGGGGCTTGCATTCTTATATGCTACAATGTATTTATTATTTGTTTTTATATAAATAAAAATATTTTATCGCATTAATATATTTTTTACTAGGAGTTATATCATAAAAAACAGAAATTTTTTAAATAATATTAAAATAAAGTAATTAAAAAATTCTATTTTAATCTACAAAAATATAAAATTTTATTTTATGTATTTAATTTTTTTTTGCATTTACTAAAATATAATCATAGTTTATTCATTAAATATTTATTTGTTTCAAATCTTTTTGAAAGAACTTACTTTATTTTACAGCATGTGACATATTAAAGAAGTTTAATTATACATATCTTAGATTATTGGCTAGCAACTACCTTTTACGTATTAATTAAATGTGTCTGAATGCCTGTGCGTCCTTCCTTTAATATACTTTTCGTTTCATAATAAATCAGTTTAAGATTTTTCTTTGGCAATTTCAGTTGATATTGTTCTTTATAATTTTAATATCATCAAAAGCCCCCTTTCAACCCTTTATAAATGTTTAGTATTTAAAAATTATTTTTAACAATGTGTAGAGAATTAGACATTTTTATGAAAAAACTTATTTCTTTTATGAAAATCTCTTCCTGTATTTGCATAATTATCCCTAGTTATTTCATTCATTCAACTACTTCCAATGGCACCAAACTTTTTAATTTTACCCGTCTCTTAATTTTTATTGAAAATTATAAAATAAATAATAAGACGTTTATATTTAATTAATATATAAATTGCTGAAAAATATCATTATATGTTACGATGGAGCTAAATTTATGAAATCTCTAGTCAAGTTAAGTAGCTCTAAGGCTATTTTTATAATAATAACCTATTGCATCCTCTTTATTTATAATTTATTATATGTAATTGGTCGATAGTCACAAGGACGAATTTTATAAACACGATTTGTTACGAACGTTTTTTAAACATTCATGCAGGTGTTAATCCTAATAATATTATCAATCTGACTAACTTACAATAACTTTTAAATTCATCAATAAATTTAAAAAAGTTAACTGACCACTAGCTCATATTTAAATGAATTTATGCGTTTTTACTAAATTAAACAATCATGATAGTAAATTTTATAGCGCATAATTTTAATCAAGATAGTCAAATAATAAAGCTACTAACTTTATTTGGATTGAATACAAAGTAATTGTACCAGTATAATTGTATAACGTTGTATGAATATTTTTACTCTCACGACTATCGGCTCTAATAAACCTACTAGTGGATCCGATTTTTCAACTCTGAGGATGCCCATAAATACACCCATAGAGTTTTCAATGCCAGATCCTTATATTATTTATACATTTTAAATCTAAATTACATAGAAAATAAATTATTTAATGAAAAGCTGTTGGATGATTTTTTGAATGCATCGAATGCTACACTTTATTTTCTAAGATGTTATTAAATTTAAATAATTATTGTTAAATATTAATATTTCATTTATTTTCAAACAATTTCTCTTAAGTATGAAATTACTTAAATATTAAGGTATACGATTCTGTAATTTTTTTAAAGGGTAATTTAACATGTGCATATCGACCTCTAATAGTATACCGCGATGTCGATTCTTTATAGTTTGTTTCACAAAAGTCTTTTTATTTCGGAAGAAGACTATTCTTTGGTGATTCCTAATTTTCCAAATTTTTAAAAAGTTTTCTACTTATGCGTTAAGAAATTACGATACACTGGCATTGTTTTTGTATTTAATCAGTATATCGGTGATAGGACCCAATACAAGGTAGAATTAAGTCAATTAAAATTATAGTAGTTTAATTTAAAAATAAGCTTATGAAATATTCTTACACCTAGTAACTCGTATTTTTGTGATGGTTGACGAAAATCGAGATAAGTGTCAAGATGATTTTGGTAGGTTTTTTTTATACTTATAAACCTTCTTTACGTACACTATTGGAAAATACAATTTAATAAACTCATTTCATAAAACAAATATTGATTTTCCTTTACAACAGATCATTTTTCATTCAATTTTCACGCTGCTTTTGTGTTTATGCTACATTGCAGCATAAATGATACCAATTACAAATATATAAAATCTACTTTGTGGGTGGTATAATTTGATTGCCAATTTTTCTGTAATAAAATAAGTTTGTAAAATAGAATTCGATAAGTAACCCACCAAATGTAGATTTCCATGTTTAACTATGATACCTATAACTACTATAACTAAAAATATTTGATTATATGTTTTCTTTTCAGTAATATATATAATATTTGTATCATTTTTTCTCAGCTCATACGTACTGCTTAAATACATTGATTTTTAATGCAACGGCTTGATTTTAAATTTCATTTTTTAATGGTTTTGTAAAATTATTATATTTATATAAAAACCAAAATGTTTTCGTGTAAGTGGTGTAAGTTATATTGAGTATGAGCTTTCGATTATTAAAATTAGGCCCGAGACATAATTTTCTAAGTTTAAAGGTCGAATTTTAACATATCTTACTCTCTTGTTTTGTAATTTATACATAGAAAAAATAAATTCTTTATAACGATACTAATTTAATTACGATAATAAAGTGAAAATTTTTATTGACAAACATCTTTTTTTTTTAGAAAAATATAATACTTTATTCTCAAGATGTGTTTCTTTCTTAATGTAACCGTAAATATTCCGTCTGAGGTTCATGGCGTTTCCGCATTGGTGTACTTTTATTGTTACGTACAGATATTTTTAAATAAGCATATAAGGTTACACTCATAAAATTCATCAATAATTTAATTTTCAAGCCGCAACAGTCTTTTTCAAATGCATAAGAATGGCATAGCATAAATGCATTTGATAAATCGTGCGTATATTATATCTAATTTTAATTATCTTTGTATTTGATGTTTCGCATACTTTGATGTTCATTGCATTTATTATGGTAAAATTGTTACCTTGAATAGACTAATTATTGAATAGACTTAATTATTCGCATTATTTGATCTAATTTTTTTTACTTACTATATTTAACAAACATAATCTTAAATTTAACAGTATTTAACGAATATATTTCTTTAAGCGGTGTAAAAATAATTCAAACTACCGTCTTAGTAAAAAATATCAATATCTTAATTTATATTTAGATATATATCTTACTAAGTTGGGGAATGAATAAAATCAATATTTGCTAAGTTTTATAATCCTGATTATGGCGATTATATGTAGTATATGTATGAATAGAATGTAACACTCTTTAATGTAACTATTGCATAGGGTTGCGTAAACTGCATCAGTGTTCTGATTTTGGCGTCTTGGCTTAAATAATATAGTATATTCATAAGCCGATAGTTTGAATCTCCATTTCTGCACTCTTGCGTTTAATTTTGATTTCTTGAACTATATTAAATTAAAACTATACTAAAGGTTTACTAAAGATCTATTAAGTAATTTTTTACCCTATATGTAACATCAGAAGGTCTTTACAGAATATACTATTGCGAGAGTTTCTTTTTCGTATACTTCATATTATAACTCAGGACCTTAAGTACATGCGAGGTGAATACTATTGGTAAATCATTCCCAATGTCTCCTTAAGATAGTACGCCGCCAATTGCATATCCAGATGCATCGCAGATTATATTCAAAGGCTTATTCATGTCAGAAAATTATAATAGTGGAGGGTTACATAATATAAATTTAATATTATTAAGCATCTTCGGTTTTGTAGTCCTTTTTTAATTAAATATCATCTTGTGGTAACCGTTATAATAGCTTTTCTGCACATGCAAATTTTTTGATAAATCTTCTGCAATATACTAGAAAACCTAGAAATTGTTATACGTTTATTAATTCTTTTGGATCGGAAAATTTTTTACTGCATTTAGTTTCTTAGGGTCTGGACTTCATCCATTTTTACTTAGTATATGATCTAAATATTTAAACTTAATTTTCAGAAATTACTACTACCTATATTACTTACTACTTTTTACGAGATCAAATATTTCTATTATATTCGGTACAGAATAAGCGTCACTAACTGTTTTTTTATTTAATTTTCGAATGCCTATTACCAATCTCCATTTAGGGTTACCCAAAGAGTCGGGCTTCTTTTCATCCATAGAGATGTATTGTGAAGAGAGTGGGTTGTTAAATCCGTTTGCTCCAATTTGTCACCCTTAATGAAAAATCTTTACATTTTTTATTATTAACTTCATTTGCAACTCCTCCTTTGGCTGCAAGTGCTCTAGATTTATTGATTGTTCGGAATCAAAGATTTGTAATGATTCATCCTTGATCGACTCAACCTTGTGTATGTACTGGTCTGGGGTTTCGATTGATATTTCTTAATATTTTGAGACTTTCAATCATTCAATCTTTCAATCACGAATCTTCCGTTTTGTTTAAAAAAAACTACATCTTTATAAACGGTAATGTAGTAAGTTCTCTGATATCCAAAATATTGAAGACTAATTTTATTACTTGAGTTGCTTCTGCAATGTTCGAAAAGTGACGTTATTTATTTTTAAATTATTATTTTCCTGATTAATGAAAATGTTATTGTATGAGAAAAAATTATGGTTTTATGGAAATAATTCTTATAATGGTTTTGAAATTTCCTCTATAATGTGTGGTGTCCTCACAGTTTCCCTACTGCACTCATCATTAGAAGATTGTTGTATTTTGTGTTATTGCTGGTCTTTATAAATTTTTATTCTTAAAACAATTAACTTTCAGATGACCTTTTTTGCAAAAATTACACATCTTCTCTGGTATAGAATTGCAATAGCAATTTGCAGCTATATGACCAGTTCTATTGTATTTTTACGAAAACAATGCCGACTGATATTTTTTTGGATATATTACCTTGATTTCAGTATAAATTGCTTGCAATATGGCCTTCTTTGTTATATAACTAATACAGTGGTTGTTTTTCTTTTATTCACTAGGCTAAGGTATTTATTCTTTTTGGTGATACCGTAGAATTGTGTATAGGAGATCTGATTTTGAGTAAGGCTTAGCTCTTTTTTTATTCGAATGGCGTCATTAAGAAACTTTTTAACATCATTTGATTTTTATAATTTTTGTTCAATCACGGGTTTCAACCATCTCTTAAAGCTTCGGATTAATTTATCGAGCTTTTGAAATTTTTCATTTTTGCAACCGTTTTTGTCTATCTTGGTTTCTGCTATGCCTCTTTCCAAATCTCGTAATATGTTTTCAATTACTTTTTTAAATTTGTTTTCTAACTCTCTCAATACCTGAGTGTAGGACTTTGCGGGTGCAAAAATTTCTTTTAATTTATTCTCTAGTTCTTCAATAATGATTACATTCTCACCCGTTAACAACTGGCGAGTTCTTTACTTTTGCCTTTAAAAATTTAGTTAAATTTCCTTTAGATGCAGCATCAATTTTGGTTTTTGCATCATCGGAGCCTTACAATTCACTTATAGATATATTGTATCCATCATATGCGGGCATAAATGCTGTGGCGTCTCCTATAATACTACCTGATTCATATTCTAGGTTATGATTCCTTCTTCTAAAGCTGGTAAATCCTTTATTATATGGTGGTGGCTTATTATAAATGCTTCAATAAGAATATTTTTGATATATTTCAAATTGCTCAAGATACTTTATTTTAAGTCACTAGGTTCAGTTCCGTCACATTGATTTGTACTACGGGTTTCTTGCTTCACTGAGTCTTCTCCAGGATCTGTCTCGTTAATGAAATTTGATAGGGACCTTGTGTTTGACCTGTTTGACATTTAATTGAATATTTCTGAAAGTGTTTCTTTTACTGCTTTTTTAATTGACAATTTAATAACATATTCTTTTATCCGTTTACAAGTCTTCAATATTAATAATTTCTTCTTATACTGCTTATTTATTTATTTTTAGTTTTTTATTTCTTTTACTGACTGTTCTTTTGGTCAATTCTTACGTTTAATTAAAGAAGTTTGATTAATTTTTAATATTAAATTAGTTAAAAGGAATTTTATTGAGAGAAAAATTTTTTTTCTTTTTGTAGTATGCGTTTTTGATAACATATTTTAAATAATCGATCCCGGAAAGGGCCCTCAATTTTTTTTTGTTACATACTGAAAGGGAGTGATATTCATTCAAGTTACCTAATTTTACGTTATTTTTTTTAACATTTATTACCCGTGTGAAATCTTACGAAATGCTAAAATATCTCCGTTTTTTAGCTACACACTTAAGCGCAATAGCACGGAATGGAGAAGGCTTTTTTAAACAGCTCGTTTTCTATTGTGTAAAATACATTAATTTCTTAGTTAATAAATAATTTTAATTAATTATGTAAGAAATATTTTGAATTATATAAACCAAAAAATGTTATTAATATTATTTATTTAACATACACAAAAGACACAATTTTGTTATAATTTATTGATTCAATTTTACTTTACGGGTTGTAATAATATTGCGAATCTAACTTTTTAATAAACTCGTATAAAATAACAATGTTAGAATTATAAAAAAAATCCATATACAATAATAAATGTGTGAAAGTATGTTAAAATTTTTACCTGAACCTACGCCAATTATAGAACTTTGGTCATTTTTATATATACAATAGATATTGGATTTTGTTTGTATAGTGGAAAATTGAGTTTAAGTTTCTGCAGCGCCTTAAAAACCCTCGTTTTTGTTTATACGAAGCATAGTCGCATTCACAATAAGAGTTTATTAAAATATCTGTAAAAGCCAAGGAAGATGTAAGGTTATAGTCTCCACCTGTGCATCTATTGACAGTAGTTATAATTTTAAACTGATTGAATAGAACCATGGTTTGGAGTCTTGATAGTAATTTTTAAAACAGTTAATGCCCTTACTAAGGCCTTGTTTTTTTCATAATTTATTTTTATTGTTTAATGATTTTTAAAATTGTTTCTTTGAGATCAGTGAAAGGAATTTTAATATCTTCAGTAGGTGCAGAACCTGCAGCCTTCTTGGAAAGTTCATCAGTTCAGAATAATAATCTGAAAATAGAAATGTTTCTTTTTAAGCAATAAAAAATATACAGGATAACGTGAAATGATCTATGTGCAATTATCTTTTGTGAAAAAGCATATGACAAGCATATTTGAAGAGTGCCAGTTTGAAAACTGGTACGTTCGACTCAAACACATATATAGCACTCAACCTGAATAATCTACAATGATCATCCCTCTCAATGCAAATTTGAGGAGATAAACTCTATAATAAGACAAACGAGTAAAAAATTTTATGAAAATGGGGAATAACTTGATTACTGAAGATGAGTGAAAGCAGTTTATACAACAAATAAACAAAGGCTTAAGGACGAGATTAAGGACATTTATTACATGAACATAATGTTTACGACTGATAAAAAGAGCTAAACTAAATTTATAAAAATATCACAGCCTGAAGGGCGATAAACCGACTGTCTGTGCAAGGAATGATGAATACAACTGTACCTGTGTGATCAAAACCAATTCTGCTACTGGTAGAAACAGTGCGAATACCAAAGCTCATCCTGTAGTTCTAAGAACTCTAGTATTACGGTTGTATATATTAATAGGAAAATCGTTATCTCTATAATTAATAAAGAAAAGGCTCATTAATACCGACAGTAATAATGAAAGATCATAATATTTCACTGGAAACACACTTTGGTTGATGGTATAAGTAAATCTGGTAATAGAATATCTGAAAGTCCTTATATGAACAAGGAATATACTGTAGAAACACCATTCGTTATAATGACACCTAAGGTATCAGACGCTATTGAGAATGGAAGCCCTTTGACATCTGGAATTTAAGAAGCTCTTCGAAAAATTACTCGTTATCTAATGCATTGCAACAGTATATAACAGCTATTCTTGCATAAAAAATGTATTTTAGAGAACGTACTGACCAAAGATTAATAGGCATCTGAAAAAATAAAAACTCTAGCCTCATAAAATTGATCATATAGCCTGCTCGACTTCAAATATGTTAAACCTTATTATCGCATTCGAAAGTTGGTAATGCAGTGTGTCATAATTAAATTATTAGCGATTAAAAAGAGTTTGAAAAAATTATCTGCTAAGAATTCATCAAAAAAGCGATACAAAATCGGAGGATATTTTTATGTAAATGAATAGATCTTATTAGGTTGTTAATTTAAAAATTTTAGTACAATTAATTTCGTTTTATGATTGCAAAAATAGTAAGAATTTTTGTAAATTTAATTTAAATATTTAATATATTTAGATAAAATAATATAAAATTTATATTGAATTTATAGAATAAATTTAAATAATTTACTTTTAATAGATATGTCATTGTACTTATTTTAATTTCATATATTGCACTTTCTTAGTGCGAATAAAAATCATTTTTCTAGAAAGAGAAATAAATGACTCATTCTTAAGTCAGATTTTATTCAATTCAAAATAAAACCACAGGAAATTTTGTTTTAACGAAATATTTTGTAAAATTATTGTTTTAAAATTAAGCATTAATACTATAGTAAACTAAAACATGTAGCTTCAAATTTTTATTTCATTCTAAAGGTCAAATTAATTTCGGGATCCTGAACTAGGTCAACCATAAAGTACCGGTATTTTACTGGAAAAGTTATTATTAATCAACTCCTTACTCACATAGTGAATTATTTGAAAAGAATGCACTTAAAAACATACCACTTACAAGAAAATATCTTCTTTTGAAAATCACTGCATTACTGTTAATTGTAATTCCCGCTTTGGTACAATTATAAGACAGCCAATATATGATAACTACGTAAATTCAAAATCAGCCAGGGACCAAGTGTTATCTAGATAAAGCCGCATGGGCTATTGTTTTGCCGATTTTGAAAGAAGACAATAAATATGCCATCATTATACAACCACCTCAAAACTCCCTCAGACCAAACTTTCACATACCACATCTATGTCGATACTTTTTCTGTGCTTATACCATATACATCTATAAGTCGTTTCTGCACGCGATGCTATTGGAACCGGGACAGAGTGTTTGAAGCCACGCCATACCGCGGGAAGACATCGATTCCGACTCTTGCCGCTCCTACCACCACCCTCCATACACTACCATTCTCGGTCTACCCTTGCCACGAGCATCGTAAAAACCATTATCAAGAAAAACACGTAACTCTGAAATAGTTAAGGTTAAAAAAAATAATGCCAGGCTCAGAAACGAAACACTTCTTTTTAATCTTAGATCAAATTTGGAAGGATTACTGATTATAATCGAGAACTTGATCGGAATTAGAAGTGAAGAATGCTTCCCTATGAAACTCAAGATAGAAAAAGACATCTAATACTGTTTCAATGAAAAAATTTACATTATCAATTTATGATATTTCTCATAAAAGAATCGACATCTTTTTATTCCTTCTTACTATATTCTCTTATGCTTTTCAAACCTTTTATTATTGATTATTCAAACTATAAACACAGAGAGATAAGATTTTATTGTATGAGAATAATATTGTCTCATTGGCGTATATTTTAAGTTTAGATCAATATAATTCAATCAATATTATTTAAGATTTAGTTGCTTTAATGAATTCGAAAATAAAAAATTGACTTCTACATACAAGTAAATATTATTTAGAGAAAATATTACGTTAATATAATTTGCAATAGATGTTTCAAGAAATTGAATATACATATTACCTTACACAATATTTTTTTAAATTACTATGTTATATAGTTTTTAAGAATTATAATTTTTCAAAAAATATTCGGACATTTATTTTTATTTTATAAACAAAATTTTCAGAGAGATAATATAATAATCTTAAGTAATTATTGCATTTCAACGTATTGTCGGTCAACTATATCTTTTTAACATTCTTCCTCTGTGATTAAATTTAATTAGTTTAAAATTAAATTTAACAAGTTTAATAAAATTTTAAAAGTAAAATATTATACTAATTATTATGAAAATTATCACTGAAAATAAATTTATTATGTATGAATATATTCTTATTGGTATTATTACTGACAATTAATCAAGAAAATAACATACATGTGTCTATTATGTTAAGTATTTAAATCTTCATGAAATTATAATAAAAGGTTTTAATTACATCATGACAATACGTCGCATTTATATGTAACATTATAATTAAGAATTTTATTTTTATACATTTAATTTCCATATTATTTACAAGAATAGTATTAATTTAATACACATCAATAACTTTAATAAATTTCAATATTTATAATAAAAAAAAATTTTATTTTAATTTTTTACTACATTATTTATTAAAACGATTGATTTTTCATTTTCTTAGCACAGCTATTAAATAATTTATTTTGGATACACCAAAAACCAGTAAAATTTAACACTGTTATTTATTTAAAAAAATTTTATTTAATGACAAAGGTCGTTTTTATATTAATTGAACAAAATAAAATATTTATAGGTGTTAAATGAATTTTCTCTGTTTTTAATCAATTTATTCCAGATTTGATTTAACTTGTTTAACAAGTTTAAATATTATCATATTATTTTTTTGTCAATGTAATGACATATTTATTTTTTTTTTTTCATACTTAGAAGCAATCGAATTGCTAAAATAATTTAGAAAAGTAGTGGTTAAAAAATAACTTAGAAATACGTACTGTAAAAAATAATAACTAATGAAATAAAAATAGAAAAGAGTATAAGAAATATGAATAAAATTTAATAATCCCGATATTAAAATTAATAACAGCTATTCAATAAAATAATTAAATTGTATTAAAAATTCTACATGTAACTGTTAATTTAACGCATTTCTATTTTTTTAAATTATCATAAAATTATAACTTAATAATTAAATTTTTTATTACAGAATATTAAAAAATATTTAAATATTATAATAATACTCGTGAAATTAAATATTGATAAATTTAATGATATGCACTTTATTATAACATGAAAAGTTAGCTAATAATTCGTAAAGTGTGTTTACTCTAATAAATTTCTATAACTATACGCTATTTTTTTATAGTTTATTTGTTTAATGAATTTTAAAAATAAAATATGAAAATGCTTACATAAATATATGTGCTAATGTAAAAAATACTTTTTATATTAGATTTTTATTTTTTTTCTATAAATTTAAACAAAATATTAAGCAAACAAAATTTTAGTATGTGCAGAATCTAATTAACAATCCTGACTGTAACTAACAACTCGCTACTTCAGTCAATTCGTTCATATTCTGCTTGTATATTTAATGAAGATATAGTAGTATAATTGCAAATTTTAGAGGTCATGAAAATGTACGTTGATTAAAATGCCCAACAATTCATTACATGAGAATATGTTATTAAAAAAACCTGATATTTTTAAGCAAGAAATTAAAAAACAAATAAGAACTAAATTAAATAAATATGAACTATTATTCTAATAAAATACTACTATATATAACAAATATTATGAAGTTTTTATTACAATTTTTAATACATAAAAATCTTAATATTTAAAAAAATATTCCATTATTAAATTATTATCAAAATATTTTAAATGATTTATTTTATTTATATATAATTTTAAAATGCAACGATCGTTGGCGAATATTAATATAAAATTCATTCGCTTTAGTTGAAATTAATTGAACATCAATTAAAATTATTTTAAACTTAATTTTAAAAATATAATAATGTAATATGAATGATTGCTAAATTTTATTGCTTAAAAAATTATCATTATCGTTAAAATAAATGTTTGTCTATTTTAAATTTATATCTGGTATTTACTGAATACTAATTTAATTATTTAGTAAAGTAATATCACTTTCCATACAAACTACATATACAAAAAATATAATACGTAGGCTTTCTAGAGATTTCCTAAATGAGATCGAGTTATCACTTGTTGAGACTAACAGTTAATCATCTTTTTTCCGCTTTTTATACAAGTGGTAGATGTATAAATTTATTATAAGGAAATATTTCAACATTAGCGTAGACACTTGATTAATCAAATGATTTACTTTACTGCGATAATTTGATACGATTGGAATTAAATTTAATGTTATTGTATAAACAAGTTTACTTAAATGAAGTTTAAACGTTTATTTTGTCTACAATATTCCTACAGTAATTAACTTTCCATCCAACAGAATTATATGTAAAGTAAGAAATCGTGCTATATTACGAACTTATTTTAGCATATGTATTAAAACACATGTTATATATAATGCATAACATGTATTTTATAACCTCTTTTCAGTATGCATTAAATTATTTACTACATACTTTTACTACTGTACAATATACTTCTTACAAAATATAAGGTTCCAAAGCATGAACATGTTTTTATGTAAACGTTAAATTATGAAACTTGTAAAATGTGTGTTTACTATCCATAAACGTATTAAATTATTTATATTATAATTATTAAAAACTAATTTTTTTGAATATTTTTTTTTTACATTCGTAAATATGTTGTTTTATATTAAAAATTTTTATATAACAGAAATTGAAATTCATTCTTTTAATGAAGATTAAAAACTATTAATTAAAATTTTTAATGCTTCATGAATTTAATATTTAATCATTTAAACAAAACTATTAGGCTTAATAATACAAATTCTTTTAATTACAAAAGTACTCGTTAAAATTCTATTTTATTAAAAAATACGTTCTTTACTTCCTTTCAAAAAAGATTTTTTATATAATCAATTTAAAAAATTAAATATAAATAATTTCAAATTAAATAATAATCAACCAAGAAACTTATTTATCACTTGAAGAATTTACTACTTTTCCTAGTTATCACCGCTTTTGAGTAATCGATGAAACTGTTTCTAATCAATGTAGAGTAGCATTTGAATTTAATATTTAATAAATGCTTAATTATAATAATTTTTTTTAATATTATATTAGAAATAAAATTCCTTTAAATATTATTTATGCAGAATAAAGAGTAATTAATAGATTAGATACTTGTAATTTAGTTCCCACTTAAAATTTCTTTGTAAAATTTTATAAAATATTTTGTACTTTTCTATCTTTAAACACATTTATACACACATACACACAAGTTTTTGTGTACGGGTATTCATTTTATCATTAAAAATGTATGTCCTATTCTAAGACATTGCATTTTAATTAGACTTACGAATATTCTTTACTACATAGTTAAAATAGTTAAATTTATGAAATTGTATAAAATATGTATCTTATAAAAAATATTACCTCTTACTATATAACTTTATTATAATTCTAAAAAAAATATATTTGTAATTTCAGAAGCTTGAGCAAGATGATGACGACGAGTATCTCAACGCATCCTGGGCCGACGGCAGCAGTCTGAAGCGTCATTATCAAGGTTTGAAGAATATTTCTTGGAGGCCTCGTTAAACTTGAATCATCTAAACACGTCCTGCCATTTTCAAGCGCTAAAAGAAAGTAACAGTAGCCATCAAATCAAGGCAGGCATATACGACGCTATTGATTAGAAGCGTTATTGTCGAACAAACCAGGAGCACTTAAAAATCGCGAATTTCAATTTACCTTTTGATTGCGACTTACATTCTAAATAAATAAACGCTTGATAGGCGAGTCACAATACCAACGATTTATGACAAATACTAGCGCCTAATTATAATGTTATAACGCAGTGGAAGTTTGTAACGTGTTATTTTAGTAACAGTGAAAATTTTTCAGTTTCTATAATTAAAAATTCCTCGAACGAGCGCATTGAGAAGAACATGTATTTTTGGATGTGTAATATTTTTATTAAAAACTGCCGATTCGCATTAATATATTATTTATGACTCAAAACTATCACTTTGATTATTAAAAACAATTGACATCAAAGTATTTAATTATTAAAATATTAAATTAAAGTTTACAGTTAAAGTTACAGTTTTTTTAAACAAAATTAAAAAAAATTTTTTATTTAACGAACAAAATTAAAAAAGATTTTTAGTACATAGCATTGATATTTTGGTCAAATTAATTTTAAAACAATCAAACCTTTATATAAATATTTCATCATATTTCGAATAAAAAAAAATAGGTAATTAAGAATAAGATAAATTTGTTTGGGAACAATATTTTTAATTATTTTATTTTTTATTATAATTGTTTATAATTAAAAAAACTACATGTACATAAATATAGATATTGTAATACCATTTACAGGTAATACAAGAGTTTTTCACGCATTTAAAAGACAATACTATGAAATAAATACGTTTCACGATTAACAAAACATGGCTTAACGTAATTAATGTACTACAATACTTAAAAATATATACAATTGTTACTTAAAAACAATTTAATGTGATTAAAAAAAAATTTAATTTTATCAATAGAAAATATTATATAAGTTTTATTTCTAGAATATTTGAGTTTGGTCATTCATTAAATTCTTAAAAAATAATATAGCACATCCTTGAATACTATATTTAACTTTACAATAATTAAACAATTATTTAAAAGTGAATAAAATGTAATAGTTCGTAACGATTAATATAAATGTGCATCTCTGACCCGAAAGCACTCAAATTGTATAAAATTTCATACTCAATTTGTAAAAATTAAAATAATTTTGAATGTTTTAAAAACTCAAAATCATTTTAGTCTAAAAACATTATATTCAACTTGAGTCCCTTTTAAATTTCTTATTGCATATTATGAAATCCTTTAAATATATACTGTTTATTATGCATCAAACTTAAAACAGTACATTTCTTCTCAGTGAAAAAAGCCTTTGAAAAATCGATACTACATATTTATTATCAAAAGTACATTTATGTATAAAATATTGACTGTTTCCGCAATGTGTTCGACGTGCCCTAACATTTAGAATTGTAAAAACTGTTTATAAAGACGGATCAAATATGAAAAGATAGGAAATCCAATTAAAATGACGTTGACGAACCTTATAGACATCTGTGATGTAAAGCAAGGTTTTAAGTATTAAAAAACAAAGTTAATCAGTTCACATACTTACATATCTATAAAATTAAAATATATTTTATGTTATATGAATAAGTTTAATACAAAATTTTATCGGTAATTGCATCATTCTCGTAATGTAAAATTATATGTAAAATTGAAAGTTGAATTTGTAAAATTATTTCCTACAAAAACAAGTTGATCATTTAATTATTATTTTCATTATAAAGGATTTTTCTCTTATTATTAAAAAATATTTAAATTATGCGTCTTCAAATCATGAATATTTACCTTGATTATTGAAAACAACAATTTTAATGTTAATCTGCAATATTTGAGAAATTAGTTTGCATAAAGTTTAATATCACCTAAAATTAAAGTTAAGAAACAAGCACCGTACTGATTATGTATGTCAAAAAAAATTGTTCAATTTAATACCATATAATACCTATATAAAAAATTGTTTTAATACTATATCCCCGTAATTTCCGATTCTAATACACACATTATATAACATTAATGCAGAAAAAATTATATGAATATATATTAATACCTAGATGAAGAAAATTTGATAATTTTTTTAAATCGTCTTATTTCAACTTGATTTAATTGTAAAATTTTGTTTACTATTGAAAAATTTCTAAAAAAAAATTAACATCATAGTATTACACGTGTAAACTCAATTTTTTGATAATTTAAAAATAAACATATTCTTTTCATTAATAAGTAGAATATAATTTTCCTTTGTAATGATTTAGATTCTTTATAAAAATTGTAAAATTCGAATCAAGCAATAATTCTCTATTTTCTTTGTAAATAATTCAAGCATAAACTTTTTCAACAAATTAATAAATAAATTACCTGGTTAATAACTTAAAAATATAAGTATTTAAGAAATTAAAAATATTTAACTTTATGTATAACATCTATTTAATAATATACTAAAATGTTAAATCCTGAATATTAAAACTGTTAAATATTAAAAATTATGGTTTGATTAATCTAACCATATTTTTCCATCTGAACATATTAAAAAATACTAATATTGTTGAAAAATAAAGAATTTAAAGCTAAATGATTGCATTAAGTTTGTTTGCGGGCCTTTTAGTATCCCATTTATTACTGTACTGTATATCATAACAAACAAGATTATTAAATTGAAAAAGTAAAAATACTGTTTAACATGAATAGTGAAATGTGAATTAAAAATAAAATGTAAATATGAATGACGTCAACGTGCTAATAATAAATGCAAGAATAATTGATTATAAACCAATAGATTTAAGATTAGTTTTTATAATAATAATCATAATTTGTTCATTCGTAATGATACTTTTGTATAACTTTATAAATTATAAATTTATAAAATTTAAACAAGTAAACTAAAAGCAACATCATACTTGGGCCAATATACGAATTTTTAAATTGTTAGGCACTGTATTCAAATTTATATATAAATTTTCAGAGAAAACCTTATTTCTTATTGTTTCACATTTAATTTATAGAAGTTCACTTGATCTACGCCAGGATGAGAATATATATTTGTGTATTAAATAAAGATAGTAAAGAGCTAAAATAATAAAAGAATTATATTACTATCGAAGGTATACATAAAAAAATATAGAAAAAAATGTTACATATGAATAAGAAAGACTACATATATCATATATTCTTTATCTTCAAAGTATTTTACCTCTGTGCGTGACGTCAATTATACAGGCAATAATTATCAATTTTGAGAATAAGAACAACGTGGAATATACATAAATCCTTACTAATTTTATTTTCTAAATCTGATATTTAAAAATATATTTTACATAAAAATATTCTTAAATAAAACTTCAGCTGTTTACAAAAAAAAAAAAAATTTTATATATATATATATATAAAATAAAAAAAAAACTATTTTTAAATGCATTTTCAAAATTGCTGCATTCTTTTGATTACATATTTTTTCCTTTCTACAGTTTACAACTTTTATATTAAGATAGTTCAACCGTCCAATAATCTTTAATTCTTAATGTGCTCGCTTTACAAATTATAAATAGCACAGAGGTATTTCTTAAGGTGATGATATATATGATCAGATATATTACAAATAGGCAGTATAAAAGTTCTTTGTAAACTAACGTTTCTCACACAATAATTATACAAATAAGAGTAAATAAATGCAACATGCACAATTATTACACGTGTTTCTACATACCAGAAAAGATAATTAATTGTTTTTATGAATTAAGAACAAGTTGTCTGTGATCTATAAAAAAAAAAAAAAAAAAAAAAAAAAAATTAAGTATCATTTGGAAATATTAAATAAATCATGCGAAGTCGAACTTTGGCGAATTTCTGACTCAATCTGAGTTAATATGAATATATCTCATGGTTAAATACGTACAAACTGTCATATTTTTTTCCTAAATTTTCATAAATTGTATCGTGTTTATTTTTTCTCGATAGAACGAAACTAATAATCGAATAAGAATTTATGTAAAGTAATGTTTATCAACAGTTAGTAATTTGAATACTGATTTCACTGGCAAAAAAATAAATATAATTTCCTTAAATTCAATTTCAAATAAATTCAATATTCTAATATTGTTATTAATATATTTATAAGTATCACCATTAATTAATTATGATCTTGTTTCGCAAACAATAATGAAATTAAAAACATCTATAAAACCGTAAAAACAGTTATAGTTATAGAAACAAAAATTGTTGCTTTTTAATTCCTTGGTCGAAAGTTGATTATTAATTTTAACGTGGTTAACTAGTTAATTTCAAAAGTTCACCAATAAAATTTTTTTATAGTGAATAGTGAACTTAAATTGTAATTTCTTATATTTATGCCATATATAAATTTAACTTTTGTGGCAACCTTTTTTGGCACATGTACTACACATAATAGAATTTTATGTACACTTAATAATAATTTCCAATGGGAATACAAAACTACGATCAATCTCGCGTGAATCTATAAAACTTAATTTTTATCAATAATTTGTTGAAACTTATTTTCATGCTACTTTTATCAAATTTGTGTAACGTTCCTTTGCTCAGTAAATTATAATAAATCGAAGTCAATATTTTATAATAATTTTTTTATTGATCTTTATACATAGATATGAGACAATTTTAAGTTTCACATCATATCTTCTTTTAAATTTATCCATTCGAAATTCTGAAATAATATAGATTCGTTCCTTAAAATAAGAGAAAATAATTTGTTTATTTAGTTCATTGGAATAAACAGAAATCAGTAATTTAACGAAACTGTCATCTTTTTATATTCAGGACTCTAGCCAAATTCATCAGCTTAATCAATTTTATCCAATTAAAAACAAATTTTGATTAAAATATTATTAAAAAATTTCTAACAGAATATAGAACAAAATACAATATGTTGGATTTTAATACTTATCATAGTTTCTGTACTACATTTAAAATTCGCTTAAAAAAGTCGTATAAAATTCTATAAAACGCTTATAAAAATGGAACTAAGTATTTAATTTTAAAGTTACTAAAATATTAAACTATATAATATATATAACAAAATTTGTTTAAAGCATAATATACTTTCATAATGTCGCATTTTCACTAAATGCATATAAAAATATAGATTTAATAGATAAATGATATAAATTTGTATAACTATTTAATTATATATTTAAATATGTAATATAGAATAATTGCATACCATTATTATTTTACTGCAGTTGAACAGCTATTATTTTGTACACTTAAATCTAAAATAAATTTTTTAAATATTATACAACGTAATCTTAACGATAATATTTTTACTAACAAAAAATGTAAGCTCAGTAAAAAGTTTTTCTTCAAATATATTCCGAAACTCTAGTCTGTTAAGTACATCACTTTAAAAATTTGATAAAATTAGGATTTTTAAAATAATAGTTAAAAGAAAATTTAAAACGAATATTTTAAATTAAATTAGTTAGAAACTTATAACTTACCCAAAATAATAAATTTAGATTGATACTGCTTTTTTTAAATTAAATGTAATCAATAATTTCATTTCTGTTTCTCTCGTTGGGATACCTCAGTTTCATTATTGAATTTAAAAATTACTTTTCAGTGTCCTAAACGTATCATTGATATCCAGAATTATTCCAGCAACAAGATTTTGTAAATTCCATCACTAGTATAAAAAAAACTAAATTAATACATTAATAAAACATCATTTAAAAATCTATATAATAAAATAATACAAAAAAATTCTTCAGTACACGTTGGGAAATTTTTACATCATAGTAATCAGACCCGAAAGATAATCATCATAAAAATAAAAAAAATTTTTTGAAACATATATATTTGAACTGTTTTCTATATAATTAATACAACTTACCTAACTAAACATTAATGCCATGCTTAATCAAACCAATTTCACCATAAAAGCCATTGAAATCTGAAATTATTGATTATATATGAAATTGCAATACTGATATTAAAGAACAAATCTCTATAAATAAAGTATTAGTGATATGTTACAATATTTTACGTTTAAGAATAAAAAAGTAACTGTCTTTATTTAATGGTATGAATTGGAAAAAATACAACTTAAATAAATGAAGAAATTTGAATATATTTTGGATGTTTTTTTTTAAAGAATATGAAATATTTACTATTTAATAATGAAGACAAAAATGCTATACCTAAAATCAAAATAATCTGTATTGTCCATTTAGGCAGCATCACAAATCTGTAAACATTTAAAAATATATAAGTACATTTTTTTATATCAATAATAATGAAAAGTAAAGATTTTTAAATACTGTTTAAAATAAAATATAACAACTAATGATTTTTTTATAAAAAAATGTAATGAAAAATTATGAAATCAAATTATAGAGAAAATCGTGTGTTTGAGAAGATTGTTCAGATATTTACGTACATGTGTTTACTAATTTTCAAATAATGCTACAAGAGGATTCATAAAAGAATATTTAAGCATCGTTCAAGTTTGATAAAAATAGAATAAGCAGTACAGTCATCATCCCTTAAACAGTGATTCGAATAAATCTTCCACGAAAAATTCAATTGTCTAAATTTACTGTATCTAAATATTTTATTTGGTTTTCAAAAAACTATGAAAAAAATTAATTTACTAAATAATATAATAATACAGATAATAATTACTTTGAATTCCCTATGAGATGTTTTAGAAAATATTATTTTTAGTACTTAAACTACTTTTACTAGTTTAAGATATTCAAATGTATTCTTTGATGTTTTTTTTTAAATTCTTTATCGATTTATCCTGAATTATTAAAGTATGTTTATTATTATTTAATTATTACTTAAGAATTTTGTAATAATAATTAAATCCTTTTAGCACAAAATAAAAATTAAAATAATTATTGATTCATATATTTTGAAATACATTAAAAATATTTTAATTGTAATTCACTTTAATGCGTATTACACAAATAATTTTGTAAATGTTGAGATTTATTTAAGGATTCGATAAAAATTTTTATGAAAATATGCACTTTCTTGTACTATTTAAAATATAATTAAATGGTTTTTAAAATGAAAATATCATTCACAACGTACTTAATACTGGGTACATATGATAAAAATGGACATAGTTTCATAAATTTTTTTATAAATTAGATGATTTTTAATAACTTTGATCAAGTTATTTTAATAAACCATATTTTTTGTAGAGAAATGTTAAAAATATTTTATCAACCTTAATATTATTTTTTTGGTGGTAAAATGTAATAAGTCAATTTTGTAGGTCTGCAATATTTGTTTATTATAAATAAATAAACAAATCGCTTTCTTTTATTCCTTCATCGTTATCAATAAAATATTAACATCTTTAACGAATGTTTACAAGTGTTAATTAAATTTAACTACTTGCTATTTTCTTTAAAACGGCTATTGTAATAATATATTTATATAGATAAATATACGTATACAATTTCTAATTCAAGTACGTACACAGCACTCTAAAGCATTCAAATAATTCAAGTTTAGAATACAATTAATTATTTTACAATTATACAATTATAAAAGTATCGAATAAGTATTTAATTTCTGCATTGGATTACTAATTAACAGTATTAAAAAAATATATTTATTCATCTATTTTGTTTTAACTAAAACTCCATTACTAAAAAGTTTAACAAGCGTAAAAAACTTCTAACAATAAGGAACTGTGTATACTTACATATTAATTTAAAGTATACCGAACCTTTAATTTAGTAATTGCTTGAATTAAATTTTTTAAAAAAATTTACAAATTATTAATGGTTTTTTAAATAAGTTTTTCAATGATGAGTATTTATATTCCCTATAAAGATGAAGAACCAAAATAATATGACCAAATTAAATTGTATTATTATGCAGCATAAAGATAATTTGTATTAATTTTAATAAAAGCTTAAAAATAATGATAATGAATAAAATTATGAAAATTTTTTTTTACAAAATTAAGAAATTAAAATATAAAATAAATATAAGTGGTTTTGAATACAAAATTATATTATAACGATTATTAAAACTGCATGTAATCAGTTGGTATATCAAAAATGTAAAAAGATGTAGTTACAAATTGTTCTAAAGACTTTTCCTATATAAATTTTAAAGCCATTTTTATGTATACACACTAAATTATTTAAGAATATATGCAATTGACCCCAAAACAATAAATAAGTGCTATCCATAAAATATAAGCAATATATCTTAATTTATTTGAATGTAGGACTAATAGTTGTTAAACATTAATTTGATGATTACTGGTCATTCAGTGTGCTGTGTACTTAAAATGGTATAGAGATTGTAATAATAAATTTGTGTTATGCCTTTTGTGAAAAGAAAAAATAAAGGTGAATCACTGTACCACTTATACTAACGTGTAACTATAATATAATTTACACACACACACACACACAATATATATATATATATATTATTTACGTACTCTAATAAGCATATCATTTCAGTTTAATGTTGTATACCTCAGATAAAATAAAATACCCTAAATAAATAATTATTTACATGACGGTTTATAAAATTTTCTTGTGACACCACTTAGAACAGACAATTGGGTTCCTTTTACGACTTTTTTTTTGTTAACATATTGCACAGCTCAGATTATACTAAAATATCCCAGACAGCCTTTATTTCCAATAGTTTGATATTTTGCTGTCTGAGGAACTGTAAAATGTATCTGATGCCGTGTAATTATATTGAGTGCGAAACTTATATTATATAGTACATAAATTTTAATAATTCCTAGGAATTAAATATTTTTTATAAATATAAATCTTCAATAATTTGCGCATGAAATGGTAGTAGTCAATTTATGATGATGATCACTAATATTAATCTATGTATAATTGTACGTATATAAGTACATACGCAGTCATTGACAAATTTATCACTTTAAAGACAAGTGATAACTAGGATATTTTAATAATTGTTACACACATTTTCAGAACCCACCCAAAAGTGTAAAGGATATTATATAATTTGAAAATTTTCACGTTCTACTCACCTCGAATGATTCTTTGCTAAGAGGTTTCAAGAAAGTAAGTCATATTCTTGCTAATGTTGTCTCTTCTCCATTAAACCATTTCTTTTCTCGAGCTCTAATATTTTGTAGAAGTGCAATATATGCACAATTAATCTCCTAATAATTGTCAGCAGTTGTTGCAATAAGAGCTAGACGATCATCTTACAATGGTCCAATAAGCTTTTATCATGGATGTTTTTAAACATTTTTTACAATAGTAAAGTTTTAGATACAAATTTCATTTATTTAATAAAGTTATGAAATTAAAAGACATATATCACATTACAATGATATATGTTAAAGAAATAAGTATTACAAAAAATTAGATGAACAGAAAAAGAAATTTAACATAATTGTTTAATAAACAAGTAAATAAGTGTACAGTAATTTAAATAATATATGTAAAATTAAATATTAAACTTAAACATTATGAAACAATTCAAAAGATATTTTACTTACACTTTCATACCTGATAATAATACTTAAAGATCAAATATTTGTTTTAATCAATTACACCCTGTTCCAAAATTGTTAAAAATAATTTTTCAAATTATGTTTCGAACATCCGTAACAATAAACAATATTTTTATAAGCTTCATAATGAACTTTAAAAAAAATTATATACTTATAATTATACACTTATATCTACTTATAATTATAAAGTTCAATAATTAATAGTGGTTAATATTCATATTCAAAAAGAATGACTATTAACACTCAATTTAGAAAGTCTGTACAGTTATTTAATGTTTTAATCGAATTTGTAAATTGTTTCATAATAAAGCTGAAAATAATAACAATTAGTGTTGAATAATTTTTTTAAAATGTATAAAAAAAATTATCGATGGTATTTACAAACCCATTATATTAATTATACATATCATTTTTAGATTTGATTATAATTAATAAATTTTACATATATAAACAAAAATATATTTTATACAATTACTTAATACAATTTATATTGAAATTGTATTGGATGTGATTGTTTTTAATTATATTTTTGAAAATTATTTTTTGTTGCATTCAACATTGTATTTATTTTCTTAAAATGATTTTCTAATTTTAAATTATTTTTTTTTTTTAAAGAAAAAATATGTAAAAATATATTTTTGGTTCATTAATACGATTGAGAATTTTTTTATTAGTATTACAGACTATAATCAGATTAAATATAATAATAATAAACAGACGATTCTAGGTTTCGGATCACGTTTATTACGAACTATTACAAAATAATAATTTCAAGCTTTATGTAATTTTCGTAATGAAATATTCAGAATGTTTTTTTCACAGTATTAACTTTGTAAAAAAATATTTTAAATAAAATTATCACTTAAAATTTTTTAATCTGCACGTTTGTAAATAAACACATACATTAAAGACATTTTTTATAATTAATAAAAATAATTATTTTGAATATTTTTTAATGATTAACTAACAGGCGATATTGCGTAGATTTATACTATTCTAAGATTAGTTTAAAATATAAATATTTAAAATGAGCATGGACCGTAATATTGCTGCCTGATCAGTTAAAGTTAAAAAACATGAATTATTTTACTACATGTATTTATTCATGAATTGCATTATTAATAAATATAAATGTTTCTTGATCATTCTTTTGTTTAAATCTCGCTGCACTACCATTTTGGAAGTCTTCAAATGTACAACAATAAAATGTAAATTACTGTTATGAGTTTAATAGTTTACTATATTCGCCACAATGCAAAATTTAAAGAATGCAATTAAGATTACTTTCCATATCGATATTTCAACCCGAAGGTTTCTAGTAATAATTCAGTTACATCTGAAATAGTAGATTCTAATTTAATAATTGTAATCAACACTCTTTATTTGTTATATAATGCAATATTAATCAAATTAATAATTTCCAAGCCTGCCCTACATAAGTAAATCCTTATTAGACATAAAATATTATAGTTAGTCGAAGAATTCGACGAGTATATATATAAACATCAGAAGACGTATGTACTAGCGTAAAATAAAACGACATAATTCGAGTGATGGGCAATAGGAAGATCTTTAGTCGACAATAACACTGCATCTCAAACATTAGAAAGAAACTTTTCTTACTTCTTAATTTTTTCCTACAAAATTCCGATCAGTTAGGACTTTAACATTGATAATAAATATAACGTTTTTTAATTAAATGAATAATCATGGAAATAGTATTGATTGAAATCACCAAATCACAATTCTAAAATTATTATACTGAATTGTTAATCAAACTGCTTGGATCGAAAATTGTGAGTTCTTAAATAAAATATTTTAATTCGCTTGAACCTTATAATCTATTGTTTAAAAAGTTAAGTGGTTCTATATGAAATCTATGTAATTTTTCATACAACCCCTCGAACGTCCTGTTCACACTCACAATATTAGTAGTCTTAATTATATAAACCGAAAATTTTCGGTTCTTTCATTTTTTACTTCTATCAGAACGGTTTGATCTAATATACAAATATAATGTCTTAAAAAAAATCCTTAAGGATCTAGCTTATTTTCTTAATAGCGTCAAAAAGAATAGTTAATGTCGCACGAGTAATATAACTTAAAAAAATTCTATATGCATGTGGGCGCATCTGATGACGTTGAATTAATAATCTCTAAGCGTATTAGAACGCAACTTAATATTCTTTCTTTTTTTGCTTATACATACATACATACATACACACATATATATATATATATATATGTACATATATATGGTTGTATACATATATATATATATATATATATATATATATATACATGTAAATATAAATATATATATATATATATATATATATATATATATAATTTAATAACGCCTCCTCTTGTTTGGGAAGTCGTCGGGCCGCTGACGGTCGTTGCCACCTTGCCAACGACCGCCGCCACCGCCTGCGCCGCCCCGATTGGTGCCCATATTGCCCATATCCACCCTCATGTCCATCAGATCCATTATCTGGCCACGATCGTCATTGTACCCCCCACGATTGTTGCGCTCCATATTGTTATATTGGTCCATAAAGGACTTTGGATCCTACACTTGCGACAACGTTCGATTTATGATAGTATGTTAATTTTATAACGAAATCAATGAATATATTTTGTAGTACAAACGAGTATCGTTATGTTTTAAGTTAAGTGTTAAACGATACATTGCATAGAGGAAGCGACCATCCAATGTTCAACAGCAGCAGACAGGTCATCGTCAATTTTCGTCATATCACATAGAAAAAAAGAAAGGGGAAAAAATACAATGTTAGCATTTTGTTTTTAAATTAATTACTAGAAAGTGTTGAAAACATTTTGTTTTTTCTTTACACTGCAAAGGGATCGGCAAGTTTTAATAACTATTGTAAGTTTTTCTGGAACTTGTATAAATATATTTTATAAGTCGCTAAATCATAAATTTAATAACTATGATAAAATAAAAATGTCGAAATAAGAATACGCAAATTGAATTGGTATATTTTTTTCCTGCCTATACCATAAATACAGTATATATTTTTTCATTTTTTAAAATTGTTTATAATAATCTGAATTTAGAATATAAACATAAATGAATGTGAAAAATCTAAGATTTTTAAATACAGATAATTTTCAACAATATTATTTGAATCAGGGCATTAAATTAAAACAAACGTAATAAAGCATCTTTTATTACATATTTATGAAAATTGATTTAAACTTTTTTTGACGTTTAAAATACAGAAAATCATGTTTTCAAACTATAAGTTTTAGCAAGTTTTTTAAATAATCAGTAATAAATATTAATTAAAAAAATACTTATTAACATATTTATTTTTCGAAATGTATTCTAGGTTTTATTTTTTTATTATAAAGAATGTTAAATATTGTATTTCTATTTATTAATTATTTATCAGTTTTATATTTTTTAAAATTATCTTTGAAAAAAAAATTATTAAAAAAAAACTTTCAATTATACTTGAGCGAGTTAGTAATAGTTTAATTATTGTTTTAACCAAAACTTAATCTAGAGCATAAATTTTTATAAATAATTACAAAATGAGTATCTTTTGGTAGGAATGTTTTACAAGCCTTTAAAATTCGTACAAATATATATATATATATATATATATATATATATATACACATTGTAACGATATCACCAATATAAAAATTACGTTTCATCCCGCGTTGTTCGAAACATCTTAAAATTTCATACAATTTTTTTCAAAATAATTAATTTAGACTGCTATTTTACATAAAATATATTATAAATGTATGTATACTTTTTAAGTTAATTTTCAATATATATTCATATCAAATCCATTTACGGTAAATTTTTTTTGGATAATAAAACCTTTTTGATTTTCTAAACTATTAATCTTAAAATCAAATTCTAAAAAAAGTGGAAATTGTCCTTTAATCAATCAGTGTATTTGTACTTTAAACTTTTACCTTTCAAAGTTAATTTACATTTGAATAAAAAATATTTACATTTTTGCTTAACGTGATGCCTTGGTAAACGTAATCTTCAAATAACTAAACAGTATTTTTAAATATTTGCCGCTTTATATTTAATAAAATCGGTCTTGCCGACCCCTAAATATTCGCATACAAACAAAACATCAGAATCTTAATAGAAACACCTGTTACAGCATAATTAGTCCTGACCGAAAAATCAGCAGACCAAGTAAATGCCCAACTCAAGACAGATTGTGTAAAAGTATTATTATTTTTTAAGGTTTAAGTCACTTATTATACTTTTTAATATAATTATGTTGCGTTTAAGCAAGTATAAAAGTAGAATTAATTTTTGTTAGAAATAGTACAGTAAAGTTAGTAAACCATATTGCAATACATAAAGCCTCCAATAAAAGGATGTACAAGCTATTTATTTGCATACCAATTTGTAATTGGCAAACTTTTGTAAAATAACTGAGCTGCTAATTTAATTTACTTAATTCCCTTATGCTCATTCTTAAAAAATATCTTTATTAAAAATTTTAAATTAATCTAACATAAAATAATTACATAGTTATAATTAAATACAATTACGTTTTACAGAGCATAAAAGAACTACAACGTATTTTGTTCAAAGAATTTGTTAATTTTCAAATTTCAATAATTCCTAAGATAGCACATAAAAAATAGTTTTTATATAAAGTAAAGTATTAAAATGAATAAAATTTAATGATTTAAAATAAGTTAATTTATGACTCTAAAGCCATAAGGTCTTATCCTCCCATCCATAGTGTAGTATTTTTAGAATTTAAGAGTAGAATTTGCTAATTAATCATCATTCTTAAATTATCTTCAAAACATAAAATAGTGGTTCAAGAAGTAATGAGACGTGATCAAGATCTCAGAACAATCTTTGGCCATATTTTAACTTTTTGAATAGGTTTAAACAATTGAATGTTAATCATTAGTTTAATAGCAATATGATTAATTCAATAAACTAATACTAAAGTTTATTACTAACTAAATTATAATTATTTACGAATTATAATAAAGAGCTTAGAATAAGCATTATAAATCATTTTGGGACAGAAACTGAGGTTTTAATATTTATTCTTACATAATAAATTTCGTACTGACTGAATAGTCAATATTCAGACTAATATAATATTAGTAAATTTTGCAATTGTTTGTTTTACATTTTCCTGCAAAAAATTATTCAACTATTGAATAATATTAGTAGCCATGAACTTATAATTATTAAATTTGACTAAAGCACATTTTATGTGCAGTTGGGCATTTCTTGGTCTGTTAAAAATATTATGGAACTACTAAATCTCTGAAAGTAGATTTTTTCTATATATTTAAACATTTCAACGTGTAGAATTATATATACATATGTGCGTGTGTATAAGTTTGTAATGTGTGTATACATATAATTCAAGATTGAATGTATTTCCACTTCAAACATGAAATTTATTTATCTGATAATTACTTTTATACTACATACAACTCAGTAATTCCATAGTTTTATAATTACTATTTAATACATAACGATATATTATACAGAATGTCTAGTCTGTTATCACGTGGAGAAATTATGTAAAACACAAAAATAACATTAATAAAGCAAGTTTACTTGCAGTGATAGACGTATCAGCATCTTTCACAACACATCACTCGAAAAGTCTGTACCAAAAGTGGAAAAATTATATTTTCAAGTATGTTCCTACAAAATACGAAACATAATTTCGCATGAGTTTCTAAGAATACATTTTTACTGATTATCTTCAATTTAATTTTTAACCCTTTGGAGTTTGAAACATTCAAACTCGAATTACAGTGTTTTCTACTAATTTTTGTACTATTAAAACTATGAAAACTTTTTATGCTTAAATTCATAAATACAAGGTATCTCCAAAGGGTTAAGAATAATTATTTTAGTAAAAACCAATTAATTAAAAACCTACCTAAAATTTGTAATTAGATCAATTATTATATCACCATAAATCTCAAATTGCTTATCAAATTCATAATAGTATAAGTTTAATTTCAGTTAAATAAAGTACCTATTACTTATTTGATCCATAATCATTAAATAATATAAATTTTTATTGGAATCTCCAAACTCCATTAGCCAATTGTAAAAGGGAATACGATTAAAACTGTTAGTGTTCACTAATCCCTCCACGTGTCATAATTTATATTTGCTAGACTGTTGCAGAAAAATCTGTTTTTAAATATTTTATTTTTAGCAATTTTACAAATTTACAGACATCGAAATTCTGTATTTGAAGACATACTATTAAGATCTATTTTAAAACATTTCAGGAAAATACCATAAGATTATTTTTAAAAAAAATCATGCAAAAATATCAATATTTGTATTTATTCTCGAGAAATTATATAATGCTCCAGAATTAATGTATGTCTGATAAATAAATAATCCAGAGTAAAATTATTTTTGGTAAATGAAAGACAGTAAAGTAAAAAAGGAAAATAAGGATTGAATGTGAAAGAATTGAAGTAAAAATAATCAAAATGAATACATTACCACTGGCAAGTTGTTTCCTGCTGTAAATTAAAATAAAATATCTAAATAATTTTTATTTTCGAGATTCATAATGCAATATTACAACATATTAAAAATATAAATAAATAAATATATATATATATATATATATTATGCAACGTACCTTCCACTGGAGGATAACCATCACGTTCAGATGGAATACCATCGAAGTTTTTAGCAGCTCCACCTCCACCTCCTCCGGCACCTCCACCGCCACCGCGCATAGCTTGTTCCTGTAATAAAAAAAAATCGATGGTAAGATTTTTATAATTTTAATATAAAAATTTGAAGGATTTCTTAAAATATTAAAAACTTAAAAAATAAATATCTTGCTACAAACCTGCATGAACAAATTATTTTCTTGTTGTCTTCTATGCAACTCTTCTTCTTGCCGCCTAATGCGAAGAGCCATTTCTTCTTGCTGTCTTCTTCGTAGTTCTTCTTCCCGAGTTCTCTGTTCTTCAGCTTGCCTTTCTTTCATTTCCCATTCGCGTTTCTGTCTTTCTCGATCGGCTTCGCGAATTCGAAGCTCTGTATAAAAACAATGCATAATATTTTATATTTAAAAATAATATATATAATATAAATTAATGTCGTTATTGAACTTTTAAAATAATGAATAGATAAAATGTACAATCAATTACAATTGTCTTAAATGAAGATGTTTTGTACATACGTTCTCTAAGCAGCTCTGTCTCATGTTCATATCTGGCAAATTCCATTTGAGCCTCTAGCTTCTCTTCTTCCATTGACATTTCTCTTTTAAGTGCTTCTTCTTTCTGTTTGTACAATTCATGTAATTGCTTCCATCTAGTTCCATATTCATGTTCAAAGCTTCCAATCGACGCAAAACGTGGACCTACTTCACGCGCTTTATAGAAGTCGGCATTCTTCTTTGGAAGATTTTTGTCAGGATAACCATCAATGTCATCGTTTTGCTCAAAAGGTTCTACCACAACAGGACGCAGTGATCTGCGTAAATTAATTGTAGTTATTTTTACATTTTAGCCAATTAAATTTAACTAATACATTTATAATTTGTATCCAAGTTTTTCGGCACATAGTAAAACATTTAGAATTAAACTATGCTTCCTAGCCGGATATTAATTTAATATTCCCCGTTAAAAATGTTTATCTATGGCACTTGCAGATTATAATTAATCAAACAAGCGTGGCATTGGGGTAATAGATCAATATTTATTTAAAAATTTCAAACACTGTTAAAAAAACTTACGCAGTTAAGAAATAACAACCCTCAGTACATTTCCGAAGAGCCATTTGTGCTGAAGGTTTTCTTGAATACTCTACAATCCCTTCACCTGTAGACTTTCCTCTTTCATCAACAATGACAACAGCACGCTCAATTTCTCCAAAAACGCCAAATGCATGAGAGAGAAGTTCATTAGATATCCATGGTGTTAAGTTTTTAACTTTTATTATAGAAGAATGTGGTGCAAATCTCACTTTAAGCACACGACCCTTTCTAACAGTACCATCAAGTTCACGTTTAGCTTTTTCAGCATTTGCATGAAAATCCTAAAAGGAATATAAATTTTATCAATAAAAGACAGCATAAAAAGTCAAATATCAATAAAAACTACTGAAAATCATCTTCAAAAATCAGCCATATAGTATTATCATCTCTATCAAACGGTAATTATTATAATCATTTTATAATTACACAAAAAAAAAAAAAAAACTAGTAAGTCAATATAACTTCTTACCAATCTTAAGAAGGCAAAATTTTTTTCTTTATTTATGAATAATTCAGATGTTTCACCGTATGAATTAAACATCTGTTGAATTTCTTCTTCAGAGATGTCATTGGTTAAATTTCCAACATATAATCGATTTCTACCACTAAATTTTTTTTCTTCAATGTCTTGTGGCGGTAATTCGTGCGTTGGACCAGAAATTGATAGTATACGTTCCATTAATCGATCATCTTGAGATCTATTTTGCATTCCAGTTCTATCTTGGCCCCCATGTCCTCCTCCATGACCTCCATGGCTACTATGTACTCCATGTCCTACATGACTACCACCATGAACACCGCTTCCACCACGACCTCCACCACGACCACCACGACCTCTGTTCATTCCTCCACCACCTACACCAACTCCACGATTCATCATGTTGTCATCCATTGAATTTTCAAGCATTGATTTAATCTGTCAATATTTTTTTTATTAATATATTAATATAAATTACATATTCACTAATTAGTAATTTATAAATAATATTATTTAGCAAAAAACAACCTAATTTACGTAATTATTAAACAAAAAATACAAGATCATAATACATTGACAAGAAATTTTTTTATTTAGATAGATATCGTTTTCAATAAAATTCAGGACATATTTTTTATTACTATAAATAAAAACAATGAATAATTTATATGCATGTCGTAAGTACATATATATATTGCATCTGGCTTAGTTTGTAGATAAAATTTATAATAAAGATTAAAACTTTTTTGTTTAATCAAACATTTTGGCGAAAAATTTTAGCAATAAAATAATTAAGATGAATCTTAACGAATATTCAAAAAAGCATTACTGATATAAAGCAGCTGTGCACTGAACTGTAACCTTTCAAAAGAGAACCGGGCGCCATATTGTTTTAGTAGATACGACAGGAAAATGAAGACCGGCTTTAGTTGGGCAGCCATTTTCGTTACTTGTACCAACTAAAATCGATAAGATGCAAGACACGCTTATGCTTAATATCATAATTAGTTCTTGAAAATGCATTTTACGTTACTGAAAAATATTTAACATAAATATTAAGTGTGATTCTTGAAATGTAATACGTAAATAAAATTCCATTAAAAAAACAGTCACTAATTTATAATCCCGCATGGTGTGACGTACGCTATGAGCATAAAGGCTATCTATTTATAGCTACCTGTAAATGGAAAAATGATGGAGGTTGCATTATAAGTAATATTTGCAAAGCAACCAATGTGTTTTTCAATTAGTGAAAACAAGAAAATTGAGCAAGTGAAAATTTATGCTACGGAACTAGTATTAAAAAAAATAAGTCTAAGATTAAATTCACATTTTGCGAATCTTAAATTAATCTCGATTTATAAACAAATGCATGGTTGTAACAGATGCTATCTATTTAGCACCATTTTGAATTAAAAACTATTAATAAAAATACAGAATCTAATTAATTGTATGGGAAATTTTTTAATTTAGTAGTTTTCCGCGTAATTTCTTGAAAACAGAATACTGTATGGCTTCTAGACAGTGCATGCCATGGCGGCCATGTGCTAGCCCAAATATTAAAGCCTCTTCTTTTTATCGAATGTCGAAATCACCAGACATGTTTAAAAACGTGAAACGGAACTTAGTAATTACCTGAATATCATTCATCATGCCGCTAACTATACCAGGACCACCCTGATTGAGTACGGGACCACCGCGTCCACTCTGGTTACCACCACCACGGCCGCCAGAAAACCTGGAGCCACCTTTACGATCGCCACGGCCACCTCCGCCACCGCCACCGCCGCCACGACCTCCACGGCCCCCGCGGCCACCACCAGGTCCACCAGGTCCACCGCCGCCGCCACCTCCACCGCCACCTGAATTTATTTCATTCTTGTTGTCCTGTTGTACATCTTGAGGCTCAGGCTTTACGTTAGTGGCTTCCTCGCCCATTGTCACTCTACGTCTTCTTCTCTTCGACAATTTGTCGATTTAGAACTCAGTCGCTGTGATGCAAGTTTAATCGCCAATGTCCAGAATTACTTGGCAATTACGTGAACCAAAATATGCCGACTTCTTTCAAATGCCTTGAGACCTTTACCCAGCAACGTTCGTAGGCCAAGAGAGGAAGAAGTCGCGACGCCATCCAACGTCTACGTAAATGACGGAAGTGCTACCTACCCCCTCTCCGCCGACCTCAAGCCCATCACTTGTTTGATATTCCGTCAGTTATACGGGACTGCAACCAAATCCTATAGCTTAGAGCTTGACAGTCACATTCGTGACTCGCGTAAACTGACGTTTATGGAAAATGATTATCTTTATTAAATAAACTGACTTTTCGACATTCAAAAGAAATTTAATCAATTTTTTACGTTTGCCTTCTAATTTTTTTTATATTTTCAATATAAAACAATAAACTCAATAACAAATTAATTTAAGGAGCATATATTATAAACCAATGCTAAGTCTACTCTACTTGACACGTTTAATCTGCATCTATTCACATTAATTTATGCAATACAAAATAATTTTTAATAAATTAATCAATGTAATTTATATCTTACAAAAATTTGTATTTTACTTCACAATTGACTTTTATGCTAGTTATAATTTAACTCCTACAATTTTTATTAAAAGTAAATGTGTACGCTTTACTTTTATGTCATTAATTTGCAACTTAACTAGAAATAATTTAGTCCAAAAGGATTATTTTATATATTATTAATAAAAATTATAATATTATTGATAAAAATATTTTTTACAGTTCATACTTTTTGTAATATTATTATGTAATATTGAAAATTAGGATACAATACTCTTCCGGGGTTGACGGTCAATTACAGTACTAGAAAAGAATGACTTGAAATTCCGTAACGTACGTTAAATCTTCAACTGATTTATGATATAGCGTGTATTCGGATTGGACGAACAATGTTGCCAAATAACAATACCGGAAACGCGGTCAATACGAAGTGAAATTATAAGTAGGGAAAGGAACAACAGAGAAATCGCTAATTTATGAACTATAAATTATTGCAATATTTAATATAATAAGAGTTTCCGAGTTTAACGATTATCGATTTTATGTTACAAATTAATGATTAACTTCAACGCTTACCTAATGCTAACTAGTATATAATTATAGGTAATAAATAATTATAGATACAAAAATTTATAATACTTTAATGTACAATAAAAAAGTGTATAAAAGAAATTATTATTTATAACTGAAACATACATTATTGTGAAAGTAAATTTTATTTTGCTACAATTTGAAGTACTGTAGAAATATGTATTTAGTGATAATAAAGAAGTCTTAAAAATATAAAATATTAATATAAACATAGCTTTTATATTTTAACTTGTAAGTCTTAAATACATAGAAATAAATGTATTTCTACACATAATTTACAAAAAAATGTTATAATAATAAATTGTAAATAAAATATTGTTCAAACATTTAAAGGAAAAAAATATAGTTAAAATTAAATCTGCTGAAAAGAATAAATAATTTGAACTTTTATATACTTTAATTAAAAAAGTCAATATAATTATAAATTTCTTATTATTAGATTGTAGACTTCACTTTAATTTATTAATCAAGTTTCAAAACTTTGTTTGAGAAAAATATAAACTTCTTTCGTAAGATTACTTATATTTATTTTAAAATTATATTAAAATAAAAAAAAAACTTTTTATATTTATTCATTTGTCAATTATTTTAAGTTATGACTAATACTTTCTTTAATTCGATTTTAATTTTTAAATAAGTCATTAAATGTTCAAATGATTTTTTTTATAATATTAAGTTTACATTTAGTAACAAAAAAAACTGATTGGTAGAGCGAAACGCTAATTTTATTGTTATAAAAGGTACTATTAAAGTGAGAGGATAAACTATGTCGAAGTGAAAATAATACCAATACTATATTACAATGAAATGTGTCAACAAGTGTAGTGGGGCTGGAGGGGGTTATTTACTTTTGATATATAAATAACACAGCTTGGCGTTAAAATACACTCGGGTTTTTCGTGCGATATCTGTGATTATTAATAGCGTATCCAAAGATGATTTTAAATATTTTATCCAGGAGAGGATGGCCTTTTCCAGTAAGTACAGCCGTAATTGATTATGAAATATTTAATACGTAAGTCTACCATATTAAAAAAAATAAAAATGTAAAAGAAACTTACTAAATGAAAAGGCTTGTATACGAAAAGTTCCATCATATTTAATTAATATAATAAGATTAATATCTTACAATAGACATAGGAAAAAATAGAAATGCGTTTACATGAATTAAATTAATTTAATTTTTATGTAAAATTATTTATAGTAGATGATATTTATACAAATAAATATCAATTATTAGTTAAAGATAATATGAATTACGTATGTTGGTTGTTGGAGAATTATAACTATAAAAAAAACAATCAATATCTGTATTTGCTTATTAAACATTATACAAATCTATGTGCAAAAATAGAACAAAAAAATTGATTTTAATTTTTAATTTACTGAATTTTTGACAACTTCTATTAAAATAAAATTACTGTTTATTGTAATAAAAACCTTGTTTACTTGTAATTGTATCTCGAATAAAATTAATTTATCTATTACTGCACATATTAAATGTATTTACTTGACTAAGAAATTGTAAAAAATAAATCATAGCACATTTTTATATTATATACCATACATTTTATTAGATAATACGCTTTTTTAAATTAAAATTATTTATTAAATTTTATTTCTTAGTAAATAAATTCCTTAAATAGTCAAACATTTTTTTAAATTATTAACTCGTTATCAAACTATCATTGCCCTTTATAATTGAGGAAAAACTTATTTGATGCTCAATTCATAAACAACATAGTTTACATAAAAAATTGATGTAATAAATTGTTATTAAAACTAATCTTACAAATTTTATTTTTCACGGCATGTCAATTACAATCCATAAAACATCCATAATTTAAAAAAATTCAAGCTATAACTATATTAATACGTTAGCATGGTAGAATTATACTCTGTTGGACATTATTAATATAGTTAAATTTATTGTTGTCTATTAAAATCATTTACTTAAATTTCAAAACATTTTTTTCAAATTTTATTTAAACGTTTTCATAAAGCTATCTGCTTTGAATTAATATTAAGCAACTACATTTATAACTCATATGCATGTTGTTATTAATATTATCATACTTAGATATTTAACCTTTATTATTTATGTTTTGTTTCCGTTTATTAGTAATTCTTCTCAAAATGTATATATTTATTACCTTTTTTAATTTTTATCTATTACAATATTCTTTAAAATACTTGTGGATTATGCCTCATGGGGAAACCACTATAAAAAAAACGCACTGATGTATCTACCGCTAGGTGGTGTGGAAACGATACATATTTAATTTACACTACTAATAAGGAATACTGATTTAATTTATTATTTTGTAATTTTGTAAATTCTTCTATTTGAACATATCTATAAACAAATAATAATTCAATGAGTGCTATTTTTTAAGTTTTGCGCATATTGTATCAATAGAGCTTGGAAATAAAATATTATCATTTTTATGAAAACTGTTAAATTTACTTGGTATTGTTCTTATTTAAATATTTCTTTACTGAAATTATAGCAGAATTTAATTATTTAATTGTATTACAATTAATTTTCTTATTATGCATTACACAAACCAATTATAAATTTAAAAAACTTCTTATACTTTAAAGATGATAAAATTCAAAATTCAAGATTTGCATTTTTAAATTACTTAATAGTATTTCATTTATAGTATTTAATTGTAGTGTAATATTGAGTATGAAGTTCATTTAAAATATTATATAATTGAAAAAATAATTTAAAAATGTTACTTTGTGGTTTAGCGTTAATTTATGAATTTATGCGATGATAATATGACAAAAATTCGAATACCAAGTTACACGAAATATGTTTTGATTTATAGGATGGCGTATAAACGTGGAATTAAAAAGTCTCTGATTCTATTGTTGTTGAAATAAGTCTTATTCCTTTCTTCACTAAACTCGTTCTCTAATCTGTTTTCTTATTGGTTACGCAAGAAAGTCGTTAAAAATATATTACTTAGAAAAATATAAATAATTTTTACAAAATTCAGATCATTTTTTTATTTATTTACTTCTTAAATCCAATAATATAACATGAGTATATATTTACGTATATACGTTTTTCTAAGAAATTTACTAATATTGACTGATATTGACTGCACTCTCTTATTTCTAATATAAAAAGTAGAAGTTTCATGTTTTGTATATGGTAAATAGTTCATAGTAAATTAAATATTTTTTAGTAGATTTTATCTTACATAAATTATTGTTCTTATATTGTAAACTAAAAATAGTAGCTTAATTTAAGTATTCATCATTAATATTTAGGATTCGTATTAGTTTTTTGAATATTTATTAAATATTATAAGCTATTGTTCATATAATAGTTTTAATTATAATAATTTTAATGGCAATTTTTTTTTTATTAGATTTAAAAAAAATACTTTTTGATATTCTAAAATATTGATAATACTTATTATTCGCGCCTTTTCGGGCCTCATCAGGCCGCGAGTTCGCGATTAGGTGAAGGAGCGGGAGTTCGGGTTTGAAATGAATTACTAAGATAATTTGGACTCGTTAACAATTATTTATTCGCCCACGCGATATACAAAGTGGCATAAAAAAACCCCTCGAGGTAGGGGAAAAAAGCCTCGCTAATGTAGATACGCACGGCACCGCCACCCTTACAATATCATACATATTCACACATACACACATACCATATCTCGCACCCATCCCACCCCTGTCGGTTGGCCAACCGGTCCTCTTTGCGTCCGCCGTTCGCCGCGGTCAGACCGCTGGGGATCGCCACCGACCGAACTTTGTCCGCCGTTGCTCGTCGTGGGCCGATCGCAGAGATCGCCACGCACCGAGTTCTCATTGCTGGGCTTCTTGACGGTATAACATACGCCCAGGAGTGGTTGGATCGTCTCGATCCAGCCACTCTTCTCCCTTTCTCTCTCTCTCCTCCTTCTTCGGCACTCGTTGCTCACTCGTCGCACCCCGTTCACTCCTTGCTCCCTTCCGTACGCGACGTTGGGTTCGAAAACCCCGTCCTCACTCTCGGGCCCGGTGGTGCAAGACTGCCCCCCCATGCATCCTTCCGGGCCCTTCCTCCTTCCGCTTACTACCCCCTACTTCCTTCCTTTCTCTTGCGCCCCCGCCGCCCGCCGTTTCGGCGTATCTCGGGCCATTTTGGCCCGAACACTTATTGATAAATAAAACTTTATGAAGTACAGAATACACGATTGAAAATGAAAAAAGTTTAATTATAAAGCTGTCGTACAAAACGTAATATTGTTTCAATATTTTTAGTTATAATAAATCTGTTATCCAAAATAACATATTAGGTTTTAATAGATGAAAACTTAATTTAATTATATTGATTTTTTTTTTCGTAATTCATCCTACAAGTTTTTTATTATTTTTTTTTGTATTTAAATATATATATAAGTAACAAAAAAATATATTCATTGGATATTTCTATATAAGAGAAAACCCTGAAAACCCTGCAATATGTTAATAACAAGAATAATACTTATTGTGACATATCGATAATACAATAGTGCCTTTGTAATATAATAATGCAAACTGTACTTAAACAAAATAGCTAATGTTTAATATTTAACAAACTTAAAAGAAAAATTTTCTAAATAATTAGTTTTAATATAAATTTATTATTATACTATACAATTTTAATGAATTTTAAATTTGTCTAGACTTTAAAAGAATCTTTAAATTTTTCTACAAAATGTTAAAGTAAAAATTAACTTGAAATATATATATATATAAGAATAGATATATAAGAGTATCTACTTTTATTATGATGTATTTTACACGATTAAAGTTTTTTAAGTACAAAAGTAAAAATGCGTAGATAATTTATATTAATTTTATGAATTGTGTACAATTTTTTAATTAAGGTGAAAATAGGTTAAAATATATATTCATTTTTAAAAAAATAGGAATTCAAAACCTTATAACTTTCAAACATAGAATAAGTACTGTACGAAATAATAGATTTTCTATTAAAGAGCATTTTGCAATTGCATAAAACATAATGAAGAATAGAAAATTAAAGAGTTCAATCGAATCTCATTCGGTATTAACATTATTTCTCACACCCATTAAAAAAATTAATAAAAAATAACTTTTTATTGCCTTGACTATAATTTTAATTAATCCTCCTTAGTTTTAGTAAAAGTAATTTTGTTTTAAAAATTTTTTATTAATATAAGAATTAAATATGGTCATATTTCTTCATAGCAATTAAGCCTACCATTATGATTATATAAAAGTTCAATTTAATTGCGTTTAAAAAACAATTACTATTTCTACGACTCTTAATATAACTGCACATCTATTTTTAAATATCTTTAAATAATTTATCCTATAGAACACCCAAAATTAATCTTATTGTGTTTTAATAAATTTATTTAAATTTACTATATTGAATTTATTATGTTTTATGGCTTATTTTATATCTTGTTCAATATAATTTTAGTAAACATATTTTAATGATATTTCTATCTTATTTTAATGTTAGTACTACTTTACTTGACGTAATTATCTGTTATAAATTTATAATTATATTATAAATTTTAATAAAGTTGTTCACGCTGCTTTTGTTTTTCAAAGATTCTTTTTAGCTTTTTTAGTATCTAACTTTTTTAAAACTATTTTGTTGCTAATACCGTCAACACCCTCTGTCTACACTTATACACACATATACACATATACAGACATATACTCATATACACTAATATACATATACACCATATTACCTCTCCTGAATCTTTTATTCCCTAACTCTCTATATATACTACACCCTCGTCTCTGTCTTTCAGCTATACTCAATCGCTCTATTCTTCTTCACTCAACATTACCCTGAGCCTGCGCATTATGAACCGCGCCCTATGCTGAAGGGGTGGTTGACGCGCGCATTAAAGTAGAATACAGAGGTAAAAAATGAGCTGATGAAGGTAAATGCTAGTCGCGCACAAGCCCGCGATTCGTGAGGCAATGATATTGTATACGTCGACGAGTACTGATTAAGTCAACCCGGGTCTGAAGCATCAAAAAGACTTTTAATTATATATGTATACCGTGCACATAAAATAAATGAAATTTACTGTTTTGTTTCAAATCATTGAACTACCGTTTGTGTTTAATAACGTATATTTGAGTGCAAAATGTGAATTCTGAGATCTGCAAATAGATTTTTCTGAGTTATAAACTACCGCATGAAGTAAATACTTTATGAGGATATCGACGAATACGTATAAAAACCAAGCGTTGAAAGTCTTTCTAAGTATGTAGAAGTACTCAAGTGCCCGTAAATTTTCGAAAAATAAAATATTTCGATTATTAATAGAATAGTTTATTATATTCACGTAGAATATGAATTACGTGCCATTTAGTCAATCGTTAAAGTGTAAAAATACCATTGGTTAGTTAAAGTTTTCATAATGTTAAAATCTATTAATGTAATATGTATTCGTGTATATTTATATTAGCTAATATTCATGATTTTAGAAGAATTTTCTCAAAATATCAGAATGTTTAATAAAAAACTAATGGAGCTGAAGTGAACATATACAAAGACATTGACAATTAATATAAAGTTCAAGTTATGTTATTATATTAATTTTATTTTTTTTCAATAAGGCTATTTAAAATGTACATCTCATTACAAAAACGATATAAATCCAATTTAAAAATTTTGAATTTTTCCAAAATCATTGTATGAAAATAATTATATTGTGTACTAGTCTTTCGTTAGATTCAGACATTAATAAAAAATGATTACATAATTATAAGTATATAAATCATTCGAAGCTTATAGCTTAAAAAAGATACTACTATTAATATTAATATTAATAGTAGTAATTAATATTAATAATATCAATTAATATAATTACTATTATTTATAATGACAATGCAACAAAAGCTCAAATATAAATTGAATTTATAATGCTAAGTTCATTATTATTTAATTATAAATCGCAACTTAAACTATAAAAGATATTAAAAGAGATAAAATATTAAATGAAAATTAAAAAAGTTGAAAAAGTATATGTATAAGAGATTTCTATTATCATATTATTTATCAAAAAAATTATTTATCATATTATTTATGAATTATTTTTGCTATAAAAATGATATTTTAATACATAAATAGCAAAGGCTTCTTAAATATTATCAATCGCTTATTTAGAATGAACTCCTCTTGTTGCACTCTAAACCGGGGACCAATATCTTCGTCCTCCATGATTTCCAGAAAGGCAACAACTCATATTCGATCTAAAAGAGGTTTATCTTGATCCTAACTCGATCCCGAAAGCTTCAGCATTGCACTGGCAGCAAACACAAATTTTATCGATAAGCCAGTCCAGGATATTACTGAAAATCGCCAAACAGCAAAGAAGCTTCGTGAATTTAAAAACAGTGTTTGCCCATCAATTGGAGTCACGGTTGCACCATCAGCATCTACTTCTATTATACCAAGTGCAACAATGCATTCGGAAACCTCAGAACTACTTTTAGATATAAAATATCGCCAACTGTTACATGATGAAGTAGTGGAACAAGAGAAAAGACGTCGGAAACTACTAGAGCTTGGTTATAATTCTGCCAAACGACGACAGCCGACTCGCACATGTAAACAAAAATTAACATTTTATGCTACTTCTAGCTTGGCGTTCGTCGCCATCTCTGGAGGTTGCGCTTTGCTCTTCCTAGTCCCCCTTTACGTCGATTCTGCAATTAGTACATTGTCCGCCGATTTCTTTCCCGAACCAGTCATTTGCACGACTATTAGAAAGGAAAACCTTTTGGGTTTACTTAACTGTAGTTGGAGCTCATGTAGAGAAGGCTGTACTAGTGAGGTTTATAGATGTACTCATATTTATGTGACCTACAGTCCTTGGATCGATTCTAGTTTAAATGAGAGTGACTATGGTTCGAATTTCAAAGACATTTCTAGTGCGCGAAAAAATACTTTGTCTGTAACTGGAAGAATAAAAGAACCAGAGATTATCGAGGCAGTACTGTTGGTAAATATCAAAGGATGTGGCTACCCACCCTTGGTTAACTGCGAAAACTTTACTAATGAGCTCGGTTATGAGGGCTCTCGATTTCCTTGTTACTATAGTCGTGTCAACGGTAGCATTGTCATGGCACATTATGATAGAGATGCAGAACTCACCATCATTATGCACTATTTTGCGGCTCCACTTGTCATGACTTTAGCAACAACTACTGTACTCTGCGTTATGCACTGTGACTGTAGATGTCAGCCACCATCAAAAAGATTTCCGCCGTCCAAGAGGGTTACGAAGTCTTCGAGGGCAAATGATCTTAAGTATTGGTGGTTATGTTTTTATGTTGGAGAGTGTAAGATAAAGGCGGAATTTCGTATAGTTAGTCAAGATTGACAGGGCATCAGTCACTTCATTAAAAATTTTCTTTACGGTATTAATTGCACAAGGAAAAAAGGACCTTCACAGTTTACATTTATTCTTTTGATAAAAAATGTCTTTTGCCAATTTTAATTTATATCCTTATATATTAAAGGGTATAGCAAAATAGTAAATATAGTAAATAGGGTATAGTAAAATTAGTTCCAAATAGAATTTGGTTATTAAATAAATAAAAAAAGATATTTTTGTACAATTACACAGATTTATTACATTCCTTTATTTGATAAAAATCAATTAAATGTTATACATATGTGTAAATTTTAATGCAGTTTAAAAATTTCTTTTTTATTGATTAACAAAAACCTACGTTGTTTCAATGGTATTTAAGTATACGCCTTGATAAAACTAGAATAATCTACAAGCTATTATACATTTACTATCAGCATAAAAAACTTCGGCAACGATTAAACTGATTAAATAGAACATATAAAAGAATTCGTTATAAGTTTGCATCTCAAATATCATACTCTACCGAACATTCATAGTACTAATAAAATAATAAAACATACAGTTTGATTAATTAGTAAATTCAAAGAATTTAATTATTAAAGATTATCTATACCTTGTTAAAGATTATCTAAATATCAGATGTCTAACAAATTCTAACAGTTAAAGTTATATTAAACTTAAAATATCTACCAAATTATAATAATAAAATTATTAGTAAAAGTCACTATTCAATCAGATTTAAGTCTAATAAAATTTCTTCTATATTTTCATTCAAAATTATTTAAATCATTTTATTAATTTACTATTTTTACATTTATTCAACGTATTATTAAATCATAATTTACATTATATAATGAATAACATTTTTAATATAACTACTATACATTTCTCATCACATTTATATGAAAATTTGTATTAGCATTTTTCCCCGTGATAGTTATTAATAATTAATGTTTTTGTTTTTACGGATTGTTGAAGTATTAAATTATAAATTTTAAAGCAAAATTACAAAAAAATAAAAGGCTACAATATCGTCTAATTTTAATTTTTTTAAATGTGAATAAATAATTTTCAGTATTTTATTTTTTATTTAAAATTATCTTATTTCATAGATACAGATCGAATATCATTAAATTTATTAAAATTATTTAAATAATTTTTCAAATGTTAAATTAAAATTTAATACATGAAAATGTTACGAATTTATTACATTTATGTACTTAACTTTCTTTCTAATGCTCTTTTTCTCTTACATATAAATAAAAATTATCTTTTATAAAAAAAATTTTTTTGATAAAAAATGTATAGCCATAAAAATTAGAAATCAATATTTATAAATGTGTAATTTTTTAAAAATTCTTACTTATATTAACTTTTTTTAGTAAAATATACATCGAAAAATAAAATCTCTTTAATAATTTAAAACAATTAACAAATTAAATTAAAATTTTTTTTATTTTAGAAGAAATTTTCATCGCATAAATTAGTTTTGAATAGAAAATTCTATAATGAAAATGAGAAAATTGCATGAATTTTTAATTAGATTTATAGTGAATATAAAAAAAAATTTTAAGAGTAGTATTATTATCTTAAATAGAATTAAATCTATTCTGTATCTATGCGTTTTTTAAATAATAAAATTTTCTTGTCTAATTGTAAGACAAATTGACTTTTATTCCATTATAAAACATTTGAATTATTAATAATAAATATATAAGTATAAGTATAATTACATTAATTGTAATAAAATATTATATATATGTATATATTAATTGTTTTTTAATATCTTTTATAAGTAATATTAAGTTTTGTTTTAAATATTAGTAATAATCTACACGACTTACGTATTTAATATAGGTAATATAATAATAAAATTTTAATATTTAGATCTAAAATATAAGAAACCTTTTTTATGGTAAAAAACTAAAAAATTGTAAATTTTTTTTAAAACTTTAAGAATATGATACAATTTAATCGTTCTAAAGAAATAATTAAATTTCAAATAATTTGAATAATTCCTATTAAAAGCTGAAATATAAATTGTCAGACTCGAATATAAGTAGCTTGTTGAGTGGAATTATATTTGTACAGTATATAAAGATTATTTATCTCTATAAGTCATTAGAACTTTTACTATAAAATATACATTCATTAATCGAATAAACATTAATAAAATAAAAAATATACATATAAAAAATACACATATAAATATACACATAAAAAATTTAGAGAACATATATAATATTAAAAAATACATAAGGCTTAATCTTAAATATGTTAACCAAAAATATTAAATGTTATAAAACATAAAACAATGAAAATAATTGTATTAATAAATATATATAAAAATTCTAAAAAATTTCTGTTTAATCCTTCATGATTTTAAACTTCTTTTGTTAATGTAGCTAATAATTAAAGTATCAGTGGTAAGAAATAAGCATATACAAGCAGCCGTACGTTCAAAAATATTGTATCTTCATTATTTATTTTAAAAGTTTTTTTATATCTATTATTATAAATAAAAAAAAGAAATGGAATTATTGAAATTATTCGTTTTTAAAATATGCAATGTAATTACAATTATTTTTTAAAAAAATTACGATTATTTTTAAAAAATATTCAATATAGTTGGGTTTGACGAATATATATGTTTTATTAGATGAATTCATTTTAATACATTATATATTAAACAAATTTTTAATCAGATTTGTTTAATATAATATTTAAAAATACTGTTTTGAGTTATAGAAAACACTAGTTTTTAAAATATTATTTTAAATTTAGTGTATAAGTAAGTATTTTATTAATTTGTAATCATAAATTTACAAAATTTTTTTAGATATAAACATTCTTTACATTTTTATCATAATGGAAAAAATATTTATCTAATATAAAAAAATTGTTTTGTACATAATTACAGTATAAAGTAGATACTTAAAAACGTAATGCAAAAATTAAATAAATAAATTTACAAATATAAAGTTAAATAAATCAATAATTAAAATGTATTTAATTGATAACACGAATTACATAGATATTTAAAACATTCGATACTAAATTATGATATAACCTAACTGTACAAAATTTTGAAAAATGACCATCATGTTATTCATTATAATTCATTACGGCTGAAATGAATATTTGAATTAAATTTATATAGTTTAGTTCTAATACTAGTTAACAAAAAATTATATATTTATATGTGTGTGTGTGTGTGTGTGTGTGTCTTAATACCGAGTATATACATTAAGAGATTTAAAAAAATTTTAATTTACGTTCAAAAATATAATTTATGTTTAAACAATATCTTATTTGTACATTTTAACGTTATGACTTTCAACTTCATTAAACAAAAATTGTAGTTTTTACCTTATTATAAATTAAAATAAGTTATATCTATTACCAGACATATTGCTTTAATGCACATAATATTATGTTTTTAAATGTTTTATTTCGTAGATTAGATGTTTACATGAATATGTATTGTATGGAATTAGGTATTAAATTATATTTCAAGAAACCGTATTAATTTGAATCGTTTTTTAAGTTCTTACATGGTATAAAGTAAAACCTTTTTTATTTTAATTGCAAATTTTCTTTTACCAATACCTGTAAACATTATCTAAATTATATAGTTTGAAAAATATACGTGACATTTTAACTGATCTAAATATCTATTAAATCATTAAATCTATTAAATTTTTTTATAAGATATCTGTTTTAAATTAAAAAACCAGAAAGTCTTTAATACAAAAATATTGTTTTTTGCTATAAAAGATATATAAGTCAGAAAAAGTACATTTATTATATAATTTAAATAAGTTATAAAGATTAAAGTCACCATATTTATAAAAAATGTCAAAAATACAGAAATACGACTTTTTAAAACAGGTATTTATAATAATTTGATTATTAAAAATATTAGTTGACAATTTTTTAATTAAAAATATTAGGTTTATAATATATTTAGGTACGTGTTGTAAATAAATTATAATGTAGTTAAAATTAAATTTGAAAATATAGTTTCGTACAACGATTACCCCAAAAATAATTAATGATAATTATTATATTTATGACTGACAATTAATATTTTTACTAATGTAAGCATTTTGTAATTAATGTGCAATAAAAAAATAATATATATTGCGATACCTTATTTATACTGTTCATACTTTAAAAAAATTAGTATTAATTTAACTAAAATAAAATATTAAAATGTAATAAACGTATACTGTATATATCTTATAAAGTATTAGAGACAAAAATAAATTGTTTGTTACATTTATTATTTTCGCAATCTATGTAAATAAGTTAACTTAGCACGATATCTAGAAACAAAAAATTACACATTTCAAAAAAATATTAAAACTTTTTATGTTACACTAATTAGTATTTATTTTCATAAATGATTCTATAAATTTTATATACATATAATATATAATATATAAATTATTATATTTATATATTATATATTATATGTGTATAAATTATATATAAATTATATATTATATTACATATAATATATTATATATATTATATAAATTTTATATCTACAAATGATTTGTTTTTTTAATTAATAGAAAAATACAAACATGTTTGGAAATAAATAAACAATATTAATTAATATTCTATTTACTACTAGTGGACAAAAAAACTAAGGGATCATTGAAAATTTAGATAAAAATTTTGATAAATTTTACCATTTAATATCGTATTTCTGTTAATGATTAAATAAAAACAAATTTTATTATAAAACTGTTTTTTGATATTTATACGTAAAATTTAAATTTTTTTTCAAATATTAAACACATTATGAATGAAAATACTTTGGTTTAATTGATTATATCTAATTTAAATTTTCTCAAATTAAACACTTCAAAACTTTATGCAATACATACATAGAATATTTGAATGGCAATGTGAAAATTATTTGTATTACAACAACATCTGTAATAACCTTTTGATAATTATAAAATCAATTATTTTATTGTTAATTTACTGCGCAAAAACTTATACAGCGAAATAAAATTAATGAGAGAAAGCGAGAGAGATAAAGAGAGAGATATTAATGTAGTATCTAAGAGTAATGTTTTTAGGTAATGAAATAGAAAGGGATTGATTTGCCGAAGGAGAAAAAAGAATATTGTTGAGAATAAAAAAAGAAGGGGAAAAAAGGAGATAAAGAATAGTATGAATATTGAACTACATGCAATTGTCTTATTGACGTAAACTCTAGTAAAAGCAATTTCTTTTTAAAGTATTTTAAATGCATTTTTTTGGAAAATTTGCCGATGCCTAAACCTATATACAGATAATCCTAAAAAAGCTTAAATTTTTTTATTTTAATGATGTAGTTAAATATTTATGAGTATATAAATATTACGGTTTATCATAGGAATCCTTTCTCTTTATCTCCTTTTGTTTTTAATGCAAAATATTTGAGAAAAGAGAACTTAGTTTCTATAAATATAGGAAATTGTTTCAAATTTGTACTTTTTTCTTTATTATTTTTGACATTAAATAAAACTGTGTGCTTTGAATGATTATGTAATAAAATATAATAAAAACATCAGATTTTCGCTTACAAGACATATTAATGTACAATTGTTTATTTTTTAAGTATTTTTAATTTTATATTAAAAATAACATTAGATTATAAGCTATAAAAAGGTAGGTACTATTTTAAATACTACTATTATAAATTTTTCTACGAAATTCATATACTATTCATATACATTAACATATTTGTAACTTTATATTTAGGATTTCAAATTATTCTAAAATAATGTTTATCCACGTTTTATTACAAATCCGATCTTATAGAAATGCCATTATACATAATGTTAATACTGATTTAAAATTTTTGCTTAAGCCAATTTATTAATGTTGTTAAATATAACGTTTCAATCAATTTAAATATATGTTTAATCTATTATTTATCTATAAAAAAAAATTTTGTGCATTTTATTCTTAATCTGAATATAAAACATTTTTTATTTAAAATAGTGACTCGGGTGTCTCCACCCATGATAAGAGAAGAAGAGAGTGATGCTAGGATGAAATTCGTTGGCTCCAGGGTTCGGTAGCATGAGGGGCAGCAGAGTGAGGGGTATAGGATGAGAAGGCGTACGCAAAAAATCATATTAGCCAAAAATAATTTAACTCTTTTTATCCGACCACTTCTTGAAACGCCGTTGCCTTTTATTGCGGTTCACAAAATAAACAAAATAAATAAATCATGGTGAGTGAGAGAAAGAAAGAAATAAAAAAAACAAAGGACGGAATAAAGAAACTTTTAGTGGTGCTAACGCGTCACACCTTTGGCCTTCGTTAGGCTGTAACAGCAGGGTGAGCTACTCACTCACTCGTCGATCAGGCGGAATGATTTCGATTCTCCTCGGATGCTGCGGATCCCTTTACCTCTTCGGACTTTCATTCGCTTCCTTCACGGCTCTAGGAGCACAGGGGAGTTCGCTCGCAAACGGAGAGCTTTACTTTGTTCAAGCTCATTTAGTGGTTCGATAAATTCCTTTTTCGTCACGAATTTTGCCTTGTAAATCCAATGCACTTTCCCTATCTGACCCCCTCGAACCGTCATTAGGAGATACGTTTAAATTTACCAAAGGTCAGCTTATCAGTTATCAGTCAGTCCGATGAGCTGATTTGTGGTCTTTAAAATTTTGTGGTTGCACCAAGGGCCTTTTCCCTTTGTGCCTAGTTGATACCGCAGGCAAGTGCTTTCTCATGCCTCGGTCTGCAGAATTTGCCCTCGTTCCGTCCAACTCTGTCGTCCCGTATTACCATTGTAATAAATACGGTAAAATTTTATATAGTAAATTTTATATAGTAAATGTATTTTAAAAATGTAGTTTTTGATAGTTTTTTACGAGAATAATAATTTAAGTTGGCATTAAATTAAAAACCATTTTAATATTTAAAACTATGTATAGAATTTCCGTCTTAAAACTGTTTTATTTTTAATGAAATAAATATCTGCCATTTAGTAATTGTCTAATATTAAAATACTTTCATATTATAATACAATTGGATCTATATTTTTTAAATATATTTACAGATATTCTTTATAAATACATTTTATTTGACATTTGAGTACAAATAATATACAAAATCTATATAACTGTGCCCATGAAAACTCGTATTAATATAACATATTTATCTAATAATTTTATATGCCAAGAAAATGATTAAAAATGTAATTTTTCTAAAATACATTAAATAGTTATACTTGTATCGCATACTAACTTAACTCAAAATATAATTTTTTGTAAAGGAAAACAATCAAATCTAATATCGTTGTTTGCTCGTTTCCGAGTTTCATCCAAACTGCTAGTTTGTGATTAGAAAGGAAGCGGGATTCGGTGGGAAATGAAACTCGACAATGTAGGGCTTGTACAATATATTTTTATTGCCCTTTCGCGGTACACTGTTGCCATAAAAAACCCCTATTACGTAGGGGAAAAAAGCCTCGCTCTTTACAGGGTTATCACACATGCATACTGTCACACACATTCCACGCGCAGAGTACCCCTACCTTTTGGCTGGCCAACCTTTCGTTCTCTACTCCCCCTACTTTCTCCCTTGCAGCGCTTTCTCTTGCATCACCGCCGCCCACCGTTCAGGCGTATTTAGAGCCATTTTGGCCGGAACAATCGTTAATATTTTATCTTTTGATAATCATAAACTTGAATCACAAACTTTACTCATTTTTCACCATATATAAGTTATTAAAGTAAAATTAAACAAAAGTAATGTAATTTATTCTTTATATTATACTTTTTATAAACAAATAAGACATGTTCAATAATTTTTATAGAATAAAGTATGTAAATAATAATGTAAATAATGTAGTGTAAATAATAAAGAATTAATTTTAAATAAGAAAAATTTAATAAAACGTGTCATATTATAAAAAAAATTTTTATTTAAAAAAATATTTTAAATATTAAATTAATCTCGTCGTACTTGTCCGAGTGTCATAAAATTACTTTATTCCTTACTTCACCTCGTAACCAAAGTCTGGAGCGGGATAGCTTCATCCCAGCAAAATCACTCCTATTGCATCGCGGGTGAAAACATCCACATCACACGTAAACAAATAGAACGCATCTATAAATATTAAGTTAATGTTTACTATTAAATTTAACTATAAAATTTTAATTATTTTGATAACAAACATTAATTTATATCGCGAATATATTTAAAAAATGAAATATTCAACAGGTGAACAATGTTCAACAAGTGAATAATAGAAACAGAAAATATATTTTTTGAATGAGATTATCCACATTTATACTTGATTCAATTAAAATTTGCTTAACAAAAAAATTTTGTTACCGTTTTTATAAAAAGAGCGAGATCTTTTATCAAACACTGCACACATCTGATATTGATAAATAATTCTTCTACGTATATGTGCATCAAGCAAGAGTGAACCTCGAAATCTGTATCGTAAATAATTAGCATGGTAGGGATTAAAATTTCCGAGGCAATCATTGTATAAAAAGGCTGAAAACATATTAAAATTTACTCTGTATCTAACAATTCTAGAGTTAAAGTTACAGTAAATTTAAAATTCATTAAAATATAGATTAGTTATTAGAAAAAAAAGTTTTTTCAAGAAGAACAGATTTGTCTATGTTAAAAGGATAAACTATAAAATTTTTTAAGATCTCTTTCTTTTAGTATCTCCCTCTTCAAGCTATTCTATACACCGTAATATATTCAAACAAAAATATATAAATTGGTAGATATTTAGCCAATAAAGAAATCTATTCAATATCGTTGATGTTACATTGTTTGCTAATGAATCAGTTCTGTTGATTTAATAAATTATGTCTATTTTTTATCTCTAAAATTATTATCATCACTTTTCACACAATTTAATCCTTGTTATATAACATCATTATTGGTGGTACATATGCTGGAGTAGAAGCACTCTATCCCATGCCTTTGTACTTAAATGTGTAGGCACAATAATGTTACAACTTTGGTGATTAATAATCTCTGACTTCGGTAAAAAATTATTTTGGTTCCCTTCTTGGCTACGCCGGAGAGATTTAAAACAGTAAGATACTAGCCTTTATCATTTTCATCATCGACTTTACAATGTATGTTTCCGCTCTTTGTAACACAGTTACAAATATGCCATAGAGTTCTAGTGACAAGAAGGACTGGAACACTGGATCCTCTATCGGTGTTTTCCCGTGGGATCACATTATTTGCAAATTAGTGGCTCGCCCCTATCTGGGTAAACGATAAAAATATGCCTGCCTAAACTAAAAAATCGCCGATCAAATATTATTGTTCAAGTTAAAACGAGTCAATTAAAATTCTGGAAAAGGGTCAAAGACTAGAATGAAAACCGCGATAAATATTGTTAGAGTCTAAGATATGGTAACGTATCGGGTAAAATGAGCGATAGGTAATAAAGAGAATTCGAAATTTTCTCTTGTTCAATATGTATAAAAGATGTATTTATTAAATCGTGGGTTGATACTGAATGCCTTAATAATGATTGCGAGAGGGATTTCTTAGTTTCAAAGAATAAGGGTCCCTATGAATGTCGATAAAGTTTGATTGCATCGACTGTGGTTCTGATATTCTAAGGAAATGCTCTGATACTGCTAATAAAGATGTAAAAAAAAAGTACGAAAAGAAAATATTTTTATCCCGTGTTTGTTGTAATTCTGAGGCCTACAGGTTATGCATAATGAAATGTCATAAGCGAGCTTTTGATGCGTACAGGGTGAATAAAGAATTGTTCCTGGTCAACTTTTGATTCGGGTTTATTACTACCAAGATGCGTTCGTTTATTGTACTAGTAACCGTGGGTTTTCTAGCCTGGATGCAATAGCGCCTAGCTTTTTTCAGTGTTAAGTCTTTTACGTGCGCGATGCATTGGAACATTCGACTCAAAGTAGAAAAACATGAAGTAGGAAAGAAAAGATAAGAAATATATGTACATATCACAAAAGAACGTTGCGTAGCCTGGTGTTAAACAAAGCATCGAAAACTGCAGGTTACGCGCGGTCGGTTTATAAAGTGTTGCAAGTGCAGGCCTCGCTTCTTTTATCTGGCTACAGCATTATCTGTTCATCTAGTTTTCTGTTTTAATGTCTTTTCCCTTTTGAGGGGAATACTAAACCGGTATTTCTTATCTATGATGAAGGCCTTGGTCCTGGTGTCAGAGTACATCTTAAGTATCACCCTACCATCTAATTTCTTAGGGACCTTGATGATTTCTTGGACCATTACTCCTTCGATAACTTAATGACCTTGAACAGAGGCAGCGTTTCTGTAGCCTCCAGGGTCATCCTAATTGGCATAATGCCAAGGATCTCCGCCCCATTCGTGGGAGTCAATCTAATAGAGCCAGAGATGTTCTTAACCATAAGACTCCTAAGCCTTTTAAAACTACTTTGGAAGTAGCAAGAGCTACTCTGCTTCACCAGACCACCAATTCGAATTTAGTATTGTCTTCAGTACGGCATCGTATAATCGTTTTATCGTTGCCGTAGATTCGAACTATAATCCTTCTCAGCTGCCGAGGTCCTCCCGCCAATAAAATGTAGGTACCCTTTCCAGCTTACTGTCCAGAATAACTCCTAGAAATTTTACCTGATCTCTGAGTTAGAGACTTTGTCCACCCATTCGCTTCCATTTATACCTTCTGTTGAAGACGAGTACCTCGGTCTTGACTGGGTTAACCGGCAGCGTTACTGCACCATCCGTCCACAAGTGCTACAACTTCTTGCATGATACTCATAAATAGATCTAAAACGGAACACTAGCTATAAAGGGTAGTCTTCATCGATTTACCGTCCCCGTAAATGTGTTGGTACTCATGAAGACCCCTTTATTAAAGATTTCGTTGCGAATATTATTGTCCATCAGCCTTTTCACAGCTTTATAACTAACGACTTCAGGCTGATCGTACGGAATACTTTCAGAGAAGTGTACCCGCACCTCTCTGTCTGTGGGATTCTATTTTTTTCGGACGTGTATAGATGTGAGGAGGATCACCCAGGTAGGGAATCTGGTTTTGCTGTCCGCGATCGTAATAATGCTTCTAACACCGGAAGCTTGCATTTTGGCTTTAACTTTTTTTAAAGCATCGGCTAATATTGTAAGGTGTGTGTCTTATATTTTGTCCCACCTTGTCACCATCTTCTCTGCGTAGACAAAGCGTATGTCATTATTAAGAGCATCAATATTGCTGGTAATATTGGTATTTTGCAAAATAAAGCTTTAATATATACTTCTAAATTTTATTATTGAAGGGAATATTTCTAATTGGATGAATTTTTTGTTTAGAACCATTCAGCAAATATTACGATACATAAGCAAATGGTAGTAAAAAAAAGAAAAAATTCAAGGAAATTAAAGGAAAGTGGCCATTGCAAATTAAAAAGAAATTGTAATAAAAGAGTAGATGAGTACATTTTCAAATTAGATAATGATTTTTTCTTGTTAAAATGATATAAGGCAGAAACATTAAACTATCGTTATAATACATTGCAAAAAATTCTACAATAGATCATGTTAATGGATTTAGTATTATATATATAAATCGTATCAAATCATGTGTTATCTAAATTACTTAATGAAGAGTGACTAAAATTGAAAAAAGTACTTGGATTAAAGTATGGTGGTGGTAGAGTACAGCGGAGATATATTCACGATACTTTTTATGCTATAAAAATTTTTAATATTTTTAATTTTAAATTTTACTTTTTAAACTTTGATTTTTGCGTTTTAGCTTTTTTAATATTTTACATTAAAATGATAAACATTTTTTACTAAATCTTTTTTACCCTTTTTACTATAACCTACTCCTTCTGTAACTCAATGTAAGTATCCATACAGTGCAAGTGCAAGTAGGTTAACTCGTAATTTTTTTCCTTTAAATATAGTTTAATGATTTTTCAAAAAAAAGACAAAATGAATAATCAAATTATTGCTGATTTTTTTTTAAATCAATTTTCATAACATGAAAAATTTTAACATTATTCAATACATGAATATTTATCATTCACCTAGCTCTGAAAAATCAAAATAATATGAGAAATAAATAGTAGCATTTCCCTTATGCTTAGCTGCACTAGCTACTATTATTACTATCAAAAAGGTCAGTCATCGCGTGAATAAGACTCACTATGTTATTAGCCGAGATTTACTTAGGGTTAACCGAGAATGTCATGGATTGCCGACAAAATAACATAGGGCATTCTTATGCTTTGCATTATAATAATCATGCAAACTTGTTCTTCCGTCTAATATTATTTTCCTCCCAGCAAACAATAAATGAAAAATGGAACAGGCATGATATCAATTTATGACGAAAGGATAAGCGTAGTTTATACGGTAAAAAAATTATAAGGAATGGGATCATGTAATTAGCCACCAACACTTTCATTGTAGGTTATTTAAATTATGGAAAGTAATTAACGTATCGAGCTACTTTCATAGAAGATTGTTCACGACCAACCAAGAAAACCGATATATCTATTAGGTCGATTACTTTATGTATAAAAATTAGTTCACAATAGAAAGTAGTGTCGATTTACCCATCAATCAAGTATTCTATTTAGATGAAATAAAAAAACGCTTTAACAAGAAGCTTATTATAATATATGTAAACATTTGTCAATTAAAATTTTTTTTTGAGAGTTACGACCTTACGATACGGTTAATTATTATTACACATTTTTTATTTTTAATCTTTAAAGCTAATATAACTACTAAAATATTAAACAAATTTTTCCAATATTTATTACAATAAACATTTTTTTAATTATAATGAACGAAATCAACGAAAAAAATTATACATTGTTTCTAAGTTCTTAAAACATTCGCTTAGTTTGTGGGAGTTTGAGCATTAGATAATGGAGCAACCAAATGTAAAATTTTGTTTTTATTCTTATTTTTATAAAGTGGTTTATTGTATTAAATTTTACACTTTCATTAATTTCACAGCGATATCAATATATATATCTCGAAACGATATTATTAATTTATGATTAGTGAGTTTAGCTTGTAAAAACACAACAAAATTATTAAAATGTTTATAAACAAAAGATAAAATATAATGTATGTATGATATAATATAATATAAAAACTTACAATAATAGATATCTGATATAATATATATATTTGTAAACTCAACTTAAAGTCATAACATTTTTATATAATTATAGTTTTTAGATTATAAGTTTATTTTATTGAAATAATCAAAAAGATTTTAGGGCAAAGGCAATATTTTTATAAAAAATACATTATTTATTAATTAATATAGTAATAGACTTAATTTTAATAATTAAAAAAAACAGTTTAGTTTTTTTTAAGATGTATTGAATTCGTTTATTGAATACAATTATATAAATGACACAAATGTAAAAGAAATCTAGAAAACTTTATGGATATTACTAAAATTATATTTAATTATCATTTCTTGGTAATAATCCTAAATTTTTACAATTTGACATAAAGAAGATTCCTTTCATTAAAACGATATCTATTTTTAACTAAGTCCTTGCATGTATGTTTTGTAATACTTAAAAATCATTTGCGGTTCTTAATACAGCCGCACTTTAATTATTAATAGCATGTGTTTCATAAGAATATACAATGAAATCAACAAACTAGAAAGTTTAAAAAAGAATGCAAAGAAATTAAAATTTATGAAGAATTAATAAATTTCATTCGAAACCATCCATAAGGTTTATGATAATTTTCACTAAATACAAAAAAAATAAAAGTTTATTAGAGAACATCATTTTCTCAAAAAATTGCATTTAGTTCTTAATAATGTTAAAATGTTATTATAACTTTTAAATATATGTATTTGTCGTATATACTTTTTTATATTAATTTTTTTATTTTCCTTTTGAATTTTGTATATACATTACAGAATAAAATATAATTAATTCGTTTATTTTCTCAAAAATTTTTATAATAAAAATGAAAAAAAATTATTACAGGCTATAACATATAATTACCTATAATTAGTTGCTATTTATTTAAATACCTTTAGTGACTATCTACGGAACCGTTTCAAAAATTAAAATAATTTTAAAACTGATTTTTTTAGATATGATAAAGGATTTATTATTTTTTTAAATACGTTATTTCAAGGACAATTTTTAGATGTATTAGTTATTTTATAGTTATATTTTATAATTTGTGTTGATGTAATGTTATCTTTGCCAAGTTCTCTGAATGTCAACGTGAAAAATTTTAAGTAAACGCGGGTAAATGGCGGGAGTAATAATAACTCTAATATACCAAGAGTCAGACAAAGAATATCCTGATGAGTGGGGTGTCGCCTTGCACTATCCTATGAGGAGAATTCATTTGTATATGTACGCAGTACGTGTTTTGCGAATACATGGTTGTAGAAAGACTAAAAGCCAAGTTTTTCACGTCCTTGTGGCCCCGCTAGGTTTTCAGCTGTGATGAGTAAATCTAAGAAAACCGGGGTGGGACACTTTTGCGGAATATGATAAGTAGCCCTTTACCCTGGAAGAAATCCCAGGTAGAAGCTGATGATAACATGCAGTTAGCACCGAAGTGTAAAAATCTAAAACGGTAATATTAATTTACCAGCGTAGTCTCGGAAGCGCCTGGCGAGGACTTAACCTTTACTCGTCCATATGTAGCAGAGAATAAAATTGAAGTACAAGAGGTCAACCAATCTAGTTAATGGCTCAGTAATGGCCTGAGCTATCCACGTAATCAAACATTGTGAACAGAAAAAGCAATGCGAAAGTCGTCCCAGAGGTGGAAACCATCTCTTTGACTAGCCAAGCTGGTGGGATCCATGCTTTCCAAAATGCCTAATTTTAACTAGGCAGTAATAAGTTTCGTTTGAAGCCGAAGCTTAGACAACTTCATCAGGGAGCGGTACCTATCGATGTGCATGACATGGTTAGCGCTGTCTGCAGCTGAGCGAGCCCATTGATCTACTCATGGAGTCATCACATTCTCAAATCTCCATGTCGGCAAAAAGAGGTAGTAAACTCGTTCTCCTATGCAGAGTGAGACTCCTTCTTCCAACTGACTACCCCGTCATAAGCGGCGTGCTTACCTAGCACTAAGGAATGCGGAGAGGTCCGTGATATATGCGAGTATGTTATTTTAAATTGTTCCAGTTTCATTATATAAAGAGTAATATATTTGTTATTTAATTTAAATATTTCAAACTGTTCGCACGATCTATGCCTCGGCAGGCAGATCAGGCGCGAGTAAGGGAAAGGAGCGGGATTCGGGTATAAATAAAATTGACACAAGTTAGGCTAATGCAATACATTTATTACCCACGTAAATTACATAAAGCGTAAATCCCCTTCACGTAGGGGGAAAAAGCCACGCTATTTACAGAAGTGAAATATACATACATAGTACGGCCACCCACTCATTCAGCTACGCCCGCATCCCTACCTTTTCTCTGGCCAGTTATTCGTTTGTTGCGTGTGTCATTCACCGTGGACAAACCGCTAGGGATCGCCACCAGCCGAAACTTCGCACGCCGTTGCTCTTCGTGGGCCGATCAGACAGATCGCCACTCACCGAGATATCGATGACGGGTTTCTTGGCGGTGTCGCACGCGCCCGGGTGTGGGTGGATCTATAAATCCAGCCACCTGTATCACCTTCTCTTAAGCTCTTTTGTGCTCCCTTTCACTGTATCTTTCACGTCTCTCATTCGTCGCACTCTTGCACTCGTCGTTTTCTTGCACTTTTTGGCACTTCTCACTTGCGCATCAACAGAAGTCAGAGGTTCCTATTTCGCTGGGCCGGTGGTGCTAAACTAAACCTTTACGCATCCTCCCAGGCTCTTCCTGCTTCCGCATTCCTAGTTCCACTATTTTCTCCCTTACTGGGCAAGGGATATATTTACATAAAATAAATAAAATTGTTTCAAAATATATTTTATAACGTACATAAATTATCTGTAACCATATTAAAAATGCTTTTGAAGCAACAATAATAAATATTTTTATATTATTATGATACAATAAATGAAACTATGTTGTTTTGTTGTTGTAATTTGAAATTATTATAATTAGAAAATTTATAAATAGAGAGCCTCTATGAATAGGCTCCCTGATCCTTCTCATTCTAAGGACTTAGTGATCGTAAGCAAGGCCTGCGTTGCCGTGTCCTCCAGTGTCACCTTTAATGGCTCGATGACATGGATAATCCCCACCGCCAAAGACGGAGTTAGTCTGATAGTGCCAGAGATGCCTCTCACCATCAGGCTTTACGCCTGTCTAGAAATACTTTAGAAGTAGCAAAAGCCCACTCTTCTACCAGACTTTTGACTCATAACGTAATCTATGTGTCACTTCCAGCTCAGTTTACTATCCAGAATGATCCTTATATATATTACCTGATCCATGAGTTATCTGTAACTTCCCAGGGTCAGCCTTTATTGCTATGGATTGATTAACTAAAAGTCCTACGTTCTTACACCATATATCTACAAGGGTGCGCACATACATGCTATACAATATAATATATAATACAAGCTCTTTGGATGAACCCCATAAGAGGATCCAAAAACGGGTATTTTGCTATTAAAATTATATTATCAGCATATCCTATAGCCATACAACCTGCTTCACCAAGCTGGCTGAGCAACTCATCCACCACTAGGTACCAGATGAGTAGGGAAATGATACCAATCTTTGAACACTGTGAACCTATGGAGCATCTTTAGTACTGTGTCATCCATAGCCGTTACCATATGCCAGTATCCTAGCATACAATCGCTCCACTTATCTATACTCTATAGTATCCGAAACCTGTTCATTGCCCACCTTAATATCTGTCTAAAGGCGTAATTAAGAGCTTCTTCTTTATCCAGACGTACCCCAACTGTATAGCCTTTTGCCCTCAGTTGTCCCTAGATCGCCCTACGAAGGACATTCTCCGTTTATCTACTGGCCCTTTAGGTGTGCTGGTTTTTATGGAGAATCTCCTTGTTGAGGATCTCATTACGAATATAATTGTTGATCAGCCTTTCTACCGTCTTAAGAATCATAGAGGTTAGGTTAATTGGAAGGAAGTCGCTCTGGGATGTATATCTACACCTTCTTCATTTACGGATAAATATTACCCTGGTACCTTGCCATGGTTTGGGGATATGCCTGAGCGCATGCCAGATTAACCGATCCTCATCAGTAAGCCTAGGATAGCTTCCTTCGCCTTCTGTAATCGGAAGAACACTATCCGTTCTTGGTGATATGAATGATTCAAAGGATACAACTGTCTACTTAATCCTTACTGGCATGACAATTTTGTTGGCCAGCTTACGGTTAATACCTAAATCGGTGCAAGACTGTCTCCGGTCCTCACCTACCCTTCCTTCCTCAAGTGTTTTGTCCAATCCTCCCTTGAAGCTAGGGAAGTGTATGCAGATAAGATGAATAAAATATTCTTCGTTTGTGTTCACACAGGTGCTGTCTGGTAACTTGAACTTGCCCAAGATTTCTTGCAAGAAACCTGTTTATCTGGCCATCTTTCTACCTTCCTGGGTCCCTTCACAGAACGTTAACCAGCTCTCTCTTTTGGCTATCCCAATATTTTTCGGGTAAAGGTTCCTAGTAGCTACAAGTAGATCCACAGGGTCTCTGTACTATACTTCCTAGCCTGCTTTAGTAAGAACAAAGTGTCCCGCCTTAAACAGTTTAGTCTGTCCGTCCACCAGCATACCTTGCCCTTTCTTTGAGCCCGTCTAGTTTGGAAATTCCCCTAGTAGACTTGAACGATGCAGTCGGTGAACTCAGTCGGTGAAGTAGTGAACCCCAATATCAGCGATAATTTGCTAAATTGACAAAATTTCACCAACTCTCAGATCTACAGAGTAAGATTGTCTTTACATTACAGAGGAGATAGACCGATGCTTTTAGCCTTCTGATTTTCTCCACCTCGGTCATCACCAGATTAGGGAGGGTCAGAAGTAGTGATTCAGCAGTGGCAAGGCGTTGACCCTTTTGAAAGCTATACAGCTGGTGTCCCTAAAACAATTTTCTCCACTAAGGTCTCTAAAGGCACTCTTGACCATCCAGGGTTTTTGGATGAGTGCCTCCTCTGTATGCATCTTAATCAAGCCCTCTGCAATATTAAAAAGGCGCCTCCGCTATAATGAAAGTTAAGTTGAGAAAAGACGTGGGACGATGGAGCCATTTTTAGTTCTCCATCGCCTCCGCCTTTTTACTGCCTTCAACCCCCTCAGCCTCTGTCGGGCCCTTGTGGAATACTTTTATGTGCATCTTTTTACACCCGAAGTAGGGGCTCTCCCCGAGGGCCATTATAGCCCCGGTATACGACTCGGGGTTAATCAGCATGAAGACCCTGTTTTCCCTTGCCCGCCTCTCTCATTATCCTGCTGGGCCCTAACTACTCTCCAAGAAGCAGTTTTGGTTTTATGGGAGCGATTATGCCTTTCCAGTCCCTTGAGGAAGAACGTCGTGCTGCGCTCAAAATCGTCTTTTACCTTCACCTTAGACTATAGGAGGTTCATCCCCCCGCCCTTACTCCGGTAATCCATGAGCTGTCAAGAGAGGACACGGTCCTCAGCAGCCACTCCCTCGATTGCTGGTCGGTGGGCACCTTTAGAAGTATAAGGAATGACTGATTTTTTGCGTTAGTTATATTTTTAGCTGTTAATGATATCCGTCAAAAATTTTAAGCAAATCAACAAGATAAAAGTTAGCCATGAAAAAGATTAGATAATATAATTATTTAATATAATATGATTATATAATATAATATAATTATAAATTATTGTATAATAAAGAATTATTATATACATTTATTTTTATCAATAACTATATAATTTATGTTACATAAAATAATATCATTTTTTTAAAAAAAGCCTATTGTTACAGATTTTTATTTACAGATTTATCAGAATTCGTGCACTATAGCCTGTAGGTGGCAACCTGCAAAACACTCTTATAGTCGGAGCACTAAGGATATACTCTAGTGCTTTCTTTTTTAGCATTCTTTTTGAAAGTCCTTATTCAGTTCATTAGGTAGCGGCGATCAATATACTATTCGACTGCCTCACCTTGAATGTAAGTAGAGGCGGTTCACAGAGTTAGTGACTGCTTCTAGCTAGCATACTACCTATTTACACATTGCCTCGTCATATATCTATCAGCCTTGGGCTATTTTATATTTATTTGAGATTTCATTGCTCATTCAACTCTTTTCTAAAAGAACTATATTTATTCTGCCTGAAAAAGTATATCAAGCAAATCAATACATATAGACTCAGTGGCTCCTTATTTCATTATTACTTTCCGTCCTCTCTTCAACCACTTACGTTCCTTTGCATAAGAACCCTACCATTTATTACGTATAAGCCCCATTTACATAGTTTGTTTCGGAACACCTACTAATTAGTAACGTATATTTAATGAATTTTTATAATGAATATTACTTAAAGACGAAAAAAACTTTAAATAATTTATGTTTTATATATATTATAATTTTATTTTTTTTATCATTTACCTTATCACTTACAGATCATTTTTATTTTATTAAAATCGTGTATAATTTTATAAAATAATGTTTTTCATTGAACCATTTGATTTTTTTTATAAATATTATAGTGAATAAAATGGTAAATTTTGTAATTTGAAATATAATATACATAAATAATCGAAGAAAATATAAAAATATGTAGGATTTATTTAATGATTTTGTGTTAATACTTCATAATTATATTAAATAACGTTATTTAAAATATATTCAGTTTTGCTTTCATATTTATTTAAGATTCTAACCTAAAACTGATATTCATAAAGGTGATTATTAATATTTTACAATTCATTGGAAATCTGTTCTTAGTTACAATCAAACATATAAAATTTAAATTTCATATCGATTTATGTTCGCTTACTGTATATGTAGATATAATACAAATAAATTTGTCCCAAATTATTTTAAGTTCAAGTTCAATAAACTAAACAGATTTTCTTTTAATCCAAGTATTACAAAAAAAATTTTCACTGTTTCATATGTGGTCTGGGTAAACTAAAATTATATCGATTTAAATTTATTTTAATTTTTACAGGTAATAAAATTAATATACTCATATTGGATTACACATTGATTTAAAAAAAAAAAAAAACAAGTATAATTTTATTAATTGAAATAAAATCTAAAATAGTTCAAAGTATGCTTTTGTGTTAAGTTAATATTACATGAAAATAATAAAAAAATATATAATTTTATAAATAGATAAGTGCCTATGAAGTTCACTGGAATACAAATTTAGTAAAGTAATAAATTTTAATAAAATGACAAAGTTTTCAAAATGTTTGTAGCCTTGATTTGTTATAAATTATTATTAATATTTATCAAATAATAATACCTCTTACTATAGGTTATACTTATTCGTCTATTATAAGTAATTTTTATTAATAATAATTTAAGTTAATTATAAACAATAGTCAAAGCAAAAGGAAGCAGCTGAAAACATATTTCATTAAATATGTAAATCAGTAAATAATTATAATAGTTGATTATCTTATTAATATATTTCATACTTACAACGTACAGATAATTTAAATTTGTATTCAAAATCACATTCATAGTAAATGCATTAAATCGAAGAATAAGGATTTATAGTGGGTTTCATAACTTGTTTCTACATTAATATTGACAAATCGAAAACTATTTACATCAAAATTTATTGACATGATTCTTTCTTTTTTATCACGTAATTTTTGTACAAAATATTATATGAAGCAATATGGAGATGACGGAAATAGAAGGTGCACGTGTATAGTAAAATTATGAAGATTATTTTAGAATAGATTAAAAAATATTTACTCATTTTAATTTTATCTGATTTTTATAAATGATTAAAGGATATAACAATTTTTAAATCAGATAAAAGATTTTAGAAGAAGATTTTTAAATCAGATAAAAGATAAAGGCATCTTTAAAATTTCTGGCTATCGAATATTTTTCAGCAAGAATAGATGTTATTGATTTCAATAACTGATATTAGTCATCTTTGGTACAATTCTGTTGTATACATTTATGATTGATAAAAAAATTAAAAAAAAACAAATACACTTATATATAATTTTTATGCTATAAATTATAAGAAAAAATTTGTTCATAGTTAAAATATATTTTGAGTCTTGAAATTCATCGTTTTAGTTTGCATAATTCACATCCGTAGTTCAAAATTGCGTCGTGATGGCTATATATAATATTACATATAAGTATAGGTAATTTTAAATTGAGACTATGTATTTATTTTAATTTAGCATAGATAAAAAAGATGAATTGCATAGATTATGACCGAGCTCTGTTGTGCACTTATGATAAATAATGAAATTTAATTTTTTTTATTTACAAAATTATATGTGTACACACATAAATAACTAAACTTGAAGCGCAATGTTCGCTGGTTTAAGCTTAATTTTAAAACGAGTAGAATAGGAAAATCTAAAAACTTGAAACTTTGCTTTTGATTATTGGTTTCTTATTTATGACGCACATGTTAAATTTAATAATTAAAGTAAAATCAAACTTGAGAATGAAAACTTGATAAACATATTTTTCTCACTAACTCTTACATTTACAAATTCAAGTCTAAAACATAAAATATTTTTTATTTTCTATTTTAAGATTTTTACCTAAGATTATGCTAGTAATGGCAGTTGCGCAGAAAATTAATTAGAATTTAAGATTTTGTTTCATTAAACACAAAAAAAGTAATGTTTGAAAAAATATATAGTTTTTATTCATTTACTAATTTAGTATGCAATTAAAATATGTAATATTATTTTACAGTTATATTTTATTATTTTTTTTTTCTTTTTTAGAAATTCTTTTAGTAGTTTAGTTATCAATTAAATGTCTTTTTTTAATAAATGCAACACGATTGGTAAAACATCACCAATTAGGAATGACAAACATCATGATATTATAAATAATAAAAATCAATATATGATAATGATATTTTAGACTTATTTTATAAATTGTACAATAATTACCTATCCGAATATCTAGCGACAATAAAAAATAGTAAAAAATAATCTTTGGTATCTTGTTAACCAAGATCTATTTCAATCCTTAAAAATATGCAGCAGCTAGTAATAGACGATTCCAGTAAGATATGAGAAAACCCTTATTAGCTGTCATTGTATAGCATTAATTTTTACTTATATAAAAATAATTTTTTTACACCTTTCTGTATAAAAACAATTTTATGTCAACGTCGGATATATAAAATTAGGTAACGGTACTCACAAAGAGTAGGTCGGCTCTATTTTTAAAAAAGTATTCAAAACAAAGACGGAATCTTTGATGAATGGATAGTCACCATTTGAACAAAAGACGAGGTTGGGCCTAGTACTAGCAAATTCCTTGCTCAGAAACAGTATTTTCGCGCGCTGATCCCGTATACGAAATTCAACTATGTGACAGGAGGCCGCCCCTCTTGACTTCCAGCCTGGTCTTCCTGTCAGCCATAATAGTAGCTAATCTTTGATGCTCCGAAACGAGAACTATCAGGCCGAAGGATCGTATGAAGGTTATCAGTTCCAACCATATGGTTGCCAAGATCCACGCGCATACCACAGATTGAGTGGTTTATTGTCGGTGACAGTGGCATCCTTGCCTCGCTGTGGTAGCGCTCGCCATGGATTCGCTCAGCAAGTTGCGTTTCGGGTAACCTGTAAGATATAGTACTTAGCCTGGATGAGTGAGATTATTCCAAATTTGACATTTCAAGTTTAAATTAAATTTAATAAATTAAAAATGTCATAAATTTACATTATAGAAATAGAGCTATAATATAGAATTTTTTTTTGGTACAACATCTTGGACCTAAATTAGTTTCTTCTATATAATGGTATATTTTGAAATTCGTCATTTAGTTAAATCATAACAAACCTAGTATAGTATTTTGACAGTATTATGACAAACCAGCAAAGCAATTTATCAAATTTAAAATTATAAAAATATTTCAGCAGAAGAAACGTTTTATTTGTATATTTTGAATAATATTTATTTACAATATCTTATTAAAATTATTCGTTAATTTTTAAAAAAAATAATTCAAATGCTACTTATATAATATTTAAGTAATATATAAAATATGCATGTATAAATAGTTAAAAATTAAAAATTTTAATTATGGTGTTGACAAGATTTCGAAAATTTCCAATTATAAATAATTCAGGTAACATAAAAGTCTCACCTGGTATTGTGCATGGGTATTGGCAATGGTGTCGTCAGATCTATATCTACATCGATTTCCGATATATCATCGGTGAACCCATTGGGTAAAGTCTCTTCTTTGGTATGAAATTTGTCATCACGTTTTACTCGATGACGACTTAATAAAAGTCGTCCAATTATTAAACCAAGAAGTAACAATACTCCTACTGACACAGATACGATCACGTACAAATAAAACTTCTCTTGATTATCTAATGATTGATAAAAAAAACGAACATAGTCAGATTTTTATGCATATCTATATTTATGAGCTTTTTTATATTTATTCAATTTAAGAGAAAAATAAAATATTTATTCTGTTGCAGAAAATTGAATTTAAATGTTTTTTACTTTTAATATTTTTTTTGTACAGGGTTTCACAATGCTAATTTTTATTTATATTAAATTCAAAATTATGTTATTATAATTTCTAAATGTAAAAAAATGTATAATTTTTTTATTGTTTCAATGATGTTTAAACTGAAATATAGAAAACTAACAATAATTAAGATCCAAATTTTAGAATAAAATAATTTTTTTCATTTACATAGGCATATTATGAAATTTAATCATTTTGATCCTTTTTTTTCTATTATATATCAATTATTAATTTATTATTTTCCTAACTAAATATAAATTTACAATATAACATACACGTTCCATTTTTCTACAATTAGTTTTATAAAAGGTTCATAGATAACTCATTTTATTTGAAAAAAATTTAATTTTTAAGATAGGTTTTTTTTTAAACTAAAATATTACGTTTCTAATTAGGCCACTTATAAATTAAAGTATCCATAATCACAATTTCATTTAATAAATTTGTTTGTGTCTGTAAAACGTAAACTGTATTTAACTGAAAAAATTACACATTGTAGAAAAAATATATAAATAAAACATCATTCGTAACTATTAAATAATTGAATAGCATACCAACTATATAAATTAATCATGCAAAATTAATTCTACAATATAATGTTTAAATTTATGAAAATTTATTAAAAAATAAAATCAAAATATTTTAAAGAATTGTGTAATTATTTGTGTTATTAATTGCGTAATTATTAAAAAATTAATGCAAAAAATAGCATAAAAAATTTATTCTAAAACATAATTCGACTTAATAAATTTATTATTATTATTCGTATAATATGCATTAAATAATAATTGTAAATTTAATGATATCTATATGAACAAATATAATTATCAAAACATATTTATATCCTTACAAAATAAATGGAAAAAAAATTTACTGTAAAAAAGATGTTTTAATGTATTAAAATGTATATAAACATTTAAATCCATCAACACGCAATTATTTTTCATATTAGTTTATATTTATTTAATTTCAAAATTTTAACATATATAATATATTTGTCATTCTTATGTTCAGAAGGTAGTGTACTCATTTTTATTAAAAAAGATAATTCTTAAATTTCCTACATATAAGAAGTTTGATGTAATAGTAATATAAAATTAATATTTATGCGAAAAAATATATTATTACATTGATTCTTAATATAATTTTAAAAAATATCAAAAATTTTAAAATTGTTAAATTTTCTAATTATAAATAAGGAATTATATGTACCTTGAAGTATTTGTAAAAATAAATACAGCATTAGATAATTCAAGTAAAAAGTAATTTCTTTATGTTTATTTAGTAAATTAAACTATAAATCTCATTTTTAAATTCCCTCTCTATATGGGACGAAAACTTAGTGATAGCATTTTTAATAAATTTTAATAAAGTACCGTAATAATATTAATTGTCTTCAAATGTTTCAAAATTTAATATCTTATTCGTCCTTGAATAATCTCTAGAAATTATGTAAGTACATTTGGGGGTTTAGATTTACAAATAAATCGATACAGTAGCTACGCGAGCAGGAGGCTAGCTTCCTTTCAATTTTAGAAATATGCTGATAAGTCAAGTTCCTTCGCAGGATATCTGGTTCAGGCTACGATTACTTACATGCAAGAAATACGTAAGTGCTGATCCATTCATTGACATAGTTGAGAAGTGCATGGTCCTTCTTGACGGGCGTCGCGTAAAATATGGTCGTACAGTTGCTGACATTACCAACAAACGTCTCGTCGGTAAACATGAGTCCGTCCCCAAACGCTGCTAAGCCCTCCTGTTTTCTGATAATCTTACCTCCGTCACTGACGACGTTTAGATTGTGCAGACGTTCGCCCACTATAAAGCGATAGTTGGTACCCTCCATGGATGCAAGTACCCCATAAAGAAATGTTGCTAATCTTACAAATTACTTTTATTCGTAAAGTTCTATAAAATGTTCATTTTTTCTTTTAATTTACAACATACTTTGAATTATTAGTACAGATTTAATTTTTTCAAATATATTTTGTAATTTGTAACACCAGCAAACATACATGTTCATTAATCAACTTAACTGAGAATTCATAAGATACCGTGTGTGATTTTTGTTTATTTTTACTTGAATCAAGCCATTATTATATTATGTTCACAAACTCTTTTTTTGCAATTAACGTTAAAGAAGATTTTTAAATTAATAAATGATGATGAAAATATATCGGAATCTTCTATTTAATTTTGGATATTAAATTTAAAAAAAATGCTAATATAAATTATGAAGCTTTTTAATTAATAAATTCAAAATAATTTAATTAATAATTTTTTTTAAAGTATTCGTTCAAATATCACAGTCTGATATACTTATAAATTCAAATTAAAAATTAAATTTTAATTAAAAAAAATTTGAGCTCTTTTATACTTTTTTCATCCATCATATGAAATTCGTGTTTCTCAAATACTATAGAATAATGATAAAAAAGTATAAAAATAAAAAGCATTTAGAAAGTTTTAGAACCTTATTTAAAATAATTTTAATAAATGAATATCATCAAGGTATTATTTATGTTTAATGATGTCGTGGTTTATAATAATTACAATAAGTTTTGATTTGAAAAATTTTAACCACCATTTTACTCAGTAAAGAATACACACACACACACACACACATACACACACATATATATATATATATAATTATAAGAGTTAGTAAAATAATAATATTTACAAATGGTATAAATTTGAAATAATATTATAAAAGTTACCATTTTAATTCTAGAACAGAAATATCCTTAAAAGAATACATCTTTTAAAACATTTACTAAGATATTGTTGAATATAGGATAGTATAGGATTTAATGTTTATAACGTTTTTATTTACTGATGCGATAATATACTTTTTTAATAAATCTTTCAAAATAGAATAATAATATCACTTAAACGACAATTTTTACAGAAAATAATAAGTACAAGAAAAGATAAATTACTTAAGTATCATATTAAATGCAAAAAATTTTAAAAAATAGAATTCAAAATTAATATATAAGTGATTTTATTTGCAAAGTAGATCTTCATTTAACTTCTATCTTAAAAAATAATTTGTCCTTTTCTAGTATTTATTATATTGGGAAAATGTAAAAATTATATTGTGTATATTAAATATTATATGTTACATGTAATTCAATTGGAATGAAGAATAATTAATTTAAGACAGAAGGAAAAAAAATTACGATAATGCACTTTAAATTGTTCACTTAAAGTGAATTCCTATGAAACACGTTTTTGAAAAAATGGGAAATATAAAATATGAGAGTCAAAGTAAACTCAAAAGGAAAAGTCAAAGGAATTGGAAAATAGTATAAATGATGTATCTGTGTATATACAATTTAAGCAGTCTTTCTCTCGTTTTAGAATATAGTGAAGTTTATGTATACATGTAGGTATACAAGTATAATATACGTTGATTGATTAATATTAATTCATGACTTACGTAATATTATATTTACACATCTATTTATAACAAAGAAACTTGACAAATCATATGACACTCAAGAATATAATATTTATTTTATAGACATTTCATTTATTTATTATATAGAAATATCACAAAATAATTTAAAATATTAGTTTTAAGGAATGTCATTGTCCTTTAAAAATCTTAAGATTCATATTCATTTTTAATTTATATCTTATTACATAGTGTATAATGTTATACATTTAAATTGATAAATTTTTAGAGAAGTAAATAAAAATTCTTTAACTACTACTTTAGTATGCAAAAATCATTATATACAATATATAAAAATCTTCAAATATATTTTATGAATTTATAGTAAGCTATAATGTAAGTAATACATTAAAAAAATATTTAATATATAACTGATGATTTTTTGTATACAAAAAATATATTTTATGGCTATTTAAAAATAAATGGTAAATTAATATTTGAATAAAATAATATATTTCAACAAATTTTCACAACATAAAAAATTATATTTAATTATATGCTAATATGTTATGATATTTTTAAAAAATATCTTGCATGAAAAATATTTATAACTTACTTAAAATTTAATGTCCAAAATAAAAATGGTAAATAATAATAAAAAACGATTTAATTGTATACATAAAACCTTATATTTTATGTACCAAATAGCAAATTTAATTAAAACAGTGTCACTAATTGTATCTGGATTGCAGCTCATCATAAACTGAACAGACGCCAGTAATTTGATAATTAAGTTACTCTTTAAGTAGGTTGCTCTTTTTTAATCAGTACCTTGGACTTTTCTAAAACTTAGAAGGTGTAGTATCTTTATGTTCATACGATAAACTTAACAAACCCAGATATTTTATGATAAGAATATACATTTTACGCAATTATATCAATGGTAATTAAACACATTTCATTGCTCTATAAATGCGAGTATAAGAAAAATATAACTAAGATTAGGATTTTATAATATAATAAAAAGTTGTTTGATACAAAATTTTAATTTTAACATTTATAATATGCACTAACATGCATTTTTTAATATACATGCTTATATAAAATTCAAAATTTTAAATTTAATAATATTATTTTGAATTTTTTTGAACGAATGAATCAATAAAACGTAGGAATTTTTCCAAACTCTTCTTTATACATCAAAAATAAACCGTTGCGTAAATATAATCACAACTGGACATAATCGCATTATTGTTTGTGTGTATTCATAAAATTGCTTTTGTAAATGAGAATTTTGTTCTTACTTTTTTTGTATTCATATAGTATTTGAGCTTTTGGATTTCATTAGTTTTTGATCATTTAATTATTTATGAATTCAAAACCTGTCCGAGACGAAGCGGGAATGACTAAAAATAAGGTCTTATACCATATCACTTGATACTTAAAATCTAAAGTTGCAGTTAAATTTTTTTTTTAGATAATAAACAGTACCTATGTTATGTGTGTACATGACACGCATGCGGTCGAAGTTGTGTATGCGTAGGATGCGTAAATGCGCAAAGATTGTGTATATTTAAGGAATGTATTTACGCAGATAATTTAGTAGTTACGTGCGTTCATATACATGTTTATTTATGCCCATGCGCGTAAGAATATGTGAGTTGAATATACGGGATTGCGTCTAAAATTACTTACTTATAAGAATGTGTGTATACATATATATATATATTTTAAAAAATATTTCAGTAATTGTGATAAACGATTGTTAAAATATTGAATTAAGTATCATCTGTTAGATTTTAAACATATTCTTATTCAAATTTTAAAAAGTGTATTGTATGATAATTTTCTTATATTTAAAAATATCTTCTTTTAATACTAGAGAATATGATTGTAACAATAGAAGTCATATTTAAATTTAGAGTGAAAAACGTATCATTAGAATATTGATTCTTACTAAACGTTTAAATATTACTATTGAGTAATATTTAAACATAATTCTCAAATATAATAATAAGCTTCAACATATGCAAGACATCCTCCCTATAAGCGCTCTATTAAAAATTTGTTTGTGTCGTATACTTCCCATTAAACTGCTGTAGGTAGGTTTTGTTGCTTACTTTAATACGCAAATTATACTCGCAACGCTTCTTTATGTTAATTTTTTTATTTTACGAACAATATGATATTAAAACTAAATTTAATGGTTGTTAGAAACCGAAGTTTTTCTAAAAAAAAATTCAAGTACATTTTTACATCAAATAAGTAACACTGATATAAGTTTTTTGGCCCCAATTTTTATAAAAATTTAAAATATGTATGCATATTTAATATTCATTTGTAATATAATTTTACATTACATACATATCAATAATAAATAATATCCCATAAGTTTTTAGTATATGATAGGAAGTAAATTTCTTTTGGGATAGGAAATTTTTTTTTATTTATCAGTATTTTTTTCAATTTATTAATATTTTTTTAATTTTATTTATTAATATATTGTAATAAAAATAAAAAAGTTATTACTCAATTACTAAAAAAAAATTTATCATAATCTAGAATATAAAACAATTTGATATCATGTATTAAAATTTTTTTAGAATATTTAGAGTTTCTTGATTATAAAAATCGTATTGTGTATAGAATATTTTAAAAAATTTTGAATTTTTTTATTGTCTATATTTATTATAAAAATCTATTTATTAGTATTTTCTTATAAACAAATTATTCTTCATTGAATGAATGAAAGAATAAGTTTCAAATCGTACACTAATAATTTATCAAAAATTCCTATTATATTTTTTTGTAAATATGTGACAACGCTGTTCATCTTTTAGAATTCTGTTCCTCCGAGTGTCATATACTCATTACTCAATAAGCAACGAAATATTGAAATATTGAAATATTGAACTCGCGTACGAACTGACTCCTGGCGCATCCAGCGCGTACGGATCGGCGACCCACCAAACCGCGAAATTGGTGTTATCCAAGGGTCGTAAATAAGACACCTGACTCGTGTAAGTAAGCACTCGTCCAGTTATAGCCTAGTGCGGGCTGAAGAAACAAAATTAGGTAACGGATCAGATTCAGTCGTAAGGCCTCCGACTGAACATTGTCCCATCCGCCGTCTTGCATCTTCCACAAGATCTGTAATACTCGAGATTCGCAGTCGACACAATCTATGCGGAATTCTATTGACACCTACACTAAGTTAGATTTAATCAGCGCGTCGTTTTGTAAATAATATATATCTTGTAATTTGTTTCATTATTATTATTAATTGTTTTCTTTTTGTTGGTAATAAAGCAGAAGTCACAAACTGCGCAGACGACCAGAGGGCGTTCATGTTTAAAATTAACTATTTTTGTTTTTTTTATTTATATTATGCATCTTTATCCTACTTCCCTCGTCCCGATTCCCCTCATCCTACCGAACTCTGGAGACGGCGAGCTCCTTCTTGGCAATTTCACCCCTTTTACTGCACTAAGGGTATAGGTAAACTTACCCGCGTCATAAATATAAAGTACTTTTACACAACGTACAATATTTTTGGGCATGTAATATTTTATTGTACAAGGGCATGCCTGCGTACATGTCCGTGCATACACATGATTGTCTAAATAAGCCAACATAATTCTGGTGACTCTATTTAAATGTATAAATATGAATGTAGATCAGATAGTCATTGACAATATCGGCATAAAAACAATAAAAAGTTTATATTGAGACGTTTATTAAGCACTCCACATATTCATATAATATAATTAACAAATATATTTCATACAACTATTATCTGTAATATGTGGAAAATAATGTTCCTGCGGATATGGTTCTTCACGGATCCACGCATATTTATACGTGTATGTGTTTGCATAAGGGTATTAGCATGCAAATGAGACATAAATATACAAGTTGATTTGTAATTTATTAGTATTGCTTAACTCTGTCTAAAGAAAAATAAGGGATTAGAATAGAGTTTATTCATGTATATCTGATAACTCATAAAAAGTTACTTTATTAACGACTGCTTAAAAGACTATCTATAGCTAATAATATTTATCATTTAAACTGTGAATAAGATTAACAGTTTGTAACATAAAGCTATATGATCAAAAAGTACCATTCTGTACTTAAGGCGAAGCCTTTGGGCAAGAATCTTCATAAACTGTTCTAGGAATAAATTAAGAATCATAATCTAAAAATGCAACAATAAAAAAAATTTAATTCATGTTTTCTTATACTCAAAAAAATTAATCTGCTTATTAAAATTTCAAATGTACATTGTAAATTACTAATTAGCAATACATTCAATTTTCGTAGACTATTAATAATAGTATTTTTTTAAAAAATTGGGCAGAGCATAGGTTAAATAAAATTAAAAAAAAAATTATTAAAAATAAATTAAAAGAAATTTAAATACTCAGATAGTATTTTGATAAGAAAATAAAAATAAAAAAAACGCGTATTTGAATTATAATTTACTATTTAGTTAGTTTGTTTTTGAATAAACAATATTGAATAAACAATTAATAAATTTTATGAAAATGCTGATATTTTTAATTAAATATACATTTTGTAGAACAATAATATCATAATTATTGCCATATTATTTTTATGTTTACATTGGTCCTTCTTCATTGACTCTTTTATTGTCTGTTTAACGCGTAAGACAGATTTTTAACGATTCTACGATTAATCTCCTAGTATCACTCACATTTCCCGTGATGCCGGCTCGAAGTCAAGACAATTTTATTGCGTCAAGTAAAAGGAAGTTAACCATGTGACAATTAATTGAAACTGAACACAATTTGTATTTTGTCTACTAAACTTTTTTTAATTTACTTTAATTTTTTCACTTTTGCTTAATCGTATATCTTACAACCGACTGCTGTATACATGTTCGCTAATTATATGATTATAAATAAGCCTTTTAATTTTACTATAGTTTTTAAAGCTATGTTATCTCTTTTACAAATTTAATTTGTTAGGTATTTTTCTAAAATTTGGAGGACATTTAGAATCTTTTTATGAAGTGCTTTCCTGCTACCTTTAGTATTAATCTACAGTTATCCAGAGGTTTTACAATAGTTTTCGTAAATACGTTTCGTTTTCGTAAATACAAGTGTTCCAAATTATTTGAGTTTATGAATGGGGAGTTCCGTCATGCAAACCGGCTATATTTAAATTGTGTACGAATATTTCCACGAGATACTCAACTCAATTTATGCCTCTGACGTCAGTCTTCAACTATCTCGATGATGGAGATTTCGCATCTTTTTTTTTATAAATGGCTAAATTAGCTAGTATTCTACTTAATGAATATATGCACTGGGAGGGTAGTTTACTCGGATCACCGAATTATAATTTATTCTTTCAATAAATCGCATAGTCGCATGCACATACCTTATGCACTTATTTCAAATAAAAAATAAAAAATTTTAATATACCAATGTTAATTCTATTGAAAATTGTTATTAATTTATATATATATATACTTTAAGAGCAATGTTGTATGTTGAATTCATTTGAAATAAACAATTGCATTCCAACATAAAATGCGAATAGCAACAATATTTCAATTCTTAATATTTTACATAATATTATTAACAACTGTATTAAGAAAATACGATGCTTACTTTAAAATCTTGTCCTCAAAAAATTTATACCACAAATTTCAAAAATATATTTTGTATTTTTGTTACTTTCTGAATTACGCTATACTTGATTAAAGTAATTAACTCTATATTACATTACATTTGATAAGATTAGAATGTATGTTTTATTATTACAAATACTATTTAAACAGAACATAATACATATTTTTATTTTATTGAAGTGTTAAAATTCTTAAAAAGATTTTAAATCTGATAAAAGATAGCATAAAAATTAAAAAATTGCCATATATGCGATTATTTTGGAAAATATATGAAATAAAAGAAAATATAGTATTTATGAATAACGCTTATCCAAGTTTATAAATATGTTTACAAAAAGCTTTTGACATTCATAACGAACCTGTAACAGAAAAATTGATGCAAAAAAATATCTGTATTGCCGTTTTATTCTTTGCTTCCTAATTCCCTCTATAGTATAAAAATATTTTATAAAAAATTAATTTTACAAGCAATTTTATGCTATATTGCATAACTATTATGTAGCATAGTTTTTAAACTGAATCTGATAGCCCAATTAGATAAAATTTTTTAATGAAAAATTTTCAGGTTTTTTTATTATATGTTCATAGAAAATAAACCGTTGACTAACTATCGTATTCGTGAAAATATAAAACTTTATTTATGTTGTATAACATGAAACAACCTGACTAAATGATAAAAACAGTTTTCATACATAAAAAGTAATTCAGCAAGCAGGGCTAAAATTTATGGAACCCATCAAAGTAATCGAACAACAAATTAAACATGAATTAGAACTAATGCGTTATTAGTAATAATATTTTAAAATACAAGTTATTGAATCAAAAAAGAAAAATTTTTTCTTACAAATAAATTTTTACTATTTTTTATACTATCCTTTTCTGATTTTAGATTCTTCTTTACCATCAAGCGATATTACTTCAGAATCAAAATACTAATCTTCCTTCAAAGTATATATACTTATTTTTAAAGATATATTTGTCAGGTTTTAATGAAGCTGTAGTAGCATAAACAGTAGTATTAACATTAAAATTAAAATTGAAAATCCAAGATTTACAAAGCCCAAAGATTTACATATATTCCTATATTAATTTCTTCTTTTAAATATTTTTTGTGAAATATTTTCTCTGAAAAGTTTACACCATATGAATAACGAATAATAAAATAACGAATTTTTTTTTATAATTACTGTTTTAAGACAGCTTTCATATTTAATTTTTTGTTTCAAAACATTTGTTTTTCACCGAAAAAATCTAAATTATATAAATATATAGATTTATAAAATCTAAGTAAGAAATACTGATGCCATCATTGGCACAGTCAAACTACCCTACGGTAGGTATGCTAATACTGATGATAAAGCTTGACCTATCTTGTCTGCACACACTTCCTTAGCTTCAAGGGAAGAGTAGACACATACGAGAAGGAAGGATTGATATGAGTTATTAAAATAAATTGTCACGGTAGCGAGGACTAACAAGACGGGCTAAGAGAAGTTTTCATATACCATGGGGCATAGTTGAATGGGAGGAGGGAATACTGGGAAATCGGCATGTGGTAGACATCAAGGACGATACCGCACTGAGGCTACATAGGTTCGCCCAAGTGTGGCATTCTATCCCCGCTCATAAGGGACCTAGTGGTAAATGAGCTGTTCGACAAATAGAACTATACAGATTTTCGAAATGCTGACGATATCCTGATTCCCGTTACTAGATCCTCTCATGAGGGTTTTTCAAGAGCCCTTATACTTTTGAAAGATGGTATAGGAAAATAGAACTCTTGGTCAATCCAGTGAAGACCGATATTCTAGTCTTCATCAGAAAGTTCAAGTAGAAATAAGAATGCAAACTGACACTGAGTGGACGGAGTCTCTACCTTAAAATATGTAGAGATAATTCAGGATAATAAGATGAACTGGTAGCGGAACCTAGATTAAATTATTCATAAGAATGAATTTCCCATTGTAACAAAGGTGCTTCTTCTACTTGAACTAAATACATTAATAGTTTCTCCTCAAAGAACATACTGAAACAGATAAATTTTTTATAACAAAAAAGAAAAGAATTGCTTGAAAAGGAAATAAGTTACATAGTACAAAAGGTTTTTCCTAGATGCAACAAGATAGCATGATTGTTGGTTTAATCGGGAATTGAATAATTGTGGTGTTAAAACAAAATGTTTTGCGCAATGTCTGAAAATTTCACAAGTTAGTCTACGCAGTATGAATAATCAAGATGCAAGATCAATAAAAAAAGTTTGTTTCTATTATTTGCCGTTATCAAAAATTAAAAATTTAATCGACGTAAAAAATGGGTTTGCATAAAATCGTAATACTTATACAAATGTGTTATGAGGCATGAATTTAAATAGAAAATATCATTGTTATCAGTGCTGCGAAAAAGTAAGGTTTTTTTTCTCAGATATAGCATGTTCATCATTACTATAATAAAAAATTTTGGAGGGAGTCGCTAAAAAACGGAGTTAATTAAAAGGAAATTATTAAAATCATTTAAACATAAAAATAAATTAGACAATTCAACAGTACAATGTAATTTTTTTGTATTAATCATTATTCAGTAAATAAATTTTGTATAATATTAAATCGGCAAACATATATTTTAAAATGTTTTAATAATAAAATTACTCTGTAAGAGCTACGCAAGCGAGGCGTGGTAGAAGAGCATAAGGATGAAAGAGGTTGGGCCTAAAGTTGAATCACTGTATGAATGGTAGCATAGATGAGAGACTCTTTAAATAGACCTTCTGACAAATGAAGGGGTTCTTTTTAAATAAGCAATCTCATAAATGATGAAATAACTGATAGATGAATGATAGGGATACAATTTTGGCTTTTGGCTTGTAGCTCGGGACATAGAACGGATTTCCGGTGATTCATCTTTCTCTGGCTGGAGATGAGTCTGTTTTCCCTTAAAAAGATGAGCAGCGGCTTATTTTTACAATAAACAAGCAGGGCAGCTGTATTCAAATAGGTTTAGCTCAAAGTTAGGATTCTGAAGGGAGTTGGAAACCCGATAAAGATACTCAAGACTTCGGGCCATCTAAATTCCTCCCTGATAAGTAAGGTGAAAACGTAGAGGTTGGTCAGATCCGGGGTGGTAAGAAGTGAGAAGTGGATACAAGAGATACCAATCTTCTCGTACTTGCAGTACCTGCACCATACACCAAGACAGTGGCAACCCTCAACAACAGGCCCTACTACAGACTGACGAGAATACACTTCACATTGTTCCGCCGTAGCCAGCTGAAGGTTAAGAATAGTGGGATAAGAATAAAGGAAAGGTGATGGAGTATTAATTATGGCTCTATTGCTTCTCTAAATCTCTCAGATTAATTTGTACTATAGTAATGTCAGCAATGCCATACCAATTTTGTATAACGACATGGCTAAGGTAAATATAGGGGTGGCATTCATCCGAGATCCGTGGATGATCAAGGGTATCATCATCAGAGATCTTGGGGGCTTCATTTGTTACAGGGACACCATTGAGTCAAAACCCGGAACCTATATAGTGCTGAAAAGGATCAATGCTATAATCCTTCTGGATTTTTGCAAAGGAGATCTGACATCGGCGATGCTCGAGGTTAAAGATGTAAATTCAAAAAGAAGGTAGAGAGTTAAGTAATTACATTTTCAATTGGTAAGAAGAAGACTCTGGAATCAGTAGCCCAGAGATTAACGAATACCATTGCTCATGCTTTTGAGAAAAATTTCCAACCTAAAAGGAGGAACTATGCTGGTGGATGCTGGTACATATCTGAGCAGAATGAGGAAGGAGACCTTAAACTCTCTTAAATTGACCACGAAACAAAGAATGGAAATCTATGGATAAAATACAATGCCAATAGAAATAAGTTCAAGAGATACATAGGGGTGTTAAAAGAGATAGTTAAAGAACCTTCTGTGATGACACCCAGAAAGTAGAGAAACTGTCAGGATGAATAAGATATTATTAAAGAATCCTGACGCCATCTTCGGCACGTAAAAGCTACCAGATGCAAATATTCATTTATAGACAAAGCAAGTGTGACCCACCTTGTCCTCACTCATTTTATTAACTTTGATGGAAGAGTGACCTGAACTGGAAAAGTTATCGTCGTTAGTAAAGGCCGTAGACGTACATATACTGTTAAAATCCTTAGCCAAAACAATTGTCATCATTCAATACTAGTCACTGAATCTTATCAAACGGAATTTTTCTAACTTGTTACAAAAGGCGATAGAGGCGGTAATTGGTCCTGTTACGGCCAGAGCAAAGGCTTAAACAAAAATTTTTTTCTCATCTTCCCCCACTCGACTAGATTCTATCGTCAAGTTTATGACCACTTAAAATCACCTTTTCACTCGGTCGCTGACAATTCAGCAACTCGATACCCGGCCCAAATTCAACTAAGTCACATCACATTCGTCATCGTTTGACACTCCTGACCAACAACTCTTATTCTTTTTGTTTACATACGCTGCACTATCACAATACATTTAGTTTATAATCGAGATATGACCCAGCCGATGCAACAAAATTCCTTATCAATTGACACACTCCCAGCCGAAACGATGAATTTTTGCAAACTCTTTCTCGGAAAATCAAGTTCTTTTCGTTACACGCACATGAAGCAATTTATGAAATCTTTAATTAGAAACGTAGGGATGAAATTTTTCGAGGCTACCAATATTTAAAAGGGGCCTGTGACACTGTAAATAATACACTGTGACGACCATTCAATCAACAAGGTAGCCAGCTAGATTCATCAAGGCGATACAATAAGCAAGTACTTTTATTTTATTCTCTTATTCTAATTACATCGCGCAGTGTCGTATAAAATTAAAATTTTTATTAACTTCGATTTTTTTTCTTGTTGCATTTAATAAATTTTGTAAGTCATTAATCTTTTTTATTTAAATGTAATGATTATTTTAAAATAATATTTTTTCAGACTTGATACTTCAATTGCCAACTTAAACGGTACTATTAATTATTGTAATCAGATATTGATGATAAAAGAATATTACTTTTTACTTGTTACAACTACTTTGCTGCTTTTTTACGAATCATTTTCAATACAATTATTAGTGATTAATAAAATGTGAACGTTGATAGAATATAGAATAAGTCTACTATAACTACGATCAGGCAACCACTAACTGCGAGAAGACTATTAAAACAGAATAAAAAATCTGAATTTATTATAATTATAAATTATTCTAAAGTAAATGAATAATCGAAACCGATTATGCAGCCATCGGTATAAAATCTCTAGTATAATCGGTTTAAAGCACAAGTTATTTTTAGACATCTACTTGGGGAGGCTGTCCGATAATGTGTAGATTGATGTGTAGATCTTGTCAAATTTCAGCAATTAAAAAATTACTGAAGTTCAAAGTTAGTAAAATTTTTTAATAACAAATACAGAATGTTTAAATATTAGTAGCATCGCAGTTTGTTGTTTTTTGCATCAATAAGTAATTACTATTATTATTACCATTTTTTAATTTTAACATAAAAATCGACTTACGTGATAAATATTAAGTTAAAATTAATTGATATGTTATGTCTCGTAAGTAAAAAATTAAAAAAGAAGCGGAGTATGCCGCTATGCGTATGTAGTGCGCCGTATCTTCTGTGAACCGTTCTCGCATCTACAAAAATGCCATCGGGTAGGCACTCTATTTTTTTGGTGAAATCTCACGTTCCTTCTGTCTAGATGTTACGCGTTATTTAAACTTGTCAACTTGCGCACAAAATGTAATAGATGAGGTAAACTAGGGCGACAAATAAAATGCGCCTCGGAAATTTTCATGTACTGTACAACCACAAGTTAAACATTAAGTACAAACAGAATGTAAATTAAAGAAAACGTTTCGAAACATTTTCTCCGTGAGCCCTCCGTATCAATATAGTCCGAATATTTACGTTCTCTACGCTTAAATTTATCTATGAAACAATGTGTGACCGAAAAATTTTATATATGGAGCATCTCAAAACAGAAATTCATTTCCGCCGTTATGACCAGGGAAATTTAGAAAATGCGCTGCGTGAAAAAACGACAAAACATTCTATTTGACTTTCAATCAATATCTGATATATTATAGATTTTTTAAATTAGAGTGTAAGTAAGGTTAAAAAGAGTTTTTTAAGAACCATCACACTAGAAAAAGGAAAAACCACGGAAGGTGAACCTAGCCCATGAAAATTTAGCTATAAATAGATGGATAAATTTTTTAAGACACACAAAGAGGCAGAAATTTCTACTGACCTATTGTTGTCAAGTAAAGTGCGTGATTTTTATTTACGAGTAGTGGTGAAAAACTAATAAAACCAACAAGGACAACAAGGACAACAAGGACTGCCATCCAGGTTACAATCCGGTGTGGTGGTATGAAGAATTTCAATTATTCCTTTTTTCTAACATTGGCTATTTATATTTTTAATATAGTCATGATTTATTATCAGTAATAAATAATAATTGTTACAACAAAAAATTTTCATTGATAATTAAAATGGCTTAAAAATACATCTAAAGAGAAATATAAATAAAAACTATTCAAGTAACTAATATTTCACTACATAAGTAATTTGATCATTAAATTAATTTTTTTATATTCAAATTTTAACCTCTGATTTTAATAGTTTTTATAATTTTATATTTATTAAAGTTTTTTTATTTACAAAAATTAAATTTCTTTATTTTTAATAAATTTATTAAAGAAATGTATATATTTAAATTACGAAAACACCAAATATATTATTTTAAAATAGAGATCATAAAAATGTGATCCAAACCAAACATGCAATAATCATAATTTTTAAATGTACTTGCAGGCATAAATAGAAAAAATTATTATAATAAAGGGATACTTTAAAATATCAAAGAAAGGGAAAGACAGATAAATCAATTACAAAAATTATATATATAGTCAAAGATATGTGATTTTATATATATATATATGTGTGTGTGTCTTGCTTACTATCAATATTGGTTTTTGCGCGAGGTGGAGGGGACGTCTCCGATAAAGATGTGAAACCAGTGTGCGAGCTGTTATGCCGCGGTTGGAATTGTGGACTTTCGAGATTTGGACTCGGCCTAAACTCCACGCGAAAGTCAACTCTGTCAAGGCCTTCATCAGAATCTGAAGGTACATTTTCTTCGTCTGCCTCCATATCACCTTTCTTGTACTGCTCTCGCAGTACTGAACGCCAAACTGTAATAAAATATGAAAACATGATTTCGAAGACATAAAATTAGATTCAAATTTACTTAAAAGTTTATTGTGTAATTTTTTGACCTTAGATTTACTGAAAAATATTATTTGATAATAAATAATTGCGAAAATTCCACATTTTACGGAATAAAATTTTCAGGTATTAAAAATCTGATTCTACTGACAGGACGAAAAAATTTTTAAAATAAACTTAAATAAAAATATTTAGTCAAACTTTTATAAATTTAATTGTTGGATCATGAGGTTATGACAAATTCAACTTAGCGACATGACATTAGATGAATAACTTTGATATAATTATACAAAGGTTATGCAGATCAGCGTAAAAAATTAAAAATTTTTGTTAATATGTAAAAAAATTTTGTTAATATGTAAAAAAATTTTGTTAATATGTAAAAAAATTTTGTTAATATGTAAAAAATTTTAATCAGATTAACAAAAGTTCTTCTTGTCATTTAATACTTCTTTTATATTTTACATAATAATTTCATCGCTCTTTTACAATTACGAAACATTTTAATTTATTAATTTGGATAATTATATATACTTTCTGTAAATTTTCTGTAAATATTTTGTTATAAATTTGAAATTTTACTATGTTATTTTACAGAAATCAAAACTTCTGAAAATTTATTTCCAAATATCATTTTTTTTATATTTTAGATGCAACATGACGGTAACCGTATAATATATATATACATATTTACGAAAAAAATTTTTTATTCGATATGCTTAATGTTTATATATCTTCATCACTTTTAAGATTACAACTTTTTTTAAATTCAAATAAAATAAAAAAAACTTGTAGACTTTTATGTAGTTTAATAATTATTTTATATAAAAAAATTAATAATTAAAAATTTATGAAATATGAAATTTGATGAAAGAATTTTGACTTCCTGTATTATATTTTTGCTCTAATATCTATATTATTTAACCTCCTCTCTTCCAATTATATCTATGTTTTTTGTTAAGCAATTATACTTACGATGATGATATTTACTTAATACTATTATTAAATTATTTTCAGTTAAAAATATACCCAGGATATCGGATATATATTATATATTTCATTACAGGTATGTAAAGTGTTGTTGAGCCGGAAAATTGGAATACATGGCTTTAGTAAAACGGCTAATTTAGCTTTTTGTTCACAATATAAATTCATAAGATATTCAAATTTACCCTTATATATTTCACTCCATATTACAGTAACTAATTATATTTTCAATATTTTCTACACCACTTTTATTATCTATTGTAAATTGATAGATTAATAAATATTAACTTAACGTATTTAAATGTTGTTAACAACATACACACTTTTAAATAACAATATGTGATTAAATAGAAATTTTTAATATGCATAGTAATATACATAAAGTAATTTACAGAAAATCTAATAAAATGTTCACTTTGTAATAACAATTAATTATTTTTTACATTCTTCTAGAATCTTTTTAAGAGTGGTTTTAATGCAGCTTCGTGAACAATACATTAAAAGAAATTTTTTTTTCAAAATATAAATACTGTAAATATGCAAATGAAAACTCTAAAGCTTCATTATTGTTCAAAACAAGCAATTTTTTCATGTTTTACATAAATATAATATATATAATATAGATAATATGTAATTAATGTAATATATTAAATAAAAAAAATGGATATTGTGAGCTAAATTATTATAACTGCCATAATCATGTAATTGACGTGATATATAATCATAAATCATTACGCAATTGGCATGAAATATGTAAAATTACGTTCGATATAGATACATTTAAAGTTACATTTTAAGATTCTTAATATAAAATTGTTTTTAAAATTGTAGTACTTGGCAAATTATCAGATCTCGAACACCTTGAAGCTGTTCTCATTCATTTCAAATACCAAAAAGATTAAAGAGAAAAATTTCGGAGTGCTTAGGAATTTAAGAATGCGAAAACTCGCGCATGTAGCCTGTGTGGCACCAATTAACTTTTGAGAATAGTAATTAACATGTACTCCACGATAACTGTCAACCTTTTCTAGGAATAGAGAAAAAGTGCCGGATATCTATTCAAGGATCGTGATCATGATCTAGAACTCTGATAAGCAGTCACATAAATACCGTCAATCTTGGTACATTTTATTTTAGATGAATTCTCCTTCTTCTCTGACAATACCATCATTTTTATACCTTTTCTCTTTTCTTTTTTTTGATTTTCGATCATGTCGATCATCTAGTTACAGACGAAGATAAGAAAATTTTTTTATTAATATAAACGTTGATTAATATTTATTTTCGAACTGATTAAAACTGTATTCTATGGCACAAATAGGTTATAGGTTTTTGTATTATTTTATTCTCAAATACACTAATATACTCTAAAACAAGTTGAAATAGGTATAATTGGCCAAATCGCCTGTGACGCTGGTGCATCCACCCGTGGTGCATTAAAGGGGTTGCGCTGGGATGAAGCTTGCCTGTTTTAGGATTTGGCAGAAAGAGGATAGCAGGGTGCAGGGAGCAGTTTAAGGAGGCGTAATAAAATAAAAAGAAAAAAATATCAATAAATTTTAAAAGTCCTCCCATCTGTTGGCGCGATTGACGGGTATTGTTTTATTTACATACGTAAAAAAATTTACAATAAGATAAAAATTAAATATGAAAAAAAAAATTTTAACAGTATAAAAAGGGATTATATATAATATTCGTCTCTCGAAAATTATTTACAAGATCATCCATTAGTATTCGCCTTCGGTTAGGCGAATAGAATTCAATTTGGCGTTTCTTACTGCCGATATGTGCTTGTTTGATTTAGTCTTCTAGCCCGGGTGTGATTGCGCCTAGCTCTTTTCGCGTGCGTGATGTATTGAGACATTTGGCTCACAATAGAAAAACGTAAAACGAGAAAAAAAAGAAATATATACATGTACATATATATATATATATATATATATTTAGATATCAAACAAAAGGAAAAACGTGAAACGAGAAAAAAAAGAAATATATACATGTACATATATATATATATATATATATTTAGATATCAAACAAAAGGAACTTTATGTAGCTCCGGTTGGGCCAAGCATCGAACACAACAGGTTACGCGAGGTCGGTCTATGAAGGGTCATATACGCAGGTATCCAAAGCACTGGGCTCTGGCTTGAAAACTCTGTTTAATTTGTTTTCAGAATACCATTCGTGCGCGCAGGTCAAGCCATTACTTTCTTATCTGGTTGCAGCCGCATCGAAAGACTTCGTTGCGTTACTCAGATTAGATTTGTATTTTTTCAAATTTATAATATATTTATGATATAAAAAAAATGTAAAAAAGGCTGGTGGAGGTATTTATCTGCATTTTTTAGTTACTTGATTTTTTGTAATTTACAAATAAATTCAATGACCAAATAAGCATTTTATTTATAAACGAGAATTGAATTTAACAGAATCATTATTTTGTTGGAAAAAATTTTTAATTTTAACGTTTAAGATTATATATCTACATAAATAAATTAAATATATAGAATTTTATAGAATATATAGAATTTTTTTCAATTTTTACTCCGTTATTATATAAAATATTAACAAAAAAATACAATAATCAACTATAATTTATAGTAAGTGAATAGGTTGTTTTTGTATGTTAACAGCAGGTGCCATCACTGAATGCGCAAGAGAGAATGTGTAAGAGAGCCAGCAAATATCACGGGCGCGTCGTGATATGGGCTATGGATGTAAAAAAATTTGAATTTTTTTCTTCGCATATGAATTCAAGAGTATGTTTGTATGCGAATGGCAGAAGGCGACTGCGGAAAATCTGGATTCAAGGGGAAGGAGGGGTCGTGGGCGTATGCGTACAGTATGGATGGGTAGAAAATTTGAAAAGAATACATTTGCAAAAAACGCGAAATTTGTGGACTAAGGGAAAGGAGTACTGCGATAGTTTGTCGGCGCAGCGGGGAGAACAGCGTACCCTTAGAATAGAGTGGAGAGTGTGTGCGTTCGGTTACACGGCACGGCAAGACGGAAAGAGCGAGTCAGCGCAGAGCGGTGGATTAGGGATAGCGCGCAAGATAGCGCTGTAAATACGGCGCGGTAAAGAAGGGCCACCTCTTTGACAAGGTACAGTGGGGAAGAGAGAGCGAGTTAGCTCGTTGACTAGGAGTAGCGATGGAATCTCTATATGCTTGAGCATAGCCCTATGTTTAAACATGCTGAGCGTTTATACATGGGCTACATAGCGCTGCCGATTATTCAGCCACCGTCACGAGATGCGTAGTGATAATTTTTTCTATTTCGTCACAGATTAATTAAGCCCCTTCTTCGCTTTCTCCAGCCTTCCTAATCAGGTCGAAATGAAAGGGAAGTCTTGTGCGTTTTATCGTGGTGAAGTCATTTGGTTAGCCTCCTTACTTTGGTGAAGTAGTTTGCATAGTCCCCCTACTTTGGTGAAGTTGTTTGGCTAGCCCCTCTACCTTGGTGAAGTCGCTTGGCTAGCAAAGAGCTCTTTCTCTCCTGTTCCGCTCAGGATAAAGTTACAACGGACCTTGGCAACCTTTTCGAAATATCACGTGTAGGAATTACGATACGAATACAGTTAAAGGCTTAAATGATTAAAACTGTTTCTGTAGAATCTAGAGTATCTGTGAGTCGCGATAAAAGAGGGTAGAATCCGTGATATAGAAGGGTGTTAGGCTTTGCGATATAGAAGGATTAGAATACGCGAGCTGGTAGGGTTTAAAGTATGTGATATGTTTAGAAGTGGATCTGCTATTTGCAAGAGCTAGAGTCTGTGATTAAAAATAGATACTAGTTGTGCTGCGTTACAAAGGACTGTTTTGTAGATCCGTTAATAAGTCGTAGGAAAAGCAAAATCACGAGAAAACATAATTTTTCTTTTCGTAATTATAAAATTGTAATTATTAATTTTAAAGAACGTACTTATTTTGCCTATAAAAATTTATGAATAATACAATGATAATAATAATTAGTTCAAATTATTCTATTTGTATATTATTTATGATTTACATTTGTGACGAATCTTGCCCATCCTTCCGCTACACTAGTCCCCGAGGTCGAAATTAAACATTTTTTTTATTCTTATTCTTTCGTATTTTTTTTTCTTTTCCCTTTTATTGAATGACTAGTATAACTGAGAGAAACAAAAGAGCCGTGAAATTCAACTGCTTCGCTAGTTCTGCAGCAGGAAATTTATAATGCGTCAAATCTGCAAAGGAAGCGCGTTGTTCCTTCTGCCAGTGTAAACATAAAAAAAAATAATTTGGATGATCGCATTGGTCGTAACTGCCCTAAAAAATGGAATTGTATTCGCAAATTGTTAGAACATCCAACAAAAATTTGCGAAACCATATTCTCGGTGTTGCAACAGTACCAAAAAAATGTAACTAAGGGTCAATTCAGACTCTTTGCGAATCTGTTAAAGTGACTGGACGTAATCCAGCAACAGCAATTCACGCCTAGCAACCAAGAACTATCGTCTACCTGGGTCGTAGACCAAACATATAACGAAGACCAGGCGTCCTGGTTGGAACCCAGCGCAGAGAACACAGGAGGAACAAAGAACCACGTTATCCGCGGTCAGCACATTATAATTTATTTTTATTCGTCTTATTGTATTATCATTCGTCTTATTATATTTAAAAATCCTATGTGCCGTAAATTTAACTCTATTGTATTTTGTTTTATCAATTAGTAATTATTTTTTTATTCCTTCATGAATTTATTTCATAAAATAAAAACAACTCGGATAATATATATTAACGATGTAACGTTTACTGATGTTATTCTTAGTGTAATTATAAAGTTTTTAGAAGTTCCACTTTCTTTAATATAACGTTTAGATATTCTTAATTTTCTTTAGATCTGTTATATATTCACATTATCATACCTTGTATTTATAAAATTGCTTTATTTTTGTTATTAGATTTAGTATTAAGTATATAGGTTATTTAAAAAATACGGCTTAGGACATGTGAAATGGCAAAGTTACCTCATATGTCCAAAAAACGAAGTCAACCAAATTACGCTGACGGTCATACAGGACGACAGATTGAAAGAACGAGAGTACCTGCGGACCGAAGCGCAGGTAAACGCCTGCCTGTGTTATCCGGCATGAGGGTCTGGGCGCCAAGGCAATTGGTAAAATTTTAAAGATTATCAACCAACCCATCGGGATGGCTGGTATCGATCCCCTGATGGGAGGACCTTTTACAAATTTAAAAGCACGTCCTAATAATGGTGCGAGGGCTTTGAAGCGATGGAAAATCCACGACTCAAAGAGGATTCGCAATGGAACGACCAAACGAGCTGTAAAGGAAAAGCTAATCTCTCCGTTACGAGCGAACTCCCCTGCCCCCCCAGCGCCGTGGAGGAAAAAGACGAAAATCGTAAAGGTAGAGGGATCCGCAGCATCCGAGGAAGATCGAAAACTATAAGTACATCACTCAGCTGCCGCGACCTAACGTAGGGCAAAGGTGTATCATGTTCGCACTGAGATATTTTTTCCCCTTTCATCTATTTCAGTTTTCTACTCATTGCTATTTATTTAGATTAAATATATAGCTTCGCCTTTATATAGATATAGCTATTAATGATTGCGAGCTGCTGAACAGTGGATATCAGCATTCGCAAGGGCCGTATGAAGCCCCCTCTCTATATATCACAGCGCGCATCCATGAACGAGGCGAAAGACCTACGAATAAATTAATTTTCTTCTTTTTTATTTTCTCTTTTCTTTCGTCACCTCAAACCTAGTCCTCGGCGAAGATGAGGAAATAACGAATAATATTGTGCCGATTATCGAAAAATAATAATAATAATTATTATTATTAAATTTTATTGTGTATTATTTCTTTTTAGTAATAAAAAACGGAGCGATGACTGCAGGAGCGATCGGATTATGAATTGATTTTTGTCGTTCTTATTTCATTAATTTTTTTATATACGTTTCCTCATCCTCCTTCCCTCATCCTACCCTGAAGCCGACGAGGTTCATCCCAGCATTACTCCACTCTATCTGTACCGCGGCTGGAGACATCTCCGGTCATAAAGTAAAACAGCCTTACGAACTAGTAATACTTTCGAAATAAAGAAATGAAAATAATAACCAGGTAAGCCAAAAAATTTATGTTTTGCTTGCTTTCTTTTTTTTATCAACAATATGTATCTCATAAAAGAATGTATTACATTTAAGAATACAGTTTTCAATAGGAGAATTTAAAAGTTCTTAGTAAAAAGATTAGAAGATACAAAACGTGGTTGTTGAACTTGTGATACGTATAATAGTCTTATACGAAGTTGGTTACATATTAATTACGTTAAGAAAAAATGGTAAAATAATAAATACACATGTTAAAACACATGAAAAATTGATTTATTTTCTATTTTTTAAAGTTGATGGCTAGCGACGGACTCGTTACCGACTGATATGCTAACGATCCGGTGTTACAATCGATTGCTATTTTCATAAGATTGGCCGCAATACAAACTTGCCGTAAGCGTAGATCTAAAATATTTGCCCGGTGTGAGTTCGTGCGAATATTTCGAAAAAAGTAGATTATAATTTTTTATTATAACATATATGCCTTTGTAATAAACTACAACTTAAATTCAATAACATATCGATTCTGCTTAATATAACGCATATTATTATTGAACAGCAAAAAGTCTAATTTTATTATAATATAGAACTCATAGTATAGCAAGCAAAATATAACAAAAGAAAAGTTATACAGAAATTATGCATTATATTTTTACAGTTGCTATGTAAAATTCTTTTTATGACTCTAATATGTATTAAGTTTTATAGGATAGAATATAACATGAAGAAGAAAATAAAACAAAATACACAAGTACTTTCTTAATTTTACAGTGACATTCTCTCTGTAATTGTCACTATTTTCTATTTTTTATAGATTGATGCTACTCCCTTCTTAACATATTTTTAAATACAAGATAGATGAATAAGAAAGTAATAAATAACATAATAAGAGATGAAGTGCTTCAGTAAACTAGTTACTTACCACAAGTGTAAACAACCTTAAGGTAGGTTCTGCTTTCAGATCGGCAGGGGTCACTGAACGTCGAACTTTCGGCGGCAATTGCACAATGACGTCGACCATGGCATAGGTCTATAACCTTTTCTGTCGCATGGCTTGCTAAACAAGCTGAAAGTAAGATTTTTGTAAGTGTTTGGTAAGTATAAAAATTTTAGAGCTAAATTCCAAATATTTGCAATTATCACTGAGCACCAAGCAATTAACTGAGAATAATCCTATATTTATTAGGAATCAAAATTTGTAAATATCGTTTTCTTGAGTTTTTTTTAACGATTTTACAAATTGACGCCGGTGATAACAAAAAAACTATCCACTATCAATAAAAAACTATCAAAAAATATCCAATCAAACCAAATTAATAAAGTGATTTTGTTTCAGAATAAAATTGTCTTCTATATAAACTAAGAAAATTTTACAAAAGTATTGTTTAAATAAATTTTTTTTCATTTAAGTGAATTTTTTTAAATAAGTGCACTTTTTTCAAACTTGAAAAATTTTTTAAATTTGAAACATTTTCCGAATTTTCTTAGTTTACATAGAAAAGAAGCTTATTTTAATTTTTTTTTTATTTGGACTGTTTCAAATAAAAATTATGACCTGAATTACCGCTGTCAATTAGCACGTTCTTAACGGAGAGCGCCGAATAAATTGTCATCGTTGAAATAAAAATATTTTTACTTAAAAAAAATTTTTTTTTCCTTTCAAAAAAAATTCCCAAAAAACGCTTTTTTGGTTTCTTAATTGCGACTCCCCCCTTAAAAACTATTTTTTTACGATTTAATGTGTGTAAAAAAAATAACTTCGAAAAAGAAAAAGATAAGCACTAATTATTATACTCAAATGATTTCTCAAATGGAATTCCCAGGAATCTTTCTTTACTGGATGTCTTGAACAATTAGTAGAAAAACAGTCATCTCACAAATCGTATTACAAAGATATTTAAATCTTTGTCTATTATTACAAAATGTCATCTTTTTCTCTATTTAGCCATTTTTAATTTAAAGGTCAATGTATAGAATCCCTTACAATCTAATTTTTTACAACATTTTTTTTAAAGTAAATTTAAACCCGAATTGGTGCAGGATTGGCAAATAGAGTTAACGATTCAGGAGAGAGGGGCTCGGGAAGATGAGTTACCTTGTTATAAACTCGCAAAATGCATAGCCTGTGCTCTAAGCTAGATGCCAAGTGAGCGTTCCTTTGGCGTAACCGAAGAAATTTCGGATGTTGACAACCAGATCATCGTGCTAGTTGATAACGGTTTCTAGATGTGAATAACTTTAAGATATGTAAAAGTGGCTCCCAATGACGATACTGAGGTGTTTCATCATGGAAAAAAGGGTTCTAGTTTTTTTAACTCGAAGGGGCAGCAACAAGGTACAGGAAAATTTGCTAGCGTATCCCCCGTGTTCTTGCTATGACGTAGAGGAGCTGATCATAGCCGTAGAAGTAGAGACGGCCTTATCATAGTGCAGGATTACGAAAACGCAGCCATTCGTGGAATAGCTGAGGCCCGTCAGGAATAGATAACTTCCCCCCTTTCACCGCAAGTAAAGCGAACGAGCGAAATATCTCGTCCTGTAACCATAGCCTAGCAAAAGCTATATTTTTTTTGTGTCATACAGATTCGAATTTGTCACATCAGCAGATGCCGAGACCAAACATCGGTACGTCCTTCTACCTCACCGCGCACTCCCGCAAGCTCACATAAACGGACTACCACGAAGTGCGATCGGTTTTCAAAATATTATCCTGGCAAATCCGCAACAACAAATAAATCATCGTATATTTTATTTTTATTTATTAAGTTTCAATTATAAAAATTGTAATAAATTGGAGTATTTTTTATCAATTATTAAATTTTTTTGTTAGTCTTTATTGTAAATATTTTTCGTTATTGTTCAACTGTTTGAAGGAATGGATCAACACCTTTTCCTTGCGACGACGGATCAGAGGAATTTAAAAGTTTATTAATTTTGTTTATTGTTATTTTAATACACCTCGTTATATCGTACTTTCATCACACCGATTTCCTACTTTCCACTGAACCCTGGAGACGGTGAGCTCCGTTCTCCTTACTGCAACTCGTCACATTATTATAACATTATTAAGTGCTTACTCATATAGTTAGAGTAAACTGAAATACTTTAGATTATAATTTACTATAATTTGAGTCTCTAATTAAATATTGGATACCAGTCATACATAGTTTAGATATATATCTAGATACTTGTATATATTTATATATATCTCGTAAATTTCAAATCTATAATTTTGTGGTTTTCTTTTTAATAACGTTTAATATATATATTAAAAATGGTTTTTCACAAAAACACTAGACTTATATGAATTATAACGTTAAAATAGTATACTTTAGAAAACTAAGATTCAGAAAAAAAGGTCTTAATCTTTTCAACCAATGTTTAAAAAAATTACAGCTTACTTAGATATAAGAAAGCTGCTATATAATTTGTTTAATTTTTTGGCGTTTTTAATATTCATAATATGTTTAAGTAAGAAATAATTTATTATATATGGTGATCAAAGAAAAGTTTTTCAGTAAATTCAATTTCATATAATCAAACATATTATTTTATTAATTCATTTTGCTAAATTTTTTAATTACTTAATATTATAGACGTAATATGTACGCTTAATATTAAAACAAATTAATTAATACAATTATCGACAAATCTCAAAAAGTTATCTATATTTATACAAATAATATAAATATGAGTGGAAGACCAAATAGTTTTAATTTTTTAGATGGTTTTACAAGAGTTTTGATATAACATATTTTATTTATTGAAACTTTAGATTTTCTATTATATATTAAATATAAAAAAATATCGATGTATTTACATATTTATTTATTGTGTTTTATTGTAAATCATAATGAACTAGCAAGAAACCAAGAATCTTAAGTTAATCTGTAGTATATGTTATATAATTATAAGAAATTTTTTCAATTTAATTGGTTGATAATAAATATTAATACATACTTTCGTCTTTTACTCCATTTGGTTGAGGACATTGGAGTGACTCATATTCTGTTCTTCCGAAGGAGGCACTATAGATTGCTATTCTATAGTTCGGGAAACATGAAAGATTAATGGCATCATTTTCACATGCTACTTTACTCCTGAATTCATCTGTAAATATTTAATATATGTTTTGAGACAGATTCTCTAATAGTATTACAATATAAATATAGTTAAAAAAAATTTTTTTGGGAAAAACAAAATTATAAAATCGCCTTTTAAAAACACATGAATGAGATGCAGTATACAATATATACGTTTTGGCGTATCACGTCGAATATTAGTTTTAGTGAAAAATATCAGTCATACCGGAAGTTTTATAACTGATAAAAATAAATATAATTTCACAAACATTACTTATCAAATGGCATATCATCGTACGTCTTATATTTGGTTAAATTAATTATTCATTTGTTAAAAAATTATTATTCACCGTATGTTTCCCTTTCTGTTTCGAAAACTAGTTATCAAACGTTATATGTAGGTTTTATGTTACGTATCTTACATATTTCGTAACTATGCAATTTTTTGCTTATATAAATACTCTCATAAGCCGATTGTTCAGGTCCTTTTCTAATAAAATTACTGGAGTTGACCTCACCTCTCTTTATAGCTTTGTAATAAGTGTTGTCCTGATCTTGTGTTACACGAACTGAAGTATTAAAGTAAACACTATTGTAGACCAGTTTAAGATCCCCTAACTTTTTTAAAATGGAATACCTGTAACTAGTGAACAAAATGAAAAATCAGATTTTTATTACAATCGGGAAAGAAAGTTTACTTCACGGACTCTTATACTAAATAACAGGGGGATGAGTGGTGGTATTCTCAATTGAAATTTTCATGTATTAAGTTACGAATTCATTAAGCAGTTGGTCTGACTCTGGACGACAATCATGATATTTTTATAGTTCATAAGAATAACTTCAACTTATAAGAACAGATTTAGACCCAATTAGCATAATGATTTTAACGAAGCAGATGGAAGCTAAACATGAGCAGAAAAGCCTAGAGACAAAGATGCCTTTGATTCGTTCACTCATGCAGGAGGCTGGAAAGACAACCCTATATCAATACGTGTATTGGTTTTTATATTTGTAAAAGTCGCTGATTTTCTGTTGGAAAACTGTCGCCGTAGGGGGGCCTGTGAATATCCCGCAATATATATAAATTAATTCCTTTGCGAAAGTAGCAGCAACCCCCCCCCCCATTTACCCAAAGTATAAGTAAACCCTATTGCCTCATTGCAGGATAATCAAGAGCATGAGTCTAGTATTAGGCTTAATTTCACACGTTCTCCTCTCTTCGTAACATCTATGACCGTATCTGCTAACTCCACCGTACTTGCAGTGAGTTTACAGATACCAAAATTTTGGCCAGATAAGGTATCATTATGGTATATGCCTTGTTACGGTTGTAAACAATTACAAACAATCACGCGAATTTAGATTAGGTCATCTGAAAATTGAATGACTTGCATTAAAAAAGTCGAGGACATTAACTATAATCTCCCAGGAGACCATTAATATGATAAATTAATGAAAGCTGTCAAAAAAAATTAGCAGTCTTTGATTCATCGCAAAGGTTTGGTAACAGAAAAATTTCGAGACTATTTACTTTATCAATTCTAGCGCCATTTTTAATCTTTGTTAAATTCATCCTTAAAGATATATTTTTATCAAAAACATTAAATAATAATAATATAATTTGACTGGTTTTACAAGAGATTTGGTGATGGATCAAGTTGATAGGAATCATAATACAATTATAAGCAAGAAATAAATAGGATCACAGGACCCTGCAATCTCATAACTGTCGTATTTTCATTGTCGTTGAAAAAACAAATAAGCCTATGTGTGTGTATTCCTGTGAACTCAATTGCCTGATAAATCTAAAAAATATATTATCTCCTATACTTGACCAAATGAATCATGTATTTCAACAAATCCTTGTGCAAGTATACCTTCCACCTTAATTCTTGACGGAATTGGACATGAAATTGGTAGAATGATTTTATTAGCTTTAGTAGCTAATTACTTTATTCAGATTACAAAATGCGAATGAGACCTGTCAATGATTTGTAAATTAGATCACATGTGGATTTTTTCTATTCGTATATAAACGATTTCGTATAATTAAATAGATCATTTTAAACATTTAATTGTTAATATTAGAATTTCCTTGAATAACTAAGTGATACAGAAGTCATTAGCCGAGCGAGCTTTATAGAATTTGCGATCTTTAGGAACAAGTGCAACAAGTGTTATACCCGTGACTAGTGAAGACATAGGATGTTTAGATAAGACGCAATTATGAGGATTCCGGGTAACCTGCCCCCAGACCTACTAATCCTTCTGTCGAAAGTACGAACCTCAGAAAAACACCGCATAGAAAACTTGCTGAAGTGATCCACTATGGTCGAGACACGAGCTCTGGATCAGGATACAGAGAATAATGAGGTGATATGGAGCGCAAACATAAGAGAGTTCTTTGCATATGTAATAATAATAGGTGCACAAAATTATAAATAATTGTAAATGTTCCTCAACACATATTAAATGGTAGAAAATGAGAGAAATCTATGATAATATGGAATGATGTAGTGAAAATAAGTTTAAGAATGGTCGAAACACTTTCACATCACACACAGAGCCCTTTTAAGCGTTACAGTGAAAGTCTGCTATGCTTTGTTATGCTATTTTCATAATGATTGGGCCTTTTTATTGTTATTTACAAAGTCCTTGTTGCCTAAAATATGTGAATACAACGCATATCAGCGTGAACTTTTGTCAATTTACCAAAATGTATTTGATAGTCGTGATTGTGACTTTTGCACGAATCATAAAGCGTTAATTTTCGCGTATAGTCAAAACTGAGAAAAATGTTCGTAACATGATTCCGTTATTTGGAATTTTTAGGTAATCATACTAATAAAATCAAATATGATGAAGGCAATTAATCGTAGCCTTCGTAATTCAGGCATTGAAATATTAACTCCCAAATTGTAGCGAAATTTTGTAAGTCTAATCATTGATACACTGCTTAAAAACATTTTTTTTAATATTTTCGAGAATTTAGACATTTTGAATCGAAAGTAGATTTATATTACGAAATTGCAAACAGGAAAGTCCGATTTTATGTGTCTAATACTTGCGTCTATTCGTATTCTATGCTTTGCATGAGCCATGGATTAGAGAAAAAAAGGTCATCAGATAGATTTATCCAGGCATGAGATAATAAAGATTCTTGATAATACACAAAACAAAATTTCATGGTATGCTTTATGTCCTAAACATGAATATAATTATGGAACGCAAATTCAACATATTGATATGGCTATTATCAGACTCTTCCCACCTTCTAGTGGATATATATACACATTAACTTGATGTACATAAAAAAATAACAACTGCCTAAGGCCAGCAATTCGAATCTAATCCACTCCACAAGATCAGGTAGGTATCAGTAATTATATATAAATATTAGTTTGAGAATGATGACTATTGTCGATTTTTTCCGTGCAGCTAGTCGATCGCCATAAGTATCGACTTCCTCCCCGATGGAATATTTTTTCCGCGTAATTGCAGGTGAGAATGAAGACGAAGATAGGTATGTAATTCCAGGTATATCTCATGTATATAAATATGCTAACGTCACCTTCGGAGACTCAGCATCTACGATTGCCGAGCCTAAATTTGACCGAATTTCAAGGTGATTATTCAGAGTGAATTGCCTTGCTTAATAGTTTGCACTATATACGTAGTTCCATGGAACAGACGCCAATACAACTAAAAAGGCAATTTTACTTCACTCAAGCGGGCCTCTGAAACTGCACAAAGAATGAAGACGATTGCTCTACCATCCATATCGCTATTAATATAGCCTTATTTAAGAACACACTTTATCCTTGCGATATGTACTAAGCTCAAAACTATATGTGACATGTTGTGGACATGTCCCGGTGCTATAATTATTTAGGCAAACATAGTTTGATAGGATAGGATTAGAATATCATAGAATTAAAACTATCAGTTACTTCGGAAAGTCTTATCTAGTATCTCAACATTTAAGCTCAAAGTTCTACAATCTCAACAACTGGTATTGGTTAAAAGAAAGCAGCTTAAACAAAAGGTTTAGTATCTATTACTCTATAGATTTAAATGCATCAATTACAATAGTTTACTTACTCAAGAGACTATGAGATCCATTGCCATCTTTTGAATCATCATCTAAAAACTAGACACACTCAAACGGTTTAACCTTAGCACTTCAAGAAATCCGATTCTTCGCTCCTTCGATGTTACCATTGGCTGATGTATATATTCATTAAATCCATCATTAAATCATTAAATCCAACATCATAAAAGGGCCAATTACAATGATTATTGCTCAACCCTTGTCAATTGACGGCGTCTTGGCGGTTAATCCACTCATATAATTCAATGAAAACGAAGTTCATCGCTTTCTACTTGTTGTATCTTCACTTATAAATTTTCGATATTTTGATATCATCTTTAGAGGTACAGACACAATTGAAAATTGCTCAACTGCTCAACAGTCTCTATCGGGCGGGCTGATCCCCACCTATCAAATGTTTATAAACGGATAATAATCCTTTATGAACAATGTCATCGAAGGACTTAACTAACTCAGAGATCTCATTTGATAATTGTATAATCAAAATTATCGTATTAAGACGATTGCCTCAACAAAGCACATTCATTTTCAAAACCACATCGACTGCTCAACAAAGTCAGATCACAAAACGCCTCATTTTGTCTGAAGCGATTCAGATAATTTAACTATTAGCATTTATCTCACCTATGTTAATTACAGTGAATGCTTCTTCAGAAACTCTGGCTCTATAAACATAATTGAGATGATTTTATTGTCAATAGAATTTATTTCAAGGCGTTTTAACATCAGAAAAGATCTTATTAGTTTGACCAAACTTTCTATACCAAGATGGTTCAATACCGACAGTCGTTCAACAATATATCTACACGGGTTTTCTGATATATCACAGACATGTCTGCAGTTATCTATACGGTAACTCATTTATCGTCCACAGGTACCAAAGTACAACTCGTGTTTTCCAAATGAAAGGTCGCACCACTCAAGATACTCGCAATACCGAAGTTAGAACTCACAGCAACGCTGCTATTTGCAAATCAAATGAAATACGTTCATGCCACCCTAAATATGAACATCGAGAACTCAAGCAAGTGGACGAATTCTTATAGTATTCTTAAGTAGTACTCTCATTGATAAAAACTTGTGCATTTCGTTGGAAGGATTGTATTTGGAGTAGAATAATTCAATTTCTAGAACTTTCAGGAAATTTTCACTGAAGATTGTGCCAGTCATTCAATCCAGCTGATTGCGCTTCATGAGGCGTTACCACTGAACAACCTAAAAGTCACAATTTGTGGTGAACAGGATAACATGGCTCATTGCCTCACAGGACTCAAGGCAAATTCAACCAATGGAGGCTGACACAGTCTGCATATAAATATTGCTCAGGCAGTTCATTCGTTGCAAAGCTCAAAATTGACTATAATTGGAATCTCATATATAGATATTATCTTCGAACAAATTTTTTAAAAAGACAGTTCTTTATCTAAGATTCGCCTCAAGGTAGAACAATAATTTGAATCTTCGCCAGCAACTCTCAACATGGAATGGTCAACCTTTCTTTGGATAAAGCTAACTCAATCAATTGTCTTCACCCAAGAATCGAAGATTCTCAATTCTCAATCAAATATTCCTACCTCTCTTATATTCAGGATATTCATAGACTTTATAGATCATCAAGAAGTTTTCATACTACGTGGAGGCACTTAAGTTACCTTGGATCACATCAGGCAGTCATACTGGATCATTGGTGGCAGAGTTCCAGTGAAATATCATATATTGCAATGCGTAGTATGCACGTAGTAAGCAGGCATTATTGATCAGAAATTGATAGAGCAGTTACCTTTTGCTCAAGTCGTTCTATCGTTAGCATTACCTCATATTGGAGTTTATTATACCGGTTGACTCTCACTTTAAAAATTTGGAAGTGCAGAGGAGCAAAGATACACAAGACTTGCGTTGGATTTGCGTTTTTATCTTCCTCGCGTCAGCATCTCACTTAAAAGTGGTCTTCAATCATTCATTCTGACTGTGGAACAAATTTCCTTTTGATCTAACAAATCTCTTAAAAAATTGTTAAACTGATTAACTGTAGACTGTTAAACTCTCACGACTTTGATCGCTCAAGATCATACTCGGTGAATTTTTATATCACCATCTACATCTCATACGGGTAGGAAATCTAAGAACGGTTGGTGAGAGTTTTTTTACCTATATAAAGTTACTACCTTTCTAACTCAAATTGAAGCGATTCTCAATTCTCGAACTCTAAAACTAATCAGTGGTGATCCAGAAGACATCTGATCACTCACACTAGGACTGTTCGTGCCATTTTGGTCCGAATTGCGTTGAACGGCGGGCGGCTTGTCGGTCCAACAAAGGGCCTGATAAGCGCCCATACAGCGTACGGAAGGTCGCGAAGGAGGGCGCCGTTGTGGACCCGAGAAGAGATGGGAGGGGAGACGAACAAAGGACAAAGGGTCAGAAAGGGCACAAGAGCAGTAGGAAAAACGGCGTGAAGGAAAAGACACACAAGGTTTTCCCGAAGCGCGACGATTTTCTCGTACGAAGTGTGAGTGATCGCAGGAGACCAGTGAGTGCTCAAGGAAGTCGAAGAGCCCATCGAGGAAGGGACATCTGTAAGTCTCCGTGACCAGGCTACCCAACGGGGAAGACATCTGTAGGTCGCCGCGACCAGGCGACCCAACGAGGAAGACATCTGTAAGTCGCCGCGACCAGGCGATCCAACGTAGCTCCAGAGAACGAGCAAGGGAAAGGCTAAAGCGAGGCTGGGTGCGTGGGGATCCGCTGCAGTCGAGCCTAGTGCGGGATACGCGGCGGTCGGTCACGGCCAGCAGACTTGGTGCGTGCAGGTGCCGCATAGGTCGGACACGGCAAGCCATCCGGTTCGAAGGACGAGGCTTAGTGCGTGCAGGTACCGTAGAGGTCGGACACGGCAAGCCGTCCTTCTCGTAGGGTTTACACTAACGGGTTGGCCAACCACCAGGTAGGAAGTATAAGGAGATTGGGAGAATATGGGCGCGGGGAGTGAGGGGTGTGAATGTGGACATGGAAATATAAGGGAATATGGGCGCGGGGCGGGGGGGTGTAAGGGATGTGAATGGGCGCATGGAAGTGTGAATGAACTGCGAGTAGCGAGTAGCGAGTATCGAATAGCGAATAGCGAAGGCTTTTTTCCCCTAAACGAGGGGGTTTTTTTATGCCGAATGTGAGGCGGATGGGCAAAAAAAAGTTATAAGTAAGCCCAACATCAATGTGTTTTCTTTCATTCCCGAATTCCCGCTCCTTCACCTATCGCGAACTTGCGGCCAGAAGAAGCCGACTAATGCGCAAAAACATGGTGCCCCGGGTGAGGAAGCGAAAATTTCAGGCGTGGAAGACTAGTGTTCATGACTGGTGAAAGATTCCCAACAAGCAGATGGACATTAGCTTGGGATTTCTCACTCATACCAGGTAAAGCAGGTGAAGCAGCTCTATTATTACAAAGTATCTGTCAACAGTGCTCAGTCAAGTATTATACTTTATCAATTGTAGCTTCTCACTCTCAGCAGTTTTTTCTATCTTCATAAGCAAGTGACCATCAAGAGTTCTTCTTTTGAAAGAAACTATCGCCGGCAACTCATTGTGTGTCTCCTTCTAATAACTTACACCAAGGTTTTGCATCATAAAACAAGGATTCTCATCATATACCATTTGAAGTGATAATCGAGTATCGATCTACATATTGTAGTACTATACAGGCATGCAGTTAGAGAACTGCAAAAAATTAAAATACAAATGCAATATGTATTGTCAATCAACTCACATGCATAATTTATAAAAAAAAAAAATAAAAGAAAGAATAGAAAAGTTTTTTTACGTTTTACTACGCCATGGAGCCTTTGCAGTTTTCTTATAATACTCCTTACGATAACTTGATTATTGTTAAAAGAATATCAGAAATAGTGTTCATAAGTAAAATTAACTAATAAACGGTTATGGTCATTCTTGACCGCTTGAAAACATTTTTTTGATCGATGATGAATCGACCCGATAAAAATGATCTAAAACCCGTGCTGATAAAAAGAATCGAAATTTCCTTACAAAAAAATTAGGGAAAACGGTTAATTTCCTTTAGTTGGCTTACAAACGAATTTTCAATAAGAGGTTAAATCTTTATGACCCAGTTGAGAATAGACATAAATGTAATAAAAAAATTAATTGACAAACGATAGTACATATTTACAGCGTTTATCACTAATAAAGAGATAATTAATCAAATAATTGTGTAAACTGTCTATTAAAATATATTTTTCATTTAAAAAAGTTAGTTTGCTGATATGCATGCCTTGCGCAAAAAAGTTGAAAAAAATTGCTCTGTTTACTTATAAATTATTGTAAAAAAAAAAGAATATCAAAATCAAGCATATTTGCATACACTTATATTACATCATTTAATAATTAATAATTGTCATTGCAATTTCTAAAAATTAATAAACATGAAATTAGATAAGTATAAGTCTGCTTTTATAAATATAAGTTTCATAATGATTTAAGAGAAATAATTTATGACAATTATTAGATTAAAATGATAATTAAAAAAAAATTTATATAAATAATATAATTCCCTTTTTTTATGGTACATGTTATGGTTTTCTAATGTTGATGATAATATTTATGCAATGGTATATCTACATCATATGTCTATCATTTCTATTTCTACATAATGAAGTAACGGTCTACTGCGGATAGATGCATAATTTTCACTTCTGTAAAATGATGATTTTTATATTATGAATTAGTCAATTCTTGACTATTAAACTATAAAATGTGATCTAGAGAGCCCATAAGTAATGTAATTTTTAAACCAAAAAATTCGTGGTATCCAAATTATATTAATCGTTTCAGATAATGTTGTATGAGTAAATAGTATTGGTATCTTAACGGTTTTACTTCAGGATGATGTAAAGCAATTTTGTTATCATTCTTGGCATTATTCTGTTTTGATTATTGCAATATTTTTGTTGTCGACAACATAATTGTTTCATTGACTGCCGAGTTAGTACAAGTAAGATTATCGATAATATCTAAAATCGGGCAAAGACGTTTGGTATACCAAATATTCTTTTTGGCACAAATAAAAGGGGGACTAATTAAAAAGAAAGTATTTATCGGAACGCTGTCATTGGCGCATGCGTTGATGAAATCTAAGTATAATAAGATATAAACAAAAGATTTACATAGATAATTGAGTGATTGGTTATAGAAATTACATGATATAATATTTATCGATGTTATTTAAAGAAAATTTGTATTTTTAAAGCCCTTATATATACTCGAATTTGAACATATTCGGTGATACGTTAAACGTTTCGATAAAGTAGGATTTTGTACTGGACGTAATAGAATTTCCAATTTAGAGAGTAGTGGAAGTGAAGAAAATAAATAAGTCAGAGAGAATTGAACTATAAGTGTAAAAGGTAAATTTATGAACAAATAAAGAGTAAATAATAAAGCGTAAAAAGAAGGTTACATTTAAAGAGAAAAATAGAAGGATCATGGATATTAGAGCTACCTGTTGAAAAAAAAATGGAATAAAAAAAACAAGTTCAACGTTTTGACAGTTACGGAATAAAGGCAATGGAAAAAATAGTGAAGGTTTAAGATAGTATTTCGAAAAATTGCTGAAAGGGCTGTGCGAAAATATAAGCAAAATTTATAAAAATAATGAAAGAAGGAAAAAGAATATATTATAGGACTAAAAGAAAAGTATAGTTTCTTTATAGAAGTGTGTATTGAGAAAATGAAGGAATGAAGAGCAAATCGTGAAGTTTTTGCCGGAGTATGAAAGGGAATAACAAAATATTAATGTTAGGAATGGAGTAAGAACGTAAATAACCAGTGAAAAAGATAGTATATAGTCATTGCTAAAATTAGATTGTTTGGGCCAAAAGGGCCCGATAGATGCCTGCATGGCGGGCGGCGGCGGCGCAAGAGAAATTGCCGCTTCGGCGACAAGAGGGAGTGGGAGGAGAGAGTGCAGAAGTCGAAAGGGCCTGGGAGGGCGTGAAAAGGGCAGTTCCGGAGGTAAAGTGCGGGACGACGCTACGAGGAGTTTTCCGCACGATTCGGCACGCGCGAAGATTTCCGACGCCGCGACTACCAAAGCGTGAAAGTGGGTGTAAGTGAGTGGGCTTAAGACCGAATTGTAGCATCAACAGATCGTTAGATCACCACGACCCAACGAGAACTAGGGAAGACTTGCGAGAGAGCGAAGTCCTGAGCAACAGGCTTTGTGGCGATCCCTCAACGGTCGTACCACGGCAAGAAAGGCTTGGTGCGTGGAGATTCCAAGTTATCGGACCACGGCGAGCAACCCATTTCTTTATAGACAGCGGTTGGCCAACCGATAGAAGGTAGGGTCGATGCGAAGGCTATATGGTGCATGGGGGTAGGATGTATGTATGCATAATATTGTAAGGTGGCGGCGTTATAGAATAATGAAGGCTTCTTCCCCCTGAACCTAGGAGATTTTTTATGCCATGTATTCGTGTGGGCAATAAATTTTATTGCGAGCACAAATTGTGTAGTATGTTATTTAATAATTATATCCTCCGCTCCTTCACCTACTCGGAAACTCTCAGCCTGATAATGCTCGATATCACGCCAACACAGATATTTAATGCAATTTAAAATGAAATAGCAGAGAACAAACAGAATCTATGGTTTGGGAGCAGACTAGACTACAAGGATGGCGCATGAAAGAGGCGTTATTATGTTAGTAAATACTGAGGTAACACATACAAAGGAAGCAAAGGATAAAATTATTAAGAAAGAATCGGAAAAAGAATTTTAGACAGGAAAAAGTTGGAGGCGAGAATGCCATATGAATCATAGTTTTATATTTACATGGACTTAGAAAGAATTATGAAAAAAGATAGGTTAGAGAAATATTTATACGAAAAAAAAGTAGTGGCTAGTATTTATTGATAATATATTGCTCATAAAAATCATAGACAGGGGTTTGAAGATTGATTATGAATTGAAAAAATTCGTTAGAACATATACATTTAAAGTAAACGTTAGGAAGATGAAAGTAATTGCGATTGCAATACAGTAATGGAAAGAATAGTGGATGTATTTGGAGAATGGAGATAAGCAGAGAGTTACGTCAAGGCATGAACAAAGAAAACAACAGGCTTATGAAATCCAAACAAAAAATATAAGAAAAGGCTTTTTAAAAATATTCGGTAAAGGATACGGGTACTATTTATGTTGCTGATAGAAATGGTAGTTTTGTTTCGAACCAAAAATTGGGGATGGATAGGTGCAGAATCACAAAAAATACTGTCAAAGATATATGCCAAATGATATTTATATTTGGAAATTGGTAAATCAATCTACATGTAAATGAAAGAGACAAATTTAATATGAGGGCGGGTGGAAAAGGCAATTGAATTTAAAGATAAGATACAATAAGAAAAAAGAAGTCAGTTACATAAATATTTCAGAAAAGAGAGAAAAAATATGGGAAAAGTAATCGGAAATGTCAGTTATGATAAGGAAAAGATTATTAGGTGGTGAGAATATTAGAGCATCTGAATAATCAAGCATACAGATGTACGGAACATTATGGAAATAAAAGTAACAGTGAAAGTAATACTCGAAAAGGTTCAGGTTTTGAAGAAAATGAAGAAGACCGTCGCAGAACAGAAAGCGTGCCTTTGTAATGAGGAATAGCGTTATGATGTGGCGAAGGAGTTGTAAAGTTCTTTTGTAATTAGGAAAGGCATTTATTGAAGTGAAATGAAAGTTATATTAATATCAGTTACATTAATTATTAATGATAATGTAAAATGGTATATAAATGTGAATGTATGTATTGTTTTATTTTTAATGTCCTAAATAGAAAGAATAAAGGTAATTAATACATAAAAAAACAATAGATAAAATAACTAAAAAAAAATATATGATTAGATCGGGTTTTTTTATTCAGAGATCCTTAGAATAATTTAGATTACATTTGTGATTGAAAAAATCTCAATAATAATGTGGAAACGATTCATTATCTTATTTTGTTTATTTTCGACGGTGTTCTATTTGAGAGTAATTATTTATACGCACGACAACATTGCACTACGACGAATACTTTTATTAAAAATTTAAATTTTTCGTCATAATACATAAGTAAAAAAAAGTGTACTTACAGGGACGGCATTTATACACAACCTCGATGTATTTTGGCATATCTAAGCATGTGTGACCCATTTTTGGACTCGTGTTGAATGTACATTGACGTTTTTTTTGGCAAACCTCTACCACCGTCTGTAATAGTGAATGCTAACAAAATATATTCAGTAAATGCTCGTTGATGCTTTTTTAGTTACGAGTTCGTCAATAATTTTTGTATTCTATTAGTATATCTACTTACACAGAAGTATATCGTAAGTAAGTAAAATTGAAAATTTGTGTAATGAGGACATAATTGATTTCTTACAAAAAATTGTTTTTTAATTTACAAAGCTTTAAATGAAATTGTAATAAGGCATTTTCTTTACTTTAAATTTTTTTTCTTTTTTTCTTTTCTTAAAAATTTTTTTTTAATTCTTTCTTTTATTGTTGTGACTCTCCAAATATTACGATAAGGCCAAGGTAAAGATTACGAAAATTATCAAAACCATTACGAAAATAAGTACCTTCATAAAATTGTAAGCAATCTCTAATTGAACAGCGCATCCATGATCACACAGCGATAGTATTGAGGAATTGAAAGTCTGGATAGTGGGACCGATAGGGTAAAAACGCCAGCAATGGTATAGCAGCAAAGAGAAGTGGAGCATAGACTAGCCAGAACACGCTTTCTAAGACATGGTGGGGGCGAATTAATTTTAGTCTGCTACTTTATGTAGTAACGGGAAAGAGATAAGTTAAGTAGCGTTGTAATGCAAGAGTTTATGACGCGGGCCTGAATACAGTATATACTGCTATGTATACACGTTTACCATCATGCTGCACAACTGACAAGTTCACATATACCCGTGGACTAATATTTTTCCTCTCCGGGGAACTTGTGGTCTGTATTTCTTTAAAGCCTTTTTTCCTTTAAATCCTCTCTGTGAATCAGTTCGACTAGCCAGATCTTTCTTATCAAATACTTTTCCTATTCAAGGCATATTCATAACATAGATTAACATAGATTAACTTTTTGTTTAATTAAACAAAGCAAAAAAAAACAATTTAGATTTAACGACTTGCAAATTCATAAATATTTATTACAATGAATACTATTACAATTCCACTTACTATTTCATTTATCCAATATAAGTACAGTATGAATGGACAATGTGTGAAACAATATGTCATTTTTAAAATTTGGTTGTTAAGGTTTACTAAGATTTTCTATTCCGTTAAAAATTATAATACAATTTTTCTTTGCACTTTTACGGGTTAGACTCTCATAAGCTATTATACGCTCATAACATTCGATTCAATGTGTAAGGGTAGTTCCGATTTCTTGGTTACTGACATCCGTCTGTAAAGTCTAGCCATATTTAAACCTGAGTGTGAGGCGAATTAGTATCAAGCATCTCAATCTCCTCGGCATATTAAGAAGCTTACTGTCTGGTGTCAGGAGGACTTAACAATATCTTTATTTTGTCAACCGTAAAATAAAACTAGCAGCCCAAGTTTTTCCAACGTCTTTTAGCTATGAGGTCACGGTCATGCATCCTTCATTGTTTACTCGTTCAATTTCCTATAATCTATGCAACATCTGTAATTTTCGTCCTTTTATGTCAAGTAAATTCGGTAATCTCTTTAAATTGTTGAAAGACTTAACCATTTCTTAGTCTAGGATCTCCTTGACCCACAGTCGATGACAAGCTGCAACGCCGGATTACGCGGGAGATAACGTTGTTTAATGGGGGTCACATTCGTCATCTTGAAATGACACCATTATAGATAATATTTTTAATTCATTCTACTCCAGGAATTTACGTAGGTCAGTCTATTCATCGCGGTTAAATTCTTTGTTGCCCTATCACCATTATTAAGGTCATAGAATGGCGATAATAAATATCTGTAGCAGTGCAAATGCTTCCACGCTAAACGACATATTATAATCGAGGGAAGGTGTTACAAATCATCTCAACGTGAACGCTTTTTTATTTATTTTGGGCTTGATAACCTTAGCTAAATTGAGAATCCTTCATTTGCGAGTCTGGTGAGGGAGACCTGATTGTCATTCGTCCATCCATACTACTTACTCACTACTTATTTGTGTATGAGCTCCTGAGTTGAAAAGAAACTTTAGTGTATGACCTGGGATTGCGACAAATTATGTGGATCCAAAGTGTTCGAACGAAACTTATACGACAGCCCAACCTCTATTCTCTTTCGGCGTGCGTATTTTGTAAGGCCGTTCACAGCCTCTATATTCTTATGCCGTTCTCGAAAGAGGATCGTATACCCATTGTTCGCAAGCCACCCTTTTTGCTTTAGCTTCCCTGTTCATTATCTCCTACTTCGCCATCACACGGATGATATCCATATCGACCTTAGTATTTCTTATTAACAGACGGATCTCAGGGTTACATTGTGTAATGATACGATCAACGATGTTTTTATCGAAAAATCCATCTTGCCAAGGCATTAGTGTGACCGAGTGCATTTATGTATTACTATTACTGGTCCTTTATTACGTTGGAACGGGAATAGCACATGTTGCGGGATACTCAGCTACACCTCCATGGATAAACAATATCCGTTTTTCAACTACTACTCTTCTACGTTCGATTCACAATTAATGTATGTAACCTCTAAAATGCGTCGCCCGTCATCATTTTGGGCAATCTGAAAAGTATTTTATTGATCCTGTGGATCTGTCAAAATTCGTTGATACATTCATAAAAAGCGAATAACGACAACGCCAATCTCCTCATCATTTCAATTTGCCTTATTCTCATAGTGTACAGACCAAGACTCGATGCCTGGTTGCGAAATACGCGGAGTGTACGCACGGAACCAAAATCAAGCATAGTACTCTGTAACTGTGGCTTTTAGATCAGCTCTCCTATCTATAATCTCATTATAATCCTAGTAGTCCAGTGCATGATGCACATTTAGCTCAGGATTCTTCTGGGAACCTTACTAATCTTGCCATTAAATCAGATATGTCGAATTTCAGGTTTTATATTTCGTGAGCTCAGTAACCATCTCTACTTTGAGGAGTATAAATCCAGAAAACTGGATTGATTTCCATGCTTACGAAAAACTTCGCAATTGAAGCTCTAATATAAGGCTTATAATAATGTTAGTCCCGAAATTTCAGCTTAATTATATACAGGATTTTTTGAACGTACAAATATCCCTAAGTATTAATTGTGTACTATTAAAATAAAAAGATCAAATTTAATGTAATTAATCTACCTAAATTGAATTAAATAATAAAATACAAGAATCGAAAAAACAAATACTATTATTATCTATTATGGATCCCCCTCTACGGGGTTGATGATGGGGGGCGTAAACGAATGTGACAGTGGGCCTAGCGATGAATGGTCTATCTGAATAGAGAAGAGAATGGGAAATCATCCTATAAACGGGTTCTCCATGATTGTAGGGATCTTTCTTAAGAAAGCTTTCCAATAAATGTAAACGTGAATGGGGATGAGTGAAGGATAATAAGACCCACGGCCACGTCACCCCAGCCCATTCATTCAGCCATCTCGAGGGGTACGCTTCGTTGGACACTTTGAGAAGACCAATTAAGCGTATTGCGTAAAGCAAATCCGCAACTAAGAAGCAACCTACCGTTACGTTCGGAGAGAAGCTTAATATTTGTAAGTATTAAGAATTATATAATCAGAATTTTTGGCTAATGGAACGAGATTGCTCTGGAAAACTAGCAAATAATAAAAATAAAAAATTCCATTTAAAGACGTTTTAGCATATATATTTATAAATAAAGGGGATTACCTTTTGAGTATTTGGAGGAATTATAATTATTTATAATTAATTCAGAAAAAATCCTGTGTAACATATATTATTGAGAAAGTCAGTTACACAAACGAACATGTATAATAAGTAAATTTTAATATAGATATAAAAAAAATATATTTTTTATTTTGCTTATGTGAGGAGAGAAATATCTAGGAAACAAAAGAAAGTCGAAAAAATAACTTGAAATTAAAAATAAACTTTATGTCATAATTAGTTTAATAGAATTTAATACAGATAACAATTAATAAACGTATGAGATAAGGGAATTAAAAATTAAGAGTAAAAACTTTAAATATCTTTTTTAAATAATTTATATATGATTAATTTTTAATTTAACAAAGTAATATCTATATTTTTGAGCAACATATTAAGATTTTATTCTTTAAAATATTTTCAATATAATATAAAAAAGATTGTATCATATATATATATATTTTTTTTCACCCTTTAATTCATTATTACATAGATTCATTATACACGTTATTGTTTTCTTGTCTTACCGATAATTTTTTAATGTTATCACTGTATTAGTAAACTAATTGGAATAAATCTATTATTTTTATCATTGATTAATCAATAAATTTTGTCATTGTATAAATATACATACGCCTAATACTGTTTCATTTCTTTTCCAACATAATGATTCAAATTATTAAATGTTGTTTAAAGATCCTTCCTTCTGAACGTAATAACCTCATCATAATCAAAATATGCAGAATACAATATTTACGCTCATAGCGAACACTATGATCAAGAAATCTTTATAATTCATTTATTTTTAATTAATCTTGTTGTCAATTCTGATTATAAAAGTTTTAACAAATTTGAAAAGGCTTACTTAATACAGATTCCTTTTATATTCGATGTCTTACTGTCAACATGTATTATCAACTACCCGCTTGTCGATTAAAAAATATGAGCGCAGAAAACTTAGTTTTTTTAAAGCTTCTATTTACAGACTACTTATAGTAATTTTAATTGCATTATTTGGCTTTTGAAACTCATTACGTAACGTTACTTTGCCAATTACTTTTTATTTATATGTCTCACATTGGCAAGTAGTAACTACTTGTAACATTTTTTTTTATTTCACTAATATAATACAATATTTCTCTCTGTTCAGAATTCTGCGTTTTTGAAATGAGGTAGTTGATTTGTTCTCTTATAATAGCTTTATAATCGGTATCGAAATATGAACTTTAAAAAAATAAACCGTTATAATACATGTAAATTCTGTTTTATGATTACAGCTTACACAGAGATATTAAATTTTTTTAGGATGTCTCCCCATCTTTGAGCCATCTTTAAATTTAAATGCATTACGCTAGCTATTTATCTTTCGAAATAACCTCTTTTTACAGATACATTTTATGCACACCTACGACTTAACTATCATAAGTTTTTTTTATGTCCATAATAATTTCATTGAACCTTTGTAAGAATAAAATGTTTTTGAATATTGCTTTGTTTTAGACTATTTTAATTATTGAAGTCATTTAATAATATATTTTAAAAAATGTAAATTATGCAACAGATTACAAACTCTGAAGACAACCGAATAATTGAGATAATAAAAAAAATAATTAAAATTAATTTCAGTTTAATCCAGACACCATTAAAAATACGTGTAATAATATTAAGTCATAATTCTAATAAAACTAGATTGTATTTCAAAGGTAAATTCATAGTAAGCTACGGTTACTCTATTAATTTTATAGGAATGGAAATATTCACTTTGATCTAAATGTTCCTATGTTTTTTATAGATTTACAACTGAATAGAAATACTTTAATAGTCTTAACATAAAATGATATATATATATTATTTATTTACTTAAAAATCTTGTAACGATCGTTACCCGAGAACCGCCACCGTTGACCCCCCGACCCCCTCCAATCAATTGCGACATACGAGACCAGTTAATTGCCTTGTATAACGTAATAATGGCCAGCGAGAGCCGCGGAGGGAGGTGTGGGAACCCCAAGCCGCGCGAGTGGCCCTCCCCCAAGACCCAACCGCCTTACCTTTAAATCCGGCCAATCCCGGCGATGGCCGGAACGAAACGGTGACCCGGGAGGAGGGCCCCGGAACTGAAAGTAAGTTCCGGGAAGTAGGAAAGGTAGAAAAGAGAATAAAAGGCGAGAATCGGCAGGCGCAAAGGGACATCGAAAAGGAAGCCAGAGAAGAGAGGACGGAGGAGTCGCATCAGAAAAGGAAGCCCTGGAGACTGCGACCAGGTTCCCCTTGCTACAACACGGCGGAGCGGGAGAATACCGAAGGATCAGCGTCGTCGGGACCCGAGGCCCCCGAAACGACCGGAGCACGATCTGATTTTGTCGATTACCCCCCCCCCCTTCTTTCTACCGCGAACCCTAGAGCCGGAGAGCTCATCCCCAGCAACAATCCCCCCCCCTTGCACCGCAAGCCGACCCAGGCCCCGCGTTATAATCTTATTTCATATTTAGCATTAATTTTTCTAATTTGAGCGATATTTGCCATTTGTAAAAAATTTATTTATTTACACAATGATTTCTAAATACAATGCTTGATGGAAAGTAAAATACTTGTTGAAAATTTATTACTAATAATATAAATGCATTTCAGAATTTTTAGGTTTTTTGTAAAACATTTAATTATTAATTAACTTAAAATTTTTAATATCATATTTTCAATATGTTTAAATTTTAAATTTCTAAGTAAAAAATCAAAATTGATGTATATGTTAATTCTAATTAAAAAGGAATTAACTATGTATAATAATTAAATTCACTAATGAATTAAAATTTTATCTAAGAAAAAAATTTGAGTTATATAAATTTGTATACAGAAGAACTAACTATTTAAAATATCCATAAAATAATATAGAAAAATATCATAAAATGTTTAACTTAAAAACCGCTACCTTTTAAACAGTCACCCTTCGCCTAAGATTAATTAAATTTTCTTGAACTCACGAAGTAAGTCGAGGAGTTTTGGAGGATGTATATGTAAAAAATAAACACATTATATTTAACGGAAATATACATTTTGATCATTTCAATTATAAAAATAACATTAGTTATATATAACAAAAAATATGTTTTTCTCATAATGAAAACAATGGTTTTTTAAATTATGTAGAATTAGTGTATTAATGATAATTTTGAAACAAATAAATTATTGATAGTTACAAAATTAAAAAGAATGTTTACAACAGAAAAGGAAAATTTACGATTTAATATCTAGTAATTAGTTGGTAAGCATTTACGTATTTTATCACTTTTACGTATTTCATTGTTTTTTATATTTATCCGGATCGTTTATGGTGCCTTAGGGCTTACGGTAACATGCGATACATAGGTTTAGCTTAGAAATCTGCTGGTAAGCCGTGTTTATACTTTAATAATTCAGAATAATATTTTAATCCGACATTCCGCGAGCTCGGTGATACAATATTATGCAAAAACGCGCAGTTTTAATTGAATTTAAAAAAGGAGGCGTTGTAGCCGAAGCTGCTAATTCACCACTGCTCTGGGTTGTTTTTTATCGTGCAATCAGTATTACCGCTTCCTGTCCTTATAGCCGCTCACAACTCCACCACCTTGGGATTGCAAAACGGGGAAAAAAGGGGTCTATATTCCAACCACCTACGCGATGTTGGAGTTCCAGATCTGCGCGATTGAAACTCGGATGAGATCTTCTGTCATTCTATTGAGACTGCTCCTCCAAATAATAGGAGTTGCTTCAAAAATTACGGAAGTATTGATTATATTTTTGACCGTTGTAACTGACACGAGGATTCCATTGGTTGATTGAAGCTCATCATAGCCTAAACTAATGACATTCTTCCTTGAAGTTCAGTTGAGCCCAAAGCTCGCCGAAATGACGAGTTCCCATCTGCTGCTTCACAGCTCCTTCACCCCAAATAATATTAAAGAAATCCCGAATTAATAGGAAATAAATAACGAAATAAAAACGGGAAAATATGCTCTTAAAAGAGGGACATGGAAGGACTATCATAGTTTGTCACAAGATGATATATTATCAAATTTTTGTAAAATTTACTTGATATCTTTAAAAAAGAAATTCTGATTGAATATTTTATGGTTTCTTTAATACATTGTCAGATATTTAATAAACAAATTATGAAGTATAAAAAAATTATAGTATAATTGTTTATTAACTGTTAAACTATATACTTTTTCTATTATTAACATAGAATATAGAAATTATTATTTAATTCTATATTCTAATTTGATTTAAGAAAAAAAAATTGAAAATAGATTAGTAATTTCTGTATTAGTTCTTTTTTAAGTACTTCAAAAAAAATTCCGATTTATTATATAAATATTTATCGTTATTTAAAAACATTTGATGAGAAAGAAGAAAGTTGTAGGTAATTTTAAGATAAAAAATATCCTCTTTTATCTTTTGGTTTATGTAAACATTTTTCTTTACTGTATTGTACACATCCTATCTAAATTATAATGATTTAATAAAAATATATGTGAAAAAAATTAATGATTACCTGGAGTGAATTAGGCCATACACACGTAAAATTGAAATTATTATCATCAATTATTGGATCAGTAGTAGTACATTTACCGCTGCTATTAATGCTTGCGTGTCCATAACGAGCTACAGTTACCAGAATAGCCGTGCCTATCGGACAATTCAACGTCATCCATTCCTCATTGCAAGATGCACGCTGATATGTCTTTAAAGTTCCTGATAAGAGAGCTATATTATAAAGTTTTTTTAATTTGAAATTTTAGTACAGCAGCAAAAATTTAGATTATATTCATGTATCAGTGGGATCATAGATTTTTTTTGCAAATAATCAAGAAAATAAAAAAATAAATGTCAATATTTTACATTATTGTTGCAATGTAGAGTAGTGAAAATTTATATATTTAACAGTTCAGATGGATTATTATTTTGGAACCGAATAAATGTACATAATCAAGTTTCTAGTGTCAAGTACAAGTGTCCATATTTTATTTTAATTTTTATATTAAAAGCATTTTTAGGAAATTAATATGAATAATAGAACATAAATGTGTAAGCAAAAAATTTCCCAGAAACAGTGATTGATATCGGAAAATAGCAGTATAGAAAGGATGGATAAAGTACGATGGAGCAATATTGTACGTATGTAGACAATGTGCATAAAAAAGTGAGCCATTCCCTCAACAAAATGTCAGAAAAATAAACGAGGGTAATCGAATTTAAAAAAAAAAGCAATTATTGAAAAAGTAAACGTGCGAATAATGTATTTAAAGTTTAATTTAAGCATTTTTTATATCATTATATCAAGGAATTACATCAAGAGATTTTATACAATTAGTAATTTGCAAAACCCAATCACCGTTATTTTGTGATAATATGTATAATTTTTTATTTGGTTAACCAATCACCATGTATTTGATTGAGCAGTAGTATGCGAGGAGATTCGATGATTATTTTTGACAATTCAGGATCAGTTCACAGTTGTAATCAACACCACATCGACGAGACATGAAAAAAAGAAAAAAAAGAAGTTTGTTAATATAATGCATTTTCAGTCGAATAATTTTGTTCGACAGATATAATTTAAAAATTTGATTTCTATTTTATTTTTATAATATGTATAAAAATGTTTATTGAAATTGTAGAATAATAGGAAATGAGTGCATTTCGGAAAATTAATTTTGGTTTTTAACAAGTAGGTTAGTTTTTCAGGAAGTGTATTATTCGTAGTTTATTGGAAAAATATTTAATCTTAATTTATATTTAAAAAATATTTTATTAAAGAAATTTATTTTGAAATGCTTTGTAACGCAGAAAAATAATAAGACGTAACATTGTGTTCGGGCTAAATGGCCGAATATCGCCTGAACGGCGGGCGGCTTCAAGGAAAAACAAAAGAAAAGCCGATACGTGATAAGGATCGGTTGAAAAGGGAAGAAGGAGGCGCTACGTGGCGTCAAAAGGGGATACGGGAGAGTAGTACCGAAAGAGAAATCACGAAGGCAACTTCGAGGAGAGAGCGCAAACTGGTCACTGCGACATCAGAGTGGATGAACTAAGATCCAGCGTGGGTGAAAAAGGGAAAACCAGAGAACATCGAGGAGAACGAGTGTCGAAGGTTGTCGTAGCGCCCAGACAACCTAAGTGAGCCAGAGAACATCGAGGAGAACGAGAACGCAAGGTCGTCGTAGTGCCCAGACAGATCCAACGTACCCCAGGCACGCGTGAAAGAGAGCAGACACTGGGCAACGGGGCTAGGTGCAGGACGATCTATAGGGTGTCCCGGCCAGCAGGACTCGGTGCGCGACGCTCCCAGCAGGTCGGGTCACGGCGAGCAGGTACTCGGTGCGAGACCAACGACATTAGCGGGTTGCGGCGAGTCACTTCCATCCACTTCCTCACTCTTCTAGACTGCGTAGTTGGGCGGGTTGGCCAACTCTCACAGGTAGGGGAATTGGGGGTTGGGGCGCGGGGACTAAATACGCGAGGGTGGGTCGTGAATAAGTTAAGAGGTGGGTGTGTGCATGTGTGAATGAATGTGTGAACCGATGCGACAGCGAAGGCTTTTTCCTCCTAACCGAGGGGGTTTTTTATGCCGTATGTACGCGAGTGGGCAAATAAAGAACGATTTGTAAGCCCAAATTCTGACTTTTATTCACGCCCGAATTCCCGCTCCTTCGCCTCTAGAGAACTTGCGGCCTGATGAGGCCAAGTAACGCGTGAAAACACATTGTAAATAGAAATATAATCTTTTTTTATTATTAAAAATACAACAATCAGCACTTACGGTTTTAGCTATTATTTATTTTAAAATTTTTTACTTAAAAATACATTGGAAAATAACAAACCACTAAGATAAAATGTTTTATTTCTATTGACCGATTGAATCGATTAAATATATATAAAAATAATTTATATTTAGATATTTATAAAAATTGTAATCTTATTAGCAAATAACGAACATTACTGGTCCCGCGATGCTCCTCATTCCAATTTGGTTGATTCGAAAATAATCTATATAACATTTTAAACGTTCGATTTGAAATGACTAACTTATCTAATATTTCGAAATAATAAAATTAAACAAATCACGCTAACAGTTATACGGGACAGCGGAGTTCGAGGAAACGAGGGCAAATCGTACGAACCAAGGCACGCAAAAATGCCTGTCCGTACTGAGAGCCAAGGGAACATATCCTTGACGCAACTGGTGAAAATTTGAAGATTGCCAACTAGATCATCGGGCTGGCTGGTAACGGTCCACTATGGGAGGACCCTTGAAAAATTTGAATGCGTCTCCCAACTACGTGGCGAGGGCGTTAAAGTGCGTAAACGCATCAGTTGGGATCGTGATGGAAAATCTGCGATTCAAAAAGGATTTGCAACGAGACCGTGAATGGAACAAGATGAGCGCAGAAGATATTATTGATAAAAGCGAACTCCCCTGTCCTCCCTGGACCGTGGAGAAAGCAACCGAAAAACCGAGGACGTAGATGGATCTGTAGCATCTCAACAGGACCGAAATTCTGCAGGACGAACGTCAAGAGAGTCAATACCTCGCCCCGCTGCCGAGGTTTAGCGAAAGCCGAAAGTGTATTTCGCTAAAATATATTTTTTCTCTTCTTTCATTTTTTTCTTTTTCTATTTATCGCAATTTATTGTTTTTTTCGACATCGTATTTTGGTTATTCTTCCGCCTTCACATATATAGTAATATTTTCTAAGTATCGTGAACAGTTGAACATCGACATCAGCTGTCTATAAGGTCGTGCGAAGTTCCTTCTCTCTACCTCACTGCGTATACCCACGAATCAAACTTATGAAAAAAAAAAAATGTTTTGAGAGTCTGCAGGAAATCGGACTATTGACATTGCATCGAATTAAATGATTTTTGTTCTCTTTGTTGTTTTCGCGCACTCTGGGCACCTAGAAGCCTTTTACTCAGCGGAGATGAGGAGGTAGTAAGTATCATTGCGTTAATAATAAAATAATCATGATAATTACTAGCATATTAATTTTTTTCTTGTAAATTTATTTGTTTTTAGTATTGCAATAAATATCGGCGACGACTGCAGGACGGCCAGACAATAAATTAATTCTTTTGCTATTTTACTTTTTCTTTTTCTTCTACTCCTCCTCCCTCACCCCGCTTCCCCTCTTCTCAACGATCCCTGGTGTCGGCGAACTCAATCCCAGCATAAATGGAGACACCCACGTCACATGCAAGTAGCTAGCAGACTATGTTAATGTTCTTTTTGTATTTTAATTTGTATTACCAAAACAGTTAGCAAGAACATTACATTTAAAAAATGGCTTTAGCTTTGACGGGACACAATTTACATTTTATATAATCTTACATATTTACCACTCCTTTTCTTACTTTATAGATAGATTTAATCTTATATATAGTTATTTTTGTATTTACATAATTCAAATATTTTAATAAAAAAATAATAAACATAATAATGGTTTTTCAACAATCATTTTCATTTATTATTAAAATTATCGAACTTAGTAAATTATTATCAAATCGTAAATTAATTAGAGAATTTTTTAATCCAACTAATATATCCAAAAAATATATAAAAATTAATACATAAATTACAATACAGGCTTATATGAACAACTTTTTTCATTTACACTGAATTATAAATTGCTGTTCTATAGAGTATAAAATTTTTTATTTTTATCTTATGTAAATGTTCTATTAAACATTTTGATGTTATATTAATAGTAGAGCTGTAATAAAGCTATTCGTTTTCGTGCATTATCCCTACATATATAATAAAAATAAAAAATATGAAAAAAAATTTATGAAATTTGGCAAAATTACATTTCATGTCGTAAAATAGAGCGCAATCGTAAACACACGAACATAGTCAATTTCCAGATCAGATTTTCCACTCCCGACTCGAAGAGGGGCAGAATTTTCCGACCCATTCATCCCCTTATATCATATATTTTGACTCATTGTTTCTTTATGATTAATATACTATAGATACATAGTCAATTCTTTAATTTTATGCTACAATTATGATATTATTTTAAACAAAATTTGAAAAAAAAATTATTAGTTTATTTATATTATTTTTTAAAACCTTTCAATGCTTAAAAGACTAATTGTTTAAAACGTTCAAGAAAATTATTAAATGTAAATCATTAAAATTAAAAGAACATTAAAGAATTAATGTATGTTGCAGGGAGTTTCACAAATCATGCTCATACATAACTTAATTTATGAAAATATGAGGTGGAGTCAGTGGCATTTTTAAAATATATACTTGTAATTTTTATTTTCAACTAACAAAAAGATAATAAAGTAATAAAAAAGATGCCGAGAGAATTTCGTAGTCTCACTTTTAGTTCAAAATCTGGGAGCATAACCAATTTTTCAACGACAGTGGCACTACAAAAGCTTTTTTATCCTCTTTTAACTTATAAGTATTTTGGTGTATAAACTTAAGAAAAGAGTCTCATTTAGAGGCATCAAAAAATTAATAATTTTGGCTTAATCTATTCTAAAAATATTTAAAAATATGTGGTAAAAATTTTAAAGACAAATTCTTAATTTTTTTTAAGTTATAGCAGTTTTAGCGGCTAAGTACAAAGCAGGTAAGTGAAAATAAATATCTATAGTTATTTGGTATCAAAAGTTTAAATCGTGTTTTCTCAAGTATTTTTTTTCAATTTGTAAAAATTGTGGCCGTTGATAACAGAAAAACTATATACATTCGATAAACATAAATCGAAGTAATTTTTCTACAGAATTAAATTATCTTCTATATTAACTAAAAAAATTTAACAAAATTTTAACTTAAATTTATTAAAATTAATTAAAAATATTTATAACTTTGGTATATTTGCTTAACCTACTCCGCTCGCGTACTTTACATATGATACATGCTTCTACAGGATACAGAAAACAATATTTCACTACAATAGTGCCTAACTTACCAACTCTACGCATTACCTATCAAGGATTTTTTTCTGACTCATTACTAGATCACGGATTTTATGCTAATTTTTTATCCCTTCTCCGGCAGTATCACAGCACGATGTAACTCAAATAAACGGTGAGAATCTTCTTCCTTTTAAAGGTATGTGCAGAACATAGGTATTAGCTAACTGAACTACTTCACCAAGGAAGAGAGGATAACCGAATAACTTCGTTCCTGAATAACGTAGACCTAGCTAACCGACATATTACGTTAAAGTAGAGAAAGGCCTATTGAACGACTCGAACTCGAGAAACAAACTTAGTCCTAATGAGCCAAACGATTTCGCTAGGGCATACGGAAGCCTACTACGGATGATAGAGATCATAAGCCAATCGACTTCACCGTGTGAATGTGAGACTTGTTGAGCCACTTCACTTTCAAAAGAAGAACCTTTGTGACTCATAAGTTATACGGGAAACGCTTAATACCCAACGCAGTATGCTATGGGAATCAGCTTCTTGATTACCTAATGAATATGACAGGGCAATGATGTGGCTAACTAAACAATCCAAAAAACCTAGATAGCCAAATAACTTCTCGGGCATTGAGGAAGGGTTGTCAAACGACTTCACTTTAGTAGGCTTTAAAGGTCATTTCACTTCACTTTAAAGGCCGAACGACAAAGATTTCTTTAAGTGTTACGGAGTGAGAAGATTGAACCGCTTACATCGGTTTTTATAATATGGTTTGCGTCGTGACTGGTACCATGAAGGGACCCGATGAATTCGGAGAGTATACAAAAAATTCTTGGCAACTCAAGGAAATAGACGACGATATGGTGACCCGTAGCAATGCACTCCATGTACCATGTGTATAAGGGCTTAATACATAAGCACGCCCCCTTCTACCACCACGCAAATTTTTCTCCTTCATCATTATTGAGTTTCTTGCTTATTAACATCATTTTGCTTTAGTGGACTCTATCCCCCAAAATGCACATTTGCATAGACAGTGTTTACGCATCACACACATGTGCCCTCATTATTTCTCATATGAACGTTAATCCTTAAATTCGCACGCTACACTCGCATACATTAACAAATATATTACAATCGCTATATACAAACTCACATATTTCCATACATACATACATACTTCTCTCTTTTTCGCGCTCTCATCCAAACGTGCATTCGCTCACTCCAACTCATATATCTGCTGCATTAGTAACGGCGCCTACTGACGTATATTAATTTAAAGTATTTGAAAATCTGTAAAAATGCGTTTAATGAATTTCAACGATACCCGAATTTTATGAATCTTATTTTATATTTATTTTAAAAATAATCAGTACTTGTAGCAAATCAACTCTAAAGTTTGATATATTTTTGTTTATATATAATTTTTTATTATTGTAAATATGTTTTTTAAAAAGTTAATAAAGACTCGCATAATGTAAACATTAAAACAAAATATAATAATATTTTCGGTAAATCTTCTTAATAAATATTTAATTAAAGAAGCTAAGATTTTATATAAAAAATTAATAAAAGAAATAAAAAAAAGTATAATTTTTTAAAAATTCTATGTTCTGAAAAAGTTACTTTTATTATTAATTCGTATATAAATGTCTCATAAACATTTATTTTTAAATAATTAGTTCATATACGTAATACATACGTATTACTGTGATGTTACACTTATATCCATCAAATATCATTAGATATTAATATTTTACAAAGGTTGTTGCAAGTAAATGCGTATTTCAATATACTTCACATGTGTACTTGTGTTAATTTTCCATCATATTGCACATATATGCACTCGATCACAAATTAAGCATCTCGTTTATGTTGTGTCTTTACTGCAGCAGGTCCTTGGATACGCTTTTCTGTGTACACTATAATAACTAATGTGTCGAAATGTAATTTATATGATGTGGGGTGTGTATTTTATGTACAAAATTTCATAAAAATTAAATAAAAAAGGGTACAACGAGAGAAAAATTTTGAGTTATATAGCTTTAAAATTTTTAAAAAATTTTTCAATATACTGATCAAAGCTCCATTAAAAACTATTTTCTGATAATTTATTTCTACAAATTGAATTTTTTAATTTAGATCATATTCAAGACGATAAAGAACATTCAAACATTATTGTTAAAAAACAATGTTTATAAATAATACTACAATAAATATTACAATAATTATAATACACAATAATTTAAGTCTTTTAAAAAAAAATCTGATTTTTTGATTAATATTTTTCTGTACAATTAAATACAATACATACATAATATATTTTATTATCGAAAAAAATTAAGCATTTTTTTACAATGTATTTTTTTTAATTGCAACAAATTAAATGTTAAAAAAAATTTGAAATATTATATTTAATTTCTCAAAAATATACTTTTTTTAATAAATTAGTAATAAATGAACAGATTCTTTTTAATACAAAGTAATTTTTATCACAAATAAAATTTTTTTATTGTTAAGTTTTAAAATGATTGAAAATTTAAAATGCTTATGTTATTAATTTTTTTAATGTATTTGCATCATCATGTTTTTATAATAAAAATAAGTATGTTGACAATAAAATATTGTAGCATCTGGCGCTCGAAAAGCATGAGCAATGGATGCGGAGAAAAAACTTTAGCTGGATACGCACAGCTTTACATAGCTTGTTGACGCCACGCGCACCTTAATTTTGTACAACCAACGCTACCCTGGCGGATGTTATTACGTTAACATGTGAAGCCCTGGGGCCGAATAACTACCACCATCGCGATGCGAAGCAGGAGTCCTTCCTTGGTGACGATAACAGCTGATCGCGGGCACCAATTAAACCCGAGTGGAAATGAACGATGCGACCGCGCGGATCTTGTCGACGACGCTGATGATGCTGCATTGCACGCGGACGATTTCCGTCACCCCACCGTGAGGAAGAGGACTAGAGGTAATTAACCTAACTACGTTACCCGAAAACAATGGACGTGACCGAACTAAAACTTACCAAAGGCAGACAACGGAATCCGGGATTTGAATGGGAATAAATTGTATCTGATAGAATATACGTTTAATGTAAACAAAGCCATTAACCCATCCCTCATAGTCTTACTATTAATTAACTCTATTAATACCCCGTTACAATATTAATGAACAAACAATAACAATAACAATTTATAATAATATATATAGCATGTGATGAACATTATTATATGACGCAATAAATTAATTGTAAATGAAATAAATAAATATTTGTAAAGGACAGGGAATAGAATGAAATAAATAAATTAATTGTAAATGAAATAAATAAATATTTGAAAAGGACAGAGAATAGTTTTTTTTATATCTGGGTTCCTTAAATCTTACTTATTATCATATCAAAAATCTTAAATTAATTACTAGAAATGTTGGTTAAATGGATACGTTGCAGCAGTAAATCGGTGGAGAAAGTTAGTCTTAGTATGCTGAAAGACTTACGGAACTAAAAGAGTGGAGCAAGATTATTTCCCAGGGTATCGAATCATAACTATACATAGAGAAAATATAGAGAGTACAATATATATGTGTATGCGCACGGTGGGTACATCCATCGAACGTAATCTCAAGCAAGTCTATATACGATACTTGCTTGAGAATTGATGAAAAGAAACGATAAAGCAGGCTTAACATATATGCTATATGTACAATTGATGCAAGAAATGCATAGTTTGCAAGTGTAAAAGTAGAGAGTGTTATGGTTTTTCAAAGTTATTATTTCTTCACTGTAGCTTGATCAATCTAGTAAAAAAGGAGAAAATCTAAACACATCATCTAAGTAAACTGGTCTTTATATTTTTTTAATATATATTATATAATAGATTATTAAATGTGTAATATTTCTAACAATATAAAATAATCTTAGTTACAAAAATACTGATATTATCATGCATTTATCATTTAGCATTTTATTATTATTACGAATATATATATATATATTATTTTCATACGAATGTATGTGCTTTAAATTCAGTAACTAACATACCAAGAGTGATAATTTTAAAATAGTTTTATTAATGATATATAAAATTTTATGAACAATAAAATTAATTCAATTGTTTTTATTATTTTCTAATAATAAGTGTTTAGATTTTCAACTACGTTCAGCCGTTCTTATATTTAGTGTTTCCCCAACGTGCAATCAGCTTTCTAAGTCTTGATTTACTCATTTCTAGACTTCGTAGTACTAAATAGTAATCTATATTCGCACATTCAGCATACAATTTTTACGTCAACGAGAAGCTATTTGAGCGTAATTGAGTGATACTCGGTAGAACAGATCAACACATATGAGTGTACAGTTTATTCCACTATCTGAACTATTACGTATACATACAAACGCACATAATATGCAGATACAGGTATATATACTAGACTTTATAGTATTAAGTTAATAATAAGGTTTTTATGAATTTACTTTAGTCGGCGAGAATAGTTTAGTTAATGTACCTTGGAAGAACCGCCAGTATAACATATTAATTACGACGGAGACTTCAAAATATTTTATATGATATAGTGACTCATTAAATGATATTTGCAATATCATTCTTTCACTATAAATTTTTTTAGGTTAAAACTTTTATAATATTATCATAAAACTAAAAACAAATCATTATGTTACTTTTACAATATCACAATATTCAAAGAACGAATTTGTAAAAAACGACTTTTGAGTACGCAATTTAATTATCAATAAATCAAAAATCTATGTAGTGGTAAAATTTATTTTTTAGGGCTGTAAAACACTTTTTAAATAATTAATCGCATCTGCGTTTGTCTAATTTGAAATCATCAATGTAAAATTTATAATCGGTAGCATAAAATTAAGATGTAGCTATTAATGGTTTACAAAATTTTGTTAGTTAACGGTTTACAAAATTTAGTTAATTAATGGTTTACAAAATTTAGTTAGTTAACAGTTTAAAAAATTTAAGTAATTAATGGTTTACAAAATTTAGATAATTAACGTTTTACAAAATTTAGTTAATTAACGGTATATAAAAATATTTATAAAATGCAACAAGAGAAATTTCAAAGTTAATAAAATTTAAATTTAATACGACACTGCGTGATGGAATAAGAGAATAAGATAAAGTACTTGCTTATAATGTTTGCTCCTTGAAGAAACTTGCTTGCTTTCTTGTTAGTTGATAGGTCATCACAGTGTGCCTTTTACAAATTTTTAGGCCCCTTTTATATTATGGTAATTTCGGAAATTTTCATCCCTACTCTTCTGATTAAAAGTTTATGCTTCATATGCATGTAGCGAAAGAGATTGTTTTTCCGAAAAAGATTTTACAAAATTTTCTTCGCGTCTACCGGGAGTGTTTATTAATTGATAAAGAAATCTTGTTGTCTCGGTTGGGTTCATAATTTCTTATATTACTAAAATGTAAGAGTCTACAAAATTTTCTTCGCGTCTACCGGGAGTGTTTATTAATTGCTAAAGAAATCTTGTTGTCTCGGTTGGGTTCATAATTTCTTATATTACTAAAATGTATTGTGGTAGTGCGTTTCGTAAATAAAAAAAATATGATCTCAGCGTTCTTAAGGAAGTCGCTGCAATTAGTCATATAAGTTGGGAGTATTAAACGATGGGGAATGTGCTGTGGCTTAATTTAATGTTTGGTGGATATCGAGTTGCTGAATTGTCAGTGCCAAGGTACGTATGCAAAGATATTCTAAGCGGTCATTTGCGTTGTGAAAGAGTTTAGTAAGTCTAGTAAAGATCTCTCAGCCATGAAAGTGTAAGAACGTGTGACTGTCGGTCACCCAGCAAGGACCGAAGTCCTGGTCTACACTAGATGATACAAATGGATCGAGGATATATACTGAGCCTTGGGGGCCATGAATTATAACTTAATTACTAGATAAAGTATCTAGGGGTCATTCTGGACAGCAAATTAAACTAGAAACGGTACCTGGATTATATCGGCGGAAGGATTTCAGCTAACCTATGGCAACTGAAAAGGGTCATAGGGCAGAACTGGGGTCTTAGCCCGGCTACAATGAAGTAGATGTACGAGGCGGTTTTCAAATCCAGACTGATCTATGGATCTATAGTTTGGTGGAGGCGAACGGCGTTTGCCACTTCTTTAAAAACCTTGGAAAATTAGAAGCCCTATGGTTAGAACCATCTCTGACGCTATCAGATCAACTCCGACGGTGGCGCTGGGGATGATTCTTGGCATCGAGCCTTCCAAGTAGGCACTGGAGGGTGCAGCAACGTAGGCTCTGATTAGAATCACTAGATCCTTGGAGGAGAAGGAGACAGGGAGGGTCTTGGGCTCCTCATAGGACTGGAAAGAAGACGCGCACTAATGCTGCACTCGGACATCAGTCTCATGGCTTTTCTCTTCGATAAAAAGTACCGGGTTGGAAGATATGGGATGTTAAGGTGTGCCAGAGGGCTCGGGACTAATCTGGTTCACAAACAGGTCCAGAGCAGGTTAGACTTAGTGATACCGCTTGACGCATAAGCCACCTTGTTTCAGGCCGAGCTGATGGCAATACGATGGGCGTTGGACGCTGCGAGTGGGCAGCTACACTGTCCGCAGGTGCTCATCTGCTCGGAAAGCAAGAGCTTTAATGGCGCTGGATAAATACGCAAAGAGATCGAGACTGGTCAGGGACTGTTATCAGGCTTTGAACAGGCTCGCGAGTAAAGCAAGGTTAGAGCTGAGGTGGGTCCCCGCCCATAGTAGAGTTAAGGGGAACACCATGGCGGACATCCTAGCAAAGCATGATGCCAAGTGTAGCTTCATGGGACCGGAACCGGCAGTTGGCTTGTGCCAAAGTTGCATCAAAGAGGTGGAGGGGGCATAGGATAGCTGACGAGGCAGGCCGGACCTGGAACGCAAATGTCACATGCGATTATAACAACATCTTTGTGACGTTAGAGAACGCATCAGGTTGGGCTAAAATCATCCTGGTGCTCCGAAGAAGCAAAGTGAGGAAGAGAATAGTAGAAATCCTCATGGATCATGGGAGCCTCAGAGCTCACAAATACAGAATGGGACTTGTATCAGACCCATTCTGCAGATACGGTTACGAGTTTGGGGAGACTATGCACCTGCTGTGCAGCTGTCCGGCGAAAAGAGGCGCCTCTTCAAGGTTCCAACCTTGGAGCCAGAAGAGGTGCGGCCTAAACACTTCACTCAGCTTAAGAATCTGAGATCATGTAACATGAGGCGGACGCCAAGGAGAATACCCATGCGTCTGAGGGCCTCAAACGGTCATCATAGAAAATACTCGCGGATTAATAATAATAATAATAAGAGGTAAAGAATAATTATTTTTCATAGATATAAATAAAATATTCTTTTAAATTTTCTTATATTTTATTATTAAAAAAAAAATTTTTTTTTTAATTTTCCTTTTTACATTACGAAAAATTTACTTTTTAAAATATATACCATAGATCCAATGCACTAATTTAATTAGTAAAAGAAAAGATAGTGTTTTAAAAAACAAGAAACCTTATTGACTTTCAGTAGTTAGAGTAAAATCAGTACTTTAATAATTAAAATACAATTTATTCTTCTTTTAATGAAATATGAAAATATATTTCATAAAATAAATTATTAATACAACTGATAAAGAGTCTTGTCTTTATACCTAGCTTTTAAATTAAATGATTGCAATGAAAGTCAATAATCACCCAATGTCTGTTGCACAGATTTTACAATTTTTATGATCTAGAAATTGAGAAGGTAGACTGAGAAAATACATGTCATTAATGAAAGAAGGAGATAGAGAAAGAGCGATAAATAAAAAAAGAGATAAAAAATGCCAAAAAAGGGCCAGATAAATAAATAAAAGACCCCTTTACTTGAGATGCAAAAGAACCACTTAATTTCTATACAAACGCTTCGTTGTTTGTTTAAGACGTTAGATTAAATTGGTTCGTTAAAGCTTCGAAGTTTTCTATCCTTCTCTTTCTCTCTCTCCTTCTTTCTGTCTTTATTTTTTATAAGATACCTTTTTTAATGTAATACTTTTAATCGCTTAAAAAAATAATAAGTAATAAGGAAAATGGAAAAAACAGTATTTATTAAACAACAAATTTATTATTAAATATGCAATAACTTAAAAAAGAAGATTTGTTTTAAAATTTTTAAAGAATAATTTTAATTTTATAATTATAAAAAAAGTATTATTTACTCATTTATTAGTCTCTAAATGATCATATAAATTTTTTCAATGCGATGTTTTTTTAGTTAGTTAAAAGTTCTCCTTAAAATTTTTTTTTAAAACAATCTTCAATACATACATTGTATTCGCATTTATGCATATCTTCTATACTTTACACTTTATTTTAGGATTAATATATACTTAGTTTATTAGACTAATCATAATTTTTTTATTAAAAAAACAATGAATATTTAATTTTAAAAAATGGGTTTGAATTAACCTATTAGAGATATCAGTTGCATTCTACCCGCTTAAACTGAAGGGCTTTTTTACAAATTCGTATAGTATCTTGGTTAGAGTGTTAGTTATAGCAGAATATTATCATTGCGAAAAGTCAGTATCACCAAAATGTAAGCCAGAATGATGATGTTCTTTCAAGAAAAAAATGTAGAAAAGACACATTAACATATACTTTGTGCAAAAAGATTAATTCGGATAGTCTTGTTTCTTTGATTCGTATACACTGCTTTTCTATTTTGATATTACAATATATTGAATCTGTACGGGTTGTAAAAAAACGCATCTGGAAAATATTTTCATCTTGAGTTAATCTTAATTTTCAAAGCCTACCGATTACGCTTGATTGATACATTAGGTAACAAAAACATGTTTACCGGACACCTGCAGCTTGCAAACTAAAAATTTTTCCTGAATGACCCTTAGCTTCGGGTTTATTACTTCAATATGTGCTTGCCTTTTTCAATCGTCACCGTGGCTATATAGCTCAGCTGCAATTGTGTATAGCATTCGACGGATATTGAACAGCTCGATTATCAACGTTAATTTGTGCGCACAAAATGATTTTAAAAAGGCATTCAAGTTATGATACAGAAAAGTGAGAAAAGATAGGAAAAAATAAAGAGAGAGGAGAGAAGAAGGAAAAAAATTTTTGTCAGATCGTCACTTCGGTCATAACACTTATGAAACATTTTTTGGTAAATATTACTAATATTACTGTGAAGAAATATGAAAATATTCAAATATTACTAAAAAGTATATTATTTGCAATATCAATTTTATAAATATATTTTATTAGTTTTTCTGAAATATAAAGTATTTTAATAACAATAAATACATTTACAATAAATACTGCCTTTCGGAACAAGATTTTTAAATAAATAAAATATATATAAATATTTCATTAACCTATTACTTATAAATTATATTAAATTGAGAAGAAGTTAATAAAAACAAAATTTATTATAAACAATTCAAACACAATCAAAACCAAGTACGTGATTATATCAAATATAGAAGACTAACGAAAGTTAACGAAATTATTAAAAAAAATTGAGCGTTCACAAAACTTACCTAATATATATTTCAATAAGAATGATGTAATTATCGATTTTAATTAAACCAACGAGAAAAAAATATATTATTTTGACTTATTTAAGAATTCTTAAAAAAATGTTAAAAAAAATAATAAATGAAAGCACACTACATTTGCATATGAATCAAATTATGAATAGATTTATTCAATTTAATATAAATCACTTATAGTGTCAGCACAATTTTACTGATGAACTAAGAGTAACACATTGGATTATATTTAACGTTCGGTCAAGGATGACGAAATGTCAAGGTGTACGAAATCATCAGCAACCTCTATTAATACTATCGATATAAGAAGCAAATAAACGGGTCGAGAAAGGAACATCTCTAAATACTTTTATTCCATAGACAGCATATAGAGCATAAACAGCAAAACTGATGCTGAGACAAAATTATTAAATAGACTATTCGACTTTCCTTAATGTAAATACTCTACCTCTACCAGAAAAAGTTATTGCTTACTGATCCTGCCGTTTGTTCGGACGGTTGAGGACGCTCTCTGCGTGCTATAAGAATCCAATCTACAACATCTAGAGACATTCGCCTGCTATTAGTTAGTTTTAGAAATTTATAACATTAGTTTTAGAAAATGTTTAAAAATTTATTAATTAAATTTATTATTAATTAAGAGGTTTATAAAATTTCAATTTTTTGGCTGCTCTACGTACATTAAGCATTGGTATAGAATTTTTTTGACAAAAATTTCTTTTTATTAAAAAAAAATTAAGTGTTAAAGCAAATAGGTTGAAATGATTATTTACTAAATAATATTTGTAATTTTTACAATCCGTATAATTAATTCTTAATTTTTAAGGAAATCCAAATTGAACTATAACGGCTGCACTTACTCCCATAAGTTATCTTAAAAGTATGGTATCCATAGAAAGTACGATCAATATAAAACAGTTTAGAATTTAAACAACCTAGTAATAGTTTTTTAATAGTCTAAGTTTCTTAATGATAGTCATTCGTATATAAAATATTTGAATAATGTTTAATAATTTTTCATGTTAAAATTTTTTATAATGCAGTTGAAATCAATTGCAGTTGAAGTTAAGAACTGTTGAATTGTGACGGGTAGTGTTGCCGGAAGTATAGGGAATGTATTGCTATTGGGACGCCGAAGATTCACTAGATTTTGATAAATCATCTGTTTTATTGTATATAATTCGGTCCCGGTCAAGAAGTCCCGAATTCCATTATACTTAATTTCTCTTTCTCTTTATATTTGAATTTTCATATTGTACTTTAGAATAAGTAACTAGTATTTCCTGTATAAGACCAGCATATAAAAGTATTTATAAGTATAAACCTGTATAAGTATTTGTTAAATAAAAAGAATAATTTAATAATAAATATTAATAAATTTTTTTAAATAAAATAATTTTCTTTATTTATATTTAAATAAATAAATAAATATATATATATGTATATGTATATGCATATGTACAAAATGTGTCTATGTACAAAAAAAAAACTAGCATGTTAATTATTTTCGGCCTTCAGCGAGTATTTCGTGCGAGTTGCGTCAATTCCATTGATATTCTCAACCATTAAAATTCCTTTAAACAAACGCTTCTTCCCATGCTATTGCACTTAATCGTCTAGGCGTAAAATGGATAATATTTTACCGAGTGTTCACCAGTATGGTGAGCATTCAATAGGTAGGTTACATTTTTCAGGGATAGATTGACAGTGGGTTGCAGAACCCAGCTCCCTGGACGTAACATGCGTAAAACTAAGCATGAGATGCATTTACGAGATAAATATTACGTGCCCTGATGTATAATAAATGTATAGGGGTTGGTTTTAATATCCGTTGTATATATAATTTAACATCCGTTGTATATAATTCGGCCGTTGCTGTACAGTTTTGGAGGATAAATGATTGGAGGATGTAATGATTGGAGGAAAGAGGATAAGGGGATCAATCGACCATTTTGTACAGTGAGCTCCAGGCAGAGATTTTCGAATTCTATTGCATCCGCTACTGCGGACATGGGGTTAACGTCGGCAGCTCTTACTAACCTACGTTACAAGTCGCGTTCATTTTTGTATGATCCCAAGAATCGCTTCATAGATCGATCTCTAATTATAGTTAAAATGGGACCATCTACAAAAATAGTTCAAAATAATTACCGAGCTTGTTGTATATTTTTATGTCAATGTTCCATTATAGATAAACAGCATAATATAAAAGTTTTAATAATTAAATTTTTAATTGCGGTTTTCATGTAAAGAGAGCCCCAATGAGAAAATACGCAAGTGGATAGAATAGATCTATTAAAATTATTTTTAAATATGTTAAATTAATCCTCTTTTTAATTGGTCATAAGAAACGTTTCACCTTCATAATCAAAACATTAAAATTAAATAGCATTAAAAAATGTCATTTGAGGTATGAATGGTAACTACCTAGTTATATTTTATATTTTTTTCTTTGGTTTCCCAGTCCCAGATAAAGATATTTTAAACTCTTATCTGAATACTGGCATTAATACAGATGTATACATATAGATGTAAAATATTATATACGAAACTGTAATTATTTTTACCCGAAATGAAAGAATAACATTAATTAAACAGTAATATTAAAAACTTTTAAAGGGTATATATTAACTAAAAAAAAATTAAATAGAATTATAATTATTTTTATTCACATTTATTACATATATAATTATTTTATTAATATTTTAAAAATGGAACTTCCATAAATAGTAAATCATATACAAATATAAAATACTATGACTGTATACTTTCTTAATTTACATCCATAAGAAATTTTATTGATTTGAAATAACTATATTAAACAAATCCTTTAAAAATGTAAGTAATTAAAATTATAATCGTTAAAAAATATGTGAAAAGAGTGTATTAATAATTAAAAAAATATTCCCATGACTCTAAATCCCTATTCCAAACATAGCCGAAATATTTTGTTTATTAATGTAAAGCTTGTATGTATGTTTTAAAATATTAATTTTTTAACGTAAAAATGTTAAGATATAAAAAAATAGTCAAATTAAGCTTTAATGAAATAAAGACTACATTTATAAGTATGTAAAATTACGTGTTAAAGTTATATAATTACCAGTGCACCAAATACCTAAACAAATACTCTATCCTACATGTAATTAATAAAAAAGAGCGTACATGCAATTTTTGCAGAAAAAATTAGATTTAGTCGATTATGAAATGACCAAATACTCAGTTTTCATTCTTTAAAAAAAGCCGACCTTGATCTGGCCTTCACCATCGGTTCACAATCGAGTATAGAAATGGGCTGAACAGACTTGGATGCGCACTTGTTAACAGTTGAGGTGTGTTTGATCATTAATCCAAAAAAGACTGAACTGTTTTTGGCCTATAAGTCCATAAGCTTAACCATATCACTCACTTAAGTGATAGAGAAAGAGAAAGAGATAGAAAGAGAGAGAGAGAGCATGAAAAAATTCGTATCTGCACGAACGCACGTAGGGATTATTTCTAATGTCGTTAGTAGTTGTCAATAATCAACGTATGAACTTTTAAGACTGTCGTGTCTTCTTAGCTCCATGCTGAACAGTGGCAACTCATAATAGACCAATAGTTTAGTTATTTACTTACTGTATGTTTATTGTGCTTTTATTTGTTTTTGAACCGTTTTTCAGTTCTTGTATTTATATTTGAATACAGATTATCAAATCAATTTTAGTCTATTCGATTGATGCTCGATTTTATGCACTTTATCATAAGTGCACCAACTAGAATTATGATCATAAAATTTTGTACTATAAATGTAAATTTATCATTTACCAAATTATTATCCTCATTTTTCTTTTATAAAAATAGTTCACATATTTCATTTTTGGTAAGTTTAACATGGTAAATTAACAGCTTGACTCTCTTTCTATAGAATTTTATTGAGCGAATACAATAAGTAATAGCTATAAAAAAAGAATAATGGATATTATATCTGAAATTACATCATTGTATTTTCATTCTATAAAAAACTATTTTTAAAAAAAAAAATAAAATAAGTCTTCATTAAACAATTCGTTTAATATTAATAATCAACTGTGAATATTTTTATAACATTATTGTAAAAAATTTTAATTTAATTGGGATTAGTAAAGTTAAGTAAAAAGTTTTTGAAAATCATAATTAATTTTTACTAATCCTTTACAGTATGTAAAATAAAAATTTTATTTCAGCTATATATATACTTCGTATACAACTGATACAAAAACTGAAGTAAAAATTAGATTATTAATTAATAATTTTTCTTGTAAAATAAATAAAATATCCAGAAATATTTTTTATTATTCCAATAAAATATTTAACGTTTGTAGTAATGCTTTTATTTCAAGCTTTTAACATTTTTATATTTTCTTCTTGAATTTAGCTTTAATTCTTCATTACCCAAGTATTTTAAATTTTGTAAGTATTTTAAAAGCATTACATAACCGATATAATTTAAATCAGAAAATATTTATATTGTCAAAAAGAACTTCTATTTTTAAAAACATCAACTAAATTATTACAAGCAATTATTAATATTATTATTCAATTAAAAAATGTTTTTAAACGATTCTTTCAAATTAAAATGTGCATGTGATAAACAACGATGTCAATATTAGAGAAAATTTTTGTAAGCCGGATTTTTTAAATAAAAACGGCTATTTGTGTTTCAAAAAAAGATAATAAGATTAAAAACTGTAAACGTTTTATAATATATAATGTCGATTATAATAATATAGTCAAATTTAATTATTAAAATTTTCGGACATATGATCTGTTAAAAATAAGATTTTATCAATAGGAGAATCTACTTTTTTTAACCAAAATTCATACTTTTTATGGATGCTCGGACTATCTTTGTTTCATTTATAAACTTAATATACTAAAAAAGTGCACTTAAAGCTAACAGTTTTATATTTATTCTTATTCCGAAATAATGCATATGTAATTTTAAAAGACAAGTAAGTTTTTTTCTATAATGTGATTTTATTTGATTTTTGATTTTTAAAAGTCATTAAATATATTATAATCAGTTAATTTTGCAAAAATGTTATATTTTATCTGTCAGATAAAAAAATCAATCGTGTAAAAGTAATAAAAAATTTAATCCAATCCATTATATTATTTCCATACTATAGTTATTATTAATACCAAACGCTAACTTAACAGTCCTTTATAACTTAATTTAGCCATTAGATTCAATTTTTATTTTATTTTCTAGGCCATTCGTTTGATCATGATTAAAAAGATACTTTATATATTATATTTTAATAAACATATGTTAGAAAGTATAATAACTCAAAACTCAAAACTTTACGAATAAAAACGTTTTAAATGTTACAATTCTTTTCGGCTGAAGAAGCAAATATAATCCTTTTAATGTTAATAAATCTTGTCTTAATTACTATTAATAAAAAATATTAATTTTGGTTATTTGTTAATTTTTTACTCATCATTTAAATTATTATTATATTTAAAGATATTGTTATATATGTTGTTGCTTACTAGTTTACTCTTCTACATAATATCCAAAAAAATTTCATTATTTTTACACATTTATTCATATTACACATGATTTGTGTACATATTTAAGTAAAAAATTTTTTTTTAGACAACAAAAAAACCTATCCATTTATATTATAATGTAAAAAGTATTTATAAAGCTCTTAAATCGATTTAAAAAAACGTAAAAAGATATAAAGGCTAAATTGTTTCATTCGTTTAGTATATTTTATATTAATACATTTAATTAATTAAATTTTGTTTACTAAGTTATAGTTTTAAATTATATTTTTTTAGAATACTAAATGAATATTTTATGGTTAAAACTTACTGAATAATTTTCTATGAAAAAATTTACCAAAAATTAATTTATATTTTTCAATGAACCTAGCCGTTTCCCCGCATTTTGTAGTTAATCATATTAATTATTAAAAAATAAATTTAAATAAATTGAACTTAAAATTAATAAAATAAAATAAATCGATTGAAATAATAGAAAAAGTGTTTGTTAAGCCGAAAAAGAGTGCGTGATCTTGGATACGCAAAAAGCGTTGCGCACACGAGGAGTTGAGCGCCAAGAAATCGTATCTTTGGAGAGAACATTAAAAATTCTCAATCAGCCATTCAGGAGAGAGCTATTTGCATCTCGTTTGCGTTACTGCTCAAAGAAAATGTTGTTTATAATTTCTTGGTAAATGTACCACAGTTCCAGAAGCAAAGGGGTAACAGCGAAAATGGACTTGCTCGCGGAAACCTGGGGTCTTGTCTTGCCGATTCCTCGACGGAAATTTACGCTGTGATGAAGTGGCAAATTGGTGGGTCTGAGTCTGGATACTAGGTGTGCCTAACACGAGAAGCGCGATGGGGAGCAACCCACGTGTATAGATCAGGAGTCAGGAAGGATGCCAGCCATAAAAATAACATGGGGCCGTGATGTAATTGAATGAGATGTAATTAGCCGCCTCTCTCCACACCCTAAGGTGTGGTTATGATTGTTCGACGCATTTTTTTTTGCTTTTCTTTTTATTAATAAATTTTAAATTGCAAAGTTAACGCGACCGAAAAAATTGTCTATAATCATAAATTAAGAATTTTATTATTTCCGAATTTCTTTTTTTTGTTATTAATTTTTATTTATTTATAAAAAATTTCCAAAAGATTATTATTTAAAATCAAACGTTTACATTTTTATTTTATATTTATTCATTATAAAATTAAAATCCGGAAACACATTCCGATACACTCCCCTCCTTATCTCTGAATCCTAGAACCGATATTATACTGCCAACTCTCCCCCTCCCCTTACACAGACGCAATCACAAGCCTCCACCAACTAGACAACTTTTATTTTAAATCTTATTTTGAATGTAAAAGTAAATTCATTTTATGATATATAATATTCAATCATATATTACATTATAGATATGTTTTATGTAAAAGTTTTGTAACTAGCTGATGTACTATATGCTTATCAGTGTTTTTTATTCCATACGTATGTAAAATTTTGGCAACATAAAAAAAATATTAATGATTGAAAATCTACGTATAATTACAAAAGAGGCAGTGAATGATGAAGAGCGAATTCCGATATGAAGTTTATATAGATCCTCTATTAAATAAACTCTATATCATCTTATTATTATTTAATATAGCTAATATATTTCAATAACAATAATATGCAATATATAATATTATAAATAATTAATAAATTGCATAAAGATCAGTTTTAACATGCAGTTTTATTAATTCTTGATTAATCACATGAAATATGACTTGTAAAAATATAATTTTATTACAACTAAAGACTAAAATGAAGTTAAACCAGATAAAATAAGGATTTTTTAATTTACTTAAATAATATAAAAGAGGGAACTTTCAGAAACTGGACTCAGAAACGTATTGTGCCGAATGCATTTCTCGGCAATAAATTTGTCTAGTCAGTGATTTATGCAACGCCAAAACTACTATCAGTTTTATTTTCCCCCTCTCTACTACAAAGTTCTCCGTATCAATATTTCTTCTTTATCTTACTCCCAAGCAAGCTCACTTTGTGTATAGATGCCACAGTAACATTGATTTTACTTGCTCGATACATCGAAACTAACATTCATGAATTAATTTTTTTTTAGTGGTACAATAAAGAAAGAAACATGTATGGGCACAGAATTACACGCTTTATTTGACTAAGCTTTCCAGAAATTACAATGCTCGATTGTTTTGTTATTCTAACCACTCACATTAAGCGTTCAGTAGACGAACGGCGTCAAAGCACCATGAAGTTGTGCTTCCTGCTGCTTGTGCTATGTTGCAACGTTCTGTTGACATGCTTTTGAATACTAGATTTTTATTAGAAAATAGGCCAAAAAAGGAAGGTTTTATTATAAAAGAGAAATATACTTGTTTATAACATGTTTGAATATAAATAATAATTAGATTTAAATAATTCATTTCTTGTTGAAAGTTGTTATAATCCTATAATTTACTTAAATAAAATCTCATATCAAGGATGATCAAAGTTTTTATTATATATATATCATTTAATACTTATGTCTTAGAACAGAATTTATTAAATTAATATATGAATCTAAGACTCTAAAAGTTTTAAAAATTCATATTAAGAGTGAAATTTAGCAGAAAAAACTGATGATCATAAAAAATGCAGCAGGTTATTATAAAGTGAAAATGGTTAAAAGATAGGTATGTTCCTGATATAAAAAATGTTTTATAAATAAATGGAGGGCAAGTAGATGTAAAAAAAGTTATTGAGAATATTGACAACTACAGTGACATATCAAATAAAGAAGTAAAGAAAAATGTATTGACAAATACAGGAATTTAAAATGCATTAAGGGAACATATGGGAGGAGGTAAAATTATTATGATTGATTATTTAAAAAAAAACACGACATTTTTATTTTATCTGAAAAAATCAAAAATAGCATTAGAATTTTAACTCAATTAATATTTTAATATGAATTAAAAATATTATATTTATAATTTATTTTCTGTTTTATATGTATATATATAAATTCACTAAGTACTTGACTGAGATAAGAAAACAAAAATTTAAAAATTTTGTAATAAATTAATATATGTAAATTGTTACATATATAACAGAAAAATATTCGATTTTACATTCGTTAGTAAAATAATACTTACAAATTATGTTCAAATAAAAAATGGAAAAACTATTAGAATAAATACTATTAGAAAAAATTTGAGATACTTTTTTTGATAATAAATGAGAGCGTACAAAAATCGGCGAATTAACTATGTTGTTCATTGATGTATTAAATTTTGTATGCAAATTATTTTAGATTCTGCTTCTCTCGTAAATATTACATAGAAGTACAAAAATATAGCATATCTTTTTATTATAGATACCTTTTTTAATCAGATTTGCTTAATAAAGTGCAATTTAATTTTATGTATGGATAATTGATTCTGCATTTAAATAAACTAATAAATTTTTATAGAAAATCTTATAAATTTACTTGCATTTAATATCTTTGCACCTAAATATTACATAGAAGAGCCTATTTAATTTACTATTTAAAAATTTTTTGTTGTAATTATAATGTAACAAAATTTTAATGTAATTATAATAACATACATTCAATACTTTTACTCAATATTTTATAAAATGGTAAATATTTAATTATTGTAAAAATTTTTTGAATGACTATTTTTAAGAAAAAAATCAATTTTTACTACTTTACAAAAAATATATTTAAGATACCCTACATTAATTATTGCACATGTTAGATTAGGCACTGATTTTAATTATGTGTTTAAAGACTGGTATTACTTGCGTATGTAAATGAATGATTCGTGGCACGGTGTAGTAAAAATTTATTAAGTATACGTACCGATAATAAATTCTCAATTTATCATAAATTTTATTTTTCGACGATACGACGTACTTTGCCGTTCGGTGCCATTATCGAGCTATACAACACGATGTCTTTTAATGATAATGCAAGTTATTTGTGATATATCTGCTTCTCCCTTTATGGCAAATATATTCAACAGCCTGTAGCTCGAGCAATATCTTAATATATTACAGTAGCCAACATCGCGCTAAGCTATCCCCACCCTTTCCTGCACCCTCAACAGTTTAGCTTAATAATTTTAATACAATCATTGATATAATGAGATTCTTAAGCCTACTAAATCCATTCTATGCACCCAGCTTAGCAGAACAATTGTTGTGCTCTCTCTGAAGCATTGATACGCAAGCATCTACCAACTGTTCTGGAATTTCTTTCATTTTTAAATTTACCGGAAGTATATTTTACGCTGCGGCCATGTTCAATGACACACGCGCATATACGTTTGCAGCAGACGATTATATTTTTACTTTGTTGCTACATCAACATCAGCTGTAGAGATTAAGCCGTAGCAATTATAATATGCGTACCATGCATATCCAACAACGCGAATAATTCAATAAGCCAATTAGGTTGAAATTAACATATTTTCAAATAATGCTGGAAAAATGATGAGTTTTTTATTGGAACACAGGGCATACCAGATGATAAACTAGAATTTAAATGACTATTAAAATTGTATATATATATATATATATGGGCTTATAACAATATATTAATATAATATGTGGTTAAATAATTGATAATAGGTAATTGGATAATAGATTGTGTTGATAAAATGGAATGTTCCAGTTCATTTTCTACTGAAAAAGTAATTATTTTTTCTATTTGTGATTTTAATTTAATTGAGCATAATTAATTTATTTATTTGATCTTTTTATTCAAATTTTATAATTATACAAACAATTCATATCTTCTTTTTAATATCATCATTTCAACACAAAAATGATCTTACACAGAATTTGTATTTTAAAAAATCAATGTAAACAACGATAAATGGTTTAATCGTAAAATATATAAGCCATTTAAACAATTAATTTTTGTATATAAAAAATATTTATTAAATAATTACTAAATAATTACGTTTTTAATGATGATAAATACGTATTAAGTATGGGAATCTGAAATAAAATGCAGCTTGAAATTAAATTATCCACTAACCACAAAAAATTACGATTATAAATTAAAATTTGAATATGGAAATATTGAAATAGTTAAAGAAAAATCTTCTTATCAACTACCTCAATTAATTATGCATGATTTGAATTGTTTGAATATTACTGGTTTAACATGTCTAATGCCAACGTCATCCACTTTGGTCTTAATACGTATGTACCCTCATATACTGTCAATTCCATACCGTATATTTGGTTAAATTTTTAAATTCCTAAGAAATACATTATCTTTAGTGAAACATTTTATATTAGATCATTATTATTAATAATAATACCATTATTACGATTATAATAAATTTAATAATAATAATATACGTTTATAATGCATTAGATTTAAAAATATCGGAATTCAATTTTTGAATCCACAATATTTTGAATTGTTCTATTTTAAAGACTATTTTGAAAACACTTAGTCCTTTTTAATACCACAACTGATTAAGGAATAGAATTTCAATTTAAAAATTTTCATAATCAAAATATTTTAATTATTAATATTGCATTTAAAGAATGTGAATACAAATTCTATATTTTTAGTGTTTCTCTACGTAAGAATTTTGTTTTGTAACTTTTAATTTAACTAAATAAAAAAGATTAGCTGTCGATAGTAATTGTAAATGTAGAAAAATAAAACATTGCAAATATACCTATATATTCAATGTAAAATTACATTCCTCACTAAATGGTATAATAGTTTTTCGAAAATAATCTTCTATGCGATTACTTATATATTGATTCACATCAAATAAAAAAATAGGCATTATAAAAAATTTTACAGTACTTTGCCAGGATCGTATAACAGGATAATGTATATAAATCGGTTATCATTGGAGAGGTATTACGAAATAATTCTTGAAATTATGTTTGATTTTACATCCAATCGCATTTTTTTTGTTAATTTAGAGTTGATAAAATATATCAAGTTTTTAATTTGTAATCAAATAAATAGAAGTTTATATTTATTTATTATATTTATCTTTAACTAATCTATTAAATTTATTCTAATTTTAATTTAGCTTAATAAAATTTATATAGTATAACATAATTAACTCCTTTTATAATTTTAACATATTAGAACAAAAACGCCTTTACAGCAAAAGTTTAATAAAGTAATCTATTAAATATAATATCACTGGTATTATTTTATAGTATTCCATGTGGTACCTATACTATTTACGTATTTTATTTAATAAATTTATCAAATAATGAAAACAATTTAAATTACAGGAAATAAAAATTGTAGCTTTTTATTTTAATTAATAAATAATCATTATAAGTTGGAAACATTATTAAATGAATTTGGAGTGTTACACGAATTGAAAAAACTTTTTAAAATTTTAGGTATAACAGAAATATAATGAATACGCTGCCAGAATAAGGGAACTCTAAGAACTTTTTCGTGAAAATAAATCTGGTTTTTCTATATAATATGAATATTGTATGCTATACGTAAATAAAAAAATATTAATATGTTACCTACAAATGAATTCATAGAATTGTGTATTCTAATAATGTTTATAGTACCGAATTTTTCAAAAAATTTAAATTTCGTTTATTATAATTAATAATCACAATGATGTCATAATTATAATATTCATCGAATTAACTTTCATTTAAAAAAAATTAATTTAACTTTAAAATTATTTGTATAGTATTGAAGTGGTAACGATAATTGAATTGAGAATTTCATTAAAAATAATAGTTATATATAGAATTAAATTAAAAGATCAAAGCATGTACGATAGTTTAAAATTAGTATTGATTTTTAAGGTTAAAATAAAATAAAAGGTTAAAAAATTCAATGTAATACGTTATAATGATCGAAAAAATAACATTTTGAATAAGATTTCAATCCTTTGTCTAACTACTCATCTACTTAGCACACACTGCAACGTTCCAAAATGTTGCAACGCGAGAACTATTATATGCCATTACTTTAATGCGTACGTTTCAAGTTATTTAAAAATAAAAAAATTTTTTTTTTAACATTTTGATTAAAAACAATTTTCTTTTTTTGTGTGAAATCCCTATTCAAAAATGATTAAATAAAATGTACTTCAATTCATTATTTATTAAAATTAGAAGTTTCTTTAAACAAAATTAAGCGCTAATATTTAAAAAATTTCATTCTTTAAAAACTTTTTTAATAATTAATTTGTTCATAAAGTAAAAAATTTAATTACAATCTTTGATTCTAATTTAAAATTTGATGAAATATATAAAAATATATCATTTTTTTTAATTCTAGAATATTTTACAATAAAAAATATGTCATTCTATGAAGATTATAAATTATGTATAAAGATATATGTATAAAAAATATATAATTTATATATACATATATATTATAGAACTATGTAACTTTTTTAATGTTCAAGCGCATAAAAAGAATTTTTTAATATTTCTTATAAAAATTAATCCAGCATTGTTTTAATATTTTAATTTGTTTTCAATAGTTTGATTTTCTTAAAAACGCGTAAAAAATGTGTAGGAAACAATTTGAAAATAGTGTGGCTTCGTCTATACAGTATAAATTAGATATAGTATTCTTTATAGAAAAATAATAGATTACAAATTTATACAATTATTAGCTATATAATAATACGAGTTTCAATTTTCTCGTTTCAATTTTTCTTGTATTTTTTTTTAAAAATAAAGAATTTTTTATTATAACAATTTTTCAATGAAATCATTTGTTTTAATTTAAATCAAAACAAATTTGCTAATACAGAAATGTGATAAAAATTGGAGAAAAGAGAAAAAAATGATAAAATACTACATTACCCAGATTGTCTGCTAAAGTAGCACTGACAAAACACAGCAAAATTACAAATGCCAACATGATAGAGATGTTATTGTGAATTTTACTTCTAAACTTTTGATAATATAAATCACTTTAATTATTCATAGTTACACTGAAACTAATTTTCTTTTTCATTTGTGATAGAAGTTTAATTTTAGTTTTCCGAAAAAACTATTCCAATGTTATATGAGCAGGCTGAAGTGCCTAAATCACGAAACTTGCACAAATAATTGAAATTCTGCAACATTACACGACACCCGCAATGTTAGACGCAAATTTTCGCTACCGATGATATAAATTTCTACCCTTCTTCACTCAGAAATTATATTTTTCTTTATATTTAATTAGAGTGTAAATACAAGAGCCATTATCGTTCAATCCAAAGTCTCTTTTTTCATCATATAGAATCTTCTTTAAATTGAATAATAATTTTAATCACCTTTGAACTGGCTTTTATCTGCATACTACAATGCCTACTAACTAATGACAAATTTCTTTCGCGATCATATAAAAATTCACAAAACACTTAACATTATCGTGAAAATTTATTTCAGCTGGTAGAAAATAATATTAAAATCGACACCAATATTAAAATCCTTCATTTAAAAATAAGGGCAAGAACTTAAATGCTATTATCGTCGCCGTTTATTATTATTTTTCCTGAAATGAGTTCACTGACACCTAGCAACTACAAGCATTTACACCCGCCTCCACATATATATACACATGACAAATGCAGAAATTCTCTTTTGCCTGTCGACACTAATAAAAAAGAGTGAAGCTCAGTCATAAACAAGAATCACTCATTCCATTATCAGATTCCATGACAGATTATCTAAATCCCCTGAATAGATTTAGAATCGGTGCAGCGAAACTAGAGCTATTAAAATTTGGCGATTAGTGTAAATAAACAGCGGCAGATACGATTTGTATTTTCATAAAGTTCAAAACAAATATTTCACTGACCAACTCTCAATGGTTAATCATTCGCGTTTCCGAGAATCTGGGACTGGTAGCCCCTTCAAGAAGACTGAGAAAGAACGTCTACTATCTTTACCGAACCAATAGTGTACGTCCACTAACAGCTTCCGGGCAAGTCTGTTCAGTCGACGACACTAACGCAATACGAAACGAGCCCGTATCGTTTAATGCCGCAGATATCACGAGAATTAAGCCGTTTCCTGACCCAACATCTTAACGCCCTTTGCAACTCGGCCTCAACTTCAGTTATAAGTAAGTGTATCGCGCTAAGCTGAGTCTCGACGTCTCGAGTCCCTACGGCACTCGTTACGACGGTGACGGTCGGCGCATGACTGACTGAAGGACTTGGCTTGGGAGCAGTCTGCGACCAGAGCATTGCGCACTTGCCCCAAACGTGCGCCCGGTATTAGGAAGCTGCAGCACGAGGTGACGTCATGGGAATGAACGTGCGGCCCACTACCAATAGATATATGTCCACGCACTAAAGCTTTTCTTTTTCACTGTTCTTTCGGCTGCTCTCGAGATTACAACCCTAGGATATCGAATTTTTGGGGACAGAGAACAATGGACTTAATGACTTATTTCGAATTTTCTATCCACTAAAAAGTACTGTCCATTTGATAGTGCATGTCAACAGTTTTAATGTAGTTCGGCGTCATCTAAGGCAATACGGATTTCAAATTAATTAAACCATCCTAGATTAAAGTATATGAGCACTATAGTGGCACATAGAAAACAAGTCTTATAATAATTATTAACTTTATTTTTTATCACAAAATATTCTATTCTCATTAAATAAAAATAATGTATTTTTACTAAAAATTTTGGTTAACTGATAATAGATTTTTTATCTTACTTAAATAATTGTAATTTCATGGAATTAACGCTCCTTTTAATTAGTGTTTGATTATTATCATTATATATTTTTCTCAAATATTGAATACAATATACATAATATATAATATACACATTGTCAGCGTATATGATTAGGTTAATGAAATCCAAATGTAATAAATTAAATTTATTTATAATTTATATTTTTTTTCCAAATATTTTTTCCATTTTTCTGCTCTTATCTCTCAACAATCGCTTATATTTCGTCTAATTTTATTAAGTTCTTCCAATCGGTAAAATCGTATAAAAATAGAAGTGCAAAAGCATTCACAAAATATATTGACGTTAAAGTAGTGTAGAAATCTTATTCTGCATAATTATCATTAAAAATAAGAAATAAATGGAAAACAAAAAAAAGTGTTATACACTATAGATAAACATTAAATATATTCTATTACTAAACAATATAAATACCGTATATTTACTATATAAATATTTACTATATAAATAGTTAATAATTATACAACTAGTATAAATTTTTACTGTATTGAATGAATATGAAGCTTTTAATTTAATCAAAATGGTATGATGTTATTGCTAAAAAAAATAAAAATTGAGTAATTAGAAAAAATTCTTTTTTTATTAAAAAAAATTATTATCTTTTTAAAGTTAAATTTTTGACCCATTACTAACAATAATTTTTTTTAAAGTAATAGAACACAGTTATAATGATTCTACTTTATAATCGTTTCAATTTTTAATACATGTAGTATCTTTCTCACACTCTACATTCAAGTAAATCACGTACTTAACAAACATTTTTAACTTTTAAGAAAATTTTGTAAATAATTTTTTAAGTTTTTGTATAATTTTTTTTTGTAGAATGATTTTTTTTCTATAAAATACTTCCCAATAATCGATGTTTTATCGAAAATGTAATTTTATCTAGTTTTTTGCTAAATAATTTACTTAATTCTAGAAATTATTAAATTTTTCTTCAAAAATTATATTTTTGTCCATATTCTTTCAAAATAAAGACTAGTGAGCAATGATTTTGAATATTAAATTTTCTGACTTTGAAATAATTGATTTTAATTACCATTTTATATACTGAATGTATCGTTATTCATATGCCGTAAAACAATAAGGATAAAGTAGAAATCAATTTTCTTTTAATAATAAATCAATTACCAATTATTAAAAAAATTTTTGAATATTTTGAAATAACATAAATCGAAAATCCTGTCAAAAGTATTGCAATGAAAGATGTCAGAAGGTACGTTTTCGTATCATATTAGCTTGATCCTGACTCTACATCGCATCATGATTTAAAAATATACCCACGTGTGCTTTAAAAAAGCTCAAACCAAAGAACTAACTATGTGTTTCTGCTTTATATTTATTTTTAAAATAGTAAATATCTTAATAAAACTTAATATTTTTTGTATTTGTATTAATAATAATAGTCGCATATTTTTAAAGTTATTGTGAAGTTTTTGGAAGATGATTTAAACAAAGATTCAAATTACGAATTAAACGGAGTGAATACAATATTTTATTCTAAGGTATTCCCAAATGACTATTTAAGTACCTTTTACAATTTTTATTATGTATAATACAACCAAGAAGTAGATAGGCTTAAAAACTTATTTTTTATTAAATCTTCAGAAAAATTCAATACTTTCAATCAAGTTTACTGATTCACATTAATTTCACATAATTGTAGTCTATTAATAAACAGGGGGTGATTTAGATATAAATATATTCGTATACATAACTTTTACAATTTTATGAACTATGAACATTTGTAAATATTTAATTGTTTTATATAAAATAGTTTACTGAAAATGACTAATTTTACTGTATTTTTCGCTATAATATTAAATATGTATTTTCTTAGAAATAAAATTTGCAAATGAAGTAAAAAACATTATTGAGCTAAAACTGAAGACATTAAAGATTTACATACGCAACAACCCTTCCTAAAGGAATACAGAAATGGCCCAACTATGACGAGTCTGTACTAAATATAAACCTTGAACTTCGTGTCTTGAGTGCAATAAGATGCTTTCGTAATTTTATATTTTTAAAGCTCAAAGCGGATTAAATTTTGATATCTACCGTTTTCTTAAATTTTTAAAATTTAAAATAGCAAAAATAATAATCTAATTTGTTATTACTTTCTTATAGTTTATATAATTTTCTATTTTTAATTGTTTAACTCCAAGCCTTTGTATTCGTATATAAAAAGGCTTTTATAATTTTATAACGAAAATGTAGATTTAGGAATAAAAATGTTTATCTTAAAAAAAGCCTATCAAGTATAATACTAGCCTTGTTGTATTCGAAAAAGTATGTAATCAGCAACTAATATATATATATATATATATATATATATCAATTTTGCATCCTCTTTAATATATCTTCAATAAAAAAATTTTTTTCAGGCAAAATCTTTCTTTATTGTATAATTTTTAAAATACATATACATAATCAAATTATTAAAGACAATGATTGTGACCATTGTTTTGCACTTTCATTTTTCACATGGAAATTAAATTCATCATTTCAAGACAAATTCTTTATCCCGTTTAATGCATCTCGAATAACGATTAAATATATAAATGAGTTATAAAAATGAGTGATATAAAATAAAACAGATATCGTTTGACCTAATATATGATAAAAAAAAAATTATAATTTATGAATGCACAATTCATTCACGCGCAAATAATAAAAAATATTAAATTTAAAAAAAAAATGTTTTTGGTTTTTTTTTTCCTTCTCATTTTTGACCATTGGTTATATAGTAGAAGGAATCTATTTTCATGTCCATAACATATTGTCTTTGTAAATCGCTCTTACATTGTAATCAATTCTAAAACTAATGACAAATTACCTCCTGTAGGAATCAATAATAACAAAGAACGCAACAAAGAGAAAAATTCAAATTGAAGTTGTTATATTCCCAAAAAATTTATGCGAATGCCGTCGTTTTTCTTTATTTTAAATATACTATTTTCTTTTATCTTACTCTCTTTCACTTCCCTTTTCTTTCTTTTGTTTATATTGCATATAATTATTCCAGAATATCAAATAAAGCTTAGGCTGGTTTAAATGCGTTGTGCAATTTTTTTAGATATTATTATTAATATTTATAGAGAAAGTATCTAATTTTTTTCAAAAATATTTTTTTTTTCTTTAAATCTTTCTATATTTTAAAATAATAATATCCTAAAATCTCTAGTAAAATCAGTACTTTAAAATAACAAAAATTATAAAATTTGTATAATTTAGTCTTTCAATTTATTTTCACATAAATACTAAATATAAGACATTCTTGACAAATAGATTAATTAATCAAATAAGACCAGGAATCATTTACTTAATTATTAAGAAATATATATCATGATGAATTATGATATTTATAGGATTTAATATTTTATAAAGTTTTACTTCTATTAGAGGTCCTGAAACAAATACGCATTTCTCAAATATAAAAAATTAATACCAAAATTCTATGGTAATTCTATACATTATTTAAACTTCTATTGATTTCAGATTTTCATGATATTATTTTTCTTGTAACCTTTGTTCGTTTATAAAACGACTTATAAACACCTTATTTTCACTAAATAATTTTTCGTTAGGATTTATAGAATTTCTTTTGCTAATTTTTTCTTATAAATACAATCTTTTGTACAGATGCTAATTAAAAAAAAATTATTTATAAAAACTGTTTATCAGTATTGTTTTTGATAATTGGTTATAGCAAGTCGCTCTTCTGTAGACCAGACTTGCGAATGTCGTTAGGTGTTCCTCAGAGACTGTTTTGGAAAAAAGTATCTTTTAAATCTTGATTGTATTCTTAATAAACAATCTTATTGGATTAGCGTATTAGGTATTTAAAAGCTAGTTGTTTTACAGAAGAACCAAAATTAAATATGGTTTATTTTAAATACTTATAACCCACGCAAAGTTGAAGAACTCCAGTTTCTCATGCATTATTAGCATTGAAATTGAATTTCTTTTTAGCTATCATAAACTTGTCCATCACTTTAAATACTAGTTACCTAACTCTGTGCTTGAGATGGAATGAAACGCTTCAGTACCTTGTTTACCAGGTGCGTTTATAAACAGAAGTATTACGTAATTTCAATGGCCTAACAAATAAAGAATTTATTATGTCAAAGGTTATGTTCCAGTTTCGTTTAGTTAAAATCATGCTGTATTTAAGGAAGGTGATTGATAATAAGTTCTTTGCCGTGGAAAACATATTCTCGTAATCAGTTGCAGATGCCGAAAAATCTCGCAGATTTTTCTGGGAATGTAACATTGACAACTATATAATGTAGGTGCTTTAGCTTCACGATGTCTTGTATTGCGCTAGCCTAAATATCCTTCCTCGGTACTTTTGAAAAAACACTGCTGTACAATAAATTTCAAATCATTCATAGCGAACTATTTGAATACCAGTACATATAGAGTAATAGATTGGGCACTTTTCACCTATCTTGTTTGTGTTGATTATATACATATGTTGTTGAAATAATTGAGGCAGCATTCTCGCATGAATTCCAGGTAGAATATATCGTAGTAAATATAAGCATGCTGTCTTGGCACCTTGTAATACAAACATTTTGGCTTAAAAGATGTATTCAACGAGTTAACGAAAGTCGTACATTTTTTCGTTCACCTAGCCAAAGTGATTTTTCTCAAGTCGTTCCGTAGATTCCGGGTCTTGGAAATTTCATGGATTACTAATAAACATTGCACCGATTTTGTGGTCAAATGGCTGAAACTTTAAAGATCCACAAACAATTGGAAGATCTCGTTTTTCTTTTTTAACTAGGAATTTAGAATGCTTCGTCAACTAATACGTGCTTCATTAGAACCACTATAACTTATCTATAAAATGTTATAAAATTTCTAGAATAATATGGATAAATCTAGAAAGTCTAGTACTTTTTTATTTCAGAGTTTATAATCAAAGATTTAAGTCGTTATGAATTTGCCAGTGTGATTCGGTGGAGATTTCTAATTTGACTTCTAACTAGAGTTCTGAATTAGAGTTAAATTTATAATTATAATATTAAACACCAGCAGTATCTTTCAATGAGTAATTGAATTGAAACATGAAATTTTATTATCGAAAAAAGAAAAAAATCACTTACTCCTGCAGTTCTGTCGATAATACTGAGTACCACCGATCGGCAGTACAGAAAAAAACCTATATATTGTGTTACGTCCGATGATAATTGTTTAGAATAATTCATTGGACGAGGTTTTCTCAGTTTTGTACCTACGCTTTTAAGCGCAATAGCATCTGAAGCTGATGGTAATTATTTTGCGTACAATTAAACAGCAAAAATGTAAAAAAAGCTTTAAGAAAATAAAAATTTTGTATTAATAAAATAATATAGTTTACATAGTGTAATAAAAAAATAATTTCAATTTGGTTATAAATTTTCCTTTGATTTAATATTCGGTAGTGTGCTGGTACCTTGCGTTCGTATTGACGAGAATTACTTTTATTATTAATAATTAACATTTTTTGATAATATAATATTATAATTATAATCTTTACCTTGGAGTGACGACCGAATTTATTTATAATTTAATTAAAATCCTTTGAACTAATTTGAACTGAATTCAAATTTTGAATTAAATTCTATTCTTGAACTGAATTGAATCCCTGCAAATTTTCCGCCTTTTTATATTATTTCTTAGGGTCCCCTCTCAATCTTTCATGATTATGCATAATAATAAAAAATGCAATAATAAATATAATATAATAATAAACAAATATAATAATAAATATGCGTGTTGGTTACAGCTAAGTAAAATCTCATCCAATTAGAAATATTCTTTATGATGACAAGTTTTATAAGCGCAATCTTTTCAGTTGCGGAATATAGATATCGTTTACTACAGCAATAATGATACCCGATTATTATGCTTAAATGCAAAAGCGATAGTTCTCGTAGACAGAAATGTTCTGTATGATAAATTTGATAAATGTAAACTTATTACTGCATATCTACGATATTATTCACCTTCGGCAATAATGATACGCAATTGTATTGCTTTCGTGTAAAAGTCGTAGAACTCTTGGCTCAGATCATTGCTATTATCATATCGGTAAGAGATTTTTCTAGTATTAAGACTACAATTAAAAATATGTGTTCTTCGTTACGATGTTTTACTTGAGGTCAATGTTTCAAAAAAGTCGTCAACATATGACCGTAAGCAGATTTAATTACACGAAAACATATTTCTTATTTCTGAATCATTGCAGAGATTATTTCACGTGTTTTCTAATTTTGATAGTAGTGCGAGGTTTGCTCATCGTTCAACTTATCTTATTGTGACTGAAAACAATAAAATATAAAATTATGTAGGCTTCTTAGCCGTAATAATTGTATTTTTCATTGTAAAGATTTTTATAAAAAATACAAAAACAAAATAAAATAGAAAATTTTCAATTTTATAAAAAATATAAATAACAGAAAGAAACTAAAACACATTAAAAATCTAGAACACAATCTAGTACACATTATTTTAAAAAATAATTGATTTTCTTTTATTACTTTCGTAATGTTCTCACCCTCTTTTTAGGCACGATTTTAATCCACAGCTACGTGAATATGTTGTGGTCGACCAATTTCCTTGTCTCAAGGCTCGGTCTAACCCTATCTATATTAGAGCTATGCTCAAATCGAGGTTTTAAACGATCGAAATACTCTGTGAAATTAAGCTTCTAAGTTACTTCAGGTCTTGTCTTTTACGAAAGTTATCTCTTATGAAACTTTAGTGATTTTACTCACAGATTTTACTAATACTTTATTAATCATAATTCTTGAAATCCGACTGCTCCGTATAGCTCTGAGTTGGATCGGGTTCGAAGCGGTTAGGGTTCGTGAAATGATGAAAATTGGAGTATTTTGCGAAATAATGATACTTTGTGTATATAGGTTTAACTGGCAGTTTCATTTATTTGCCTTTCACTTAACAATAATTACTTTTATTTTCATTAATTATTTACATTATTTATATTTATATTTATATGATATTTATATTATATTTATTATATTATATTTATATTTTTTACAAGGCTTATTAAGTCAAGTCAAGTGTAACACTTGACTCGCTCGCAGATTCACTTGTATTGTGGTTAACTAATAGGTTTACAAAATAATATTTTGCAGCTACGTAAGAAGTACCATTACCTAGTCGCGAACTTTAACTGTGTCGTATCGCGGATTTTACTCCTTTGCGGCTCATAGATTCTAACTTAATTCCACGGAAACAAATTTATCATTTCACCCTTTTACTGGATATATTTGGGTCTAGGTTTCTAATCCGGATATGCCATAAAGATTTCAAGTTTCGGTATTATTTAATCAGTTGTAGAGAGAAACAGGATAGTCGTCTTGGCCAGCCGAAAAACCTCACTAGAGGGAACAGAGGGAGTTCTACCTAAATACTCGACCGCAGGAAAATAGATTGAGCTCTGACAAGCCATATGGTTTTATAAAGGGTAGATGAGGACAATGAGGAAAAGGGGAATTGAGCCACTTCATCTTGGAAAAAGATGAAGACCTAGATACCACAGTTCCCTTTCAGTCCTACCTGAATTAGAAGGTTGGAAATACAGTCCCGATTGAGTTATTACGTCGGCTTTTATGGCCTAACTAGCCGACTAATTTGTGTCGATTTGGGAGAAAAGCGCTATTAACCCGTGAGCGGACCATCTAGTTTATATATAAGGGCTACCCATACTTAAGTAACGGCCGATATTTAAGTATACAGAGTCTCCCTTTCGCCGACGTAACTTGTCCACAAACTTCTGATTCCCCCACCATCTCACGCCTTAAACTACATCTAGCCTAGCGGGCTCTCTTCTCCCCGCCAAGCTACACCAATGAGGTCACATGCTCTCTCATCCTCAACGCGTCGCGTCAATAAATTATCGCGTGCTGCCTACACTACGCTACAGATATTCTCCCAGCTCCTAACCGTCCGCACCGACCAATATTTGTATGCTAGCATTAATATTTTTTCTGCGTGCAAAAATTTCACACTTTTTGAGTTTTCTATTCATAAATACTGTCCACTCACATTCCCGGTTCTCCCTTCTCCCCAAAACCGAATTTTTCATAAACTCACTTTCCATCAATCGTTTACATACACACTTCCAGATATGTACATACAATTTTTCCCCACGCACTGATTCATACATGCTTGCGCGTCATTTAATCAATTTCTCTCTCTCACACATATACGACCAACGACTACGTTGGCAATCGTAAATATTTATAATAAAAAAAAGTTGAAAATTTCCTACAAAAATATGTATTTTATTAAATATTATATTAAGTAAAAGACATAATATGTAATATATTATAATACATATTTTTATAATTAGATACTAAAGTTTGATAATAGTATTTATATATATTCTAATTCCAACTTAATCTTAATCTTCATCATTTATACATTATTTTGATAAAAATCATAAATTTTAAATACCTTTGTAAAATTTTTTTTTGTGAAATTATCAGTGCTTATAAAGCAGTCGTTCCGATTTCTTGTAAGGAAGATATACATTACACGGATTTGCAGTCTTTTTTATTTAACCGAAAAAATAATTTCATTTAAAAACACGTGTATGAACAGACACGAACTCAGATATTTTTTTTTAAATATAAAAAATCTCCATTTTTTATAAAAATAAATATTAATAAAAAAATTTCGGTATGTTTTCTATCTAGCAATCACTGTTAACAAATTATTTACATATACACGCATGTACTACCAGCCTACGGTGAGTCAAACATGCGCAAATAGAAAGTAGAAAAAAATAATTCAATTTAATTTAAGTTTAAATTTCGAATTTTTTTATTGTTTCATCTAGGATAATATTATAATCGGACCCATCGCGGCTCTAACTCACTCATTCGTTTATTGGTGCGCGTCGTGAGGTGTAGGGGTTGAACGTTGTTTCGCCTTGACATCATTTGAAACTTCGTTACAAAATTACTACGGATTTATAAGAAAAGTTCGCTGTATACTTTTGCTACAGATACACTTCGTGGCGGGAGGAAGACGTCTCTTCCCAGTGGTCCTCGGGTTCGCATTCGGTGTACGTCTTCGTGGACCTCAACGCTGCTCCGTGTCCTCTCTGCCCTTGTTGTAGTTAACGATTCCTCTCCACGGAAGTGGAGGTGGGAGGACCAAAAGTATCGAGACTTATATAATCCTTCAGGTACTCAGCATAATCTGACCGCATCATCTGACTGCGGAGTCATAGCCTATTTCTTTGCATTAGGAGTTACTTTGAATTTTCAATTTACAACTCCTGAATTTTTCCCGTTGGCGACCAGCGCGGAGGTCCGGTTGGTCAACGTTGCGGGCACGCTGGTTGCGCCAGGAGCAAGTTCCTAGCGACAAGCAGCAGGACGCTGGTCCTACTTTTGGCGTATGTAGTGTATAAAGCACTCAGAGATGAGTTATATTATATATCTATACATCTATATACTCTTATAGTTATACATCTATCAATTTTAAGATTGCAAGACATGGATGTAGAAGACCAAAAATTATTTTAACAGACGTTTTTTAAAAAAAAGCATTCACAAGCGCTTAAAGCTAATCTTAATAATATAATGCTGCGACGGTAGACCCTGTCACTAAAAATTGGGAGTACGAGAGAAACACTGAATGGATGCTGGTAGAGTACGCGAGTTAATGGAACGATTGTCAATAGGCCTTTTTGCTTCGTTGGTGAAGCCGTTTATTGAACCAGGGTTTTTTTTTCCTTTTCTTTTTTTCAGGGTTTTTCTTTTCCTGCGTTCAAGTTATTCGACAGGCCTCTCTCTACCCTAGTCAAATCGTTCAGCTAGCTAAGTATATGTTTACCCTTCAGTGGTGAAATCGTTCTTCTAGCTCCTTTACCTTGATGATGTCGTTTGGCTACCCATTTTTGCTATCTTTCCTCTACTGTCACCACTGTATAAAAAAGGCTTCTCATCATTTACCCGGGCTTAAGTCTTACCGAGATTGCCGATAGAATAACGCGTGGGTCAGAGTCTACAATATAGTAATGGGTTAGAAGTTTCAAGATACCTCCCTAAAATGCTGAATTAGTAAATTCATCTGTACGGTACCCTTACCTTCGTTGTTTCTTTGCGCACTGATGGACAGAAAAAACGGGAGTAAGCACGAATAAATCTTGTTTCAAATTTATGATTATGATGTGGTATAAAAGAAAAACATATCGACACAAAGTAAATGGGGACTTGGTATAGATAAGACTGTAATCATCCTCATCATTTCTACCATCTCTACAGCATGTCTGGGAAAACTGTCATTTTGTCACCACAAGCTATCATTATGATTTCATCAATCAACAGCATGGTTATGGTTATCAAAAATTACAGATGATACTATAGAATTTAACTGCTTAATTTACCAATTGGACATATCAGCGAGGTTGATGACCGTATCTGTAACCCCTTCAGAGAAAATAAATACTAAATACTGAATGAATCTCTGATAAAAAAGTTACCAGCTTCCGTATTCAACGTAAGTAACATGAATTGGAGAAAGTAGAGGACTCGTTGGTCTCATATTTTGTCTGTCTAATACATATGTGGATGAAAAATTCTTAACAAAAATCTGGCTAAAACGTTTGTCTATGTAAAGCATATTCGTACGCATAGTGAATCGCTGAATACCTTAACTGAGTGAAATAACTGATCAGATCCAAGCGGTTTCAGAAAATTAAAACCAAGTTACACAGATAACAAACCTTCAAAGATAACATGGAGACAAGTTTGGAGTAAATGTAGCAGATGCAGACGTAAATCAACGAAGCAACTCTAAACAAGAGTCGAAATCAAAGTTTTTATTGACTCCAAAAAAGATTTGAACCGAACCATCCATACGCTGCAATTAACCATAACACTGCGTACAGACGGAAACGAGACAGGGCTGTTGAGGATAACAGCGAAAGTCAGCAGCTCCAAAAAAAGTCGTGTTTACGCCCCGGAGCTAACGTGTGCATATTCCAGCGTTCTCGACATATGATTGTAAAAAAAATTTCATTCATAAATCTTCGATGAAATATTACCTGGACTTTCATTTGGCTGACGTTGATACTTCGATAATTAGAATAAATTATTTAACTCATAATCTTCTCGTTAATACTCGAAGTAAGCAATTCGTTGATGACAGGACCAAATTAAAAACTCATGGAAAAGTGGCAGAGAATAACGATTATACATAAATAAAAACAGTGCTTTTGAGCTCAAATTATAATCGATTGTAAGCTAAATTGACCGATATTACGAGATCCGTTGTATTTCGAAAATCGAAAGTGAAGCGCATGACCCAGTAGCACATTGAGGCAACTCGTTGATACCCTGTTTTCAGCGAGGTATGAAGGCTTGCACCGATTTTTTTAGATCAAAAACAGGACGAAATTGAACTCATACTTCAATAAGGGATAATCCGACAATCCAAAGGTCTCTGCCTAAGCTGAATCAATTTGCCAAAAAGGATAGTAAAACCAATATATGCGACGATTATTGTTCTATTTATGCGAGAACTAAGCTGGACAAATATGCGTGCCTGTCTTTCGAAGATTTTAAGCAGAATCATTGAGGTAAGAAAATTTTTTCAAAAATTGTTTTGATTCACGTGAAATCCAAATGAATCCCGAGCAAGGCCGATTCAATAGAAAAAACCATGATAATCACTACATTCAGTTTAAATGAGAATTTTTTTTTTTATTAAAAAATACGAGTCAAATCTATCGGTTTGTTGACGATATTACTCGCGGATTAGTTTTCGTCTATCTGTACATAAACAACTTTACAATTTTTTATCGGAAATGAGCCAGAACACTTTTATCAATTAAAAATCTTGTTTTAATACTTAAGCAGATGTGGAATTATTATCAATCCTATGAAATGTTTATTTTGTATTGGAGAAATTGAATTTTCAAACATTGAGATTTAAATAAAATAGGTAGACAACTCACAGAGGAACGTATGAAAGCCATTGCGGAACTCTCAAAGTCTGCAATACTAAAACAATTAAGAAGATTTTTGAGAATAACTTTTATCGAGAGATTTACTTTGGAAGATCTATTATTGGCATCTTATACTTAATGCGACAAATTTACTGCAACTCTTAAACAATTTGTTGAAGGGAGAAAAATCGATAAAATTCATGATAATCTGGGCTGATAAAGCAAACAGGGTCCTTGATCAAATGAAAATAAGCCATTTGTTAAGGCGACTGGCTTAACATATTCATTGACCGGAGTCACTTTAAGTGTTGTATTCATCAATCCGATTATGTGATTACCGCCGTCTTGAAGCATGGCAATTCGGCTCCTTGAGCAACGATTGTTCCTACGTCCTTAATGTTATGTATATTTTGAAAAACATTCATTTTTGTTCCTATAACAAGATAGGAAAGAGCTTGTCCACCACCACAGAATCCTGTTTATTGATATCATAGCTAATTAATCAGGTTTCGCCTAATTCCTTCGAGGTACTCTCTGCGATTATTTGCGTGATGTGGAACCCTGTGATATACCAGTACCATGGGCATAATTACGCACACCTTGAGCTTAAAGTTTGGATGCATTAACCATTGTCCTCCTCTTAAATATAATAATGTGTTGGTTTTTAGTAGCACAAGCAAGACGCTGTCTTGGCCAAGAGGCCAACCTTGAGAAGACTCAAGGTTCTTAAAAAGAATCCCTTCAAAGTGGCTGGATGATTGAGACAAGATTCTGGTCCATGCGTCCTAAGCCGCCGGCTTCTTCACAAATCAGCCATACTCCCTTCACACTGCCATTCATGGAAGAGCTCCCACTTTGGGAGGATTCCTATATGCATGGAAAACCCGTTATTTGAGTGATCTCTCATCCACACCTTCATTCAAAAGAACTATTCACCCTTATTTCCGCTTAACCCCTTTCACTATTGACACGGTTATTCAACCCATAGCGTGGATTGTTCATAACTAATATAATATATATATATATTTTTTGTTATAAGTACTAAATAATTAAAGAGTAAGTATAAATAAAATGTATATTTAAGTATATTTTACATACATAACCAATAATTACAAATTCTGTAAACATTACACCATTACTAGTTTGTAGGATTTAAAAAATTTATTATTTGAATTTAAAATAATCATCGTATAATCTAATTAAAATTATTGTAATTGTTTATCCATCCAAGTTTTGGTAATCCAAAAAATCATTTGAAATTAAAATTTCTTCCAATTAACATATTCAGCTATGTTTTATTTAACCACAAAATAGAAAAAATATGAAAATTGATAATAAAAAAAACTCTTTCACTCCATTTCTTTTTTTATATCCTTTTTTTTAATACTTTATAGTTTGTACTCAAATTTATTATTCAAAAAATGTTCTTAATATTTATAAATATTAATTAATTTATTAATATTAATATTAATAGATAATATTTAATTTATTTATATTTATATAGTACAATTGTATTACCTATATGATAGCGCTATTAGACCAAAAATATATAATACATTTATTTGCAGAAGGTTTTAGTATTAAAATCCTTGCAGAAACATTGGTTTTTTCATATGAATTTGAGAAAAATAAAATTTAGAAATAAAAAGTTTAGAAGAATTACTAATTGAAGTTATCCCTATATATAATTATCTCTATCGGTCGTATATTTTAGAAATTTTGTGATTGTAAGAATCATGCCACTAAATTTCCCTAAACTAAAACTAACTAACACTAAAAAAATCGGTCTATAAAATTAAAATTATATAGCTCTTTGTGTCCAAGTACTATATTTGATTTATTATCGCTAATTTTTCAATTTTAAATTTAGTTTAATAAGTAAATTTTACAATATTAATAAATTTAATATTAATAAATGCATTTCTTCTTCAATAATTTAATAAGTATATACAATAAATGTTTTTTTATATATACTAATTTAATTTTTTAATAATCATTTTTTAGTTTTTTTACCTTATACAGCTACAACGGTTCTACAATAGTTCATTATTTTTTCTAGAAAACGTTATTTTCTAGTTTAGTTTACTTTACCTTTTTTAGTAAAAATCAATTCAATGACAAAATTTATTGATTGGTATTCAAAATTGTATTAAAAAAAAATTTAATATTAAACTATTTATTTTGTTGCTAAAATGAGACGACTTCCAATCCTAAAAACAATCTCTTCTTTCTTTTACGTTAATATTTTAACAGATAAGCTTCATCTTTTTTTTAGAACATTTCATATATCATATTTTAGTTTTGCTATATGCATTACCATTAAAATATTTTAAAATTAAATATAATATATTAAAAATTTCGTTTTTACAACTTGTATTGTATTAATTAGACAGCATTAACTGTCTAAGAATTTATATTACTTACTAAATAAATATGCTTTATTGCAATGAATTAAAAATTAGAGAATGAAAAGACAAACAAAAAAATATAGAATATATAAATAGCAAAATGTATATATTGTAATAAAAGTGAAAATATAAGCTAATTATTGATAAATTTTATTAGAATATGTTTTTATTATAAAGTATTTTTAATGGATAATTAGATGAATTAAATTCATACATAAGCGAATAGTTTAAAAATGACATACAAAAATCAATTCTCGGAGTATATATTTAAAATAATATGTATATAATTAAAAAAAGGTATTTTTTAATTAAAAATAAATAATAAATAAAAACAATGAAGATTTCAACAAGTAAATTGTTTTTGAGATAATAATTATGTACATATTTTCATATAATTGTACCAATCCGAAAAAAGACAAGGTATTGTACCTCTTTGCCTCATCCTAGTCCTTGGATTTGTCTGTGTACCAAATCTGCCCTATTACTAAAGACGAAACAATTCTAAGTACCCCAGTTTCTACCTATAGTTCCTGTAGTAGGTACAGGTTAACTGAAATTTTTATCCCATTATGCTCAAGGTGCCGCTTACATGACAATTAATTGTCCAACATGACCCTTAGATATTTAGAAACAGAGTATCAGGTGTAATTGCCGATCATTCTCTGTACCGCTTTTAAAATAAAGGCTAAAAGACTAAATGGTATAAAAATGGTCGGGGATAAAAATCACCTTAGTGATAACTTGTTATATCTTCAAAATAAGAACAAGTGAAATACTAGCTCTCGCCATCCTTATCTACTGAAAAAAACCGTCTTATCTACTCTTTGTAGAGACAAATAGTCCTCTCCGAATTGAAAATGTAAATGTATACATTTACACCCCAGGATATAGTTACAATTACATCATTACTAAGATCCTGTCCATCCTGGCCACCTCTCTACCTATCTGGGTGCCTTTACAGAAGCTTTTTCAGCCGTTTCTTTCGGCATGATAACTATTGCGGCTTTTTTTTATCACAATGTTGTGATATTTATTTGTTATACAAATAAGACGCAGCTCTGCCTCCTACAGTGGAGACGAAGCCACTTGCAAAGCTTCCTACAAGAGATTAGAGATATATGTACCTTAGGAAGAGTTAATAGTTCAGCAAATGCATCGTCCGAGCCTACGAGAGAAACTGTCAACCCAAACGAGCTTTGAATTGGGGCAATGTTTATGAGTGGAAGCATAGAAGTTACAAAAGGAGACCGGAGACTTTCACCTCCATCAAATGCGCCAATAACAGGGAACAAAGGACAGTAAGCCCGGTATTGAACTATAAAGGATATTTAGTGGAAACATATTAGGGATGCCAAAAGGGAAAGATTGGAAGTGTTTTCATTATATTGCATACTATATCCTAGATAGGTGTGCTAGTACCGTCTAATAGTTTTTTACTCATTATGCCTGATTACACTTTCGTAGCTTTGAGGAAAGAGTGGACTTATTTGAAATGGAATAAAGGGTCAGTGAAGACCAGAAGCGATTTGATACAGAGGTAGGAGTAAGCGGTAGTATTACTAAAGGCGGAGAACGCTATCATTCACTCAATGATATAAATGGCATGTTCGAGTATTGCTTTAAACCACATCCTCAATACATGGCAAGGAACCAGGATAGTTTTTATCCCAAAGACTAGGAAATGTGGATATAACTTCCCAACAAGTTTTCATCCTATCAATCTCACTTGGTTTATTTTTTAAATCGCAGAAAGGCTGATTGTTAATTACATCCACAATGAGGTCCTCAATAGAAGGAGCTTTCAGAAACACCAATATGCCTACTGGACTAGAAAATCGACGGAGACTGCCCTTTATAGGACGGTCATGGTTATCGAAGATTAATTGAAGGAAAAACCGAATGCATTGTGAGCACTTCTGGATATAAAAGGAACCTTTTCTTATGTAGTATATAGTGTACTTTTTAAGCATAAATTAATACTAAACAAATGTAACTAATAATAAATTACGTCAGTGTAATAGATAATTGAGTGGATTTCACACTTGGTTTATAGATGATACAGACAGTTAATGGGTAGCGATCGAATACGGAAATGCGGACATGATGATTTTATCTATGAAACGCTTAATTGATATTTTATTGCACTGCTCAAGTTATCGAATGAACGAAAGTTAATTGGGTTGGGTTAGTTAGTGCTTAGTTGCGTTACTAAAGGAATATTAATTAAATCTCTAAATCTTTAATGAAGTAGACTAATGAATCTCTAAAAAATATCCTTTATTTATTTGATAAATCAAAAGATATTGCACGCACTATAATAAATTTAGATAAAGGTTTGTAAATTTGAAGTTATTTAGCTAATATTGCTGATATTATAAAGTTTTTCAATGAATCAATTCTGTCGAGTTAATAAATTTTGTGTTCTTTTATATATAAAATTATAATAATTACTTTTCCCTCAATTTGATCTTTGTCGCATAAAGCTACTATTTAGCCTTATTAAAATTAAAAAACTAAAATATTTAAAAAGTTTTTAAATCAATCCAATCAATTTTATAATTACCCTTTTTCTATTAAACTCCAAATTCAAAATATTTTTCTTTATTTTGTAATTATTGACAAAAAATTTTCGCAATTTGTTGTTAAGAATAACAGTTAACAATAACGGTATATTTGTATTTTAGCTATAAACCGTATCCCCTGGACGTAAAATTTCTATTAATTATTATAAAAGTAAAAATGGTATGTATTTTTTGAAAAGACACATCTTTTTGTCTAGAATTAATAAATTATCATATGCTACGTCATCTTATATTTTCATTTATATTTTTTTTTGTTTACAAATGTAAATATATCTTTAACCATGAGATACATGCTCGTATCATTGAATATCTATGAAAAGTATATGAGAACTATACGATTAGAGGCCGATCGTTTGTACTTCAAGTAAGTAATTAAAAATTATAATTAATATATAAAATTATACTATGGCATTAACGAAATAATTGTTAAATCACATCAATGGAGATTTTATTTGAAAAAAATATTTTTTTTATACATTTATGTGGAGCCTATAATGAACAAATTTATTGTGAAAGATAAATAAAAATTTCTGTAACTAATAAGAATGATTATAAAATATACATATCCTATATAGTAATAAAATCGGTTACATGATATTAATATTTTATATTTAAACAATTGGATACTATTATCACTTTTTTTAAATTCCTTAAGCATACATCAATGGAAAATTATAATTATCCAATATAAATTATTGTAAAAACTATGTTTACGTAATGTTTTTATTAGATTTGAAATTAACAAACAAATTTTTATTAATATTGAAAATGTGTAAATAAATTTGTAATCAATGATAAAATTTGAAATAGTATATTATAATTTACAAAAATATTTTAACCAATTATGAAACCTTTATGTATTTAATAATACTATTAAAAAAATTTCGGGTTATCACTGAGAATTTTTGTTAAAGCTAAACTAAAGTTTTCTATAAATATGTAAATAAAGACGATAAAATATGGAAAAACAAGACCTTGAAAATTTTCAGTTCTAAATGAAAAAAAAATTTATGTCATAATACATGGTCAGAATTTTTTTTTAATCATATTACATCAAACACTAGAAAAAAAATTTTGTTTAAAGGATAAGAATACAACACTACAAGAGAACACAGATCATTAATTAAAATTTAAATATAATTACATTTTTAATGAATTATTAATTGTAAATACTAAAGATTAATAGTCTTATATACACCTTAATGTAATTATTCTGAAATTAATTTTTCATATATCAAAGTTTATGAAAATTATCTAGACTAAATTAATTTAATATAGTAATAGTCACATTTTTTCCACCGTGTTAAAAAAAATATTAAGCCATATTTTTAAGTAGAACGAAAAAAAGAAATGAATTCTACTAGACCTATAAGCAAGGATAAAGCTATTTCCAAGTTATATCCCTGTTTTAAAGTGGACATCTAAAGCTCTTGTGTACTTCAGATGTCTTTATGGAAACCTCATTTGTCACCCTTTGTTATATATATATATATATATATATATAGAGAGAGAGAGAGAGAGAGAGAGAGAGAGAGAGTGCTTAATTAAGAATATAGGGCTGAAAGTTGTTAAAAAGTTGTTAGGAAGGTGAATTGTGATGCAAAGGACAGAAACCACATAAGCATTTGTTAGTCCATGGAGCAAAAATTTAAAGTCTACCACCAATGTATCCCTGAAATGCAATAGAATGGGATGGAGAGCCTATTTAAAACGGATAACGAGGTCGTGTTGTACGAATATTTGGCAAAAAAGGAAAATATAATTTGTGTCAAACTACAACTTGATGATTTAAACTATGAATAAATTTATATTAGTTCCTTCCTTTACATAAGTACATACATAAGTATATATAAATACAGGAAATAATTGTTAAACATACGTGTATAGAAAAAATTTATTAAGTAAAAGAAGAAGATTTAATTAGTTTAAAATGAAAAATTTTAAATTACTATCTAAAAAGGGTACAATTTATTATCGTAAAATATATATTATTTCGCTTCGGTTAGGCTTCGAGTTTTCTTCAGCGCAGTGCTTGAAAAAGATCTTATTTTCTATGAGAGAAAAAAGAGGCCTGTGTAGCCCAGGCGTTACCGTAGCCTACCATCGAACCCAACAGGTCACGCGAGGCTGGTCTATGAAGGGTCATAAACGCAGACCTTCAACGCGCTGGGCTCCAGCCCGAAAACTTGCATTTGCTTTATGGCCACGCTACGTGCGCGCAAGCCCAGGCCTTCTCTCTCATCTTCTTTCTCTTCCATCTGGCTGCAACCGCATCAAGTTTCTTGACACGCTTCTATTCGCCCAGTATGTACGGATCGTAAGAAGCGTAAAAATTTCAAACTAACGAAGAGGTCGTCAACGTCGCTTTGGCAGTAGCACATTGGATAGCAATCACTACAAGGAAGGTACAACTAAACAAGAAGTGCTTTATTCCCTTACCCTTTCACCATGCGAGGTTGAGCTTGTAATCGAATAATCCAGGCATTGCTCCGGAAGTTCTCGTTTGTTTACCCAGATCGAAACCGGCTGAATATTTATACAGCCATAGGTATGAATGCTTAATTTTTTTTAATGTTTTACTTCTATTCTTTTAAATTTTAAAAATAACAAAAAATCTGTTTTTATAGATAAATAAGCATTGACTTTCTGGTATCTATTCATCTAGTATTTTTTAGTTTTTTGATAACTCCTTGATTTGTGTTATATAATATGCAGAATGAAAATCATATAGAAATTTATATCGTAACGAATGTTACTAACCGCGCGGTACCCCTCCTCCCCCTGTGACTTTTGATAAATCGTTTACGGCATGTGAGGCATTTCGATTGCCTCATATGGCGAAATAACGGCATTAATCGAATATTAATAACGGACGTGGAGGAGGACGGGACCCGAGAAACGAAGGTGAGCCTGGCTCACCATTGCGCGCAAGAACATCCTCCTGCGAAACAAAAGCGGCGCTGAAGGAGTTTCCCCTTAGTACAACGAGCGAAAATTTAAGATTCCCAACCTGGCTAGTGCGTGGTCTGGTAACAGTCACCCGATAACTCCTGGATGACCCGAGGATTCCTTGGGAATTCATACTTGCCTCCCAATGAGAAAGAGAGGGGGCCCGGGAATAACCAGGAACTTGGCCGCCTCGCGAGGAGGAGCTCGCGAGAAGATAGGAATTCACAAACAAGGGTGCAGAGCGAAAAGGTCGAAAAAGTAGTGGACAGCGTCGATGACTTCCTCCCCCGACCCCTCAGTGTTACAGACGACCCGTGGGAGTTAGAAGTGAGAATCGAGGAGCGGGATCTGCAGCTAAAATAGGAATATAATAATTCTTTTATATTGTAGCAATTATTTTTGAAATATTCTGTATTTTAGTTATGCGAACTTTATTATTCCATTTCTCAAAAAAGAAAAGTTTTTAATAATAGAAAATGTTTTGATAAAGAAATTGTGTAAATCATTAACATAATAATATCAATCGATTTATATTATTGACTAAATATTTACAAATATATACACAGTACACTTATATAGTGTTTTTTTAGATACAAGAACTAATCATATATACCGTATTGTTTGTACTCAGTATAATTATCTGGAATTAAAATTAATTAAATTTTTAATAGAAAATTGCTTGATTACTTTTTTTAAAGTTAAAAAATAAACACCGTACATTACAAAGAATAAAAATCACAGCACTTGTATCACCATTAATAACTCTGAACTATCATTAACGATCTGTCGCATAAACTATATTATAATTACAGTTTAATTAACAGAATATATGGAATACCTCAGATTCATAGTATATACATCCTTGTTTTTCTAAACGCTCTAAGCATTACAATTTTTCATAAATTTTTTTTTTATTAAAACAAATTAATAGGTCAACAAAAAATTTGATATTTTTTACTAGTTAAAATTTATACCTATACTAAATCAGTTGTGGTTCCATGACATAATGCTCCTCCATACATATCCCAATTGTAATACTAAATGTAACATATATAAAAGAAAAAAACTTTTCGTATCAACAGAGGCACATTTAAAACTTTTTTATAGAGCTACATACAGTAACTACAAAAGATGAAAATTTTCCATTACCTCCTCTAGTAAAGTTTCTCCAAAAACGAAATTCGATTTGTTGATTTTATCTACGGTTAAAATTTAAGCTCTTAAAGCATTGATATATCTAAATCTTTATTCTACATAATTTTCACATCAGTGAAATTGAAGCTTTCAATGCAATGATACGAATCCTAGATAAATTAACGATATACGTATAAATAAATTAATAAATAAATTAAAGCCACAAAAACCATCACGAATTACTCCATCAATAAAAACTCTGTGAAATATAGAATGTAAAAAAAGACAATAAATCATATAAGTTATTTACTACAATATGAATTAATAAAAATCAAAATCCTTACTAAATTATTCGAAAGAATTCAAATATTTAGAATTTTTATAATAATAAAACGGGATTTCCTTTCTCTATTTTTTTATTAACCCGTATTTTATAAATATGGAATATTTATCAAAAAAAATTATCTAAAAAGAATAGATAAAAAAGCTTTAGTATACGAAGTATCAAATATGATAATTTTGACATATCGCGTAATTTTTTTTATATTACAATCCATCATAATTTAATATTTATAAGCATTTATATTAAATATGAATTTATAAAGGAGCTAAATATACTAATTAATTCAAGTAACTGCGAGGTCCATGAATCATAATTCAATCCTAGCGAATCATATGTAAAGCTAGTATAAAGGTAAAGGGTCTATTTCAAAAATAAAATATAGCTTTGAAAGATCCTGATTCTAAAACAATGTTTCTAGTCCAAGTACATTGCCATTACATTTGCATTTAAACTTATTATCTTTCTATCAAATTGTGCTAATTGAGTACTTGATCTACATTTCATATGAGGTACTTGAGAGATATTAATAATATATATAACTTTTATATTTAATTTAATAATTATTTAAATTATTTTTTTTTAAATCATTTTTAATTACAATTAATCATTAATCATCGTTGGTCGAAAATGGGCAAAAGTTTGGAGTTGCAAATTAAATTAAAATGCAGAGCGCGCTCTTTGACCTGAAATCGTATAGGTCTACCGAAGGAGCGTGCTGGAGAAAAAGGGCAGGCTACCGCTGCTTTCTTCCCTCCTCTACCTGCGGTTTGGTGGAGTGAGAGCAACAGCAGCAGGTGGTTTCATTAACATGGACAACGACGAGGCACCTCCACCCCTCGTCTTGTACATAGTCTTTATTGAAGCGTGAATACATTTTTTTCTCGTCTCCTGGCCTAAAAAGTATCCATAGTGTCTTACAATTTTCATTTTTACTGAAAACGGCCCATTAATTAATGATGTTGAACCGCTACCTCACCCCGTGTGCCACAAAGATAGACAAAGAAATAATTTTTTTTCTGTTTTCTGATTATAAGAAAAATTTCAGTTAATCATAATATTAATAAAATTTATATGCGTTAATAACTTTTATCTTTATGTTTATTATTTTATTAAAATGTATTGTATTATTTAATTTTTTTTTTTTTTTTGTTTAAAGAATAAATTGTCTTTTCCACCTCACGCCGATGAACGGAGGAAATTTGAAAGACTAAAATCGTTTTTATTGATTATTTCGACCCTTTATCCTGCTCCCTTTCCCCCCTGCTATCACCCGACGAACCGAACCCTGGAGCCGGTGAGGTCCATCTTAGCACAATCCCTCCTAACTCCACTGTGGGTAGCGACACCCTCATCATATTCATGTACATGCAATAGCTAGGTAGTTCAAGGAAGATTTCTTATAAATATATTATAAAATCGTTCGCTTGTAATTTGAAACACAATAGTGATAGATGTTACTGGGTAAATACTTATACTTAATTAAACTGGGTAAATAATTAATAAGATTTGTAGAGGAAATAATCGGAAAAATAAACAATTTTATCAGCATCTTTCACTAAAGAAATTTGTTGAATATAGACGACACTGCAAATTTAACAAACATTTTTCGTAAACTCATGAATTCAATTGTGAGTCAATGTCCTACTACAAACACAACGTAATTTGTCAATGACTTTTGTTAAAATTGTTTTCAAAGTTTTTGATATCTACAGTATATTCACATACTTTAACATTTAAACAAACTATGAAAATTGAACAAGGATGGAAAAAATTTTTATCTTTTTTCTAAAAGTAATAAGTTAAGAAGAGCTAATACTTTTTTGCAACATTGTTTGTTAAGGAAAAAATTAATTAGTATAATACTTTTGAATGGTTGATAAATACTGAAAAATCCTATTTTGACAATCTCAGAAGATTTTCAAAACGTTATTAAATCGTCTGAGAAATCTGTACAAACGTTTATTTAAGATAAAGCTTTTGGTTAATCTTTAAAAGAAACTTATAATTATTAATAACACGTATTATATACAATTTTAACCATTTTTATTAATACAGGCCAAAAAATTTTTCAAACATTATCTTAAGAAAAATATGCATGTTTTACAATGAAAAATTTTTTTTTTAATGAATCGATTAAGTTTTGCTGTTAGATATTTAATAGTTACTATAAATAATTCGTAAGTAAATTTAATCACAAATTTTAAACTAACTTAGAAAAGCTGCTATTAGTTTTTAAGAAAAACAATATTTGTCAATATTAGAAAAAATTTGATTTCAACGTATGTAACAGTAGATAAAGGGAATCTACACTCAATCGTCATATTAAACTGGCGACTATACATGAAAAAATATTTTATTATTTTTTTCAAATCCAATCTTTATAATATAGTACATTAATTGATGGTACTACAATAACTACAAAGGATTCTTGATTAGTTTGCAAGTTGTTGTATACATAATTTACAAAGAATCAGCACCGTAATTTTATTTAATTAAATCTGAGCATATTTTCGTCTAAAATTTGGTTTGTTTCGGATACATTTATGTATCTTTAATAATTTCTATTATAACAAGAGATTTTTAATTATTATGTGAAAATTTTTTGTATCAATATTAAAAATCTGTGCATGATTCCTTTTTTAATACATTATTCACTCATAATACAAGTAACGGTTTTAAAACGCTTCAAAAAATGAAAACAAAAAGGAATAAATTATTTAAATATATGATAATTTTTTGAGGAATATATTCCTTTTTATAAATTATTATATATAAATACCAAATCTTTCGAAGTTTATATTATTTTATAAACATTTTAACAATAATATATTTATCAAAATATACACAAAATATCAAAATCATATTATTACGGTATTTAAACATATCATGAGTGAACATAATTATCCTCGAATTAATAATTTACTAAACGCGGATACAATGAATCTTAAAAGGAATACATTTTCCATATTGTACTAAATTGATCTAAGTAGAAATAATTGTTTACGTAAGTTATTGAAATATTAAACCAAAAATAAACAATCAATAGTTTAATAAAAATTAAGTTCCTTAATAATTAACTATATAATCTGCAGCGGTTGATTTTCATATATTCAATGTAAATAAAAAATTTCATATAACTCAATTTTTTTATTACAAAAAAATTTACCTTTTTCTTAGTAAATAAGCCTCATTAATTTATGTTTTACTACATCAGTGGCATAGTTTTTCATAAAATTCAGTCATTATAAAAATATTTAAATAAAAGTTTAAGTAAAAATTTAAAAGAATTGATTTTTTATACATAAATTGAAACATATTCAAAAAATATTATTAAATTGATAACTATCAATTAGTTTCTGTAAATTTTAGGTTAAACTTCAGATTCACGTAATCATTATTTAAGTAATTTTAGAATGTGCTTATAAGACTCAGATGGAAAAGAAAATGTGAATTATATTTTTATAGTTCTGTTGTTGGTAAATAGAATAATTCTTGAATAGTACAAATACTATAAAACATTATTGTAAATAAAACCATATTTTAAATGTACAATTATTTAAATCAAAATTGAAAATCTAAATTGTATTTTGGTCAATTCTAAATATTTCAAACAATTCATTACAACAGTTTTACATACTAAATATTTAATTTTGAATGATAAAAATATTAACCTAATTAATATCATAAGAAAAAAATATTAATCTTATAATAACAGAGGTATAAGATGTTTTAACTTTACATTCTAACTTTGCTGTAGTATTTTGAAAATTGTTTCCTGCTTTATCTATTTTAGACAAGCTGACATGAACAGAAAATTTTTTATAGACTGGAAATACAATGAACTCCACTACAGAATTAGAAATTATATTTCAATATTAATCACCCATTAATTGACGGATGGGTAATTTTATATTTATCTGATGAACTCAGATTCAGAATGTGTTACATTATTCTTTATAAGCTGTTCATTAACTTTCTCATATACAGAAGACTCAGACAATTCCTGGAGAATTTCGCTTGTTTGTTTAGCACTCCAGTGCTTTTCTTTCAGGTGTTGACCATAAGCAATTCGAGACAGCAGAATTTCATGACACACTCGACATCTAAATTTCTTTGGTTGAGGCTTCATATGCTCTTGCATATGATGTGTCCTTTCATCTTGTGAGGCAAAAGTTTTATTACACACAAGACATGAGAATGGCTGCTTACCTAGATGTGTCCGTACATGATCCCTAACAAACCAAAAAATATATAAACATCAGGAATTGAATTAAACTAGTTTTTCAAAATTGCTTCAATTACTAGATATAAAAGATTTGATTTTTTTATAATTCAATGATAAAAAAATCATATTAATATTTGGCTAATCCATATTGAAAGTCATATCTTATAGTACAAATTGATTAAAAAATGAATACATTAAGATTTTTAATTATTTCGAATTTTAAAATTAAAAATATATAGATGAAGAATAACCTAAGAATCATCTTTGTAGAATAAGACCTCTCACAGTAGGGACAAGGATAATTAATATGAATTTTCATGTGTTCTTTAATTTCATTCTCTGATACATCCATTCCACAAGTTTTGCATATTGTCTTATTAGGTAGTGAGTAGGTTCTATGTTCTTGATGTAGGTGATTTTGAAGTTCATCTTTAGAATTACAATTATATGAACACAATGTGCATAACAATTGTTTTTTAGTTATATGTTGATCAAGATGACTTAATAATGTTTGAATTTGTATAAACTTTTTAGAGCAAATGTAACATCTTAAATCCCACAAGTCAACATGAGAAAATAGATGATCCCTTTAGTACATAAAAGAAATATAAAAATTTTAATTTAAACTATTTAATAAACTTAAAATTAATTACTTAAAAAATTATTGAAATAAAACAAATGATTTGCTAGTAATTTTCTAAGAAATAAAAATAATTTATATAACATTTTCTGTACTTAGATATTATGTAGACATTTGATAATTAATTAAATATTAGATTTATTTAGAATACAAGATAATTATTAAAATATACCTAAATCTTATTTATCATAACAAACAGTAATATAAAACAATTGAAAATTTGACGTAATAAATTATCACAAAATTTTTTTTCACAAAAATAAAAATATTCATTACATTTTAATTTTTAAGAATACTTTTAAATTCATAAAATGAAAAAAATTAGTAAAAATTATAATAACCAATTTTAACTAATAGTTTTTACCTTAGTGTATCATCTGTATGAAAGTTGTCATAACACAGCAAACAAACAAATGAATAAATATCTTTATGCTTGTGTAAATGTTCAACAAGGTTGTTATTGTAAAAGAACTTTTCTTGACAAATTGGACAGAAAATGTCATTTTCCTCAAAGTTTAAATGTGTTTCCACTTTGTGTTTTAAGACATCTAAATAAGTTTCGAAATATTGTGAACAGATTGTGCAAACTTCTGGATAGTTTAAAACTATTCGTTTTATTAAATTTTGAATTCGTATTTCAAGTACTTTTTTTGTGTTACTATCAGTTGATAATTTATCATATTGTTCTTGGATAGTTAAGGTATTCGATAAATTATTAGAAATATGATTATCATTATTAAGCAATTTGTGATTAAGGAAATCTACTTCTGAATCATGTTGATTTATACTAAAATTTGTAACAGTGCTTAATTCTTCATCAAGTTTTAACTGTATTGGTTCACTATTTTTAACTGTTTCATTTTCAGACAATTCAATAAATTGTATATTCTCATTATTATAATCATTTTCTTTAAATATTACTTTTTTTGGCACTTTTGATAACTGGTTAAAATTATTACTAATTTTTAATTTTCTTTTTATCTTTTTCTTTAAGTTAAATTTATCACGCTTTTCATTTTTAAAAAAGTTAATTTTTTCAGTAGAATTAGATGAGTTATAATTATCATCTTTATTGGATATATTGTTTGTATAGCTTCTTAATCCTTGAGTCGTATATAATAGCATGTTACAATCATTATCAGATATAACATTATCCTATAAAATTAATCAAAATTTATTCTTCTGGAATCAATTTGTATGCAATAATAATTAAGTATAAGTAAATACCTCATCAAGTTCTGTAGTATCACATTTAGAAGACATACTATTGTTTTTATAATTATTTTTTGATTCTGCAGGGGTAATGTCTACTGATGTAACTTTACTGCTAGAATATTTATTGCTTTCTCTCTTTGTATTTCTACTCTGTCTTCTAGCATTCTCAACTTCTAATCTTGCTTCTTCTGAAGCATATTCAATATGGTATTCTTCCTCACTAGATGTAAGATCACCAGAGTGATCTTTAGCACCATAAAAATAATAAAAAATATATTAACAATCATAAAGATAAATATACTTTTAAAAAATATATTTTTAAATGCTGTGAACATATTTTAAATACAGCTAAAAACTTTATTGAGCTGCTATTAGAGATTTTTTGTGATATGTTATTGTAATAAACAATTAAATTTTTAAATATAAAACTTTTGATTAAAACTATATACCATCAAGAATATATGAATCACAGCTTCTTTCATCAAAAGCAGATGTATTAATTAATAAAATTGATTCATTATTATCCAATGTTTCTTTCAATGTTTTCTTTAATTTTATTTCTGCCATTTCACATTGATCTTTAAAACAGTATAATGAATCTACAAGAAATATACATTTTTTGCACATCATTTTTGGTAGGTCATCGTCTTTCAAAATCTAAAACAATGAAATAATTAATTTTATACATTAAAGACAATATTTTTTAGTATTATTTTTTTAAAATGTGAATTACAAGTGAATAAAATAAAAACATTTACAAATTGTTTATTCCTATGGAGGAATTCAAATTCAAATTTATTTATAATGCTTTTTAATATTTAAAGTATTTAAAGTATTTAAAGTATTTAAAGTATTTAAAGTATTTAAAGTATTTAAAGAAGTATTTAATTTATTATAATTCAATGATATATTATTTGTATATTTTCTTACTAATTAATGATTTTATGAGGTTAAGTCAAATTGTATTTTGTTTACTTTAATAATTTTTATTTATTACTAAATTTCCAAATTTGTATTTCTTCATTATATATCTATAATATTCTAATAATCATATTAATTTAGTCTATTTTCGCTATTTAAATAAAGTAGGAAAGGAAGAACTATAAAGTAATAAAGGAGGAAATACTAATATATTATTATTTCTATTATTTTATTCTATTATTAATATTTTTATAAGATTTCTATTAAAAAATGAATAAAACCTTTGAGTAGAAGCTAGAAATAAAATTTTAAACATTAGACCAGAAGCACGAAACAAATAAAAACCAAGTAATTGAAATATAAAAGTTGTATACTAAATTTGCTGGTTGATTATTTAATATCATTAAAACAATATCGGTTTGATATCATATTGTAACAAAAACATTTTCTATGAAATTGTTTGGTGAACCCTAACCTCAATTTTGGTAGTGTTGAGCAGTTTGTTGGGCAAATCATGTACATAATAATCATTGGAGAAAATTGGTACCAATTCACCACACGTGGCCAAACACGTCCTACAAATTTGTTCAAGCATGTTTCACTCAATTAATCTGCACTTTTTTGGGGGCGGCAACTAAATTTTGCAATTTATTAAATTTTAATACCGGCGATCAATCAACACATGAGTAAACGATTATCAGTTATCTCCATTTTCATATCAAAACAACTGCTTCAGATTTTTGTTGAATTACACAACGGAACAGACTTGTTTACGTATTCGCACCGCTGCGCTGCGCCGCGCACCGCCAGAATCCAAATGAAAGTTTAAGTACAGACGGTAGCGACATTGCATGTTTTCCTTTTTGTTCCCGACGTATAATACACATGTGTAATTGTGTATCATAAAATTAATTGCACCTTATTGCACCGATGATAAAGTATTTGTAAATTCATTATTATATATGTATATATATTCAAAGCAAATCTGCATTGATTCTTAATGCAAAATGATATTTTTTTTTATCATTATTCATATGTTTCCATTTTACATTTTCCATGGTTACAGCATGAGTAACTTATGAATGAAACGGATACTGATACATAATTACGATTTTTGAAATTAGCTAGATTTAAAATTAATTAAAATTTGTTTTCTTTTTCAAAAAAATTTTTTTATTTAGAATTATAAATTTTAAAAACAAAAATTGTATGAAGAAGCTGTGTTATGGAATTATAATTTTTATAGCATTATATCACTGGATTCCAAAAAAATATTATTGATGATTTAAATTTAAATTATTATCCATTACCACATACATTTAATCGATTTAATTTATTTAATCAATAAAATATTTATAAATAAATAAATTTATCAATAAAATAGAATATTTTTTTATTTAATCAGTATATTATTTACAATTACATTCTTATATGTAAGTTTGCTTATAGTCAAATCAGCATTCTTTGCTTAAAAACTATTTGATTTGTATATTTACATATTATGAATATATTATGAGTAGTTAAAAAATCACATAGCCCATAGCCATTATTCATACATAAAAAAGATAGAATACTTCAATACATATTAACAGTCGAAAAAGTTTGTATATATTTTCATATTGGCAATGATTTTATAATTGTATTTATAATTAATTAAATATTTTCATTTTCAATTTGCAAAATTACTAATGTTTTCATTCATAATTTTCATTAGATATTCTTTAAAAAATAATATTAAGAATAGATAAAATATATTAATAAATGGAATGACATTAAAACATTCAAACTTCTGCTAATTTAGGAAAATATAAATATTGTGTGGCTTTAAGTATGAATAATAAATACTCTAACAAAAAATTATACCTAAATGAAATATTAACCTTAATAAATGCAGTAAATTAAACAGGAATATAAAAAATATGTTTAATTTGATATTACTTATCATAAATAAAATCAAATGTATTATAAAGATTTTTTCCTATAATATGAATGTATCTATTATATGTCAATATATCAATATAATAGATAAATTTGTATTACAGAACTCCTAATATAGAAATTATTTATATACATTCATTGGAAATATTTTTTTTTATTTGAAGTTAACTTTTCAACTGATTTCCATAATACTTTCGATACATTTGCATTAAATTTTTATATTTAAAAAATATTTTATATTGTATAAGCGACTAGTAGAAGCATGTATTATGTAAAATATACAACTAAAAATACATCATTTTAGTTTTACGCCACCTAATATTAATATTTGTTTATGTGTATTATGGCATAAAGATCAATTTGTTATATGAGTATATTATATAATGTAACAGTATAAATTTTTGAATTTATTAAAAATACAGTAATCTTTGTATTTGCATCTAATAAGCTAATATTAAACAAAATTATTTTTGTGTATAATAATATAAATATAAAAAAATTATATATCCAGTCTCTAATATATAAAGTAAAACAATATTTATTTGAGGGTGAATGAAAGTGATGTAATACAAAAATCTGTAGCTGCCAACAATCAAATATAGTTTTAAAAGTTATATAATTTTCCTTAAGTCCAATATAATTTACATATAACATTTATTTTGTCTGTATATATATATCGCAATAAAAAATTGAGTTTACTGTACCACCTCTTAAAGTGTATATTCCACTACGTATATGAAATAAAGAATCTTTTGTGTGTATTAAGAAAATGAAATTGAGAAAAACATGGAGGTACGGAATAAATAAAATCCTCTCTACGTATTTTGATTTTTGGTATTTGACTCTCTATTAAGGCACTAAATTTGCCAAGTCATGGGTACGCTTAAACATAAATACTCGAATTTATAAATAAACAGCCCAGCTGAGAATAGATTACGCAATAGTTATATATTTAATAAAATCTTCCGCAATGTTGTTTGGAACCTCAGACCGCAATGGCAACGAGTTCGGAGTCCCGCTCAGCGCTTACAGGGGTTGATGGTGCCTCAGTAGTCGGTGAATCGCCGCTACTTCCCTGCTGTTCTGTCGTCCCTGCAACACGTTTACACATTTATGAATTCATGAAGATGACCATCAAAATGTGTACCATTGCAGTCATACATTTCTTACCTATAATTTGCTATATTGATTTTACGTAATAAAATACAGAATCTCGGCATACTTATTACTTTATAAATTCATTTTCCTCAAAAAATTTTTTCAAATCAAATTATATTTTTCATTAAATCAAATAATATTTTTAATTAATTGTTTATTAATAAATACGTTTAATTAATTGCTTTTCCAAGCGCGTCTGGCTTTATTAAATTTATACTTATTTATATGAAATCATATTTTGAAAGCAATAATATTATTATGCTTTAATTAACTACATTGAAATATCATTTAAAAAAAAATTTTAGCTTATAATATTTTAACAATGAAGAAAAACTCCTAAGATTGAATATCGATTTTATTTAAGGAGAAATTTATTTTTCAATAGTTTACATTTTTTATCTACTTACTTTAATCACAAAACTTGGTTTTTTTAATTCCAAAACTTTGTTTTTTGCAAATATGTTAAAAAACTTATAAGATATTTACATGACTGTTAAATCTGTGTTATTCCCAAAAGCTTAAATAAAATATGAATGTAAAAAATTTATTCTAAAGTATGATTTCAAAAATAGAACATTATAATTTAAAAAATTAAGTATGTAAGTAACGTATTTATATAATTTAAATATTTTAATCAGATATTAAAGTAATGATTCATTTTAATGCGGAATTTTATTTATTTAATGTTCTTAATCAATCCTAAAATTATTCTATAAATTTGATTATTTCACTAATTTTGCATTACTTTTTTTAAGGTACTTTTTTCACGATTCACCACTGATTGCCTTGACACTTTATCAATGACTGATATAGATTAACGATTATATATATACATTGTATAACTTATCGTTGAACATTTTTAATTCTTATGAAAGTTAAGTAAAGTTTTTATCGGAAGAAATTTGTGTTCAAAAAAAATTACAATAATGTTTAGATATTAATTCTATTCTAATTATATACATATTATTTATATACATATTATTTTAAAAATATATCACTTATTGGTAGTACTTTTAATGTTAAAAAAATTTTTCCTAAATATATTTATATTTAAAATATAGATTAAATGTAGACTTTAAAATTTGCAATGAAAATTATAAACTTAATTATTCACAGAAATTAGTAACATATTATTTACTAACTTAAATGATACATATAAAAATTAAAAACAATTATTATGAAATACAACCCAACAATGATTAACTCATGATTAATGTCTAATAGGTTTGACCGTATCAAATAAATGACATCATTAAAAATATATCACAGCATTTAGATTTGCAAAGGTTTCAAAATCTTCTTTAATTTCAAACACATTAAATGATATTGTAAGAAAAAACCAAATAACAGGATATCACAGTGGGATATTTAATATTTAATGCGTTAATAAATAGATAAAGACTTACCCGTAAAGGAACTCAAACGGCTTCTGGATGGCCAACAAACACGACACATTGGCTTCAGGAGTGAGAATCGCGGACGCGGCATTCGCAGGAGAACGTAAATGTAAGGATCAAGGGTAAAATGCAAACAGAGTAACACATCGGCTACCTTCTGAAAACTGATGATCAGCTTCTTAGTCATAAATCCTATTGTAGATATTTTTTTCAAACACTGGCCAAGTGGAATTGATATCTAAAATACATTAAAATTAATGAATTTCTATCTGATTATTTTCTACAATTCCTAGCTATAGAATCGATGTGTATATTTTACATTATACATGCTAGCTTTTTTCCAAGAATATAGTAATATTTTTAATAAGGAAATCAGTAAATAATTGATAATAGTAGTCATAAATTTTAATTAGCATCATACCTGCAAATAATAAAAATTACTTATAAGAAATCAATATCAATGATAATTTCTTGTTTGCCTATAAGATAATATATCTGTTTACACAAAAATATACACAGATTTAAAATTTAATTTTAGATCCTTAATTATTCAGATTATATTTTTATTTATTTATAAAATTCTGTCTTTTTAATAGTTTGATGTATATTTTTTATAGAATGTTTTTGAATTAAAGGTATAATAGAAACATTAATTAGAATATTTGAAATATTAATTATAAAATACAAACATGCAGTTTATTATAATTATATAAAATGTATTAAGACATTCTTTGATAAAATATATATTACTGTCCATCGTTCAAACCATGGCTCAGCTCGCAGTCTTAAAAATCGCGGCGAAGCAGAGCGTTTCCACGGATCTGGGGAGCATCACGGGAGTGATAGTCATTCAGTTAGGGGAAAAATTGGCAGAAGAGGTAGCGAAATAGCGAGTATTAAAACCACGTTCAGAAGTACGGAAGTGAGCGTCCAAATGCTGTTACAGCACAATATGTGGGTGGTACAGCCGGACCCTTGCATATTATGCTTATGCCCGCGCCGACGAAAAGTTTCTACCTTACACCACTCCGTATTTCTCTCAACAACGCGATTCCGCCGGTGATAGCAAATACTAGCGGGGATCAATCATATATTTCGCGGCTGTCTCCCATAGCCCTCCAATCCTTTTCAATTAAAGAATATTGTTTAATTTTTTTCACATTGTAATATAAATATAAATTCGATGAATAAACGATTTGTATTTTATGCATCATATAATTGTATCGGTATACGATAACCGTTTTTCAGTTATTTGAATACAAATATCGTGACGTAGAGATCAATTTTTTTTAAATTCTTTATAGTTGAAAGGTACTAGACCGAGAGAGATGTAGTACGAAGCTATGAAATAGCATTAACTCGGGGTGAACAGTATCTTCGACTCGAGGTGGGTATCTTAGCTCAGGAAGTTAGTCAAAGGACAGATTAGTGTCTGTCATCTATTGAATAAGCACCAAAATATCGGGGATGGTAATTCTATACTATTTCAAATCCTCTTTCGCTATTTCGTCATAATTACAAATAGTTCGCTACATTACAATAAAGAAATTAGTTCAATCATTCTAAAGCATATCATTTTTCATTATCTATTGATCAAATAAAATTTTTATTAATCAATTTAACATTCATTTTCTAATAATAAATCTGAAAACGCTAAGGAATATTAATGTTTAGATAATATTAGTTACATTTTTTATTTATTTATTATAGCAACAAAATTAGTATATAGTATTAGTTAAACAAAATTAAAAGTTTACTATTAAACTTAAAATACCAATCTTTATTTAGTATAATTACTCACAGTAATGAGTAAAAAAAAATAAATGTACACTCTAAAATATGGAAGTAATTTGAGAAATTTAACGTAAAAGGTATTTAATATATCAAAGGAACATTGCTTTTCTTTTTTGAGCATTGATAAAAGTATTTAGCAAAAATCCTTAGGAAAAAGTCCTAATTTAGTCTTAGATAAAAAAATAAAAAAATATATACCCTGGCTCTCTCTCGATTACCTTCGTCCGAAAAATTACAATACGGAACAATTTGGATAAATCAATACAAACATTCCACGTATCCCATAAAACACTTCATCAAAAAATACATTGATAATTTAGTATATATATTTATTAATAATGAGAAGAATGTATTAAAATATACAAAAAATTGTCTTTTGAATGATATTGAATCCAATTTGAGTTTATAGATATAGATAATTTATTTATGATTATTCTTTCCAGCTAAAATATTTGCACCATCTAAAGATTGTAGGTAAATAAATAACTTATGACTTATGAGAATAGGTTCGACATCACTTTTTATTATACAATAAACGAAATAATAAAATATAAATAAAAATGCGAATCTCAAAAGAGAAAACTCTATATATATATATATATTCCACGTAACCTTACAAGTCAAACATAGGCAATAATTTACATCAATACTTATAAATGTCCTCTTATTACATATATCTATATAAGGAAACAGGTAAATGGTTTGCAAAATTTCTCGCGCTTAAATGTAGGTAGACTCAGTAAACTCACCATCTGGGGCATCCAACAGATAAGAAAAGATATTGAAAGGACAGCCATAAGCTTAGCAAATGCTCTTTCTTCGGCGGTGATACCAATCTCTGGTGGGGGTCCAGCAACCGTCAGCAATGGCTTTGCCCGGGAAGATGCTCTCGATATTCGTCTAAGGGCCCCGTTACGACGTCCCAATCTTTTTAAGGCACTTGCTACCGCAAGATTACACCAAACGATTGAGAGACAAAGAACAGTTCCTAAACAGTAAACATTTAAATAGAAAATTTTTAAAAGTACGTCTTTTCTTTCTTTTGTTTGCTATAAATTTTAAACAGTTCAAATTTTTTATTTATGAAAATTAACGAATTTGTTTATTTTTATGACTTAAACATTTTCGATAAATTCAATTTTTTTAATAACATCGTACATCTAATTTGAAATCAAATCTATTTTAAACATTCTGAATAAAGTTTTGTAAATTTAGTCTGTTTTTTAGTAATATATTATAAGTGTTACATATTTATATATATTTATATATGTATCAAATATTAATCTGTACAATTATATTTATGAGTATTAATGTTCAAAACTTACCAAAAAAGAACCATACATAAGCATAAGCAACGTCAATAGGTTTTACAGCATCTCTATATCGCTCGCATTTCAGATCTTTGTAATTTACTTTCTGATATAAGCCAAATCCGAAAAAGGGTAGAAACGTTAAAGTTAGTGCTACTACCCACAAGAGCAGCATACATCGAACGATCATTGGATATGTTACCTGCTAAAAATTAGATAAGTGTCACCGCTTTTCGAGTTGATAACCAAGGGATTAATAATTAAATTAATTTTAGCGCAATATAGATGTCAATTCGTTTTTAATATATTTCTAATACAGTAAAGTTAAGATTTTCAAAATCGCATCATGAATCGATTTTAAATTAATTTATATAAAATTAAAAAGTTTTCTTAAAAACATAAATTTTAATAAAATGAGAATTACATTGCAAACAAATATATATAGTTTTTTTATTAATACATCTTCCTTTTAGTATTAGAGTTCATATATTTTCATAGATCTACTTCATTTTTACTTTCTAGTGTACTATCCAACGCAAATAACTGATGGGAATATGGGATCCGGTTGTGGCCGAATGCCGATATGGAAACTTAAAAAATGATTGAACTCCACTATTTTCCTCCTATCAATCTCTGTCGTTTATTCGGCCATATACAAGCATTTGCGTGTTGTTGCGTCGACGTTTATTTAATATTTTGTATATATGCTGTGAAGACTAAAATAAAGTCAAATAGACTGAAAAATGTCATATTTCTAATTATATTCATAAATTAATATAAAAAAGCGAATTAAAGAATTATCTTTATGATAAATTTAATTATGAATAAAATATTTAAATATTTTCATAAATTAAAAAAACATTTTAATCTTATATGCAATTTATAAAAGTTAATCTGGATGGTTATATATATATACGAAATATTTATTCCTACTGCATATTTTGTAGAAACTATTTTTTATGTATATAAAAGGATAACTTAAAACAATATATGCACGTTTTTATTTTCGATCCAAAACATAAAATGGCTGTATCATAAACATCTATAGATAAATGTTAAATGTCAGGTTTATATGTACGATGGAGCTACTCATATACTAATATGCTTAATAAACGTATAATCATCTGTGATTCCAACGCCAACATAATTCTCAGCACAAAGAAAAATCTGAGAGATTTAAATTAAGTCTAAATTCACTGAACAGCAGCTTATAATTCTCTTGTTTTCGAATAAATGGAACACTTGCTGTCTCTGAAATATCTTTCATTCGTTTTAATGAAAATGGAAGAATATCTCTCTCTATTTCTCGATGACGTAAGCTTTATATGGAGTCCACTCGTCAATTAAAAGGAAAGAAGTTGCTAGACGGAAAACTCGGACTCAGCCTTCTTCAAGCTAATACAAGACAGCACAATTATTGAAAGCTTACAAAATGAAACCTTAAAGGACGAGTCTTAATTTTTACAGGAATTTTTGAAATAAAATAAAATTAAATAAAAAATCGAAATTTTTTAGCATATTGTTTTGTTTTAATTTAAAAAAAATTTTTAATTAAAGAATGTTAAAAATTGCTTAAATGGTGACCATTTTCCAGGACTCCATGTAAATGTACTTGCTAATTTGCGCCGGTAATGTAGGTCGTTATTTTTATCTGCAATGATCCAAGCAAAAATATTATTAAATAATATGTTTCTTTTCTATATAAACTAAGAAAATTCAGAAAAAGTTCAAAAATTTTTAATTTTTTCTATGTTTGAAAAAAAGTTTAAATGAAAAAAATAATTTAAACAATACTCTTGTAAAATTTTATTTGTTCATATGGAAGACAATTTAATTCTGACGAAAAATCGCTTTGATTATTTTAATCAGATGTATAGTTTTCTTGTTATCACCGGCTATTATGATTCCAAATAAATACAGGCTATTCACACTTACCTGCACGTTGCTCGGCCATTAAAACTACTACCAAATTGGTATTGGGAATTCACAAATATACGACTCTTACATTGAGCTAGACGCCAAAAACTCACATCTTTGACGCTTTCAGTAAAATCCGACCGACGGCCATCCTGACCTTCGCATTGATCGCCAAAGGTCCAAAATTGGGAGTTGCGGAATTTTCATAGAAGCTTCCATTTTCGCGACTAAGGGGTGTAACTACGGGTTGGTGACAGCTTGAGCAAGCGGAGGTCAGAGCACGGACTCTGACCTCAGGTTTTACTAAGCTCTTGAATGAACTTTAGGAGCCGAAATTCACTAGAGGTGGTGAACTGTCTCTCCTTCTGCAGTTAAGTTGGTGCGGAGCCAAGGGCATAGCATTAGGAGGTAGCCAAGGGGTTGTTGGAAAAGAGCGCCTTTCCCCCAGTGTACCCTCCTCCTCATCTTGTATATCATAAGTACGTTCCTTTTTTTTCCCGGCCTAGCTTAGGTCTGGGGAATAACGTATTATTTTTCATAAAATGGCCTATCAGCTTTAAAGTCGCGCAGCTACCTTTTCCAAGCACTACTAATCTCGAAAAATAAAATATTTGCCAGTCACGTAACAAACCTAATGTAAAGAAAATATCCGCAATAGGACTATAAAGTAATTGCGAAGATTTAATTTTTATAAGTCGTAAATTTTCCTTAACATTATGGTAAATATTTATTAATTTAGTATTTAATGTTATTTGCAGGTATAAATCTTTTTTCTCCCGCTCCACGTCGATGTAACATCAGAAAGATTAAAATTAATTATTTTATTTTATTTAATTATTATCTCCATATTCCTACTATCTACATATTCCTCTCCCTCCGCTGCCCCTCTCCCCGAAAACCCTAAAACCGCGGAGTTCCATTCCAGACAAATCGTCTCGCTTCTCAATTGCAGGTGGAAGCACCCGCGTTACAAACAATTAAAATAAGCTATTCCAAAATAATTAAGTGAAAATAATAATTTTTTTACTGCTTTACCTTGTAAGCTATTATACATTGAAACATTAAGTATTATGCGCTTTAAATATATCTATGAAGTACAAATTATTTGGTTTTATCTTCCTATACATATTGATTTATTAATAGAAATTTGAGTAATAATTTTTTTTAATTTTGATGCAATCTTTAAATTTCGTACAAATTAAATTTAAATAAAATTATAAAATACGATGGATTACTTGAAAAAAGTTAATAGAAAAGTTGAAATGAAATTTTTACTTTGAAGAATACTAAAAATTACAATTTTTTGTAAAATGAATACATACTATTTTATAGCAATAATAATTAGGATGCTCTTATCAATTCGAAAGCTATATAATAACTTCTAATAATGTAAGGTGGTTAGAAATTTTAGTAAAATAAAAAATTTGTTTACACAAAAATAGAAATATTAAAAATTTTAGGATTAACTACAGCTTCTTACAATTGCTTATTTATTTGGCATTTGAGATAAAAAAAAATATAAATGAAAGGCAAAATAAATTTAAAATAAATGAAAAAAAAAAATGAATTATACAAAATAGGTCAAGAAATTTCTTTTGTTATATTGAACAATGTTTGTGTTTTGAAAAGATTAATTTAATTTTAGTTGCTGCTTAAAAAATATTTTTAAGCTTTATCATAGATTTACAAAAAATAACCGTTGGAATGAATATAATGAAATAAATTATGAACGATAGATTCAATGAATTATGCATTTATGAAATAAACTACAAGATCATCATTCATAATTACAATCTTCTTTTCATAAATATCATTTATTAGTCCACATTTTATCTTCAAAACTTATTTGAAAAATATTTAAATCCTGTAATTTATTTATAAATAATCATTCAATTATAAATTTATGACGTGCCCTACCCGTCCTGCATACCCCTACAAGCAAGTGGCATAAATTTACATTTATTTCCTTCCTTTATTAGTTCTAATCATTCGGAGTGCAGGGATGTGGACCAATGAGGGGAAACCGTGAAAATACGTCCCTTCACTAAATCTGTGGTGAGAAAATACGAAAACGCGACTCCGAGCTGGACGTTAAGGTCTCGTTTCCTTTGCGTTATTAGCATGATACGACCGGTGACCAACTTTGCGTTGGTCAATATGGATAGAACTTGGGATTTGCCGATTAAATTTTTGAAGCAACCCAATGAAAGTGAAAAGGGAGTAAACCCGGTTTGTCAAAGGCTCGGGCCAGCAGAAGTTGGAGCGCTCTGACCTCAAATTGTACCGGGCCCCCGTAGGAGCTAAAGCACGTACACAGCTCTCGAAAAAGGTCGTGCTGATGACAAGGTTTGGCGAGCTGCCCCTCCCCTTATCCAAATACGTTGTGTAGGAACCAAGTGTAATAGAAGTAGGAGGTAGTGGCGACTTAGACAACGAGGAGACCCCGCGGCGACGAGCGTCAGCCGCAGGAGCAACTAAGGGCCATCGGGAAGAGCGTCTCTAATCCTCGTTTTGTACCCAGTCTTTATCGACGCGTGAGTACTTCTTTCATCCCCATGCCTAGCGAGGATCCGGGGAGTGTCGTGTAAAGTATGTTGTTCTTAATACAAACCATCAGCTGATGCCGTGGCCAAATCACGCGTCATCCCCCTACCTCACCACACAAGGCATTTAGATCATCTGATCGTCCTAGCCGTACGCGGACTGCGGCTAGAAAAATGTAAATATTCTTGGTCAGGAATGAAAGATACTAGTAATAATTTCTTCTTTTTTTTAAATATTAGAAATACGGTAACACCTATATAATTAAAAAAAGTTTTTTTTTCTATTTCTCTTGTTGTGTATTATTAACGCTTATTGTTAATTGTGTTATCTTATTTCAAAGAATAAATTGTTTTCACCTGCTTCGCGCCAACGAATTAGAGGAGATTTATAAAAGAAAACAAATTATTTTTTATTATTTTGTTTTTAGCCTGTTTATTCCTCTCCCTTCACCCAGTTATCCCTCTTTTCACCTAACTCTGGAGCCGACGAACTCCATCCTAGCAAAATACTCTCCACCCCTATAGGTGCCGTGGGTGAAAAAAGCCGCATCACAATTTATTTAATTAATACAATTTAGATGGTGAATCGTCCTGAAATATTTTACTTTAATCTTGTTAATGAGAGTTAAATCCTGATCTTTTATCATCAAATATCTAGCTAATTTTTCGTTCATATATTTAATAAATAGATCTCATAATCTTATAATAAATATAAATCACTTATTTATAGAATAAAGAAAATTTTTTTATAATTATAAATAAAATAAAAAATGAAAAGATATGTAACTGCTTTACATATAGATGATATATTTACATTTGGTATTGCAATATATACTATATACAATATATACTAGATTTCGTCTATATTTAAAATATTTTTTAAGCAGCAATGAATTTGTTTTTAATTAAACTGTAAAAATACATTTTTTGTTTAATTATTTATTATTATTTCGAAAAAAAATTAAATTATGTAAGACACTTAAATTTATTTATTTAAAAAATTACGCGCAAGTATAATAATAATAAATATTCATGGACTTATAATTATCATTTATATAACAGCACCACTTTATGAAAAAACTTCTTTATAGTTTTTATGTACTTAACTTTGAATAAAAAAGACTTTGTTGTGAAAACCTGTTGTTTATTTGCTAAAATAAAAGACATTCTGTTCAAGACAGATAATTATTTTTCATAAGTATGTTTTAATAATTGATTTTTAATCTATTATTAATTAATCTTTTCTATTAACTTCCGAAGGCGAATTTTTTTCAACCGGAATTTTTTATTTTACTTTATTTGTTTCTATCATGTCAATTTATTTAAAAAGAAATTTTGGATTTTTAAACAATAAAAGAACTTTTATTGTGTTTTGTTTCATGTTGTATTTAATGCTACGATTTTAGAAAGGGGATTTATTATGAAATACATATTATATTTTTTTTTAATTTATCATTGTATTTTATTATTCATGTTCAATATTCATTTCATTACAAAGAAACACGTTTATGCTAAAAAAAATTAAAATTTTTGAAACTATAGAACTTTAATTATTGGTTTTTTTATTGCTTTATAAAATCTGATAACACCTAAAAACGTAAATAATAAACAACTACAAGGAGGCTTCAAACCTTGTGTTAACTTGTAACTAAATTTATGTTAAATTATTTTGCATATGTAGATAAAAAGGAGCAAAAGAGAAATAAATGGAATAAAATAACTATTAATTTACGTATTGAAGAATAGAATATATTTTGAATTATGAACGAGTTCTGCATTTTCATCCATTAATTTATTATTCAGTATTAATAATTTGTTTAATGTTTTTAAATTTGATATACTAATCAATTTTTGAATTACTCATTAATATAATTAGTTTATACTTCTGTAATCTTAATTGAAAACTCCTAATCTTTCATAGACAAAATAATTTTCTATTAGTCTAAAAACTAATACCATAATAATTTCCTTTCTTAATTCTAATTAAGGGGCTATAAATGTATGATTCTAGTAATTGATAGAAAATTATGATTTTATAATTATTTATAATTTATTATATTTAAAATATTAGTCATTTTTACCTGATATTGATTACCTTTAATTTATTAATTTATTTAATTATGAGTATTTATTATGTTATTTAGGTTAATATAATGTTTTGATATGATTGGTGCTAAAACTATCTAATGTTATAAAAAATATTTTTTTAAGTTATCCATTACAAATAGTTACTGTATATCGTTTTATTATTTCATATATTTCACATTCAAACACTCCACTTCTATTTAAATTATTTACTAATACTTTTATAACCGTAAATGCAATGAACTTGAACTAATTTACATTTCAAACTAATAATATTCATCGAATTATCAATATCATAAAAAAATATTGTAAATCTCTCTGTATTTGCTATAAAATAATAAATATTGAATTTATTATATTACATACAGTTTTATTAGTATATTACTAATGTATCTGGTATAATATTGATAATTATGCAAGACAGTACCTGGAATGTAAGAATATTACTACATATTCAAGTAATAATATTATTTCTGTTTATTTCACAAAGAATATATTCAATGAAGAATTGTTTTATCACCAATAATTAGTACACAAATTTTATTAAATTTTTTTTAGTGCATTTTCTATATAAGTGCATTATATATATATATATATCTCAACGTTTTCTGAAATTTTCTATTTCAGTTAAATTTCGCAAAATAGAGCAAGTTTCTATTAATTCTCTTGCAAGAAATACATTAATTAAATATTTTCTATAGTTTCTTGCATTAAAGGCTATCATTACATAAGATTCAAGGGAAATAGTTAATCTTATCTCATCGGTGAAAGTCGTTACAGACAAACGTACGCTTATGAATTTCTAATTTAGCGTAAAAACGCGTAAGTTCATCTCTTGTATATATTAATATTCTTGGAGCAAGGTGTATTTCCGGACATATGCCAGGAAATTTTGTTTATATATTAATATTTTTAATGGATGCATTAATAATATCTATGAGTATATTAATAATATTGTGTAACATTATTATATGTAAAATGAAGAATCAAGAAAAATTAATTACCTATCATAAAGTCTAATAATAATCAATAGCAGAGTTAAAATAAATCGTAGATATCATATATTTTTCATTATTTATCTTTTTAAAAAACAAAAAGTGAAAATTATTATCATAGTATTTACGAACTGAAGATACGATATATTTTCAAAATAAATTTAAATTGTTTAAATTAAACTAAAAACGCAAAATTAATAATATCAAAAGATTCTATCTAGTTGTTATTCTAATGAGATGTATTAACAAGAATGTTTGAGTATTTGTTTTTATAAATTTAATTTAAACAACAAAGTAAAAAACACTGATTAATATATTAACTTGATACTGTCGCTAACAATTATTACATTTTCATATACATAATTCTTTGTAAGAGTTAGTTAAGTATAGTTTTCATAACTATTGATATAGTAAGAAATGTTGATATTTTATTTTTCAAATTACATTATTATTACTATAGATTTATTCATTTTACAATAATTTCAACAATAAACCAAAAAATTTATATTTTCTATTTAATATTTTCAAACTATAAAATTAAATTAATAAGCCTCGTGAAGGTGGAAAGGGTAAAACCACGCTTAAGTCCCATCTGAAAAGTATCAATGAAAGAAGGCAATCTTGACGTGACAATAATTGAAGAGATCATCGAGTGAGTCGTAACTTGTTAATAAACAATAAAATATTAGCCGGTATATATCAAACCTACCTTTTGGTATAAAAAAGGTCTAGTAAGAGCAAGCCATCTTTCACCCGCCATGACAATGGCCACACATCCGCTGAAAAGACCGAAGAGTCGCCAGATCACGTGCAGGTAGCAAAACCCGTTACCAGGCCAATACCTCGAGATGTACATTTGCACCCATGTACCGAGCATGGCTATCAAGTCGTTGATCGTCAGGCAGCGTAGCATTAATAAGTGCTTCCGGTTTCGCCTCTGAAGAAGATGATTCAAAATAAGCTTTAGAAAAAGACGAAGTATAAGGACATAATGAAGAAACTTAAATCGTACACGAGGTGGGGTTAGATAAAACAGATTTATTTCACTACATATTCGATTATTATTGAATGATTTGATTCGATACCTAAAAAATATTTATAAACTTAAGCCCCGAGAAGGCAAATCTGTTTCACTAAAGATACATATCAAAAGAAAGCTTAAATGTTTTTTCTCGAGGATGTGCTTGTGTAAACAAACGACCTCCTAGTCAATAAACAAAATCTTTGAAAACCATGATAGCATGAATAAAAATTCGATGCAAACTCGATAATTTATTTGCATAATAGTTTTATAATTAACTCTTAAATTATCTCATTGTATAATCATTAATTGCAAATAATTTTATAAACAGAAACTTTTAAATAATGTAGACTTGACCATCTGTATTCATGAATTGATATGATTTTTATAATTAAAAATGATTTCACCTATAAAATAAATATTTAAATTATAAATAACAATAAAGTGAGATTGCAAACTCAACTCAAATAGGGGTTCGTTTCAATGCAATCGTTTTACAACATTTTTAATATTGACTTCAGTAAGCAATAAGTATTATTCTTTTTCAAAAATACTGGAACGTAATAAATATAGACAAGATTACGTTTAAGTCTATTACAATCGACACTTTTGAACGATTAACATACTTTGTACGTATGTAAAAGAATGTTGTACATAAAAGCAGTCGTACCTTGTCTTTGTGCAAGAGTATAATTAAGGCTGAGATGTTTCCCAGGATTCCAATGATGTACACCAGGTTGAGCACGATAAAGGATATTGGAGATGACTTCTTAGGAAACTCGGTAGAGTTTCGGCCACCGATAACGAAAGCCGTCGTTACGAGCTCTGTAGTGTTATGCATTATAATTTTTTGATGTATTGTTTTATTTCAAACATACGTGCATCAACTATCAGAGCTCATTTACTTTTTAATCTCAAGACTTTAATCAGCCTTCCATCGAAGACGAGCCAGCCCTTAAATATTTTGTCACACTATCAAGATCGTTTAGTGGACTTCTTTCATTCTTTGGTTATCGTGGAGCCACAATCGTCTTGACGGCCAATAATAATAGATTAGGCTCCCTTTAATTAATCAGGGATGGAGCGTGTTTCGGGTAAAATATTGCTTATTAATGTCTTCGATTGAGATGTCAAGGAATCCTTTCTCTCTTTCCGTTCAACTCCCACTGTCCGCTTATAAATATCAACTGAACAAAGTCATGAGTGGCTCTATAGTTTTTACGATGAAAGAAGGGGTAAGTACAAGTTCCTTAAGCAATCACTTTGATTTTGAATATGTCGAATTAAAGCTTGTAACACGACGCCTACCTTAGCTCTTTAATCGTTCGAAGTCAAAAACCCTAAATATTTATTCCTGAAGAATATCGTTGCCGTGTTTCCACCTTACTGGCCGAAACCACGCGGCCCTCCAGAGTTTTGTTTACAATGACGATAAAGCTTGGCAAGCACCCGATTTGCTCACTTGTGCCTCTCCCTACCTTCCTCTCATCGTAATTTGCTTCTTTCTGTCGTCCATTGAAACAGACTTAAGCTGTGGCGACGTGCTTCTTGCTTTTAATTTATTTTCTTCTAACCGTTTTCAGGCTTATGTCAGCCTTTTTTATGTATAGGTAGTATCGGCACACGACTACATTAACATTCGGTGCTGTACATGTGGCGAATGAAAGCGGATGCGTGGGGATGACGCGAAAAAAGATTTTGAATACAGCGAATGTCCAATAATACTTTAGCAATATATCGAGTGTTGATGAATTACTACGGAATAACATAATTATCAACATGAAATATCTGCTGAAAATACGATGACAAAGATAATTGTTATTTTTTAGAAATTCAATTTTTATTAAATCCACAAATAGGCAGTTTATTATTTTACAAACAAATCAAATTATTATTAAAAAGCAGTGCATAACTCTATTTTATTCTCAAAAAGCCGACTTTTTTATACTTTATAATGTGGATATGGGTATGTGCAAATGTGTATTAATATAAATCCAATTTATGTTGAACTATTCATCCCTTTCTTAATAAAAAAAATGTTATTATTTCAATACATAGTATGAAAATAAATGTTTTTTATGAAATATATTATATTTACACATAAAATTTTTAATAATTTTGCAACCTTTTCATATAATATTAGCGAAATTTTATCCAATTCTAGGTGTTCGCACGATTTCAGGCCTTGTCAGACCGCGAGTTCGCGAGTAGGTGAAAGAGCAAAGGATCGGGTACGAAATAAATTAAAACACAATTTGGGCTTATTACATTCGTTTATTGGCCCACGCGCTTTACATACGGTTACACGCATTCTGTGCGCATCGCAACCCTACCTTTCGGCTGGACAACCCCTCGCTCTTTGCGTCCACCGTGCGCCGTGGACAGAATACCTGGGGATCGCCACCGACCGAACTTCGTCCGCCGTTGCTCGTCGTGAACCGATCGCAGAGATCGCCTAGCACCGAGTTTTCGTTGCCAGGCCTCTTGGAGGTGTCACACGCACCTGGTTGTGGGTGGATCGTCCCGATCCAGTCACTCTTCTCCCTTTCTCTTCTCGCAAAATTCCACTCACTGCACTCGTTGCACTTTTCACTCTTGGCACTCTTCCATTAGCGGTGTCGGAGGTCAAGCCCTTCCTCTCTTGCGGGCCCGATCGTGCGAGACTGACCTCCCACGCACCCCCGGACCCCTTCCGGGTTCCACAACGCCGCCCACCGTTTACGCGTATCTCGGGCCATTTTGGCCCGAACATTAGGAAAATTTATTTATCGTTTAAATTCATATATATTTCCATTGTTCAATGACAGAAATTTTATTATTTTAATATTAATAATATAAACAACGTTATATTTAGTAATGATTTTGCAAATTTATTGTAATAATGCTTGTAAAATTTGAAAATCTTCTTCTATGATATTATTTAATTAAAAGTCGAGAACAAATTTAACAAAACTTTTAAAATAATTAAATTAATAATTACAATTAAGTTTCAGAATCATTTAAATGATATTATAGGATATCAGACTTCAGAATATGACAAAAAATGTAAATTGACTAGTTGTCAAACAAATCTTGAACATCATTATCTTGAACAACCGACACATCAAAAACAAAAACAAACTACATTATAGCTAATTAGTTTCAGATTTCTTAATTTAGATGAAAAGATAATGTTAAGAAAATGTAGCAAAATATTTTTCATAATAAGGTTACATTCAAAATTAGTTTTAATAATTTAAATCAATAAATACAAATCATAACATAAAACATTATCAAGCATATTATTTAAATGTATTACATAAGTAATTAAACAACTTACAAAACACTCTACATTAACAATATCTTAAGTAAGATCATTTTATTTTCATGAGATCATTATTATTTTGTTTTTATTTATTATCGTGAGTTAAAATTAAGTTCTTACATAAGTATTCCACTTTTTTGACCGAATGTTCATTGAATAATCTAGTTTTTATGAAATATTAAAATTCAGATTTTTTAAAAAATTTTGGAGCAAATTATATTATAAAACAACGGGAATTTATTGAGTGATTATACTTCATAAATGATTCAAATTTCTTGTAACAGTATTTCATATTTTTCTGAAATTGATTAAAATTTTTCTGATAATTCATATTTTTTATCTATGAAATCTTTTGAAAGTATTTTTATTTAACTGCAACAAAACTTATTACCTTCTTTATATTGCGCTTAAATATTTTTTTATTTCCAGTAAAATATATAAATAGGAAAGTTTTTGTACGATTTTAGGTTTTAAATAAAAAATTTTTGTTTGAAAATTAATTAAAAAAAATCTTAATATTGAAAACAAACTTCCTTTCATTAGCATTTAATGTTGCAAGATGTTTAAGACCATGTTTAAGAAAATCATTTAGTTTATTAATATTATCTATGTTTTTATTTAAATTATTAGTAATTTATATTAGTAGTAATGAATTGAAACTATTTAATAAAAATTACTTTTTAACTATAATAATGTTGTGAGCGAATTTTTATTTCAATTGTGAAATTTTCTTTATTTTAAAAATTCTTTAACTAACATTTTATATAATAATTTCATAGAAAAATGTACAGTTTTTTGGTATTCGGTGAATCGTAATTTAATTATAAAGGCATATTGCAAAATAATTTAATTTAATGGACTTAAAAATATATTTATATTAGCTATTCTAAAAACACTACTGACTTACTAATTCTAGCTAGTCCTTTAATAATAATATTTTTTTTTTGTAAAATACATGACTAAAATTTAAAGGTAGAACAAAATTGATCAGCTTAATTTATAATTAAGAGCAATTGAATAATATTAAAAAGTCAATCACCATATATTACCATATATCACCATATGAGGTAAAATTGTTTAACATACTATTTTCTTGAAGAAATAATATGTAAATACTATAATAGTTAACTAATAATTCAAGCATATATTGTATTAGTCGACTGTTTAAAAAGTAAACATTATATGAAGCTCATTCCATATAAATTAAAATGTAACCAGCAATTAGCAAAAAAGTTATCAACACTCCTCAACCAGAATTACAAATTAAGATTTTCTTTTTTTTAAGTTGTTAATCAATTAATTAATTTTAACATGTTAATTATTACATTTTACGAGGCTGTTTTTATTAGCTACACAGCATTTTTAAAAAATAATACCTGGTTGTACGATGAGTGACCCAAGAAACTTGAGATCATCAAATTCGCTTATCAACACTATTATAATAAATTAATCTGATAAATATAATATTAAAACATGAAAAAAGTTGTAAAATATAAAAATTTAAATAGAAATAAATCCTATTCAATGATAATTTAATCTAAATAAATGCATCTATTATACACGAGAGAAGTAATAGAAGCTTTATTTAATCAAAAAAACATTAAAAAAATACAGAAATGATTGTAATTACACGAACACTGTCGATACGACCAACCTCATACAAGATGTCCCGTTAAAGCTTAAAGGGAAGTCCATACAGTAGCGTTATTGAATAAAATTAAACTCAAAGAATAAACAATCAACGATTTAAAAAATGAATGGATTTACTTATTCGCGCTAGCATTTCTCTCATATAAGAAATAAAGCGATATCTGTCTAAGAAGTCATAACCATAGAATACTTCATAGCTCTTGGAGTTCCCCTCAAATGTTAAAAAAATACGACAGAAAATCTATTATTGGATATGCAATTGGGAGGAAAGAAGCATTGATACAGAATTTCTAGAATGCCTAAAAATAATCTTTTTTCAACAATGCAATTTCATTCATTAAGTAAATTTCCAAAATATTAAATAAAACTAATAAATGAATATTAATTTTCAAAACTTTAAAAAAAAAACTTTAAGATATTTTCAGCCTGAAATTACTGAAGTGTTTACATTTATTAAAGAAAATTGATAGACCTGTTAAATTAATAAAGGGAGATTAAAATACTTTTGAATTTAAAAATCTCTTACTTCCTCTCTTTTACTCTCCTCTCTCACGATATACTTTACTTTATATTGTGAAGGTACTGAGATTGAAAACCAGTAATTACGAGAAGTAAATATTACTGAAATTTATGAATATTCATCCATCTGGTGAAACATGCTTGTATGCGTGCATTGCGTATAGTATCCATTGTGTTCCATGATAGGATCATTTGTATGTTATGTGATTTAAAATTTCAAAGTCGATGAATAGTTCTGAAGCTATAGATCAGATATTAATTTTTCAATAACAAACTCAGTTTAAAGGAAACATTAACATTTATTTCAAATTTACAACTCTTTCAATCATTTTCTTTTGACTATAAATTTACCTGTAAATGTAAAAAAATGTATACGATAAGTAGCGTAAAAAATCTATTTACTACTTAATTAAAATATTAAATCAGACGTCTAAATTTGATCTTCACATTTGATTCTAAATTAGCAAGTCAAGGTAAATTATAAGTAAATTAGTATTGTATAGTATTATATAGTAATACATTTTATTAATTCTTAAATTAATCGAAGTACTTAATTATAGATAATTTATTTTTAATATAAGCATTCATCTGTAGTAAAATTTGAAAATCTTTTTTCAATAAGTTATTCAAATTTTCTTCAAAAAATATTAATAAAAAATGAAAAAGTAGTATATTTGTTAGAAATTTATCTACGAAGGTCTACTATTTTGTAATAATAGCTAAAATGAAAATCCAAAAAATTAAATTATTTTTAATAAAATGATTTTTTTTTTAATTTGTATTATAAGATTTAAATTTTCGTTAAAGATTAATATACTCTTACGAAAATGTTTCAACATTTTCTTATACTTTACTTTTTAATTTCTTAATTTGTTATCAAATATTGTTCTTATATCTCTGTAATATTGATAAATACAAATGCAATTCTAACTCTTCGAAGCGCATTCGTAATAGACTTTTAATTCAAGTAAGAGAATCCTTCGTATGTGAATGACTTGCATCAAAATTAAGTAAAAGAACTGAGCTAGAAAGAGTTTGAGAAATAAAAAGAGACATAAAGAGATACAAAGAGAGAACATTTTGTCTTTCGTATAAGGAATTCCAAACTTATACATCTTTAAATAACTACCGTATAAACATACAATGGACAAAGGCAAAAGTACCGAAGAAATTTACTTAGATAATTTTGTCACGTCTGCATAGTGATCCCGCATATAAATCTATTTTAATTATAATTCGCATGATGATGCAGTACTCATACACGGTCGATAGATAGGACTGGTCTTCTAATACTTCTTATGCATAAGTCGTTAAATCAAGCGCACGAGTAACTACAACGCATCCGATAAACAATAAATAACTAGAAAAGTAAATGTTACCTTAACTTTGTGTATAGTTCGAAATTAGATGTCGACTTAATTTGCGACGAAATATGGAAATTTTTTGCTTTTAATGATGTAGATAATGTTGATAATATGAAATCATCGGAATATTCGTCCAATATCGTCATTTTAATAGATTATCCAAAAAAGAGCGGAAGGACATTCAATATTTAATTTTGGGCATCACTTTTAATGTAATGAAATATTATAATCAGTATCTACTGCTGCAAAAATAAAAATTTTTATAAATATTTGTATTAACTGTTTGGTAAATGAATAAAAAAACTTACCAATATTTTATTCGTAGAACTTGTATTATAGATATAAATTAATAAGTAATAATATAATTTATTGTAGTAGATATAGTATTTTTTATAAAATTATTAAAAAATAAAGAATATATAGTAAATATTAGTGATCATATTAATTAAAATATGAACACGATTATACAAATTAAAAAATTTTTATTTTTTAATAAAATCTTATACACTTTTTATTTATTTAAAAATAATAAAAATATTACACAATTAAAAAAATATACGTTCTTGTAAATAATAAAATATTCAATACGTAGTAAAACTTTATTAACAACTATAAATCATAAAATTAATTTTCGTTCAATTATTAGGCAGTGTTATCTCTTACAATATAATTGGTTACGTTCTTTTCGTGTTATATTACTGTTAATAATCGGACGCATACACAGATGCGATTTTATACTTTGTGATTTGTTTCGATCGACCCGTGGACATACTGCTAATGTGTTAACTCCATAGAAACAAGTAAAAGATAGATCAATTAATTAAACTAATTGGACAAAAATCTTATTACTTTCAGAACTTATTAAAATTCAGAATTAGCCAATAATATATCATAAAATATTTGAAAAATCATCAATAATTTATCGTTGGCAATTAAAAATTAATACAAATTGTATTTTTAAATTTACATTATTTTATTTCAATTAGTATTTTTTTTCGAGTCAGTTAATTATTATGAGGAAAATTTTAAACTATAGTTTTTATAATCCTCAATTAACAACAGTCAATTAATGTTTTGTAAAATTATTCTGAGAAACTTTCAATTAAATTAGATTAATTAGTTGGAGTATCACTTGTTTTACTCCGGCAGTGATCCAGGTCAAAAACAATAACTAGGCTGCGGTATACATATTATTAAAGCATTAAGTTAATACTTATACAGTAAAGTTTGTCGATGTAAAATACTTTAGTAGAACTACTATCGATTCCCTTTTCTAATCCCTTTTCCATGGAGGCCACTATTACAAAAAGGAACAAATTTTCAAAATCTTGTTAAAAATCATTTACCTGTTGAAGTTTTCAGCTTACTTTATATTTTATTGGAGATGTTAGAGAAAAATTAAACAAAATAAATAATTACATAACTTTCGTTTTACATTACTTTTAATTACTTCATGTAGAACATAATAACATTTCTGCTCTTTTGGTAGGATAAAATTTTCCACAATAAATACGAGCATTAAAAATTCAATTTATAAATACATGCGAATCAAAGTTTCATTACCGGAAATTTCAATCAAGTACGTGATTAAAATAATGAAATGAAACATAAATACATTTCACTCACATATTTATACGTATTAATTATAAAAAAAAAATTGTTTTTTCTAATTTATTTTAATAAAATTTCAAACCCCTTACTTACATATAAATTATCGATCACGTTATGCATATTCTTAATCAAATTAAACAATGTAACTTATCGATGTTTTCTGTTGTAAATATAAATAAAGAAATGCTACTTATTAAAATTAATATTTCAAACTCGTAGCCAAAACAAATAATCAGTTTTTCAGTCTATATATAGAATTTTAGTCATTAAAAAGAATGTTCACTCTTAATAAATTTATAAAAACTAAAATTTTATTAAAAACAAAAATAAAAAATAGAACAAAAGTAATTAGCAGTTGTAATTATATACCCATTTAAACGTCGGACTACATATTTTTAATAATTTTTGACAAAAGAATGACACTTGTTACAATGTACATTACTTACTATTATAAACGATTTTTATTCATTGATACATTACGAAATTTTATCAATATATATTAGGCTTTAGAAAAAAATTCAATTACTTCGTGAAAAAACTATTATTCAATATTAATAAAAGTTCAATTATTATTAAAAATTGTACATTCTTTTAATTAAACGTTTACTAAAGATGAAATTCCAACATTCTTTTTAGCCAAAAATAGAAGTCTAATAAAATAAAATTTTTAATACACTCTACTATAATACAATTATTTAATACAAAATTTTTAATTAACTTTAAAGAATAATTTGATATTTTTAGTTTCTTCCAGAGGCGCCATCTAGAATTGATATAATAAATTATAGTTTTGTAATGAATAGCCGGTAAAATCGATTACAGTGATTTATTTTGATAACTTAAAAAAATTGTACTAATTACGTAAGTAGTTATTATAAATGATTAGGAAGAAAATTGAATAACAATTAAAAATAATTCGCATTATTAAACAAAAATTTAAATAAAAAAAGATATCTAAAGGATTACAAATATACATATTTGTGTCAATTAATTAAATTGCTTGAAAAATCGAAAATAAAATCAAAACATGTAAATATATGTATTTTATCCATATAAATTTACTAATGGTCAAAACATTTTGAATTACAAAATAGTAAAATTTTTAGGAATTTAGTTTCAATTTATAAATCAAGATTATTAAATTTTTTATTTAATGCTATTAACCCTACCTTTTTAAATTAAATTTTTTTTAAATTGGTAATTTATATTTAAATGAATGTATATGAAATTCTATTTAATAAAGAAGGATTCTGAAATCAATAAACAAATAAATAAAAAGTATAAATAGAAACAGCATAAAAATAATCTTCTGGTGAATATAATAAATCTACATTTGATAAAAAGAATCAAAAACTTTAAATTACCTTAAAGAATATCGTTGTTCTAGAAGCTAAACAAGAGAAACAGAAACAAACAAAAAATGTCTATATAGATGAATTAGAAAAATCGAGAGAAAAAATATTGGAAATTAAAAAAAAGAAATACTATCTAAAAACAAACAATTCTAGATCAAATGGCTGTTTCACAATCTAAATTTTAAAAAGGAATGTCACCCACTCTAAAAAGGAATAACCCAAATTAAAAGATATAATCACATTAGAGGAAAGAGATTTGAATCCTGAAAAAAGTAAAAAAAATAATAACTAAAGATGAAATTATTTATAACTTGAACAAAAAAAAATTTAGTTGGAATATTAATGTACACATATACGTACTGCTGAAACAAAATTGCAACAGCAAATATGTGATAATACAGCCTCAAATTATAAATTTCGAACAGAAAGTAATCATAACATCACTACATTAGTTAAAAATCTAGTGGTCAATAGTCGAATGACTATGAACTATTTAAATACTAAAGTAATTGGTCCAAAATATGATATGAATAAACTTAAAAATGTAAGGCCTGGATAACCAAATCATGAAATTCAATCGAATTACTTATTCGTATATTCATAACAAAATACAAAATGTTTTATTTTTCAACTAAAAAAATGCAAAATAGAAAAATAAACAATAACTCTACTGTTGCATTTAAGAATTTTATATTTTTATCTTGTAATTTTAACACCCAATAATAAATTTTAAAAGCAGATTATATTGATGTATATATTTTTCTTATTTAAAGTGTTCAATAATTAAATTTAGTTATAAAAAAGTATTGTGTAGACTAATGCAATTTAATATTTAATAATAATAATTTAATAATAATTGAATACTTTATAATAATATTTAAATTATCTATTAACATTTTATTTCAAATATAAAAAAGATGAAAAATAAAACTTTTTTATTAAGTGATATATTAAATATTTGTTTGTGATTAATTTTAGCTTAATTTATAAATCAAACAATAGAAACAAATTCTATATAATAAAAAAAATTTAATATATGTTTTTATTTATAGGTTGATAATAAATACATATATATATATATAAACAGATAGATTTATTGCAGATAGACTAAAAGTTAGATATATATTAAGTTAATACATATATTACACTTTACTAAAAAAAGTTGTAAAAAATTTGTAATTTGAAAAATATAATTTTTTTTTTTAGTAAGTATAACAATTAGTTTAGTTTATTATTAAATATTAACTTCCTGCTAGAATATTATACATGATTTCATTTTTATATAATGCAGTAAACATAAAAAGTAAAATGATAATAGATTTTATTTAAAATGTTTATGAAACAAAGATGTTAAAATAATATTTATTAAAAGAAATACAGTAAGAATGTAAATACATTATTTATTGCATTAAAAACTTCAACTATAACTATTTAATATTTTAAATTAAATACATTAAACAAATTATTAACTTATTTAATATATATTTTATTATAAATGTGTTTTATAAAAAAAATTCTCATATTGATATAAAAATATTACAGATATCATAATATAAAATGTCTAATTATAGGTTTTTCGGTAATTTACTTATTGAATGTCGTAAAAAATAAAAAAATAAATAACATTTCCTTATAAAAGTAATCTACTGATTAAGATGGATATATTTATATGTTTTGAGAGTATAAATATTAAATAATTAAATCGTAGCTAAAATACATATATAATTATAATTGAAAGAAAAAAACTTCACTTTTATTTATTATTAAGGGTTTATTAAGCTTGATTCTTAATCAATTTTCATTATCCATATTTATCGTCCATAGTTTATATTTGTAGTCAATTAACTCAGTCTTTATTAGAAAAAAATTTAAATAAAAACTATCAATTTTAAAGGTATTTTGTTATTTATTAATTCCAAAATACAGTTTGAAAAATATTTTTTTAAATTCTTTAAACAGTTTAAATTTATTTCCTACATCTATTTAATATATTTTTCACAATTATCTTAATTAGGTATTATAATGTCGAAATTAACATTTGCTTTTCTAAAGAGATCTGTGAAACTATAGTGTGAGGGTTTATCATGCTTCATATGTTATAATTAAATCGAAGCTGAAAGATTTTAACTCACAACTGCATACGTACATACTTAACAATACCGTTACAGGCTTATGTTAGCTCTGCGAGTGGGTCAGCGGTCCATCTCCCTCTATTCTCACAAGATTCTTTCTCTTCTTTCCTTGCTTCAAATAAACCATTTCCTGTATCGTTTTGCATAAATTAGTAATAAATTCCATACATTCATTACAATTTAAATGTAGTATTAACAATTTATTTCTTGGGAGGATCGCCAGTTCAAATAATTTCAATTATTGTATTTCAATTATGGGAGCAATGAGTCGAAAAAGTGAAAGAATCACGAGAATGATAATGAGAATGAAACGCTATTCCTATTAATTACAAGAAAACTAATTATGTACATTGACTAGTCGGCATGACAAGCGCAATAATGCATCTATTCCATCAATTTTTACCTGTTTCAAATTCTTTTCCTTCTATCGCGCTTCTGAATAACTAGGCTCCTTGTAAAAACGTTATTGACGTCAAGTAGCCAGTGCAAGGGGCCTCGCAGTGGGGCCTTGCCATTCACTCTCTTTGTCCCTCTTTCTATATCTTTCTCTTTTTCTTACTCGAAAGCCCGCGCGCATTGAGACTCGACGGGGATTATACGGTATCAGTACTTGCCCAGCTCGCGTACACAATCTTTACATTTAACTAATATTATCCGCCACTGTGGGCCAGATTTTATTCTCGGAATACTCTTATATATACGATAGTCTCCTGAGCGGACCTTATCCAATTTAAGTATCGAGAATCTATTGTAAAATTACGGCAAAATAGGTAGTCCGCATTATTTTTAAACAGCAGACATGAAGATTGCTACAACATTATTTATATTCGTTGTTGTCGGTATGTAATATTTTACAAGTGTTTGTTTAATAGTAGGTGCATTAACAGATTAACGTAAGCTCTTTCCAACTTATAAGCATTAAATTATATATAAGCTTAATTTAATATAATATAAAATGATCACGTGTTCTCATATTTTTAACTCATTTTATTTTTTATAATTGCGATAAGGTACTTTATTTTTCCATGATTAAAAAATACTGTAATTCGGTTCTTAAAAATTTAATTTTTGCCAAAAAAATTTGGTATTCCTTTTTTTTTAATTAAATTAATATTTTTAATAAATTTTTTTTTAGATAAAATTATATAGATTAATTCTTTACGATAATAATGATGAAAATCTAAAAAACTGATAAAGTATGACTAATTGAAATAATTATTGTTATTGACTATGTTTATCAATAAATTTTATTATTACTAATGAACTATTTTGAGTAAGAAATTAATTGAAATAGAATATGAACTGAATAATAAATTATTTGATCAACCAAATCATTGCAAAACTAATGATTTACGTTTGTATTGAATCAATATTCGTATCGCCGTTATTGAATCTTAGTTTAAAAATATTTAACATTCAAACTATTTAATGATAGTTAAAAATTTAATTTCGATTAATAATTCGATTAATACGTCTGTAAAAATTGAGTTTTTTTTAAATTTTGACTCTAATACCATTTATAAATAATATTGCAAATTTTTTATATAAACTAAATAATATTAAATATTAGAAGCACGAGTTTTCATTATACCGTATTTTAAGAGTAACCAATAATATTTTTCCATAATACTCTTTATAATTGTCATTTATACAATGAATTTATATAGTAATAGTTTACTGAATCAGTAAACAAAAATTTAATAAGTAGATTTAATCTATTTTTTTATTCAAATTCTTATAAAGAATAATGAAATATTACATAAAAACAAAATTTCTTATTCATGAAGGTCGCAATAAATTATAATTGTTTTAAAATAATTGAATTAGTAAGTTTTATTGTGTTTTATTGTTTTTTTTTTATTTTTTTATTTTTGAACTGAAGTATATATTATACCTTAAATTTTATAAATAAAAATAAGAACAACAATTTCTTCTATTGTACACATAAATCATATGTACGTACTTTAATTTTTATCCTAGGACCTTTAAAATTCTTTTTTAATTAACTTTTATGTAATATATGTACTCTTTGCTATTAATTTACTATTCTATCTTATGACCTGCACTGCTTGTATAATCAATTTCATTAAAGTAGAATATGTAACTTCTCATAATATATTTAGACTAACGAATTTTAATAGCTGTAAGTTCCTACAAGTTACTGTAAATAGCTGTTTATAAAAGCATGTAAATATTATAGGTAATCAGTTACTTCAAATAAGTGTAAATACGAAAAACATAATTAAAAAATTATTAAATACAAATAAGGTAGTGTAATTTACAACAGAAAAATAAGTTATTTACTGTATTTAGAATAAATGATACATTTACTCATATTTTTAAAGTATCTATTATCATTAATTATATATATATATATATATATATATATATATATATATTCTTAATAAATTGTTGTAGATAATTATAAGAATTATATTGATATTATATAATTCTTATAATTATCTACAAAAAATTTATTATGATTATATATGGATTCATTTTAAATTAAAATCTACGAATTTAATATAAAAGTATTATTTACCGAATACCAATATAATGTCTTTTTTCGTACAATTAATAATTCATCATCTCATCAGATATCATTTTGTATTAAATAAATAATACACATAAAATAGTAAATAGATGACAAGAGGTTTACAGTTTTAAAAATTGAATTAATAACCCATTAAAAAAAGTTACTTTGCGAAATGCACATTTTTAAAGTTTACTTTTATTGTTATTAAGTGAAATGAAGTTAGAAATATAAAATCAATAATAAAAATACATTTAAGTACGCATTATAATTAACCTTTTCATGATTAAATTTTATTCGATTGCCTATTTATCAATAATAAATTGCATGTCACTTATGTAATACAGCTAACTTCATTCACAAATTGAAGATTATTAATATTGTAACCTAGTATTATACTATTTTTTTTATAACAACTGACATTTAAATAATAATTTTTATTACTTTTTTTTATTTCTGTATTAAAAAAAATTAATTTAAAATAATTATGCACATATATTATTTAAAATTGATTTAAATATACAGCTAAAAAATATAAAATGTCGCAGTTGAAAATAATTTGATTTTATTTATTAACTAAACAACACTTTTTCAATTAACAATTTTTTGTTAAAAATTATTAGAAATTAAAAAAATAACTTATAATATCTTGTCTTTAGAGTGCAAGGGAATATTAATTAATTATTACATTAATGATATCATTACAATAATTATTACATACTTGAAAATTAATAGCACTGTTATTAATTGTCTTCTATATTTTTTACCATATATTAACACACATTTTTTATTGCAACTATTAAAAAATTTTTAAATTCAAGCAGTTGGACTATTTAAATATGTAATTCAATCAATTTATAAATCAAATCTATAAAAACTGCAGTTCAAACACTTAATGTCAATATTTTATGATCCTTTTGACAAATAAATTGTATTTAATGTTAAAATTACATCTTAAATTTTTATTATTTTGTAATTTTTTTTTCAAAATACCTGTACAGGTTCATAATTTTATATCACGTATTTGTTATAAAACTTTAAGTAAAATGTTAAAAAAATATTAATATATTTATAATATTCAATAAACGATAAATAAATCTTTTCTTAGATATTCTAATTTTATATTTTAACTTTTTTAAATTTTCTGTTTATATTTAATAATAATTTCGTAATTATCACAAATAAGTAATTATTATCAGTAGGTAGGCTAGATATATTTAATTGCAACGTGATGAATGAAAACGAAGAGCAAATGACTAGACTCTAATTAATTACATATCATCTTCGACGAATGATTTCCAGTGGAAAGTGAAAAAATATTTACCATAATAATGACGTTAATGCAGAAGTTATATGAGTAGAGTGAAAAATGGAACGACATTGAAAGCTAATAAATATTCCTGAATCAAATGTTACAACTTAGTAATACAAACTCGTTTTATTGAAAACTTAAGAATTTATAATATTCAGTATAAAAAGAAGTTAATACTCTTAATTAGATTTGTACCCTGTAAATATGCTATTTCTGTATAAAGAAAAGTAGGCAGGCAGCTAATACTTTCGTATACTCCAAGAATGTAATATGAATTAAAAAACGGATATTTAAAGAATCATGATTTAATAATAAAATTCCTAAAGATGTTGAAGCTTTCACTCTTTTTTGCATCAAGTATATAATATAAAATATATGTCATATAATGGAAGAGACATTTTTAAAAATAAATTAGTGAAATTATTTATATTTTTAACGAAAATATTAATTTAAAATACATAAATAAACCATAAGTTTTTTTAATATCTACATAAAAACACACTACAACTCTACATGTATATGCATTATTGAATGCCTTTAAGCTGCAATATTTGTATAAATCTTAAAAATATATAGTAATTCATTATAATAATTGATTTAGTTGTATTGCAAATAATTACATAGGTTATTAATAACTTTTTAATTATTTTTGAAAACATCAATTTCTTTTATAGCAGATGATTCTATTGATGTACTACAAAACTTTTAAATAATGTAATATATAATATAGAAATACAATTTCTATTGAGTTTATAATCTATCAAAATTTATAGAAACAAATGAAAGTATTTAATTATACCTTGTTAAATGAAATTTTTATAATTGCTATTATTTACTATAAGATGATGTCTACTTCATTATATTCAATTTAAAACAATCTTAAATTAGACATTTATATGAATATTTAAATTTAAATATTACAATTGTACAATAATAGTAAGTAAGAGTTCATTAACTCCATTCGTGTACTTGAAGAATAATGATGTTCGGCAAAAATTTTAGTATACCGTAAGCTGCCTAGATTTTTGTTCCATTTTATTGTGCCGTTAAAGGAGAATGACCAGTTAACAGGTTATTTTCTCTTGAAATATATTCTTTAATGAACGCTAAATGAAAAATCCTAAATTATTAATTTATTGTAATAAAAATTATTATTATATATTCTTTGACCTTTTTGAGAAATTTTTGAAAATGCAACGACGGTCTATTCAGACGTACGTCTGAACCCATACACATCAATATTTTAATCCATTATCATCAACTATGTATAGCTTCAACGAGTAGATTTCCTGATAATGGAATTTTTAATTATCTGTAACTATATTTCCTTCGAGATTTTTGCTACTCAATAAGTTATGTTTTAATTGTAGTAACTTTATAATTTTATTTTCAATTACAATCATGTTTTTTTTTTTAAATGTATTATTTAATTAAAAATGAACAACATCCTTAACACATAATTAATGTAATTTAAACAAGTAAATGAAATGAAAAGTGCTTAATATTTTTGGAATGTTTATAAGTAAACCCAATATTGATTGTTGTAGATGAGCTTTGGAGGAAGTAATTAGTAATTTAATATGAATTTCCGATATTAATCTATAGCCTTCGTAAAGAAATTATTGGATGGTTTAGGTAGTTAAAAATTTAATAATAAGAATTGATAGTCAAAACCAATAATAAAAATTATAGTGCATCTATTAGTAATTTATTAGAATACAAAAAATTTATCTTTTAATAATTGAATTGAATATAAAATACCCACATAATAAATTTCAAATATGTAATACAAAATTTTTATATATTAAAATGCTTTCATTTTTTGCCAATGTTTCAATGTTTTAAACTGTTTATACTCGAATATACAGTTAATAAATTTTATTTTCATGTATTATATAAAACATTTTAATGAATGAAAATATAAGAATTTAGTTTAAAAACTATTTACACGCATAAATGCATACACATGTGCGCACATATACACAGACGCGCCAATTTAATAGCAATAAAATATTTTTAATAAACAAAACACTTTTTTGCATTATTTAATAAAAATATATAATATTAAAAACATTTGTAAAGGCACAGAATAAATATTATGTATATTTTATCTTCAAATAAATTTATAAAGAAAAATGCGTAAAGTAAATATATTCAACATACTGAATATTAAAGTCTAAAAAAAATACAATCTAAACATGTATAATTTGTAATATTTCAAATTAATTAATTTTTTCTTCAAAATTCTCTTGGTATAAAATATATAGACATGAGTTTGTTACTATTTTAGTCAAGGACACTGAAGTATACTTTCGCATTAGTTCTGTAACCAGAGTTTCAAAAAAAAATTTTTTTTATAAAGTAATAGATATAAATATTAATGAAACAAAAAATGTAATGTTTACAATAAATACTATAATATTATTAATCATGATTTAAAATATAAGTATTTTATTAAAACGTTTGATTGAAATTATTATATTACATAATTATCATCATAATAATACAAGGATAAAGGTAAGAATAGTTGAAAATAATAAAAAACCAAATTATAAAATGTTCTTAGTTTAAACCTTTCACATTAAATAACGTCGACGTAATCTAATATTTAATCTTAGATAGATGTAAATTTTATATCACTAATAGCTTGTATCAATAATGAACAAATATAATCATTATAAAAATTTTTTTATTTAAAAAAAAAAAATTAAGAAATAATTTGTATTTTAAGAGTCCAAAATAAAAAAAATTATTTTATTGAAGAAAATAAAACTGCAAATTTTAATTATATAACTAAACATATTTAGAACTTCAATGATTATTCTAAAGAATTAAAATGTGTTTAATGTTATATACTGATGTTAAAAAAAAAGATCTTGTACTAAAAATCAAAATATATAAATTACATAAAACTAATATTTTTTTTGTACATACAATTTATCATACAAGCAACATACAAACATAAAATAATATAACACATATATACATTTTAACACAAAATTTATTATTTAAAATATTAAAATTTTTTTTTAAATTTACAATTAATTTAAAAATCGAGAGTTTATTAAAAATTAAAATTAATCGTCAACTAGACTTTTATACACTTTCCGTTAATAATTAATTATTACGAAAATTCGATTTTGAAGTCAATAACCTTCCCGTTACGTATTTTTCTTCAAGCACACATTAGATGCTCAGGCGCATGCGCAATAATTGATAGTTCCATTGGAGAGCTGGTAATACTTTTGTCTCATTAAAAAGTAGGGAATTAGGTTGTACCCATCGGCATCGCCTTCACTTAATCATTCTGGCCGGTCCTTCCGAGAAGCATTTTCAGAAATCACTCGCTTAAATGATTGTTTTAAATTAATGTAAAGTTGTAATAAGAAAATAGCCAATTACACATCAATACTAAATGCCATACGCAAATTGGCCTCCTTTTGTTAATTTCATAATTTTGCATGCATAAAATGATAAATAATAGGCAAGATATTACTTAAAAAATATTAAGCAGTTTAAAATAACATTAATTCTGCTTATGTAACAAGTATTCTATGAAAGTTTATAATAAAATGATGATACAACAAATAATAGGGCGAATTAACAATTTACGCTAATGTAGAGATTAGATTTTTGTTCTTAAAAATTCTTAATTAAATATGAATTTTTCTTAAAGTTTTATAAATTCTATAAAAAAAATTAAAACACATTAGAGCTAATTAAATTATAAAGTAAATTATATAATTAAAACTATAATACAGTACAAAATCTTAAAATTAATTTAATAAAATAAATAACTGTAAAGTCAACAAGTAAGTTGTTGATATAAATTAAGTAAAATGTATTTGATTGTATTTGACGAGTTTTGCGTAATCCCTATAAATGAACCAAGGAAAAGTTACACAATTATAGAGTATGGTATGAAATTCATCGTCTCAACGCTCACGATGAAAAATACCTTCTGTAACTTTTCACATATACATATATGTATAGTTTACAAAGTTTATTTAAGTATTTGATTTAAATAGAAAAAAAGTAACATCAACTTTCAGCTAAAAAAAAAGTTTTTTTAAATCAGTTTTTCTCAGTAAAGAAAGTAAATAATTTCACAAGCTTGCAAAGTTGTTACAAATCCAAAAACTAAGAATATATTACAATATTGAAAGAACTGCATACATAATTTAGTAAATCGTAGTACCTACTTTACTTTATTGAAAAAAAATAATAAAACAAATTATAAACAAAATTTTTTAAGAGAAAATATTTTATTATTTTTCATAATTGAAAAAACATGAATAACTTTGTTAGTACAAAATACAATTTCTATCTCTGGTAATAAATGTATGAAAAAATCGACCAATATCAAATAATATAAAATAAAAATTACAAAGATAAATTTTATTAATTGTATTTTGTATATCAGTATACAATTTGTATATTAAATTCAAAACAGATTTAATGCTTTTAAATTTTTTTATAAACGCACGAATGATAATACAAAGTCAACAAGGAAAAATAATCGAGGTCAGTAGTGGTAGACAAACGATTTCTTTTTCTTTAAATGAAAATTAAAGTAATTTATAAAAATATTGTTTTTTTATAAATCATTCTTAACAATTTAAATATATACAATATTTAACATATAAATATATTTTATTAAAATAAAATTCAACATTTATAATTATTGATATTTATATAATACATAAACATTAAAAAAAAACTTTTGAAAAATAAACCTAAATGTATAATATATATAACTTATATATAACTTCATAATATAATGATAACGATAATATAACTTCAATAATTTATATGAAGATTTTTTATACCTATATTTATGAACAAAATACAAATTAAATTTCATTATTTATATCTACACCTTAAAATTTTCCAAAATTTATTAATTACAAAGTAGGTGATTTTCATAATCCAAGATGTTTTATTATATTCGTAATTTTTTAAGTGAATTCAGGCATTCAATTTTCATTTTTTTTTTACTTCATAGCGCAACAATAATATTAGATTAAGAATTATTTTTAGCATACTAAAGCATCTATTACAATAAATATATTAATTAAATAATCATATAAATATGGTAATCACGTTTTTATTTAATGAATATATAAAACTCAATGTATACATAAAATTAAAAGTTAAAAATTTATTTTCTTTGTTTATTAGTTCAAAAACAATTTCAACAATTTAAGAGTATATAAAAGATTTAACAATACGAATTGTAACGATTAAATTTTTATATTCAAACATCCTTTCTATAAATAAAAAAATAATTAATTTATTATTAAATTTGTGTTCAATTATTTAAAGTTGAAATTATAAGAAAGATAATTAAGAACGTTATATCTGCAAGAATTACAAGACTTTACTAAATATAAATTCTGATCTTTAATGTTTTTAAAATTATTAGTGACAATAAAAACTATTTAAACAAATTCTGTATAAAACTGCAAGCGAATCGGTTTAATTGTAAGAATTAAAGCAAGAATATTTAATCAAGAATTCTATTGAACTACAATTCGATAAAAATTTTTTTTTTATATTTCTTTGACATAAATATTCATAATAAGCACATCATAATATTTGCTTCTATATTTTTCCGAGCACTATAAACTTCATAATTGATAATATAATGGACTAGCTTTAATTATTTGTTTTATAATTATTGTAATATGTTTTAAATAAATTGCAATAAATAAACAAAGTTAATTTTTATCAAATGGTCTCTTTCGAATCATGAAATTGAAGTTCGATACTTTATTTTAATGAATCTTTTTCAAAAATTCACTTGAAAAAACATATAAAAAAGTTTTTATTTAGAGTTTATAAATAAACAATTTTCCTAAATCATTATCTAATTATTTACGTAAAATTTTAAATATATAATTCTAAACCATATTATTAAAATATTAAGGAATTTGTTTGCAATATATATATTAAATCTTTTAATATTATTACATTCAAATTATTATAAATTAATTGCTTTTTCGTTTGATAACACTTTACCACGGAGTTACGTATATTGGCACAAAATATATGCGAGGAAACAAGAAAATAATTAAAAAATATAACAGTAAGAGAAAACTATGTATGTTATTACAAAACCCTGTTAAGTAAATTATTTTATTTAAATAATTATAAATTTATTAATATAACACAGTACATAAAAGATTAGAAATAGAACTAAAAATGAATTTCTAAAATAATTGATTTTAAATCATTAATTTTTTGAACATACTTATAAACTAAACTAATTAACAAGTCAAAATACAAAACGTTTCTAAAACGACCAATAAAATCAAAAACTTAGAAATTTTCTTACTCTATTTTTATGCTTTTTATATATTTTAAATTAATCATAAATAGTGTATAGACAAGTAAAAATGCTTACAAAAAAACGCAATATTTTTGTAAATTAAAAAAAAAGTTTTAAAGTACTAATTATACATTATTAAAAACTGTAGCTCATTCTTACACATTATTATTTAAAAATTAAATATTATTAAATAAAATAAAATTATTATTTAAATATTTCATAAGTTGTTTATGTAGAGTATAATAATTATTTTTTGGTATTCCATATTTATATACAACTTTATAATTTCAGTTTATTACTTAATTTTATTGAATATATATCACTGTTGGTTTTGTTAAACATAAAATAGTAAAATATTTATCAACTTTAATGAATAAAAATCTTTAATATTTGATTAATAAAATATGACCTTAATGTATAAAGAAAGTCTTAAAAAATAAGATAGGCAGGAAAAAAGGAGATTGAGATGAAATTCATAATTTGTCTATGTATGAATATTCAGGTTTCCAAAAAGGAATATACTTAAGCCATCAATTGGATATCTACTATATTAAAACAGCTTACATAAAGATTTTGAGAAATGTATGAAATTTATAATATTTACAATGAAATTTATAAATATTTATATTCCCAATAGTATAGTTTTTTTAAACCTTGTGTAAACTTTATAAATAACTAAATTACTAGAAAAAAGGAAAGCGTCAGTTTAGGAAGACTAGTATTGTAATTTTTAGTTCAATCTTAAAACGTACAGTAAAAAAATATTATTTATTATGTTTTTATTTCTGCTAGAGTAAAAGAAAAATTTTAATTTCAAATATATTGTTGTTTTACTAAAAAATTTTGTAAGATCATAAAAGATATTTAATTATATTTTTATGAAATGAAAAATTTTCATAACTATAAGCATATAAGTTCTAAAAATACATCTAGATATATTCTGAGTTGCTTAAGACTACTAGAATACCTCAATTATTTCATGCACCTTCATTAAATTTCTCTCGATTACAAATCATAGATTATTTATTACATTAAAAATAATCTTATACATTTATTCATTTTCAAATATTTTTATTTCTTAGTTATATATATATATATATATATATATATATATATATATATATATATGTGAATAAGGTTTTTAGATTATATCTATTAAGATAATTTTTTAATTCAAGCTAAAAAGTTACAATTAATTAACAAATATTAAAAAAAATTAATTATAATTAAATATTTTGTTCTTAAAGCATGTTTTTAAATAATTAAAGAATTAAACTTATAAACAAGAGAATCAATTTAGATCTATGAAAGGACATCTCCAGAATGTTTCCAAGGGAAATGAAAGCTGCAACCCTCTAAATGCTTGGTGTTTAAAATTTGGTTTTAGGGTACACATGGCGAAAGACATTCGGAACATGCGTTTTGGAATCGGACTTTGGTTTTACATTAAACTGTGCCTTCAAAAAGTCGGGCCTTTTTCGAGTCCGTAATCTGGGAGGAGTCAAAGGCTACGTTGGGCTTGGTGAGTGTTATTGCGTTCCCTTGCATCAACGCTGACTTGTTGACCATATGTCAAATTTGACCAAGAATTTGTAAAATAATCTACAAGAAATTGTACAGTTCAAAAAAAGAGCATGCGCTTCTGATTATATCTTTAATGTCCTTTATCCTATAAAAAAGCAATGCTGATAAATTTGAAACTATATATATATTCTTCACATTCTAAAAGTTTTTAAATAGGTTGCAGAATACCTGTATGTATAAAATATAATAGAAGTCGTTTTTTCTTTGCTTCTAAATCATTTCTTATTAATATTTAAAAAAATGCACATGTAATTTAGATTAACGTAGATATTAATATAGATGTAAATTACCATTAATAACTATTTTCTAATTAAAACTATTCTTAGGTTATTTAATTAATATTTTATTATTGTAATTATATTTAGATATACCAAATTATTTCTATATATTGTACTTAAAATTTATCATAGAAAAAGTATTTCATTAACTAAAAAGATTAGAAAATATTATCCGACTGACTAAATTAAAAAACTTAATAATTGTTTTCTAATTTTTGTTTAAAAAAGATGATTTTACTAAATATAGCTCAAGAATTGATAATGATAAAAATTAAAATTTAATAAAAAATATTAAGCGATAAATACTATTAAAAATGTTTTTTTAATTTTAATTGAAAAAAAATTCATATAAAATACAAAAATAAAAATGTATTATCAATATTTTAATGAGTACCATATATATATATATATATATATATATATATATATATTTGTATGCAACTTTAATATTCTATATTCCCGCATTTTTCTTTATATTTAAAATATATGTATTTATAATTTTTAAAGATTTTATATGCTGCATCGAAGAAAAATAGCGTTTTCAGCATTTACCTTCACTATTATGTAATTTAGAAATTGTTCATCGTATGGACAGATGTGAAAGTACCACATGAGACTACATGATAATATCCTCCAGTCTATCCTTCAGCTTTTTGAAGTGTCTACTATACTCTGGTTATTTCGATATCAACAGTATACAGAACTATAGTTAAATTCAAGTCTCTTAATTTTGCATTATTAGTGCAAGAAATGGTCTTGCTTTTTCAGACAACCAATGAATTACTTATATCAAAACATATTTGAGTATGTTAAGAACTTCCTTGAAAAAAAAGCTTTCTCTAGACGAGTTTTTGAATAAAATTCGAATAATTAATACAGGGTAACAAAGAAAAGATTCAAAAATAATAAAATTCAAAAATAATAAATTTCAAAAACTTAACTATTATTTACCATTATGATACTAAACGTAAAATGTAAACTATTATAAGCACAGTATAAATTAGATGCTTATAATACAATTTTCATATTTATTTTTTACATAAATAATAAATTAATTCGCAGTAATATAAAATATACATCAAAGCACTAAGATGATGTAGTTTAAATATAGTGCTTTTTTAATAAAAATATAAAACATTATGAAAAAAATTTGTTTATATGTCCATGTTCAACATAGTAAAATTGCTTCTACCGATTACTTTATTAGCTTTTTATAAAAATTTTAAAGCTTATAATATGTAGCTCTTTAATTATAATTTATTTATGTAAAAATATTTATTAATTAAAAACAAAACGAATTAAATTAAATATTTTATTCCACAATCGAATTCATTATGTTTTAAGAACTGCATAGTTGAATGAAAAGCGTATATCCAATAGCTCAATGAAGTTAAGATTAATTTTTTATTTATTAAAAAAAAAATTAAATTTTACCAATGAATACTTTTATAACCTTTTTATACAAGATAAAAAATTTATTTATGTTTCACTTAATCAATAATGTTATTAACATTGATTTCTTATTCTCAAATGCTATTTGAAAGATAATGAAAATCACTTACATTTTGTAAGTATTTTATATATTGATGTAGTTAAACGTAAATTCGAAATTTTTAAAAGCCTCTGTCTTATTTAAAATTATTCGAGAAGAAAAGTTCCATAGAAGTTTTGAGTATTTTCAGTACGTAGTTTACTAACATATTAATGCCTTTTAAAATACCTTTGTAATTTTATGTAAATTTTACTTTATAAAAAGGTAATGCAGATTTCATGTTTGAGAAAAATATTTATTGAGAGGAATAATCATTTATAGCAAAATTATAAATACATTATTTTGGATGGAAGTTTAATTAACGAAAATTTATTTTTATAATTTATAATAATAAATAATCATCGATGGCTCCTTTTTAACAGATTATTGTGTTTCATTAAAATATTTACAGATATATTCGATTCTGCTATTCTTAAAATAATTTGTGAAATTATTTAGTTTAAAACGCAATAAATTTAATTACATAAAGATAAAAAAATATTTATTTTTACATTTAAATCAATTATTTCAATCTGCTATAGAATTTACTTCTTTACTGTGAGATATCAAGACGTTAAACCAAATCAGTACATTAATTTTCGTTTTACATTAAGTTTTGTCTCAAATTTTTAACATAATTTATTAAAGATGGTGAAAATTTTTAATATTTGAATTTATTATATTTAACTAAAATAATATAATAATATGTAAATTAAACATTGCAATCACAAATAAATAAAAAAATAATTTTCTTTCGCTGTTTGACATATGAAAAAAATACTTTTATAGAATTTTAGATAAGTTTCAAAATTATTAACCCTATAAAAAAGTAAAATTTAAAAAATTTTTTAAATAAAACCATTTGCTTAAAATGTGTAAAAAAGAATATTTCAATCAAATCCATATGTAAACAAAATTTAACAATGTTCCTTTCATATTATTGAACATTTTGTTGAAATTAATGTGTAATGGGAATCTCAGTGAAATCGTAAATGACAATCTATAATAAAAATTTAGTTATCAGTGTTTACTATTTCTAAAATCTACTCTTAGTTTCATCAACGAAGTCGCCGACAATTGAAACATACTATAATTTATTCAGACGTGTACGATCGAGTTGCTGAGCTTTAGTTGAGCAAATGCGTTCGGATGATGACGTTATTCTTTTCTTATTTGTGAGGAATTGCTCACAAACTGATGGTGTGCCATTATGAAAAGTCGATTGATTATTCAAACCAAAGTGAAATCATCGATTTGTCGATATTACAACAAAGTAACTCACATAGCTTTATTTCCATCTCTATGAATGAATTACAATATCTACACAATGTCGCTGCATAACAGAAAGAGGACCTACCCAGTTTGTATGTTCAACATCTTTAGTATAGGTGAGAACATCTCGTTACTTTACAAAGACGAGATTAATAATTTTTATCGTAGATGTTGCTTAAATTTTTCTTCAGTTATTCGTAAGCTTATCTGGGTTTTAGAAAATATACTTTATATTAGTAGGTTCTATATTGCTTAATTCTCATTTTCTAATGGGACGATGATTCAACAAACTATGTTTTACAGATGTGAATAACTACTTTTTTAAATGACTGTCCATTACATTAGAAGTTAAGTTTTATACACATATCTAATCATCATTTATAATTCAATAATCAGTAATAAAGTCTTCCAGGTTTTTTCAAGAAAGATTATTAATTTTTACTTTAATAATTAATATGTTAAACATTATTGTAGCAATTACAAAGTATTATCGAAAAAAATTTCTTATTATAAAGAAAAGTTAAGTCTAATTATATTTAAATATGAATGTGCAATTATCAAAAAATGCAAAAAAACTTTCATTTATAAAAGTAATATAAAATATATAGTAATAATAAAATATGTTTGAAATTTATTATAGTTGTTTAGAATCGTTCTATCCCCAGAATTGAGCATAAATTCGTCAAATTAAAAGGAATAATTAATTTGTTTGTTAACTGCAAAAAAAGATTATGAATACATCAAGTTTCGCAAATAAATTAGGTTAAACATCCTAAAAAAACAGACATAATAACTGTATATATGGTGTTTTTTGCAAGTTGTAGATATATATATAAACAATATTTTTCTTTATAACAATAAATTTATAGCTATTCATTATAACAGAGAAAAATATAATTTTAATTTCATATTGAATTTTTTAAAGTGTATAATCATTCCGTATCTTTTTATTTGTCTTTGACACTCGACTTTCTCAAGTTAGATGAATGTTATTGTTTTAAATATGTTTCTTAATATAATGATCTCTCCTGGAAGCATTTATTACCGAGTAATAAATATTTTTATTAATATATGTTGATTGATTAAGCACAAACAATAATTTATTTATTTTACCTAATAAATTATACTATATAATTTATTTACTAACATAATCTTTTATCGTAACTTTATTGATTTACTTATGTACTTATATTTGAATATATTTTAAATAACAATAAATTAACCAAATATTATAAAGAGACTCTCAATAATAATTGTTTTTTTTCGATAATTGAAATGAAAAATTCATTTTCTTTAATAGAATTGAAATAGTGATAATATTTATTAAGTTTTATAAATATTTGTCATTTCAGGTTTCTCAGTTGGAGATGAGCTCGGCTTTCGAGATTCGTTAACAAACCTAGAAGTTAATCGAAGACGCAGTGTGTCAAACAAAAGTGGTATTCTTGCTATGCATCCTAATGGGGTAATCATATAAAATTAATCAAAATTTGTTTAACTATACAAAGAATTACAAACCATATGTAGAAATTTTCATATATTATAAATATAGTATCGCATATCTTCATACATAATTAATGATGCGAAAAATATCGAACAATTTCGTTTCAATTGTATTTATTTTTATAGTTTATTGTATTAGTAGTACAATCTAATATATAAAATGAGTCGTAAGTACAAGCTACAAAAATAGTTTTTTTAGTATGGTTAATAAACAATTTTTAACTATTTTAATATAAACGTTTACAATTTCATTAAATAAAGTTCTTTTCTTATAATTTTTTATATTGAACTAATGTTTAATTAAAGATGAAATTATAATTTTCGTAACGTAAAAAAAAATTTTCGTAGAAATAAATAAATAATCAAATTATAACCTTTTGACATTAATAAGTAACAAAAATATACATAAGATGTTATGAATATTTTAAAAACCAATGAAGTTCTTAATAATTATGAAAATAAGAATTAAAAATTAAAAAATAGTAAAAAATAAAAGGAATAAATTTGTAATATTTTATTAAGCAACGCCCTTAAATAAGAATAAGTAATAAAACATTAATCTTGATATTGTATGTTAAACATATTTTTAATTCAGTGAATTCAATTTTATTTAAATTTAATATTTTGAATAAGTTGCAAAAATACAAAACGATTTTATGTTGAAAATAATTAGTTACATCAATACTCTTACAAAAATTATTTGAATTTTAGATTTTTAATATTAGTCGTATATTGAATGTGCATATTCAGCAAGATTAGAAAGACATGCTGCAAAAACTTTTAGTATTATTACTAATTTACACCTAACGTAATAAAACTTTACTGCGGATTATATAATACATCTTTTAAATATACATAATTTTATCTACTAATTGCACAAAAAGAGAAATTTTAATTAATACTTCGGTGTTTACCTTGCCCCAAAAAAAAACAGTAATATTGAAGTAGCTTAATATCCTTGCTATAACTGGTATACTATGTCAATGTATTTTACAAGATTTACATGTTTGCTTACAGCTTAAATGTTCTCCTAATTATTTAACATCTCGTACTGACATCCTTGGTAAAGTAAAATAAATTTACATTTAAAGTAGTACACGAGTTTTTTCTAGCATTGTAAAAAGTTTTCTTTTACTTGCTTTTTGTTTTGTTTGACCAATTTTTATAATTATGTATGCTAAATAAATTCACGTAAGGTACAAATAATTGATCATACATATGCACATATTTATCATTATAAACCGATAATAAATATTTAATAAAAAGTATAAGAATAATTTATATCGTATCGACTAAGAAACTTGTTTTGTGCATAATAAGAACGCGAACTGAAGTAAATGAAAATTTTTAGTAGAATTAGTTATTGGCCTTGATAATAATAATCTATTTTATACACGAATACGCGTTTGAAGAAAATAAACAAAAACTATTTGCTGCTATGTAAAAATTGTACGATGAATATATAATTTGATTTTCTTATATCTAAAAATGGAAATGTGCTTCTGCTGACCCAGAATGTTATCTATCAGACAGCATTTGTTCTCAATAATTGTAGTATAGTTTGATTAAAATGATGTGGTGAAGTTCAAATTTTACATCTTATTCATTCAACGTATTATTCATTTATCTATTTTACTATGTATCATAATTAGCATAATTTAATATTTTATATAAAATATTATTTATAATTAATTTTAAATACACAAAAAGAGTGTACTTGACTTGTAAAAATAGTGGTTGAAATTTACTTTTTTTGATTCACAAAACAGCTCATCTACTTCATAAAAATTTTTTGTTACATATGAAACTTGAAATACTGCCTCTTACTAGATTAGATTTGCTCTTTAATTGCGCAATATATCTATTAATGCAACATTTAAGTGTCATGTAGGTTTTCGAGTACAAGATAACATACGTAAAAAAGCAGAAGCCCATACTCCAATTGCTCTAATATTAGACAAGTACAACTAGAATTTTACTACAGGTAAGAAATCGGGAAATGTCAAGCCAATCAACACCAGTGCAGCTGCATAATCAACAACGTGGTCGGATGTCTGTGCCTCCATTTAAGCCCCTGCCTCCGGATGGCTTGAGACCGATGATCCAGCAACCAGAACGTCAAAGGCTCGTAATTCATCATAATGCTACCTCTTACCCAACAGCTCTGAAACAAATGCCAGGACCTACGTACGCGGCCCTACAGGAAGATGTGATGCGTCATCGCGCTCTACTTGAGGCGAAGCAAAAGCAGCAGCAACGTATACAGCAGGAACTTGTCGCTATGCAAATGCTCAAGCAGCAAAGACAACAGCAGCAAGAGGTTATGAGGCAGCAACAGCAACAAATGCAACAACAACAATTTCATATGCAGCAATACCAACAAGAGCAACAAATGCAGAAATTGCAGTTCCCTCAACAAGCCCTACAACCTGCCAACCAGATCAAGCGCATGCAGGTCTGTACTTCAGACTAGATTTTTTTTAGGGTTTGCTAAATTAGAAAAATAATAAAATAATTATGGTATAAAATTTTTTGTTTTTAAAATAAACATGAACTTATATTGATAATATCTATTAATAAATATGCATGTAAGATATATTTTATTCAAAATATATTCAATTTTTTAATTAAAATTGAGCAAGTGCTACTTTTATTAAGTAACAATTGATCTCGAGTGTAATAATTACGTAGTCGATCAATGCGATACCATTGTGAAACTCAAATTATTATACACAACCTATTTTTAGCAATTAATGGGTCCCGGAATAGTGGCAATGCCGGTGCGTCTCCCGACAATCCTGGCTGCTATTCCACCTGCTGGTACTGCTCCAGATACCGTGAAACCAATGGTAGCCATTGCAGTCACTAGTTCTGGATTGCCTCCGTTTTTTGGAATATCGGACTCTACAACTCAGTTGACCGATAGGATAAGCAATAGTCCGGCTTTAATTGAGGACTCCATTAACGAGGTGTCTAAGGATGAAAACAGTAACCAGGTATATAAAGAAAAAGAATTTGCTGTTATTTTGAACCTCTCGTTAATTATTTATTTGTAAAAGCTTCAATTTAGTTATAGAAACTTTAATTTTGGGTAGGTGAAATTTTTAAAATGAGCTTTTATTTCTTTTGAATCTTAAACATTGAAAACTAAACATTTGACATAAGTTTTTTTTAAAAACGTTTTAATAACTCTGAATAATTGAATGATAAACTTGTTGCAACTACTGTTACTTTGATTTATTTTCTTTTTACTACTTTAATGAAGCGTAATTGATTTCAGGAAATACTAAATTAAAAATACTTTTTACAAATGTAATATCATCTATTTTTATTTAATATAAAATACATTACGTAATATTGTACAGACGTTTCAAGAAATTAATGCAATGAATTCAAATTCTGTAAACTATGATATGCTATAACGAATGCAAAATGACCAGACTTATTGAATCATCCTAATTGCCGAGATCATGTATATTATTTTCTTACAACTTTATAAAAGTGAGCCAACCATAGCTAATATTTAAATAAAAACAGTTACCTTTGCCAGTTGATCTAACGACCTCGTCCATGACTCAAATATCTCACGTATCCCTGCAGCCGATTAGCACTGGTGACAAAGAGCAACAGCGCACACAGAATAGTAAGCCTCAATCTACATCATTGCTCCCATCTTTGGTACCCATCCAGCCAATAGAGACGTTGAAAATGTTGGCTGAGGCCGGCAACATCACCTTTGAAGACTTCGAGGCGGCTGTCCTCCTTAGGCAACAGCAACAGCAACTCCTTCAAAAGCCGCAATGGGCCACTTCTACTACTACCACCAGGCCAACCTCATCATCAATCAAGAAGTATGAATTATTTTACAACAGCTATATCCGGGATTTTTTTTCACATGGTCAACATTGGTCAAAATTAATCGATCTTTAACCGACAGCTCCATAGCTTTCCAACCGTTAACATCAAATTACATAAATCACCCGATTCTTATGTGAATATTAGTATTTTAAGCAAGCTTGAAATCATTCATAACATTAATTCACACTAATTTAGCTAGTCTGATAAAAGACTTAACACTGATAAAATAGATTTATGAATGTTTAGATGTTAACTTTAGTAAGGAAATAATTTATATTAATTTATTAAATAAATTACCTTTCAATAATTTTACATCTGAAATTAAATCTTAAAAATAAACTTTTTTGATAATTCGTCGATTATTTGACTAATTAAAATTCTGATATTAAAAAAACATTACTTCTTAACATTATCATTAGGCCATAAGATATAAAATCAATACTTTTTCAGTAAACACCAAAACTCTGGAATTACGAAAGTGATGAATGCACCACGTGAATATTATCCAGTGGGCTATGATAAAAATTTCGATGACAATTTTGTTAGTCGAGTAGATCTTCCTGAAACTTCATTTTACTGTGGTGACCAAAAACATTTTCCAGGACTATACGCTGATGAAGATCTCGGTTGCATGGTAAAAGTTTTAAATGAAAAAGAAGCTTTAGAAAAAATTGTCCTACAAACCATACACAATTAATAACAACAAATTATATTTGTATTAAAAATTTATGTTATAATTTTTTTCTTTTTAGCTATTTCATGTATGTGCGTTAACAGATGACGGATTAATCATGAAAAGTTTCCTATGTCCAGAATCTACTCTCTTCGACCAAACTATATTAAAGTGTAATTGGTGGTTCTATGTTGATTGTAAAACATCAAAAAGTCTCTATGACAGTAATATTCCAATCAGCAAAAGCTATCAGCTCATGAAAGCATTAGCTTTTTTTTCAGCGTATAAAAGCCATGATAATTTGACACAAAATGCAAACAACAAAGATGAATCTTAAATGAATTGATGGTTATTTTTTTTCAACATGAATTGTAGCTAAAACAAGAAAAAAAATGGTTCCTTGCAGTTTAATTTTTGTGCGTGTAAAGAACAATTATTAGGATGACATAAAAAAAATAATATTTAAATTATCATGTATTATAATTAGTATTCCAGTGTCGAAAGACATAATACATTTGTTTGGCTATTATGTCAATAAATTGTAATCAAAAATCTTTTTAATATTATCACAAAATGTAAATTTTGTTAATTGTTTCACGATCTAAAAATATTCTTAAGTATATATTAATTCCAGATTTACTCGTATCCAATTCTTTCAATTACAAATAATAGCAAAATACAAATTGTTTTACTTTAAAGAAAAAAAAATTTAAAGGAAAAATTCTGAATGAAACTCTTTTACTGGATATAAAATGAGCCATATATTTAATTTTATTAGGTGTAATAAATATTCTATTAGTTTATGACGCACGTTGGGTATGAATATAATTATTAAACTTGACCAGTCGCGTTAATACATTGTACAAGATGTGTAGAACCTTGCCTTTTACTTTAAGAATTTTGTATATAATTTATTTACCTTTTAATATAATTTTTTTATGTAAAATATTCTTTGAGTTATTTTATTTATGTAAATTTAGTTGAAACATAAATACAAAAAAAAATTCATCTATTTCTACATGTGTATTTCAATAATTTAGGAACAAATGAAAAAAATCTTTATAGCCTCTTACGTATTGTGGATTATACTTATATATTTTTATATCCAATTTGAAGCTGAAAGTTCATGATTTCTTGAAAATTATTTTAATAAGAAGATAATCAACTATCTTTTATGATAATTTATTTTATTTCAATGATAAAATTGACTCTATGAATGATGTTTTATTTCTTTTAGTTAGCGATAAATGAAATACGATTATGAGCGAAAGATGTTTTCGATTTAAGCCATAAATTCGATATTGCTGATATTTTAGAAATAAAATATTTAATAAGAAAGCAATATATTTTTAATAATAAGCAGATAAACTGAACAGGCTTTTAAAAGATACGATTGAAAGTAATATTACTAAATAACCATTCACTATTAAAATAATATTTAATGTATAAGTTTTTGACGAGCTATGCCCGTTCCTCATACTAGTTGTGTAACTTTTTTTTCATTTTATCAATTTTTATTTATATTTTAATTTATACTGCTTTTTCTCTTTTTTACCAAGTACTAGAAGCAGAAGAAAAGCAGGATGTACCGTGAAAATCGCTCCCGACACCGATTCGACGTTCATGGCGCTACAATCCCAGATCCACAATTGACAAACCGAATGTGTCCGTTTCAGGATTGACCGATTTTTAAACGGCATATTAGTCGTGGCATACCCAAAATAACCTTTCTCGCGAACCGAGTATCATGACGCATGTTAACGTCTACAGTCCAAAATTATCTTAAAACTAAAAATGTCAAAATCGGTGAATATCAGCATCGTACGCTATGCCAGCGTCAGGGACGCCAAGCTTACGTCTAGACACAGTGTTTTACGATATCTGCGAATTGAGTTTTTTTATTTTGAAATTTAGTATTGCATAAGGGCCCTGAGCTTTTACTAATGACCTTACTGCATCGGTACAGCGGCTTCAATGACCAGAACAGCCATCCAGAGACTCGAATATATACTTGGAGGGCTGAGATAGCAGATGATTGAAATTTCATAGAATTCGTGTGGAAAATAATTAATGCTTAATGCAATTTCGTGCCTTTTTTGGCAGGAATGGAAAGAAACGGCTAATCAAACAGCTTCGCCGGAAAGACCTTAGAGGAGGAAGGAAGAGAACCAAATCGCGAAGTGCACTCTTTTTTTTACGTGTTTATCGTGGGAATAATCGTAGATCTCTACGTCCTGTCGCGAGTCTAGCACCCTAATTTTATTCTCTATAAGATTTAGTCTATACAAGTCGAGCCATTTATCTAAACTGAAAGCCATTTTTCTTCCTTAATAACACTATCTAACCCATCTCTTTGCCTTGTTTTCAATTTTTTGAGACCTAATGAGTATTATCTTGTTATAGTCGGAGAAACTATATTACCCACTAGAACTTGTTGTAAAACGGTATCATATTGCTCAAGATATTCATACTTATCAAAATATTATAATCGAAGGTATTAATTACAAGAGAAGATTTGATTTCACGACCCTTAATGCACAGAAGCCCTTAGACTACTTTGCCCTTTGAGTGATACCGTTTGCTAAAGTAGAATCAAAATTATTCGAAAACACACCTCTTGCAATGCTATTGCTGACACCACTGCATTACTATATTATTAGTTACTGAGCTGATTACTCCGACAAAGGCCCTGATTTTGCGCCCACTAATATCGACGGCAAAGTAATATCAATTGCAGATGGGTCTGGGCTCATCTCCCCAGGGTAAACAAGGCATTGCTCATTTACTACCTTCGGTGAGTGGCAACTACATGTGAAAATCCCGTGTTTTTCAAAACCCGTTTAGAACTCAAAACATACCATTAATTTCTCGACGCAACGAATCAAACTTGTATTACGTCATAGTATCCAAAGATTATTTAATAAAATCTTTTTAAATAATTTTCAAATGCTTTTTATAAAAAAGCAGAGTTTGGCTATCCATGAATGTTAAATCCCTATATTTGAATGGTATCTGAATAGTGTATTATTCGGTTCTTTCATCTAAAATTTTCATAAAGTAAACTAATTTCAACACTGGACAAAGTTTAAAATTATTAATATTTAATTTGTATTATTTCTAATTTAAAATAAAACAAACGATAGAAAAATAAACGTTCCACATATGCAACTAGTCTTACAATATTATGGCCGTAGCGAGCGTTCGGGGGAATGTCAGTGCGAGTGTGAAAGCAAACGTAGAAGAGAGTGTAAGTATGAGCGAGAGAGCAAATGAGAGCAAAAACCTAGATTGCGAGAGAGAACAAGTGAATCATGGACTGTTTAGTCTAATCGGTGCGGAGCAGGGAGTAAACCTATCAGGCTCCACGGTGGTGTGGCAAAATAACGCTGCTCTGAGTAGCAGCTAGAATGAGTGTCAGACCTCGAAGCCAGCGATTGCATTAGGAAATTCTCCCTCTGGGGAACTTACGACGTAAAAATTTTCGTCATTTTGATGGTTTCTACCGGCAGTTTCAGTAAAAAGTTTATTTCGAAGGGACTCTCAATTTAAAACAGAACTTATAGTTTATACAGGCATTGTAAATTAAATGCAGTTTGAACAAAATATTACTTTAATTATTATAGTGCATTTTTGTATTATTATAGTCATCACAGTTTATAACCGTTGAATCTGAGCCGAGCGGGCTCCCACAGCTGAAGAGCTGCAAGAGCCATTTCTGTGACTACCGCTCATCCGTCGACGATCATTGGCCTGGCGCTCAACTATCTAACGCAGACGAGAGAAAAAAAGAACGGCAGTCTCTATAGTATCCCAATTTCAGCAGTAATGTAACTCTCCCCAATAGATACCCTTAAATCTTGATACATCTCGCAAGGTTAGGATGGTAATATTTAAATTACTAGTTTGTAATTAGTACACCAGCAACATATAATTAGATTTAGTCTTAAGTTGTGCGATTTGTTGATTATTATTTTCTTCTAAAGATTTAATGTAAAAAAAAACTTAATATATGATAGCGACTTATGTAGCTGTATTTTAGAAAATATTATATTAGTTTATGTATATTAATTTATTGTTAAGAGTAGTAATAAGCGATGATAAGTTGTATAGTGTTAAGTATAACAAGTTAGTTATAAAAAAGTTTATGAGTGTAACGAAGACTATAAAATAAAAAGAAACTGAAATTAAAACATTACAAGAACATGTCTTTTATCGTTTTTTTTTAAGAAAATTACATTCATACACCTAATAAATTTAATTATAAAAATTCTATTTAAAATTTTTGAGTGATTTATAAAGACTGTTGATTTAAAAAAGGAGGATCAGTCAAAATATAAATTAATATAAATTTTTAATATAAAAGCTTGTAACAAACGTATCCCGCGAAAACCCTTCTCCGTGTATAGCTCGAGCCCGAATTAATAACAAAATTATTTCCTGATGGCTTCGGATATATGAGGCAGTGCAATTGCCTCATTTGTCGAAATAACGATAAAGTCAAGGACTGCAGAGAGGGAACGAGGGCGAGTTTCGCGTACCGAGGCGTACGAAAATGCTTTAAAGATTAAAGCGTCTTTTTATCGTTTTTACTTTAAAAATAATTAATTAATTGCGCAAGAATAGTTCATCGGATTGCCAGGGTTTTCAACAATTAAAGCAAAGAGATACACGTGCAATATTATTTTAAAATATTTATTTGTAACGTATAAAAAAGAGCTTTACGCTAGCATAATTTGTAATTCATATTCCGGTTTTGTAACCCGAGTATTGCGAGCACATATTCGATAGAATTTTACTTCATTTTTTAATTTTTTTTGCAGCTTAATTAAAAAATAGTTGTTTTTATACTACTACACTCAATTTGATATATTCTCGTCTTCTTGATATATTCGCAATGTTTGAAAAATATTATACAGTTTTGTCTATATTAAAATTTAAGCGTATACGAACACAATAATTTAATAAAACAAGACACATATTTTTCATAATATTGAATTTTTTCATAATATTTTTCATAATATCAAATTTGTTTTCGAGTAATTTTTACTGTACTAAATAAAATTTGTACACAAAATTCACGCGCTCTCTTTTTCACCAGTATAAGCTCGATCTGTTTAGAAAATTTGATTTTAATACACCCACAAATTTTCAGGTGTCAATGGACACTCACTAAATCGCTTGTTTTTCTGGTTGTTTGTTTATTTTTTGTACGCGCTAATACTTCAAAGCGGGAAAAAGTTTCGTTCGTTTTCTACATAAAGTCATATTTACAAAATATAATTGTAAATAATTGTAGTGACTAACTGTGAACCATCCTATAGATTCAAAATCATGAATAGACTAAAGGATCGATGAAACACCTAATGTCGATAACTTTCCCTAGTTTAATTTTATATATATGCAATTATATATAAAAGTTTATATACAACTCGTAAAAGTAAAACGGTAAATTTTTATACAAATTATTTAACTTTTATAGTTATCTATACTTGTTATTTAATTCTTTTTAAATATTAAACTTCTACAAGATTAGTTCAAAACTAATATTTCTTGTTATAAAAAATATTAGGACTTTGTTTTTTAGTTGAAAATTGTATTCATGAAATTTAAAAAGTTTGTCAATTACAATTAAGTAACAATACACTATAAAAAAAGTAGAATTTTTTAAAATATAAAAAAACAAAACTCATTTTTTTTAAGTAAAGTCCTTTACAAATCTAATGAATATAATTAAAAACTGTACATATTAATAAAATCTAATAATTAAATAAATGTAATGAATATAATTAAAAACTGTCCATATTAATAAAATATCTAACTTGTTGGAAATTTTATACAATAATCTCTTCAAATATTTCCGTAATTCTTGTATGAGACGTATCTTTGATTCGATTAATGTATTTAACGCTGTAAATACAAAAATATGAACAAATACAAAAGAAGAAACAAATTTTTAAAAAAGTAGGCAAAATAAATTTTAATTCAAATTAATGAAAATTAGTATTAGATTTTTATTAGATAACAATATTTATTACATAGTTTTTATATGTTACGTCATTTAAATGTTTCAGCTTCTTTAAGAAAAAAATGTTTGTTTATACACTTGGTTGATGTAATATCGCTAATATTAAATTAAGAAAATCGTTCCATAAACTTAAAAAAAGTATTCGTTATGCTTAATAGCACTCGCATAAAAAAACTGTATGATCGATTCAAGTAACACCTATTTGTATGATACAACATTTTGTTTTTATAGTTCTAGTATTATTTAAAAAATTTTAATATTTTAAAATTTTTAAATTAAAATCATGTAAAATAGATATTTTTATAAAAAAAATTATTTGAAGAGTTATAAAAAACTATTTAAAAATGAAACATAAAAATTCATATATAACACACACGATATAATTAATTATAAATTATTCAAATTTCAGATAAATATTTACAATGACTTTACAATTACTGATTTGAATACGTAAGTCTAAAAAAGTGTAGATAATCACAATTATATAAGAACCAATGAGTTATAAATTATAGTCAAAATCTTTTCATATAAAATATAAAATCTTTTACAAAGTTAAAAATAGAAGGAATTGACACCAAACATTTTACTTTTTTGAACAATTATATTATTCAAACCATATTAAATGATACAGTTAATACAAATAATAAATTCTTTTAAAATTATTGAAAAAATTACCGACATTTTATATTATACTTTTAATGTAAAATTATTTTTGGTAACTTCAACTGTAGTGTTAATTTATATTTATATAAAAAAAAGTGTTTATTCTTATTGGAAAAATCACCAAATACCACATGACAATCCAATGATGATACTTGGAACAGTTGAGAAAGAATTAATTTTGCAGAAAATTAGTGTAGGTAAATGCATAAAAATTTTTATAAAATACACTGTATGTATTAAATATTTATTAGTAGGATTATTTATAGTACTATAGTTAAAATATCTAAGTAAATTCTTGGAAATAATTGTCCATCATTCTAAATCAATATTTTTTCAACCAATTTATCTTTTTTTAGGTCAGTCAAGCCAAAACAGTTATAATAAATACAAAAAATATCCATTTTTTGGTCTGTACATGTTCTTTTTCCCAATTTTAACAATCAATGATCCTGATCTTATAAAAGAAATTTTAATTAAAAAATTCAACTATTTCACTGAACGTGGAATATATTGTAATGAAAAAATTGATCCGTTAAGTAATCATTTAATTGCTATGCCTGGTGAAAAATGGAAAGTGTTAAAATCAAAATTCACTCATTTATTTACAACTTCTCAGCTTAAGAACGTATTTCCACAGATCAAAGAAATTGTCAATGATGCTGTAAATGTATGTAATGACAATATAATAGAATCAGACATATTTGAAATAAGAGATTTAATGTCAAGGTAAACAAAAAAATTTGTATTGAAATATAAAATAATACTAAATAAAAATTATTGGTTCTATCGTTTTTGAACTAAATTACATTATTACATTAAATTAATTTTTTGTATGAAGTCTATTTATCAGAGTTTCTTTATAATTTCTTAATTGACATATATTTTGTGTAATTTACAAAAGAAAATATTAATAATTTTAAAAACAAAAAATTAAAGAGTAGTGAAAAAATAAATCCATAAATGTTAGAAAATTCAACAAAATCGATAAAAAAAAACGATTAAAAATGAAAAGGAAATATTTGTGCGGATTTTTTTCTTTTATTGGCTTCTGGTTGAACTCGTCGTTTAGGCATGTTCGAATTTAGTTTGTCAAATGTTGGTTAAATGTTTATTTTTTCAAAGATGGACAGGATATTGTAAAAATAAGAAAAGGAAATAATTTATAATCTAATAGAAAGTGCGTGTGATTATTCATTAATAATTTCTATGAACAAAAAAAGAGAAAAAAATCATTTTTGTTGAAGATAATGCATGTTTATAAATTGACTTGCTTGCAAGACGGTTGCTTGTAGTTTCACAATCTTAATGTTTACAGTTTTTATTTGTAACTCTAAATGACAGTTTTTAAATGCTTACAATGTTATGGTTTTCTATTATTACGATTCATTGGAGCGCAATATAAAATGTATGAAATTTTATGAGAAATATTCTCATGGCACCAATAGTGAGTTGGTATGGGACGAGGACACGTCGAAAACCATACCCTTTGAATCCTTGAATACAGGAATAACGTGAAAATTCACCATCTAGTGATAGTAGTTTCTCCGTTGGTAAACAAGATTTGGTGACTGTCGTTATTACTGTCGCTATTACTGTCGTTATTACTACCGGAACGTCGAAAATCGTCGTCGGGAACACTAACTCAATACTTGGACTATGAATAGAGATGAAGAGATGGGTAAAAATGTTTACACCTCTGTGCATATTCTTTTCGGTTAAGACCTAGTCCTTGAGCTGATTACCACGTCGAAAACCCTGAGAGAAAACAGCATGAGTAGTAATCCTTTTGTCCAGCCAGTATGGTCCAGGAACGCAAATAATCATAATCCTTCTGTCGACTTACTACGGTTGCTCTCAAGTATTTTTTTTTTTTTTTTTTAATGTACTTTTTTTTTATTATTTTACGATATTGACATTAATTTAATGCAAGCATGAGTTCCAAGGTGTCAGAGGCGGTGATTTCTCGCAGCGGGCACTGTAGCGTGCGTTTCAGAAGACATTTTCTTTTTTTCACAACAAGGGGTTTTGTTCGATAGACTAGATATTAAATATTAAATTTAATTTATTGTTATAGTAAGCTGCCGCAATGGTTATTCATAATCTGGTAATTAGTTCTACCAGAAGTCCACTTTCAGGCCCCCACCCCTATGTACCTTACATTATTGTAGATTAAATTGAAATTAGAGTCTCAGACACAATAATGAATGTATAATATAAAAGTACGACAATTAAAAAGACAATTTTAAAAACTTATGATATAAATTTGAATTTCAGAATTGTCATTGATATAATTTTTAGTCTTTCATTCGGTTTTAATTCAAAAACCATCAGAGAACCAAGAAACACTTTTTCTTATCATGCACAATCAATTTTAGAAGCACGACCTCTGCATTCAACATTAGCATTTTTAGCACCGGTGATATTAGAATTTTTCAGAATACCATTTTTCAATCCCAAGATTTCTAGGTTCTTCTCAAAATTATTTCATGATATGATTGAAAAAAGAAAATTAGAAAATGAAAAGAGAAATGATTTTTTAACAATATTGTTAGAATTAATAGAGAATGGACTAACAATAAAAAAAGATTGCAACGATGCTGCTGAAGATAATACATCTCTAAGTAAGTTTGTAATATTTTTATTTTAAAATATTTTGTTTAATAGAATTTTCATTAAAATGTATATAAAACCGTCAAATTTATATATATAATAGATATAAATTATTTTATTTAGAATATGCAACAAAAAAACTGACTGTAAAAGAAGCATCAGCACAGGCAATGTTATTTTTCATTGCTGGATTTGAAACTTCAGCTTCGACTCTTAGTTTAACGCTATATGAACTTGCTGTAAATTCTTATGTACAAGAAAATTTATATAAGGAAATAGATGAGTTTGAAAAATCTACCCAAACATTTAATTTTGAAAATTTAATGAATCTTCCTTACCTTGATATGGTACTAAGCGGTAAGTGCATTTGTAAGTTATTATTACATTATATTACAAAAATTTAGCTAATAATATATAAGTTATTAATATGTATTATTATATTGCCTTCATTAAATTTTAACTCAATTTCTGAATATTAAGTTTATTATTGATACTACAGAAGGATTGAGAAAGCATTCAATAGTGCCATATTTGAATCGAATTTGTGTCAAAGACTATAAAGTACCGAATTCTAATTACTGTATACCAAAAGGTATGAGATTATTGATTCCAGTATCCGCAATTCACCATAATCCAGAATATTATCCTGAGCCTGACAAATTTGATCCTACACGATTTACTAAGGAAAATAAATCAAAACGACATTCTTGTACGTACTTACCTTTTGGTTCTGGGCCAAGATATTGTATGGGTAAGTGTAAATTTAAAAATTATGAAAAAATACACCAAGCAACAAAACATTTGCGGGTTTTTTTACCCACGGTACTAAGGGGAAAATTCACTGAGATAAGTTCAGCCATCCAATGGTTCTAGAGGAAATAAAGTGGGAAGAGCATAGAAGAGGACCAGAGGCAAAGAAAATGAATAGGAGGGACACTAATAAAAATGCAATGACTTAATAGAAATTTCCCTTACCATTGACTACACGGAAGGATTTATGTCGTAAATTAAAAGAATAGATAAAACAAAATCCTAACATATCATTTTTACAATTATAACTTTCGCATTTTATAAATAGAGATTATTTTTGCTGGGATTCGCACGGGAGTATAAATACAGAAATAAAACGAATGACGAAGAAGGAAAAAAAGGGTACTTCGCCAACGAATAAGAGAAGAAAAATACGCTGTAAATAATTTAGTAGATCGTATTTATCTCCATTTACGCCGGTACAAAATTTTTGGCGCGTTGGGTGGAACGGGGAGGAATGACACTTATGTTTAGCCTCGGCACCAGCCATTAATTCCGATTCAAAAAGCATGACACTTTTTCTTATTTTGGGCTAGTTATGATGGGCTTAAAACTTATGCAAAACGTACTCTTGCGTTGTATTGCGGAGAGGGTATGCTGAAGCCACTGCCTTCTCTTTGACTCCTCTAATCAAGTGACCAGCACTTAACCCCTCCTCTGGATGTCCTCTCCCAGGCTGCTGATCAGCTTCGCCATGAACACTCTTGCTGCTTCTCATTTCACATGTCGAACGTCCTTTTTTTTTCTTCTCATTGCAGTTGCGTTTAATTTTGCGGATGCAACTTCCATATTTGCTATCATTGCCACCATTGCAAAGATATCACTGATCGCCTGCAAAACTTTGCTATCAACAACAAAGACACGCCTTCTTGGTGCCTTGTTGAATGCGCTAATCACGAATTTCACAGATCCATGGGTTTCCACACATCTGCCTAGTGACGGGACATAATTTCGCGGTCTTTCTCGTTTTCTCCAAGCTCTTCTGCTACAAGTATTTCTGACACACTTGAAAGAAAGAGAAGAGAGGAGACGAGCATAGCTTGTCACAAGTTGTTCCTACGTATTATTTTTTTTTATTTAAATTAATAATATAAATCGTTTTTGTTTGAATTTGAAAGTATTTTTTAAAATCTTTTACTATTGTATCTTGTAATAAAAAATCTAATAAAAAATATTTAGAAATTATAGCTGAAGAAAGCAAATTAAAAAAACTTTTTTTAATTGAAAAAATTGTTCTATAGTTTTCATAAAATTATTAAATATGTGCTTATGATGAACTATAAAGTGAAAAAAATTATCCATTACAGGTAATCGTCTAGGACAGCTACAGATCAAAATAATTTTGTTTCTTTTCTTATCCAACTATCAATTTTCGGTATGTGATAAAACTGTTATTCCGTTGAAATATTCTGTTGAATCATTTCTTCAGAAGCCATCTAATGTTTATTTACGATTAAAAAAAAGGAATTAGTATTAAAATAAAAAATATATGTTACTGTACTAAAAAAATTATTACAATAACTGATTGCGGGAATATCTAATAAAACAATAATTATTAAATTAATTAAACGCAGTATTACATAACCTAAATACGTATACTACTCGTTATTAGACTGTAGTTTTACCGTTTAAATTATATTATATCCGTCAATTTCATGAATTTTTTATCCTTAAATATCTACACATACGTTAATTACACTACGTCGAATAATATACTTTATACTGTGGCGAACATTTTTGTACCTGTTTATGTAAACGTCGTAATTTAAACCAAATTACCAGAATTTTATACATTTTACTTTTCACTTCAATTTTACATTTGGGATAATTGCCATTGACAGGATAAATTATAATATTATGTAGATAATTGTGTGCGAGTACAGAAATTATTTACTTTTTATCTAGTTTCAATTACTACTATTGCTTTACTGTATCGTTTGAAATACGACGGAATGCATTATAACGAAATAAGTCATTGCTCATTAAGAAAGGGAGAGGAAGCCGTGTGTAGTTACGATCAATTATGCGATTGAAGAAAACATTATAAGGCGGAACAGGAGGAAGAATCTAATCTCGAAAAGCTCTCATTTATTTGGTGATGCCATCACCGCTATGATAATGGCACCAATAACAAGACAGGAACGTTCCTTTTAGCACGAAATCCTTTTAAGTGGAAACTATAATATTAGACATAAATGTGGAAGTTGTTTAAAGTCTAGAAGAGTTAGCAGAAAACCAAAATTGATACAAGACGGTTTAATAGTTCTAAGGTGCACGCCATGATTCAAGAGTGTAAATATCCATTCTCGTTCCAAATAGGCTAACTCTATCCATTGACTTCCATGAGAATAGAAATTTTTGTAGCACATTTCAGCAGCAAAACAGAAAATCGCTTTTTATGAAATCGAATGTTCTTAATTTTTATATATTTAATACATTTTATACATATTTATTAAAGGAATATACATAAATTGACGATGTATTTTTGTCCGGTAAAAACAGTTAGTGTTCTTTCAAAATCTTTTTTTTACCTATATAATCATTTTTAAACAATTAACATAACAATATTAAAAAAATTTTCCTTAAACGTTTATTGTAAAATCCAAATATGTTATTAAAATAATGATATGTGAATGAATGAGAATGTGAATGTGATATGGGTGACGGATGAACGATCACGCGGTTGAAATCGCTAAGATCAGGAACTTCGCCAATCAATCCCGTACCATAACGAATTCCTTTAGAGAATCCCAAGAGTAGACCATGGCAGAAGCTTGATTGTACGAAAAATAAGTAATCCTTTATTAATTCCGCCAGGAGACTTAATGGTTGAGACTTTTGACCCCTAGGAGCCAGGTTTACGTAACCGTGTCCAAGAAACTAATTAGTCACAAGGTACCAGTAGTTACCATCATATGCGAGACTCTGTGTTGCCGGACTATCCTTTTCTTAGCTACTCTTGAGTATAAAAAATGACCCTAATTTTATAAGAAGAGATATGGGAAAGACAGATCCGCGGTACATAAAGAGAGTAAAAGGTCCAACCGAAACACAGGTCGGTCCACTTCTAACTGGACAGGACAGATGCGTAGTGACGCTGTGTCCAATGCGTAAAGGGTTAATCCCTTGATGATAATCGTTATAAGGAAAGAGTACCCTGGATACTTGATTAGCTAGAATATTGTTAAGCAGTTCCAGGCACCAAAGTTGGAAGTCTTACTCTATGGAGAACGAGCCAATGGTTTTAATTAGACCATTAAATAGACCAACGTAGTGCAGGGACGTCAAGATTATCATGGTGCCCTCCAAGCAGAGAGCAAAGGGCTAGATACTAAGGACAGTGCCCATCGTTGACTTACCTTGAATGTGCATCGGGATAAAAGCGGGTGGAATACACCTTTTCCAGACCAGGGTAAACGTACCGCAAGATCTGACAAAACGGCAACGATCTTTTTCAAAGTTCTGGACAGGCAGAACCTTATTCCAAAACGAGCGCGTGGAGAATAATTAAGGCTCATGAAAGCCGAAGTCTTTTGGTATTGAACATTCTTGTCATTGGTAGCCTTCAGTGATAGGCCCCACTTTGGATTCACACGAATACACTTCAAGGTGTTCGTAAGGACACAAAAAAAGCTGCTAGCTCTCGTCGTCTAAATTGCCTAAGGAAGAGCAAAGCTTTTAGGGCTAATGCATAAAACAAAAATCTTACTCGACTTCATGAGGCCCCTATTAAGATTGACTGCACTACACACTTAGTTACGAGATATGTAAGTCGTTTCATCAAATGAATGGAGAGTTCTCCTCTAACGAATTAGGCTGAGAAATTATATAACTTGATAGTATTACGACATGGGGTCACTGCACCGTTGTTATCCATAATGTGCCAATTTATCTACAAATAATTTGAAAAATTACTACAGACATTGTAAATAGAAAATCAGTGCACCCCCTCCTTATTTTTAAAGACGTAAGGGACACTCGTTTCACAGATCGCAAATTCTACTATGTACTACTGCGCATCAGATTCACGCACTAAACTACTCATCCAGTTGCTAAAAGTAACGTACGAGTCGATCCTATATGAATTCACCCGGATAACGTCCGATCCTACCACTCCAAGTGCAGGATCGAACCGTTCGTGCGGTTCCCGTGGTGAGCTCATCTCAACTACGAATACCATGTACTCCCCACCTGCTCGAAATCGGCGTTATTCCCGGAGAAGGTAAACATCTCTTTCTCCCTCATCTACGGAAAAGGAGTCGACTTCACATTTGAGAGTAAGATTTTCGTGGAGGTGGTGCACAACTCCAGAACAATTAAGAATGTAGACTTCACTCGAACAGCGGAACTGGACCGCCGGGATACTCGGGCAGGAACTACAGCATTGCACATAAGCCATCGTTTATTTCTACTAGGATCGATGCAACTATAGATCATAATGACGTCGTCATAAAGAAGGATGCCTATCCCCGCGCTCCGCCTCAGAACCTACGGATTTCACGCAGCAAAACCCAGCGTTCCCCCATGACCCCCGGTGAAAAATTTCCCTCAAAAGCACACAGACCACCCGGCTGCAAATCTACTAGGTAGCGTAAATGTAAAACAGTAGGAGAAGACGACTTTTTGCTGATCTATCGGTAAACATTCCAAATACCACACAACGCCTTGAAGCCAGGTGATAATTCAAACACCGGCAATCAATAATATACGAGCGACAAACAATGTCACTTCACAAAAAAGAGCTATTGTCAATGGATCCGCATCCTTACGTGACCTTAAAAATATTAATCTTCCCGGTATCTGTCTTCATCGCCAAAAATCAGAAGATCTTAGGTTCCTGATCTACCTCTACGGTGGCCTTCTTATATTGATATTTAACAGCCAAAAGTTCCACATTGGAGGTTCCCGATGAGACAGAGCAGCTCACTGATAACCTGGATGTCGGATTTGCCTTGACCAAAGGCATTCACAATACCATTGTGGTTTACAATAGTATGTACCAGAAGACGTCTATGATCGCCGGCAGGAATGTCCTACTAATGGCCTCCTGAGGGATACCGACTACTCTTTTGCATGGAACCGATGACAATAGTGAGTTTCCTGCATCATTTAACATGTAACGATCCAGACAATGATGGCCCACGAGAGTTAAATTATTGAAAAATTTTGAAAATAAAATAAGTTTCTACCACAAAACTTTGAAAACGACTGTGCACACGGTAGAAGCATTTTAGCACTGAATACATCCGTGTTAGTAAGTAGAGAAAAAGTTAAAAGAGACATTAGTAAATAGTAAATGGGAACTAAACAAACGAGAAAATACCCGCGTCACAACCTTATAGAAAATTTTTTTCGTAAAATGTACACGAATTTATCGGAAACATGTTAATGATTGTGACATTTCGTAAGTGTCTAGTATATAGAGATTTTTATAAATTTAACTGATAGAATTTTAACGAATAGGTTACGCGTTAAATTATACAATTTATTAAAAATATTTTTAGCCAGCAATGTAATAAAAAATTATAAAAAAATTATTGAAATTTTAAATTACATATTTAACCCAAAATTATTTTTGATAACGTCTGTTGAATTACTTATATATGAGCATGTAAAAAAATTGTCTATACGTATTAGAAAAATTATTTTATACACCATGATCAACCATCAATAATACTTGGGACAGTAGAAAGAATTAATTTGGTCAAAAAATGACTCTAGGTAAAAATGTAAAAAGCTTTGTAAACCACATATTAGGTTTTTTTAATCTTTATTAATAAATGGTAAATATAAAAAAAACCTATCTAGATCCCTTGAAATTATTGTTGTTGATTTTGATTAATTGACTCACGGGGGAAAATGGAGAAGTCGAAAGGGCCCGGAGGGCGTGAGGGACAGTTCCGTAGGGTGAATTCCGCAGGAAGAGTCCGCGCGACCGGGTCCGAAGGAGCAACCACGAATGAAACCCAGCGCCGCGGCGGGCGGCAGATTGTGTGTGATGGTGTGTGGGCTGTGAGGCCCGATATAGAAGTAAAATATATTAAATCTATCTAAAACCCAAGGAGGCTTGTGGTACTGTAAGTCCTGGGTAACGGTCTCGGTACGTGGTGATCCCACGAGCGGTCGGGCCATGGTGAGTGACCATTCCATGGAAGCGGTGGTTGGCCAACCGAGGAAGGTCGGATAGATGCGAAGAGTATAAGGGCCGGCGAGATATGGTATGCATGTGTGTGCGAGTGTGTATGATATTGTGAGGGTGGTGGCGCCGTATTTACATTAGCGAGGCTTTTTCCCCCTACACCGAGTAGGTTTTTATGCCATTTGTAAATCGCGTGGGTCAATAAATGATTGTTAATGAGCCCAAATTATGTCTTTATTTATTTCGTACCCGATCCTTCGCTCCTTCACCTACTCACGAACTCGCAGTCTGACGAGGCCTGAAATAGCGCAAACAAAATTATTTGTTCTTTATGACTGGTAATACGTGGAGAATATTAAGATCAAAATTTAGTGGTTATTATTATTATTTCCAAACTTAAAATAAATCGTCGACGAAGCTTTTAGTATTTCTAATGAAATCATGGTAAAGTTAGATGCAATAGAAATAAAAAATATATTAAAAAGGTTATTTTTTTAAATGTCTATAAAATTATTGAGAGCTTTCTTATAATCCTTAAATATGTAGTTTAAAAACCGATATAAAAATAGCTATCTTTATCCATACTAATCGTACTATAAATTTTACTTTAATCTTAATATAAAATTGTAGATCATTACGAATACCCTTTATTGTTAAGATATAAACAAAATTGCATATAATTAAAGATAAGTATTGAAAAAATGTTTTCTATTGATAAGTTAGATAATTAAAAATAATAAGCTATTTAATAAATAATATTAAAAATGTAAAAAAAAATATTTTTTTTACACAAACTGCTTCTTCATACTAAATATTAATGGTAAAAATTATATACTAAAAATTTACTAAATTTACTATAAATTCAAAAAAACATTTTCGTTTTTTGTAATAGAAGCATATATAATTATACAATTTATACTTGCAAAAAATTCAAATATTTATTACGATTTATATTTTCGTATTGATTTCAGTTATATTTATTCTTTTTCTTAAAAATTTATATAATTATATTGACGACTATTGCACATTAACATATTAATTGAATTTTATTCCTAACTTTTTAAATTTATTACATTATAAAATAAGCTTCAATAATAATCGTAAAAATGGTAAAAACAAAAACAAATGTATACTCAACCAATTTCACGATTCTACTCATTTATTAATAAAATTATGTAGCCTCCAGCTACTCAAGTATTGTTTAAAGTTAACAAGTAACACAATAAGTTAAATCATTTAAATTTTAGGTTTAGTTTTTTTTATTAATTTATTCGAAAAAAATATTAGTAAATCCTGGTTATGTATACTTGTAAATTGTATAATAAATTCCTATAGTAAACAATAAAATAATTTAGAATTGTGACGAACGTCGTCACTCGCGCGTTACCGACCCCACCCATTACCCCGACCTTCGCCGAAGGGCACCTAAGCCACGGCGGTGGCTGCAGGTGTCCGAACAATAACATTCGCGAGTTCGCGGAAATGGTGGCGAGTGAGAAGGTGAGACGCGGGGCCGAGGGTAACTCGGACGCGTCGAAACCGAGACGAAGGAGGAGGGATCGGGGGAGAGTGGAAAAATTAGGGCAAGGCACGGGGAAAAGCCACGGACCACGGGAGAAGCACCCAGCCAGCAGAGGAGAGCAGACGCGATACAGGGAGAAGCACCCAGCCAGCAGAGGAGAGTGGACGCGATACGACCAACGGAACCGACGCAAGGAAAGGGCAAGATTCCGAGCCCAGGACCTCCACCAGGAGCAGGAAGGAGGAGCCAGATTCCGGTCCTAGCCAGTCGAGCACAAGGGAGTCGTAGGCGGCAGAGGAGCCGATCCGCCACGGGGACAGCGAGCACCACCCCCGCCGTCGCGGCCTGTCGAAGGCCAAAGGTGTGATTCGGGGAAAAGCAGCGAACGTATGTAGCGAAAACAATAAGCGCGATTATTAATAAATTCGTGGCGTTAGCGCGGAGTTCGTACAGTCCGAAAATCGGACTCCCCCCCCCCCGGCTCTTGTTGTATAAAATTCCGAAGCGTGCGCGAGACTGTATAACTCATCGTTGCGTCCTTTATGTCTTGTAGACGGCAAGCGGACAGATCCGTGGCACCCGGTTAATAAAAACGATAAGGGGAAATTAATTGTCGATTTCTTTTATCTACCTTCCCGTACCATCCCGAACCCTACCTTGTTATTCCCCCTTCCTTCCCCCCTCGCTGAACCCTGGAACCGGCGAGCTAATCCCAGCACCTAGCACCATCCCCTTCTTCCCCCCCCCCCGCTACGTTACAGAATAATATCAAAATAATAGTAAAACAATCACTGAAAACTTACTTATACTTACACTACTTATCTAAAATCTTTGTATAGCCATTTTTTCTTGAATTTCTAAAATACTATATTTTAATTTGTTAAACAAAAAATACAGTTATGTAAAAAAAATTTTTGATGATATCATTTAAACAAGGAACCTGGAAATAGAAAAAAGAAATGATTTTTTGACAATCTTGATAGAATTAATAAAGAACAAACAAGCAATAGAAAAAGAAAATTATGGTTCTGTTGGAGGTTTAATAAATAAGCGTATGTAATTTATTGGACGTATGACAAATAAATTGTACGCGTTTTACTAATAATATTTAAAATAAATCAAAAGTACCAAAAATCTTTTATAATAAAAAAAGTTTTTTTTAGTTCAAACATTCATATTTTATCTTGCTGAGTTCGAAAAATCATTTTCAATTTTTAGCTGCACGTTATATAATTTTGCTATAAACCCTAATATACAAAGAAACTTACATAGCGAAATAGATGAATGTGAAAAATCTTCTAAAACTTTTAATTTTGGAAAATTGATGAAATTTTCCTTATCTTAATATGGTTCTAAGCGGTAAGTACATTCACAAATACTTTATATTGTAAAATTTTATATATAAAAAAATTTTTATTTAAAGCTCATTGAACTAATTATATATAATAAAAAATGTCTATACCAATCCCTATTTTTTAATCAATATATTTTAAATGTAAATAATTTTTAATTTTTTTTTTTTGAATTATTACGGAAGGTTTGAGAAAATATGCAGTAGTGCCAATATTGAAATGAATCCGTCTCAAAAACTACAAAATATTGAATTTTATTTATTCTGTACCAAAAGGAATGAAATTGATATTTCCAGCATCCGCACTTCACCATAATCCAAATTATTATCCTGAACTCAACAAATTTAATTGTACACGATTCATTAAAAAAAAAATAAAGCAAAAAGATATTCTTGTACCTACTTACCTTTTGATATAGGTCTAAGATTTTATATTGGTAAATTATGATTTAAAACATTATAATTTAATACACTAATAAATAATTCACAAATAAACAAAACGTTTATTATGTTTTATTATTTAAATAATATATTTTTTATTACAGGTAATCGTTTTGCACTGTTACAGAGTAAGTATCTTCGTTATACGAAAAAACGTCCAATTTCTTTGAAATACGCATTCAATTCTTTTTTCCATAAACCTGACTACAATCTCTACTTACGATTACAAAAAAAAAATACGTAAATGAATAGTTAATAGTGTAGAGTATATTACAGTACTCTGTTTTTAAATAATTTACAATAGTAAATTACTAAGGAAATGTGAAATAAACATTTTTTTTTAAAGATTTCAAAACTTGTTTTCATCATTAATTTTAAAAAACCTTTGTTTCAACAAAAATGTATTAATTTATATATTTATTGAAATTTACATAAATGAAAAATATAAAAAAAAATTAATGTCCTTAGCTTAAATACTAATTTGTTTAGTAGATTTACTGGAGAAATAAAGAAATTTAAACAAAAACGAATTAGTTAATGATTTAGTTATTAAAATGATATTATATTTATTGAATAAGTTGTTGTAATTAAAAAACTTCAATTAATAGGCCTCACTTAAATAAATAAATATGATTATAAGTAAAGTCGCACGTATATAATAAAAGCAAATTCAATCGTTTAAATTTACCCAATAAATTGTATCATCTCTGATTTGATCGGCATTTATATAAAACATTATAAAATTTATGAAATGGCCCTAAATAGCTACGTACAGAGATAAACAGAAAATTTTGTTTTTGAAATACTTTGTATCATTAATATATACAATTTCAATTTGATTAACATTTTGTTAACTATTTTTAAATTACTTGTGACTAGAAATAATTGATTTGAAATTCAGTATATAATTCTGGACTATTCGATTATTATTTAAAAATGTTATTATTAGTTTAATAAAGATAATTGATCACATAAATTAATCTTATTTATTCTTTATATTCAAATCTTATTATATGTTTACAAAATCAGAGAATTCAGATAATCTCATCATCATAGTAGCCACCAAGGAATTAAAATACCTATATTAAAAATTTCGAATGTCTTCAGTAGAAAAATTATAAGTCTAGAAAGGAGAATCCAATTAACTGAAAGTTTGAAATATCTGACCTAAGAGGACATTGCTGTTGAGCAACTACCGCGTTCGTGGGAAATCAATAAGCATCGATTATTTGAAAATACCATGTAAAAGTTCACAACGTAAATACGGTCTCGGTTTCCTGAAAGTGCCGACAATTCAAACAAAGACTATCACCCAATTGACTAACCGCCAAAGTCAAAGCCCTTACGGTTTGGAGATCATTATCCCTTATCGCAATCGATAGTCGTGTATTCCTATGGTATTGTTTACAGTATCGTGGTGACACTCACGTAGCCATGGATACATGTACTCGCTCATCGAGCTACATCGAGCCCCAAGCCAAACGAGGCTCCAAGTATCTGCTAGTCCGTACCAACACATTCTGTTTGCTTGTTACACAACCAATCGTGGGCAACGTATTTCTCGTCATTATTAGATGAATTTTTTTGAATCATCGTTTAATAAGTTTTATCAAATTTGGGCCACTGAAAAATTGTATTATGTGCGTGTAATGTAATTTTATAGTAAAGAAATTATTGAATCGATGAGTTTTACAAACCATTATCAGTGTTGAAATTGTTGCATCAGGGGATGAGTTATAACAGTTTTTTTTATAGAATAATATATTTATAACTTTTTTATTACTAATACTTTAAAGCTATTTTCAGTTAATCAAAAGCTAATTAATACATTTCGTAATTTATAATCTACAATCTACAATCCAATTTTATAATACATTGTATCATTTTTATGAAAATATTGATACTGTGTATCAAAAGATATTCTAGTTTTTATTATATTCTAAATTAACTATTTTGTAAATGATTTTTATGAGAAAGTTTCCATACTAGTTATGTAAACTAATAATTTTTACACTATCTTTTTGATTTATTTACCTTATTTTACTAATATTTACAATAAAGACTTCGTATAATGCAAAACTTGTAAATGAAAAATACATTCTGACATTTCTAACCTATGATATATAAGGTAATCATATGAAAAACCTAACATCATGTATTTTTAGTAGTAATTTACTGATTTTATTTTTAAAAAAAGTTAAAAACCTTTTATTCTAAGTTAAAATAATCGACGTGTATGAAATTTGATAATATATTCACGTTCAACTTTCATTGTTACTAAATTATGTGCTCTTTACTTGTCGAAACGCATAATTAACATAATGCGATACTATACACGAAAATTGACGGATGAAGTACTTTTTTATCTTAATTCCAAACTCAGAATCAATGAAGTCTGAAAATACTAATTATAAAAATTGCATTTTACTGAATTTATTTTAAACTAACTGTTAAATTTAACTGTTAAATAAAGATTCCGGTACGCGCTATAAAAAATTTCTTTCGAATTTTTAAATGCTTTTAATTGATTCAATATAGAAAATTAATACAAACAGGCAACGAAAAAATCTATATAAAAAATTAACAGAGTCGTAAATTAAAAAAAAAAACAGGCTTGTGCTCTGACACAATCCCTTTATAATGGTCATCGCAATGATTGTTCGAACGTAATCAACCCTCGAATTCATAACGAACGAGAGTAAAAGCCAACGATAGATCGACAGAACAATAAAAGGCATTGAATAGTATCTGTCAGCATTGACAATAGTTCGGATGGACCAACGACAGTATTGTACGGATCTCCAAGACGACACGCAATCATGGCGACGTCGAATACTTGGCTTCTCAAACAAAAACAAATTCAGTGGACTACAGAAAGAGGTAACGCTTAATTTCTACTGATAGTTGAATGCTTGTTTGTTTCATTGATTTCGACGCTCAAGTAGACGTGGATCAGATAAAGTTTTCTATTACAGAATGCTGTCATCTAGATTTTTTGAGAGGATGGTAGAGCTATGGACTTGATACTAGTTGCATTGATCAATTAATCTTATGTAACTATACACTATAAGTGTACAATTAAAAGTTCTCATGTCCTATGACAATGTCAAACGTAAAAATTAATAATACAAATTTACTTCTTCCTTAATTTTTTAAAGCAAACTGATGCAATTAAAAGCTTTTTGCATGCATGCTTTATCGAATTCCTTATTCCTATTTGCATAAGCAAATTTTGTTAAATGTAATGACTTTAACTGGCATTGTCTTTGTACTTCAATTTATTATACGCTATTTATACTTTGCTCAATTCTTATCTCATAATTTTTCAGAATGTTTTCTTATTTACATTTTTATTTCCTATGTCATTAAATCTGTTTCATCAGAGTTTAGATTTTATAATTGCATATCTTTACTTATATCCAGAAATAATAAAAAACACGAATCCGGTTTCTATAAATTAATTATTGACATTAAATTTACTTATAATATTGTATTACAGACCGCTGATGAAAAGTAAACAAATTACACAATCACACTTTTTTATAAATTTTAATTTTTTACCAGATTTCATTGAACTAGGTGTATAAGTATAATAAAAAAAAATTACTTTTATAATCAAATTTCATAAAAATATTGCAATATATAGAACTTCCATATTACATTTAATTATATTCTATTTTTTTACGTGATGAAGTTCGATATTCGTTTTTTTACGTGATGATCGAGTCTATTTTAAATTACTATTATAGCATAATATTTCTTATTTCTTATATCGTGCATTTTGTTACTGATTATTTTGAAAAATAAAACAGCACTAAAATTTTAAATTATTTACCATTTTTATTCTACTAGTTGCATTCTATTATATTGTAATTACTTACATTGCTTCATAAATTTGCCTTTTTATTTTATATTTTGTTAAAATGTTTTAATAAGCTTATTAATTTAAAGTTGATCAAAATTTTGTAATTCGAAAATAAATATTAAAACTGCTTTTTAAATTATAAATGCTACTGCGGTTATATTAAGATTATGAAATTACATTACCAAAGGCACACATTACTTTTTTTTATTTTTATTATATTGAAAAACATAATCACGCACTTAATAATTATATGTATGTATAATATATAATGATTTTTCGTAATTGTATAAAACGCTTTAGAGGAAAAAATTTTTTTTAATCATATATATAAATTACGTTAAATATTCATACCATAAAAATAAATTTGTTTCATAAAATAACTAACATACACCCATAATTTTAATTTTTCATTATTGAGTAGATAAAATGTCAAAGCTTACCAAAGACTACGCAGCATATGAAAATTGCAGCAATGTTCATACCTCAATTCGGTAAATAAATGTAATATTAATATTTTTAAATGACTCTAAAAAAAAATGGTTGAAAATAAAAAAATTAAGATAAATATGTGTACAATATTTGTTATAGTTATATTCCAATAATTTCTTAATTTAACAATTTTCTTTGTTAATTTAAGTCTTAAAATATTTCTACTTAATAAATTTACACAATTTTCAATTTATTTTAAGAGAATCAATTTATATTTAATATGACATAAAACAAGATCTAATCTTTTTCATATATCCAGCAATTTTTTTTATCGAGTATTAAATATCGTTAAACTTCAAAACCTTTAAAATGCAATCCTACACGAACTGCTGTTTACCGTTGGTTGACACATTTCTCTGTATATTCGAAAGTCAAATTCAGAAAATAAGTAAATCTTCATATCTGTAGCGCATTTTCAAACAGTATGCGATGTCCTCTGACCAATGTCAGCGTCAAACATCAGTATCGGAGATATACGAAGACCAAGAGTGTAAAAAACCTTGTATGTAATGCAAGCGGTATCTGCACAACTAAACCTGGGAACCTCCAGGATCAATTGGAAGTCGAGCAGGTGCAACAGTGTCGCAGCCCAAGTCTTCCCCCAATCTACAAACACGAGCACCACTTTCAAGTGAGCCGGTTTTAATTCTTTACTTTCTACGTCAATAGCTTAAATAGCGCTATAAATTTTTTGATAGGATCTATTTAGGCTTGACTACCAATTTTTGTTTTCATTTGAAACTTTATTTAATCAGTTATGGACGCATATAGTAGTTTATCAAAAGACTAATATCAAAAAACATATTTCAGAAATTATCTAACTCTAAAAATTTTTTTTTGAGCTACGAATTATTGCGTTTTTATTGAACTTACATATCCCTACCAACCCCTTAACTATCAAGTTAATCTTATTCTTAATTATTTTAATTAGTTAATCTTAATTATTTACTATTTAAAGCGTCTAACGATTCGTAATTATTAATTAAGGTTTTCAATAATTTTTATTTTTTTAATTTTTTCATTGTATTTATGCAAACTGTAACAAATAATAGTGTAGAAATCAAAATTTCTTATACAATTTTAATAAAAGCATCTTTGTACGTATATATGGAAACAAATAAAAATTTAATAAAATCAAATTCACAGAGTTTTTTATTTTATAAACATATTAAACGCATCAGAATACTTGTGCATACAATAAAAGAACGATTTTCAGTTACAAGTTATAAAAACGATCAGGATAAAAATATATAATTTCATATCATATTCCAAAAAAAAAATTATACTGTATTAAAAACCAATACTAAGTTAATTACTCAAAAACTACGTATAGTCTATTTTCGTATATGGCCTACTTCTTTTGTTAGTAGAATCTTCTTATAACAAGTACAGGAATTAAAAATGTAGTCACCTATTCATAATTTATATGAAGCGTAAAAAAATTTTTATCGTACTATCTTCAATAATAATATTTTCAAAGTGTAAATGCCTAAAAATATATATAGTATTTACCAACTCACCTTGTTAAAAATTATGAATAGAATGGTGGAATTTTAATGCAACCAACCTTATTCTAATTAACCAGTAATAAACAAAAATATTAAAAAAGAAAATAACGTAAAAAGCATTAATTTTATTTTCTTTAATTATTGTAAACACGAAAAAAAGAGTTATTTTAACGATAATTAATCTTTTCATTTTCATGATAATTAAATACCTTTTCACAGACATCTGTTTTAACAAAAATTTAAGAAAAATAATTTATACACTAATGTGTTCAATTGATAATCAGAAATGAGAATTTAACAGTCCAAGAAGTAGACTCAAAACTTACCTATCGAACAATTGCGCAATTTTTATTTGGATAATAATATCCATCATTAAATACAGCTAAAACAGTATTTTCATTAAAAGTTTCTCTCGAAATATATCTTTGTGATTATAACAATGACTCAATTGACAAGACGTTCCCTTAGATCGACGAGCATCAACAACGTCAATCAGGATTAACCTATGGCATCGTCGAAAAACTGCCAAAGGATCGGTGCTGTAGGGGTTCGGAGGACCGCGAAGGTGAGACTTCAGGTTACGCCAGTGACAACATCGATGGCCCCGCCCAAAAGGAGTCGCTCATGCTGCCCTGCCATGGTAAGTAAACATACCGTACCAATCGACTTATGTGGTAGAACTTATCCAAGAGTAAAAACGGAAATTGGGCCTCGAACTTTTGCGAAACGCAATTTTCAAATTTTCAAATCCGCATTAATTCAAAATATTTTATAATATAAAATACATTATAATCATTAATATTTTATAATCGAGAAACGCGAACGTTTTAATGTTTTAATGTTAATCAGTACTACAATAAGCTCGTCGAATTTCAATTTCAATGTTCATACCTTTATTTTTGCATATGTGATATGAATAATGCCATAGTAGTCGACCAATGCCTTGCCTTAAGGTTCGATCGAACTCTTTTTATCCCATAGCTATTATCTAGTACGATAAAAACAAAAACTACAAGAGGAATCAGCAAATTTTAATACCACAAGCGTTATTGTAGATTTTTCCGAATTTAGACTGTTATTTCAGATAGCTTAGGAATCTGAATCATTTGAGAAATAAAGAGACAGCTTTATTAACTCCAATACTCTTTCCTCCCCACTACATCGTGTCTATAAATTTACGCTCTTACACACAACGTATATTCACCCACATCATACACAACATCGTACATACATGCACACACATGCACATGCCACATACCACACGCGTGTACATGCACTTAGCAGGTGTCTTACTACTAATATCCCTCTTCATGCCCAGGGAATATTGTTGCATATTTGCCCTGGTGCCTTTTATATGGGTCCGATTTTATTTGCCCTGTCTAGGTGCCCGGTTCCATTGCCATTGCGATGGCTCTCGAAGCTGTCTCTCTCTCTCAAGGTCGGTTTTTTCGGGGTCTCTTTCACTAGAGCTGCTTCTTCTAGCGGCTTGCCGTCGTTGAACCATATCAACGGTTTGGGAAAATGGAAAGCAACAACCAGTGGCTACAGCCAACTACTGCCTTCTTCTTCAACAGGTCCTGAGAGCCCTCTATTTTCGGTTTTGCGAACAAGAGATTCCTCGTGCAAGGGAAGAACAACTGACACTTGCAGCCCCCCCCCCTGTAGAAAACAACATTGCTCCTTCCAGAAGGATGATCCTTTTGGCTCGAGCTATATTGTCGTGCTGCGAAGTTGTTGCTCAGGGTTTTGGCCGATACTACTGTGGAACTTCCTAGCTGGATATTCCCCCTAATGAGTGGGGAACTGTCTTGGAAAAGTAGGGCCCATGAAACGGCCGAACAATGGCCTCATTTTAAGGGGCAAAAAATCCTCCGATTTTTAGGACTTCCTTGTCGGAATTTTCTTCCTGATGCCCCGTATTTATCAGTTTCTGATGTTTTTGCCATGTAGCGCATAATTGTCCCATTGTAGAAGGTCCTATGCTTAGTGCATCTGCGTCATGTATGTATTTTAGCGCGTGTTTTTAAAACATTGAACGAAATTTTCGCCTTTCAAAAGCTTGTTATTTTTCGATTTATTAATAAATCTAAAATCTTCTATCAGTCAAATATGTTCATTCTTAATATTGCTTTTAAATCTAGGATTATTCAAAATATTTTATTAACTTGTGATAATCCCTGCTTGTCCTGCAGTATCCCCCCTGCCCGATTGCCATACTGGAGTGGCGTCAATATTTTTCAAACTAATTAAATACTATAAACAAAGCTTGCTAAGTAACGGATGAAACTCGGATCAGGTTAAGCTAAAGGTGGCGAGGAAGAATCACTGGCTGTCGAAGCGCGCGATTAGCTTAACTCGAGCTTCCACATAAGCGCCAAGAGCATCCTTGCGCAACGATCAAAATTCAGAATCGACCAACCGAAATGCCGCACCGCATAATAACGGTATTAATGGGAGTTACCTTGATTGAAAATCAAAAATAACTCTCAATATAGATAATGTGGGCGTATGATAGTCGAAAAGGGTTCGCGGACATGAATGAGAAGGGAGAGCTAGGTAGTTTCTATATGTCTCTACAAAAAGGCAACATGAGCGTGCGACTAAAAATTAGCAAAAGCCGTATCACCCTCTTTCCTCTCTATGTCGTGGAGGCAGCTGCAACATCCGGAGAGACACCTGCGACACCTGAAGAACAGCTGAGGGCCATCAGGAAGAGACGTCTTCCCCCCTCGTACCGCAGACAATGCAAAGAGCGAGTGATTACTTCGCCCATCGAGACCTAGCAAAGCCGTCATTGTATTAGAGCAACTTTTTTTTCTTCGTTTCTACGTGTCACGCGTAGTAAAATCTGTCACACCGGCTGTCGCGAGGCCAAACGTCGGCACACCCCTCTACCTCACCGCGCGCCACAAGTTCACGTGAACAAGCTATATTTGCCGCGATCTCTTTTCAAAACATTATCTTGTCAAATTTTACAGTTACTGCAATCAACAAATCGAATAACAATAGTTATTTTAAATTTATAATTAATTTTAAAAAAACTAAATCTTTTGGATTAAACTATGTAGAGCTAGAAAAAACTCTCTCTCTCTCTCTCTCTCTCTCTCTCTCTCTCTATCTCCCTCTCCATATCTCCCTCTCTCTATCTCTCTCTATCTCTCTCTATCCGTCTCTCTCTATATATCTCTCTCTGCCTCACCGCCCCGCACCTAGCAATTTATATTATGCAGAGATCGTACTTATATTCACACAAATTTACTGCATAAAGATACGTACTCATACGTACTTACATACGTCTCTCTGTAATATTTTAAATGAATTAATTTTAGTTAATATTTAACGGTGACATCTGCCGTATCAATTTAAACTAAATGCATGCAATATTCTTTGCAGTAGTAGGTAAACAAATAATATAATTATTAGGGGTACTTCCGTAAATAATACTCTACTAACCTGCTAATAAGATTTGGCTGGTTCTAAAATTTAATATAGATTGCCCCCACATTTGTAAGACTCTGACAGTGCGTATACACCTCAGTGAACTGCAACAGCGCCGGGATGCACATGGACAAAAAAATCTGGCTAAACCCCTATTATAGTGACAACTCACTATCATCCTCGAAGAGACTCGCTAGTCTACGGACTGGCGAATTCAATAGACAGCGGTGGGGTGGTTGCTGGAGCCAGGAACTGTCCAAGGACCTGCCTCCACCTTCTTGGCTTGAACGCGGTCTTTCCCGACTTGACCACAACTCCCAGGTATTCACCTTAATGTATTTCTCAATAATCCAATTATTAATTAATAATTGTCTGTATTCTCGATTCTAAAGACAGAGTATATTCTAAGGGAATGTAGAACTAATAGCCCACAAATCAATAGTTTGGGTATAACTATGAAACATAGATTTTGTAAACACTATTATAGACATATACAAAAATAATTTAATGTCACTACTTTCCCATTTAATAAGAATTACGGTTACACAGATGTACTTTATGTGATATAGTGTTTAAATATTAACTCTAATTATTTATTACAGTTTAGTTACTATTGCTGCAACACTAGTCAAATACATTTTTCAAATAATTCTTTAAGTATTTTTTACTTAGAGTAGATTCTTCATGTAGAGTTTTTTAAATTTCGCGTCATTTATAATATAATTAATAATTAATAAGGGCAAATGAATTTTGAACATTTAATTACTTCATTAAATACGTCTAGTTAAAGCTTTTAATGATTTTATTATTGTATATGATATAATATTTAATTATTACAATATTGTGAATTTTATAGGTTTTAGTGATAAATCACGAAAGTGCAAGTAGTCCAGATAGTTCGACTTGTGGATCTTTTCGTTGTGATGTAAATAAAATATACCTTAGAGACAAAAATTTGCCAATCGATGTTAATATCCTACAAAAACGAGAGGCAAAAAAACAGAAGGCTTTAGAGTTGCAAACTGCAATAAATCAGCAGTTAGATGAACGAGAAAAAAAAATTAAAAAAGAAAGAGAGAAAAGAACCAAAGAGGAACAAGCAGAAAAGGAGCAGATTAAACGAGAAAGTGATCTTAAATGTCACAGATCTGGGTACTTAAAATGTTTTGTATAAAATTTTAAATTCGTTGGAAATAGATCAGTCTCATTTTGATAAGTCAAAATAGTTTTCGAATCTTTAATTCATATTCCTATTATTATAATAATTGACATTGAATCTTATATAAACGTACATAAGCATATTTAAGTCTATATATGAAGAAAATATTTTCCATGAATATTTTCTAAATAATGAAAAAAAAATTAAAATTAGTCCCTTGAAAAAAGACTCTTGGCGCTTTAGATTCGAAGTAGAACACCGAAAACAAGACCTCAAAGCTGCTAAACTGAAGAAAAGTCGAAAAATACGAGAAGTTCTGGATACAACTAAACATCAACTGAAGGAGGAAATACGTCAGTCACGAGTTTTTGAGACTTCTTCGAGTAATTCTAAAAACATTGATAGTAATCCCGAAAAGACGACACAATCCGGCAATAAAGACGTTAAGGAGACTCTCAATCGACGGAAACTGAATACCCTGTCGGATTCACAGTAATCGAACTATATATACTGCAAGGCTTCTTTATTTTTACTGAATTCCCATACTGTTCGAAACCCATATAATATATCCCAAATAGATAATGCATGCATTTTGGTATATATTTAACTAATGAATTTATTTTGGCCATTGTTTAATTAATTTGACGTGTTTATGTTTTTTTAAACTTACATTGCGCTGTGTTAAGTATTTAGTTCGTTGTAACTTTTAAAAATCCACAATAACGTTGATTTATATAATGAAACGTTACATATATTAAAACTAACTATAATATTTTTATTTCTCTTGGTACCTTACAATTTTAAGTTATATTGAATTTAAAACGATATTATATATTATATAAAACTATTCATGTACACTATATATATATTTATATTTACATGTACATATACATACACCTTTACTTTATTATTGGTAAATTTAATTCCTCTATCGTTTACTTAATTTATATATTAAATTTGTATATTAACTAATATTTGTAACATAATTTGAATAAGATAGATACTTCAACATATAATTAAAATTATTTGATTGTTTAATATTAAATACAAACATTTACTACATACCTTTAATATAGCTATATGTATTGTACAAAGTACCTATTTTATGTAGGTATTTTTTTAAATTGAGACAATAATAGATTACAAATAAAACGAAGGTATAATATAAATAAAAACTGAAATATTTTATATTCTTTAATATTTATAATACTGAAATCATAAATATTTAAAATATATAAAGAATTCTTTGATATTTCATAGATAATGTAACAACGGAAATTCTCAAGTTATATTTAATCATAATAATTTGATCTAATACTTGGTTTTAAGGTATGATAATGTTGTGACTTATTTTACCGTATTTATAAAATTTGACTGTTACAAAATTTATTTTGATCAATTTTCAATGATTTCGTATCAAACTATCATAATCTCAGTATCAGAAACTCATTTTAATTATAATAGTTAAATATAATAATTAATTATTCAATTAGAAAAAATATTAAATAATTACATTATTTTATATTAAAAATTTTAAATACCTTAAAATATTGGAATAAAAAATTTTCAAAAATCAATTTGTTACCAGTTTATATAAGCTTTTAGATTTTATTTAATTTAAACATTAAATATCATCAAAATACATACCATTTTATTAAATTAATAAAAAACATTTATTTATATTCAAAATTCATTCGCTTTTTACATTTTCTTTTATAAAATTTTAGTACAAAATTAAAATTTAATTGTTTGTATGTAAATCGTCTGACACAATTACTATTAACTTTACCATTACTATATAACTATTAAAAGAAAATTTATTATAATTGCTGTAATTTTAGCTTTTTATATATAGTTTTTTTCGAATTAATATTTCTTATGGCTAATTTATAGTTTAATTTTAGTTATAATTAGTTGTGTGTGTGTATGTGTGTATGTGTGTGATATAATTTAATATTAAATGATAAAAATTATCGAATCGATCCAATCAATCAAAGTTCAGCCTCGAAATAATTCTAGAAAAAATTGGTTATTAATTAAGCATCAATTGTTATTAATATTATGATGTCAGACTATGATCATCTTTTTTTCAACTTGTACAATCAAGTGCTCAAGGTGGAGTTCAGATTGCATTAATTTATATGTTACCTGAGAAAATCTCTTTATATAAGTTACACACCATTAATGTCAAATGAGTTAAATCAGTTTTATAATTACAATAAGAATTATACGTGAAATTAAGTTTTAAATAAAAAAATGTTTTCTTTTGTAAAACAAAAAACAAAATAATTGTCAAAACTATGCATCATCAAGCATTCAATTCTTTCATTTATAAATTAAAAATATAAGTATAATTGCAGCATTAATAAATTTTCTAAAAGATTTTAAAAATTTTAAAAATTTGAGGTTAAAGAGTGATTGTAAAACCGCAGCGACAATACCGTGGAGCGTGACGAGGCTATCCTATTACCTGTCAGCCAGGATTTAATCATCGTCCTTAGCGGGCTCATCAATGATCCGAAGGTGCTGACCAAATCGCCACTGCGACTGATGAATCTTTTTGTGAGTTCATCATTTCGCGGAAAAATAGAAAAGGAATCTAATAGCAGCTTTAGCCTTGGAATTTTTCTCAACGGGCTTGATAAGCCCGTAATTTTACAAAAGACGAGGATGTCACCGCTTTTCATGAACAGCCGACTACTAACGCCGAGCAAATATCGAATGCCGAGCAATCGTAACTGTGGAACCCAAACAGACTACGAAAGGGAGAACACCACGGTTAGCAATACTTTAAAAAATCTTTAAAAGAAAAAATATAAGCTTTTGCTTTTTAACGTATAATTAGTCGTAGAAAAGATAAACTGCTGTGATAATATAGAAAGAGAAGAGAAAATTCTTACATTTATACAGTCTTAAATATTATATAAGAATTAGGTTTTTTCTTCTACAGCTTTAATAATAGCGCTTTAAAATTTTATGAGTTGCTAAATTAAATTAGTAAATTAGAGACTGCAAGATACCATGACCAATATTTTCACAGACTAAAATAAATTTTCTTAAAGGACTTTATGGAGAAAGGTCAAGAAAATGTGTATTCGAAAGAAGCTAAAGAACACTCATTCACTAATAACAATTACAAAGATGTTGAAAAGTAAGTGATGTATTTTATTCATAATAGATTTAAGTTTTTAAATTGCATCACTTATAAATCTATTAATTTTTAATACAAAATTCTGTAAATGTTTTAACAATTTATTTTATTTTAAAAAAGCTTAAGATCTTTTTATTTAAAACAAAAATTATAACAGTGGCTGTCATGTTATATAATTAAGCATAATTACTAAGTAAAATAAGTTGTAAAATAAGAGTATTTTTCAACAAAACCTTTGCATTTTTTTATTTATTTACAGATCAACCACCATAGGTTCAACGAACGAATCCTCGATAAAAACATTGGGTCGAAATAAGTCTCAAGTTCACACGAGCTTAGAGTCTCGGCCGCAATGGAATGCCAATCGGTAAAGTCAAAATTTAAAAAAAAATCCTCGAAATCATATAAAATTATGTGTGCATATAAGGAACTGAATTCCGCGATATTTATATAATAAGAAACCTATTTAGTCCAGGAACCCGATACCGAACCCAAAGTGAAAAAGATCCTCACTACCAGAGGCGATTGAAAATAAGAAGAAAGCAAATAGAAACGAGTGACGACGGATCTAGGTACAATCATATCTATATTTACAATAAAAATTATGTAACTTACTTGAATTTTAAGAAGCATGGATAACTATAATCCAATTATTGAAAATCACTCTGCATATTTATTATTGCACCTTTAATCGAATTTAGAAAATGAAATAAGATATGTATAGAGTAGTTATGAAATTTATATAATTTTTCTATCTTTTATATAATTTCAGCGATTTCCGGCAATCCCCAATATCTAATAGATGCAAATATAACATCACAAAAACTAAACTGCGAAATTCAGTAAAACATAAGACAAAACTCGATAATTACGAGGCAAACCTGGCAATGGATAACCTGAATTCATTAATTCCTCTAAACACTGACAAAAATGGACGAATTAACATCAAAAAGCGCGAAAAAACTTTGATACGAGGGCAAAATGCCGAAAGGGATGTTTGGTGCAGGGAAAATATTTTATCTCACCTCAATTCTTTAAAAAACGTACGCAAACGCTTTTTTATAAAAACTAAAAAATTAATATATTCATTAAAAAGCCAACACTAAAACGAGAGCTTAAAATTTTGTTTCCATTATGAAAAAGATGTGCGTTAAATTAGAATTCCAATTGTCCTTATTCTTCAAATCTTTTTTGTTATTAATGTAACGAATTTTAAAGTATAATTATATTTTTAAAATTTTTAGCAAATTTCTAGGAACAAAATTAATGACCTTAAAATCTAATAATATGTAGTATTGTGTTTCATAATATATATAGTCTTGTTCAAAGTTTGCCAAAATAATTAAAACGAAATTCTGTGAAACTGTGCAGGTAATTTTAATACCAAGTAAAAATATCTGTTAATAGATAAAAGGTTTTCTTGTACACTAATGTAAACAACTACCATATTTAGAAAAATAAATATAACCTATATTTTATGCTTAAACAATTTTTTACACGTTTATTCATAATACGGACATAAGAAATTGTTATTAATATAATTAATTGTATATATAATTCATTACAGGGCCTTATAATAAAAAAGAGAGAATGGGATCTTGAAGACCACCCAATTTCACCGATAACTGAACTCTACTAAGCCGCTTAATGAAAATTCGTTGCCCGTTTTAAGAATATGAAAAACAAAGCTAAAAAAATAAAAAATTCGTGTCTTGCATGCAAGATGAGCACCGCTTATAACCATTCATTACCATCCATAAAGCATTTACACATTTATCATTTTTTGGTCAATCACGTATTCACATACTTATTCTCTAAACAATAATAGAATCATATGTAGCTAATATAAGTCATTCGCGACGAATACGAGTAAATAAAAATCGGAATAAGAAGGGGGAATGGAAAAACAACGCGAATATGGGACAAATGTTAGTAATTAAAAAAAAGAGGGATCATTTTATTCTCGCGCCGTTGTTTTCAGCACTCCAGTGGATTCAATTAATCCGCAAGTAGAGGATGGCCAAGTTTCAGCTTGAAGACTTACTGAAAGACGATAAAAAGGATGTAAATCTCATTCCCGATTTAAGCAAAGCCACATGCAATTCAGAAGAAGAGTTCCATCGGTTAATGGAATGCTGTCCTGATTTTAAAATAAAGCCCGAGAAAGTAAGTTAAAGATAATTGTGGAAAGGGCTATGTTTTATTAATGAGTCACTTATTAAATAATCAAATATCGAAAGATATGCTTAGAATGTATTTTTTTATAGATCACAAAACATTTTGTTAAGGATTAACTGATTTTTGTATTATTGATTGTTCTTCCAATTTGCATTTTTTAAACTACTTTAGTAAATATTTTACAAACTCTTAATGTTTTTTAAGATTTCGTATTTAATGGATAAAACTTTACTTAAGTACATTTGTATAATATTAGATTTTCAATCTCTGTCATTACAAAATGTTTTATCTATATGCCATGCATACGTATTTGACAATTGTATCTGATAAAAAAAGCCTAATTATTAACAACTGATTATTTTCCTAAGTTTTGTATTCAATAGATTTTTATATTTTATAGATCAAACGAGAAGACATTAAAATACGGGATAAAGATTTCACATGGAAAACAACGAAAAAAGAATTACGATCATTAAGAAAGGAATGGAATTACAGCAATCCTATTCCTCCAGATATGAGAACATTGAATATTCAAGAACTATATCAAGTACCGATTGATTGGAGAATGCTAACTTCCTTAAGACCGAAGCTCCGACAAGATGAAGAAATGTTTTCTCGATTGGTAAGTAAAATTAAATACATGACTCGAATCCCTCTACTTCACGACCAATCTGTTTTCACGCCGTCGAGAATTCTTCCTTTTCCGGATTTCTATTATTAGATGCCTCTTACGAATTACCCGCTATGCATGAGCAAAAACTATCTGAGAACCCCTGCAGTAAATTTTATGAATTTCCGCATTTATTATTGATTATACGAGATCATTCGATAAAAATACAGCCTCAAATAGCCTTGCGTGATGTTCGTTAAATACAAAAACATGGGAATGTTCCTTTTTTGCTAAGGTAGAAGTAGGAAAACTTCAGGTAAAGATGCAGGCGCGTGAGCGCCGAAGCCTTATCAGCTCGATACGACGAGGTAAAAACCGGGCCGGAATTGTCGAGAGTAGCATCCGCATATGTAATGATTGCGGTGAAGAATTCTGCTGCGGAGAGGCATGTGGCGATATCCTTTACGACGCCTTTATACGGGTCACTGTCACACCCAATCACACCAAAGTCAACCCTAGCACTAATACCACAGCTATTTTATCAGGAATAAGTACAGGGCGAACGGGTAAGCACTCAACCCCATCTAAGTAATACTAAAGAACAGTATTTACAGAGCTCATTTAATATTCGTTATTAACGCACAATATTATTATAAATTCTAAATTTTATATTCATAGTTTTCATGTTGTATAAAGACTGTTCAAAATAATTTTATCAACTATTATTAATGTTATTTATTAATTAACTATTACTATATTAAATATTATTAGTAATAAATATTATTAATAAAAACAACTCGAGCATTTTATCTTATAAGATCGAAAATTTATACTTAAACAGTTTTGAAAACTAAAAATCTTTTTTTTAAATTCTTTTATGTAATATTGAATTTTACATTTTATTGTAGGAAAAATAAAATTTAAATAGTTTATAAGTACTCTTGTAATAGCACATGTATTGGCAAATAATTTTCAAAGTGATCCTACTCCGTCATTTACGTAAATGATGTACAAATATTCATGATCTTTCTTTTACTTGTTTTACACATAGATACGTCCAGTAAGAAAAAACGAAAACATCCGTCCGAAAACAAGAATGTCAAAACCGCAAAACTTTGTATGCGCAAGATTAAAGTTAACAAAACAGGTGCGAAAAAAAAGGATAAACAAATCATCGAGAACAAAAAAGATGTAGTAAACTGTGTTCCACAGTTTCGTAGAATGTGTACAAAGTATCGCGCGAAGAAAAACTCCCCAACTCCATGCAAAACTTAGAACATGAAACTGCAATTTGTTGAGTATTTACAAAAAAATTTAAGGCAGATAATTCTTAAAAAAAAATTTATAAGAATGTGGTAATTGTAATAAAAAAAATAATTCTTTCAATGAAATCAGCCTGATCTCCTCGTAACATTAATTTTTTAATAAGCAGTAACGAAAAATGTTATTCTAAGTATAATATTTTTAAATCGAAAAGTAAAAAAGATTCTTTAACTGTTTACATCTAAAATTAAAAAATATTGAAAAGTATTAATATATTTATATTAAATCTGATATACTCAGTAAGGTTATTAATATTCATTATACAAACAAATTCTACGTTTCACTGATGATCTTAATTGATATGTAAATGTTATTTTATTCGCTAAAAATTTATTAACTGTTTTCACACTAAATAAAAGAACGCTGTTTATTAATTATATTACAAAAAAATAAAATGTTTTTACAATTTTTTACCTAGCCTTCTTGATTTACTCATTTAACGTTTATAAACAAATCTTTTAATAAATCAAACAATTCACTTATTTTTTGTTTTAGAAAGATGTTTAATTTTGCATGGGCTGCGTTTAATACAAATTATAATATTACAAAATTAGAAGTTTGATTTTCGATATTTAGTAAATTAATTTAAAAAGGTGTTACTAAAAGATATATTGTATACAAACTAATTTAATTCTTAATTCAATGTCATATTTTTATAAAATGAAAAATATGTTCAAGTTATTAACAATGTTAGTAAGGATTTTCAGTTAAGATTTTTAAAATATTGCATATGCAAAAAAAATATAAACTCTATAATTCAATAATCAAATATTATAAATTAATACTCAATCTTTATTAATATACCAGCCATAATATATCAGCAGGTAATAAACATATAAATAATATAACGTCTATATGCAATTCACTTTATAAGAATTTATTATAAAGTTACTTAAAACATTTAAAACTTTATTAATCATAATTAAAAAATTGGTTTTAAATTAAAGGAAATAAAATAAAAATAAACCTGTATAAATAACGATATATAAAGTAATTCGTATACATATATATATACTCTTAAACTCATTTTAAAAAATTAAAAAAAAAACAAATTTTATTCTTTATCAGAATAAAATCTTTAAAATTTTATTTGTAATGGAATAAAATGAAATCAATGTAATTGACCAATTGATCTTTACTTTGTTAATTCTTCATATTTAGAAAAAATTTAAATTATTGATTATTTGTGTTCATTTTACCTAATTAATTATATATTTAAATTGAGATTTTCATTAAAAAATCTATATTTTAAAAATATCTTATATTATAAAATTGTAAAGTAATAAAGTTTTGCTTATCTTCAAAATTTATTAAAATGTTATGTGTAATAATTTATCTTTTACAACTTATATTAACTCAATTATACATGATGAATAATTCGTATAAATGTTGTTATGTTTATAAATTATCCAATTTTTAAACGCATTAAACAAGCTGTAAGCTATCATAAAAAAAAGTTTATATATACATATATATGCGAAAGTTAGCGTAACACAAAAATACATTTGTATTATGTACAAAATATTAATAATAAATACAATATTAAAATCTGTTAATGTAACCAATCCTCTTATTACACAATATAAATATTAATTTTTTTATTGACATATGTATCTTTAAATTTATTATTAATAAATTTCTGTAGTTCAAATGCCATTCTATCCAATCTTATATTATACAATATTTAATTTTTTAAATATCTCAATAAATATCTTAATCAAAATTGAGGAAAATATTATGAGATAAGGCAATTCATATAATTAATAAACCACAATCACTATGTTCGAACATTACCTTTATTTGAAAATAATTATTAAATATGATGCACGAAGACAGTAAATTTCAGGAATATGCTTCCAACTCAAGATCAGTGTTTTTTGACCTTTGATCGCATTAACATCGCCTTCGCCGATTAAGATTTTCTTTTCGACGACAGAGACAAATTTATAAACTGCAGTCTTCAAAAATATTAAACAGTTGTTTTGAAAATACGCTTACTGTACCTTTTAATATAAGCACCTCTTTTAAAACTGACTTATTATTGTCGGACCAGACAATAAAGCAATTAGCTGACTAAGGTTCGCGATTGTGTAATTAAAATTTATCCAAATATCAATATTATTCCATAATTGATATATGAATAGCATAAAATTATACATCTATTAAAAACCATTTTTGAAAACCAAAAACAAAATTTAATAATTAAAAATTTTCAAATTTAAAGAAATGGTAAATAAATAGAAAAAACATATTCAAATACTGGAAAAATATATTTTTTATTATTAGTATTCTCCATGTTTTCTTTCATAATTTCTTTGCCACGATGTTTGCATTGATTTTTCAGTAATAGGACATATTGCCCTAATCATCGATCCCAATCATTCTACTTTAATTAACTATACGTCCAATAATTACCCAGTAATTTAATTTAATGTCTAATTGGGAGTTACACGCACACACACACACACACACCCACCCACATATATATACAAATATATATATCAAGATTGATTTTTTAATTAAATTTATTACACCAATAGCCTTAATAAGGGTGAAAACATTATAGCGATCGTAAAAATATAATCGCCGTGACGAAAAATGTTGCATAGCAACGTTAACATAAATGTTCACTCATAATACGCTTTCAATCGGACTTACTTCCATCGTTAATGATAGATCTAATTTAAAACCTGCATTAACAATGGTTAAAAATTTCTTAATTTTCACTTTTTAATATTCTGTACAAAAATAAAAGTATTGAAAATACTATTGGAAATTCTTCTTAATTACATTTATAAAGTATTGATAGAACTATCGACAGGATTATTTTTAATTTATTCATTAAATATTTTAAAATATGCATAAATATGACTTTATTTAACCTAATAATTATATTGATAAATATTCGTCTTTATTAATGTAACTGTTTCAAGCAAGTAATAAAAATACTTATAATATAAAGATAATATAAAGATATTATTTGTCATATTTTAGCATCACGGTAAAATCATTCAATAGTAAATACTAATATTCCTATCAATCATTTTAGCAATATTTATATAAATATTATTTTAACAAAACAAAACATTAGTACACACTCGATGTTCACTTTTACTTAAACAATAGTAACATTTTATAGTTTTATTTTCATAGTTTCTATTCGCCAATCCAAATTTATGATAACGTTACATTAATTATACAAAAGATTTATAAATATTGTCAAGTATAATTAGAATAAACTTTAGAAATACGCTGATAATGAAAACTATGACAGGTCAATGATTTTTATTCTATGTAAATTAAAAATTTTCCCCTTATCTATGTAAGAAAAGAAAAATGGAATGTCAGTCTCATCAGACAACTGCCATAGTTTTCCAGTCTTCCATTAAGGATGGCAAGTATTTGACTTTTGATGAAATACTAAATAAATAAATAAATATTCTATTAGTTTATAGAAATCTACATCTATAATAATTTAATATGTTTAACAAGACAGTAAATTCATTTGTAACAAAATATTATATATCAAGAAGTTGAAAGCAGATTAAAGAATTTTTCTAGATAATAAGAAAAAACTAATTTGATCAATGTTTACAATCTGATTATTTTATTTAATAAACATGTAATTGTTAAAAAAAATCTTCAGTTATTTCCACGATATTTTTTTTTTTTAATAATTTGCCATCTTTATTCGAAGAAATAAAATTAAAAACTCATTTGTGAACTTTTATCGCATAAAATATACAACACTGAACACTAAAAATGGCAGTATCTTATCATTTCTTTTAACTTTATAGATTATAAACACTACTAAGCTATCTTTTTTTGTATTTTATACCCTACTAGAGCAACTTTAGTTAAACACTAATATGAAAATGTGAAAATTAACATCTTCGGTACTTGTCATCCTTAATGGATGGTCTTGCTTTAATGTATATATTTACACTTGTAATGTGTTTAACAAAGCAACAAGGTTTTCTATTCTTATATTCTTTTTTATATTTTATAATTTGTAAAATATGCAAGTTAGACAAACAAATCTTTAACACATATATTTGCACAATATCTATTTCCAATAAAATAGAACTGCCCAAGGCGCAATAAAAAATTATTTGTTATATACAATTGTGATGTTTTTTTTTGAAAATTTAAAGTTTTCATAAAATTTACAATTTAATTTATTACTTCTTATAATTTAGGAATTTATCTATTATTTCATTTAATTTTTAATGCGAAAATTTTAATTGTAATTATTGTTTTTACAATAAAATAATTTGCACAAACGAATATGAATGGTTTATACAAAAATATGCTTCATTCAACATAATTGATACATGAAACTATTATTTGTTACAATGACTCATCAGTGCTTTCATGATTTTTATATTTTGTTCATTTTTTCTCTATATTAAGTACAATCGAACAGTGCTATTTTATTTCAAAGGAATTATATTGGCTATTTGCTTACTTACATTAAATACTAACTGATATATCAAAGTATTTACTGTTGAATAAAAGTAGTTAAAGATTCATAAGTAAATCTAATCCTTCTAAATCTTGACATTTTTATATCTATTATAACAAATGAAGAGTTATGGTCTAATGCTTTTAGAGCATTATTTCAATTTAACCTTATTTTAATTGCGAAGTACTTGGAATTATATTATTTGTTTTCTTTGCACCCTGATAAAATAATATTTGCATGCACTTTTACGAATACTAAGCTTTAATAATTATATACAATACCTATATAGTATAAGTCATTTTCAAGACAATAAAATAAAGACACTGATAATTTCAAAATATGAAACCTGTCTATATATATAGTACGTTTCCAATTTTAGAAGAATATCTTATAAAACAATTTTTAGAATAATAACAGCAATTGTTTTCATTTGAGTTTTCTAGCCTTACGAATAAATAGAATAAATTGGATAAAAATAAATTGTATCAACGAATCAATGATTAACAAGAATGTCAAGATAGTATTCATTAATTAAATATTATAATACCAAAAAATTACTACATTTTCCTTATTCAACCTGACACTTATTTTAATTTCTTAGTTTATTTATGTGTTAAATCAAAGAGTTTAATAAAAAAATTCATAATGATGGGAATGAATAGTGACTAAATTCCAATGATTGATTGGTCATATATCAATAAGTCTGTAAAAAAGATGTAACGATTTCATCGAACACCTCTTAATAATGACGAATACATATACAATTTCATGACATTTTGTCAAGATAGAGCAGTGCTCTTTTTAAGGAATCACATTTTTAAAAAAGTGTTGGTGTAGAGCCTGTTAGACATAGCCATATAAGATGTAATGCTTGATAATAACAAATTGACCTCAACTCAAATACTAAAAATATAATTTTTAACATAATTAAAGTTCAGTTTTCTTTATAACGTAATCAGTAAGAAAAATATTTTTTTTTCGTTTATATTACAAAAACAATATAAGCATTAGAATCTTTTTTTAACGATCAATATTTTATTCATGCTTAAAACCTTTTAAAGGATAAACACACAAGAATAAAATGCAACCAATGCTAGGTAAATAAAATCATTAAATATATAATAATATAAGTAGATAAAAAGCCTCTTCAAAATTTCATTAGTAAATAATTTCCTGGTGCGTCTTTACAAAACTACTTTTTTTGAAGAATTACGCACCTTTTAAACATATCATACATCTATTGAGTTAGTGAAATATGACAATACAAAACAGGGTACGTTTTAAGTGAAGAAAACTTATTTATGATTTCCTAAATCTTTAAGTCTTATGGCGCATTCAAAGATAGTTCATTGTCGCCTAGAATTAATAAGTTTAGGATTGTAGATGCGGATATATCTTTATAATTATTATGAATGTTCCGCAAAAAATCTCTTCAAATGACAAATCGCTATTGGGATTCCATACTACTAACTTTCCAACATACTAATTCCGATTAAGCAACTTGTTAAGGATGCACAACATGTTAAGAACCAGTTATTACCAAGCATATTTTTGATATCCAAACAATTTCAGTTTCTATTAAAAAGTAATAGATAATTTAAACTTCTGACCATACTCTAGGTGATGCTATAATGTAATAATTTGAGATTGTATAGCATTTTTTGTCATACTCTGATTGAATGTACAAACTACACAAATTTTTACTCTTTTTACTCACAGCTCAAGTAATATAATAGAATTTGTTTTCATTACCGATGAAATCTAAAAAGCAATTCAAACACTTCTATTATTTATTACCCATTCATCTATCTGCATCAATAACATGCTAAATTATAGATTCGTTTGCAGTACCTATAATATTAAAGGTAAAATAATATCCACCAATAACATAAAAGTTATTAAATTGCAATTAATTACTTCCTTACTAGGTATCAAATGCAAATCATTAATTAATTAAGTAGTAATTAATATTTAGAATTTTTTCAAATTACTTCAAGCAATGTCAAAACATTTTTTTTTAATTTTTTAAAAATATTTAACTATGTAAATAATTTTTTTTTTTAATTCATTTAAGTTTCCAAGAATATAAAAAAATTATACTGCATAATTTTCAAAACTTAATGAAACTTGTAAACGTGTGATTGAATAATACAACAAACAATTCAGTTTAAAAAATTAAAAAACAAAATAAAATTACCCGATGAGTTATTTCAAATACCATAGGAGATATACAAACTCTCTGCTCAATACCCCTAATTCTCTAAAAAATGTTATTAATGATTTTATTAAATTTGTTCCTGATGCACAAGAAAAATAATAGGAATGCTTTTGTACTGTCATCTAAATTAATATTTCTATAAGCGTAACTTTCCATTCCTCACTTCTTCACGAAAGACTGACCATTTATAAATCTTAAGAAAAAAATTTAAGTCATACATTTTGTGTTATAATCACGCCGTCAACAAAAAAAGAGGTTTGAGATGGAGCCATTATATCTATGTTTAAATTCAACACTATTCCTTTAAAATTATAACATGTCACTTTCCAGCAAATGATCCAATAAGGCAAAGTTTCATCGAGGTCGAGCTTTTATAATTAATTCTTTTTGTTTTAGAGCTTTTCCTTTTATATACAGAAGAAGCCATGAGGCAGACTTGTTGCTCAATTCCCTCAATTGTAAGGAACTTGTTTATTCTATGATAGAATTATCTTCAATTGTCTTTGCGAGACTTCTTTTTGCTCTTTTTCAGGGGCTTTGCTTCTTTCCAAACATCTACAAAAATTAAAACTCATGATAAATACTTCATTATTCTACATTCTTCATAATTATAAAAAAATGGCTTTAATATTAAAAATTTTTTTTATAACAGTGTACCTCCTAATTCATCAAATGAAGCAACAATGGTTTTTTCTTTTTGATTAATTTCAATAGTTTCTATGGGCTCAGCCTTGACTGTAATTTCACAGGCCTTTTTGTCAGCCATAGTATTGTTAGCGAATTTTTTACCTTCTTTAGGTAAAGATTCCAAAATTGATTTAGCAATATCTGCCTCCATGTTCTTTTTAGCCTTTTTTCCTTTTCCAATTTTCTTTTCCTCCTTTTCAACTTTTTCGACTTTTGGAGATTGCTAAATACATTTAAAAGAAAGACTTGTGAATTTGTACAATATTATACGAACATAAGTATAAAATTAAAAAATCTTTAAAAAGGTACTTTAATAATAGAATTTTCATCAATTTTTTCAATTTCTTTCTCCTTTTCAGGTTTCTCGTTAGGAATTGAAACAAAAATAACTTCCTTATTATCCTTTTCCTTTAACTCTTTATTTTCAGTTTCTTTTGTAATTTTATCTTTAATTTCAGGCTTTTCTAATTCTTTTTCATTGATAACTTCATTAATTAAATCTGCTTTCTTCTGTTTTTTTATCTTTTTAGATGGCGTTTCTTCTTCTCTCTTTTTCTTCAATTTTTCCTTCCGAGAATAGGCTTGCTCCCAATCACCTAAATATAAAGTAATTATATTTAACTAAGATCTTCTGTAAAACAATTAATTGAATTTAAATATAAATAACAATTGTTAACAACAATTAACAATTAACAATTAACAGTTAACAATTAACAATTGTTGTAACAATTGTCACAAAACGTAACAAATTGTCATTTGCAAGACCTAAAAATATGCATGATTACAAAAAGTAAGGTTGGTGTAGAGAAAACCAAGGTGAGAGTGAGAGTGAGAGTGAGAGAGTGAGATTGATAGAGAGAGGGGGGAGGGGGGGGAGAGAGAGAGAAAGTGCAATAGTTAACAAAATCAATGATAGCAATTCAAAAATAACAAGGTATAACGTAAGACTTTAACAGGAAAAAAGGGCTCGATGAGAGATTTGAGTTTAATTGATAAGTTTAAGTAATTAATCTATTAATTAGAAAAGTAAAAATCTCGACATTATATACAGATAATACGCGCAATACTGATATATTCCATGGAGTAAAATTTTTTAGTTTTTATAACTTTAATGTTCAATTATTATAACGTTTCTGATTTATATTTAACATTAATATTCTTTAAATAAAAAATCTACGTAAGAATAGTAAAAAAAATTTTATCTTGAATAAAAAATGTGTAGCGATACTGATAAACACAAATATGTATACGAAGTTAATAAATCAAATTTCTTCACTCTTATAATAATATCTAAATAACATATCTGTTTTACGTAAGCAGTCGTGAATGGTTACAATTTCAGCAAAAATAAATTTTCTTTAACAATTTTATAATTGAAAATGTATAATTATTAATATAAAAAATATAAAATAAAAATCATTTTTACTAGGAATCTGCAAATATTTTTAAAATAATATATAATCGCTATTGCATTATTTTTCTACATACTCTGTTAATATTCTATTATATATTTTATTTGCTTTATGTAACTTGCAACTTTAAATGATGATATTAAATTAGTAATATTTACATTGTTTTTTTATATAATTAAATTTTAATTTAAAAAATACTTACTTAAAAACGCGAATTTATTTTATTTGATTAGAGATTTTTTTGAAACATTCTTGAAAAAATTTAATACCTTCATCGTAATCGAGCGGCTTCTCTTGCAAAAAATTTTTTAAATTCTTCTTATTTTTTGCTTGTTCCAGTTTGTTCTCTATGCCCGGCTTAACTTCTTTGTTTTTTTTATTTACTGATGTCTTATTGTCGTCCTGTTTACGCTCCTTTAACTTGCTATTGACTTCCTCGGATTTGTTCGATTTCTTGTTTGCCAATTCCGACTTTACAAAGGCGGATTTTTTAAAAGGACTCGCCTTTTCAGACGTTACTTGGCCATTAACTCCGCGCTAAAATTAACAACAATAATCAAATTTGGAAAACGCGAAATTCGAAAATCTTCCACATTCAAATTACGCTAAATAAAAAAATAGTTGGTAATATGTCTAAGCCAAAATAATTATTAATAAATACCTTACTTTGATTACAAAAAGGTAATGTTTTTATTATTTCTTATGCGTAATAAAATGACTATTAACTGTATATAAAACGATATAAAAAGTATTTTTTAAATTGCTTCTTATAATTGATTATTTAGGCATTAAATGAAAAATTGAATAACAAAAAAATATAAAAATTTTAAATGTCATACGTGTGAACTACTTATTTTATAAGAATTAGAAACTAAAAATTTAGGTATTCTCTTAAATCATAAGAAGCATTAGAGTATTAATTTAATTAGACAGTGACAAAACACTAAGTATATACACTCGTACTTCCATATGCACGATCGACATTGTATATAATATACTTTACGCGCACAACTGCTTTTTACATTCATTAATATAATATATTCGTGTTAAAATTTATTAAGTAAAATTATTAGATATTTAATCTTTAATCGTCATTCTAAATTTATACCTATTTTAACATCACAATTAATTTAAAAAAAGTTTTTTATATATCGATAACTAACCAAAAAAAAAGAATTTGTTTAGTATTTTATATAATTCTTGTTAAGAACTTTAGATACCTTTAAGGCTTGAATAAAAATAATACGAAATATAATACAATATTCGACAAAAGTTTCAAATTATTCTACCTATTTTTAATCACCTAATAAATATTTATTTTAACTGTTATATAATTTTATTTTGGCTTTGAAAGAATAAATCCTGTAGAGAACTGATTTTAAAATTTTAAATCTTATTAATTTAAATAAAATGGTAATTTGTTTATTGTGTTTCAATTTTTTAATATTATATTGCCAATGTAAGAAACAATATTTAGAAGGTTTCTGAATCATATTACCTACTCTCTATACCTGAAAATAAAAAAAAACATACTTTCGTGTCATGGAAAATGTAGTTTATATATTTTTTTAGAAGAAAAATAAATATCTTTATAAATAATTATCCGTAAAAGAAATTAAATATTTAACATGTATGACTTGTTATTAATTTTTTTTTAATTCAATACAAAATAAAAATACTGAAAATTAATCGATTTAAAATTTCACTTTTAGTATCAAAGAAATACAAATAACTTAAATATACAATTTACCTCGTACATTTCGTATATTTAAAAAATTCAATTATATCAAATGATTTTCTTCATTGTACACTCGTTTAATTGGTTCTATTCTACATGAATGTACATAATTTAAATCGTCATATTTAAATAAAATTACGATTTGTGCATTAAATAATTTATTAAAATATATATTTTACAAAAAAAATTGACTAATTATCAATTCTAAAAAAAATAATATATATATATATGTGTGTGTGTAGCATATTATTTCTTTGCAAAATTCTAAATATATTTATTACAATTTATTTAAAATTCAACAATAAAGCATTAATATATTGTAGTAGTAAATATAACCCGGTTGATAGGGATAAATAAGTATTTTACAACTAAAAATAAAAGAAATCGTAGAAAAAACTTCTTTCAATAAAGTAAATAAAAAGTAATAAGGATATTTTGATTTATTAAATACTAATTATTAGTTATACAAAGAACAAGATTTATCATTAAAAAAAAAATAGAAAATTCAACCTGAAGTTACAGTTTTAATAGTATATAAATCTTTATATATGTTTTCCCTATCAAAATACAAAAAGAATTCAAATCAGATATGTATTTTGTTATTTTTATATTTAATTAAATGAATTATTTTCTTAAATTTTTTTTTAAAACAGTTTTTGTATAATGTAACAGTGTTATATATCTAATATATATTGATAGCTTCTTTATATTTAGATATATACATGAATGCACACTAAAAAATCACTATTTACTTAAAATAATAAAAATATATATTACACAGATTTGTCTGTAATAATAATAATTAATTGTATAATCTCTAAATTTATGTAGATAATTTTAATGTCTTTCTTATAAAAAGAATAATAAGTATTTGTTGTACAATTTTAGTTTTAGTAATTTTTTTGAGATTATATGAACCAATTGATTGCCGCGCAAGTTTGATTGAAATTTTAAGTGATTAAATAATGATGCAATTTATCATTAAAAAATGATAATAAATTTAGTTAAAATGATAAAAAATTTAATGAAAATGATAATAATCGTTAAATAAATAGAATGATATGCATATTCACTTTTTAATCAATTCAAAGAAATAAAACATTTAAAAATGAACTAATAATACGAGAACTTAATACTTGTTCGATTAGTGATTATACTCTATTAAAACTGTAACTGTTCACAAAGATAAAACACTTGAAATAAATCTTATTGAAATGTTTATATTATGAGTTTAGATAAATATAAAAAAGAATAATTCTGAACTATACATGAACTAAATAAAATTATTATTGTCGAAAAAAAAATTAGCATTGATATAAAATATATTTTAATGTATGCAATCAACTTTTCAATGTCACTCAACCAAATCAATTTATGATATGCTAGAAACAATTTTTTGCAATGGCTAAAAAATTGTATTATAAAGATAATGATTTTTAGGAAACTTGTGCTAACTATATAAAACAACACAATGCGTTAGAAGGATTAAGGCGCAGTGAACTGCCATTTACGTGCGATCCAACTCCTTAGTAATGTAAGAAAGTAGAAAAATAGCGAAATATTCAGGAAGAATAGGCATGAAAGAAAGAGACAATAAGAAATTGGCTAAAAGTTGCAAGAGGTATAGAATAGTACAACAAATTTTAGTATGCGTGCGTGGCGATAGCAGCCGCTTTATACATACGCCATATGGCACGATTGTGCACATATATTTTGCATGAGAATATTTCTGAATTATATGTTGAATAGAAAAGAACCTATATAAAACAATTTTATGTTGATTTTAAACATTATTATGAAATAAAATGTACACATTTATTCATTTAATGAGAATAAAAAATAAGATATTATAAAAAGTAAAATCTAAGAAATTATTAACGCCCCGGATAGATAATGATAAATAATTAATGCAATCTTAGTAACCACTTGACTTAACCTAAAGATGTAATCGCATTTTACATATTAAACAAAATCAAATTTACCTGATGCATATCATTTGTATATATTTATGGATATATGCATATTAGTGTCAAATAATGAAACAAATGGATTCGAAAGAATATTTGCACGGTTACCACTCACCACTAGAAAAAATGAACTTTTATTTTAAACTGATTCTCGTTCCCGCTCCAGAAACTCCTAACAAATCATTTAAATTAAATTCGACCTTTTTGCCAAAAGTAATTAGTAATAAATATCAGTAAAAGGCTGGAAAAATATAATTGGTGAAAATTAATCACACATGCAGTGACTCGCAGAATTTGAGAACAGTATTTTTCTAAAAAAAAAAACAAATAGTTATATGTATGTATTATGAAGGTAAAATAGGACGGCATTGGATTATATCTTATCCGTAGTAGTCTGATTTTAAAGATTGAAAAAAGCCACGCATATGGAAGGTATAAATTTTTGATACGATTCGATCAGGTTCAGTGATTAATGAAATCACTCGTAGCTTGAAAAATGCAAGTGCAGAACAACTGAAACGAAACTGTCAAATACGAAAAGCTCGTCAATTCGCATATGGAACGCGCAGCAGAGGCTTCTTAACCTCCAATGTAATTTACAATGGTCACTATTGATAAGCGTAATCGTATAAGCTTAATTGAAGTATATAATGTAAGGATCCAGGCTCATGCGAAACGCTTAGATCAAGAGTTTGGAGCTTGTACTCTAGTTAACAGGGGTTGTCAATTACGGAAACGTTTGGTAAAAAGAGTAGGATAAGAACATACATGAGGCGTTGGTTGCTCATCGTCCTAACGCCCTAACCTTCAAGACAGTGTCCCAAATATCGATCAGCGGTAGCCTCGACCGCTGAATGGGAGCCTAATGAATATCGAGCCTTGACGGTATTGAAGAATTACAACCCACTGACCTTCTCCTTCGTCTTGGAGCGCCTCTTGTTCTGGGCCTTGCGCTCGGTGTCGACGAGAGGGCCTGAAAGGTGAGCGAATGGTGGCTGCTCGGCCTTCCGGAAGCCGAAGGCGAAGACGAAGAACGCGCAGACTAGGACGATTCCCACCGGTATCGCATACTGGCTGTATTGCAACAACCCGCTCAAGTCCATCGTCGCGTGAAACTTCACTGCTTACTCCTTACAAACGATGCAAGATCTGAGGGGCCTCCGGGCGATTACTGACAACGGCTACTAGAACGACGTTACGTTAAACTGCTCGCATGAGTCAATATCAGAACGTGACTGGAGAGAGGACGCCTGGACTAAAAGCAGCTGTTCCTAGTAATCCTAGTATTCTTAGTTTCTCCTACTGCTGAGTGTTGAGTGCCGAGTTGCCGACTACCGATGTCGAAGACTGTTTGCTACGTCGATTGGTCATTCGTCCATGAGTCTAGTGTTCTAGACGTAAGCCGGGTTATCTGGCTTTTAAAAGCTAATCCAGAGAGCGCTAGCAACCAATTAGCACTAGTGACTAGATTGTTTCGTAACCTCTTCCGCCGTATATATTTATATTAACTACAATGATGTGACATCAAAATCATGAAAGATGGCAATGGCGGTGACGGCGTAATATTTCTGGCGGCACCACGGAGATTCACTTCATTTGCTTCTTTCTGTTGGCTACGTGTCAATGTTCATTCTATACTGTGCGGACTTCAAAGTGACGTCGACAACCACACCGCTACGGGCTATGCAGGCTACGCTTTCCGCTTCCCTTTCCGCCTGCTCCTTAAATAGAAATCTACCTTGCTCGCTCGCTCGCTCGCTCTCTCTCTCTCTCTCTCTCTTTCTCTCTCTCTCTCTCTCGGTAGTGTCGATACTGTCGGTACGAATTACTAAGCTTACGTGAATAGTACAAAATACAAATACTACAAATTACGAATAATCGAAAATGTGAATTGCAAATTGCAATGTCTCGAAAATCTAAACAGCTTGAAGAGTGATAGATGGTCGATACTCGATAACCATATATGTGAAATTCAAAACTAATTGTCCTGGACTATAAAACTAATATAAAGAATACATAAATGGCCTTTTAATTTTCAAGATAATATTTAACTCATAGTTGTCACTCGGAAATATTAAATAACTTATACAAACAACGGATGTCCGTATAGTCGAGAGGCGTATTCAAAATAAAAAATATTATAAACTTAAAAAATACTTAAAAAGCATCTATTTTTTTTAATAAGTTATAAAATTGGATATTTGACATATATTAAATTTCTTTTTTAAAATATAATTTCCATTATTTATGTAAGTTGCAAATTATTTAATTTTAATTATATGCTATTGTAATTGCGACAGTTGTGACGATTAATTTTTGGAATATGCGATTAGCAACTTATTTAATTATTGTTTGCACAAAGTTCGTTTAGATTAATTAATTCTGAAATAAATAATAAACAAATCAATGAACACTATCACTGATGTAACACATTTTCCTGCAAAAAAATATTACAGCTATCGAAACATTTATTTTATAAATTCGAATTATCCGCTTTTCAACATCAAAATATCGACCGATCGAATATCTCTTACCATCTTTAAAATTCAGTTCAGGGTAAATTTGAATGGATGCGAACAATTTATAAAATTCAACATAAGGTAACCAATGAAAATCTTTCGGTTTGACCTATCGATACAAATTTAGGTTCGTATTTAATAAAAATTCTGTCGCTTATGTTTTTTATGCAAAAGGACACAAAAACGTTTAAGTTTATAATATATATAAAAGGCCTCTTAATTTATAACTTATTTACAATTATTATTATTTTATTAATTTTTTAAAAGGATAATTATGTTTCAATTAATAACTATTATAATATTATCTATAAAATCTAAATAACGTTCTGAAATAAGAGTTATTAGTTGTTGTTATTTATAATATTAGGTTATTATTTATATTAAAGTTTTTACTTTGACTTTTTTATATATTACATAAATATGAAATTTGACTGGTAATATATATGTATAATATATATATATATATATATGTATATATTTATTTGCAGAATATTATGAAATTTAAGCAGTCATTTTATAAAGTCATGACAAGAAATCTAATAGTTTTCATTTTTGAAATGCAAATTTAAAAACTGAAGCTCATTGAAAAATAGATGAAGCTCTTTAAATCCAGTCACAACTGGATAAATAATATTTTACACTTATTAACATTTATTAATCATTCGCATTTACTAATTCATCTAACGAAATATTGTTTTCATTAATATTATTCAGTTTAATAATTTAAAGAGCTGAATATTTTCTACATGAAACTTATCTCTTTGATTAAAATAAAGTCCGGCATGTCAAAGACAAAAATTGGAATTAATTTATCAATGAATTTAAAAATTAAAACAAATAATTTTCTAATATTTATTTTTTGCAGGATGCAATGTCAGATGATATTTTAATCAATAAATCAAGTAAAAATTCAAAAAGAAAACATTCCAATGATTTTTTATCAAGTAAAATAAAATGCAATATCTTAAAACATAAAGTTTCCAAACAAGCTTTGCCAATAAAGTTAGCTGAATTGCAGTTAATAAATAAATGTACTCATAATAATATTTTAAGTAAAAAGACCACTGCTGAAAGTAAAAATAAATTAATTGGTCCAAAAATTTCAAAAAATAATTTAAATAGTGTTATGTGGATAAAAAATTCTACAAACATGAAAGGTAAAACATCTGGAGACATTTTTCAATATAAATGTAGAATTATGTATTTAAAATGGTAAAAAAATTTTGAACTACATTTATTTATTTATTTTTTAAAGAATCTATTTTTAAATAGTTTAAGCATTTTATAATATTTATTTAGTGCAAATAAAAATTTAAGTGTTTTATTATAAAAGCTTATCTATATTGTGCACAGCAATGTATTTTGTATATAAATCAGAGAACCTTTATAATTTTTAAATATTGAAACAAATGTTGTTATTCCAATTATAAAATACATAATTTATTTAGTTAATGAAAAAATTAATGGTAAATTACCATCCTTATTACACAATGATGAAGAAAAATTATCTTCTGCAGTTCAAGGTAAAACTCTATTTTCATAATAATTTAAAAAAAAATTCTTTATGAAAATTTGTAATTTCAACAGGTAATAAAACTATAGAAGGAGCTGCTTATAACAAAAGTAGTATAAAATATTTGCTATGTAAAGAAAAGGATGTAGATGTTTATACTAGTCTTCTTGAAAATTATCGATATCTTATCACTCCAAAATCATGGTCAGTTATTGAATTCACAAGTGAAACAAAAGATCGTTATATTATCTTTTTCAATGCACATATAATTAAAGAAAATGATATTTTAATATCAGTTATGAGGAAAAGTCTTATCATTGGTAAAGGAGCAGCAATAAATTATTCTGTTCATGGAATACCTGTAGATATTAATGGTACAATTCTCCCAAATATTTTGGACAATACAAAAAAATTACTTAGCATTTTACATATTTTTGATAAAATGCAAATATGTGATGGGCTTGGTAGTGATTTAAACATAATTCAGACTGATTTTGTCTTTAAAGACAATTGTCGTTATTGGCGTCACAAAAATTGTAAGATAATTTTGGTAAAGGCAATGCGATGTTATATTTGTTCAGAAGCCAGAAATGTTTTATTAAAGAATGAATATAAAAAATGAATAATTCTTTTACAACTGCTAAAGAAAAATAGTTAGAAAGAAAAGAAATTTTTTTTATTTAAATTTATGTACGTAGATATAATGTGATAAAAACAATTGCCATATTTAAGAATATAAAAAAAAAGTTAAAAAAATTCTTTCTTTTTTTATGTACATGGTTAGATTAATTTTTATATACATATATAAATTTACAATGAACCATTATTTAAAATTAAATTACTACAACTTTAATAAATTTTTTACACTTCAAATTCTTACAAATATATATTATATATGAATGTTTAAAAAATAACAAAAACTAATTTTTTGTAACTTTCGCAAATTGTACTACCATTGGCCTGTCCTTTAAAATATAGCCATTGGTTTCATCAAGAGCTAATTGAGCTTGAGCAATATTGGGAAGTGTAATAAATGCTTGACCTTTCATCCTACCTTCTTGCATCAGACGAATGTTATAACTGTAAAATAAAATTATACTTTTTTTTTAATATTAATTTACTTTTTTTTTAATAAAAATAAAATCTATACATACTTGGATAAACTTCCACTTGAACTCGGTAATACATATCGTCGATAAATAAAATTTAAATCTTCTTCTTCCACTTGTTTTCCAAGATTTTTTATATAAAGACGACATGAAGGTTTTCCAGGATGATAATTTTTAAATACAGGCAGTAACCTTTGATCTACGATTAATTTTAGATATTATATTTAACAGAAATCTTAAGAACTCAATAATTAACAATAAATATTTATTTTATTTTATAAAACTATTGTAATTGGTTAAAACAAATCATAAAGCAATTATATGCATTCAAAATCTTTTTAAAATGAAATTAAAATTGAAATGATTTGAAATTATTTACATGGTTTGTATTTTTAGTTGCTCTCCATTTTTGGCTTACTTTTATATTTAATGGTCTTAAAAACTGTGCAATAATTAAATAGTTTGTAATATAGCAGAGTAGCTGTATATAAATAAAATAAAGAATAAAAAATTTAGAAAATTTATGTTAATATCAACTAATTAAAAGTATATGTCTCATACTAATAAATATAGTAATTATTTTATCATTTTTGTACCTACAAAAATAATAACATTTATAAAATACCATTCAATATTACTTATCAGTTATTTATATAAATAAATGATTTTTATCAACTTTAATAAAAACATTTAAAGGTATAGATTCTAGAGCTACAGATATTAATAAAAAAATCAAAATTCGATATAGTGCTGTTCATTTTTATAAACATTTTAATTTATTTAAAATAATTCTAATTTTATATTTACCTTTAAAATTGAAATATGATAAATCGTTTCTTTTTATTTTACTGTTGTACTATACTTAAAAAATACAAAAGTTGAAAAAAATGAAAAAAAGTATAAGCACTTAAATATAAAAATAAATAAATAAAATTTTCCAATTTTATTCTATTTAGTAAGTAATAAAGTTGATTTAATTTTTGAAAAAATTTTTACCTTTATCAGATATCTTATTATTGTGGAGCTGTTCTGTAGTTATAAAGTTATGCTTGTTTTCTTGCTCATTTTTTAAATCTCTATCATTTTTTTTATTTGGAAAAATGAGTCCAAAACCTTCTATATTACTACTTGATTCTAGTAAAAATTTTGATTTTTCCTGATCTCTAATCGATGAATTTAAAAGCTTACTCGTCGATTCCACGGGCTTAAGTACAATTTTTCGGTTACGTTGATCACTCAAGTATAGTTCAAACATATCCTCTGGCTTATGTTTCTGGCTTATTGATACTGTTGCAGTTTGTTTCATGGGATTAACGAATTTTGGTATCTTTAAACGTTTCCTACTTTGAACTCGTTTTCGTTTTTCTGGAATAATTTGTCGTGGAAGATTACCTGTTTCTATATCAGATTCAATTTCAGATTCCTCTTCTTCATCAACATTTTTCTCATCTCCCTTAGTAGCTGAAATTGATTATGATAAATTTAAAAAAATTTGTAATAGTTTTAGAAATATAAAATTTATATTAGTAATATTAAACTACTTCAATAAATAATTGTAATAAAACCATCAATAATAATATATTTGAAGGAAACAACTATTTATTGATTGATTTTTTGTTGTTAAGATTTAAGAAAATTAAAAATAATTATACATTATAATGTTAATAAAAATATGTCAAAAGAAATATTTTTTAAACCTTCATTATTTTGTGATTCAGTTGCAAGACCAAACATGTCTCGATAGTTTCCTATATCATAAGCTTCTTTAATAAAAGGAAACTCATCATCTAATTCTTCAAATGGTGGTGGTAAATTCATTTTATTCATTAAATGTAGGACCTGAAAAATAATAACAAATGAATTTTTAATACTTTGATTATTTCAAATATAAAATTTTAGCTTTGATTATTAAAAATACATTTTACAACATTTATTTCGTTGAGTTTCACCAATTAAGATTTATAATTCATATAATTAATTTAATAATATGTATAATTAAGATTGTATTAAAAACTTGAAAATACCTGAGTATAAAAAGCAGGTTCTTTTAATAATTGTAAAACTATTCTTATAAGTATACTTTTAGTTGGATCTGGATATTTATATTTTAAGTACGGTGGAATGGGTTGTGAAAATATATGATGTGGTGCCCAACTATTTAATTTTTTTAAAAATGCTTGAAAGTAAAGCTTGTTTTCCGATAAATCTTTTTCTTTTTTTGAGGATTTTATATCTTCAGTAGCATATTCTTTCTCATCTAAAGATATATTTCTTTTGGCAAATTCAATAGAAAGTCTGTGACCTTTAACTAGTAATTGATGCAGTCTTAAAAAAATTTCATTTGCATGCTCATGTGTTGGAAATTCAACAAAAGTAATTGTATACTTCTCCGATTTTCTTATTGTCCTAGTTTTTACTGCTCCATAGTTTTTAAAAAGTTCTTCTCGACGCTGATCTGAGAGACTAGGTGGCAGATGTAATATCCTTAATGTGCAGATATTCTATAAAATAAATATTAAATAGTGAAAGTATGGAAATAAAATTTTAAATTTAGATAAATTATTATTAAGAAAAATTATATAATTTTTGTTAGAAAATATTCATTGTAAGTATAATTTGAAATTACATATTAGTTAATTAATTTTATTGTGAAACATACCATTTGTTTCGACATTTTAACTTTATTGTATTACTTGTTTATAATATAACTTCAATAATAATTAATGATTAATTAATAGCATAAGTTTAATTAATTAATTAATCAGATAAACAATATTTTAATTTTATTTTATTATATTTCATTGAACTTGATTCCCAATATATTTTAAAAATCCTCTAAGTCTGAATCTGAAAGACTAAAAATAACAACAAATAACCATTACAGTTAATTTCTACGTGATGATTACGTGATTTTATATAAACTTTGCTTTATATAAAAACAACGCGTGTATGTAATAGAAGTAAAATCTAATTCATACTCATAAATTAACACAAGGGAATTATTTAATATTTAAATTATTATTTTAAAAATACATTTTGTTACAGGCTGTTCCGTTAATTTAGTAAAATCAACATTATGTTGGTAACATTGTTTTCGACTGTCGGATTTATAGAAATCTTTATTTCATTGTTGGATTTATTTTATTATTGTATATAAAATACCACCAATTAACTTAAATTTTGTTCGCACGATTAACTGAAAATGAACAAAAAACAATTTTCGGAAAAAAATTTAGCACACGCAAAACAGCGAAACCTTCATTAGCTAATATTACTTCAATAGAAAAGTAAATCATAATTTTGAATTATAAAACTTAAAAAATTCAAATTTTATAACATTGCTAAAAACTTATTTTTTTTTAATTAATTTAAACTATTAAAAAAAAATAATAAAATTGTTATTTATATTATAAATTCAATTCAGTGTATACTATCATGTAAATAAGTGCGGTTAGATACAAAATAGCTAAATTTATACCATTTTTTAGTAGTAGTATACTTTATTTACTTAAATTTATTAAAAAACTTATTAATATACTAACATAAAATTTAAAGGCTTTATTTTACTTATAACTTTACAGCAGTTACATGTACAAAAAGATCTTTAAAATGTATTTAAAAATTAATTTTGTGTATCCTGTGAACTAGTGTAACTACATTTACAATCAAAATTATTTGAATTAAATATTATTATTACATGTGATATTACGATATCATTATGAGTACATAAAAACTTAAAATTAAAGAATATAATTTAATGTTACATTTTTATTTTAATTGGTTAAAATATAAACATAAATTTTTTTTTAATTAAAATTGAAATTGAATAACACGTTTAAGCTTTTTTATAGTTTACAATATAAGTCCCCAATAATTATTTGAAATTATTTACCTGATTTGTTCAATTGCTCTCTATTTTCATCATACTTTTATATTAATGGTCTTAAAAACTATGCAACAATTAAATATTTGCAATATAGCAGAGCAGCTAGTAGCTATATGCACTTGTATTAATGATTCCCTTGACTTCACCAATAATTTATCTATGCTAGAGATGTGAATTTTATAAGTAATCTGGTACATTAATGAAAATATCTAATTTAAAAAACAATTTTCATTATATACAGTAATTATGATTCCTTAATATTACTTATATTACATTATATTACATAATCTACAATATTTTAAATATTAATTATTTACAATTTCTGAAAATCGAAAATAAATTTGATTAGGCACACTTAAATTTACTTGAAAAAAACTTGATTGTAAAAATCAAAATTGTTCTGTATAGTATCAAACAAAAATAGCGTAATACTATTAAAATTAAGTTAATATATATAATATATATGCTTGAATAAAATTATCAATTTCCAAACGATTATATATTCCATATAAGTAAAATTTATACATACATAAAAAACTATATAATTATACATTTTACAATAACTAAATAAATAAAAAGTCAAGCTCGTGACCAAATTCCTATAATCATTTTTTAATATTTAAAAAAAATCACAGTAAAATAAATAGCATATTTGTAATTGTATAATTAAAATTACTTTATGTTTATAATATTTCTCAATATGACTTTTGATGATTTACACATAACATTCTAGCAAATATATTCAAAGCATTTAGTAGAAGACCATTAAAAAAGAATCAAAAACGCCTCTGTTACTTAATTCCATTTGATGCAGAATGTGCACTTAATTTTTTATAAAGGGTATAAATTGCAATCCAAGCATCTGTAAAAAACAAATTATAGAATTTTAAGCCATTAGGAAATCAAATTATAATGAGAAGGTGAAAAATTAAAAAAAAGGGCCTCCTCAATTACAGAATATTTAAATTACTGTATTATAATAAAATGATTCACACTTTCTAGGAATAAAAAAAAATCAAATGTAATTATTCAAGAATTTAAATATCTTATAAAAATAAATGAAATCAAATTTGTGTATAAAAATAAAGAACATTCTAGAATGAATAACACGATGGCCAGTGGTTACTCTGAATGTAAGAAAACGTAATAAATATAAATCTATAGTGTTAGGAATTAAATGACAAAAACTAAGAAATTTTTAATATGTATCAATCGATATAAGTAAATTTAAAATTTTTATGATTTAACAAAGAAATTTGCTTAGAGCCAAATATAATGAAATAAAGAATTAGCAAAATAAACAATAAAAATTTTTTAAATTTTCGTAAAATCTGAATTTTGATAAATCAATTATAAAAAAAAAAAATTAATTTTTTAACAATGAAAAATAATTTATTTTTTTTACTCAACATACACAAATAATTTATATTCGTTTTATAACTTTTTTTAGCTTCGTATTTTAAGGTATCTTCGGTGTATATGAAAATAACTAAAGTAATGATAGCAACAAGAATATTTAGACAATCATCTTCATATAACTTCATCAGCCGAGCATTGATTTAAAGGTATTGATTGACACTTAAAGTAAAAAACACGAAGAAAGGTAAAAAGAAATCTTTTATTTAAAATTATGCAATTAAAAAATTGTGTTATCTATTAAATAAGTAGCTGCAACGCATTTTACAACCCGGCCGTAATAAAAGAATAAAGTCAGAACGCATGCACAAAGAGCATCAAGAAAAGCACATCGTCCTATGAAAAGCAATTAGAAAAAGAACTTTTCTTGAAACTCATCTTACACGTCCTCCACCCTCCACGTAGTAATTACTTGTGCCAAAGGTATTGAGTTTCCATTTTTTATCGCTCGAAACTCACTGCGGTCCCATATACCTGCACGTGTCCCAAATATTTTTTTTATTCTTAGATATACGCGGATAAAAAAGTCCTTTAGAAAACGGCCATTCCCTACGCGTGAGATACCTATGCATTTCCTTTTGGGGTTAGACAGGGAAATCACTGTTATCCGATGTCGCGAGCTGCTTTTAAAAATAAAGAAAAACAATAATGAAAAAATGCTTCTTTACTTTCGGCTGACATTGTTAGATTTTGTTGCCACGAGCGCACAGTATTCATAGTATAAGGAAGGTTTATAGTGAGCCTTTGTCTATACGTTTATACACATGCATCCTTAACAACCTCGAGGGAGAGTAGCTAATAGCTACTAACTATATGAGCGGAAGTTTTTCCATGAACGATGTGGGGTCAATTTTTCGAGAAATCGCGACATTCGAAATATTTTATCCAACTCTTTGTTCATGAGCAACGTATCCATATTAATTGTTTCCAAATAAACTAATTAATCTACCATATGTTATTTTTGTTAATTAGCAATAGTCAACACATCCAAAAACATTACTGTTTAATTAAGTAAAGTATATGTAAATAATTAATCACACGCTTCTTAAATACGCAAAAATGAAAAAAGAAAAAAATGTCTAGTCGTTACGCTAGACTGAAGTTGATACAAAACCATGAATTAATCGAAAGATGATAGCAAAATGTCTCAATTGCTTACTATAACCATACATAACATGAAAATTTTACTAGTGCCTGCCCCCCACAAACACACAGATTATATATAATTTATGGAAAATTAAGAAACAGGCGGGTAAATAAGAGATTATAAAAGAAAACGATTAAAAGAAAAAGGATGCAAGAAGAAAAGAGGAAAAATTCAAACAATGCGATTGCGTTAAAAACGCACAAAGAATCTATCGTATTATGAATGAAGGAAAAATACTGACGTTTGCGCCTGTATATTTCATTTTCTGTCTCCTTTTCATCCTACTGGCGCCGTCTTTAGTCATTTTCATCTGTAATGCACACTAAAGAAAGAAATAAAAACCCACAAGGAGGGTAAAAATCGTGAGACTAAGGCGTTATCGATAATATAAAGTTGCGCAATGAGAAACAACATTGTCTTACTGGACGTGGTTCCTCTTGTTTATTTTTGGACCAATACTCGCTAAATACACGCACCACTTCTTTTTTGTACTTCTTCCACGAAATGCCGAGTACTACCTAAAAAGGGTCGCAATGAAAGCAGCTGGCAAGTTATATCAACTCGAAATCTGAATAGGTTTGCTGACTGCACGGATGCATAAGTAGTAAAAATAGAAGAATGGACCATCGGAATGCAGCTTGCATCCTGAACGACTTGTTCACCTGGCATGAGTAGCTGACATTTTTTTGTCAGAATTAGATGGGAGAGGGGGAGAGAAAATGAGAAAGGAGCGTGCGCATACTTCCGCGTGTGTTCCGTGGAGGCTTTTCCCAAGGTGTACATTATATCTAATGCTGTATATAAATACATCATCAGAAGCTGTACTTGAGATGACAATTTTACGTTTAAGAAGTTTTAGTTGCTCCTGACTTACATGCTGAATTTGATATATCTTTTCTGTACAATTTCGTCCACACCTCAATTTAATAAGAATAAAAAATAAGTAGTGAGCAATGCTACATACTACATTTAATGTAAATCATACATTAAAAGAATGTTCTAATAATCAATTTTACAAATGTTTAGATAATTTAAGTATGATTATTTTTCTTTTTCGTAATACTTTTTATTTATAATATATAAAGAATCAGTATAAATAAGTGATTCTTAAAAAATACTTTATTTATATTGAAGAGCAAAAGTAAGAAAATTTGGTATCATTTTACACATTAATAATTTACCACAATGAAATATAATTATTGCAACATTACAAGGTTAAAATGTATTTTAAATTTAATTTATATAGTTTCAAAAGCAAAATTTTTAAAGCTTATGCATATTAAAAAAAAAATAAATAAATTTTCATATAATCGATCCGCCACGTTTCAAATGCAGGATGTTTTGATAAAACATTGAAGAAATTTTTAAATAATTTTATTTTCAATTACATACAAAATGTTAGTTAATGAAAACCACAGATATAAACTCTTACGTAAGGAACTTAAAGAATTTGAAAAATTAAATATAAAAATAAATTGAAAAACAAGAAAAACATTTTATATGTATATTTCTATATATATCTATTTATATATATAGGTCCTTATAGAGCGTACGTCTATGGTCTTCTTAAAATTTGTACATTTTATTTTTTATAGTATCAATTTAAATATTTTATATGCGATTTGATATAACTTACTCGTCGAATATTTATTCGAAGTACGAAATTCGTGTAATGAAGAATGAATTTGACAATTTAAAAACTAAAAATAATTACATTATTCGATTTAATTTATAAGTTAATCATATTAATTTAACGATGTTGAAAGGGGTAAATTTAATATCCGGCCTTCTAGTATTATACATGCACTATTTGTAATTATTGAAAATTATATTTTCCATTTTAAAAACTATTAACTTATTTCATTTAAATTTATTTGCGCATTGAATTGAAAATACTAAAATTTGTTAAACAATTCAAATAACATGTATTTTCAATTGTTAAACCGTTTCACTTTTTATTTGTGTAATTAAAAGTTAATGAATTATAAAACAAATAACTGTAGGTTATTTCATTTTTTTCCCTCAGACATTCTTCAAGCGGAGTCTACATAAGAATTATGTGAATGATTATTACAATGCCACGATGTAAACGCGACAATGAAATGTTTAAAAAGAAAAAACAAGGACTAATAATATACACCGAAGGAAAATTTTTAATAAATTCCTATTAAAATCTAAATCTAAAACTAATGAATTTTCATCATTTATCCCTTAAGAGAAAAAAATCCTTTAAAAGCAGCGGCTCAGGATTCTCGTAAAATCAAAACTAGAAATAAACTAAAAAAATGATCGGAGATATGCAAGAGGATTGATGAAAGACATTTCTTCTTTATAACATTGAAGTATATGAATTCTTTTCTTTGTATTTTGAATCAATTTTGCATTAAAATTGATGTTTATATATCAAGATAATTATAATTACTTGATTGTTTATCTTGACGTTTTGTTTTCAATCATAAAACTCGATTTCAATATTAAAACAATCAATATATATTTTGCATTATTCAGTTTAAAATAAGTCTCTTAAAATTTTAGTTTTCTTTGTAAGGTTTCTTTCTGCAAATAATAAATCACATTGATTACCTTAAATTAATACTGAAAATGACTAGACTGCATGCGTCGATCGCAAGGTACATCCTCTGTATTTATATATTTTAAACAATCATCAAAAACTATAAACATAAACGCAAAGTTCAAGTTTCCTCAGTAGACTCTACACTAACGTTTAAAAAATAATAAAAATGACAAAGACTCAAATTTCGAAATTAATTTGAATTTTTAAATCGTAGAGACAAAAATCCTGTATTAGAAATATTTTTTCATCTAAATGAAGATATATCAAAGAAAGTGTTAAATTTTCTTTGCCTCAGTATACTTCAGTGCACACAAAACGAATCACGTTCCCTGTAAAAAATCGCCAAGCTCAAGAGTAAACAAACCATTGATTTACGTCTAACATAAAAAATTCTTTTAAGACATGAATACATTTACACAAATATTATTTATATGACCCGAGTCATTGAATCACGGCAATGAAAATCTCTTTGCTCTACACTGCAGGGTATGAGCTCGGCGATTATCCGAGAAAACGCATCACAATGAACAGTCAAGTATGATGGAACGAAGATTTATAAAATAAAATAAAAATTAAAAAAAAATAAATAAAAATGATTTTAAAAAATATAATAGAAGAAGGACCGACTGCTCGTCACTTTCATGTTTATAGTTTCCAGCAGATGAGGCGCATGAGTCATGTCATGTCATAATCAGCCCGGGCATCGCGCGCGTAACATCGTCCACCCGGTCGAGTGTCCGTAGCGCACTACGGTACTTATACAGTTGGAGACGACGACGATGTTGTCTAAGTGGCGCATCGTAAGCCACGTGCGACGTTATGCAGGCGCTGACATCCACATTGGACGCACTAAGAGAAGAAGGCGCGTACGGTCATGGCGACGGGCTCGCGGCATACGGCGCACGTCGTCATGCCCGGAGCGCACTTGACGCACGCGACCATATGACCACAGGGCAGAAATACGACGCCGAGCTCCTCGTTGTAACAGATTTTACAGACGCGCGCGTCGTCAATCGACTTCTTTTCGTTCGGCTGCTGCTGCTTTTGCTGCTCGTCGACATTTACGCCACCACTACCCCTACTACTGCTGCTACTGATGCTACTGTTACTATTTGTAGAGGAAACAGGGACGAGCTCTTTCTGGAGCTCGTTGATTGTCCGGGGTTTGGGGCTTGGGCATTCGCTACTACTTGGTCCTGCTGTACTTTCGCTCTGTTCCGGTTGCTGGGGTTCTTGTGCCGTTTCCTCCTTAGCCTCACGTTTTTGAGGCACCTGGGACTCGACCTTCTTGATACAACTCGGTAGGTTCATTCGCATAGTTTCCTAGAATCAGCAAATATTTCCGGGTTGTTAAATTTCATTTTATCATCCCTCTTATCGCGTATGATTTGAAGAGCTAGTTCTTTCAAAAGTTCGTTTACGATTGCTCAATCTACAAACGCGGGGGTAAGAATTAATCGTTTAACGTTGATGTGAGATGTAATCTTTTGTCGAGAGTCTCGAGTGTTAGTTATTTTAGATTATTGTGTAACTAATATAACGGCGATTGCATTTGTGGTCATACTTGTTTAAATCAAGGGAAAATAATAAAGAAGCCCTTACTATCGCGATATGATGGCGTTGATCACCTCATTCAAAATATTTACGAATCCCATTATATTTTAATGAAAAGATAATAAGATCTCACCTCTTCAGATAAAGGTGGAACATGCTTGCCAGTGACATTGTTTATAAACTCCTGTCCCTTGACAAGCCTAACATAGAAACAAGTAGAGAACCACTTGGCGTGTTGTACCCAGGGATCGTCCTGTGGCTCCCAGTTCTTTAAACCGCCTCCGCAGTGATAACAAGTGGTCTGGTCGCCAGTCCCGGTGTAAAAAAAACCAGCGTCGGCTAGTTGCTCCTTGGTCTGTGCCATGGATGTAGGCCATTCGTTAAATGTTTGGAGCCTAGCTTCGTAGCTGGCATAATCGGGGAAGTCAGGCCTTTTGGCGATGCCAATCCCTAAACATCCCAGCCTCGCAGCCGAGGGTAGCTGTTGCCCATCCTGCGCCTCGTGCAGAGTCTGCTTTCCGTTTTTTGAACCACTCGATGAGGCGTGGGTATCAGCCTCAGCGCCCAACCGATAATCGAGTCTGTAGGGACCACACACATCTCTGCTACGTGGCCGAGGCAAAGGTATCATACTCGCGTCGGCACCGATGGGCACGTTGCCACATGGCAGCTTGCGTATAAAGCGGCAGCGTCCACCCCAACGCTGGTGCTCGACCATCGGGTCATCGCCGTCCTCCCACCGGCAAATTTCTGTCGAACACTCGAAGCAGCGTACCCTATCAATCTGCTTTGTGTAATAGAATCCGGCGGCGGCCAGGTCGGCCGGACGTATGTAAGGGGACGGCCAATTCTCGAAGCTTTGTAGTCTCACTTCTTCAAACCTGCAAATTCACAAGTCCAGCCCTCAAGTTTAGTCTAGTCTGGCTATTTTTTTTTAAGTTTCTTCTAACAATTATTAATTAATTTCAAAGGTGCTGAATAACTATTTTAAAAAATATTGTTCTAGCTTAAGAGAGAAAAGCTGAAGACTCCACGTACAGTTGTTTTTCGACACTTAAAAATTCTCATTCTTATAAGTAATTACCTGTAATCCATACTTCCAGCATCATCCACTTCATTACCATCAGATTGAGGTGGTGTAGGTGCTCTAGGCGTTAAATTTGGTTTCAATTTGAACTGGGATAAAACATGATTGTCTCGATGGTCCAGCAAACCAGCCATCTTATTTTCAGACCTACGCAACTCACCAAACTTGTCGATTGTGTTGGTCTGCAAGGCACAAAATCGAATTTTTCATTAATGTTAAATGTAAATGTGAAAAAAAATAAATATATATAATTAGATATCACCTATTAAAACTATAAGTGTTTTAGATTACATTTGATGTTTTAATTATACCCAATAGGCTTTATATTATAATCTGCATGTTACTTAATTTAAAATTAAAGAATACAAATATGTCATTATTAATTCTTACGTTCAATGATATTTTTTATGCAATTAAAAATGAGTTAGTAATTTAATATCTCATAAATTTATAATATGAAATAGTTGTTAAACTTAAAAACAATTTATTAATTTAAAAAAACAAGAAAAATATTTCCAGAAGAAACTCTTAATAAGATATATTATGCATACTGGAACAATTTTGATTAAAAAAAGTTATTTAACACTTGAATTCAAAACTTTTATCATAACCTCGATTTTTTAAATAAACTTTTCGTACAATGTATTGAACTTCTATTTTAGGTGCAATATAATACGGTAGTTTGGTAAAGCCACACCTACAATCGCCTTCTAATTGATCATGAGGTATTCGTAGACATAGAAAATAAAAACAAACGAATTCTTCGCCAAACGTAATAATATTCACATATATTGCAATGCTCCTGTACCCACTGTGTCTTATTTGTTTTCATTGTTAAGCTGTCCATAATTAGCGAACAAACAAAACATCCATGCTAAATTTTAATATTTTGCCGAGCTCGCGGTGCAATTGACATCGGTAAATTTAAAAATGTAAGCATTTGACTTCGTTCACTTTGCAACAATTTTGCAAAGTAACGGTCGAACCCTCCCCGAATCTAACCTAAAAATTGAAGCACCGGCTGAGCGACGCGAAAAAATCGAAGATAAACAAGACTCGCGCACACAAACCCACGCTGAATAAGTGTCAAGGCTCCTCCGCCAATGTATCTTCTCGAAAAGTGGGCGGCAACATAGCAATGGTAAACACTAGGACGTTAGTTACGATAAAGGCCACTGTATACATTTTCTTAGTTACGTAAAGCCTGACAACGTACTAAAGTCGTATTAGTGTCCGCGCCGTCGTCGTTGACGTCGTCATCATAGTCATCATCGTCGTTCCACCGCGGCTGCCGGCGCTTCATCCGGATTCTGGGTTCCTCGATGTTCCTATATACTAATGTGCATCGTTAGACGTAACGAAGTACAATCATCCGGAATGGATGGAGGAATGGGTCAAGAGGAAAAATATGAAGAACGAAACTAATTATCGTTGCTTGGCCCAGTAAAAAAAGGCGACGCGGCGTCACGATAATTGATTGAGCGAAAATATACGGACGTCAAACACACAGAGTAGCTCATTATTTTACTTCGAATCGCGTTTATTACAGATGCCGATGAGATGCAACCTGTTTGCGTAAATCTTCATGGATTTATAGCGAATTATAATTTAAAAAGTATATCTTTCTACTATATATAACAAAATTCACAAGATTAACGATTTCGATAATAGTTCCGAGTTCTATGCATCTACAAGATTTACTACCCAGCCTAATATTATAGTAATAATTATTATTATAATTACAAAATTGTCACAAATTACTGGATTTAATATAATCAATAGTTGCTGATATAACATTAAACTAATCCTCACCAGCTTAAATCCTTTGAAATTAATGTTAAAAATAGTTTTAAATTTAAAAAAATGTAAATGTAAACAATAATAATGGAATGTAAGAAATAAGGTTATTGCATCGTACGCTTACTTCATGTGTTTCGTTTACTTTGTTTAAACGAAACATTATATAATAGTGGCATTTTGATTAGGCATACGTAAAACACAAAAAAACAATTATTTTGTTGAGTAAAAATTGTAATATAAGACTTCGACAATTAATTTATCCAATTACAATATGACAAATTTATTTAAAAAAAACCGATTTTTTTGCAAAATCTTACTTAAAAGAGCCATTTAATACATATATTTAATACTCTTTGGATTTGTTTATTAATAAGTACTATACATATACATATACATAATGCAGTTATATACTAAAAATTAAATAAAAATTAGACTGATATTTGTTTTCTTCTTGTACTTCATGAATTCCTTTAATAATGCATGCTCATAACAGACAATGGCAGCGAGCTAAATATAGAGATTTGGAAATAAAAACTAATTTGTGTTTAAGTGTTTTCTTATTTTAGCTACTAAATCACGTACTTAATGGATAATTTCTATAATTCTTTCTTTCTTTTTATTTTACCCCCTCTTTCAGGTTTGCATTATGTCTTTCATATGAAAGACGAAAAATTGTTTACAGATATAAACTGAAAGTTCTAAATGTATATCTTCCGGGACATTAAAATTCAAATACGTTAGCATACATACAAACGCACGCTCGACACCACAATTACTTCACCTCCAATCTTAATTCATTACGGATGCCGATAAATTACAGCCCGCAGGCAAAGCGCATTTTGAATTCTATATGCATACCGCTCTGGCCTTTACCGCCACCAACCAATGATATCATCTCGGGACTTTACGCTATACGTAACACGCGTGCAAAAATGAGAAAAGAATAAGATTAAAGCAAATTGAAATGCGAAAATAATGGTTGTAGCAAGCGCGCACATATCCTTTTGAAAAATGCACATTTACCTACAGTCAAATAAGAGATGTCTGCCTTTTTGTACAGTTTCTTGGTCAAAAATAGGTTTTTAAAAAACGTACTTTATTTATTTTTTCGCAAATTATCTTATTCACATGTGTTTATTTTAATAATTACAATTTGATTTGTAAGCAGTTGTTTATTTATGCTGACGTCATTTTATGCATCTATTTGTTATGTAATATTTTTCATTATTTATTATAATCTAATATATATATATATATAAATAATCAAGTATAATCGTACAAATGGAAGTGCATTGCTGACACTTGGGACGAAAATTTCGTAAACCTTTTTCATTGATTATTTGAAATTTTAATATTTAGTGGGTGTTCAACACAACCATAAATGATCCAATACAGTGTATAGTGCTAATAATTACCAATGACGTATTCGTTAATTTTTTATATTTATTTGAAAAATATACAATGTAAGAATTTCACATAGGAATATTTCTGAAAATATGTCATGCTCGAGAAACGTTTCGTTTAGAATTCAAGCGTACTCGTTAATCGTGTCTTCAACCAAGACTCCACAAGAGCCAGTTTTATCCGAATTATTTAAAACACAGGTAATTTATTGACTTTCAAATGAAGAAAATTAAAATACAGCGGGTTGCATAGCCAAAGGCAAAAAAATTATAAAGAAAAATGGCAGAGCAAATATGCCAGAACATCGATCGTTGAGAGAAGCAGAAAATCATAATTGCAAAGCAAACAAGTCTCCCTCCTCTCGTCCTTATGCATGTGTGTGTCTTTTTATAGAAGAGGCCCCTCGAAAAATGCACATGCCCTCCAATTTTCAGTTTTTTCATGATTTTTCAGTCTCCCATTACACTTTCGAACAATTGACATACTGCTACGCACATCTGCTGCACGATAGGAAAACTCGAAGCTGTGTCTTTTTCGATCCTGAGTATTCCCTTTTAAAGCCATTTTTCCCCCCTTCTGCTTCTTGGAGTTCGTCGCCAACTACAGCAGCAGCAACTCAGGGTCGCGTCCTTATATCGCTCACTCTAGGCCCCCACGGCAACTATAGCTTTCCTTGAAAGAAACCAGTCCTTTGGAGAAGCCGCACCGCTTAAGCCCAACCTAGGACTTTTAAATACGTTTAGGCGCTTCCGCAATCTTCAAACCTACAATGACCATCATTTTGAGTTTTTGTGCACTTTTTACGCGTACACATACATTCGAAAGTTTCGTGAGTCACGTAGGGATTTACTTGTTTTATTTAGCCTGCTCTTTTCTTGTTTACTACTTCAAAATATCTTGCAGGTAGAAATAATCTATGGGATGATGACACGATTTATTATCGTCGGAAGATAGATTTTCTCAATCATCGGCGCCTCGCCTTCTTCTCTTTTATCATATCAAACGTGTTTCCGTTGCGCTTTCGAATTCACAATTACTGTCTTGTGCTTTCGCTTGTACAATATAAACACTACTCGTGAAAAAAGAAACAAGACGCAATTGCTTATTGTGTATATTAGAAATAATTCTCAATGCCAGGCATTAAATATGCATGCATGCATATATATGGCGAATAATAACAATATGTATGTTTTTTTTTATATATACTCTGGGCATTTAAAAGCAAAAATAAGAAAGGATACTGTTCTTACTATCGTAAGTAATCATAATAGCGTATGCATTTCTTTAGGAAGTATACACACATTGTAATGTTATGATTCTTAGAATCATATAACAGCCTATTGAAAAATATTTAAAAATTATAACATTTCACATAATACTTCAAAAATTGACTCTCTCTCTCTCTCTCTCTTTCTCATTGTTAACGCAAAGTCTAATTGTTTAAAAATGTCGAAATCACTATCAAAACTTTATGCCTTCTGGCGTTTCATTGGAAGATCTGCAAATCCTTTTCTTAGTACATTAAATAAATTATTGTACATTGCAAATATAAGCATCTAATAAAAATAAAAATTCAAACACTAACATTAAAATTAAAAAAATATGGTCAAATATGAAACAACTTTTTTCCTGTAGTATCTTTGTGGACTGCGTATAGGAGGTACATTATTTCAAAAACGTACGGGCAAAGACTAAATAACAGGCTATATCAGTTCAATTTGGTGAGTAATTTAAGCGTACAAAGTTCGATTGTGCTTACTGTTACTCCTGGGTAAATAAAAAAGTTATCTTTCATTCCATTAATAAGACAAGATAATAAATAAAATGAAAAAGAAGAAAAATTTTCGATAATAATTTCACGTCTGGCTCAGAAGTATTAATTACTATTTTTTCAATTTCTTCTTCATATATATGCATACGTATGAATGTATGCAAAATGAAAAACACATTTTATTTACAATAATAAACGTATTCATATTTATAATTAAATTACAACAATTTTACGTTTATTTTTACTAAATACTATATCTTGTTTATCTAAATAAACTCTAGGCAACTATTCAAATATAATTGCAGCGTTGTCCCAGAGTCATACATAAATTAAATCAAGCACATTTATATTAAGAGCGTACTTTAGATCCCAGATTCTTTTTTTCTCGTACAACATACTAAGAAATTTTTTTTTAATTACTCATGAACATACAGACAACATAGAGGAACATGCAAAGCCAATTTATAATCAACGCATGAGTAGTAAATTGTGCACTTTTCTCACATACGCACAATGTAGCTCAATGCGTACCAATCAATTCTCCCACATAATTCACGCATAATTCCATTATGTATCGTTTATTAATCGCACGATTTATGTGAGTGCTCGAAAATACAAGACGCGCGATTCGCGGACTAAAGTCGAGTCTACAATGCTATATTTTGTGGCTAGTTTACATCTCTGTTCGCATTCGCTGTTGTCGCTTTCTACCTAGTCAATATCTCGACTGCATGCGTGAAAATAAAAAAAAAGGCCAATTTTAAAAGAATGACTGGCGAATGTTTATTTGAAATTTTCAAGGTGTACTAGAGGGAGGGAGGTGGAAAGGCGTTGCCTTTTCTAGCCATACGTTCTTGCCATTATAAGCAAACAATTAATAAATCATTTAGTAGTCTTTATATTGCATTCAATAAGAAAACATTAAATTTGAATATTTAAAAAATTACTACCCCCTGACATCATTGAATCTAGGTAACAATAAAAATAGCCCTTATAGCGTGCAATTAACATTTTAAGATAAAGATGAATATGTTAGCACGACAAAACGACTCTTATCGAATGAAAAATAGGTTAGAAAAACATATAATGAATGATGTTCGCATAACATCTTGATTACCATTAATCATTGGCTGCACTCGTATTGTTTTGTTTAAGCGATTTCGTTGGGCGTGAACATTAAATCGATAATAATTTAAAAAATTGAAAAATATTTTAGTATGCTACATTTTACAGCTGCGTAATATATATATACATAATATCGCTATGCTACGTGGCTGTCGAAAAACTAGACGAGGGCGCAGTCATGGATATATTGGCTTAAAGCAAGCAGTTACCATGCGCTCTAACAGAAGGCATCAAAGAATAGAATTCGAAATTTGTTTCGTATATTAAATTTTGGCACACTAATTCAAAAGTATATTGAATAAGTATCCTTTTGAGAGAATTAATGCGCTAACTTAAAGAAGGCATAACTAGAATTTGTCGATCTCGAGTGAAAATTAGTCTAGGATGTTATGTAGCACACTATACACGACACCCAAAAAATAAGATCTGTGTTGAAATAATTAAGTTAATTGTTTTAATTAGCTAGAGAAATTTGTTTATGCCACAAACGGAAAAAGGCCCCGAAACATATTTTATAACTTAGATGGCATATGGTAGTTGATATTTAGTTTAGAATCAATTATTTCACTATAGTAGGTAGATGCATTTAGGTATCTTCAGTTATAGAAATATTTTCACTGTAAAAAATAAGATTCAAGAAATAAAATATTAGAAGGTACAATAAAACAAACAATACAAAGCTGCAAGTATTGTAAAGTAATCTCCGAAATAAATAAGAGTTCAGTTGCAGGCTTAATTTAATTCTTTATCTAGCGTAATGGACATACACATGTATATATCATTGGGTACTCTAAGTGTAATCTAATACATTATATATATATCCATATTTACAGAACAGGCACACACACGGTATGGGCGGTCAACTCCTCCGCCACAAACAAATAGTGCGCGCACATTTATATTATAGCCTGTTGAAATCGTGGCTATTTGCCAAAAATGTGAAATCTTTTTCACGTTGAAAATAGGTTATAGTACTTGTAGAATATATAGTTATTACCATTTATAGGAATGATATTAAATATAACAAATTAATTTGTAAGCTGAAAAGAGACTAGAAGCATCAATTTAGGTCACTTGTAAAAAGAGAAATTTACTTTAAATTAAAACATAATTTTGTTTCGTAGAAATGAGAAGAGATAGAAATATGTCTTTACTGTAACAAAGGAAATTTTAATTTTATCAATTGGTATTTCATATTTTTTCAAATTCAGTTTCCACATTGATGAAAAAGAAAAACGAGTGCGGCATAAAATCATTAAAATGTAACTCCCAGCATTGAAACTAGTGTGCGAGGGAGAAGTAGTGAGATTAGGAGGGAATTAAATAGAATTAATAAAACCAAGAGAAAGAAATAAAAAGAGAGAACGCAAGCAGGAACGTGAGATATTGCGTATTGGAGGGGAAGCGTGGCAAGAGTAGAAACATTGATATTAGAGCGCTACGCCTCTGTAAATCAATGCACACGGATGTAATTTACACTGGGCAAAGCGCAAACGCGTCGCACATAACGAAAAGAGTATAAGATAATGTGTGGTAACGATGGACGAGTTAGGGTATGACAAGAGGAAAGGGACGGATGCGAATAAAGAGAAAGAAAGATAAGTCCCTGTTGGACGGTCACGCACGCGACCAGACATCATGCCACACACTCACATTAAAATACGTATGCATAAATACGTACTATGTACATGGTTTTCAGCATTGTCGAGTGTTGAGGAGTGTGTCGTGAAAAAAAAGGCGAAAAATTTGTTCCCTTCAGCTTCGTTCAGATTGTCGTTGTGTTGTCCTTCTCCTCCTCCTCCTTCTCCTCCAACTTCTCCTTCTCTTCCGTCGCCTTTGTACAATCTCAAATTCCTCGTTCGCGGAGGTCGAGCGCGCGCAGGATAATCGACAGGGGTGTGGTAGAGGTATTGGTAGAGGTACAAGTATTGAAATCGTAGTCGATATTGGTGTTAATATTTGCGAAGGTATGGGTGTCGATACGGGTGACGATGTCGGTGATGGCGAGCGGATAGAAGGCTTGCGGGAAGGGTGGCGGCGTGCGGATAAAGGAAAAACAAAGAGCGATGGGTCGCGGGAGGAGCGAACGTTAGCAGGGGGGTGCCTTTGGGATATCAGGGCTAAAGTAAAAGAAAACACGCGTTCGCACCCGCGAAGTCGGAGACGTCAGGCGGCACCGCGATCGCACTCTTTCATAGCCGCGGCCGTGGGCTCCACCGTCGTTGAACGCGCGTACGAGCTTCACGCACACATGCTAAGACCAGCCACCGTTGATGCTTCTGCTGCGTGCGACAGTGCCCGCAAAATCGGTGAGCTGTCGGTCGGGGAGACAGTGGTGGCGACAACGGCGGTGGCGGTGCGAGTCGACGGCTCCCCGTTTGAACCGATCTGTGCGCGAGCGAGGAAACTCTCGGACTCCGGGTTTCCGGCGTCAAGTCATCGAACAAGGCTCTCGCGGCCCTCGACGGCGGCGGTGCGACTCGACCTCCGACGCGCAGTTGCCAAACGCGACGTTGCCAATGCCTCTCGATGTCTCTCAGTCCTTCGAGCGCGAATAGAACGTAGAGTTTGCCGAGCTGCGACGGCAACCCTCTGATTTTCGTGGGAACGCGGCTGCGGCGGCTTTACGCGTGTAATGGTAGAACAGAGTGCCGTCGTCTTTGTCCGACTCACTATTCACCGTCAGCGCCGTTGACACTCGCCCTTCTCACCACCCATACACCCACGCCTCGCACATTCCCAAAACCCCTCTAGATTACAAGCGTAGAATTATCGATCCTTCCCTCGTTTCTTCTGGGTTACATCAACCCCGATTGATCTACTTTCCCGGGCTCGTGGGGCCACCATCTTCGATCTTCTATTTTCTGCATCACTCGGTCCGGCCAACCATACAGGCCTCTCAATGTTTAGACATATTGTTCGTAAAATCGACACAGACCATGTGTGAGTGTATCATGACATGAAATGGGCCCCGGTATTGCCTGCCTTTACCCCCCCCCCCCAATACTTTTTAAAGAAAAAGAAACGCAAATAGATATTGAGAAGGAGGAAGAAGAAGGGATTCTTGAAGTAATTAATGCAACAGCAGCAACCATATAGGTTATGGCTAACCTAAATCTCACAAAAACGAGGAGAAATTGTCCTGGAAAATCACCAATAGTGTGGCTCTCGTAGTCTCGACAATGTGTAAAAGCAAAATGTTTCTAACCGGACCTCATAGTCCTCATAATCTCAGGGGGCTACAGCAGCCACAACATCGCAGTAGTTTTGCCTCTCCTTTGGCGCACTGACGGGATTCCATTCCTCTCCTCTTTTCAGAACGGATAATTATACAGTGTTGCGCCGTCAAGGGCTTCGGGGTCCAACTGATTCAACCGCCTCTCGGCACGACGGCCTCCTGTTCTCATCGCTTTTTCGTTTTCAAGCCCATCGACCACCAAGTAAACCTCGCTCTCTCTCTATCCTTTTTTTCCTCTCTAAAAGGAGCGAACTCACGGAGCGGCTTCTACAAGACTCCTGCTCCTATAAGTCCACTTTTCGCTTTTATTGCTGCTGTTAATATTGCTTTTTAGGCTGCGCCATTACGTTGAATTCAGCATCGATCTGGATTCTGTCAGACCTCTTCATAAGTACAGTTTTGTTCACAATTGAAGAAATCGGAAATGCGTTTATATTAAAGCTCTTGCATGGCGCTTCATATCACGGACTATAGGCTTTGGTCTGTCAACTCTGATGAAAGATCAATGCAGTTTAACAGTGCAAACAATATTTCGTCAAGAACAGTCACATATTTTACAAGATTGATTACTGCCCGCAATTATAACGAGACAATAATAGTGCCTTGATGACCTCGATTTACATATTAAATCTTTAATTGTTCATTTTTATGTGTTCCATCACACTTCCATTGGCTATTCGATGCCATACTTATTGTTAGAATCACCTGACTTCTTTATTTAAAAAATTAATTTTTTTATTCCATAAATTCTCTTTTTTCACTTCTCTCTTAATTATTTTTCTATTGCACTACAGTAACCTGCAGTAACATGTATACTTTTATTAAACTGTTTCGTTGAAAAGAAGGATAAATTTAACATTATTTTGACCAGAAACTCAATAAGGTTTTACAAAATTAAAAGCTTCAATCATCAAATTGTTTTTTTTTTTTATAATTAGTATATTTTACGTTTCAACTTAAACTTCAAATAAAACTTAATAACATTTAGTATTGGATTACAATTAAATAAAAAATATAATTGTGGGTGATTCTTATAGAATACATATAAATAGTAAATTTTTTAAAGCAATATTACTGGTATAGATAACAACGATTTTTTTAATTTAATTATAGAAGCAACATTAATAAAAGTCTATAGATTATATTTAATTCATTATTTTTTTAATTTAATAATTGTAGCGTATAAATCCTATTTAATATAAAAATACTGACTTATAAAAAGTTTAAATTTTGTGATTTCAAGCTGCTGTGTATTTGAAATCTCGAGAAATTTCAAATCAACCAGTTATCAATTTAATTCTATTTTCGTTAAATGCGAATACAGAAATTATACCTTTTATTGCATATAATGCAAACAATTAGAACAAAAAATAAAATATTTTAATAAAACAGTTTACATTTTAAAGTATAATGTTCCTTCATCATATTACGAACCCTTACGAAAGTGTGTACGTATTTATATATATATTATTTATCATACAATTAAAATTTAAGCTGTCGAAAAAATTAATAAAATTTCAATTTTTATATTAGACAACTAAATTGAAAAAAACAGTTTATACGTGTTTATTTTCATCATTGTTCTTTTTATTTTTTCGATACAATAAAAACTTCATTAATTTTTCATTAATAAAATACTATAATAAAACAAAAGTCTTATTAGCTCTTGATAATTTGTAATTAATGGCTTTTAAAGTTGATATTATTATCAATAAAATATTCACATGACAAAGTATTTTACTAGACATAAAGTGTAGACATAAAGTGAGTACTTTAAAAACCCCATAGCCTATAAGCCTTTGCACGCAAAATAGTATAAGATTTGCAATCTTGCTACATGCCTTCGTTGTAACCGAAAGGCTAATGTGTTCTTTCAATAGTAGCTATATTTGGCAATGTTCATTTTATGAGTTACAAAGCAAAAAACAACAGAATTTAGTACAACTTATATCGAAGAAGGCATTAATTTGTCACCTCAATGTACAATCCTAGCTTCGAAACAAATATTATAATGAATTTATTGATCGTTAAGAAAAATTTAACAAAATTCAGGTGCTGCGTAATTTATAATACGCTTGCATTTCCCGCATTCTTCCCTGTCTGACATTCACATCAAGAATTTCATTCTTCCCACAGTTTCCACATTCGACATTGTAACCATCCTGTGAGGTCCCTCATTTTCAGGAATTCTGAAATTCGGAAATCCGCTCTTGTTGCCGACGTATAATCCAGTCTGAAATTCCGATACTATGCGACTGGAAAATTCAAGGAACGGGAATTCCCACGGTCAGTTTTTGTTAGTTGCGTTTTGATTTTCTGCAAGAAGCCTCGGTCAAGAAATTGTAATGCCTAAAAGACCTACGATCCGGCCCCAGAATACAATAGTAGCAGAGTTAAGGGTTGTCCAAGTCCTATTAAAATTGGAGATCGGCTTTGTTTTTCAGCTCCTGTTTGTTTACGTAAGCGCATTTTCCGCGCGAGAAATTCTTATCTCGGACATAACGCTCCGCGGCCACTATCTTCTCTTTCCTCCTTCGTTTCTGCCCTCCTTGCCACCTCCTCCTTTAGAAGTTTCTCTGCCGTCGTCCGATCCCTTACCATCAGCGACTTTCACAATGCCTTTTTTATATGCATTCGCATGTGCGAGAGGATAGCGGCCCCTTAGAGCTGGCAACAGTGTTCGCTATACCAACGCGCCCAGAGGGAGATAGAAGAGTTAGCGCTTGCAACACAAACGTGCTACTGGAGAAAGACAAGAACGTAGACGAGGCCCCGTAGATGAGCTCATGGCACGCAGAAATTTTTTCAATTTTGCGTCCAAAGTATTGCAAGGCTCAGACTTTCGCTCAGTCAGCTCGCTTTATATTATTACGAAGCGAGGTTCTTCTTAATGATTCTCCATTGGACCTCTCTTCGACCCCTCTCCTCGAGGCCTTTCCTTACAACTTTTTTCTGATCTAAGGGACAATGTACCGTTCACTGCGATCCAGTCTGGATTCCTGCACGTCAAGTTCTTATCGCTAGATCTTTGCTGGTACTATGATTATCAGCAGGATTTATTTAATTTTCCTAGACATTTAAAAAAATTTTTCCTAGAAACGACACTTAAAATAATATCAACATTTTATTAAATGTAAATTACTCATTTTATAATATTTAAGCACATTTAAATGCTGCTTTTTAGCTTTTGACAATATTTTGACTCAGTGCATTAAAAATGCAACCATCAAATAATACATATATAGCTTAAACAGCTCAGCAGGTATCTACTTTATCGACTGCACATTTAAATTTCATTAGTATACCTTCAATTCAAATGGATAAAATGTTTCTACTACTATAAAATTTCATGCTACTTTCATGTTAAATTTTACCAACGTTCTCATTTGACGGTGTGTACTTATAATACTTCGTTGTTAATATCTATGAACGAACATGCTTTGAAGATAAATCGTTGTAGATCATACAAAAATTTCACTTAAAAAAAAGCAATACCCATAAAATAAGGATCGATGATTTTATGCAGTCTCTAGACAACAAAACATTGTAAGGTTATTGGACAAAATTGGTTACTGATGAGTGAGTGGTAAAAATAAATATGGATAAGCCTGTTTAAAAATAATGGTAGTGATTAAATTGAATAAATCTGATGGTTATTTCACAATATTTAATGATAAACATTTAAATGCACACATAAATGAAGAAGGTCTATAAATAATGTGGCGATCGCAATCATGGACTAGGTCGGTGTTCGTGAGATTAATTACGAAAAATGATATTTCATATCTTATCGGTAGCTTCGAGATTATAAACCCAGAAAACGTCGTAGATCACGTATCTGAGACAATTAAGTACCAGCTGATCAGAAGAACACCTCTTCTCATCGCCAAGACGTGCAATTAAAGATCCAGCCGCTGACCCTTATTCCTTCGCCCCCGCATAATACAGGTCAACGTAATAAAAAAAGGAAGAAGGGCACTTAATAGGCCTTAGAACTGTAAAAGGCGCCAGGCTGCTTCCAAGAAAATACATTGCGCGAGATGCATGTCGAGGTTGTGGCTGTTATTGCTTCTGCTGCGTCATTAGTAAGCCGGATTGTTGAAGAATACAATAAAGGTTCAATGGACTTCTGCATCGGCGATGATGCGATGGCACGTTACCATTGTCTCAATTTTTCAACTTGGGAGAATGCATATGAATGCATATACACCCGTGTTTTAACTGAGCTACACTAGAACCTCTTAACTGATGTTCTTGAGGTGATTCGTGGTTTTATCGACTTGTTAATCGAGATGGACTTCTCAATCGAATGGCTGCTACTAGTAAATCACCATTCAGTTGCAATGCGGAAACAGTGGTACAGGGAGACAGAAGATGAGAAAACTATCGGTAGGAAGGTAGCCTATTTAAGCACATTTACCGTAATAAGAAGTCTTATTTATAATGTAATATTTCTAGCGGAACGTATTTCGCGTGCAGTACTAATTACCCTTACTAATGCAACAGTACTGGCAGAAATTAAAACGAGTGTTTTTAATTCAATAGTCATTTATCTTCCTATGAATTTGAAAAAATTATAGCTGCAAAAATATTTCTGTATAGAAGTACTTAGGACTCAATTACCTTTTTTAGAAGATGATTTTTTTATGAGAATTCAAATTAGGCACATTAGTTTCATTAATTTAAACAAATTTAATAAACACAATTAGACATTGAAAAATTTTTTCGAATAAACAATTTCATTTTTAAATCACTTAAAGAAAAGAAAATGAATATACGAATACATTTATTAATTATTCACATTACGTGTAATAATGATAAAAACATGAGAGAGTAACTATCATCAATATTGATGAAATTATAAATTATAAATAGTCTTTTTTCTTTTTTTGTTTTGTGCTCAGCTCGATTATTCCGTGAAACTATTTGTTCTAAGCAGCTACGTCGCAAGTTGTACAATTTGCGGCGTTGATAAATGCTGAATATAAAACACGTAAGTAAGTGTTAAGGAGACCAACGTGTCATTAACGAAAGGAGCTTTTCTTTACTCCAAATAATCATTACGAACACTAGAAAGAAGACCTCAAGTATACAAATCTTTGAGTACAATATCAGCCGCTTCACGTGAAAATACCTTTCTTTTTGTTTAAAATTGATAGGAATATAATTAAATTCTTCTTTCTTGTTTTTAAATTGGCTAACTCAAATTAATATGCAATATAAATGAAAAAATTTTTCAAAATACACATTAATACATTATTTTATTTTGACCATCACATATTAGAAATTAGCGTTAAATTACAATAAATAAATAATCTCAATATAAGCATTTCATAATTTTTAATTTTTATTATATTACCTATAATATATTTTATAGGTTATAATATATATATTATATATGATTACCTATAATATAATTTGTGAGTTTTTAAATTTACATTATTTTGATTTAACAGGATTCTTATTTTGCTGAATAAATTGATATCAAATCAGTTTCTACAGATCCTTTTCAATACATACCTTAAAATATACTCAAATAAAAAATTATATTTCTATTTTAGTATTCTATTATTTATACAGATACTATTATTCAAAAACTTTTTTATGAAAATTATTGTAATGTAAAATTATCGTCGGAATTTTACAAGGAGATTTAGCCACTGATTCTAATTATAATGAACGAGTATATTAATATATAACAAATATTAATTCAGTCTCTTTATTTTTTTATCAATTGAAAATTGCTTTAAGTGCTACTTTACGTGCTGGTATGAAAGATGATTTTATTCTAAGATATATTTTTTAAGACTATTATGAATAGTTTAAAAGAAAAATTTATTATACACTGTTTGACAATAAAATCCTAAAATGCATATAGAGATTATTACCCAATTAATTTTATCACTAAATGACATAAATTTAAAATAAAAATTGCATAAATTTCATTATATACTATTTTTAAAACTTGCTTAATTTTTTTTTTGTAACTCTTCGACAAAGACCATGTTCGTACATACGCATAGTCGCTATCATTTTAAAAATTCATAATGTGCTCTTTTTGGATTTACTAATATTGTCTTAATTTTAAAATTTATGTCCACACAGAAAGTTTTAACTTGAAAATAATTACAATTTTAGCCAAAAAAACGTAATACAACCATGCATAAATACAGCTCTGAACCAAAATAAAATAGTTTTAATGTTAACCCCGAAAGTACCGTTCGTATATTTCTTCGTTTACAATATGTCTCAGGAAGTGTGTGAATGAGTTTGAAAAAGGTGGAAAAATAATATGAACAAAATAAAGATAAAGAAAAATAGATAATAGAGAAAGATAATAGAGAGAGATAAGAGAGAGACAGAGAGAGAGAGAGAGAGAGAGAGAGAGAGAGAGAGAGAGAGAGAGAGAGAATATATAAAGCTAGTCGTTTTTTTCGTATGATGGTTGAAACAGGAAGCGTTATACAATAATTATTCCCTCTTTATGAAGATTTTTCTTATTTATTACATATACACGCGCTTTTGTTATAAGTTAAAAATGGGCAAAGGGCAAAAATTGAAGAATTTTCTTCATAAAAATTGTATATAAGTAAATACATTTAAAAAATTTTACTGAAAAATATAAAATAAGAAAATAACAATAATTAAGAAATCCAACAAATATTTATTAATTAATACAAAAATAATTTGGTATTTAAAGTTGAATTTTTTTGTTTCAAGTAAAAAAGTTTTTCTTTCGTTGAATTAAATCTTTTGATTTTAATGATATTTCTAAAGTGAAAATTTGCTAAATTTTGTATTTAACAGTCAGTTAAATGAAGGTTAGACGGTTAAAAAATGTTCTGCATAGTAGTAATTCGTTTTTACTTAAAAATAAGTTCAAATGATTCGATTCAAAGTTGATTCGTAGTACTTAGAAAGGGGCCAATAACCGGCTTTTCTTTTGTTTTATATACATTAAATGAAATAATAATTTAAGTAATTTTTGTACTACATAATCGATTACTAAGGTTCCAAACCAAGAGGATGTTGTTACAATTTCAAATCCATGTGTCTTAGATAGATCAACTTTTAAAATAAATTTAACATCTTCGATTGTTTTATCTAAAAATTGAAAAACAAAAAAAACTTTACTAGCTGGTGTAAAAAGAAATTCCAAAACCAGATTTCTTTATCTTAAGTAGTAAAATAGCAGCATATGAGATTCATTACGCAGCTGCAAAGTATTGATATCAAATTCTAAAAGCGCTAAAAAGTACTTGAGTTAGAGTTGACGATACTAATGAAGTGTTAAAAACATTCTAATGTATTTCTAGAAACTTTAAATAAATTAATATTAATATGCATTGTAAAACTACTGAAGCTTCGTTTGGTACATATGCTAAAATAAAAAACATAACTAAAAAATATCACTGAAATTCTTATTACTCGCTATTAATTTAAAATATTTGGTGTTTTTAAAAATGAGCCTTTCAATTTTTAGCAAATGAAAATTTAGATATTATAAATGTTACGTGATACATAAATTTAAACAATTTTTTAGATTAATTGTAAATAGGACAATCACATTTAATACCTCAAAATGTGATAATAATAAATGATATTAAAGAAGACACAATCCTTTCCTCAGAAATCAGAGATTACTACCGGCAGTAGCTCATAGACAAGAACTCGATGCCCACGTTTAGACATACATAATGAAATCGGATAAAGTCCACTGTGGAATAAAAATTATATATCTTGGTTATACTAACTGAAAAATAGTTTAATTGCAATTGCTAAAAATGTATTCGATGTAAACGCACGACTAATAAATTAAAAAGAGCTATTCTCAAAATTGCTGTCTGCAATTTGCAATTACCTTGATAACTGGATAAGAAACTTTTATAAATTAAAAACTGCTATAGTTTTTTTACAATTTAAAAGCCACTTAATACAAATGTTTATGATCTTAAGCTTGGAAAGGCGAAATATCAACAATAACTCTACCGTTGCAACTTTCAATTTGTGTATTTTTATAATAATACTTTAGTGTTGTATTTCGGCTATGAATGTATTTATGAATTGCAAGCAGTGTTGGTAAACTAAAAGTTATAAATCGCAAAGGTATAAGGTGTGTATTTATACAATTACAAATAGTTTATGAATTTACGCTTTCAAATATATTAAAATGATGCAATTTTATTATAATTATGTAAATGATTTATACAAACATAGTATGATCATTAAAATCGTCATACTCATAAAACAATAAATGTATCTTCTTCATAATTGTACAAATATAATTTTTATTCATAAATATAATGAATAATTACTCATTGATCAATAAGCATAGACAACTGAATTAATCGAAAAAAAACGTAATACAAAATACTTCATTATACATCAATAACGCTGCTACTCAGTCATTCATGTTAATAAATATTGTGCGAATTCAGTACAATCACTTGCCAATTTCAATGACTAATAAAAAATTTAATCTATCCTCGTCACTAGTATGATATAATGTGCTGCGAATTCTACAGTACAGTATAATAGAAGTTTTATAGTATACATAATGATGATTAAATTTGAATACGAAAATTTCAAGTATTATATAATTAATTAAAACTGATTAATTATAAGCATAAATAGCTTACAAGATGTTTTCAAAACACTTTTTTCCCATATTTTGAAAAATGTGAGAAATTTTACAATCAATAATAGCACGTAATCTAGTAATTTTTTATATTTCTATATAAATATGATGTTTTATATTCATCTGAAATAAATCTTTAATATTTTGCCCAAAATTTTTTTTAAAACATTCTAACTACTTTTCATAAAATTTCTCATTATAAAAAACAAGCACGTGTGTATCTGAAAACTAAACTTTATGTTAAACAATTTTTTTTCAATTTCTTTTAATAAAAAATATTTTACATTTAACTATATTCAAATCAGTAAGTCATTAATTGAGTAATCGAGTGATTAAAAGAGTAGTGATTGAAAAAGAGTGAAAAAGTATTTTTTTCAATACAAATATCAAATCAGTTTTAAGAAGAATATCATGCAAGAATGAACTTTGCACAAATCATGAAATTGTCCGTCCTTAATTTTTTGAAAAAAATGTCTTAAGTAATTAATGAGCTTCTATTCCCATGATGACAAAATTATAGTATAAAAATTAATTTATTGGTTTAATACTTAATAAACATGTACTATCATATCGATTTTTAATGAGGAAATTGACATGTGGAATATTTTCTATGTCTTGATATTCTTTCTATTTCATTATTCTACGTTTCGTACCGATTAAATTATGGGTGTGCAAATTTACATGTGTTTTAAAAAGAAAATTTTACTTCGAAATATATATATATATATATATATACATATATAGTTTAATGATTTTAAATCATCAACTAGGAAATCGGAAAATTGATGACTTATTTTTTTTAATTAAATTTAAATTAGCATTTTAATAAAAAAAATTGTATAATAACATTTTTAACAAATTCCAAAGAAAATTAATTGAAATTTAAAAAAATGTTTTATCATTAATATTATATTTGAATACACATTTTTACAATTTACAGGTGCAATTCCGCGCATTATCCACGTATGCGCATGTGTCCATATAAATATATGCAGCTGCAAAATTCAAAATGGCCAGTATCTCAATAAAATTAATCCTTTCTAAAACCGAATAAATTGATATATATTTTACGAAAATATGTAACATACGATTATCTGTCATCTTTTTTAATTTTTTAGTTAGTAAATTTATTATGTAAATTTAAATATTAAAAACATTACAGACAGAAGGCCTTACACGGTAGTGAATTGAAAATAATTTTGAATATATTGATATTTTGTAAGAGCATAATTGAATTGTTACAAATTCATAATATTTGATGAGTGTAAGAAAGAACATCTTATAAAAATTACTAATTTTTTAAAAACAATGGTAAGAATAAGTTATGAAACTAAAATAATGTAAAAGTATAAGTACATTTTTAGCACTAATAATATAACATTGTGGCAACATCGGTTGTACCATTGTAAACAGGTTAAAATTTATTAGCAGATTTTTTATTCTAGATTGAATTATTATTATTTTGATATAGCTAGTATTTAAATTATTTCAATTGTACTTTTCTATATATATATATATATTGCAACACTTAACAACTATAATTCAACGAATTAAATCGTCCAATAATATTATGTAAAGTTGTCGTAAATTGATTTTAAGAAAATACGTACACGTCAATTATTTAATTATTAATTGAAGGTGGCATTCAATGGTTTCGAATGTAAGTATTGAGACTATTTAGAGCTAATGTAAGGGATTGGTCACTTTTCTATTGAAAAAAAAGAAATCGATTTTCTTTTTCCAATAAGTAAATAAGTTCTGTATAAAAAATTATAAATAAAAGATTATCATTCAACATAAAATATATATTTTTAAATAGCATATAATTAGTTTTTATATCTAAAGTAATGGCTAATATTTATGAATTAGTAGAATATACAGTATTATCAATCAATTGTATTATCAATTATATTATCAATCATTAACAGGTTTTGTTTGCTAATTTTTTTTATGATTTATGTCATGGTAGTAACTATTATGAACAAGTATCACCCACATTATGAGTACATTATTATATAAATGTTAAAAATTAAATTTTCTTTAAAAACTGAAAAATACGTTTTCAAAAAAAACACATTATTAAATTAAATAAAGATCAAACATTTATTTTCCATATAAATGATGTTATTCGATTAAGAAGATAAAACTGCTAATTATATAAACAGCATAAAGTTAAAATTAAAGAAAGTACAACAGAGACATTAACTTACAGCGTATGCAATATAAGAATATAAAAAAAGTTTGTGGTTCGTATTTTAGTGTGGCATTCAGTGTGAATATACATGAACTGTGGCGAAACAAAGAAAAAGAAAAAGAGTTAGAGAACAAGAAAGAGAGAAAAAGAGATGATAAAATATTATAAAAAATATGAAAATTCGTACTTTTTGGTCGTAAAAACAGTTGATCGATAACTGGCTGCTTTATTTATCCTCAAGTCTGATCTTGTTATATGAAAGTGGAATTAAGAAAAGAGCATGACAATAACAGCACCCTGTCTGCCAGTAGCCAAGCGTAGTAAATTCAGTCCCGTTCTTTCACTTTTCGATTTTTCTTGTCTTGTCGGACTCTTCCTCGTGCAGGCGGGTTGTCCCGTGGCTCCAAAATAAATTTCCAGGTTTTCTGTCTGGCTCGGTAACCTCAAATTTAGCGCGCAACACGCGCGCGCCAACATAAAACAACCAGATGTGGTATGTACGTGTTGTCTTAGCGAGCAAAACGTGAGACCAAGTAGTAGTTGAGCGCTCGCGTCGCTCACCGATTTCAAAAGCAAATCTACACCTAGCAAACGGTTTTGCGGTTGAGCTCAGATTAGACGACGGGCTGCCAATGTTGTTCGCTCTAAAATGACAGCTCTCGCGATTTGAGAAAAAAAGAAGAAAAAGGGTGAAGCTAGCGAACTTGGCCGGATGTTTTCGTGAAGGGTGTTGTTATTAGAGAGGGGTGGGGTGAAGCGAGAAAGGATAATAGCACGTCGTAAAAAGGAAGGAGCGACGTACAATAAAGCCCACCGACGAGATGTCCGGGCTTTACATTTCAAAGGCGACGGAATTGGCGCGTCTACGAAAAACAAACTGAAGAAGAGCGGAGCTTTAATGCGCTCGCTGTCTAATAGAAAAGCCGTAATGGCGCTTGTTTTTCGTTGCACGGTCGTCGTTATTTTATGAAACGGCAAGAATTCACGCGAGTTACCTGACCGTCAATTGCCTGCTCGATCCACACGGCTCGGCCCTCTTGTTTGTACTTCGATGTTAATTAACGAGTTTGGATTATGTCATATTTACGTACGCTTGTGTCTATAATAATTCATAAGAGACATATTTTTTTAATTATATCGTATACCTTAATAATATCGTATTTAATTAATCTCTCCGAAAGCTCATATAATTAAATACCTACTGTAATGATAGTTTAATATCAAACAATTAACTATCTACTTATATTAACTGATTTATTATTGTTTAATAACTATAAGTATTTATCGTATATTTAGAACATGAGCTTGAATGTACATCAAAACCTCATTTTCAAAGCGTTAATCAGGAACTAGTTTCTCATCGACACTGCAAAGTGCATAAAAAATTTAAAGAAATAAATGAATAGTTATGGTAATTGTTTAGACATTGCAGGGAAGGAAGGTCAGTTTCATTACAGATTTCACTTCTGTTTTAATTTTTTACGACACGAGGCTTTTTTATGATCGTATTTATAATTTCTTCATGATGCTGTGTTATAATCTTCTGCTGCTGATAAGGTGAATCTTCGAGAAAAACTTCCAGTTGTATTCCCGAGTGTACTAATATGAGTCCCAGCATCCGGGGCCCATCGTCACTTCCCATGTGTCGTTGTTTCTCTTCTAAGACGTCCTACTCTTGGTCGTAGCAAGTGGTCGATCCTAATCACCCGACCGAGAGAAATTACATAACAATCCTCTTCGACCTCGTTGTCACCCTTCGCCCCTGCTCCTGTTGGTACTTTCACTGCCACCGCCCCCGTTAGCTGCTTAGCGTCGATCCCTCGCTGGGCACTGCCGTTGAGTATCGACGCAGAACTACCTCGGGAGGGTCTGCAGTCTGTACTCAGCCACGTCCCTCGTCCTTCGTGGAAGGGCCATGGTTGATGTATGTTTCACGGGGGGCGAGGGCTCGTAGTCGGACGGGCGAACGAACGCGCGCGCACACTTCGGTGGCTGCATAAGCTTGGAGGAGAGAAAGCCCTGGAATATCGGGGAGCGCAGGGCGAAAAAAGGGGCTGCAGTGGAACTTGGAGTGGGGATTTTCCAAGGCTGGTTTACGCGGGGGCGGCAGCGGTTAGAGATGTGTCGCTGTGGCCACGCAGGGCGAAGGGACTTTGGCGTGCGCGCGCGCCCCTGGACGGGGGAGGTAAAGTGCATCGTTACATTATAGGGACGGCATCCGGTGCGCCGTCTGGGGAGATGAGCACAGTCAGCTATCGACGTGGGAGCCGTGGACAAGGAGAGGTGAAGTCGAGACTGTCGAGCTCAGAGTCGGCGCACCCCGGCCCTCCGAGGGCGTTGCTCGCGACCCTCCCTTTCCATTGGTAACAGGATGCTTCGACGCAATGCTGCTGTGATCCCTCGAGCTCGGGACAGAGATCGGTTATGGAGCGAAATCGAATAGAATTCTGGGTACATTGTCGGCTACGAGTTGATAGCTAGAAACCTGGATTTTCGACGGCCATTGAAGATGTTTTCCAACCCTCATTCTTTCAGGACTTGTTTTACACTCTCCTGTTTCATACGGTTTTAGTGTACTATTAGTATTAGTACTCATTTTAGTGTTCCTTATTTAATACTTGAGCCATTTTTATTGTATCTCGTATTCTGATCAGCGTAACATTCTCAGGAAATGATATTTCAATAAGAAAATCGTTCCTCCTAACTTTCTTACAAGCAGCAGCAAAATAAATGAAAGTTTTATTTTATTTACATGGGTTTATTATTAATTAAATATAGTTTACTCAATTTAAACCTTAAAACTAATTACAAAATATCTGGCAAAAATTAGATCAACAAATCGTTAGTGAAATATGGCAAATAATTTTTATTGATTGATGATTAATTGTAAAAAAGTAATTGATGCTTAAAATAAATTATTCGTTTGCCTATAAAATAAATAATCTTTGATATAAATAAAACATTGTAATCATTCTGATCAATAGAAATATATGCTTTTCCAACATTGTTGATTAAATTTGTTGATGATTATATTTTTTATTGTAGAATCATAAGATATACAATAAAATGACAAGATTCTCATTATAATTTTATTATTATAATTCACATTATAATGCCTTAAAATGGCAACTTTTTTAATAACTCGTTGATCTAAACTTTATTTTAAACATCATAAAACCGACTGGAGTATTTTAATATAATTTTCATAGAAATTTCATATGAGCACAATTCATATAAGCACAACTTTTAATACCGAACTACTAATATTTAATAAACTATTAAAAAATTCTCACATATGCCATAAATTATGCAATCTTAATTTTTTGAAAATAATTAAACAATGAGTAGAGTAAGATTTAATATAAAATTCTACTTAGAGAAGTTGGTTGTAGATGCAGTAAGCTAAAGTTGCTTAATTTAAAGTGGAACGTTTTTACAGTTTACATACGTGCAACAAAATGAGAAAGAGGAATGAGAAAGAGGAATGAGAAGATAGGTGTTATAAGTGGCAGAAGAGTATAAGATAAATTGACAGAGGAGAAAGGGGAAGAGAAGGAAAAAGATACTTTAGAGAAAGAGACAGAGCAGAGAGAAAGAAAAACAAGTACACAGTTGAAAAAAGAAGAGTACGAAGTCTAGCGTGTGGACAGATATATAAACCCATGTTGAATTTTCACTCTTATATCGATGAAAAATACAACAATGCCATGAAGTTGCATTCAGGACCTACACAATATACTATTTTATTATTCATTCTGAAAAAATCCATTATATAAATTATTTGGATCGTCTACGTGTTCCAAAGAAAAATCTTCTGTAATTATATTTTTAAAATTAAAAATACCAAATTGAAATGATATAGGTGGTGAAGAATATACTATCTATTAATAAATCTGTAAAATTTATTTTCTCTTTAAAGCTGATTTGAAGAAATGTTATTTTATAAGTTTTGGTAAACTTTGCATTCAATTAGAAATTTTACTCTTTAATGTGTATAAAACTCATAATTTAAATGTCGTAAACATTTTTCTGCACCCGCTTAAGAAATACTTGCATTTAGGCAATGATGAAATTCGTCTAATTCTTAATATTACAACTACTTTTTTTCAATATTTTAAGTCTAATCACTTTTCTTTATTTGTATAACCATTAAAATTGAGTTCTCAGCTATGCTAATTGCTTTATACTTATCAATCAATAATTATATAAACAATGCAGGCGTCAATTATTATAATTACCTAGATCATTACACTATACTTGCCCTATCAAAATTTTAGTGCTCTTATTTATTACGAATTACAAATATTTAACATATTAAAAACAACAAATAAAGAAAGTCATTAAAGTTAAGCGAAAAAATTACTATATAATATACTGATATTTTAATGATATATTGAAAATGACTCTATATATTATAACTAATTAAAATTTTTTAGTATTTTTTTATTATTATTATTTATGGACCATTCAAATCAGTGATGTCAAATTTTAAGCTGAATATATAATATATATAGTATTTTAATGGGCGAACTAGTCGCGTTTGTCATTTTGTTATTTTATATTTCATGATTATTTGGAACAACTATAAAGATTAAATTGAATTGCATAGTAATTTTGCCTGACATATTTAATATGTGTATTATATCCTTTATACCAAATCTGTTTGAATAATTTTTTATTTTTTTTAAGTATGATTCTTTTGTGAATTTTTGAGATATAGTTATATATCACATTGATTAAAGTTTTATGATTTGATGATGAATTTTTAAAATGTCTGTCAATAATCTTTCGTTGTATAGTTTTCTAGAATTTTTGTCTAATTTTAATATAATAAAATTAAGATACTCTTAAAATATACAATTATTTTTTAATGTTTGTATTATTACAAATTTAATTATTTTTATAATCAAATAGATAACAGTGCTTTTTGCAATAAAATTAAAAAAAATATTTTTAAGAAAATTTTTGTTTTCAATGTTTTATCTGATGTTATATAAAATACATATACAGTAACAATAATAAAGTGCAAATACAGTATAAGTAAAATAATTTTTTCTAAAACTATAAAGTACAGAATTTATTGAAATATTTTATACTTAAACTTAATAATTTAAATAAAATATTATTTATTGTATATTTTTTATTAATATTTTTAACTTAACATCAAATGTAAATAACTATGCGATGAATTTAATTACTTCAGTAAATTAGTAAATTGGAAATATGTTTAGCATAAAAAAATTAGTTTTTAATTTAATTAAATTTGTTGTTGTTGTTATATTTTAATGTTTTTAAATTAAATTTTTATTTAAAAAATTTTTTTTGCTGATTTTAATATACTTATAAAATATTTATTAATGTTACTTAATTTACTGATTTGTTGAATTATAAAACTATATTGGAATACTATAAATATCTTTTATAATAATTGATATAATGTTTTTATTCATAGTATAAAAGTTACATTGAATTGTTACTAAAATTCTATTATACAATCGTCTAAAGAAATAATAGGCACAGGTAGAATTCTTTTTATACATTATATTTCCGTATCAAACATACATTCACAGTGAATAAAGTAAATTAAGAGTCTTGAGAAAATAAATATTTTTATTGAAGTTAGAATTTATGTATATGCGTAACACACATGTATGTTTGCTTGTAATGCGTGTATGTTCGTAAATATATTCTTGTTTATGTATACGTATACAAACAAATTTATTTGTTATAAATGATGTAGAAACATTCTTACAATTCTTGAACAACACTTTATTCTACATATGTATTAGATTTGAATTTATAGAAAATACTTTTTTCTATATTAAAATTTTTTGACAAGGTTGTAATTTTTAATTTAAAGCCAATATTACCAGCATAAAAAATATATAAATATTACCCTTTTAAAGTCAGATCTTATGTGACGTTTATTTAAGTACTAAAAAGGATGTTACAGGAACATTTAAACACTCATTTCTTATACATTATTAATATTTATAAAGTAAAATATTGTACTTTTTTTTTAAGATAAGTTTTAATATATGAATAGATATAGCTGAAATGGTACAAAAATGCTACGGTTTTATCAATAAAGTCATTTGTTCCGAAATTAATAAACATGTGAAAAATTTTTTCATTTTATTTGTACTTTGTTGTATTATATAAGCATAATTATGTAAGCACATTTATCTAAAATCTTGCTTACAAAATATTAACATTGACTTAATAATTAATTTAAATACAATTTGATTTTGAGCTACTTATAATAAATTTTTATTGCTATTCAAAACTAGTGTTTTAACAATATTTACTATTTGGCATTTATAATTAATATAAATATAAATGTTTCACTTATAATACTTGTAGCATACAGTAAACTTCATTTTACAATATAAAAATTTAATCAATGAAAATATTTTATTAATTTAACAATGAGAAATTTTTAGAACAATATTTATATATCATTTCTATTATAAGATCATTATCAAACATCATAATTAACTTCATTATTAATTTAATTACTAACAATATTAATAATGTAATTCTGTATTTAAAAATTATTGGTGCTTTGAAGTTATTATATATCATATCTTTTATTTACACAATTTAAATTACTGTATATTAGATTGTTCATTAAACAGTGTAAAATTTTGTTACATACGCTACTACTAAATAAAATTTACATAATAACTTAGTTATGAACCAATAAATCTTCTACAAATTATTTTTGTAGAAATAATAAATTTCTACAAATTTTCCTTACAAATCACGAATGTATTATTATGCTATGCTTAATTAGAATAATTATTTTATCTTTAACACTTCGGTGTTTAACTTTTAACTAACGAGGTAGTTTTCATAAGACATTACTTTAAATTAGAATAGGTACAAATTTATAAATATAATGAGTTGCATAATTTTTTAATGTCTTAATTAAAATAAAAATTTTTAATTATTATACGAACTTTTGATATAATATTACTTATGTTGAATTTTTATTGAGTGTTTATTTATAGAATTAATAAAACATTAATTATAATAATAGAAACTAAACCAAATTGTTTAATTTTCAAATCTATTTTATTCTTACTTGTAACAAACCTATTTTATACTGAATTCTATTTATCATATTAAAAGAAAAAATTATTATAAGTATCTATTCATTAGTATTAGGTCTTATGAAATATTTTTTCTCACTCAAATAAGTATCATGTTTATCTCATAATTCATAAATGAAGGCAGGGTTTAAAACAAAACCCTCATATAACTTATACTTTAATACTTTGAAAATAAAATGAAATAATTCAACAAATTTGTTTGTATAAATATTTTCTTCTATGTGATAACATTCTTTAACGTTGCTTAAGCTAGAAATGTGCGAACTGTAGCACGAATTTCCTGTCTACACATTGGACAATGTGTAAGTGAAGATGCACAAAATACACAGGTTGATAAATGACTGCATGGAAGAAAGACAACAGAAAATTCTTTGTCCATACAAATTCTGCACAGTCTGGCCTCTTTTAATCTCCTATTTTCTTCGGCTAAGGAAACTAAATTAGAGATCTTTTTAAATTATTATTTATTGAATTTAAGAATAACGAAAAAAATTATGAACAACTTCATTTTATGATTAAACTCTGAAGTAGAAGTTAAAAAAACTAAACGATTACATAATTAATGCAAACATATGCATAGCAAAATGTTATTTTCTGTGTACATTGATAAGCTTATTAATGTATTGTTAATGTTTTTTTTTTAATAGAAAAAGCGTGTAAATTTAAATAATGCAAAATTATAATGTAAGATGTTAAAGATGTATAATGTAAGAGAATTATGTTTTTTATTTTAAAAAACAAATTTAAAAAATTTACCAGTTTCTTTAGTATTGCTCTTTTGATCTTTGACCTGCATTTTATTCTCTGATTCTGCTTTGAAAGCTAATATTTCTTCTAAACCATTGCCTTGATTTAATTCTTCATGATTTAATTGAGTTTCTATTTCACCACTTAAGTTACTAGAACTTTCTGCAGTAGTTATAATTTGATTTAATAAATGAGTAAGTTCTGTAGATGGTGAACTAGGTGTTTGATTATTAAAGCTGGAAAAATTTTTTATTTGAACTTAGAAAGATTATACTTTTTATAACTACAACAACCACTACTATATAATAAAATTACAACCATACATGTTTATTAGTATTAAAATTTAGATAAACATATTATAAAGCAATACCTCTTAATTTTCTTATTTCAAGGCGTAAAAAATTGTTAAAGTGAATGCAAGTAATTTTTAACTTTTTATGCCATGATATAAAAATTAAATATTTTTGGACAAAAATTAGTAAAATCTTTGTAATAAAAAAATAAATGAAAGTTTTTTTACATATAAAATGTTAAAACATTACTTCAGATATTTAAAATTATGGCATATATATTTAAATAGTATTATTTATTTCAATATAAATGTATACGAACATATTGTCTTCTTCACTCAATTGTATTTGAGTTGCATCTTCAATAAGTTGATCAGTATTAACGTATGGTAACCCTATTTGCTCCATTCTTCTCTTTAATGCCATTTTTACTCTACCCACATGTAATCCTATTTCTAAGGCTACCTATAGAGACAATAATGAATAATAAATGTCACTTTAATAATTAAATATAATTTAAAAGTTATGACTAACTATTGCAGGGGCTGTGCCAAGCAGTTCTTCCAATTCAGCATCTGTTACATTTCGAATGGGACGCTGTGGAGAAGTAATTGTAGGAGATGCTGATGGAGTTATAGAAATTTCAGCACCATCATCAGAAGTACTTGCCAATAACTGAAACATTTATTAATTAAATTGTATATTGCAATCATATTCCATGTACACAAATATTGCAAAGCTTCTTTTTTTCAATCTTATGTTTACCAATAGTTGCCTGTTTTCAGCACATTCTTTAATAAAGTCTTGTCCTCTTACTAAAATAAGGTATCCACATTTAGGAAACCACTTAGCATGTTCTCTCCAAGCATCATCATTTTCTTCCCAATTTTTTAAGCCACCACCGCAATGAAAACATCTCACTTGATCTTGTGATCCTAAATCAATATAACACATTGATATTTTTATTTTACAAATATTTACTGTTTTAATATTATTTTCAATAAGAAAGATTTATTTAAAATTACTTACCAAGATAATAAAATCCTGCATCAGCTAGCATTTCCGGAGTTTGATTTAGTTCTGTAGGCCATCCTTGAAAAGTATGTAACCTGCCTTCATATGTTGTGTGCTTATTGCATCTTGGAGCTAAATGATTTTGTATTCCTAGCTCGGTAAAGTTGGAAGTTGTACCTGGCATCAACTTGACATTGCCAAAGTCCACTGCTTCTGTTGAAAAATCTATATATCAACATAATTGCTAAATTCTTTTACTTAACATTATGTACTAATTTTCAATCACTTTGCAGGAAAATCTCAATATGAATGTCAAAGTTATTAGATCAAAAAACACACTTTAAGAAAAATAGTTAAATACCCAAATAAACTATTAAAAGCCTCGGAAGTTTAAGGTACCTGAACCCATTCAGTATTCAGCAATGCAAAATTAAAAATGAAATAATAATAGTGATCATTGAGGCAATATATGTGGACCTAAGCAAACACTTGCTTACTTGTTGACATTGCCAAAATGATTATATTTAGATTACATCAACTGAATTGGCTAAATATCAATACACTTGAAATTTATACATCCCTACATATTACTACTTAAGTTATGTACTTGGTTTTCCAAGGTCAATGAGAAGTTATGACCTTAACTTTGTAAAATCAATTGCAACTTTTATTATATGAAAGATAATAAACTAAATTTATAATAAAAAAACATCAATCTAACAAATAATTAAGAAACCATAAAGAATTTTTTCAAATAAATAAATAGATAAAATGAAACTATGTATTACTAATCTCATCCTCTTCTTTTCTTAAATAAAAATCACAGTTAGGAAAGTGTTTTCTATGTTCTTGATCAGGATTGTCTCCAGGTATCCAACATCGTAATATTCCTCCACAGTAAATACATTTAACCTATTGGACATAAATGTATTTTTAAAATTAAAAAAAATTTATCAAAAATTATTGTAATATTTTTACTTTGAATGGTTAAAGGTTATATGTCATTATTTATAATTATTATTAGAAGTATCAATTTAAATTTAATTTAATTCAAAATATGGATATAATCAAATGAAAATAATTTGTATAAATTATAATGATATGACTATATTATTATATTATTATAAAGAAAAATGTAAATGTATTTTTTTATTTATGTTATGGTTACAATAAAAATATAACATTGAATTAGATAAAATAGGAACTAGTACTGATTTTGGCCAGATTTTGCATTACCAAAGATTTTTAAAAATGGTTAAAAAAGTTTTGTTTTATTATGTATTGGGTTTTTAATTTCTTACCATATCTGCCCTTTTAAAATAAAAAAATCCTGATTTAGCTAATTTTTCAGGTGAGACAATATGTGCAACAGGCCAATTTTCAAAAGTACTTAATCTTTCATAGTAATTCATCATTTCTATTTGTAAAATCCTTCTCCATCTTCCTAAATCTATACTAGACTCATCGTCTCTTGTATTTAAATGTATTACTTCACTAGTAATAATTGGAACATTAGCAGTATTACTTGGTTCTAATACAAATTGACATTCTGGATTAGCCTCCTGATGTCGAGCTATTACAATATCAGTCAAATTCCATTCTGATATTGTAGTATCACACACAAAGCATTGAACTACTTGTGCAAAGCCTGTATAATAAAATCCTGCTTTAGCTATTTGTTCAGGAGAAACAGGACAATTCACTGGCCATTCTTGAAAAGTTTGTAGTCTATTAGTTTCGAAGTTCATTTTTAGATCAATTTTAGAAAATTTTTAAAAAATCTGAAAATTGAAGTTTTAGCAAATAAATAAATATCAATTATCAAAATACAAAAGACAAATATCAATTGAATTAAAGTTTAAAGTATGATTATTTGTTGGAAACAGTAATCAATTTTGATTTAATTATTCTATTCTAACAAATTAAATGTCTAAGGTAATAAAAAAATTAATTTATACATTAGATAAAAAAAGATCTTTGAATCTATACCTTTAAACAATAATAGATTAAGAAATATTTAGTCAAAATCAAATATAATTAGGTAAAAATTGGTAATTTATACATTTTTAATAATTTAAGCATAAAAACCTATATAGAATTAAATTATTTTTATGTTTTTTTAATATAAGAAAAATTATAACTACTTTATCGCTGAATTTTTGTCTAAGTGAATAAATTCAAAATTATAATCTAAAGTAATATATTTTTAAAAAAATTATAACTTATATAAATTTGTGAAATAAATAGATAATACTTAAAATAGTAGTTGTAAAAACGAGAAATACATTAGTAATTATATGTAAAATTATTTTAATTGACTCATTTATTTATCTATATAATTTATTTATTTATTGATAGAAAAAGATTAAATTTCTACATATTAACTATTCTAAAAATTTTAATGATTTTACTATATACATTATAACATAACTACTATGTACAAATAGTTATTAAACAGTATGAATCGATGGCAATAGTTTATATTCTTTAATAGGTTAGGGGGGAAAATTAATTTCGATACTCAATGTTATTAAGTACATTAGTACAACGTGTATTTACCTACAATATCAGAATTACATGTGTAATGTAATATGTATGCAGTAACTATAAAAAGATCTATATAAAAATATCAAACATATTGAGTTTATCTTTTCACTATTGATAAGAGATTCGCAAAGTCACCGTCCTTACATACACCGACACTTATTACTCACATTAAAGCAAGTAGCAGATAATTTCTGCTGATAGTTTTCAAAACAAAGTTAATAATTAATAATAACATCACAATTAACACAATGAAAGAATATCATGACAATAGTAATTGAACCAATGATCGATTGCACCTTAACCTCTATGTCAAAATGTTTACAATGCGTTATAAGGAAAAATTAAGTAGACAACCTGTAACTGTTAGCGGTCATGATACCTTTTACAAATGCAGAACCCGCACTTCCTATTGCATATCTACTATATTATTCATAAACAAGCAATATACTGGTGAATACATACTTTATTTACATCGATTGAACAATGATTCATTTTAAAGATATAAATAAATTGACTGGTTAAATAAATAAAATTACGTTTTGTTCGACACTTTAATAACTTGCTACACTTGCGTTTAGTATAAAATTGTCGGCTGCGCATGTATAACGTTATTACAGTTGTCCAGACTGTCCAGAGCGAATAAATACTATTTACAGAATTTATACAAACACGGGATTCCTCTAAAATCCTTCTGCGAGGAGTGCGAGGATACATTTTAAATAGTTAAGTTTGTTGATAGCAGCTATAGCAAATCAATAGATCAATTAAATTCGATATTTTAACATGATTAAATTAATTTATTCTGTTTTGTAGTATAATTCCCTAAACTAAAACTTATCATTGTGCTCTGTTAAAGATTTAGCACACATAAATATACTGTCAATATTATTAATAATATTGAAATTATTAATAATATTAGAAATAATTATTTTTCCTCTAAAATAAACTCAGCTATTTTTACGATACTGTGTATATATATATATTAAATTTTATATAAATACAGATATATAAATATTTGGGATGCTCGAAACTTTTGAAATTGAAAATTTACTTTCAGAATTTCAATTATTTACAAATTAAATTTTACGATGTAGTGGAAATAATCTCTGATTAGTTAATTTACCTTATCATATGAAATATATTTATATAGATTGCTAATTTTTTAATTTTACTTCCGCTAATATGTACATAATAACGCATATTTTTTTAATTAGATATTGAAATTAATATATTATAATAGTGCTTAACGAATGATATAATACTTGAAATAAAAATACTTAATCAAATTTCTATTAAAATATTTATTCTCTGTAAAGTGTATACAACTTTTCTCTCTCTTTTTCTTCTCTTTTCTCTGTAAAGTAAAAAAAAAAACGTTGTCTAATATATTCTATGTTTTATTGTATTTTTAATTGCGCATACACATCAATTAACTTAATGTATTTAATGTAATTTCATGCCAGATTTTTTGTAAAAAAAGAAAAATTTTGTATTTGTATACATTAATACTATAGTACTATTCATATTTAACACGCAAATGCATTAAAATAAAATAGTATATTGGCACGTAATGAATTTAAATTATATATATCGTACATAACTTGTAAATAGATATTGCAAAAGATAAAATATTAATGAAATTAATTAAGTTATGCTTGATTTATTATTTGTTCATTATGTAAGTATTTAATTAATTTTTCAATGTATTAGAAGCGATAAAATTTTACGAATAAATTAAAAACAGAAAAAACTCAAAAAAAACTGGAAATATTTGTATTTAATAATAAATACATTAACTTTCAAAAGAATAGAAAGATTTAATAGAAAGATTTTAATAGAATTTTAAGAAAAATATTTCAATAGAAAGATTTGTATGCGGTAAGACTCAAAGCTCATACAACACACTTAAATGTTTAATTGATAATAAAATGTTAAATACTTGTATTAAAAATGAAAGAACAAAATTAGTCTTTTGATCACATTTTTTATATCTTTAATTTTGTTTTATCACGAATTAATATTATATGTTACTCATATATTGCAAATATATATTTAACGATTATTTCAAAAATTTCATTAGAATTAATTATTCTTTAATTTTTCATTATTTAATCGGTGATAAATATGAATATTGTAATTAACGAAATATATATTAAAAAAAAAGAATCCTGAAAGAATTTTTTATGTACTACTGATAATAACTTTGAAGTTTATATTTATACAAGAGATATTTAGTTTATAGAATGTTTCTTGTATAAACAATTCACGTATATTTATTAAAGTAAAAATATTTTTTTTTTTTATGAATTTTTTGATATTTACATGGCATCATTTAATAAGCATATAATGTAACGTACAAAACGAATGAATAAATGTTTATTTGATTTAGCTAAATAAATTGAATTTTTTAGTTTAATATTTAATTTTTAACATACAAAACTTAGAAAATCTTGAAAAAATAAATGCTTGTATAATAAAATTATTTTATTAAATTAAAATATATTTTCTATTGATATTGTGAATCATGTCAATAAATGTTATAATTTTAATGGCTTAAAAATATGTTTAAAAAAGTGTATATACAAAAAAGTTTTAAAATCTATGTTAATGAAATATAAATATATATATGCAAACAAAATGGTATTTTATTTAAAGAAATTTAATAATCAAAAATACCATTATTTTATTTCGATCATGAACGATTGCCTCGTATATTTAAATAATTATAAAAAAAATGAACTCTGAACAATGATTAAAGTGATTATACATCTTACATATATATGCAAACAAAATGGTATTTTATTTCAAGAAATTTAATAATAAAAAATACCATTATTTTATTTTGATCTTGAACGATTGCCTCGTATACATAAATAATTATAAAATAAATATGAACTTTGAACAATGATTAGAGTGATTATACATACTTTGTACATATACACAAACAGTAAATATGAATATGATTTAATCTGATTTAACTTTAAAAGGTTAAACCATAATAAATTATATAAAATAACTAACGTGCTATACTTTTGAGAAAATGTACTTAATATTTTTGCTTTTTGATCTACGAGTACATTTTCTTGACATCAAATAATTCATAACTTTGATTTTTATAAATATTTGCTATTAAAAAACCTAAACGTTTTTTTATATATTTATATAAAAAAATAATCAATACTTATTATTTTTAAATGCAAGTGTTACTAATTAATAGCTGATGTTCTAGAGCTTGTTTTATAATAAATTTAAGTACAATATTATATTAAATAAAAATATAAAAAAAAATAAAAAAACTTAACAATGTGGAGATTAAATTCGGAATGCTCATTAAAAAGTTATAACTTAGCATACACTATAAGAAATTGATATACTTTTTCTTGTAATTTTAAATTCCCTTACAAATTGAAAACATAAATAAATTTGTCTTTTAAAATTTACAAAAAAATTGTTTTTAAAATATTTGTTTAATTGCTTGTGACAAAACGTTTTTATTATAATTATTTTCTTTGATTTTAAAATTTCTGCTCTTTATATAATCAATATTAATAAAACAAATTACTTAAAAGATCATAATTTTATAAAATATTGAATTTAGTTTAATTCAAATGCATTCAAGACAACATTGATGCATGCAGACATTTGAGTTTGTGTAATAGTCTCGACATTGCAAGTTTTTTTATGAACAATGTAAGTAAATGCTTTCTGATTAAATTCTTGTTTGTTACTAGATAGCTTTCAAAAAACATTTCAACTTTTAAACAATAATTTTTATGCAGAATGATAATATTTGTTCTTAAATCACAAAAAAGACTTAATAAACGTTACTGAATTGAGGTTCTTGCTTTTCATTAAAATTTAAATGCATCATTTGTGTAGTTATGTCATTAACAACTACAGGTGAGTAGTTAACGTCTAAAATTATTAAATATTAATTTGTTTATTTTCATGATTAAGTCTAGAAATGTCCATTTCGATTACTTACTTTGATAAAAGTTATAATTATATAAGGTTTTTAATTTTTGATAAACTAATGAAACCGCATTATTTAGAGATAATTGTCGAGTTGGTTGTACAGTTCCATAATCTTCGACAATTAATAGATTATCTTTGTAAACTGTTACCTGTAAGATTAATTATGATTAATTTTTGAATAATTTTAAAATGAACAATTAATATATTTTTTAATAATTTCCTTAATATAGACACATAATTTTTAATACTTTCTTAAATACAGATAGAAATACCAACTTTGTGAATGAAACCAAATGGATTATAGCTTGTTATGCATTCAAAAGAGCACACAGCTTGTAGAGTATTAGAAACAAAATCAGTTAGAAACGTTACGTATTGCATATCATTGTACTCATCAATTTTCTCTGAGTTATTTTCTTCAAACGTAGTTTTTGAGCACCGACTTTTTACTATTTTATTATTTTTTTTACTTTTAGATTGTAAAATTGCTTCATTAATACATCTCTGTCTTTCTGCTTGTTTGATAGGACCAATTGGTTTTGCCCAGCGAATCTCCCATAATTCTTGATCAGCTACACCACCTGGTCCTAAAGAAAAATAATTATTTTTATCGTTCTCATTAATGCAATTATTACATTTTACTTTGAAAAAGACGACTTAAAATCTTTCCAAGAATTTATAGTTATAAAAAATATTTAATAATTTTACATATTGCTTATTTACAAATTAAATGTCATAACTATCAGATTCAATTTATACATTTTTAAAACTTTGAATATAATTATTCTTGTAAATCTACATATAGAAAGGACACTTACTTGTCAAAATTTGCATAGCTTTTTCAGCTAATTCTCGAGTCTCATAGTGAACAAAAGCAAAGTGATTAATTTTTTTTAATTTTAATATTGGAATATTAGTAGCTCTTTGGAAAATATCTCTGATCTTTTGTTGAGGGATATTCATTGAAAGATTTCTTACAAAAAGTGCAGTAACCTATTTTAATTTATAAAAAATTCAATTAATATAATTTATATAAGAAATCCTTACTTAAAGGATTAATAAAAATAATTTATTTACATTTTCCATTATTTCTTCATCCACAGGTTCTCCAGGTTCAGGATCAGCCCAGTCAACTGCTACTTCGTGATCCCATAAAAGAACTCTTCCAGGAATAAGTTTTCTTCTTGCCATAGCTGCAGATCTATGATCTTTAAATTCTACAAATATAAAACCTGTAAAACAAATATATGCATATATACTATAAATATATATTAAGTCGAAGACTTAAATTTTACTAAAAGTTTATGATAATGAATGTCAAGTATATACTCTCTAAAAATTAAAATGAATAAATAATTATATTATAATAAATAAATATTTTTACCTCTATTAAGGGATCTGTCTTGAGCATTTGGATATAAATAAATGTCAACAATGCCATCCATTAATTTGCTCAGTTCTTTCATAAATTCTTCCTTTGTTTTGTTTTTTGGAACACCACCAAAAAATAATCGACAGTTATCAACTGATTTTACACAACCGATTGGATGACCAGGCCTAATTTCATAGCCATCAAGCATCTATAATGAATGGTACAATAAATCTTGATTAAAATGAGTTTATTTTTTTAAGTAAAAATTTTAAGGCAATTAGAAAATGTATTTGAAAAACTAAAAAATTAAGATCATACCAAACAAGCTTTACGAGCAATCTTTGCATCTGTATACAATGCAAAAGCATAACCTCGAGTTGTCCCAGAAAAATCTAACATTAATCTAAGTTCTAGTAATCTTCCTGCTTTTTCTAACAATGGCATCAATTCATCTTCATAGCAATCTCTTGGTAATCTTCCAAGAAAAATCTCAGCACCTTTTATATGCTCCCTTTGTTCTTTTGTTAACTCTGGTGCAGTAAGACGTCTCTGCCCATTCTCTTGTATAAGCTCATATTTAGTTTTGTACATCAAGTCCAATAAACGAACCGTTACTTGGCAGTCGCTTGATACAGTTGATAATGTATCAGATGTACTGCTTGCTATTGTGGAAACACTACCGCGTCGGCATTCACCCATTTTTGATAGCTATTCAAAAAAATAAATTTATTGAAAATCGGATTTGAAAATCTCACTTAAATTGTAACGAGTCTGATTTTAAATTTTTCATAAAATTTCGCTCAAATATGAAATACTTAGATCGAAAGCACTTGTAACGACAGCGATCACCGATTGAATTTCAAAACAGATGCTTTTAAGGCCACCCTTATTTATTAACCGACATTGCACATAAAAAGGCCCAGTGCAATATTCAGATGAAAAGCATAATATATATTACGTACCTTGACCGAAGTTCTAGAAAGGTTTAGCAAATGAGTGTGCTTCGCACGTGTAGTGACAAAAAATAGGAAATGCAAGCCAAAGGAGGAAATATACGTGGAAAAGCAAAAAGGGTAATTCTTAATTAAGTCGAACAACTTTTATCGTATCGTTAAATGAACGCTGCGCTGTTTAATATAATAGGTTCAAGAAGTTTAAAATTTATTGTTTGGCATTGTTTCTTTCCGGCGTGCTATTCGCAGTTTAATTTACAGGAATTGAAGAAGTCTAGGGATCGATCACGTGCGTTCGTACTTGGGACGTCAACCGATTGTTGCGTTGAGGCTGACGAGCCCACAGTGCCTACACCAAAGTATAAAACGAATACTACGAACACTAGGGAGATTAAGATCGAAACATCACGAATTATGTACTCACTTATCGGGATCTGTTTTTTTACAGAGTGCGTCCGGATCGTCTATTGTTACTAGATTAGTGACCGCTATCCTTTGTCCCGGCACCACTCATTTCACAGATTTTTAGTTTTACATTTACTGCTCAATGGATAGATTGCGCATTGCCTTAACAGGAAAGAATCAGACGACAAGTGGGGAGTTCGACGATTTTCGTCTCGATTCTAGGGTTACTAGGATAATGTTCTTTTTTTCTCAAAATAATCATTATATTTTTGTTTTGAAATCAAGAATGCCCTTGGCTTTTATTGCAGTATGTATTTAACGGTTTTGTGCCCTTTAATTCGTTACGTTGCTAAACGCACTGGCTAACGCTACACGTGGATGTTCTTTAGAATAAAAAATTTATTGAAATAGCCTTTATTTCTTAATGATTTTAGCAATTATTATTTTCTTCTTCCAAGTAATGTTGCATAGCAGATTTTTATCTTCCATTAAAACTTCATCGCGGAGCCCCTTTCTCACAGCTATTCAAGAAAATTAATTTTTGTAAAATAAAATCAGCAATCATATAAAAACTAAAAGCTTACGTTAAATTTAGTCTTGTGAAACAACATATGTAAAAATTTGTTGCAAAATTACTGCGTTTTAATAAAGTTTTAAAAAAATTTCTAATTCATCCCTGATAAACAGGTTTTTTAAAAATAGTCTGTAAATTGAACTGTGTGGGCACAAATTTTAATCACTTGTTGTTATGTAATTGTAATGGTATGACGATTATAACATATATTTCATGATAGAAACATGCAAGTAGAAAATTATCTTAATATTTCAAATAATTCAGTTTAAATCAATATTCGTAAAGACCCAGGCAGCTAAAGAAGATTACAAAATGTTTTATTAGTTTATAGTTTAAAAAAATTTATTGAGAAACCGATACAAACATCTTTTTAACAATTGAGTATATATCAAAGTAAAAATTTAATGATACATTTTCTCATAATTTATACGTTGTCATTTATTTAGTAGAAGAAAATACATAAAAAGTGTCCAGCATAATAAATGAAAAAATTAGATCATAAAATTAAAACAAGTCTCCTTTAAAGTATTATAAGGTCTATTTGTGGCTTGAGTGTTAGGTTTTATAAGATGATAATTAGACATATAGATGATTTTTTAGTCATAATGACAAAGCTATGAGAAAGTTAATCTTTATTTAAACAAAAATATAACCGTCTGAAAGATTAATAACTTATGTTAATCAGGGAAATTTTACCAGTGATGTCGCTTATAAAAACAATTTTTGAAAGTAAATTATTAAAATATTACAACAAAAAAAAATTGTTTTATATGTTTTTTATCATTATTTAAATTTAATTATTGATGTAAAATTAATGTTTTGATGCTTAATTTTCATTTAATATATTTGAAGACTATTTTTCTCAATTGAAAAATACTGTTGTATTTGATTCTTGTATGGGAAATAAAGTTGTATGTAATTTGTATAAAAAGAGACAAAAATAAAGATTTTTTGTTATTATAAAATAAATTTTTTCAAATTTATCAAATAGTTATTTACAATTATTTGATTTAATAAATAATAAGGTATTTTGATTTGTGACAAGTGTTTGTGTTAGAAATAATAGTGCAAAATTACAATAAAAATTTCATGTAACATTAATTTGTTGTCCAGTTTTTCTATTCATTGCTTTTATTATTAGTCTATTTATCATTATTAGTAAAAAAGTAGTATTACTTATGATACTTACTAAATTCTTAAAAAAAAAATGTAAAATATGTTTTTATATGTAAAACATGACTAAATATTTGTCATACTTAAAATTATCATAAACTTATTTCTAAATCATAAAAATGTAAAAAAGCTGATTTTATCAAAAATAGCTATCAAAAATTAACAAATAATTCAAATAAAATTTTTTATTAAGTTTTATATTCTACTGGATGATGTAAGAAAATGGGAAATTTTACCGTGTATAAAAATATTTACATATTTAACACATAAATTAAACTGAGAATTATTAAATACTTTTTTAATTTTACAGTTTCTTTTTTATGCGTAAGCAGATTTTATTAATAAATGTATACAAATATTAAATTGTAACAATAAATGTGATGAATTTATAGTAAGGATTAAGATAAATTTTTATCATTAATGACAATTCAAATTTATTATAATAAGTAATAATGAATAAAAAATACTAATTTATGTTTACAAAATAAAATGATATTTAAGATAATTTTTATAATTTATTTCTAAACGAAACAAATAATTTTTACAAAATTTTTAGAAATGATATTCCATTTTATTATGGTGGTCAAAATTTAAATAATATTGATTAATTAAAATGTTTGTACAATATATTATTCATTAAGAATGACATTTTCTAATTCACTTTCATTTAATCTAGGATTGAAAACATCTTTTTTTGTTTCTTGTTTAATTAAGTTAATAGAATCTTTAATTTGCTTACATTTTTCTATTGCTCTCAAAGTGTTGTTATTCAATTTCTTAGCGCATAAAGCTTTATTAACTATAGTACACATTCCCTTTGCTATTTTTTCAGACTCTGCTATCTGTTCTACTATTTCTAATTCTTCTTTTAATGTTACGTTAAATATGGTAACCTGAAAAATAAATTATAAGAAATAATTATATATTGCATAGAAATTAACTTTCATTTTAATCTTTTATCATTTTTAAAACAAACAATTTTAGGGTTTTTATGATATGAACATAAACTTTAATTTTTACTTGTTATAGTGTTACTCATGTTATTGAATGTGGATTAAATCATTGGATGCCTTTATTATTCATATTGAAATTAAAGATTATTTATCCTAATCTTATTCTATAAGTTTCAATAGCAATTAAATATTATTCAAGAATACAATTTTTTTTCTGTAATAATTTAAATATTCTCATGTAATGCCCATCTGTTTGTACATTTTAAAAATATGTGTTTTTTAAAAAATAAATCATTATTCATTAAAAACATGTCAAAACCAATAATTAATGAATTATATTTTAAATATGCTTTCATAACGCATTATGAAATCTGTATAAGAGAATATCACAAAGATATAGTTGTTAAAAAAAAAAGATAATAAAGTTTTAACAAGGTTTTTTGTACTGATTAATGAATAGAGATTCAGAAACAAAACTAAAATCTTACTCTTTTAGCTTGGGTTTGAAGATCTTGTAATTTCTTTTCTAAATCGTAAAATTCTTTATCATTATATTGAATAGCTTGACATTTATCCTCTTCTAATAATACATTACTTGGAACGCAAACTAATTTATTGACAATATTCTGGAACAATAATATTTAAGAATTAATATTGTGAAACAGCCATATTTACGATAATTACAAAGTGTATAAAACACTGATTAAAATACCTGTATTGCTTTAAGATGTGGTTGCATATTACGTTGATAAGTTTTTCTTAATAATTTAAGATTGTTTTGTATTAGTTCCTTTTCATTATCCTGTGGATATTTTTTTACAATCGAAGCGCACATTTTCTCACATCGAGTTTTCACACATTCTTGTATCTTTTGTATTACTATAGGCAAAAAAAAACAAACAGTTCAATTTAAAAATAATAATTCTATATATAAATATACTTTGAATGACTTATAGGAGGACTAGCATTGTTTAAATTTTAACTAAATGATAAAGTAGTAGCAATTTTTCATTTATTTCTTTATCCATAAATGATATTTTCCTGATTGTACTTGTGCTGATAAAAATATCATTAATATGTTTGACTCTCGCTATGAACATAATTAATAATAATTGATTATTCGCAGGTGAATTATTGAAATAAATATTTAATAAAAAAAATTATAACCACCGCATTTAAATTTTTAAAAACTACGTATAAAAAATTTAATAATAAAACATTTAATCAACGCAATAATGTTTAAGCTAGCGTAAATATAACACTGGCTGACCAAACAACTATAAGATTCAATGAACATTTTACGGAGATTTCATATAGATAATTGAGGTTTGACAAAAAAGGTGTACAAGTGTTAGGAAATATGTTGTCAATTAATTTTATTTTTAACTTTTATTATTATAATAATACAAAATAACAAAAAAAAAAAAAACAAAAAATGCAGTCGTTAAATCATGAGGCACAATCGTAGAGTTTAATTCCTGCAGTCATCGATACTTCACGTCAAGAGTTTATAGATCCAAGAAAAAAAAATAAGAATGCGAAGCATCCGATAGTGTTCAACTACAAGAATCAACAAACGTGAAATAGTAAGGCTCAAAATAGGAGTGATATGAGAGAGGAAGGCTGGCCAGAGGCGGTGGATAAGTAAAAAGGAGACGAAACTAATAAACAGCCGCGTAAACAATGTGAATTGTGTACAATAAAGAAAAGGGCAATTGAATGCAAGTACAAGTTGGCTGTCTATTGTGCTTGTGTTTGGAGTTCTGGAGAAAATTGTCCCAGGCACTGGACGAGTGTGATCTCTAGTCATGATTTTGCCAAAGTCCACATGAAACCAGAGCACACTCGCTCGACGCCTGAAACTCGCCAAAACAAAGATAATGCCGGAAAATAACGCTATGAAAACAAAGAATAAAATGTAATGCTACGCTACGCTAATTCTAATATACTGATGTGTGAACGAGCGAAATAGGAAATGATAGGCGCAATGGATTAAGAGGAGAAAAACAGCACAATTAGGGGTGGGGGGAAGAGGCCCCGTGGCATTGAACAAAGGCGGTTGGAGGTATAGTTATTGGGATTAACGCAAACAAATAAGGAACAGGGGACATATTGATGCTCAGCTGCTGAGTCGAGGAGGACCAAAAATTAATCACTGGAATTAGAGAAGAGGTCAGGTTAAAATACAGCACACGCACGGAGTGGCAACGCGATAGGCTTCGCTTCCTCGGAGCTGCTGTGCTTTCGCGTTGTCCTCACCCCTCGCGAGTAGGGAAATACACTCACAAGCCTTTACGCGGCGACGAAACTCTTACTCGCTAAGAAAACAGTCCTGGAGTGCAGTCCGAACAGTTGCATTTGGTATTCCTCGCGTTGCCGCCTCTCAAACTCCTCCGATTCGGCCATGTCGCTGATGATCGGGGCGCACGCGACGCTATCGCCGAGTAGAATGGCGCGGCAGGGAACGCGTTATAATATGGCGTCGTGATCGCTAGTCTTACAAAATCCGTTTAGAGCTCGAGTTCGGCTCGTGCCGATGACAAACTTCCTCTACTCCCGGCGATTCTCCGCGCATAAGAGTCCCGCACCGAGATAATTTCGTGCGAACAGCGACCACGGGTGGGGATAACATGTAATCAAGACGACTACGAGAACAAAATGATAAACGTTGCCAAGCTGGCGAATACGTGTATTATGCGTTGCCGTTACCGAGTCAGGTGGGCGAAGGCGGGAAAAGGGGGATTTGGAGGTTGGCGCAACTGGCCGACGTTGCCGAAATGACGAAATGACTGTGGATTTAATTCCGATGCTTTGAGTTAGATGGTGGGCCGCCTGTTCCATTCCCTCTCTGATGGTTCTTGTGGTCATTGTGGAACGACCGGTAACGTGAAGGCCATTAAGTATCGGTGAGTCCGTGGGCCAGAGAATTTAAATTCAAATGTCATGTATGTCTCTACAGTTGCAGTTTGCTTAGACGTTCTTTTTACGAAACTTGTTCCTTGGGTTTCTCCTTCATTACTTCTTTCTCTTTTTTTCTTTAATTATTGATTACATATCATTTTTAGGCTCAAGATTTCCTTAGTCGATTTTTTTTATATAATTATTTGATGTCTACTTTTTTCTGTTTTTCTATTACACTATTATATGATGACTGAGCAAGTTCAAATCTCAATTAAATTTAACAAACGACAAATCACACAATATATTAACGTCATATAAATTTCATATATACAAACTACTATAAAAATTACTGTCGTATGTGACACACTTTTAAAAGCCAAAATTCAATTTAATGATGCATTATAGTATTTTACCCATTTATGCGATAATTAATTCTATAGTTTATAAGTGTTATTTATAGTAAATATTTTTAATTAATAGAAATTTATTATAGCTTAGGTCAATAAGACTTGATAAAAATCACTAGCTAATGGTGACAACATTTGTGACAACATGGTAGCGTGCAGTCTGCTTCTTATTTAAGTATATTATCAATGATGAGCCTCATGTTACTGGCTATTACTGACGTTACTTACTAAGTAAATTTACATTATCCAAATGTAAAAATAATAATGATAATAATAATAATAACAACAACAACAACAATAATAAAAATAAAAAAAATACATATTTTATTTACTAAAATAAAACTATATACAATTTTAATAAACCGTTGTAAAAAAATGAGTTTGAATAATTATGATATAATTAGTAAAAAAAATGATATAAATTGATATAGTTTCATATTAAATGAGTTACAATATTTAAAAATGATGATTTTACAAACTGATTAATTACCTTTAATTCAGTACTGTGAAATTACGGGGTTGCGGATTTCTCACTTCAGCGCAGTAGTATTTTGGATCACGTGGGCCTCTGAACAACCCTCTCCACTAAAAATAGTCGAGTAGCAGGGCAGCCAGGATGAGCTAGAGGATATTTTCTAGTATTAAGCAACGGCGACGCAGCTTATAAAGAAGCCTCTTTTATTAGAAAACTATGAATACGTTCATAGGCGATTTCAAGGCTCTACTTTATCGACAATTTTGAAATTTAAAGACTCGCTACCCTTTAACCTTTCTAATAATAAAGAAAATCTATTTTCTAAAATAAACTATAGATAAAATTCATTATGAAAAAATTGTTTGATAAAATAAAGATCATATAGATTACCAAGATGCTATACAATAAAACATAAATATGCATTTTTTTTAAATAAAACTTATATTAAAAGGTTCGATTGTATTAATAACCTTTTCTTACTATTGTTTTATACTATTTGTTATATTATTAATTTACGTTTTATTTATATTATTTAATGTTTATTATATTATTATATAATTTATTTATCATATTTTTTTTGTACTTGAGCTATTTATTACGTTTTCGGTCTCATACTGTAAGCGCTCTCTTTCACCCCTTCTCTCTCGCTTTCTTACAGCACGCACGCTCTCTCTCCATCCCTCTCTTTCTCTCTCTCTCTCTCTCTCTCTCTCTTTCGCTCTCCTAATGCACGCACACTCCCTCTACCTCTCTTTCTTTCATGCTGTGCATGCATTCTCGCCCTCTCTCTCTCACTCTTGTTTCGTTATCGCCTGTATCATTCGTAAGAACCGAATTGTCTTGAGCCGATATTTAGCTGTTATAGCATAAAACATAGAATAAAATATACATAGTTTAAAAACAATGTATACATAGACATAATTTAAATACAAATATAATGTTCACTTGCGCAATGTCTATTTATATGCTTTTAATACAAAATGATTTGTTAATATGTAAAAAGATTTATTTTAAAAAATGTCATCGCAATGATATATATCGATAACATTATTTTACATATGCATCGGCGGTTTGTACGCATATCGCGATTATTTCCTGTAAAAAAAATATCTCATTCTATCTTATTGTACGCACTCTTATGCTCTCTCTTTCTCTCTCGTTCTGCACGCACATTCTCTCTCACTCTACATATTATGGCCTATAAGTGTCATAAGATCGACATAATATCTTTATTCATTATGCATAAAATTTTTTGTTTTAATATCTATTGTAAATGTTTCTATAAACTATAAGATGTATTAAAAATATTTATAAGCAAAATTTTATAAATATTAAAATACCTAATTAACATATCTAAGAAAACATGTAATGCACTGTTAAGTATTACGCTAAATGCGAAAAGATTCTTATGACAAAAACATTTATTTGGAAAAAGAAAATTGAATTTACAAGCAAATATTTAAAAAATTACAATGGCACTCGCTCTATCAATGCCATTCTGCATATAATACAATGTTTTTTTATTTAATCGTGTAATTTTACCTTTTTTTTAACACTAGAAGTTTTCTTAACGATCTCTAAGGTACTTCCTTAAGTTTTTTAGATTTTTTTAACAGCAAACAATTTTCCATAATGAAGTTTATCTATAGTTTATTTTAGAAAATAGATTTTCTTTATTATTAGAAAGGTTAAAGGGTAGCGAGTCTTTAAATTTGAAAATTGTCGATAAAGTAGAGCATTGAAATCGCCTATGAAGGTATTCATAGTTTTCTAATAAAAGAGGCTTTTTTATAAGCTGCGGCGCCGTTGCTTAATACTAGAAAATATCCTCTAGCTCATCCTGACTGCCCTGCTACTCGACTATTTTTAGTGGAGAGGGTTGTTCAGAGGCCCACGTGATCCAAAATACTACTGCGCTGAAGCGAGAAATCCTGAAATCCGCAGCCCTGTTGTGAATGAAAGTATTGTAGATGGCTTAACATCATTGAATAGTATCATTTTTTAAGGTTATGATAAATTTTATTTAAATTTATTATTTTAGTTTTTGTTTATATGATTTAAATATACAAAGAATTATAAAAATGCGATTCAATATATTAAAGTTTGTTGGTCTTGAATCAAAAAGATTTGGTAATTTACCAAACAGGTTTATTAAACGAAAAATGGAACAAGTAATTTTCATTTGTTATACGTTATTAATTTTAATTTTTTTTTTTAAAATAACTTCAATAAAAAATATTACATAAGCGATAAATAATACGCATATATGTATCGATTATGTTTGTCAAGAATCAAAATTTTTTTGTTAGAATTAAAACTTGTGCATTTTCTATACCACATTTACCTTTATTGTAGATTTATTATAAAACTCCTAATCATCCAGAATATCTCACAAGTATTATTCAACGGAAGAAGTTTTATTTTGAGCTTGAAAGACCTTGGACACCGGCTTTCAAATTGCAAAATAGTAACACAATTGTTCATGCACATGTAGAACCTATTAAAAACTGGTCATTTTTTCGAGGAGATAGAGTAAGATTATTCACATAGCCACATTTGAATTTTAAAGCCATTTTGTGAATTCCTTTTGACCTGTCAAGTATTTAGGTTGAAATCTTAATTGGACCCGATAAAGGAAAGCAAGGGACTGTTAAAAATATTATTCAGGAAAGAAATTGGATTACTGTGGATGGATTAAATACTGAATTAGTAATTATGAACAAAACAAGAAAATTTCCAGGTGTTGGTACACTTGTTGAAATGCCATTATTAGTTACGGAAGATGTAATGTTGGTTGATCCATCGGATCTGTAAGTATGATTTACAATAATTATTTTAGAAAATTATTTTGAAGTCATGAGAGTCTGTAATAATTATATTTAATATATATTGTACCATTATGTATGTATTATTACTCGTTGTGGTAAGATAAATTTGTTTATTTTTATTTTAATTATTTAAAATTATGATGAAATTATTTTGATTGAAAACAAATTAAGAATACAAAAATATTTATTCAAGTATTAATTATTTAATTAAGTTTACTATTTATTTGTATCCAGGGTACATAGATATTTTTTCTAATGTTAGTTATTATTGGTAGTAATTTATTCATTAAATAAATAGAGACTTTTATAAATAAATTAATTTGAATATGAAAGTGTGTCTTAATAAGATATTCTTAATTAAACTAAGGTTTTATTTAAAAGTTATTTTTTTTTTGTTTCCATAAAATAATTTTTTTATTATAATATTAAACAATTTAGATTAGGTAATGACTCAATAAAATTAATTTTTTCAATTTTAATGTTGATTATTGACTTAATATTTTAGTTTTCTGCTTTATAAAAAAAAGAAAGTTCTATGCATTTTAATAATTACATAAATAAATATTCCCAGTTTAAAATGCTTCATCAAATCATTAGAGACACTATAATACTAATGGTGGGTTGAAAATTCACATAATTTAGCATTAATAAAAGCAACTTCTTATTTTCTAAATCTATAATAATTATATTTCTTAATTTTAAATATATTCTTTAAATTATATCATGTATATAGATTTATAATATAAATTGTGAACATTTGTAAAATATATTTTGCTTTATTTTTTTTACTCACCTTATGTGAGAGTAATTCATAAATTTTTATAATTTAGAATGATTTTTAGAAAATGTACTAAAATACGTTATCTTTGCTACAACAGTTTTAATTTTTAATAAAAGTATTAACAATTTACAAATTAAAAAAAAAATTATATATCTGATCTTTGAGTTTTTCAGCAATTTGTCAACAATTGTTTCTATGCTATGGAATACGCCATTTTAATAACAATTTTTTTTATTTTCAGTTATTCAAGACTTATAATATTTTAATTTATAACATTATTTAAAAAAATTTTTTTCATTTTTTCTATTCTTTTGTATCCAGTTCCTTAACTTTCACTATCCCTCTACTACTTCTATTCAATTGTAATATTATACTCTATTATATATCTCTACTCTACGTGTATTATTATTACTTTAACAATATTTTTTAATTATTTGATTCATATTTCCAGTTGCTATTCGCAAACTCTATATTTTCTACATTTTATATTCTTCCAGTATTTTTTTTCTTTTATTTAATCTTTATTTCTTCTTTTCTTCTTCTTTTTTTATCTCATTATTTTTCAAAAAGTGTAGTTTACTGTCACCACTTTTCTTTATAATATCTACTGTAATATTTTGATCTAATTAATTATTTTATCTAATTAATAATTTTCTATCTTGCTTTTTAATTTTTACTTTCTTTTTGTTTTTGCGATGTTATATCCTCTTACCTCAGTTATTTTGAACCTTACTTCCTAGATACTATTTAGCATATTTCCTAACTATATCAACTAGTCTTCGCATTTTAACTTTCAAATCTCCTTTCTAAAAAGAGAAGTCTTCCCCATATTTCCCGACTATATTATTATCCCGATATTTCCGACTATATTTAAGCAGTTTTTATCCAATACATTAGATACTTTTTGGGTTTAGGTGGTCTACTTTGCACTTTCGTTTGCCTGAATTTTACTGCTGCTTAATAAATCTATCAAATCATTTAAGAAACTTCTTTAAAATCTTTTCTCCATTAAAAATTAAACATAAAACCATGCGTATTTCCTTCTATGATAACCTTTACTAGTCCTTTTTCATTTTTCCTACAGGTCTGAAATACGTCTTATAAAGTTTCTTTAACGTCGGGTTTATTCCTTCAAAATTCTGTTTTTATTTTTTATTTATTCATTATAATATTATTTAAAATAATTAGTAAAAATAAAAAAAAAGGTTTTGGATTGTCTTTGTGCTCATTACAAAATTTTGAGTTGAAGGAGTAAAAGGACTTTTTTGCCTATTTAACATATCAGTATTTATTCATTATTTAAATTTTAATTATTTGCACAATTAATACAAGGCACAAAAAAACTGTTAATAACGATGCTTTTTAAGTAAATATGAGCCTTAACTTCAAAATTTTGCTTTTTAAAATAAAACGGTGTATTTGAATTCTATTGAGACTGTAATTTTTATTCTGTTCTATATACGAAATGTTTACAGAATGAAAAATGCTATTTTTAACACAAAAAGTTGAAGTTGAATGCAGTTTTAAGTATTCATTTGTAATGAAAAATAATAATTAAATTTTATTGTAAACTAAATTTTTTTAGATTGACTTGCAATAAAAATAAAAATTGAAATTACAATTCGAAATAATAATTTAAATAAAAATAAAAATAATATATTGCAGTCTACTTTTTAATGAATGAATTTAGAGTTTTTATATAAATTATTGTAAAACGTTTCAAAAATTGTTGAAAATTGAATATTACGGTGTAAAAGCTTTTTGACTACGTATAAGGATTTAATAATTAAGAATAATATGGTTTGCAATTAATAATAACGTGATACACATGGAAATTTACTGGTTGAGTTTATGAATAAATATTAATCATCGATAATAATATAGTAAAGATTTTTAATTTGATTCGCTATCTGTACTTAAATATATAATATATTTAACATTTCTAATTCAGCGGAAAGCACAGACAAGTTTTTATGTTAGCATAAACACATTTATACATTTAAATGCTTTCATCCAAATTGATTTAATTAAGAAGTGTACTAATATTATTGTCAATACATGTTATAGCAAACCTACTCAAGTCGAATGGCGGTATACAGAAACGGGGGAACATGTTCGGGTTTCAATTCGAACAGGAAGAATAATTCCAGTTCCAGCATCTCATAGTGAAACGATAGATTACAAAAATCCTGCCCTGTACGTGGATGGAGAAAAAGATACTGCTGCAACTGAAACTGAAAAAGTAACTTTTCAAGTAAGTTGATAAGATATATTTGACACTATCGAGAAATGGTTAAGTAATGATTCTTAATTAAATTTATTATTTTTAGCCTGCTTTAAAAACGTTTGCAATGGATATTATGGATAAAATGAATATAAAAGAAGATCGCGTTCAGAAAAAAACGTTTTGGTATTAATAAACTTTTTTTTGGGTCTTATTAGGATTAAGACTAAAATATGTGTTTTACAGAATGATTTTATAAAAAATATATATTGTATATATTGAATACATTACATTTATTCCTTATATGTAGTTAATATTGTAATATGGCTAGAAAATGAAGCCAATATTTGTTTTCATTTATATATTAAAATTTATTCAACATTTTAGAATTTTATTACATACCTGCAATATCATAACAATGTTTATGTTATTGGATTCCAAAACATGGTTATTTATCATATTTAATAGATGTAGTAGAGTACAATATTATTTATCGTTGCCAATAACGGCAATAACTACATTGAAAAGTATTTGTTTACAAATCAACAATACGTAGAAAAAAGCATACATAACAGTCAGATATTGAGTGAAATAATAATATTAAAATAATTATTAATTTAAACTATGCTATATATTAATTCATAATTTAAAATATACTAATGAGTCACTTTGAAATCCACAGTTTCGTATTAACTCACACGCCGAATAATTTGCCGCACATACACGCTTATCACAGTATGATTTTCAACAAAACAAGCAAAATTTAAAAAATAAACAGAAAATTTAAATTTAAATACTCCAATATTAAAAAAATTTCTAATACTTTTAACATTTTTATATTAATTATATTTCCGTGTTTCGCTTCTTTATATTTATTTCGTGAATTATGTTATTTACTTTTCGCGGTTTCGCATTACAATCATTTTTTATACAAACATTTTTTTACTATCTATTGATTTATGGATCAATCAATGAAGGACACATATTTAAAAATAAAAAAAATTATATTTTATAGAAATCCCGTTATCTTATAAATTTTTTAAAAATCGTTCAACCAAGTCATGATCCTCTCTATTCTACCCTCAAATTCTATCCTTATGTTTAAATATTTAAGCTTAATGTCCACTTTTAAAAATTTGTTTTAGGCATAGTATTTTAATTTTATTTAACTTGTAAATTGGTTTATTGAGTTTTAATTTAAATGTAATTTAATAAATATAAAAATGCTTACACCAATTTTAATAAAAATGACAAGTAACTAATATTTCGAGTAAACGTTTTTGTCAGAAAACTAGTATTTTAAATAAATATACCTGAAAAATGTTACTTGTATATTTAAAAACATATTTTATATAAGGTATTTTAAATTCATAATAAATAAATAATAAGAATAATTTAAACGGCCTTTTAAAATTATATTATATGGAAAAACTACTTCATATGGTATAATTTATTACATTTTTTATATACATATGGTTTTGTACATTTTTATCCTATAATTATTTTTATTTTTTTAATAAATGGAAATTGATTTCCTTAAGTTATCAATAATAATTTACAAGTTTTTCTAGTTTTTCCATGTACCATTTTTCAATTAGATTCGATAAAAATTTTATGAACATTAGTTTCTGGGACAAATTTACATTGCAATTTGTAATATATTGAAACAATATCTTCAGCATACTGCGAGGGTACAAGTAAATTAGTAAATTAGTTTTCTACCTCTCTTGTTCTTCCTAGTACTTTCATTTCACATATATTTATTATTATATTGCACTACCAGCACTTTTTTATTTGTTTACTTATATTTTTTTTAATATAATCCAAGCTCGAGCGCATTACATTTATTATAGTTTTGCACTATTTATAGTAATAATAATAATGATATTAATAATAATAATAAAAGCTGGTTAAAGAGAAGTTGATTTGACTACGATTTACGAGGATTTTGTGGCAGGGTGCCTGACTAGGAGGGTCACTTCACCGTCCGGTAGTTTCTTCATAAAGGACCATGCTTCGATCCTCGACATCCTGCTCAAGTCTCGCTTGTTTACTTCAAGAAGCTGATCTCCTGCTCGTAGAGCATTCGTTTTTTCCGCAGCACCTCCTAGTAAACAATAAAAAAAAGGTAATCTGTAGCTACTTAGAAAAGCTACTAATATCGTATTATTATTATAAAATTAGAACGAGATTTTTAACTATTTAATAAAATATGATTATGTAAAAATGACTATGTAGAAATAATTTTTTAATTTTTCTACATACATAGTCGGGGATTTTTATCTCATCTAAGATAATAAAATCAAGGATTTTAAGTTAGTCAGCTTCTAGTTTTGTTATTAACTCACAATTATAATTTACTAGTGAATACGATAAATATTTATTTAATTCTCGTTTGAAAACATTAAAAAACTATAATGTTTTCATTCAAAGATTCAAATTTTTTTTAAAACTACGCAAAATCAAATAAAAGATAGATTTCACAGCTTTAACTCTCAGATGAGAACCGTATTATACAACATGTGGCAACACGTATATCATGACCCCAGTCAATAAATGCGTCTGAACACAGTTTCAGTCGTAGTAGTGCCGAATGAAGGCATGACGAACGGAGACTACGGTGCTAACACTATGTAATGGAAAGGAAAAAAGGAGAAAAAGAAGAAAAAAATGAGGCTATGCGATAATGGGAGTCGACTGGTGACTTGGTGATACCCACCAGTAAATATTTTCTTAATTAAAAGAGGCCGATCGCCTAGTGGACTGTCCCGACCACCCTCGAGGCTGAACCCAAGGCCTGCGCCATCCTTGTAGATAGATATTATTGACGCTGGACCCCAAGCTGTGTTCTCCGTCGTATCAATCGTTTCGAAACCTACAAAACACGCGGCACATGGAGTTTAAAGATCCAGCTTTAAAAGTAATCCGGTTTTGGAGGCTAGATGGTTAAGTAGCCAAAATCTACACGCTTGTTCTGAATTTGCGCTTCAATTGTTCTTTGTCCTAGAGTTCAAGGTGCACGATTGATTTAGTGCTAGCGAAATCGCATGTTTCAGAATAAATTGCGGCTTCCGATGTAGTTCGCATAATCCAATAATTTCAAAGTAACAATAGATTTTATTTCAGAAAAGCAAATAAAGCCAGAGATAAAGGTTTGAGTGTGGATTTAGATGATTTATATCTATTATTCCATAATTATGGATGTTTGTTAGACCCGTAAAAATAAGCATATTGCTAAACTCTTAATTTATTTGATGCAACGTACACATATTGATTCAAACATGCAAACATGTGCTTTTGAATACAAACATTAGAACAAGCAATTTTATTTGAGTGTGATAAAATAAAAGTATTTTCTTGCTATTCTAATAAAGGTAAAATCTAATCAGTCGAGTTGGAACGTAATTCAAAATGTAGCGCGGGGAAATTTCCAATATAGAGATAGGGTTGTACTTGTACAGTAGAGGTGGAGTACTATGTTACATTCTGTTTTACCTTCCACAATGGTTTCGACGCTCTCTGAACGTGTTTTCAGTTTTGTCACTACCTCCTCGAACTTTGCCCTTGAGAGTACGAGCACAAGCTCGGGTCTTGGTTGCTTAAGTACGGCGAGACTCTCCCTATGGGTGAGACCTCGCATACTTCGTCCATTGATGCTTAGGATCCGGTCACCTCGTTGAACACTGCCATCTTTATCGGCGACTGAGTGTGCCAAAACTCGATGAATGCTAATCTCCTTGGTCTCGCAGTCAATGCCACCAGCCAAGGTTATCCCGACGCTACCGGAGGGATTTTCCTTGTGCAGCAGCACCACCACGATGTCGTGGCTACCTGTCAGTCGATAAATTTATTGTCGATTTAGAGATGGCGGGGTTTGATTACCGATATTTCTATTATCTATCTATTAAATTATATTATTCTGGTATATATAATTTACTATAAATTTTTTTCTATTATCGAGGCGTACAGTGAGGTAGAGGTAGGGATTTAATACGTTTGTTCAATGTTCAGGGATGTGTGAAATCCGAGTAATCCATGTCTTACTTCTAATTCTTGCACGTTCACGTTGCTAAGATTATTCTCTTTCTTTTTCAGATTTTCAATAAAACCATCATCATTATTATTATTGTTATTATTAAAATTATTGTTATTATCATTAACTACACTGTTTTTACAATAAGGTATCGTGTTATGTGATCTCCCCTTCACTTGTTATTTAATTTTTTTTACTAATTGCATTACTAAAATGTCTTCACATATGTTTTTAATGTCCTTAGATTCATGTAAATTAGATATCAAAATTTTATCAGCGATGTCTGTTACTGTATCTACGGGACAGAATCGTATTCTAATAGTTTCAGGTTAAAGTCTTATTAAAAACAAAATCTTTCCTCGATTTCATATTTTAATTTTTAAAAATATTTCTACTAATTATTTTTGATAAAATGTGTTACTTGTGTTTATGAATATTTACGATTATACAGAAATAAATTATAATTAAAAATTATAGCTAAAAATTTAATTAAGATGTTTTGTCATAAATATCAATTGCTATTAAATCAATGCTAATTAAATATCAATTTTTCAACTCTACTATCCGGTAGTGGTTTTTTTCTAGTCTAAAATGAAGTAATATTATATAATATTAGGTAAACTATTTTTTTATGAACAATTACATTGTTAGATACATATACTGAGTAACACTACAAGCTATTTATCAAAAATTGTTTTAAATTAAACATTTTTTATTTATGTGTGGAAAAAATAATCGTAACTTATTTATTGTTAAGATTCGATTGAGAAATTAATGTGACTTACTTAGTAACTACATTTAAAAATGAAATATATATTGGCTATACAATTTCAATTTCGAATTAGTTTTTTATTCATATAAACTTAACCATTAGTGTTTAAGAGTAATTTATAAACAGTTCTTTAGGTGATGATTTTTGTTTTCAAGCCGAAACGATCGTGCAATTTTCTTCCTATTCAATTTTAATACGAATTAACAAACAGCTGTAATCAGAGTGAAAAAGTAGTATACGTTTGTCATTTACTTGAATTACTTTTGCACATCATTTTGAACATTTATCTATAATTTTACTTTCAATTTAAATAACTCTTATCATCATGAAAGCGTTAAAAATAAAAGGAATCATACTGTTGCTCATTCAGAGGGCATAATACAATGCCTTTATGTCTCGACTAGTTAAATGTATACTTTAAACATTGTAACAAAACTATTACAAATCGGACAGAAAATAATAAATAATGAATGAATTATAGCTACTATTAGGTATACACTAATTTAAGGAGTTTACCAATGGTTTTGTAAGAGGAAAGTTGGGACATTGTTTTTATTAAAAATTATGATAAGTGTTCGATTGAGAGTCGATGCAGGGCAAGAAACTTATTGTGGTGGGCAATTAATTGTCTTGAAATTTTCTTTGGTTTATTAGTATAATAAAGCGCTGCTGGTAATGGCTTACAATTTACAACCTATACGTTAAATTAGTTTTGTATTACTGGGTCGACATTACGTTTGGTACGCGAGTACGAAAGAACTTTAACGTGTCTTATATTGTCAGAGCTTCATCAACACTTGTACCCTACGAATTTACGATTTCAGCACCCTTCCTTTCTTCCCTTCCTTTCTTCCCTTCCCACCAATTCGACTCCTTTTAATAGCTTATCTTGGTTAGTCTGCAAAGGGAGGTGGATCCAGGGATTAAAGAGAAACTCATCTCTCACCGCGTGGTTCCTCCAGGTTGGCTTCCTCGACCAATTGAGCGAGCTCTTGCTGAGATATTAAGCTCGTACTACTCGCAAGAGAGGTTATGCTCCCGAATTGTTCCCCATTAAATCGCTCCTGCTCGCCATCACAGCGGATTGCTTCCTCAACGCTACTGTCGAGGCTTGGGAAGGGATTATGACCGGGGCTGCTTACCTGCAATCAAGTCAATAATAATTATTACATATCAGTTTAATATCAACTTAATTCTATACTAGCTTAAAAAATTTAGGGATTTTTGTATATTTTACTGTAATGCGTTTACGCGTTCTATGTTTTTAGTTGAAGCTTGCAACGTTAAGGAGGCTTTTAAAACACAGTGTATAAATGCGTTGATTATTTCTGAATTTCGATAATTTTATTAAATATATATATTTATTGTATCAGATCTTCCGTAAATTTAACAATATTAGCCACAAAGTATATATATTGCCAGCTTTACCAACCTTTGACCGATCAAAAGTTCAGTTAAGTAAAAAATGACTGATTAATATGTTTGGAGCTTTGTAAATTTCTGTTTTTAAGATGAAAATTTTAAATAGTTTTATAATAGATATGTTTGAACGCTGAGACTCTAATAATTGCAATAACTAAGAATAATAAAAGAGCCCCAAAGTTTTAGCATCGACTTATTTTTTGTTATTCCTATATAAGATATAGATTAAAAATAATAATAACGAAGTCCTCGTGAAACAAAATTTACAATCAGTGTGTTACTTATAGTAAAGGCAGAGTAAGGCGATAAATGAAGAGGAACGTGGAAACGGTGTGAGTTTAATGTCTTGAAGTCTCAGGAAACAATAATGATTTCTTGAAGTTCATTCGCACGTCCTACTTCAGCTACCGAAGAGTACATTGATAAAGCAGGTGGAGACTCCTCAAAAGAAAAAAAAAGGAGCAAGAAAAACTTTGTGCGGCAAAGAAGGTGCCTAAATTGAGAATTAACGGACGTTTACTGACCTGCTGTGGTGTCTGCGAGAAAGGTAGGAAAGGCTCAGGCTTTTCGAAGGCCTTTTTCATGTCGGTGATGCTGGTGCTTCTGCGGCCGAGGTTACGTGGTGTCGGTATTTTCGAGGCCAGGGCTAACGATCTCGGATACTCCGACTCTTCCGTGCCGTTAGCTTTGTTCAACACAGGGATTCTCGTTGGAGCGAGTTTATTCTCGGATGTCCAGACTTCTCTGAGGCTGTTTTTTTCGACTTTCGGAGCCCCCAGCATATCCTCGAGACTAATTTGGCATTTCGAGCTTCCGTAGTTCGTCTTTTCTACGTGGATCGCTGAGCTAGTGTTCAAAGAAAATTTTTCCTTTATTTAACTGAGGTATAAGGTTCGCAGGGGCTTTTCACAAAAATCGGCTATTATTAGTCTTATAAAAAACAATACTCTCTTTTGCAGCATGTAATGAATTTATTATCAAAGTTGTTATTAAATTATTAATTAAAATTGGACTTTAGAGAATAATGTAAAATATATTTTAATAGGATTTATGTATACATAATGTATGAATATATAAGGGCAAGGGTTTAAATAGTAGAATTATCATTTTAGTGATTAATTTTCAGAGTTGCATTTAAGGTACTCAAGGATTTAAATGAAACTGCATTAATGGAGGACATACCGTGATCGACTCTTTGTCGTTAATACTGTAAGAAGATCGCTGTAATTATCCTTGGTCTTTTTCATAGCAATGCTCGACCTTGACTTCGGTTTAATGGAGCCGATCAAATCGACTTCACTTTCACTGTCAATCAATTGACTTTTCAATCCGAAAGTGGCTGGTGAATGCTGATTATTCACGGGTAATGTTGATTTGCTACGGCACGCATTTCGGTTATTTGAGTTTGAGATTTCCATGTCGTACAGTGATAACTTCTTATGGACGTCGTAAGACTTCGGGTGATCGTTGTTGTTCTCCGACAATATTCGTATTTCTTTCCTCATCCAAGACTTTATGTCGTTCGAGGGTTCTACTGATTCGAATTTTAGTGATCTGGAAGTTGCTATCGGCCAAGACAAATCGAAAATTAAAAAAAATCGTCTCTTATAAATTATTATTATTATTATTATTATTATTATTATTATTATTATTATTATTATTATTATTATTATTATTTATTAAAGCAAAAAAGTTTCTAATTGGAAAATTAATGTTTAATTTATATTTCAATACAACAATTCAAGGAACTGGCTTCGTATACAATTAGTAATTTGTTGATTTCTAAACTTAAGGTACTTTAAGTTTTATTTTAAACTTACGAAGTGAAAAATTTTTGACTTGTGGAATTATACTTCGTTTGGACGGTAGTCTTGGCTGTTGTTGCTGCTGCTGCTCTTCTTTCTGTTGACTCGAAGATTTTTCTCCCTCCACGACGACATTCTCCGTGATCTCAATGTATGCAATCTTGATCTGAGGCTTCGAGACATCAGCGTTCCCGTTTATCACTTTGTGAGAATTCACGAAGCCTCCATTCACCTGATGCACGGCTGCATCTGTAGTAGCAACTGCCGTGTTGGTTTCTTCTTCGTCAGCGAATTTACGTTGGATGAGGGGCGAACCATTAAGATCCTGGCCACTGCGACATCTCGCACTCGCCAGGATGTTCTTCCGATTTATCGCTTCCACACTCTGGGGTTTGAGAACCCGTCGAGATAAAAATTCCGCACTGGCTTGCAATCTAGAGGTCAGCGTCGTCGAGTTGAAGTTATTTATATTCGTCTCGTTGCTGCTCGACCACTTTTGAGGTTGACGCTGAGGTATGTGAGACGAATGAATTGGTTCAATCATTTGTTGTTGTTGTTGTTTTCGTTGTTGTAAAGTTTTGAAGCCCAATGATTTCTCAAGGATGGAGTAGTTTCTTTCCGACATCACGCTCGACCAATTATTGTTCATGCTGCAGATGCTCTTGTCCGTTATGATGGTGGTGCTATTGCTCTTGCTCGAATTATCGAGTATTATTTGTGGCTGCTGATAATGTGTTTCCGAAACATATGATCTCTCAAATGACGTGGTCGACCTGTTTGAGGGGACGGGTGACATTGGCGGACTAAAGCCACGCGATATGCTGCTCTGAGAGCTGCTTACCGCGGAATCGTTATCTGAATCGTCATATTCGTTTTTTCCATTTTTGCGTTGTCCATTGAGTTTAGGCTTCAAGGCATGCAGATTATTATTAGGAGAACCACTAGACAATATGAAATCAAAACTGTAATCGCTCCTTGTCGGACTGTAAATGCTTTCAAGGCTCTTGGGGGCATCTGGACTCGTAGAATGGTTGGTTGTTGTGTTCTTAGAAATGTTGATTATTGGATTATTGTTGAAAATTGACCGCGAATTGCTGTAAACCGTCAGAGGCTTTCGTTTAAAAGCAGGCGAGTAGTTGGAAAAGATTTTTGGTGCCGGCATCTTGAAGGTATTATTAGTTCTTAAAGATGAACTAACAGTACTGGAGTTGCTAACTAATGAACTTTGTGAGTCCCATTTGTCTTGAATGTTCAATCTAGGCATCTGTAATGTGTTCGTCGTTTTTCATAAACATGAACTGTATTAAATAATTTAATTATGTTTATCTAGATTAATTATAAAGTATAGCAACATTGTTTTAAGGTTACAAAATTATACATATTTTGTCATTTTGTACTTTCATACAAATTTATTTGAAAACTTTCAGTATTTATTTTTTTCACGTTTACGAATAAATTTGCAAAAATTAAATTAAAAAGAAAAACAAGTTCATAGTAAATTTAATTATAATTATAATTTTAATGTTATATGATTGCGAAACAATATTATTAATATATGGGCATGCTAAAGATTGATTCATAAACCTAAATTAAAATATTGTATCATAAGATAATTAAAGGAACACAGTTAGTTAATTTATAAATACATTAAAAGTTTCTATTTAATTATACGACAAAAATTTTAATTCATATTAGAAACATTTTCGAGTTTAAACAAATTTTGGCAAAAATTATGATTTATTTTCCTATTTGTTTAAATTCAAAGCTATTAAATATTCCACAATAACAGAAAATTATAATAATTTCTTTAGATATCAGAAATGTACTAAAATATCGTGACGTGTAATTTTAATTATATTAAAATAAATGTACTGCAAATGCTTTTTACACATATAGCAGATGCTAAATAAAGCGTCAATTTAAAATTAAAAAATTCAAACAATTTTTTTATTTTTTTATTTTTTAACATTAATGCAGTAAGTGATATGTTTTTATACCTGATTATTTAAAATAGAGTCCCGTGATTTAATTTCCGGCAAATCAATTATTGGTTGATGGGCCGCCAATGCATCTTTTTCTGGTATAACTAAGCCTCTTAACTTTGATATACCTTTTCTTCTTTGCTCGATAAGTTGATTTAAACTACTCTTCCTCAAGTCATCGTTCGGTCTCTTAAACGTCGACACGAGTGAATTCGTTCGAGAAATTGTAGAGGAATTTCCTAGCAAGTCATTAGATGATTGAAGTTTATCATAAGTATATGGATTGGACGATCCGGAAAAGCTCATGGCACGCATGAGTCCATTAGATGCTTTTCCTGGCAAAGACGATGTAGCGTCAAGGTTTTTATTTTTTATCAATTCAACACTTACGCTTCTGCCATTGTACGATGTAATGTAGTTGTTTAACTGGTTACCCGATATGGATGAATTATGAATATTCATCATGGAAAATTTATTATTTTCAGGTTGTGTCTTTTGTAAATAAAGGGATGAGCAGCCACCATTTGAATAGCCATTGAAGTTTCTGGGGCTCAAGGGCGGCGATACTTGTGATAGACTCCGTGACTTCTGATGATGGTAGTGGTAATTATTATTATTGTTGTTATTACTGTTATTATTATTGTTGCCATGACTGGTACTTAAGTCAAAGAAACTTTGTGTCCGCTCGACCATGATAGGCGAGCTCCTATCGTCAGCAAAAACATCCTCGGACGATTTGTGTTTCGATAATCGCTTGATGGTTTGGTTAGACGAGACTGAGCAAGTTGTCGCCGCCGAGATGATCGATGTTGGAAATAGCGGTGCCTCTAAGCAACTCTGAGATGAGAACATTGCTATTTTGTCTTTAACCGACTTTTCGGATTTATTATCCTGGCGCCACAGTTCTCCGTTAGATGCAAATTTTCTTTCCAAATTTTCGTTGATCTTCGGGGGTCCTGTAAGTGGTAATGGGGGTGGACTCTTATCTGTAGGGTCTGTGACAACAGTATCATATGATTTTAAAAAGGCTTCCTTCGGGTAGTATCCCGCGATTTCAATTTTTTTGTCGATGCCCGATCCTGTAAACGTTGTTTGTATACTGTACAGCTCGCAATTGTTGATTGTCATTCTCTTTTCCCCTTCCATTTCTTTTAATTCAGATTTCTCCAACTCCACTGGATCCTTATTGCAGGATGCTTCGACAATGCTCCGGTTGTTGCTTATATTCAGGGTTTTGGCGATGAGTATTGCTTTTTCGATTGACACGAGGGGCGTGCTGTCAATCAAAGACTCACCGCGGTCTAAGTCTCCATTCCCTGCTAACTGATCGAGATTTATTGCGAATTGGTATGGCTGATTCGGATCGGTGAATTCTTGATACGCCGCTGGAAATTCGTCCCCGTCTGGGGGAAGGCGCTGGCCGCCACCTCCACAGTTGTCCATGCTACCATTTACCACAGCTGTAAAAAAGAGTAAGCAATTGTATAAGTCGGTACATTGGTTCAGTAGTTTGGAAGATTTGTAAAAAAAGTCAACAATATTTATTTTTCTTTAACATAGACAACTCAATTCATATCGACCAATTGGGGAAAAAAATTTAATTTTAATAATGTTAATCTAACGTGCAATGCATTTAAAACTAGTCGAAATAATTTATGTATTTTTTAAAATAAATGATAAAAACAGATTTAATAGGCTAAGTAGATTTTTTTTATTATGTAAAATTACCATTTGAACATGTCACTAATTTTTTTAAGATTTCTTAATTTGATTATTTATTTAATGATTTTATTTTTATAAATTCATAGGTAAAATAGTTTTATTATAAAAAAAGCATTTTTAGGTAATAATTTCGGTTATATATTTTAATGAAATAAGTATTAAAGATGCAGTTGAAAAATACATTGTTCCTTTACGGATTAGTAAAATAATACAAGTGCGTACAATTTAGGGTTTAACGTAATGGTTAAGCCGGTACACGTAAAATATTATAGTTAATTTAATAATACAGATAATTAGAAAATGTTATTAATGTGTGTATACATCACAATAAAAATTGTAATTTTTTGTAGTAGAATATACACATATACATTTATAATAAGGTTTAAAATTATTGATAGAGTTGTTCAAAATAAATTATTTTTAAAAAACTCTTTCGGATATGAAGCTGAAATTTTATTATCTCGTTTCAAAGTTTTTTGTGTCTACTGATTGGTGTGATAGGGGCTCATACATGGATTTATGTATATACATGGTATCGGTTGCACAAATCTACCAACAGTAGTCGAAATAATGTAGCACCTTGAATCGAACATCTTATTCTGTTGCAGATTGGCCTCAGAGTTCTTCTCTTCTTTTTTTATCTTTCATTTTTATCGCTGCTTTTTTTTACCGACCCTGTGAACCCGCTGGGCATTTGACTGAGTTGCGATGTCATTTGAGAGCATTTTTTAGATATGACGCCAGATTCGAGTTGGAACAATGGCTCCACTGTTCTCGGCGTAATTTTATTATTGCTCGTGCGCCTTTTTGTTGTCTCGCCTTGGCTTCTCGTAAGCTAACCTTTGTGATATAATTTTAATGAAACTAGCAGATAAAATATTTAATTGGAAGTTTTTGATTTATGGGTCTGGGTGTCGCTGGTAAGTAAGATTCGAAGGAGTAACGATGTGTTTTACAAAATAAGCGGGTAATGGAAACGATGCTATTATAATTTCATAAAGTCTCTGTTTAATGATGTTGTATATAAAAAAATTATATAAAATTACTTCCTTGTCAAATTCGAAATCATCATCATAGCATTTTAAAAAGCTACATTTACCTAAGCATTGTTACTCGAATTAAGTGAAAATTTTATTAGCTTTATACTATTAGATTTTATTTCGCACTCGGAGCACAAGGAATCCATTCGAAATTAATTTAAACAAACTTTATGAAAAAGCTTAAGTATTCTGAGTCTTCTAAAGATCGTGAATTAATTATAAAATCGCCTGTGTATATTAACTGCGTTTGTTGAGCATGTAAAAGGAGAAAAAATTGGGTTGGTGGATATAGGGAGATGAAGATACTATCTCGTCTGATGATCTTAATTCTCTGCACTTGTATGCATCGTTACTCATTTATTACGTAAAATGTAATGCTTGCGCTTGACATCTACAAAATAAAGAATTTGTTCGGCAAAGCTAAGACACTTAGGGTTGAGGGATGCTTTTCTAGTTAGGAGACACCGTGGTAATAATTTCATAGCAGTATTCGACTACTAAATCAAAAGCAAATGAGCACTTATTTATGCAGGGATAATCGCGTACGTTCCTACGCTTGCTTCACCTCCTTTAACTCTGGACTTCTCCGTGACGAGACCCGTTTTTCATTCGCACCCTAAATATAACCTTTTCGATCTTTTCCCATGTGTCGCACGGGCCTCCTTTCTCGACGGGCAACACTTCATCTCTTTGACTTTTAATGTACGAGGCCCGTTAACAGTGAATCTTTCTTCTGCTCGCCCCATTACATACAGCCCATATCTTTTCATAAGCTATTATGTATAGTGGACAGTATTCAAGAGCCAATGAAAAAAATCCCTTTAACTCATTTTTGAAATCCTTCGTGAAATTATTTTGCTCGTAACCTGGCAGACTTAAAAACCTTCATTTTTCTTCCGCGGAAACATTTTGAGAAATCGAATCACGGCTTTTGCTTTTTCCTCCGATACCTTTAGAATAAAAAAGGAGCATTAATATCCAAATAAGATTGGCGAGACTAATCCTTTTTTTGTATTAAAAATTAGTCGATAATGTTTTGAAGTGATCGCGTAGATCGTCGCTATAGTTTCTTGCCAGAATATGTTATTACAAATACTGCTTTTATAATGAAATTCAATGACATTTAAACATTGAAGTTCGTAATAAAGTGTCGATTAAATTAAAAAAAATAGGTGTGCATTAAAATTAAAAAGTGAATCTCGCAAACTTGAAATCAACTTCTTAATTAAATACAATTCTATCAGTTTTATCTAATTTACATATTAAAAAGCACTATGTACGTTTCAGCTTAAATTTTTACTATTTCAATTGGATATAAAAAATAATGTTTTAAAATATAATGCATTTATAAAATTTTAATTAAAAAAATTGGTTACTGTAACAAATTAATCAGTGTCTTGTCATATCTATTTTTTATGAAATTTATATTTATGATTTATATTTGTTTATGTTTTTTTAATTAATTTAGCTTTAATATTTTAGTAATTAATAGCATAATAATTATGCATGCAAACATTAGAATTAAGATTTAAAAAAATATACTAATTTTATATTGATCAATATAATTTACAAGTTTGAATATACCAAAGTATATTTATAGGTAGATCTGGCAATGATATAATTTTTTTTTATATTTTGATTGAGAATAATTAACGCTACAAACCCTGATCATCTTTTTTAATGTATTTAATATTTTTAGCATTGCCTATAATTATTTTTGGAATCATTTGAAATATAACAAATATAAAAAAAGAGTTTACTATAATGCATAAAAAATATCTTGATATCGAATTTACTTTTATTGATATTAAACCTCTTTTTACAAAATTCAGATTAAAATTGCAAGGGAAAATGAGTCATTTATCTAGCTCTTAAAAAAATTTATACGAATATGTACGTTTTATAAATGCGTTTATTAACATGAATGGGAAATGGAAAATTTATATTGTTTTTATAAGATTACGCGTGTAAATATGATTTTTTTATCATTATACATAAATGCGATTCGTAATTAAAGCTTTACGTATTTTTACGATGTAGAGCATTATAATGTTTACATAAGGAGGCAGGGTTCAAAATTGACATTTACATTGCGAATAGTTTTTGCACAATTCCTCTTTCATCTTCTTCATTCCTTTTCCCATTAAATCTGTTCGAAAAAGACATTTTTGATCAAGTGACTAATGCACTCAAAATGATACGACACGAGAAAAATTATTTATATTCCGATGATTTCAGTACTTTTTCTCGTATATCTTAAATATGCACTTCTTTGTTGTCAAGTTGATTTTATTATTATGAGAAATTCTTTTTCGAGAATCTAAAGATACGAATATATTTATACATGTAGTCGCTTTTAAAATCTCTCTTTTTTCTTTCTTTTGAAGCCGAGTCGATAATTTATTTAACAACATTTATATTTTAATTATCAAAGTTATATTGCAGAATTTTTCTGAAAGTTAATTGATTATTGTTTCAAGACAAGATCTGATAGGAAATTCATATTTCCCTTTTAATGTTTCGATAAAGTAGCGTTAGATAAGCTTAGATTGTCATTATAATACTTATGACTATTTATTGTTAGCTTCTAGTCTTTTTAAAGATTTTATGATTTCGAAGCCACTTAATAAAGATGTGACAGTAAAATAAAAAAATATAAATTTTTTTAATATATCTGATTACTAAAAAATTAAAAGTTATTAAAAAAATTACTTAATAAAGATGTGAATGCAAGTGGAAATATTTGGTGCTATTTAAACAATATTTTACTTTTTTAGGATTTCGTACTAAAGTTTGTAAGTAGATTTTAAAAATTTAAATTAACTAAATTATCAATAATTTTAAACTTTAAATGAAATTAATAGTACTTTTAAGGTAGATATATCATCAGTTGAATAATAACTATTTTATTTTAACGATGTAAGAGTAGAAAAACTTAATAATTAGATTATACAAATTAAATTGGATAATTAAAATTTAAAATTTTTTCCCATGTCATTACATTTTTTATTTTTAAATATTGCCTTTTAAATTAAATATAGATTAAATTACTTTTAAGTTTTTATCTAGAGTGACTCAAATGAAAACATTAAACCTATAAACTGCATTTTAAAAGTATAGGATTTCGGAGAAGCATTTGAAGTGTGCAAGTAAGAAGTAAATTTAAACTGTAACAAAATAGTAAATTTATTATTATAATATTTAATTTTAAGGAAGAAAGTTTCCAATACAAAAGGTAACAGGTATAAGGACAAAAAAAAATAAGATATAGGTAATGCTAGGATTGTAAGCTGGCTGTCCTAAAAGCGCGTGATAATAAAAGTATAAGGCTTGTCTAGAGGCTTTAATAATTGACGCTAACATATTCGCCTTGAGAAGAAATAAAAAAGGTAAAGGTAGGCGTAAGCACGCATTAAAATCAACCGGGGTAAATCCATTCTGCAGGAATTCTGCTTGGAAATGTTGGTCTCTTCAACTTGGCAGGTAAGGGAGGGATCTCCTGATGTTACGAACCGATTTTCATTCTCTATGCACTATTCTGAACTCCATATTATGCCTATATTGGAATCTACCCAGCCGCAAAAGAGAATTTATGATCATTAGTGCGCGCTCGTCTGGGTCTAGACTCCGAGCTGTTAATCCTTTCGTCTCCGAAGCACAAATATTATTATGAGTGGTGCGAATTTATAATTTTTGCTGGAGTTGAAGACGATAGGTTTGGTTTCGCCATTTAATCAACGACGTCCGACTAATTAATAACGGTGGGCGTGTGATTCGTGGGTAGTATATTTTATTAATGACGATTGATTCCGCCAACATTTAACATTGTCTTGTATTAGGTTTGTGTGTAATCATCACTTAAGTAATATGATTTAAATATGAAGCGTTTAATATATATATATATATTATAGATTTTTTATTAAATTAAGTAGAAGACCAAATTGACGAAGAATAACGCGGAATCAAGTCTACTAGTATCATGATAGAAGTTTTATTTTTTTAGAGAATTTTATATTAGGTAGTTACTGTATAATTTTCACAGTAATTTTTTAATAAAATGGTGTTTCATTATACCAAACTCAAGTATATGCTTGATTACTTTTATAAAGATGATATTAAATATTTAAGATACTCGTGGGAGAAAAAAGTTGATTAACATTTTTTGATTGACTAAATTTTATAACTACACCCATGTACATGCTTATACGCACAGACACACATACATAATGCAATTTGTAAAAATGTTATAACTTTATTTTTATTTGAAAAAATGAATATTCAATATTTTTTATTTATATGAATCCTTGTCTGGATCAACAAATAAAAATTTAAAAATAGTATAATATATACATATTGCTTGTATTTTTACAAAAATTTATTTTACATTGAATATAGATAAAGGGAATTGTGAAATTTTGGATATTTAAAAATAAATCACCAGAAATGGCACAAAATAAAAATCTCTTGATGAATCTTATCTCAAGAATACGAATAATTGAGAGTGGAACTAACGATTAGCCGAATAGTTACATTTTATCTAATCGCGAGATAAGTGTTTTATGATAAAAAAGAAAGTTGCTGTGCTTGAAGATTATTGATGTAATATATTATTTTTAAATTTTCATACTCATTCAGGAACTACGCATGCAACTTAAAATAAGAATAAAACGATTTTCTAATGTAATACAAACAAGTAGCTAAGAAACCATATTATATATTACCTAGACAATTATCTAGAGTATGATTGAACGAAAATACTTATTCGAATATATTGAGATCGTAAATTATTAAAAAACAACATTATAAACATTTTTGTCGAAACCAGGCTTGCGTTGTACATTATTCAATAATTAGAAATTAAATATAATACACATTGTGAAATATAAAATTAACTTGTCAAAACGAGCGAGTGTGAGAGTGAGTGCAAATATGTTTACAATTGCCTAAATGTAAAATACTTGGGCATACGGATTCTTACGAGATTACTCGTGAATTGAGTCTCACTGTTTTACTAATGAGATTAAAATTCGATAGAGTTGTTTATCGAAAATCAGTAATAACCAAGTCATCAGCTGTAATTACGCTTGGTGCAGACAAGGAGAGGATCTATAGGAATCGCGGTGCCTTTACGGAAGCCTCGAGGTTCATGTCGATGTCGACGACATTCTAGCTTTTTTTGATTAAGTCCCGGACTCCTTTTTCATGTTCTTTAAAAAAAATTTCCTTTCTTTCATCTCTATTGTCTCCCCCCACCCTCAATATAGTTTCTTTCTTTAAGAACGGATCTCATCGTGTCTCTCTACAGGTGATTGGCTAATAACTGTCTAATATTAACGAGCTGTCTATCGACGTCTCAGAAAAAATTGAGAAGGCATAATATTTTTAAAATTTTTATCGAGTTTTACAATTAGATGTGAAAATTATGCTTGATTTAAAAATCAATCAAGTTATGAATTCCGTGATAACGTATGAAGCACCAAAATTTGGTTTCATAACCTTTTATTGTCAACCACATACTGATACAAGCTTGAATACAATTAAACGTAAATTGGATAATTTTTATTATTAATAAAAAAATTAAAAATTATATTTAAATTTTATGTATTTAGAGAACAAAAAATTTTAATTTTTCAATTGATGTTTGCAGAAAATTGTTAGTTTATTTTAAAGAAACATTATTTACGTACACTCTATTTGAAACAGCCTTTAAAGTTCCTAAAATATTTGTTATAGTTTTTAATCAGTGCTAAATTTTTTACATATACTTATAATAATAAGTATACATATAATGAAGATTTCGCAGTTCTATTAAGTAATTGAGCCAATCACTGATATGAAATGAATCCCAATTAAGATCATCGGCATAAATTATTTATTTCAATTGCGTAGGTGTAGTTTATAATAGGCAGTGAATTGTATTGTGTCATCATATGCAGTGATACTAATTATTTTTTAATAATAGCATATGAATTTGCGTTTTTATCCTAAGATCAATACTTTGCACTATCAGAAGCTCTTTTTCTAATTAGATTGAAATATCCTGTGTCAACAACTTCGATCACGAGACTTTATTAATCAAAGCAGTCCGTGAGTACGAAAATCTCTCGCGTGCGTGATTTTCTCGTTCAATTTTCTGTACCAAGGCAAAAACGAAGATTGGATTTTTGGATGAGTGGTAAAATAAAAAAAATGTCGACGACCGTTACAAGTCAAAAAGCTCATGGGAAATAATTGTGTTGCTATAATTTTTACATCCTCCCGTTTATTCGAGTTCTGGCGCATATCAACTTACCGATTCTAATAATCCGCATTTATTTTGCTCAATTAATCATACTTTATTATTTTTCTTTTTAGGTGGCTTTTTGGGCTATGAAACCCGAAGTATTATCTCAATTAGGACTGTCTTTCCAACTTTCCCATTCAGGTCGGATTGAAAGGAAACCGTGGCCTCTAAGACTTTTTTTCGAGGTGAAGTCGTTCGGATAACCTTCTTCGCTCTGGTGAAGTCGGCTGATTAGCCAGGTACGTTGTCAATATAATATGCTGTGTCTCTAGTTACTCCGACTACGTTTCCCATTGGGAATTTAATTGGGATTTTCCGTGTTCCCTGGGAGTTTAAATAAACCCTGAAGGATCAAAGGTTCAGAGTTTTCGAGACGAAGCTGTTCGGCTAGTGTCCCTTTCCGGCGAAGATGTTAGGCTAGCTAAGACGCCTATTCTGTTTCTCTTTTCCGCTCTAGATCTTATAAAAAAGGAATTGAGTTAGAATAGGCGAACCGCGAGGCTATAGGATTCACGATACGCGAGGTTCTAAGATCCGCGACACACGAGGGTTAGAGTTCGTCATAATAGTATGGGTACCAATTTGGTAGTGTTGCAAAGTATTTTTGCAGATCCGTTAGTTGACCGTAGGGTAGGATTAGACCTAGACAATCGGTCGACCTATTCGCAGACATAAAGCTGAGTTTAAAATCGCGCATAAAAAGAGGGTGATAACGTTCCAAATTCTTATTGAAAAGTAAGTACAATTATGAAACCGGAATGTATAGTATTTATAAGTCTAATGCAAGTGTCTTAAAGTTATGTGAAGCTCTAAGTATTTACAATGATTGGTCCTTGGAATCTACATCTTCAAACGATTGCTTTATCTCTACATAAGCGGATTCACCTATGGACAGATTGGGCTCTTCTAAATACGTTACCATGGCAATGTGGTACAAACTATGGGTACGCCGATTCGATATATCGTGACATACATATCACATATGTACATCCATGTCACGTGCATATGCAGTGGTAATCGATTCAGCAAACATTGGTCTTGTCGTTTCTATCGATGTATAAAAGTGATTATAAATATACGAGACTGCATGCCTAATTGATATATTTCAAGAATGCACATTTAAAGACAAAGCTTAGAGAGATACCGAAAGGGAGAGAAATATAGATACAAACGTATATTGGTATGAGAGTATACATGAGCGTTACGCAGATTTTATTGAGATTTTTATGCGAGGGAGTGACTAAATTTATGTACATAAATACGTTCTTACTTATATTGTATGCAATTTTATTCTTACTGTGGATCATTGTGTAGTGGATTAATTTTGTAAGTTGAAATATAAGAATGTTTCTTTTCTTTTTAATCGCTATAAGTTACATTTATTCTACACGACTATTATGTAAGAAGCGCTTAAATTCTAATTGTCGTGATTTTAAACTGCTCATTGCATTAAAGATTATGCGATTTATATCTTTTAATTAATATATTTTTTTAAAAGTTAAAAATAATATTTATTAAAAGAGAAAACGAACACTATTTTTAAGACAAAGTAAATTTTTTCTCAATGTTCTACGATTATTCCACTAGAAATAAAAGAGCTTTTTTTAAAATATTAGAATTGCATTTAGTATTTAATCCAGAATTTGTAATTTTTTATTAAATATGACATTAAATCACTATTAAATAAGCGATTTTCAATTTTCTATTTCACTTTTATGACTATCCTTACGAGAGGATTTTGTAATTTGTCTGATCCATGAAATAAATTCGATTCATATTTATCGTCTTTTTCTTCATCTTTCTCGCTCTCTCTTCTTCTCTCTTTCTCGTTTACATTCGTATATATATATATATATATTCTCTTTTACATGCATAAGTTTAGAAAATGATATCTGAAGAAAATTGAATGAAGAATGAAGAAAATGAAGAAAAATCTCAAGAAAAACTTTGTCCTATTTTATTTAAGTAAAAGCTACTTAGTGAAAGTGTAGCATATCAACCTAAAATTTAGGGAATAACGAGATTGAATTCATGACCATATAACAATTCTATCAGTAAAGTATATTGAAATTGTAGCACAATCATTTCAAGTATATAACGATTAACCACAAACTTATTATAGTATTTTGTGTTTATTTTATTCGATAATGAATGAGTTTTATTTTTCTCATTATCCGCCTAAATTAAGTTTCTTGATTTGTTTTTTTTCAATGGAATTTGTGATGATAGTGAATACCATAACGATTCTGTGACTTTTCGTCAGTGTATTCAGGACTAAAAAGAAAGGTATATTTTGTTATTTAATAATTAAGATTTGCGGAGACTGCAAACAAACTTTTTTTGTTAAATGTAAACGTTTAGCTCAGAATTACTTTTCTAATTTACTTATATAATCATCTTACATTAATTTAAAAAATTTTTATATTTTATTTTATCAAGAGGAAAAAATTACTTCTTAAAATAATTTTTGTATTGGATTAAACTTATTTATCCGTAAAGAATAGAAATTATGAATATATAAATTTAGCTCTTATTAAAGTTACATTAATTTATATTAAACTTAATTTAAAAGTCATTAAAGTAATCGCAATAAAATATTAAAAGCAAGACATTTATCAATATTATCGCAATTGATACTTTTCAAAAGGCTGCATATTCCTGAATTTGTGCTTAAATTTAAGCTAACTGCTTTATGTAATTATCATTTAAATTATGTCAATTTTATACTTTTTATAGTTTTTTTTTTAATTTTAGTGGATAAATTAAATAAATTTATTGAAATAAATTTTCACCTTGTATAATTATAAAGAATTTTTAAGAAAAATTCAAAAAGGCATAATAGTCATCTACAATGTTTTGGTAAATTTTGCTTTGTTATTTGCTGTTTTAAGATAGGAGATATTATCGCACTATGTTTTACGTAATTAGTTTACGATACGAAAAATTTACATCATGTATTAAGTTCCCTAGATTTATAGTTTAGGGTATACATTATGTCTTAAGTCGTAAAACTTTCTTAACCTTGAACTTCGTGCTTTGCAAAAATGCCTATAGATAGTTATAACAATATCCTTAAGCGGATGACCTTGAAAATTTCAAACTGACGTTGCATTATTGACGCGTCTCTTAAAATCACATAACAGACAACCATATTTTCAACGTAAATTTCGATGGGGATATATTTAAAACTACGCTGGTGCTGTGATGATACTACTTTTAACAGAAAACAAAAATTTTTCGTAATTTATAGTGATTGTAAATTTATTTTAAACTCATTATATTTACTTTGATTTTTAGAGGAATTTTTTTAAAAGTAATTTAATTTTTTACTGCTTATTCTTTATAATAAATACTTGACGGAGTACCATATTTTTTCAAGTGGGTGGATAATACAATGGCTTTCAGTGCTCATATTTTTCATACAACTTAAAGCTGATCGTTAATTATATTCTTGAGCACATTATTTATTAAATGAGAAAATATAATTGTAAAAGAGAATATATAAAAGACTATTTTACAATAATGGAAATTTCATTATTTAAATTAAAATATTATAAATTTTAATTTTTTTTAATTTTTTATGCATTATATTATATCGACATAGAAAATATGTTTTAATACATTAAATTCGATTAAAAGGAGTCCAATTCATCGATCCATTTTTTGTTTACAGAAGAATTAAAAATTCTCTTGGTATCAAAGAGTATACCCGTAATTAAAGTTTATTTATTAAGTTATATTTCAGTGAAAATATTATCTACTTTAAGAGTTATTTTGATTTTCAAATATCAGTAAATTTATATTTTCAGTGACTTTTTTCAGAAAATTATTTATTGGGATATTATTTACTGGATAAAACACGGTCGCGTATCAAGTTACCTTATCAGGTTATTTATTCAAATTAAATTCTGAATTTATTTGTGTATTTATTTTGTAAAATTTGTCCTGTATTTTTTATTGATAATTTTTTTTTAAATATCTTACATTGTTCTTCTCAATAATCATGTTAGACTTTACTGGTATTCTTAAACTTTGTTTGCTTAAAATTAAGCAATTCATACAATATACTTCTCTAGAAATTTACATAACTGTCAAGAAACGCATTACATGAATTATACAAAAATGTATTGATATTCTTATTATATAAAAAGTTATTCATTACTTAAAAGTAAGGCAGCGAACAGTGTAAATTTTCCGGATAATAAAATGATACAAAAATGTTATCAAATATGTTATAAATAACTACAACAAGACAATGGAGAAAAATTATTTTTCCGAAATTTTTTTCAAATATATTTGATGATCGTAGAACATAGTTCATGCATCCCAACGGTCTTCGATAATATATACAATATAAATATCAATATGCTTAGAATAAAATAGTTTCAACTTTTTCGAAGTATATGGAAATACCAAATGAGTGGGCAATAAGTGCGTTATTATGTATAACCGTAAATAAATTTTGCGTATTTATTACTTGATCATTTCGTTTATGTAATGCATTTGTTAAAATAAATAAGAAAAAAATAAGACACAAATATAATAATTAAAAATGTGATTCTAAAATTGTAAAGAGCTTTGCTCTAAAATTAGAAAAAAGATTATCCAAACTTAAAGTTTTTACCGATTGAAAGATAAGTTATCCGGACGGCGATGAGCGTCGAAGAAAATAAGGCATCAAAGCACGGAATTGGTAGAAGACGTCAACACTATTCTATCAAAAAGTATTTTTTGTGCTCTTGATTTACATTATTTTTCATGGTTTTCAAGATTTTTAAGAGAAAGGCGTGAATATTAAATCTTTGGATTTAAAATTTTTCACGAAAGGCTACTTTCGTTAACTCCCGCTGACGTTTGCTTTTTTTGGTGAATTTTCGCTACATGTACAACGAAAGACTTTTTAAACAAGAATTTAAACGAATGCAAGGATTTTTTATCGTGTGAATCAGTAGTTGTAAATTATTGAAATAGCTTTTGAATACTTTATAGTTATCCTTATTTGCAACGCATGAATTTAATCGCAGTGAGAAAGTTAAATTAATTTTTTTTTAATAACAGTCTTTATATATTTTAAGGTCATTACAAAAGTAATGATATGCTTAAAATGATATATAAAGATAAATAGACAATTCAAGTTATTTCTTTTCATTTGTAATTTCTTATGCATATTTCGAATGTAAAAGACTTTTTTCAATTAAATTCTTTCATCAAATAGCTCATAAAAACGCAGTAACATTAAATTTTATTCTTAATGATAAAAAATAAATTATCTTCATTTGACAGTATTCTAGATTAAGTTTAAACAAGTGGTAGTAATTCATAAAGTACTTATACCTGTATACAGTGCCTCTTTAAGCCTCACGGAATGGGATTTTTTTTCTCCAAACACGAAACGATTACCACGATGGAGTTTATCGACAAGTGAAAATCGCTCCAATACAACTCGGCAAGAAAAGAATAGTAGTAGCAGCAGCAGTAGTTAGCCTCCAGCATAGGGTAGAATAAAAAAGGTCCCACGAACGAGTCATGAATTTTCTCGAAAAGAAAAGAAAAAAGGGAAGAAATACGATAAGAGGTTGGCAGGCTGGGGCGAGTACAACAACGTTAACAAAACAACAAGACAAGTCTACACAATCGACGATGTCAGACACTAATTGTAGATAGAATCGTGTGAGCGTTAACGAGAACTATTAAGAAGACGATGAGGAAAGAATTACAAAGCACATAAAAGTGTCTTGAAAAGTGTTTACAGGGACATAAACTTAATAAAGTTTTAATCAGAGCAATGTTCGACCCCGGCTGCCAAATCCCTTTATTTATTCGAATAAAATTTTTTTAATCATATTGCATAATTTTAGTGTTTATATTAATAATTTTAAACTACTATGACTTTAATGTGACTTTAAAGTATTCTGAAATGCAAAAATAAAAAAAAGATCTAGTAAAAGAAAAATTAACTGAATTACGAAGGGACTATAAGGGACTAGATTTTAAGCAGTATTTTTAGTGTAAGCGATCATTTACTTTTACTTTTTTACTTTTTTATCATTTACTTTTCAATTTAAAAACATTTTTTAATCGTGAGGAAAAAAAATTTTTTTAACAGAGTTAAATGTTATTTAATATATATATGTAGGGCAGTAATATATGAAAATATGAAATACCATTCAGACATCAAGTTCATATTGTAAGATTTAAATTGATTTTACTTTGTGCATCTTAGAAGTAAATGAAACTCAATGAGACATTACTCGATATCTGAACTGATAACAAGCGCCATTACATGAAATCGTACTAATGAAATTTATTTTTTACGTTGTTCAATCAGTCATCAATATATAGTAGTTTACTTTTTAACACTACTCAGTCGAGGAAAGCCTTCATCTAAAAGGAATTGAATACACCAATAGTTTACTTTTTAGACTGTCTAATAGCGCAGCAGCAGAAAGTAATTAAGGATTCAGTATCAGCTAACTTTTCCTTTACTTTTACAGTTGAAAAGTCGCTGAGATCCTTCACTATTGAGAGGAATTATAAGGGAGGTAGAATATAAATAATAATTAATAATGTCGATGGACTAGCGTATGCCAACGCACTTGCATTCTACGAAGGCCCTGATCGGGGACCCTGATATCTTTGGTCATTTCGCAGACTCGACGGCAAACGCACGGCCTTGCGACTCCTCGGTCTCCTCATCCCTGTAATCGCATCCTACCTTCTGATCGTAACGTTCTCGGTGTGCCTGTGCTGTCTTATCGGCATTTTTTATTAACCGTTATCTTGTCGAAGGAATCATTTGTTTACTAAGGGTAAAAGTTTAGTCATTCAAATAATTGAGTACAATTTATGAGTTGCACGAAAAGGGAAAACGCAATAAAAAATAGTCTTTTCGTCGCCCTGTTTTTCCTATATTTATAGCTCGTATATTCGAATATTTGTATAAAGAGTTATTATGATATTCTGATTAAAAAGGCTTTTTAGCCAATAAAAAATTCTGTTATTGCTCTATATTTATCGGATAGTCCTTTCCTTATTTATTGAGGTTGGGAATAGGTTTTATGTAAGCTTTTACCTTGTAAATCTCGTGAGACGAAATTTACTCCATGATTTATATGATGCATACATTAACTGCACGCGTATGTAAATTTCTGTTATATCAAGTAAAAGCTACTTGTAAAAGCTTAAAATTTAATTAATTAAGACTTTTGCATGATTGGATACTTTGACATGTGGCATATTGGAAAACAATTATTTATGCAACTTTTATTCTCCATCCATTCTCCATTATTATTATTGCTATTATTTTTAGTAATATTATTTATATAATTACTTTTATTTCAGTTTACTTTTAATATAAATCTCTATCTCAAAGAAATATTTTAAATTAAATAAAATTTTTTTTTTAATAATATTGGAATGTAAATGGCTATTTTTAATTTATTTTATCAACGCCATAATAACAATATATTATTTATGATTTTAAAAGGATTCATGTAGGTACGTTATGGTGTTTATAAAGTGCAGGTCTTTAAATTTGCTTTTTTCCACTAAGAATGTGTCTACTGATTAAACGTAAATAAGGAAAGCATGATACATATGCAGAAGGACGGAAATTGTAATTGTGTTTACGTCCCTTATTATATGTACGCCGAGATTGTAAAATTATTATGATAAACCTCCTTGTACTATTTTAAGTTAACAGGTAAAACTTTGCAGAGTTGCGATCAACTGAGTGCATAATATGGAGGAGTTATGACCAAGAAACCCAGGTATATGAAAAATTTTGATTAAAAAAATTAAAGACAAAAAAGATAGTTAGTGCATAAGGATTGCGAGGGAAGAGATGAACAAGTGTCTCCTGAGACAACTCAGGAGGGTTATAATTGCAAATTACATGGAATATAACATAAAATAATGAAATTATGAGGATTGGTAACGTACAATAAATGTTTAAATATGTATGATTGTGTACAATAAACTTTAGAAATATGACGTTTCATCTACGGCTTTCTTTTATACGTGGTATTTTTTATTTTGATCTATACCTCCTATTTTCTCATATATAAAGTTAAAAATAAAAAATAATGAGAGTTGTTTTATTATCTTTTCGTTTTAAATATTAAAAACCCTTGATTATTATTTACATATTTGTTTTCAATATAATAAATTAAATTACAACTATATTAATTCATAAATATTTGTACAAAGTACACAAAAATTACATTTTATTATAAAACATATTAAATTATAAAATACATTATAAAAATTACAATACATTTAATAAAATTAATGTAAAAAAAATTACTATTGCTTTTTATTTTTACATAAAAAAATTGAAACTTACTATAAATTTTAAACATTTTTAAAAATTGTGTAGGTCATTTCATTACACAATAGATACGGTGAACATAGATTTTAATTAATTTGATTTAATTTATTTGTAACTTATTCTACATAAGTACCTAAAACAACTAAAAAACAGTTTTTATATACGTATAATTTAATTATGAGAAAAAGGGATTAAACAGTTTTATATTTATTGGATTTAACATTTCTTTATTTATGTATTTGAAAAGATTTTATATTAATATTTGAATCTTACATCCAAGAAAATAACTTCCCTATATGTATTTGTATCAAATTTATGGCGCTATTCTCTTTTTTTGAAAATAAATTTCTGTAAAAGAATAAATGTAGTTAACTATTTACGGTAAATAAGATGAAAACATTCTGAAAATTGTAAAAATAATTGTACAATATTTCTAAATTTATACTTATTATTATTCTAAGAATAAAATTGAATCGTAGAATACCTCAATTGTGTAGAAACAAGCTTTATCAGCAATAGATTGATAACTTGATTATAAAATTATTTCAAATTTTAATCTTAACAATGAAATTACTGTTATCAACCATGTAAAAGATCTTTTTTTTTTAAATAATATGGGATAACATATATTAGTAACACACATGCTAATTTGCAATATTATTATTATATCAGTATATTTAATATAGTAATATCTATAATTATATAGTTTTAAACTAAAAACTTTATTTTAAGGTAGCATTTTTTTATAATATAAAATTTTATCACGTAAATATTCATTCATAAATCTAATTAATACAATGATATAAGCTCTACTGTTATAGAATAAAAGGATCCATTCATTATTATTATCGTCCTATATAGTATAATCTACATTGCAATTTTTAACAAATTTTATTTGGTTCCTGTTCCTTTTAGAAAGTATAACATTAAATTTTATTTTAAATTAGGTATAAAGACGTACAAATAATGTATAGAAATAATAATAATACTAATTTTTAAAAAAAAAAACGTTAATACCTATAAATATACTTAAAAATGTAATTTATAAGCGCGCGCGGACACGCACACATAAATACACACACAGAAAAGTGGGGGGGGGGGGGAAAAGTATTTATATTTCATCATTACATATATTAAATTATAATTATAAATAATTTAGATAATAGTTAAAAGCATTTTTATTAGAAAACGTATTTCTTTATTATTGAGAATATTGTATACTACAGTAACTATTCATAATACTACGTTATTCAGCAAAAATTGAACAAGTAATCTCGATGTTAATATTATGTTAAGATATTTTAATTATGAAAATGTACTCTAACTTTTACTACAAATTTCATTTTCCTATAGAGTTTTTATGTTCATGTAAGTATTAAAAATAGAAATTTCGAAGGTAAAGAAAGTAATAGATAAAATATCCAAAACATTTTTAAATGATTTTTCTACGTAATCATGAAACTGTAATTAAAAATTACGCGTGAGTAATTTTATAAATTGAATGGAACTAATAAAATGAAAGAATTTTTATCTAAAACGGTGCTTTTGATCAATGATCAGTGGAATTTTGAATTCGTGGCCAAATAGTTTTTGACCAATTTTTTCTTTACTGTGCATTTTTTTTACTTAAAAACTGACCACTAGAGTTTAATAAAATAAGGGAAATAAACACATTTATACATATTATATTTACTTTCGAAAATAAAGTCTTTAGATAAATCTTCATTTTTTAATATTTAAATAAAATTTAATCTTTTATTATTCTGATTACATCTTGAGTATATGCAGTCGAATATTAGTATAAAACAAAATTGTAACATTCGCATAAAGATTTTTTTTAATTAAATAACTTATTACATGAAAAATATAATGAATTATCGATTAAAATAAAAAAAACACCAATAAATAAAAAGACTAATTTCATTGATATTTTGCATATTTCCATTATAAAATCCTATACACAAAATATAAACTCACCTTACTGCAGCTGCGAATTGAGTTTTAGAACTTTGTAAAATCACGCTGGTCCTCACATAGGGAAGGTTTTTTGGACGTTGAAACGTGGAAATTATAATGTTCCGATTCATACACATGGTAAATAAATTATTTAGGAGCGTAATGCGTTTGGTGACCTTGGACGAAATGTGAGAAGCGCATTGGCTAGTAAGAAAATGATTGAGTGCACTGCTGCGTAACAAGGAATAGCAGCAGGTGGCAAAAGGCCTCTAGGTATAATTGCTTTGGGCAATATAAACAATATGGGAGAAGAGGGTTATCAAGCGGGTATACGATAGGGTGTAACCTTAAAGGAATTCATAACATTTTTTCGTCTAATAATATTTTATATCGTTAAAACGAAGTTAGGGCCGTAATTGTTTAATGGAGGCGATATGACTCTACTTGATCGCTCTCTTTTTTTTCTTAAGCCAAGCTTTAAACTTTCATGAACGAAAATTATAATAGGATCAGACACCAATGAGTTGTGTACTCAGGGTTAAACATACATATTAATGATAACGTAATCGCCTGCATTTTCGTTTAGTTTATAAAACTTTTTTTTATCTTATCATTTATTGAATATCGACAATGAGACTGTTATTCTATATTTCAATTATCTTGTCTCGTAATTAACCATAAATTTTTATTGGCTACGAGCGGTATAAGTTTAGGATTAGAGATTATGTACTTTCATTAAAAAAGTATTAAATTTCAAAACGGATTAATAAAATAGAACTGACATTTATGATATTATGACATAAACTGTTACGAACCACACGCAAAACTTTGCATTAAGTATTAATACTCGCTATAAATAATGTAACTCAATAAGTGATTTCTGTTATATTAAAATTAAATGCATATTAAAATTTTGAAAGGAGCTATCATTTGCTTTGATAATAATTTGTCTCATTCCCCAGAGTATCATATCTTTAAGAAAAGTATGAATTCCAAGGGCTATTTTGAAATAACAGTGGCTTCAATGAGTATCTGTTCAAATCGATTCGCGGTGCATGATCCATTTGAGACACCTAAAGTATAAAAAATTTTCGAGCTGCTATTTCGGCGCTCCTTTCTTTGGTTATCGATAGAATAATCGTTGGCTGTGTCAGGCGAAAAACTCCGGGATACGAACCACTCAGTCCATAAAATGTCTATCGTTCGCGTATTCTAAAAGCTTACACATATAAAAGCTGCAGAAGGATGAAATGTAATTAGGAAACAATGGGCAGCACGGGGCAAGATTGTTGGATCGCGTGGGAAGTTTAGCATTCGAAGAGTGAAAGAGAAAAATGGTGAGGGCCTACGCTGACAATGATGACGAGAGTTGTATGGATAGATCGTTCAAATATTAAGTAATACGTTATCTCATCGACTCTATCGAAATTCAGGTATGTGCTTTATTGCTGGGGCTAGGTAATAAAAGTTTTCATATTTTTTTCATAGAGACCATTTAATTTTTAGCACAAAATTATATCCTTATATTTTTTAAGCATACAAGCATTTTAAAATCATATTTTTACTGAATAAGAATTTTATAGAACTTGTGTTAGATATTTTGATATTTATACAATTAATAAACTAGTAATTTTTTAGTTAAAATTTTCTAACAATCTTCCATAGCATGCTTCTATAGCATAATTTACTAATTTGTTTTTATTTTCCTAATTTTGCATTTATTGCAGCAACAAATACATAAGAAAGTAGTATATAATACTTATATTGTATAAATTAATTTTTTTATATTTTAGGTAAGCAAATTTTTCATTTTGCACAAATTTTTGCACAAATATCTGCTTTAAATTATTATTCGAATATCTGACTTGAACCAACAGTATCCTACTTTGTTCGTAAAATTTCTGAGGCATTTTTTAAATAATGATTAATGCCAAAATAACGAATGATTTTTTTAAAATGATTTTAAGCAATTTATAAAAATTATTAATAAAAATATAAAAAATTTATAAAAATTTTAATCCTTGAAAAATTACGTAATCTATACTCTAACTTGTACTTATATTAGTTAATATATTAATTTATATTAATTTTTTAACATACAATTATTTCATGGGTTTTCTGTTATATTTGTATTGATTGTAAAATAATTAATTATATTTACTTTATTAGAAAAATTACCCAAAATCTATAAGGGAAATATTAATTTACACAGATTACATTAGAAAACGTGTTCTTATAAAATGTAAATTAATAATTATAAGATTAAAAAATCTGCCTACACAAATTTTAGTGGAACAGATAGTTCATTTTTCTTCATAAAATACTTTCTTAATGACTGTAATCGACTGTTATCAATTAATAAAAAGTATAGCAAATAGTGATTAATAAATGTTACTTCAGTTATTAAGTTAATATGAGTGCAATGCAATTTTGAATATCTTCAAAATGCAAAATGGCTATAATAAATAAGAATTTTTAAATGCCATAGTTGCAGTACCATAAATTTTTTTAAGTTTTTAAGTTCGGTTAAAAAAAATTTCCTAAATCTCCTTATTTTTCTGGGGACACTAAAAGTGTCATATACTAAAGGCGTGAGAATTTTGCGATATTGAACATAAAAATCATTTCAATATTTTTTCAAAATATAAATATTTATTAAAAAACATCTTCAGTAAGGAAAATATTAATTTTATATTATATGTTTTTTATTACAAGTATATTACATTTATTAAAAAGTATTAAATAAGTATATTTCACTGTCATACTCAAGATATTTCATATTCATTAATAGTGTATAAAATGTGAAACAACGAATGAAAAAAAGACAGTTTAATACATAATAATCTTAATGTCTAAATTTCAATATTATAGTTTTCTTTAATAAGCTTACTAATATGAGAAAAGTGAAGATAGAATTAAAACTTTTGCATTATTATTAATGGGTTATAAAAACGTAAATGTATTTTAAAAGATAGAAGGAAAGCCGACAAGATAAGGACGGATTACATCGACGCTCTCTGGGCTGATCGCGTCTCATCCTTTTAAGTCTTGTTATCTTGGTAGTTATATGATGAGGTCGCGAGCTATAAAGTTTCTGAGGAGCTTGTGCATGTACAGAGTCCTCATGTGTGCGTAGCTAAATTGCTTGTCACGTGGAACTGCTTTGTAGCATGCTGAGGTTGCTCAGTGGCATTTACATTCAAGATCGACTATTATTTCATTGCATGGCGACACTATGCTGGAGTTTCGGAGGTGGGCTGTTTTGGTCCTAATTGTTAATGTGCTAATTTATTGACTTGGTTGTCATACAATTTTTGACGAGGGTCGGTCAAACTTAATTATGGCATGTTCGATATTAACAGTTGTATAATGTTTTTTATTTTTTTTTTTTACTAAACTTAATAGTAAAAGTTTCATGAATTTATTTTCATCAAATCGCATATTTTGAACTTTGTATTAAATATTTAAATCATAATAGTTCTTAAGCTATTTGGAATCGTTATGACAACAATTTTTCAATTTTTTTATCATTTCTTATAAAAATTAGATAGATATGTACTGTTTTAGATTTTGGCATACTTATCCCATTTAATCTATATAATTAATATTTTTATCAAAACGTTTAAGTGCAATTGAGTGTTACAACTTGCAGATGTATCAAATCAATTATTTTAATACTATATTATTTTATGTACATGATTCGGCAAGTATAGAAAACACTTTTTTTATAAACAATATGTTACTAATGTTTTATAATTGTTTTTAATTGGCAGAAAGAATAAAAACATATTACTGCTTCTGTTGATAATAAACATTACAAGCTCTAGATATTTGTTTATTTTTAAATTTAGAATAAAGATTTTATTGATAGTTAATCGGAAATATTTTTCATAGTTTAAAAAAAGATCATTTTATACATTATAAATTTGATTTTTTGTTTTATCTATTAATTACATTAAAAGATTTACGAAGGTTTTCTATTATTATAAACTCTTATTTTAAAAAAATTAATAAATTTTAGTACAAAAAAATATTTAATTCTTTATTTTTTATAAACAAAAAGATTACTGACACTAAATAAATGAATTAAATTATCTGGGGTGCAGGGTTGAACCAATGAGTGATTGTTATTTTATCTCTTAGTTTAGTAATTTTACTGATGGATAATACGTAAGATAAATGGCGTGTGAGTACAATGTAAGTTGCTGACGTTCATAACGTAATAAAATATACTAAACGTTACCAATACGTAATAGTTTTGTTTAGAATATTTTTGAGAACCTGTTTTAAAATTGCAGTTTTATGTTCTACATAAATTTTTAGTCATCTTGTAAAGCATAAATATCAATTTATTAATTTTAATTTGATTTCATTGCATTGAGATATGACATTGAGATATGAAAAGAATTTTTTTTCGTAAAACAACAAAATTATTACATAGCTCTATTACAATATTTTGTTGATTTTACAATAGAAATTTAAATTGAGTATTGGGTTAGACGGAAACATACTACTACTTATTTTAATAATCATTGTAAAATACTTTATTTTAATTGTAAATTTGTGGTAAATTTTTATTATTTTCTGAATATATCTTTCATTTTAATGATATACTCTTCGAAAACTTGATATACAATAAATTAAAAAAGAAAAAAACGCATGGAAAAAGATAAAAAATGAATGAAAAAGTATAATTTATCTTTAAATGATATTTTTAAAAAAATTTACGTAAAGAATATTGAAATTGTAAAATTTAAAACATATGGTACTAAATAAATAAACAATTGTGAATTTTATGTTTAAATTTGTTAAATAAAACAATTATGTGAATTGTGATTTTCTCTTAATATTTCGTCTTTTGCTATACGGAATCTGATATGCAACATAATCTTAGAAACAAAGATTCATTCTCGATTAGAAAATTAATTTCAACAATCCGGAAATGCTGCCGGAAAATTTGAAAAAAAAAGAAATAAAACTTGAAAAGCGGATCATTTTCGGCATCCCCTCCTTCCTTACCATTAATGTGTCAAAAGCTAAGCACTGTCGCGTCATCGACAATATCATCGTAACCAGTGTCCGCTTTCGTTCGGACAAGGCACACATGGAAAAAAGCTCGTGCTCGGTTATTAATATATAAATCAATCGGCTCCCGGAACAACGCGTGATATCTATTAATTTTCTGCCAAGTTTAGCGATTAAAATATTTCAATAAAGCTGCTTCATAACTCAATGTCATCGTCACCTGTAATACTTAAAGAACCGCGAGTTACGGAGTGAAAGACGATGATTGGGACGCGCAGTTAAAAGCGTAAGCAGGGACTATGAAAGGCACGTAGGCAGAGAAGTGTCGCATATGATATAACATAGGCAAGCACTTGATGATTGAATACTAAATAAAAGATAGATAGTATGGGTATCATTTTTTAGTGCGAGACTTTTCTCGCCTTTCATATTTATAATGAGATTTTTTATTCTTGAAATTTAACGGTTAAGAGCTGCAGAGACGTTTGATAAAAACATATCAGCGACGGGTGGTTATGTAGGTTCTTTTTCGACGTGTAATTGTTGACATTCAGAGAAACGAGTAATAAAATGTGCTTGGCCTTTTATCCTAAATCTCTTTTTCCTAAATAGGTGCTTGGATGGGTAAATAAATTACTAGAGGCCGATTAATTTACCGTAATGACGATTTAAATTAATTGTCTTCATTACTAATGTATAAAATGATATTATTTTGTATACAAGAACAAAATTTATTACATGAAAATCTATATATTTCATACACAAATCGGCTGAAACACTGTAACTAATTATATTTCAATATCATGTTAAAAAAGTGGTTATCAGTTAGCATTTAGTAATAATTTCATACTTATGCCAATTGACACTTTATAAAATTTTAGTAAATAACTAGAGGAACCGACAATTAATGAAAAACGTTAAGCTGATTGTCATTTAGTCATTAGTATAATGTATTTTTTAAAGTTTCATTAAATTGTACAATGGTTGTCTACTACCATTATTATGTATATAATTATAGATTTTTTCTTCCATTGAAATTATACAGAATAGAAGGACTTTTCAAAGCCTTCGACAAGTATAAAAATAAGTGAAAAATAATTTTTTCTGTAATATAATTTTAAAATGCGTTTTTATTATGTTAAAAATCTAAAGTTATATTGTCATGTGTTTAAAGTTTTCTTAAATTCCATTTTAAAAATAATTTAAAAGGATAAATACGTTTATTTTCTAAACTTGAGTATGCTAAATGTATATTTTTCTTCAATTAAATTTTCTTCAATAAATCATTTAAAAAATAATTTTATTTGAACTAATTGTTATATAATTCATTAATGCTGATAATATTTTAAAAAAATGTTGATTTTTTTCTCTATTTGACTAATTGTGATAAAAAGCGTGTAATTTACACCTTTTGTAAGCTAATTAATATAAAATTAAAGCATATAAAGAATATTACAAATAAATTTAACAGTATTTATAAAAGAGTAATTTTCATTCCTTTATTTAAAATTTATTTTTTTTAATATTATTTAAATGTATTTACTTATTGCTTATTTTTATTTAAAGAGTTTAATATTTTAAAATGAATAGAAAAACTTAACGTAGAAGAAAAAGATAAATCATCATATCTACAGCATTAATTCATTAACATTATGTTCAATTTATTATAGTTACTACTTGATTTTTATGGAATATAAAATTTAAGCTTATATTATTTTAATACAAATATTAAAAAAATTCTATATTAATTTCTAATATTAACTTGTATGCATACCTAGTTACGTATTTGATGCCATTTATTTTTGTCAAATAAAATGTGGAAGGTTTTTCCGTACATGCTATGTCACTAATGCCCAATCAGGTCTCAGTAAGTACTGCAATTGCAATAATAAAGTAATTTCGTTATTATTATCGGATGCGCTTTTCCTAAGCTTATTATATAGGATTCATTGAGACATAATTAATGACTGTGATATATTTAGTATTGCGTGGATAATACATTACGTTCATTAAAATTATAGTACCTTCGTCAACATAAATTGTATTACGTTGTATTATGTATTAAGTTATCTCAGGATTCATAACTTAAGTTTTGAAAAATTTTCTATTTTTTGATAGATCCTAGCTCATATCCGTGAGCTTTATAATAGATAATCTCTTTTATTATATGGTTTAACAGATCTAAGAAAATTATATTGCAACTTAAGAGTAATGGTTTTACGTTTTCTATACATATTTTACATTATACATTATACATATTTTAAAAACAAATCTATTTATAATCTCTTTATAAACAGATTACCTTATAAATTTATTTATTCACAGCTATTCAAAATCAATGGGCTTTTTTTAGGTGTATATAAAATTACCTTTACATGAATATTTAATAAAAATATTGTAATTACTATTAATTTTTATGTTATAATGAATCCTGGTTGTAGCTTATAACAAGGTTGGTTAGATTAAAATCTATTTTTTATTGTCTTGAAATAAATAAATAAGTATGAAAAAGATTGAAAAATTGTAGATAGTTTTAGATAACTAGGAGAATTAGACAACAGATACATTTGTTGATGCGTTCCTCGGATTCATATATTTGAATACTAGATTCCCACATTACGGCTATTTCCGTATTTCATTTTATTAGATTAATACAATAAATTTAGAATTAAAAATTTTTAATTTTTGGTATTCGAAGAATATTTGATTTTCTATTTTAAAAAAATTAGCTTGTCTTGTCTTCTGCGATTTAAAAATTCTGATGAGATAAAACGATAACATGAAAGCTTATGTACATGAAAATTGATATTAATTTGATAAAAAATTCATAATTTCGAAGATTAGTACTTTATATTTTCAGAGGAGTCTTATTTATTCGTCGCTTTTTATTAAATTATGTTAATAATTATTTTAGATATAATAACTTTTTTAAGAATGTATATTTCACGTGAATAATACAAAAGTTGAAAGGTATTGGATATTTCTACCATATTTAGAAAGTAGTAAGCTGTATCTATATAGTAGAAGCTTCTTTGAATTCTAATAAATTGTAACATAGAGAATGTATCTTGACTCGAAAAATTGCTAATAAAAGTAATAAATTGAATCATTAAAATTTTTTAAAAAGTACAATAACGTTAATAAATAAACTATAAAATAATAATCTAAATGAAAAATCTGAGCAGTTTTCTATTTATTTTATTAATTTGGTTTTTCATTAGTATGTAGTAAAATAACTAGGACAGTCATTTTTTAATATTTACAATATTTTATTAACTTTCAACAAAAAATGTATTTCTATGTAAAGTACAAGATAAAGAATACCAATATACCATTATTAAAAGTAAATAATGATAAGTTGTGGGAAGTAAAGGCTGAATCAGTAAATGCAGAATTTATAGTCATATCGAGAATTTATAACATATCGAGAATGTGCAAAGTCGTCGACGAAGATAGGTCTCGTTTCAGCAATGGCGCAGAATGAGTTCCCTGTTTCCAAGAGTCCGGCTGTACATTGTTGCCCGCAGACGGAAGCTGAGCTCTCTAAGGTAAAGACATTTGCAAACCGTCGACTTATTCTTGTGCTCCGAGGATGACGGCCTGACTATCACTGTCATTTCTCTTTCTATAAATTTCTCTTTATCTATCTCATTTTTTCTTTTTCGTGTTTCTGCTTCATCTTTGACGCGTGTATAGAGTTTATGTCACTTCAAGGTTCTCCTCTTCATACGTCACAGGAGACGAATCTGCTTAGTTGATTTACTTTACTTGACCATCATCGTGCTACAGAATTCGAGAGAAATTTTTTGGCTTCTTGTGTCTAGTAGCTTGTAATAAATCATTTATTTAGTCATTTTTGTGATAATCCTGTGGTTAAAATCACATACGTTAATTCGATACTTGGGCGCAGAATTTAATAGTTACTGCATACTCTTCCCTTTTACGATAGTCGCGCTTTTATAATTTTGACTTTTGGAGGCCGTGGACATTTAATGTAGCAAGAACTTTTTGAAATCGAGTGACAACTCAGTAGATTTCAATTTTTGAAAAGTCTAAAATGTACAAATATTTCATTTTGATAATATGATGTGCTATTATAGATAGATGCAGAAGATAATTACTTCATTAAAAATTAAATAGGCACAAGGAGCTTTTCAACTCATTATCATATAAGAAAGATGTTTCTTCGAACAGAAAATATATAAAATTTTGATACTGAATTATCTAAAATTCAGATCAAGGAATGTACACAATACAAGATTCTCTTCTTTTATATAAACTAATTACGTTAGATTAGGTTGATTAGGATAAGTTGATTAGGATTTTAATAAGGTAAGGATAAAGATAAGTAATAAGGTAAGGACAAGGATAAGTAATAAGATAAGGATTTTAAGAAAGAAGACTTTTCTTTTGTATCGTAATAAAGTTGATACAGATTATTACTGATATTTATAAAATAAAGTAAGTAACTAAAAGTTTTACCTAAATTTTAGTCTGAATTAGCCATACTTATAGATATTACATTTATTTATTATATTAATACAGATAAATGTAATTTTATCTCGATTTGTATGTTAAATATAAGGCAATATATTTTCGTTCTATTCATTTAAATACTTTAAAAATATTAGCAGACTAAAATTACATAAGCGTTCGTTATATTTATTACTGATATAAAAATATATCTAATTTATAAAAGGCTAAGTTATTTTATATTGAATTAATAGCATTCGTTTAGTAGTAGTTTTAGAATATTGTATTATTATAAATTTCTTATAATTTTTGAAGAGTATTTTTCGTAAAGAGTTTGTATAGTCTAATAAAAATTTTTTTTTATATTTTAAAGTATTTTTGCTATCAAATTTTTCAAATCTAAATAATTTTTACCATTATCAGATTGATTATCATCAAAACAATTTAATGAATTATTTTCAAAAGATAAAAACTTTTTTTATGTACTTGTATACTGCTTTGTATTTTATAGTAAATTATAAATTTAATATATTTTAGAAATTAAAATACCAAAAAATTTGATTTTCTTCTCTTTCGTGATTATATTTGGAAAAAATTATATTCATTTATCAAAGAAGTTTTTAAATTACAAATTATTTTACTTGAGCGCAATATTTTTCCTGATATCTTATGAATTATATTTTCGACTGTAAACAATTAAGAAAAATTTAGTATTAAAATTTTAGGATAAATCTTTATATTTAACAAGATGTTTTATAATTTGTTATTACATAATTCTTGCGAACTAGAATTTATGATATAATATAAACATAATAAACGAATTGAAGTTAACCATTGAGATTGAGTTAAAAAAAATTAAAATAAAATTTAAGGATTGGACTTTAATATTGTAATTAAATTAATGTTATTTTAAGACTGTTATTTTAAAATATTGTGTATTGCAGTCCAGTTTTATTATCATTTTGTTTAACGGGCATTAATAATTAACAATTATTTAAAAAATTTTACCTGAAATACTATACAAAGCGAATAAAAGATCCGTTTTATACGATGCTTGTATTACGAACCCTTTACTAGGTTTACTTGACATCCGCGTTGTTTAGTTCGGCATAGCAATGTAGCATATGAGCATCCTATAAAAGCCTCGTGTGAAGGTCCGTTTTTTGTGAGTGTCGAAGACTTCTATCCAATTAAGTTAATGTTGGAATGTCAAGATTCTGTTTTCGCTGTTAGCTGTTCCAACAGCAATATTCCACGAGTCAAGCTTTATGTCGACAGGTAAGTTCCAATTGTGATCTGAATGCTGAGGGCTTGTTGAGGTTAGAGTGTCTTCCTTCGCTTGTTTGAGATAAAAGACTAGGCGATAAGTAATTATAGAAACGCCAGCACATTTTCAAACAAGATATTTGATTGAATTCCCTGGAAATGTTTTGGTTTCAGCTATAAATTTTTTGTGTATTTAAATGTTTAGCATAAAATTTTCTTCTCATAAGTCATTTTATTCCAGGCAGCGCTTTTTATTCTTAAGTAAATCTTATCAAGCCATTGTGTTGGGATCGAGGTCGGTTAATACTAATTTCTTTTCTTTAATTATCAATCCCTTGCCTTTTTCTTTGATTTTAAGAGCTTGAATCAGAAAAAAACGCCAACTCTAGCCTTAACGTGCTTCTGAAAATTCGAATTTGCATGTACACTAATCCAGCGAATTATAATGTGTGTTGCAAGATGCTTGGAAAACGTAAGTTTGCGTCGATTTACAGTCTCATCGTAAGAAAACAAAAGAATTTTTGGCACTATTGTTATTGTATATTTTCCATCTTGGAATGATTTTTATTCTCGTTTGATGCCGGTGAGGGTCATGGTGGACTTTGATGTACTTCGCCCTCCAAAAGGCACTTTTTCACTGCTTAACGTCGCGGATTCAGAGAAGGGACTTGCTATGAGGGCTTTTCGAACATTTTCATAAAACCCTGATAGGGCTTAGAGCTAAGGTTCTTTAATTTCTACCTTCGTATTGGTATCACATTTCGCCCATTTAGTTATCTATCGTTGGTATCCCGATTTCTTTCGAATTTAATCACATTTATTATGAATTTTGGTAATATTTGGAGCTCGGATATAAACATCCATTGCAACAGATCTGCAGATTATAACGCGATTCTCGATGAACAAGCCGTTGTGCGTTCAAGAATTATATTAAAAGGCAAAAGTGTACTTATCATCTTTCGAAGCGTTGAAAGGTGTCGTACGGCTTATAAAACTTACGCTTCACAATACGCTTAGAAATAAGTGTCTATTAAAAGGGATTTGCCAAGTACATGGAAGCACAAATGATAATAAAAACCGATTGGTGTTAGAATTAAACAGAAGCAGATGGAACAGTGTCTCTTTTTTAGCGGAGTGCCCAAGAATTCATGGTGAAATGAATGGGTCGACGCCATTAAATGAAGCCAAAAGAGTGATAACGAGACACGATCCATCAGAAGTCTTATAGTTCTTGCAGAAAAACGGTAAAACTTAAAACGAAAGCCCGCTTGCACATCTCTAGACGTAACTCTTTTTCTTTGCTCGTTGCTTCTCTCGGTACTGCTTGGTCTTGCACTACGAAACTCGCTGGCGATGATCAGGACAGAGAAAGAGTAAAATAAGGAGGAGAAGGACAATAAAAAGCGAAGCAGCCGGCATCTCTCGAAATTCACGGCAGCGGTGATGTCGTGCACGCATTATACGAATCGCGTCTAAAATAATAAGCAAGAGGGCGAAGAGGAGCTACACTGTCGAGGTCGTAAAAGGAGCTGCCGTACTATAGCCGCGGTATCTCTCTTCTTGATTTCTTTTTTATCAGTGGCTGCACTCCTCTTAGCTGCTCATGGCTTCGCAACCTGCTTCGCTCCTTCTTTATTCCCTTTCTCCCGCCCGCATCTCGATCTTATTACCACTCCTCGCAATCCCCTCGCTTTCCCCAAGGCCTACCCATAACTACGTCTCCATATCACTACCACAGATATTCTCGACTCTCTTTGCTCGCTATATTTACGCGCAGACAGTATATGTGAGTTGCAGTTTCTGCGGCTTCGGTGACTACCTTCTTCCTGAGAATTCGTTACACTTACCAGTGGCGGGAGTTAACTGGAGCTTTGCCTCTTCCAAAAGCCTCCTCTCTTTTCCGTTATATCTTCTTTTTTATTCTTTTATATCCCTAAAGCTACTATTTTGCATCAAGAGCTTTGCACATTCAAATGAGCTTTTCTACTTACATGTTACTAATTCTTTTAGTCATTCTTTTACTCATTCTGCAACTTACACACATTATTGATGGCGATCTATTTTTATATTGCATTAAAAAGCCTGCTCGTTATTAAAATTATTCTGATAAGTTCTTAAATTTTTTGATATTTCATAACTTTTAAATACACGCCATTTTTACTACTAGAGGATCTTTATGGACAAAGTCTCATTGAATTGGTAACTTCATTTGATAAATAATTTACTACATTTGGTAATGCATTTTACATAATAATTAGTGTTCATACTCCCACACATATTACAATTTTCATTATATCGTTAAAACCATTATTCTTTTTTAAATTAATTATTACTGCATAAATTCAATTATAATTTAAGTTTACTAAACACTGTTCTGTAGCTTTTTACAAATAAAAAATGAACCAATTTATAGTATATTAAAGAACTTTGATAAATATTCTTTATTAAATAATTATATTAATACAATTTATTCTAATAATTTTTTAAAACATTATTAATATCTTCAAATTTAACGTTACAAATGGATAGTATTAAATCATTTGAATTACAAAGCATTGTTCGTGTTTAAAGTTTTTAAAGAACTACATCTAATATTCTAAATTTAATATTTAAAGAAAATAATACGAAATTGAAAAGGAGCAAAAAGAAATCGTAGATAAGGAAACTATAAGAGTCATAAATAGAAATGAAAAACTATGAAGATTAAAAAGGGCAAAGTAAAAAATGAAAATGAAAAAAAAAATAAAAGATCGTTAAAAAAAGACAGATATTGACTATTTTCCGGATTTTCATCTTCTGTTCTGTAATCTTTCGTGATTCGCCTCATGCAGTCTTGTTCGTTTCCTGTTGCCGTGAAAAATGAGAGGAATTGTTTTTTTTAACCCATCCAATTTTCAATCGGCGCTTCTAAATCCATGCAACCCCAATTTTTTAGTTCAATTTCACGTGGATGATCAGCTAAAATACTCGGTACTCATTTCCCGCTATTTTACGCTTGCTTGCTGAATTCGCGCTTAATCGAGAATTTATTGATAGCGTCCTTTAATAGTCGCACAACTGCTTATTTTTCTTATTTTGCAAAGAGTGCATTGATAATACAGAAAGCTAAGATCATCACAGGCAAACCAAAAGCACTTGACCAAAAGACTTTGTTTTAATACTTTTGTTAAGATTTTTTAAAAATTTCTATGTTCGTTTTTCAACATTTTTCAAAGAAATTACTTTTTTTGTATTGAGAATAAATTATATACGATGCTCGCTATAACTTACTAAGTAATAAACTAGTTTTGAATATATTCTAAATTACGTTAATTATATATTTGATATAAAGCTCAAATAATATTTCTATAAAACTTATAATTTTCACAAACGTGATGTAGACGGCTAATTTTTTTAATTTTTCGGTACTCACTATGTAAGCATTTATAATAAAATATTTTTAAAGTGACAGAGAAGACCTTAATAGCTATTATACATACAATAAATAAATATGAGACTGAAATGGTGGTAGTTTAATCATCATAATAGGGATAAAAATTATATACGAGAGCCACTATATTTGCATGCTATTTCTTATTAATTTTAAGAATATCGCGTTTATTTATAAGTCGCATTTATTTACTTTAGAGTCCTTAATTTATTACCATCAAATAAAAAAGATCAAAAAAATCCTATCGACAAAAGAAAATAATGTGCATACAATATGTAGTGATACTTGACAGAATTGTGAGTACATCAATTTATTATGCATTAAAACGTAATTGGATATTTAAAACAAGGAGTATAATTTATATGTCAAGGACTAGAGTTCTAGCAATATTAGGCATGCTTGTAAATGCTTCTTAATCTTTTAATCATGGTAATAGCTGTATGATTAGTGTTCAATTTTTAAGGGTAGGATAAACTAAAGTATACTTTATTTCCTGTAGATTTATAGTTAGATGCTTCTATCGAGCGATAAAGACGTTTACTTTATAGACTATATTAAAATAAAGAGAAATAAGCAAAAAAAATTTCTTTGAATGAAAAAATAATCAAAAGTCTATAGACATATATTTAAATTAAATTAGTAGAGATAATATAGTATATATAGTGTATGCATTAGTTAATGAAGTTTATAGCATATTATCTTCTTTTTTTTAGTTAAGGAAAGTATTTTCTACTTTAAATTACTTTTGTAACCATTTGATGTTTTACATTGGATTGTAGTAAAGTATTCGATATATTGATGAAATTCATGTAATGAATTCATAAAAAATTTAGACTATATTCAGCCGATGTATATTACAGGTTAATAAACGCAATTATTTTTCGAAAAATTATGAAATTAGTTTTATACTACTATGTTGGTAATATATTTCATGTAATAGTTTATTCTTTCTATTTTTGTAAATTCTTGTATTTTTTGTAAATTTGTATTCAACGTAATTATATTTGTCAGTTAAGATGAATCATTTCAATAAATAAGATTGATTGGTAAGTAGCTCTGATCTGAGAAAAATAAAGGAGATATGATATCAAAAACTCTAAGATAACAAAAAGATATTTACGATATAATAAAGGGAACATTGAAAAATATTAAAGAAACTTTTATATCTAATAAATACAATACGAGAATATAAAATATGATTTTTCTTATTTTAATCTTATCTAGCCAAATGTTTAAATCTGTTGTACCTGATTAACTTGATGCATTATAACTCATGCGAATATTAAAAACAAATTTTCACTAGGCAACTTGAATAGCTGATATAAGTATTTATTTCTGTTAGAAATTAATTGACTTCGAGTTTATTGAATATTTCGTAAGAAGTATTTATAGGTACATCGCTTGAAGTTTTTAATTTACTATATTAACCGAAGTAGTGATGAACGAAAATTCGTAAAAAATATTTGATTAAATGGAAGAAGTCACTATAAAATATTCCTACAGAGTTTGAATATTAGTTTTTGAATATTTTGGCAGAGTAGCAAATATTGAAAAATATAAAATAATTTAATACTTATATACTTTATATAATTAATCCTTTATATGTTTGTGAAAGTGCTTCCTAATTTAGGCATGTACCGTCTTAAAAATAATCTATACCGAACGTATTCGCTCATAAAACACGCTGGTCGAGAAAATTACTTATACTTGATATACACATTTGAAGGATTCGAATTCAATTCATTCTCATTATTAAACATATCTGATGTACAACAAGCCGTGACGACATTGATGCGCTAATCGTGATCTGCCTTTGTTTAAGCTTTACATCTCGATCTAATTGAACTTTACTGCCAGTAAAAGACAGAAAAATTATTATCGAATTTCGCCTTATCTTATCTGTACATAATTTCTCTAATATTTCATGGTGTTACTCTAGCTTTTGCAGCAAGGGATTCTTAATTTAAAGTCAAAAATAAACTTATACATATTGTATAACAAGAATTAATTATTTAAATGTAAAAGTATGAGCACAAAATATGTATTATAATTATATGTTTCAATTTTTAAAAATTAATATAAAAAAAAAATGTTTATATAATGCAGATGAATCTGAAATAACCATTGTTTAATATTTTATGTTCTATAAACTTAATAATGCTTATATATTGAATTGAGTGAATATCAATACGTATAAATGGGATAGCCATTTAAACGCCATTCAATATTATTACTAGTTAATTTAAAAGAATATAGTAATTTTATAAGATTTTCTTACATAGATCGTAATTTAATGAAAAAAATTGTAAAAATGGAATTACAAAGTAGTCCAGTTAAGGAATGTTCTAGTGATCCACTGAAAAAAACCGTCAAAATTCCTATTACCGACCGCTCAACAATTTAATCGATCTGTTAACAAAAAGTTTTGTCAATAAAACACGCTTTATCGGCATAAATTATTAAGGCGAAATTCCTCTTTGAAACCAAGTAAGTCGAATGAAGTAAAAAGAAATAAACATCACTTGAATTCGGTATACCGGGCAAAGACACTCATTATTGAGTGAGAGCACGTACAAGAGGAAAAGATCTAACGCCAGGGAGTAGTATAACGGCCTGTACATATATAACACTTGTAACTAGCAGCGAAAGAAGAAGGAGGAGAAGAAGAAGAAGCAGGAGAAGAAGAACAAGTAGGTGGAGAAGAAGAAGAAGAAGCAGGAGAAGAAGAACAAGAAGGAGGAGAAGAAGAAGAAGGAGGAGGAGAAGAAGAGAAAAAGGATGCGATGGTGGTAGAGCGGGAAAGGAGTAGTAGGCCCAAAAGGAAATCTAAAAAGCTTCCTTGGTTTTGCTTTTATTTTTGGTTGCCCACCGACTTAAGCACGATTCCTCGAGTTGGCGCTTGGTTTACTTGACCGATAAGGTGCTTCTCCAGAGAGAACAAGGGAGAGAGAGTGAGAGAGAAGATGGGAGATGCAAGGACAGAAAGAATCCATTCCGTTTCATGGTGTTTGTAGCAGCAGATGGAGATGTAGAAAAAGAAAATGTAGTGAAACCACTCCACTTGATGCACACTAACGGTGTAAAAAAGGAAAGAGAGCACATAACCTGAAAGCACAGTGGAGAAGACATTGAGTAAAATAGAACTTAACCGGATAGATGCAAGGAGGCCTTAAAGATTGATCTGTCCTTCTAAATACGACGCTTTACGTATTTTAGTTGTGTTCTCAAATGTTTTTATGTTTTCATTTGTTGAGTAGTAATCATGCAATTGCTCTTCATCTTTATGAGATCTTTTTACTTATAACATTCAGCTTTATAAATATTTGATTTTTTTTTATAATTGACGGCATATTTCATGTATTCAAATTATGCTCATGTATCGTTGTATCATTTTGAAGCAGGTGGTCAAAATGATATTAATATGACATTGTGCTATTCATAATCTCAAGACTATTATTATTATTAGTTGAATCATAATCTTTTTATTATAAAATTATTTTTAACGTGTTAATGAATACACCATTACTTTTAGTTAAATTGGAAAATACTCTTATTCTTGGTATAAGGTGAAAAATAAGCTAGTTTTACTGACATTATTTAGTATCAGTTTTTTTTAATTATATTTTGATAGATTGTATGAAGGAGATTATTTAAAAAAGAGCTCTGTTTTCTAATTAATAATTATTATCAATAATAACGTACTTTCCTATTCATAATTAAACCTGTATTAAGTAATAATTATAGATAAGTGTTATGCAAATACTTAATCTTGTAGTTTATGATATATAAATATGAGAGTAGTAATGTTTTTTTGTAGTAAAGTTTTGGATTACTAATAGTATAAGAAATTTAGTTAATAATTGCGAAATACGATTCACCAAAAATGGAAATTCAATTATAAATTTTGGCTTCTGAAGAAATCTTTTCACGTCGAAGAAGAATAAGCTTTATAAACTATTTTGTAGTTCTACTTTTGTTTATAATGAATAGATTAGACACGGAGATAGTTCTTATAATTAAATATAGAATGAACATTATTAAAAAATATATATTAGACATTATAATCGATAGTGTTATTGTATTTGAGCTATATCGTTTCAGTTTGTTTCATGTTTATTTTTTTATTAGACGACAAAACAAATTTTCTAAATCTAAGTGTTCTTTAAAGTATCTTTTATAACATTATTAAGATTTTTTAGATGTAGTTATTAAGAATTAAGTGCAAAAACGAAATATTTTTAATGATGGATAAAAGAGCTGAATAATCACCCAGAACTGAATCAACAAGCCTTGTAAGAATTATAATTTTGATAATAAAATCAATAATAATAAATTACTTGATCGATAAATAATATATCCTCAAGAATCCTTCCTTGAGTATTAAATTGACATTCAAATAATTGAGGTAATCATTTTATTATTTGTAATGAAATAACGTATTTAAAATATATAAAATATTATATAAAATTATTATAAATTAGCCATAATAATTATTAATTGAAAAAGTAAAGAGAGTTTTGAGAAAACATTTTTTTTATAATAAATACTATAAATTTTATATGCAATAAAAATTTTCAATAAGGTATTCAGTTTTTTCAGGACTATCCCTCGAAATTGATTATCTTTTAAAATGCGGTTATACTTGACATAAAGTGGTGTAGATAATTGTACCGAAATATTATCTAGTGCATTATGTAAACATCTCAATCAGCCAATAATCCGAGATGATGTAAAAGCTGCACATTTATATTACTAAAGTCATAAAGTACTTCATTGATGTAAAGAATAAAAAGAGTTAGAAGGGAAGAAGGAGGTCATTAAATAGGAGGGTAGAAAAAAGAAAAACTATGGAACCGATAGAAGAAACTTTCGCGGTTATATGGGTAAAGATTTCTCTTGCATGAAAAAATGACATCGTATGTGTGAATTAAAATCCTGTCTATAATTAAGGGCGAGCGGGGCAGAAGATTTACTACGATGTGCGCATGAGTATGCCGATCAAAATGGAAAAACGTTATGGCGTTATATGGGGCCACTGAGAGTGAGAAAGAGAGGAAGGAGTGAGAGTCCTCAGGTGGGTGAGACGGTGCACGAGGTTAAGGAGGAAGGAGGTAAAAAGAGCGAAAAAAATAAGAGGAATAACTCTCCGGACACGGATAGTATGTGCAGGGAGTTCAGCTTGAGTGGGTGGCCTTGAGCAGGTCATCACCTCCGGGGCAATCGCCGAGGCTGCTTGCGGCCAAACCAGACTGTCTTAACTTCTTATTCCTGGGACCTTCTTCTTTTTCTCCTCCTGCTTCTCTGTCTTCTTCTCCACCATTTGTCTCTTTTTCTCTCTTCTTTATCTGCATTTCTCTTTCTTCTTTCGTTCATAGCTATCTTGTTTCTCTTTGGATTCCTCCTCTTCTTTTCACTTGCCTCATCTCTTTATTCATTCTTTTTTTGCGCGTTTCTTATCCTTACTCCCTTATGGGTGCGCCATTCAATGTCAGCTCTTTACTCATGAGGGAGCGACGACGGCGCAAGTGCCCAATATCATCTATACGTATCATCTCAGCAAGACTCGTACGTTGTGTCGCCGTGGCTATCTTAGTTTGTGAATTTGTTTAACCTATTCTGTTCCTTTATTATAACAGAGTAGCTTCACATCTGGCATCTATTATTCAGCATCCTCATTTTCGTATGTTATGTTGCTTTATATTTTCATTTGATGTCAACTAGATTCACTTTTGATACACAATTGTACAAGTAAATGATTAGTTTGGAGTAAAGAATATATGATATCCGATACGCAGACGACCAATAATATTTTTTTTTCTTTTATTCAATTCAAATTTCAAATTATTTATTTTTTTATAAAAAATGCGAATTATATTTTGGATTATATATTAATTATTGTCTATTTATGATTCTTTCTTTCCAATATTTATCTGTTTTAAAGGAGTAAAATATTTTTAAAATTAAAATATATTCCATAGTAAATTGAATATTAGAATGTTACAATAAAAGCCCAGAAGTGAGTAATGAACTTTTAAATTTTATAAATAACGAATGCATCAGTCTTGTAGCAGCTTTTATTTCTTAATTCATTCATTCTTTTTTTCTTTTAGCGATATCTTACTATCTTTATAGTTCTTTTAGATGAAAAGAAATAGAAGAGAGTCATAATATCCCTGAGATGTATTTTTGGCTTGATACGTACCTTACCTTTCCTGCCCGTATCTCAAACTTTACTAAGTATTTCTTCTATTCCTTCATGATCTTTTTATTTCTAATGTTTTTACATACGCTTTTGTAAACGTTTTATTTAAAATAAAAAAAAAATTATATCTTTATTGGATATAAAAGAGGCAAAGATTAGTAAGAGTGCGAAACAAGAAACCCTTCAGAATTTAATTATAATTAGTTGCTCATTGATAAATCTGCGTAATTTACACTACGTGTTCATTATATTTACTTATTTCTTCAGTTAAACTTTTCATTCCATGTTATTTATACTCTATTCTTAATTAGTTAAAATAAAAGTTTCATATTGTGTTTGAAATATGAATCAAATAAATGTGTAAAGGTATTCTATTTATTATTAAAATTCCATTAATTAATTTTATTTAATAAGGAAAATGTCTATTCATATAATTAATTTAAAAACTGCCATTGCTGTAGCTTCCCTTAAAGTCAAAGATTGCAAGTACGTTATAAAGATTGCAAGTATTTTCAAAACCTTGAGAACACGAGATGATTCCTGGTTGAAGGGCGTATTATTGAGTAGCATTGCAAGTTCCACATTAAGAATTGCATCTATTAAGAACTCTGTCACACAGTTTTTGACATTATTAATGATCTGAGTTGCGCATTTGTCAACTGAAGCTCTACGGTAACACTTGTAATTCACATCCTAAGGCTTCCGCGTTTTTTCGAAGTAGCCAAAAAAAGAGTTGCATTGTGACCGCAGGATTGAAGGTGAGCTTTGATAATACCGCTTGGCCGTACCATATCTCGAGATGCATCCTCGAAAATTCACTAGAATGATGAGTTGCGTGCCACCAATCATCTAGACAATTTAGCTGCATTGGATTATGAACTAGTCCTTCATCGCGCGTAGCCTGAAATTTTTCTCGTACACGCCAAAACATAGTTCCATATTATCGTCTGGTCATATGAGGTAATGAACTTAATTAGACAAGAATTTATGGGAGCCTTTAAAATTTATATAGATAAATTTGTATTATTTGTCTGCTTTCCTCGTTTCTTTTCTAAGTTTGCGGATCTTTTTTTGAATTTTTCATTTAGTTTCACCTGCTATTCGGATATTATACTCGAATATTGTAGCTTGCACTATAATATATGAGATTTTTTATGAGATTATGCGATTTTAAATGCTGTATCTATGACGGTGAAATTGCTGATTTAATAAAAATTTTTCTTTACATAAAAGATTGCTATTTTATTATCTTAATTTTAAGCTTAAATTTAAATTAACTTGGATAAATGCTATAATTAAAAAAATGAGCTTACCTTAATTTTTTATTTTAAAGGGATGCACTTTGTACAATAAAAAAATAAAAATTAAAAAATCTGATTAAGGATTCTAGAAACAAAATGTAGTTCTTTTCTTCAGTCACGTAATAGGTCACATAGCCACCACTTCCCATATGAACCTTTTCACAATCGTAATTAGTGCTCTCAGAATAAAATCCAATCTCTGTAAATTGCTCTCATATCAATATCACATTGTATCTCCCCTTCTCTTTCCTTAAATCTCGCACTAATTATATATTCCCACAGCCCTTACCGCATCCAATTCCCAAATATCGGGATTCTCCGTTTATAATAACTCGACGCTCCCTTCAAGTAAGTCTGAGATATACAGTGGCTGTGAATACTTGATAGTGTCTGAAGACATTGCTTCATCGTGGTTGGTATTAAAGTCATATACTTCTTCCCTTCTCCAGCACCATCCTGCATCGCCGATAGTTCGCAGCCCTCGTGGCCAAACCTAAAAATACGTAGGTTTCGTCAGAAGCACGAACCGCGGCAAGATTAGTTATGATTGCCAAGCCTAAGTCCAGTAAAACTATTACATATTGCAGGACAGAAAGAAAGGGTAGCTAAAACACGCTTCACTTTACGGTTTGTTTTACCAAAAATTTGTTTTGATGCGGCCTTCAGGTTAATTTGCCTCGTGCTTCAATTTAATAGACTTTTAAAGGCATTTACTGGGAGTCAATTTGTGTTAATTGTATGATACAATTCAATCCTGGCCCAATACTCTTGGTAGGAAACGAATCTTTTAATATTTTCGAGAGATGTGTACTTCCAAATGTCATGCAAATATAATCGAAAACTTAGCAATGTTCTGATAAAAGTTAATGCTGCTTAAGACTGAAGATTAGGGTAGTTGCAATGAAATTGGTCATATTTTTTCTTCTTTAAAGTAAAAATGCATTGTAGAGATTATAAGAAATGATCAAATGTTTAGCGATTTAATACAAATTATAGATAGAATTTAAACTATTTATAGTTAATTGCTTTATTTTTCTTATGCGCTGTTGAAGTAATTCATTTAATTAATATTTCAATATAATATAATTGAACTTGAATATAATTCATTTTGATGGATTTTTAACATTATTAATAACTTTAAATTTAGTTGTAAAGATTTTCTTTTTGATGATAAAGTCAATAATTAGAATCTTGTGTCAATAACATTAATTTTTATAACACGCTTGTATGAAAAAATTTCTACCGTACTTTGTCAATATCGTCTTTATTAAATATAAGTTTACATAACCCAAAAAACACCTTGTAATTAAATATTTCATGTTAATTATTTACTAAAATATACAAATTTCTTTAATTAATTGTAATTGATTTAGAAAAAATTGATCACATTAGTTATTGTTTTTTTAAGTAATCTTATTATTCACAGTTGTCATAAAATAAATCCATCTACATTAATATAATAATTACTGGAAATTTAAAGTACCGACAACTTTTTAATAATCCTTTTACAATTATAATTAATGACATAAGAGTGTACTGTTCAGTTAGAGTAAAAAAATTTGTAGATGAAACAGAGTTTGAAAGAGAAAAATATGTTAGAAGATAATCTAAAAAAAGAAATATCGTTTGGAGTAGCGACTTAAGTGAATGAGAAAGATAAATATAATAATTACGGCAAATTGCGGCCTGCCGCTGAAAGACAAGCAGGCGTTCTGTGGAGACGAAGAGAGGTTGGAAGAGTAAGAGAGACAGAGATAAAAAGTAAGAGTTAGAGGGAATAAGATGAGCCATGAGGGGAAAGGGAAGCAGAGTGGACCTTTTACTATGGCATGCAAGCGAATATCTTTTGCTCTTTCTATCTTTGAATTTTTTATTTCTTTTTATATATTTTTTGTCTTTCTTTCTGCTTTCTCCTTGACTTATTAAATACAATTTCTTTCTCTCACTATAGTGGTCAACTGAATTTAGTAATATCTTTTACGAGATTCCCACAAATTATATTGGCCTCTATTAGCTAATCAACTATTGAAATCAATTTTTCTGTAGCTTAATTATTGGATGAATAGAGAAGAATTCTATTAAGTTTTTTTATAAATGCATATGAAGTATGTAAAAAAAATTTAGCATGGGTGGAAATATATTTTAAATGATGAGCCATTAAATATTAAAAATAATCATTTAGCATTATTATTTTAAGTAGTTTAAAACTAGAAATAATATACTTAAGAACAGGAAAAAATATTGTGATTGAATCTTTTTTATATACGAGTTCACAAATTGGGATTATTTGGTTCACTTTCGTTTCTTCGAATGTCTTAATTATAATTTGGCAGAATTAAATGGCGTAACATGTCAATCATTTTAAAATTTGAGTTCATCTATATATATTAATAGCAATATTTTAGGGTATAAAACGAAGATAACCTAATTTATAAATTAAAAAAAATTGTCGTAAACGAAAAAAAAGTCCTCTTCTCGCAAAAACTTATCTGTACGAGATATATAGTCAGTCAAACGACAGTTTCCTATCATAGTGCGCCATAATATTGTTCTTAACTATGTCCTATCTCATCTCATCCTTTCCAGTCCTTTATTATTTTTCTGTAATTCTTCTTTTTTCCATACTCTACTCATTTTTTTTACCTTCGCGGAATTATAGCTTAGTTCCTGGCAGCTTATATGCGCCTAAGTATGTGCCCCACCTTAATAATATAGGCTAGAGGACTTCATGGACTATGATTTAGTGCATGTGGATCAACGTTAGGACGTTATATATTCTATGTGAAATATGCGTCGTTTAGCTGCCTAGAAATGGCGACCAATTTCTCCGATAACTGAGTAGCTGCTTTCATGGTGGTTCAATTTAGGAGATTTTTGTGGAACGGCAGTATTGTTTCTCCTTCTGATTTATGGTGTTTAACTAGGTATTCGGCACTTAAAATGGAAAAATATCTTTCCGAACTTCTTATTTATGTGCTTTGTAACGATGAATTATTCTGTGAATTTTTGTAGATTGTGCTAGTAATAAAGAGTGCAACTCATTACCCAATTTCATAATCCATTAAATTTTTCTCCATTTCCATTTGCATACTTGATCACTGGAGACAAATAACATTTGAGAGTGAAAAGAATTTTTCACATTTTCTATGTATAAAATCGCTAATTTTAATAAGTTTAAAAATTTAGTGGGGAAAACACTTGATCTGATTTTTTCGTACATATTAGATGTTAATAAATTTTCTTTTTAATTTTCATTTTAAAACATTGTAAGAAGTATGTAATTTATAGTTATTACTAATTTTGTATTTTTCTTAATTTAGAATACTGTTTTTGTTAAATTTATCGAAAAGCTACTTTTGAAAATTTATACAATACAGTAACGATGGAAAATATTTGACTGTAAAGTTCAAGGACCATTCGTCTCTTACTTTCTCTCCGTCTTTCCACATATATATATTTAAACAAAAAATTATTTATTGAAGCACGTTGCTGACTTATCTCGTGGTAAGGAGAAACCAGCCTTTATCGATTTCATCGGCATGCGCAAGTCGTAATATATAATCAATCAGAATTAAAATTTTAAAAATAATGCAGACAAGATTATTAGCAACCTACGTAACTATGAACTCGACTGGTCATGGCTTTGTCGATTATTCCATTTAACCCACATTGAGTCGGTGAAAACAGTATTTAATCCGGAAAACTAGGGCAAAAATTACAGCGCCAGATTTTCCATTGTTACTGAATTGAGTAGTTGAATTACGTGGTATAAACGAATCTGGAGCAATAACTAACTCTCTTTGTACAAAGCGCCTGCGAGGAATGTATTTACTTGTGGATTTTCGCAGCTATGATTGCGGTTAATCGCAATGCGTGATAATTGAACTCGAACATTTTATATCTTCGCTTAACTCCACTTCTTCGGCAGCATCAGAAGCATTGGTGGCAGCATCAGAAGCATCAGTAGCAGTATCGAAAACTGGATGACCGCCGTTTAAAACGATGTATCATATGCGCTTTTGCACTTCCCTTCTTTTCTCGCCCTAGCCCTTTTCACTCACTTGTTCCTCTCTCTCTCTCTCTCTCTCTCTCTCTCTCTCTCTCTCTCTCTCTCTCTCTACCTGTCTATCTCACTCAATATCTATCTGTATGTCTGTTTGTCTGGTTCTCTCTTTCTTTAGAGTCTTGTATGCCATTTAGTGCAATCATTGCAAGTGACTATACATAATGGGATGCGGGCAGAAATCATTTTACGCATTTTCATTCCGAAGAAATACTTAAATGCCGGCTAATCAAGTATAATTATCGCACAGAATAGATATTACCACAACTACTTCAGGCTTCTGAATAATTAAACATTGATGAGAGATTGCTCGTTACTTGCACATTACGATTAATACTATTAAATAATTTTTAATTGAAAATGCTTTTTTAGACACTAATATTTAATTGAAATAGAATAATGTTGGTTACATAAAAATGATCATTAAGTTAATTAATAATATCAAATTATATTGGTATTAACACGTAAGCTTTTTGCTAAGACTTATTTATTACTGGCTTAAGTTGATTGTATACTAAATTGACAGTAAATATTTTCAATACGATTGAGTTTTTGTTTTGCTTAGATAATAAAGAATTTTCATACATATCCTTATGTGACAACTAAAATTTAATATTTAAATTACCAGCAATATTCGGAGATGCCACTGTAGAAGCTATACAGTGCAAAAATATCGGAAGCGGCAAATTTTTTATGTGTCTTAAGCTCGACATTCGTGCTTATCCTTGAGGAGGCGAGTCTTTGAGGTTTGCTTTCGCGCCTTTAGTTTCCGAATATGAATGTTTTTCGCCCTTCGCCATTGGATTAATTGCTTTTCCACCGATATATTCGGTACGACTTCTACCTGACAAGGGCTCACCTACAGCGCTTTCGCGCTGCAGAATCAACATCTTCCCTTGGTAACTTTTTTTACCACACCCTGCTCAAGATCACTGCGCTATTATCTATGGGATTTCGAAGTAATTTATCGAGAATTTTCTCAATTATTCGATTACACTAGGATTGCACGCTTTTTGACTTCTTTTATCAATCTGTGCTTACTTTTTTCCTTTTTTTCGTTTTCTTACCTTTTTTTGTTCAATAATAATTTATTAATATATATTAATATAGTTAAATTCATATTAATTTAATTTTGTTTTATATTTAAATGGTTAAACTGTTTACAATATTCTATTTACTCTCTACATCTTTTAGTATTATATACAACTAACATTTTACTTTAGATTATGTCTTTCATCGCGGATAGTATATAATCATTTAAATAACATTATTATTTCCAAGACTATTTTGTGAATTAACTTTGATGGAGAAGGGGAGTTCAACCAATGGTTATGTGATCAAAATTACTATAAATTTACTCTGTAATTTTTCAAAACAAATTCTTAGTTAACGCTTTTTTGTCTTTTTTACCTTTATATGTATGCAGCTAGTATAGTAAAAAGTCCTTTCACAAAGTAAAAAGTAAATCTATAAGTATCAAATAGTTGTTATCGTTTAACACATGCTCAACAAATTTATATGAATTTTTTATTATCATTATTATTTAAGTATGCAAATAATTTATTTATTAATGTATATCATTTTTTTTATATTAGATACAATATATTGTAAAATATACTAAGCAATTTCTATTTATTATAATTCAAATTTTAATTAATTTTTTTGTTATGTAACAACTATCTTTTTACTATTCACACAAATTGCCGCAGTCTACTCTAAATTATTTGATTTATTTACCATGTAGCAGTTTTATGGAGGTTATATCATTCTTTTGGCGGTTAAAGTAAAATGTATAATTTTACTTTAATGTATAAATGTATAAAGTAAATGTATATAATTATTTATATATAAGTCTTGTAATTATTAGAGTCATGCGAAGCAATTTTTGACTATTTCTATAACTTTTATATACTTTATTTACATAACTAAAATCTAAGAAATCAAGAGTATAAATATCTGAAATTAAAAGGTATTTATAAAAGCATAATATATTTAATTTTTAATTTTGATATCACTCTCAGTACGGTATTTATTTTAATAAAGATTTTTTATAAAGCTTTTAATACTAAAAATTTAATAAATTTTTAGTTTGGATGGAAAATGACATAAAAATATGAAATTATCGTGACTCTATCATCGTCGAATGTTAAATTTTCGGTAGGATGATCGCTGGTCTATAATATTAAGAATCGTGAATTCTTAATAATTAGAGCATTAAAACTTATCGCAGGCATGTTCCATTTCTCAGATGCTTACCATTTTCTTCTCTAATACTCTCTAATGGGCCAGAAATAAATGATCTTGGTCAGCATGGAATCGTTTCGTACATATTCTAAAAGATATGTGCATGAAAAAAGGCACGATAGACATAAATTAGCCACTTTTACAATGCTAGGTGGCGGCAAGGAGCAAGGGGCTTCCTTATATTGAGTACTCGATTTGCTAAATTCGCCCATTATAATTGGCCAATTAAAAGGGTAGCTACGGGAGTAGAGCGGAGTTGATTTCCAGAATTGCGGTCTATACGACTCATCAAGAAAGGATTTAAAGCGCTAAATCACAGCTGCGGAAGTATTATTTATTCATAATTTGTACGAAAGGTTTGTTTTTGTGTACGCATGATATTAAGTAATTTTTGCCATAAGACCTAGATTTAAATTAATTTAATCTTTCTGCCCTCGCGGCGCATTTATAATATTATATTGAACAATATTTGATAGAGAGAGTTTTTTTACTCCTGTAACATGGGGTGGTTTGAGTGACGGGGGCAAAAAGCCCGGTGGGAATTCGGTGTTTTTGCAATGTGCCTCGCAAAATGATGAGAGGCAGGCCTCCGAGAACTTGACGACAGCTGATTGAATTTTTATAGATACCCCTCACTTGGGAATATGGCGCTTCATAAGTAGCAAATGAGCTTCTAGTGTATTTTGAACTTTGTGAAACTTATGTTATCATTTCATACAGATTTTATACAAAGTGGATTTCATCAATATTTTAATAAATATGTATACATATATATTTTTTTTGATAAAACGATAATCATCAATGATAATAGAGTTGTTATTTAAAGTCGTTAAATTTTATACATATTTGAATATTCTATCTAAAAAATTACCAAACCAATAAGCATTGGAAAAAAGCAAACTGTTCATTAATCATTAAAAAAACGTTCTTTTTTCTGATTAATGTAATATAAAATAATTTCAATAAACACTTTACCGAAGTCTTTGATAATTTTTCGTTTCACTTGCCATTCAAGAGCTACAAAAATTTATCCATAAATTTAGCGAGATTCATTAAAGAATATGCATTAGCTAAACGTTTATCCTCAAATATATTAGATTAATGTTGAAGCCTGGGTAAATATATTCAATTTACAATGTTGAAAACTATTTTACTAAGTCTATGATGTGAACCATAACATTAAAAAAGCGAGGGAGAAAAAATAGCATACAGCAAAGAAAAGCAATTGCTGAATAGGCTGTCCTTTGACGTTCCTCACTATTTGCATCTGAGAAATAAAATTAGCATTCCATTTCCACTTGAGCACTTCCTCACTCCATTTGCATAATGCGCACACTTATTAAAAAAGGAAGCGGGAAGGTTCACTAGCATACCTTCAGGCACGGTGTGGTAGCCGAAGATTGCACGTGAGGAAAATATTTCGCATCCGTCCGAGTATTAAGTTACTCTCGTACGATCGTCGAGTACTTGAGGTCTGACCTTATAGGATCATCACTTATACAGCAGCCAGCGAAATAATGAATGCGCTCCCGGTATCTTGGGAGGACCACTGACGCAAATCAACACCCTCGCGTGAAATAAATTAACCGAGTGTTAACTCCGTTCTCTACCACCCATCTTATCCTATACATCCTTACCGTTCCACCGACGACGCCATTTGAGCACAAAGATAAGTCTGCATCATTCACCGAGGGATTGGATATTCCTTACATTCTACTAAATGCTTGAGCTTCTATTCTGTTTGTCCTTCAAACTGAATTCGCCTTACCTTGTCCCCTCTCGTAGATGACATCACTGATAGTTGCTCCTTGCCTCTATCTCTCATTCTCTCTCTTTCATGAACACTTTTAATTATTCTTTGTTACCACTTGGTAATAAGCCAGTCATTATTGTTGTCATATGTATTATTTATTCCGACATAGCACGAATTAATGTACTTGATAAATTAAGACTACAAGTAAGCTGGCTATTGCGAATTGTTTTCGAATATATACATTTACATCTGTCAAGATTTTTCTGATACTTTTCAAAGTTAGTCTCCTGGAGTAAACTTATATTTACTTTTCTTTCTAACTAGTATGAATGGAGGAAACTGATTTTGAACTTACCTGAAACAAAAAAAAGAAAAGAAATGTTATTAACAATTAAGGAATCATTGTATATAATATTAAATTAACAAACCTCATTATTATGTAGATTAAATACAAAAAAATTAAGATTTCCGAGGATAACAAAGTAGTTCTTTGGGTAATATGGGACTTCAAACCAAGCTTTTAATTACTCTTTATTTATACTCTCTTATTATGAGCCTAAATATAAAGGAAAATTCATTTTAATCTTATAAAATTAAAAATTTCGTAATATATTTAATTGATATTATTTTGGTACATGAAAAAAATATATAGGCTCAGTTTAATCAAACAGAGCTCTTTCGTGTTTAATCGTCATTGTAAAAATATGTGATGCTTAGGTGCAGTGTGACTATCATTATTTTAATCAAGTTAATTAATCATAAAACTATGAGAAAAATAAAATAGTAGTAAAAAGAAATAATAACAATGAGCATGTACTCTTTTTCGTTATTTTTAGTTTACAATCTCGGAAACATACGTTAAATACTATTCTATGTAATTATACCCTCTTTTCTGTCTCTCTCTTTATCTTTCTCACTGTTTAGTTTTTTTACTTATTTAACGCAATCACAGTTTTCTTTTAACGAGCTACGGTTCTCTATTCTATAAACAAAAAAGTGTAAAGCGCACAGTGAGAAGAAGACATTTCGAAGAATCCATCTCTTAATCAGTGAACGCAAAATCGTTTTAGCGCAGGCAGTCGCGGTGAATTCCACAAACCAATGCTATGCACACAAAATTAATTTTACCCATGAATAATGAAAAAAAAGAGAGTCGGATAGTGACGGTAGGTAATGGGAACAGTAGAAGAGAGATTATAGGTGTTTGAGAAATGTAAAGTGCACGAGGGAAAAAAGCTTAAAAGGTATACAGTGCAGGTACATCGTAACATATTAAATCTACTGAAAGGCCAGCGAGGGGATAAAGGACATTTATTTAAATACTGCTGTTTAAGATTGTTTTAATGTCAAAAGAATTCAATTTAGCTATGCATTGGTACTTTTTATTAATTATTTAATTTTTTCATCAGTTTTTATACAAAAATCTTAATAAACAAATAAAGCTAAAAAATAACGCTAAAAATCATAATTTTTACTGATATTAGAGCAACTAATAATATTTTTAATACAAATTTAGTAGCTTCAGTATTCATATAAGTTATTGCAAATACAAGTATATGAATTTAATTAAATGCAAATTTACTAATAAAGGATACTTGTATATAAAATGTACGTAGCTACTAGAGAATATAAATAATTAATTACTTAAACGGTGTATTTTTGTTTTGACTATTTCAGTATTAACAAAAAAATTTTATTTCGCTACCACGTAAATCATAAATGATATCGTGCCGTGATTTAATGTACAGTTTCTGTAGGGTCAAAAAAAATCCAAATTTCAAAAATTACAATTTAAGTACAAGATAATTTAAAATGCTTAATAGACTTATTTTATGCTTGTGACTAATTAACCGAACAACCCTAGGATATGAGATAGAGTATGGATTAAAATACCCACGCCACACTCATCTGTAGAATATAACTTTGAATTTCGAAAACATAAGATCTTTACCCGTTCAGCTTGCAGGAACATCAGTCACCTCGAGGAAGGCTGTAGTTGCAAGGAGAATGAAATAATATATTCACAATTATTGTCGTCATACATATAAAAATACGAATTTAAGGAGAGGGAGTCTCAGAACTGTCAAATTATTCTTAGTCAAGAGTAAGATTAGAGTCCAAGTAAGTCATGGAACAACGTTGATCCGACGTTGGCAAAACTCTCTGGTGGTTCTGTTTTCATGTATTCACAAACTCTGATTGAGTTAATTGTACTTCCTTTTCTTCCATTAAACCTTTGTAAGTTGGACAATCCCTATGCAACTTATCTGTAATCTGAAAAGGGAGAAGGCTAGGGTTTCACCCATAGTATAGAGTAAGTAATAAGTATAGAGTCTGTATTTGACTGTACCAACTTTAGTTTTCGTCCTTTTTACTTTATTTCGCTATAGTTTGGCGCCTCTGTCGATACTTCTTTTAATTTGCGCGAACACCACGTAGATTTCCTTAGCAATAGACTGTGGACAATGTATGCTCTTATTATGTTTCATGATTAACGAGACACGAGTCGGGAATGAAAAAGTAGACGGTTTATGGCCTGGAAAAATTTCAAGAGTTCCAGTTGTGGATGGATTACTTTGATATACTAATGGCGTGAATTCGAGTATTTGAACCTATTTTTAAATACAGAAAGCTGGGTTTTACGAATAAAAGATTAATGTTTTTGGGTATACATTAAGTGGACATATTTTTGAGAGCTCCGAGGCTAGGTCGTAATTTGCTCCGATGCTGGAAGACCAATCATAAAATTCTCTGAATCTTTCTCAAGCGGATTTTCTCTTTCATTATTTTCTTGCGCTGTCTTAAACTAGAGATTTATTTTTATCTCCTTCTATAGTAAGGGTTAACATACTCTAATTCGTTCCGATGTTACTTTGGTCTTTACTTATTTTCCAGTTTCCTTTTTTGACTTGCAGCACCGTTTCCTTCTCTTTTGTATCTTGTTTTACACATCTTTGTTTTTCGTTTTAACATGGCCCTGGTTCAATTCTTATAGCTTTGTACTGTTTGGATTGTATCTTGTACACTTTGTCTTTCCTTTTACTACACTTTTTTCTTTCTATATTTATACTTCATATAATAAATAATTTATTCCTTTGTTATATCATTTTTTGTTGTTTTCATTTAATAACAAAAATTAGAATTATTAATACAAAATGGCTCTAGCAATTATTTAATTGAATTTTTACACAACTATTAGAAAAGACATAGCTTGCCTAAAATTCTATAAATTAACTATTATCTAAATACATAATAAGAACTTCACTTTATTTCAATTTTTAAAAATATTATAAAGAATTACACGTGAACCTTTAATAATATTTACTTGTGTTTTTGCAGTAATATTATATATTGTTTCTTCTATTACTACAATACATTCTTAATTAATAAATTGAAGTTTATGAATTTTAAATTAATACATTAGATTAATGAGAAAACGAATTGAATAAGATTATACAGCAAACATAGTAATTTAATAAAACCATATTTATGCATATAATGAATTGATTAAAGAATTTATTGTATTATTTTGCATAATGTGTATGCAGTTCATTAACTTGGTAATTTTCAAACAAGTATGATATTCAAATATAATTAGCAAACCAACCAAATAAATTAATTACTGCTACAAAAATATTTTAAATGCATTTGGAACATTCGGACACATATACCTGTATAACTATACACATGTTGTATACAGGCAGTATAAATGAAATAAAAAGACATTCAAACAAAAATTTTTTATCTTTTTTTTTTATTCTGGATTCGCAACAAGTTTACTCGCATGAAACTATTCCTAAAAATCAATTCGAATTTCCGATTTCAGAAGTCTATATTACAAGAAGCACACAGATTTTAATTTTCGAATTTTTATGAAAAAAGCCGTTCATCTATTGTTAAGATGCATAGCTCATAAACAACAAAAGTCGGAGAATTTCTTTTTCCCTTACACAATTCTACTTAGACATTCCCTTACATTATTCTACTTAGTAATGGTGATGCTAAATTAAAACGAGGCATTAACCAGTCTTAGAGATAACAGCAACAGTCATCATATAGCCAGATTCATTGATAATGTAAGTAGGCTTATAAATTTTTCATCGGTCTGCAGGAATCTAGGTTGAAAACATAAGCTGATGAAGTTGAGGTGAGGGTGGATTTGCGCAAGTGACAGGTGTGCGTATGGCGCAATTTTCGGGGTTGTTGTAACGGTGACATGGGGTACGATCGTGTGTCTTCATTGGGATTCATCGATGGATGGTTGCGAAGTGTTCGTCATCTGGTCAGATTATCAGGGGAAGAGGTTTTTGATGGAATTGATAATGAAGTGAGATGAAAGCGGAGGGATGAGCGTTGCGGCTACGTTTAGCATCAGACATTATCGAAATTAAAAATGCTTTACACGCATTTTTCCTGTACGTGATTTTTATTTATTAAAGTATACAGTCCGGCGGAAAGAGCACGGTTACGTCTACTCCCTTTTTAGTGATCGTATACGATGTTATCATTGAAAGCAACATCCACCCAATGGCTCTCTCTCCGAGAAATTGGGAGGGCCACTCCTTGCCCTTATCGGCTATGTTTGCGCAACCTTTGTTACTTTGGTACCCACCCATCCATTCTGTTTGTCATCGTTTTAAGTATGTGATACATGTTTTTCTCTTTCTCTCTTTTACATTCGTTTTTTTCTTTGTCTGATAAGCACACGTATAGATACAAAAAGGCAATTCACTATCCAGTATTTATCTATACAGAGCTATAAATTTTTCTGCGCTCAATAGCGATCAAAAAGTGCGATGAGCGACATTATAAGAGTTATTGGTGAGCTAAAAGCTTCCTAGCCTTTTTGTCGCATTACGACCGTCGTAATGGCTTGTCGTCGGCTTGTTCTTTATTTTCTAATACTTTCTGTCTTTAAAATTTAAAGACAGAAAAAAAAATCTTCGAACTCATTTTGAGCTCGGCAAGGCCACTTAAATTGCCTCAGCGAGGACATTCAGTACATATAAAATGAAGATCCAGGAAACTCATAGTATCCCGTAGCAAACAAAAGGTATGGGCGAAAAAATAAAATTCATTTTGAAAATAGATATCATGGCGAGTTACGGACATAGACATGTGCGCATGTGACCCATTCTCTATAGCGATCATAAGCTACCTGTTGCGTAATACTATGTTTTCGGGATACATCTACGTATGCGGTAGGAAAAACCTCTCATGTCCAGTACTGAACATACATTGTGCGTTCTTCTTGGGTTATACTATCCCGTCCTAACAATAAGCATTTTTCTTTTTTGATATTATGCAAACGATTTTCAATTCTAAGGAAGATAACGTATTTATTATTACAATAACATTTTAAGATCATGGACATTGATATCATATATTGCAAAGTAATCATTTCACTGGAATTTTAAATATTTATGAAAATTATATAAAAAATAAAAAAGTTGTTTTAGTATCAAATTCCGATACAGATTTTCACGTTAAAAAGCTTAATTAATTTAATTAAGTATAATTAATTTTCCACACAATTTATATTTTTAGATAAAGTATTCTTGTAAATATAAATATCGGTAATGGTTGCTTCACCTTTTCATGCAATATGAACTGACCTTAATTAAGGATTATTGTGTGCAATCAAAGTAGCGTTTCCTCTTGAACATACTATACTTATCTCGATGCTGAGAATAACCAACAAGTGGGTGAACGGGAAGAAAATCACCAATAATCTACTGTTCGCAAAATATTTTACGCGTAGACATGAAATCATGTTTTTTGAAAAAATGACATGCACTATGCTTTCGAAGTTTGATTTTTAATAATAAATGATGTGGTAGCTCCCACCCCCCTTATTCTCCACGACTCCTTTCCTAGTTTCTTTCTTCTTCTTTTTTCTTAATTTTTTTCTTTTCTCGATTCTTTTTCTAGTATTTATTACTTTTTCCTTACAATTCTGTCCTTAGTTTTGATTCGATCATTATCCGCATCTTCCTCATTTTTATATCACATATTTTATTCTAAATTATAAATTTAATTGCTTTTCTATTTTTTAACTGCAGTATAATTTCATTTTTCATTAATATTTGGTTTATTAATTGTATTGATGTTATACAATAGTCTATTATTTTAATGAGTTAATAATAATTAATTGTATTATATTTTTGAAATATTTCATAACGTACCTTCCTTTACCTTAATTAATATTTATATTTAATATTTTTAAAAAAATCTTTCCACGAATTTTGTAAGTATATATTATATTTGTATTTATCGTATATATAATTAATAAAATATGTGTTAATATTATATTTGATGCGATGTAATAAATTTTTTTAAAAAATCATATATTTTTAAATGTTATTAAAAAAGAAAATAGAAAATGTTATTTTAGTATTACTAACGCTGAATTGATATTATATATTCCAGAATAGATGAGTAATGGAAGCAAGGAAATTTTTAGTGCCAAAATCTAATAAATTTTTTGTCTCTAATTAACATTGTTCTGTAGGAGTTCGTTTACACCAGAGGCTGTGCAAGCAAAAAAAGAAATACTTACGAACATCAAAGATACGTGGAGACAGAAACAGTCGCGGATATTGGGTTAATAAAGTTCAGTGTATAGAGTTATATTAGATCTATATTTTATTCCTAAGATACATGCATTTATTAATTTTTTGGTAAAAATAAAAAAAATACTACAATAACATTAGTTTGTTTATGTGAGTTAGGTTGCCCTCATTATATAATATTTTAATGACTATAATTATCACTGAGAAAGGAATTTAGGTACGTTAGATTATAAATGAGAGTGATGATATTTTTACAAAAACAAAGTTATTTAAACCTCGAAATTTTTATCGTAATAATTGTAATATTACTGTTACTTGATTTTATTCCACTTTATATTTCTTTATTAGAAATACTTTAGCGTAAGCAAATGTGTGAATTTCAACTCGTGATGCAATCAAATTATATTTATTGTTTTTTTTTATTTCAGTTGCTTATATTTTACATTCGGTAAAAATACAATGCATAATATAATTTAAAAATAAGACTTTAGAAATACTATAATATTATATAATAATTATTTTAAGAAATAAAGTAATATAATCATGCAGTTATAATATATTATTAATTAATTTAAGGATAATAATACAATGTGATAGCTGTAAATAAAACTCTCATGTAGGCAATCTTAAATATTTAAGGTTTTAATTAGGGAATAATTATAAAAAAGCAGATAACATTTTATCCGAACGCGGTAGGGGAATTCCATTCATACTACTTTACTAATCGTAATAAAATCATGTATACGTTTCAAATAAAATTTCAGGAGTCAAATCAATATAGTCAAGTTAATATGGTATGACTGAATTTTAAAAACGTGTTCCACCATGAGTATTACTTCTAATCCGAGGGTCTTCTATTTGTGATAGAAATTAGTACCGGATTGTATGGTTACTATACTTATATGTATGTATAAATAAGATTTACTTGAGGCGAAATTGAAGTAGGTAATGCTTTAAGGATCGTTTAGCACTTATGATTGCGAGCATGCATTGAAACAAAATGTTGTCGCACATATGATGTTTCTCACTGAGATATCATCCATATTCAATGTAGGGGACCAGATGATAAGTAAAATAAAAAAACGTGCTTTAATTTTTTTAATTAAAACGGTTTTTTTTATTTCCGATAAGCGTGAAGGTTCGCTTTGTTTATAGCAAAAAGCTCAACGTTACGCTTATTGAGAATAACACTTTCGAAAATGGTACTAGAGAAGTGAAATTGATTGCGTGGATGCTGATTTCTTTTATCTTTTACAACTTTTCGCACTCCGCAACGATTCAACAAATGAAGAGCAGACTTATGAAAGATATAATTAGTATATTTTTAAGAAATGCGAAGGAAGTCGATTCGCTGTTAATTGAGCATTTACCGAATTTGGAAATACTGTCTATACCTTAAGTGAAATAAGAATTAACAGAGTATGTTGTTATTATTATTATTATTATATAAGTAAGTTAATAGCTAAAAAGGGAAAAACCCTGGATACATGGATGCTTCCTTAGTGTCCCTCGAAATATGACTGGGTTTTACCTCTTCTATTACTAGGAAGGGTGTATTAGTTAGAAGTGTTAAATAGAATAAATAATCATGTATTGCGAACTAATTCTAAAAATGCTATTTGTTGAAAAAATATTTCATTTTTTAACTGTTGCTTCTGTATAGGTCGATATGAGTATTTCCTATCGTAATACCGTTGAAAAATACTTTTGATTGAATATGTGAAAAAAGAGAAAAATTAGCTGAACCTTTTATGTTTAATATGTACTCTGACGTATTAATTGTACCATTACTTAATAAAAATGCTATTAATAATGTAGCTTATAAGAAAATAAAGTTTCGATCAAATTCAAAGCCGGTAAGTCGTTTAAATTAAATATGGTTCGAAATTGTCAGAAATAGAAATGTTACAAATAGATTCTATATGAATCGTTCAAATGCTATTAACAACTATTATGTATTTCGATGTAAACTCTTATGTTTTCGAAATCATATTACATATAAAGTATATTTAAAATCATAATAGGCAATACTATTTAATAAATAATAATTAATAAAAACCCTTTAAAGTTTATTAATTGTTTGATAAGATTTTTTTTTTATAAAAGAAAAATTTTCTCTTATTTCGATTCAGTATTTTTAATTTATGCATCCTAACTCAAATGTATAATCCTAAGATAAAAAGAATCGGTTATAATTTTTTAAAACTCATTCACTGAGCTATGCATATTTAAATAAGCGAGAGAACGAGGAACGATATGTAAGTTCAATGATAAAATACAAGAGATTAGCTAACATTTCCACATAAACGTAATAATAATAAAATACCTTGTGCACAATATAATCCAGGCATAACAAAGGTCAGTAACTCAGGGAACAATCATTAATTTATCGAATTATGTACATTGTAAGTATATGATATAATAGGCATTATTGGAGTAGTTTCACTTTCCGTGTATATGTACTTGTAATAGGTGTGTCGACTGAGAACCTTTGAGAGTTAAGTAAGAATTGGGTTAAAAAACGGACGCTCACATGCCGGAATTTCCGTATATCGCGCATACAGCAGTGTCGTTAACATTTATTATACCTTCGAATGGACATACGAGTTCTACTAAGCTAGAGTGCAAATATAATCCACTTTTAAGCGGAGCTATTACACTAATGGAGTGGCTTTTCACTCCGTTAAGATCGGAAATATTCTTGGATTGGAAATAAGTCAACATAGATTTTTAATACTTTACCATTATAATAATCGCGACGGACCATCTTAACGTGAGAAAAATATGCTCTTATATATAATTTTTTATTTATTCTTGATCATGAGGCGTAGACTAATGTAATATTGATTTCCGGGAATCAGAATTGCAATTAAAATAAGAGGTTAAAAGAAAATGTGTAATTAATGTATTTCTTTCTAAATGAAACTTTATTGAAAATTCAAGTGCTTCAATTAAAAGCGATAATTTTCTGAAATTAAAATACTATAGAGCTTTAAATTAACTATGAGGACCAAATTTTACAATTATGTCGTCACTTTGAGAAATTTGTAAATTTTAGTTATAAATTTAGTTTTATAGTGTAGTACTAAAGCTGCACTAAAACTAGTAAAGTATTTATTTAGATTCTGGTTTGACTTTTTTCTAATACAAGCTATTGATATTAACGTAATTAGGAAATTTCCTAATAATGGTGAGCTAATTGTAGAAAAAATTTTATTACTTGAAAATATTATTTCTTATCTAGACCATCTAGTTCACTAGAAAATCAACATAATATTTACAAATTTCTAAGGAGAGAAAGAAAAGAGAGAGAGCAAGTGATAAAAAGAGAATGAGAACACGCTATTGTGTAAAGGAAGAGGAGACATAATAGATATAATATACGAAAAAACGCGAAAAGAAGCTTTACGAGTTTCCATAATTGATTCTCCTGTATATACTAATGCACTAGGTACTACCTTATCTCACTTCTAGTTCCACTAAGCTCAGTCATCACACATGGTTACGTGTTGATTTTCACTTTAATTTTGTCCTTATAGTTCCGGCCTTAACTCCGAGGCTGAGTGAGCAGTTGCCATTTCCAATCACAGATTAAGCGACTGTAATGAAAGTTCGCTAAAGGGATGAATTTTTAATTTTTCATGATGTTGTATGACCTTTATAAAATAACTGGTACAAACGTTAAATGGAAATTTATGCCCTCGTCTAGCGCTGTTGATTTTATTTTCTCTCTCCATTATTTCTCGGAGATGAGATGATCATGGTTCATTGCGTCCAAGAGTAAGTTTCTTTTTTTAACGCCCGTATTTTTCTTTTGATGAATCGAACCTCATTTTTTTTTAACTACGTACCCATGTATTCATCACTTCACTCCTTCTACCTTTATTTTCTCGTATTTCAAATGATCACGATCCTTTGCTATTTCTGCTACATTGATGATAAGTCATTTATTCATTGTCTATTATAATAACAGTAAAACTAGTTTATTAATAAGTGTATAAATAAGAAAAAATTTTTTTTTACTTTGATTGCATGTTAGCACTTTCCTTGGGTTATGAGCTTAATTGTAATTGTAAGTATTTTTATTTTTGTAAGCAATAAAATTTTCTAAACATTTTCTATAGTTTATATATATCCTATTAATAAAAGGAATTCTTATTCTAAAAGCATTTACCAATTTGTCGAAGCATAATTTAAATACATCATAACCAACTATATTATTAATGACAGTATGTCGTGTATTTTAGAAAAACGTCTGTTTCTTAACATATTTTTGACGTGATTGTAATTAACTAAAGTTTTTTTTTAACAAAGATTGCAAAGGAATAAAATATTTTTTTATTCATGAATAAGAATTTTTTAAATCAAATCGATCGTCTTATATTTGGTCAATTTATGCTTTGCAAATAAATCTAAATTATTACATTTTTTGATATTAACTTTCTTAACGCATTCGAATTTAATAGGAAAATTTACATTATATTTTGTAATTGGATTAAATAGAAATGTGTTAGGTATAATTGTTATTAAACGATAATTAAATTTGAGTCTGCAGCGTAATATAATGTACTGTTTTCTTAAGTTGTGTAGTGCATAGTTTTGTACTATCTGAAATTTATATATGCAACATAATGTAAGCTAAAAATCGTTAAATTCTGTTTCAATTTTGTTACTAATAATAAGTATAATAAGTATAAAAAGTTTAAATAGCGATTAATTGTATAAGATTAGGAAATTAGGAAACCCAATTTATTAATTAATCATTGTTAATATTTTATTTATCATTATTTATACACAATTCAAAACGAGGAATTTGGAGTGTCTGGGCAAGGCACCGAAAAAGGTTTGACATGTGTAAAGTACAGGATGATTCTTTAACTTTCACGTCGTAAACTGCTGTGCGAGCTGAAGCGTTCCATCCATATTAGAGCGCGCGGTATCCCGTCTCTAAATACCGATCTTTTACTCAGCTCGGTAAACGTCGCCGGAATCGGAGCTCTTCGTTTGTTGTGATGCCATGCCATCTCTGGCTTCCGAAAATTTTAGAGTAAAATGTTGAGCGAATTTAGAGGAAGGACAGAAGCAAAGGAGGATTGGCTGTTGCCCTCTACTCGGAATGCAATGTACTTTTAATTAAAACCTTTAGCTGAATAAAAACCACTCACGCGCCTTAGCTGCCATTATTTTCTCTTTTTCTTCGTGCTTTTTTCCGCCGACCATATTTCTTTAAGACGATCTACTGACTGCGAGCCACTAGAGTGCATATCCTAGCAGTGACATATATACAGTATCCCTCCGTTTTTGAATTTTATCTGATACGTCTCTTGGGGGAAGTTGATTGGATCTTTGGGTTTGCTCACGGTTAACGTCGACAAAAAGAAGTTTCGTCGCCGCAATTCTTCAGTCGTGACGTTATCATTCTAAAGTGTATTACGTCGTGATTCCATAGTACGAGGAAAGTAGTCTACTGACAGTTTAGATTACACACCAACATTATAGTGATTTTCATAAAACTATTTATGTATAATGAATTAATTTATTGTATAACTGTTAAAATTTCTATTTTTTACTTATCAAAACGTTAAGCGGCTAAGAAAGTTATCCTTTTATTCTATAGAATAACTATTTGACTAAGAATTTTTAATCAAATTATTTTGTCAATACAATGCATCATATAATGATTTTTAACGATAATAAAATTTCTATCATTCGATTAATTAAATAAACTTTAATTAATTTACTTTTAATTTAAAGAAATTTTTAATTCTGATTTGGTTTAATTTTTTTTTTATTCTTATTATTAGAAAAAAATTTGAAGTAATGAAAAGTATCTTAATCTCCCATTTTATAATTCTTTTATGAATGAATTATACATTTATTTTCTATTAATAAAAGTATGAGTCATATAAAATAATAGCAAGAATTTGAGAGTCTCTACGAGTTTTATATAGAACTCGTAGAAAAAGTAATATATTTACACTTTAAAAATTGTGAAAATAGACATCTAAAAAAGACATTTACTGAAAATTTGTTTACCAATCTTTTAATTTAAAAGTAAATATGTGTAATAACGTATAATTTAGAAATGTAAACAATATCTCTCAATTGCAAGAGAGTATAATTTACTTTCAAAAGATCTTTTGGACACATCTTTGCTGGAATATAAAGAAATCGATAATGTTTCGAAAGTACTCTTTAATGTTTTATATAAATTTTTAAAAACTAAATGTTTATCTTAATATTAGTGAAATGTAATGGACTATTACGTGAGTATTTCTTTAATGAGATACGAAAGTATCTCTGCTGATATGAAGAATTGACATTACATCGTACGTTTCCAAAGGATATTTGAACAAAACTATACAACAGCTATCTTTCTATCTTATTCTGTCACTGTTCAGGGTTTTTTATTTCTCTCTTGTTTTATTTCTTTCTTCAGCTACTCACTCTTTCACACTTTTATTTTAATTTATTTTCAAACTCTCGATAAACTAAATAGTTAGTAGCAGAATTCCTTTATAGATAGTAAATTAGTGCATAATATTAGAAATTATAGCTCTAAATAATATTCAGAGTTGAGAAACCGTTACGCATTAAAAACCCTTGGTGATCCTGTGCGATATGTAGCAAACTGTGAAATACCTATTGTGCTTTTTTTTTCATTCCAAGCCACAATTTCATTATTTATGCGGTTCTAATTATCTTTCTCAGTCTAATCTGAGCATCATGGGTAGAAATTCAAGAGACTTTTGCCCTTTCCGTCCTCGTGCTACTGTTTTGAAAAAATGCCTACCTAGAAGTCGCCACTTATTTATAAAACATCCCCTGTCACTGCGAGAGGCTCAATTTACACCGTGATAACTCAAAGCTCTTTCGTGAGGAAAACCCTTACCAATTCGAATTGGTACAAGTAGCTCCTCTACTTCTACAGGGCTTCCTATCGTTCCTTTTTTAGCCGCTAGAATTTACAGCTGCCCACACACCTGCACGATATGGTTATACTAACATAAATTTCGGATCCGATTTCGCGTGATTTAATGAAGCGATGAATTGAATGGCTACTAACCCTCCTCATTTTCCTAGCTGGCAAGGATTCGCAAATTCGCTACTGTCTGTTGCACTGTGCCTAGTTGATGAAAATCTAGACGTCCTATTGCTTTCGATACCTTCTGTAACATGCTCGAGGGGAGTCGAAGACTCCATAGGCGATTAATCTATTCTCAATATTGTGAAGGTGAACTTGTGGCCTTTTATCCACCAGTACGTTGTTTACCGATTTTAAGATTATCGATTAGACTGTCGGGAAAACAAATAAGTTTTGTGATGTGAAAATACTTCTACTATATATCAGCCTATTTGTGTTAGCTAGTGTACGTCAAGTTTGTAGGCAACACATAGAGAATTATTTTCTTTTCTTAAATATATATATAATGAGTTTATTAAAATAGTCATCAAATTAATATTTACGGCTTAAAAAATATTAATAGTATTATATACAATTACTGACAGTACAATAGCAGTACATTTTAATTCTGTATTACAGTAAATGACTTGTGTGATCAGTTTTCGGTTATGTACAACACATTATTCCGCGTAATTAATAAAAAAAATTTTAAGCTTTTGACTTTAACCATGTTCTTTAGATATGGCTAGCCTTAATATTTTTGGAAGAAATATGTTAATTAACAGTGTTTGAGATGTCTCCAAATTTTTACGACAATTTCATTTTTATATAATAAGTTATTGATTGCACATTAATTTCTGTTAATTTATTGTAAGTAATTCCATACATTAACTGCTGGTAACTTGTTATTTACTTTAAAATATCAAAGATTATTAGGTGCACAACGCGCTTATTACACGACGCAGACCAAGAATACCACTCAAAAATAAAAGTGAGTTATTGAAAAACTAAACAAAAAACAAACTACTTTTCTTTATTCCGTAATTTATGCTTTCTAATAGTTGAAATTAGAAAAAAAGACTACGCAGAGGTGACAAAATTTAGAGCGCAGATAAAAAGAGTGGAAACAAATAAGGCATGAATTTGATATTGCAGCTCAAATTTAAAATCCCATAAAATTTCTATTTCTAACGCATCTTTGGTCTTGAAACTACAACAAGAGTCGATCACATATAAAGTCAAAATTATCATCGACACCGCTCTTTTTGTGTGACTCAGACGTCTGAAGGCATCCAGACTCTCCGATGCCGAATGTAGATTTTCGTCGTTTTTTTCGACTCTCGTCCGTGAGAGTAGACGGCAGAAATTGCCAACTCGTCGCTTATTGCCAGCAACCCGGGATGCGTCATTTGACTTGTGATTCATTACAATGTTTAATGGGCTGTTGGATTTTATATTTGAGTGCTTGTTTTTAATATTACTCACTTTTACTTAAAATACGGAAGTTATGCCCCCTTTTTTACATCTATTTCAATGCATAGACAGGTTGATAGGAAAGATTTACCGTAATTAAGAAGTCATTATTAATCACAACAATTCTTAAACTGATTTTCAACTTTGAAAGATTCTCTAAGCATGATTATCTACTTTATACAATTTTATATAACTTTTTTCCTTCGATTTAAAAATGATCTATAATCCTGATACTTATGGTACTAATAATGTACTCATAATTCGATAACATCAAATTATTTAGATTGGCCTATTTTATTTAATTTGAAATTATAATATTTACTATTTAGGAATATCTTTCATGTAGCTAACTCAAAATACTAAAAGTTTGTTTAGTAAATGTAGATACGAATTATTTTAAAACATCTTGTAGAAAATTTTTCGAGACGTACGTACATGTATTAACAGAAGGAAAATATTTGCAATTTGTAAAATAAGTAAAAGTTCCGTCAATTACTAAATAAAGTATGCCTTATTAAAGATTAATTTTCAAAATAGAATATTATATTGATATCACAATGAATCTTCCGATAAAATATGAATGCCATCAACGCCTAATATATGTGACTAAAAATTATTAATTCCATAATCGATCTAATTAATACGCATAAGTTTATTATTTTGATTAATCGCGATGAAAGGGTTCTACAAAAAGAAAAAGACGTGACAACATTTTGTTGACACAAGTGCGTGTCCTCGAGTCGGCATCGGATGTGCGTTAACAAACATACGCCACTCGAGTACATTTAAGCTCTCACTCGCACATATCCGAATTACATGTGTCTCTAAAAAAAATAACTCAGGCTAAAAATGATCTAGTATGAATAGATAGTGAGAAGGGAAAAAAATGAGGGCAAAAGACCCTTATGTTTCATAAATAAAATAGTGATGGCCTCCTCTCATTTTCTATCGTGATTTCTAATAAAATTCTATTACATTTCTTCGGCTCTAAACCGGACATTAAAAACCGGATCGCATTTGTATTTGCACACGTGGCTTCCTTGTACTGGAATTCGCGGACTTTGAAAATTTCTTTCATTCGAAGGAGAAAAGCTCCGTCTGCTAAGACAACGAGGATAATATGTTTTTAACCAGAAGTTGTGCATTCGGAGCGAAACTTTCACTCGTTCGCTTCGAGTCGCAACATAGTGGGGATATTTTTGTTGGGGTAAGTTAAATCGATAAAATTTACAATCTTGCTATTTTATGTAAATTTTTAGTTACAATGCTGTAAAAAATCATAGTTTTCAAAAGATGTATTAATGTTATTACATTCATCTCATATTTCTATAAATAGTTTGAAAATTGGAATTTTTATTTGCTTTTCCTCCAGTATATATTAATCAAAAGTAAATGACCCGTGTATACTATTGTATAGCTAAAAAGTATCCAGGTTTACATGTAAATATATTATGAAACTGTTTAAAAAGTTGGTTTTACTCACATTTATTAAATAAAGTCAAAAAATAGACTCTTGTATATTTTGGTCTTTCATTCTGAATACAATAAGTTTACATAAAAAACAGCTACTTATTTCTCCCATTTCTCTTGTACATTTACATGTGAGATATAGATAAAGAATCTATCTTTCATAAAAGTACCATCAGCATCTCTTTTTTCTTGATTAAACTGATGTTAATAATACTTACATCAACAGAATGTAAGAATTCTGCTTGCACCTGTTTAATAAAATTACAGTAAAAATAATAAACATTGTAAAACACAATAATTACATACTTGAACAGTTTGTAGTAAGTTCTAAAATTCAAATGCATTTACTTTATTAATAATGAAATATTGATTCATTTTATAATGTAGTACAAACTGCAAAGTAATGTATCTATCACGCAGCATCTCGCGAGTAAAAGTAGTAACAGCTTGAGTGCGTGTATCATCATCATTGTCATTGTCAGCACGCCACCCTTCTAAATGTTTCGGCTTCTTAACTTTCTAAAAACTAAATAACTTCTTTGCAGATCTCTGGGAGCTTTAAGAACGGAGATACAAATTCGTTCTAGTACCATTTGTACTTTTTTTACCCTTTACCTTTTTTGACTCGTAGACTTTGTGGCGCGTGAATTTCGATGTCTTACGTCTTTTTTGCGTAATTTTGAAAGATTATTCAATATATTGACTGTTGTTCATGACATAGGAATTTTCATCTCGATCTTCGGATCCTAGTGATAATTAAAAATCAAACTATATGTGATTAGTGAACTATATTTTTAGTGTAAAGCTCTAATGACACGATTTATTTTTAATAAGTTTGACGCATGATGATAAATTAGTTTTGTGGTATATTGCTTCTTTTTAATCGCTTTGTAAGTACTTGGCGACGAAAAGGACAGAATTCGTTAATTATGACGAGGTTTCACATTTCTATAACTATACTTTTCAATCAAATGTATCTTTATCGTGAAACCGTTATTTTGAAACTGCTAAAAATTGATTCATTTATTACCTTCCGGAAGTTCTACCTGGTAGCTATCAACAATAAGTATATAATCAACCATTAAATACCTATAGTGCTTTTTTAATCGTAATATACTGGTAATACTAATTATCATTTTAAATTATACATAATTATGAATATAAATATTATATGAATATAAAATATTTGTTTATAAGAAAATTAAAAGTAGTAACTATATTTAGAAGAATATTGAAAAAGTTTATATACATATACTATTAATTTATGAATCGCTTCTTTTTTGATTCATTGTGTATTCTTGTTATGTAGTGCTATTAAGTAGTTATTTAAAACTACATGCAATTTAAGTTGTTTTTTATTATAGAATGCGTTTTATTAAATAATTATAGACAGAATTTTTTGCTTTTTAAACACGATAATCTTATGTACGCTTAATTATCTAAATTATTAATTATGGTGCGAGATGTACACAGAATAATAATATAAGGTGTAAGCAATTTCTTTATTGTAAGATGTTTAATTTAAAATCAGATTTCTTAACTGTTCTAAAGCCTCATTTTTTAAACAAAAGTTAGAAGTAATTTGTATTTAAAGTTCTTATATAGTACACTATAAAATTCAAATCTACAATATGTTAGCTTACAAATTTTAAACGTTTATTAAATACACAAGAAGTTCATCATTTACTTTGTGCTCTTAAAATTTAGGTTCAATATTAATTAATTTATCAACAACAATAAAATAATTATATAAATCTTTTTAGCATGACATAAAAAAAATTTTGTGTTGATGATTTTTATTCTTTATCTATTCAGTTATACAATTAACTAATGATACTAATTAGTTCGTTTTTTTAATTTCATTGGTTAGCTATTTCGAGCAAATGAAGTAAAATTATTGTTACTCATTATTATTAGGCTTAAAATAAGGTACAAATTCGTGTATTATATTATTAACTGGAGCGGTTTAAAAAGATTTATAAGTATTTATCATAAAAATTTTAATAGGTATAAAAGTAACTTCAGTTAATATTAAATTCAGAATAAATGAGCAGTACAGCTTTATAAAAAATTACTACAAAAAAAACATAAGTTTTTAATTAATAATTCTTTAAAAATTCATAGTGTAATTTATATAAAAAAGGCAACTGTCTAAGGAAATACAGCGCCGTATTATCAGAATATCAAAATAATAATATTTGCAAAAAAGTATAATAGTTCCTGCAATTAGAAAATAGTAGCTCTATTCTAAATTAGTAATCATACATACAATAATTACCTCATCCGCGTACGAGCTTGTGAAAAGCTGTTTTCATTATTCCGTAAGTCAGGCTAAGTATTTTCATCAAGTGGCCGAACATGAAAAATGGCCCCTACTCAAGCCCTGACCAATCGTCAGTTTATTCCTACTACTTCTTCTTCTCCTATTTCTCTAGGTCTTCTACTATTGCACCCATCAACGGCACGCGCCGCATCTCCCTTCTTGATTTCTATACGTTGAGGATGGGTCTTGATATTTACAACAGTTTGACTGGATAAGTGACTGTAGTCAAGACTAAAGATGGATTTCGATATAAAAAGACCGTTAGCTTTTATTCTTTTTTTTCAGGCTTACGTCTCGGTGCGTTGCTGTGGATCACGTGCTGATTTCATTCTACCTCCAGCCATGCGTTTTATCAGTACTTAGATATCGTATTACGCACTCTTCATCATTCGTAATTGCTTTTCTTTATTGGGTTAATGAATTCAACATGTGACAGTTACGAAAAGCCCAGCATTTATAGTATAGTAGTATAATAGATTAGCTTTTCATTTTTGAACGCAACAACCTTCTACCTTATTTTTCCCTTCCTCTTCATTAAAAAATAATTCATTAATAATAGGTTTATGTTACTATGCAGGGTGTAATGTACTTTGCGGGTACGTGTAAGAAGGTACGTTTGCGAATAATTAAATCAAAACCCATTTACAATGTTGTTTTTTTAAGAGACTCTGTACTCTAATTATAAAGGTTGAAAGATGATAAATTTTATGATGATATATTTGCATGAGAGATTATAATCTATCGTTAAATATTAGATAGAGTTGGTTGAATTTGAAAATAATATCTGCTTTACAAGTTGGAGTTTGGTCTCTGATGCTTGGCCTAAATTTATAACTATGCTTCGTTACATTACAGTTTAATCAGTCGTCATCTATAGTTTATTAGATTATAGTTATCTTATTATATCTATAGTTTATTATCAACTCCATATTTTTAAATGTTTTATAACTTATAAGTATCTGAAGTGTATTTTTATTTTCATTGTATATAGCAAAAAAATTAACATACTATATGGTATATTTGAGAAAAAATACTAACTCACGTAGGAGCATTAAAAATAAAGGTAAATTTTGATATACATTCACTAGTAAATAATGAAGCAACAAAGTAGTAAAATGAAGTGAGTTCTATATATATATATATTTGTTTTACGGATGCTGCTGCAGGTACGTATATGCAAGTATGCAAATATTTATTAAGTAAGAAAAGAGAAGATAAGGCTGGAACAAATGATTTTTGTTCCATCTCTGGAAATGCTGTATTATGCAGAATATTTTCAAAACTGTAAAAGTACAAATTTTAGAATACGTAAACGAAAGCAATCGCGCCTCATAACTTACTTTTAAAGACTTATCAAAATTGCATAATACAAATTTATAGCTATCAATAAATTAGCTTTCATCCTTCGATAAGTGAAGAGATATAATGAGTGGAAAGGAAGAGTATCGGTAGAATGATACAGAAGAACTGTTGGAAAAACGAGGAACTTAGGAAGGGCACGGAGGTTATTCATTGTGATTGAATCGAGTGTATGAGAAATCCACGGATATCTTGTGGGCACAAATTAAATCGTAAATTTCGCGGTTTAATTGCGGTCAGCTCGCACAATTAAATTCTCGCTTTTATGGTTGCTTCACTCGTACACCTCAACACATTTCCAAGATCACGGCGTTCCTCCCTTTATCTGCGATGCTCATTTACTTCGCTTGTCTACCATTATTGCGATCTCTTACTTCGTTTCTCTTTGTCTTATATATCATACTTTGATACATCTATGAGCAATTGAGAACAATAATACTGTTTATATAATATACTTTCACTTCATGTTTTCTATAAATTTTTTTATTCTAAAAAGTCCATAAACTTGAAACTATCAGTCCTTATTTATGAAGTACTCGATTGAATACATTTTTTCTATAAATTCTTCCATTAATTATTTCGAATTCTCCTTAAGTAAATAATTATTGAATGTAATAATCTCAAATATTTAGCAGCTGTTATCATTGTCTTAAATATTCTATATTTAACCAAAGTAATTATTAAAAATTTATATAAATTTATAGGAATTACTAATATTCTTGCTTTTATTTTTATACTTTGAACACAGGCTCCGAATTGCACTTATTTATGAAAGTTTCCATATATTTAATCATATGTCTTTTAAATGTAATTTTATAAGTAATAGAGATATTTACAGATAGTGCCTGCATCAGTACCTGATTGCTTTAAAAATACTTGCAAATGGATGTTAAACGGAATGGCGGCAACTTCATGTTTATTATAGAAGAAAACAATGATTATCGATCATCGGAGCCATAGCATCCTTTCATTCGCTTACATATTTGGCATCACTGTATCATCTTTATATCAGCAATACTTTTTGCTTTGCTAAATAACGTAATTTCAGTCACCTTAATTATGCTTTTTTCTGATGATAATTTATGAATATCTTATTACAAATATCTTTATTATTCGAGGATATCAATTACAGATTAAACTATATAACAGTTTAAATTTAATCGTTTTCAAATTAAAATTAATATTTAGTTTACATTTTATAATTAGATTCTTGTAATATTATCAAAATTTTTTATTATTTTACATTTATTATCAATTGTTTATATATTCCTTATCAGTTAAAAATTAAGTTTTTATTTAATGTGTGATAAAATATTTATATCTTGAAATATTTTTCTAATAATCTCTATATTATGAGCATATTATAATTTGTTAGCTTTGTTTTATTATGATATCATATATAAAATGTTTAAAATTATATCTCAAGTACTTCTCAGTGTAAGTTGAACATTTTTTATTTAAAATTTTCACAGTGTTTTCAAACTTTACGGCCGAAGAATGGTAAAAGCATATATATAAAAATAAAATATCTTGAACTATAATTAATGGTAGCAATATCTTGGTTTTAAGGCAAAATTTAATGATCTTTGTGGAATCTTAATTTATTTTTATCTTATCAGTATATAAAACTAATATAAAACAAATTTGTACTCTTTAATAATGTATGTACGTAGAACAATATTCTTTAATCTAACATGTAAGATATCTAAAACCTCTAAAATTTTATAAGGATAAAATTTTTATATCATATGTCATAAATTTATCAAATTTAATATCTCAAAATATATTTTTAAAAGATCCATATATTTATCCATATTTATAATAAAGAACAAATTTTTCTTAAAAAAATTATATGGATTTAACGACGGTTATTAAATTTTATCTGTAGATTTAATTTGAAAATTTTATTATTAAATAATTCTTTGATAAATGATATTTATAAATAAGTTGCATTAACGATTTTTTTAAATATGGTTAAAGTAATAAATTGAGTTAAATGAAAAAATTTTGCTATTTACTTATACAAATATTTGATTGTAACTATAAAAAAGGTAAGACTTATAAAAATTATAAAACCCTGAAATGAAAGCGAAATTCTTTACTCAAATACACGATGTGTGCATGATGTGTTTAACAAAGTAATGTAATTCATTCGTCATTATTCGGATGATTAAAAAGAAAAATCGTTCTTCGATAAAGTAACGTACTGCTAAATAAAGAAGTAGATGGCAAAATTAGCATCTCGTGGGGCTCGCTGAATTTTCTTTCTAGATCTTTTCACCGGAGTGTACAATGCAGAGTACCATACATCCTTATTCAGGCGCCAGAGAATAAAAAAGCTAATATGCTCCTACCTTCAGTCTCATGCTTTTATGTGAAGACCAGCAGCTCGAGCTCGTAAGGGACAACTTCCTCAGTCCCTTGGCTGTGAATTCATTTATTTATAATATAAGTTTAGCAACAGTCATCTATACACATTTATAAATTATAACCACTGAAGGGACCACATCGGTCTTATTCGCGGTCGATATATTATTTCCGCACAATTAATTACTTTACTTCCTTCGAGGACCTGGTCGCGTCTGCGTAAAGGTTTTGGGAAGAGTCGTAGTTGTAAACGAGATATGCGCGATAGGACCACAAGAAAATCGAATCAAGTAAAAAATACGAAATGAACAAGCAATTAAGGCTAATGGATCTCTGGTCAAATGAAGAGAACGAGATTAGGATGAAGAAAGTTGCCTTGGAATGCACGACAGAACCTTCCAAGTTGGCGGCCGAGGAGCGACTGGATATTGCCAGTGGCAGAAAACGTCGGGATGTTGGCGCGCAGCGCTACGCATGCTTCTCTCCCCTTTTGTTGAGACCAATGGAACGTGACGAGTTTCTTGCTCAGCGTTTGCTCCTTTTTACCCGTTTCCTTCCGTCCTTCTGAATTCCTTAGGACGCGTCCGCCTTTTTATCTTCTCATAGGTCTGTGACTTTCTGAAGCCTAGCCGATGATCCGGGAATCTCAGGCGATGTCCTGTTGGCATAATGTATGGATGACATCCAGTGATCGGGATGAAAGTCCGCGAGGATCAGCGATTTTCATTTGTTTATGTCAGACAGGATATCGGTCGATGATTTTCATAAGATCCCGGGGATGTCTATTTGCCTATCATTTTTCCAATCTGGTTATTTTTTCTATTACTTCAACTTCATTGAGAATCTCACTGTCGCAGATTTTTACTATGATATTTAACTTCTTATGGAAACAAATAAAACCGCTTGTCTGATTGGATTGGAAGTCATTAAAGGAGGTCGTCAGCAGTAATCTCGTGAACGTATTCAACTAATGTCCTCATTCACAAGCTATTGTCCATTAAATCGATTTCATGTTTCTTTTTCTTCACAAAAAAATGTATTACCAAAATTAAATATTTGTTAGTGATGTGTTTTCATTTCTAGTCTAAATTGCGTTTAGAATCAAGTTTGGTATAAATTTGTCTAATTCTATATTTATAGGGACAATTTGTATTGTATTATTATTAGAGTTACTTCTGCAGAGATACTATAACTATACTATAAACGTTTATGAAATAATTTATTTAAATTTAAAACAAAATCTTTCATAATTATACTTTTTTATTACAATCAACACCAAAAATATATATGTCCTAACGTGTTTGATATGATTATAAAAATATTTTAACATGATTTTTATTTAAAATATTAATATTTAGCTTAAAAATATTAATAAATTAATTTATTATTTGAAATTTTTTAAAATGTTTTGATAAAATCATTTATAGAATACAGACTTTAAGATTTTAAATATACGACGTTATTTTCTCATTAATAATAGTATAAGTTCCCACTGGATAAGAGTGGGAAATAAATCAAATTTGCATAACTATATTTCTTGTTCATTAAGCAATTATCACAATATATAAATCTTAATCAGTTTTCAAAAAAATATTTTTCCTATTTATAGCTTATAATCATTAGATATATTAGTTCGGTGAAATTATCCGGGTAATATAATTAGATGCATAATTTAATTTTACACAACATTTTTAATACTATGTCGATGTCAAAGCTTTGGTGGAATTTGAAAATTTTTTAATATTTGATATATGCAGTAAAATATTGTATTAAATTTATAAACAAATATGTTTAGATCTGTTTAAAATATATTTTGAATTTTTAAAATGAAATTTTTAAAATGAAACATAAGAAAGGTAAAAAAAATTTAATAAAAAAAAATTCATTTCTTATAATTAAAAAACCCATTTTGTTCTGAAAAACCATTAATTTAGTATTCATATTATACGAGTAGAAGTGAAATTAATTAGTGAAAGAGGAATCTGAATACTGCTTAAGCGATTACAATTCAAAAGTGAAAATTATTATTATCGCTGGATTATATTCATAGATATGCATACATACATAGATTCATATGATTCATATATTCATAGATCATGAAAAACAATAGAAACCTTAAATCGAATTCATTATCCGAACCTGTTTTAATTACGCAAAATGATCGGAAAAGGATGGAGGGGCGCAGTGAGTTTTATAGAGACAAACCAACATCTACCACTATTCTTCCTTATAGTTTTTTCAGTATTGATCATATAGATAGGAATAAAAAAATTTTAATTATTTTAATAGTATATTATCTTTACATTTACAAAATATAGCTATACTTTTTGTCCGTAAAGTTTCTGCAAATGTTAAATTAAATTACAAGAATTATAAGCAGAGTAACTTTTCATGGGCTATTGAGTAAATTAGTGAAAAAACGAAATTTTTATTACTATCTTTCATGAATCAAAATTAACATAGGCTAATAACATTAATAAAAAGCAATGATGATTTAAGTGATAGTAAAAGCTCGCATGTATATTTTAGACAATGTCTCAAATTATTATTCGATAAAACTTGTTTATCACTTAGTATTGTTGGGGTGAATATAATCTTAAACGAATAATTTTCATTAAATGTATGATTTGGAATATTAAATTATTTAAAAGACAATTTATTGGCACTAGTAAATAAGTGTTAGATTAGATTATTTCATGCATGAGCAACTTGCTTTTTGTAATATGTGCTATTATATAATTACATAATACTTGATTACGTAATTAAAATTGAGATTATTTATAAAATCTTAAAAATTACAAAATCGGCGTCTTGCATGAAACATATTTCTATAATGAAACCATATTAAATAGTGAATAGTTATTTTCAAAATTAAAATAAATTTTTTCATAGTGAAAATTGCGTTAATCGGCAAACTATCTAAAAATTGAACCAGAATCAATAGATTGGAATTCTTTTAGTTTAAATGATTAACCCTATGATGCTTCATGCCATGAAAAAACTTTTTCATATCTATTTATAAATAAATAATAATATTTACATAAGTAACTTAGTAAATTTATTTTATACTTCTTACTATATAAAAACTGATATTAAAATATGCAATAAATTTTTTTGTATTAGCAACAGTTGAATTTTATTAAATCAACGAAACTCAGAATGAGTAAAAATATATTTTTATTTTTATTTCAATCGAGATTAATTGGTTCAACTTTTTATTAATTAATTGTTTAAACTTTATGTTATAAAAGCCTTTGAAATGATGCAATTAATTAATAATAATTAGCGCTAATAATTACTTAGAACATGATTATTCGAGTATCTTTCATCACAGACATTCAACACATTAAATGCATGCGAAAATGTAGTAAATACAATTAAAAATTGAGAGACCTATTTTAAAATATAATTGCAATTAGTATATTGATATAAAAAAATTAGCTCAATTATAGATAAAAAAAATTATTCGGCAAAGTATTACTCGCAGTCATTTCTAAAATCTTCTTATAGACTTAGTCCTCATGCTAACAATAGATAAATATATTAGAGAAAGCATGATGAATATCAGCAATCTGCTCAGTAATGAATTGAGACATTTCATTTTACATTCCTTTTATATACTCGTGCCGAACTATAAGCAGTAAAATCGGCAAGAAGAAGGCTAACTTTTTAAATGAGGTTGCAAGCGATTAGGGGTTGTCCGAGGTGGCAATGGTCGTTCACGAAAAGTTTCCTCCGTTATCGCAAACTCTACGCCCTCTTCGACCACCTCTTCCCATGGCGTTACCGATTTCGAGAATGATTCCCATTGAATGAAGCGGCAGTAAACACGTGTTTAAGCTTTTTCCGTATATACAGAGACAATCGGTAGCCGGTAATATGGGAGCTCGTTGTGTTTTGACAAGTTCATCAAATATAAGTGGTTGACTGCACGGGTATACATCGGCATAATTTGGCAACCGGAACCCAACTTAATTTGAATTTTCGTCGCACCAATGTTCAAAAGGAATTCCTCGATATAACTTCTTATGCAGATTAATGATGGCCTTGTGATATAAGTGATTTTCGAATAATGCGTAGCTCTGGAATCGTTTTCTGCTCATTTGACATGTTCCATTTATTCTCAAGCATTGTTAGAATTTTAGATTCGAGGGTTAGTGAATTTTTCTACTTTGAAAATGAAGTACCTTACATTTTGTTGTTTTTTTTTCTTTCTCTTATTCTTGACTTATGCATTGTCGATTTAGACAGGTTTCACGCAAAACCCCACTACGCAATTTCAAATTTAGTCATTTCGACTGTAAAAAGTATTACTAAATTAGTATATGCACCTACCAGACTTTCATATTGCAAACCCGCTCAATGAATTCTCTTAGAATGTAAAACACTTTATTTCGTATATTTAAAAATTTTTAGTTTCAATTCAAAGTTCAATTATTCTAAATATTGTTTTTAAAACAAGAAATATACACACTAGCAAATAGCACGTTGTATTTACTTTATATCTACGATAACTGTGTAAGTATACAATGTAATATATTCTAATTTCTAGTCAATGTTATTTTATTATTGTAAGCTTTAAGTATTGTATTCTATTTTTGTAAAATTAAATTTTCTAATATAAAAATCATAATAAATTATTTTTTTTTTTAAATATAAATAATTAATAAATGAATATGTAAAGCATTATAAGTATGTACATTAAGTCTTTATGCGTATATATACATGCATGCAAGATTTTTTAGCTAACGAATACTCCAGATAACTGGAACTTATTGGATGAAAAGAGGAAAAGAGAAAAACGAAGGAGGTAGTAATAAAAAAAGAACAAATCAAAAAGAGAGAAAGCTAGAGCGAGAAAAGGTGTTTGCACGTGATTTCGCACGCGCATCTCTTAATCATTCTGTTTATCTTTCTCTCTTAACTATTTTTCTTTAAGCATTTTATATTCTTTTCGAGTCTTTTTATTCTTTTATTTAATTTTTTTCCCTTCCTATCTATCTTATTTCCTCGATTTACCGCTTCTTCGTTCCGTTTTTCTGCCTCTCTCTTTGTCTTTCTCGGTTTCTTTCTTATGATAATACGCAAAATGCAGAGAAAAGAGGGGCAAAAAGCGAGAAAGGAGATTTATAAGATACTATAGATAGTCGTTCAAGATGCCTTTTCGCGAGATTCACTATCGCTTATACGGCCCAAGACACTTGAATATGACTCTCCTCGATCGAGGGAAGATCTTGTTGTATGCAGTTTATAACATTGGGGATGACTTCACTCTTTCCGTTTTTTCTCTATTTTTTAGCCATCTATCTTCTCCTATCTATGTTAACTTCGCATTCTATATTTATTTTTTTGCATTATAAAGATACTAAATTTCTCTTTTAATTTCTTTATCTCTTTTTGTTTATTTTTCATTATTTATTTTTATCTCTATTTGTGGTACTCCTTCTTAACTGTTTTTTTTAATAAATTTTCTATTCGACATTTTTCTCTATCTACTCCTTCTCATCTCATTTTATTTTTTAAAAACAAGAGGAATCTTTTTGCATTGTTTTTAGTCTTGCACTGCAGGTTTAATATAATTTGCTCTTTCCTTCTTTCATTTCTCGATTATTTTAAGAATAATTTCTTCTTCAGTCGAATTATTCTTATTAGGTACATTTATCTTATCGCAAAAAGCATTATTTGCAGTTCCGAAAGTACATGTTCATATTATTGTTCTGTTCACTAGTATATTCATTTATTTTTTGAACTGGGCCTTCTAAAGTTATGCTTTTGTATCGATCGAGGGTTTTTGCGCGGCATTGAATGGGTTCATTGATGTGAATGAGCTAATGATTATGCGATACTTGTATCTAATTATGGGGTTCTATATTACGTGTAAAAAAGACGATTGAATTATTATATGTTACTGTCCGTTACTAGTGATTTATGATTATATAAATGATATTTTTATTACTCTGCCTTTTGATCTATAACTATGTTTTTATCTTTTTTCCCCCACAGCAAAGAAGCTTTACTTTTTACAGTCTATGAACTATGCAATAATAATCAGTGAGGTGCTTTTTTATTGCTAGAAAATAATTATGCTATTCCACTAGTCTTCTATTTTCTCAATACAATACCATATCAAAACAAGGTGAAGCAGTAAATGTGGTAAATCTGTTTCCATTCGCGCTATCTATGCACATTTAAGTAATGTAGTTTGATAGAAGTTTTGTATCATACCAGCGGCTAATTTTTTTCATTTTTTAAAAAATTTTTAAGTGAAAACCAATTTCGATCAAACTCTTTCATATATGTCCGTTGATGCTTAATTATTGAACTTGAAGGAAGTACGGGAAGCCGATCTTCTTTGCACTTTATTTATCGGTGAGAATATAATCTTCTCGGCGCAGACGCCATTGGCATCACCACAGTGACAAAAAACTTGGTCTATTTACGCTCGAAGACGTTTAATGGTCTGAGTTAAACAAACGTTAATCGTTTGCCTGCGTGCAGAAGGTCGACCATTTAAGTTACATACTTGCTTCCATTGGCGATATGGATGTGCATGCAATCTTCTCTGAGTCAATACGGTTTTTTTGCTTTTGTTGCTAGCTGTTTCCGCCGCCACGATGGTCTTGCTTCTACAGATGCTTATGCAAAGATATGTAGAAAATTTTAAAGTTAAATATCCAAATGGTAACTTTAGGTGGAATGACGGTAACCTTAGAGAATATAACTTTTTCATTTATCATCAGGAATCTTCCATATACTTATCAAGTTTCTTATTCTAATATTGCTTTTTTTCTATTTTATAATTTTCATTGAAATCCAAAATATAAAACAATTGAATTATTTGTGTCATCGGAAAATTAATATTTGGGCAATATATTATAAGAACTAAATAACGTTTTTTTTTACTAAATTTGTCAAATTATAAAATACAGCTTCCATAATTAAAAAAAAAATTAAAAAAAACTGGAAAAAGTTTTATTAAAAATTTTTTAAAATGATATCCATATAAACTCTGGTTTTATTTAATTTTTTCTCTTTCTCTTTCCTATTATTTTTCTTTATTTATTTCATTCTTATCTTCTCTCACAGTATGGCAATTTTAAGTTTCTTGTTTGCAAGATATACGGAAAATCCTTAGAATATGTATAACTCATGATTTTTTGTATGAGTTTCCGAGTACACCCAAAAGAATTATCAAGTTTGAAATATAACAATGACATTTCCGAACAATGAGCTTAAGGTATAGAACATACGGAAGAATCCGTCGACTCGTGGATCATCTTTCACTTTTGTGTCATGATTGTTGCACTCTTATCTGCTTCTCTTGTGTATTTTATTTATTACCTTTCTAGATATTTCTTTCTTTGTTATTTTTCATTAAGTTTTTTCATCATAAAATTTAAAGAAATGTATATCAAACTTTATTTATCGACTAACAATTTAATTGAAATCTCAAGTTGGTTTGAGATGGAAATATTCGTTGTACCTTCTTATTATTCATTACACTATTTTATCGGAATAAAATGTAAATAAGAATAATTTATTCATTAAAAAAGAACATTAATTTCTTAAATAATAAATACAGCGTTAACAACAACAAATGAAAACTACGAAATGAATAGCTATGATTAATCGAATGTTTCTAATTTATATGCAATTAATATTTATCAAATAATGATATATATATATTATTTTTTTATTAAAAACAAATTTCAATTTAACATTAGCTTTCATTTCTTTTACTTTATTGTGGTTGTATTGATTATTTAAATAAGAATTATTTACTTAAAATCATACCACAGGTGATAGATATTAAATAATTTAATGCTTTATACACTCTTGTATTATAAAATTCAATTTCAATCTTTTAAGTAAAACTTACAGATAAGACATCTTTCAATATCTAAAAAAAATTATATTACACAATGAAATATTTAGCAACTGTAATGATAAATTGCAGTGGTATCCTTAAACTAAGCACTAATACAATATATTACATATTTAATCATCAATTTTTTATATTTAAAGAAAAGTCTTTTTTACAAAGTAAGTATAATTTAGTGTTAAAATCTGTTTTTATATCAAAGTTATACTAATGAATAGTCGCATTATTTACTCTATGTTCTGGATGCAGTCATTTTTGGCGTCAACTGTCAATCAAAACTATATATAACAACTTGTTTGTCTCATATTCAATTTTTAGACGAAAAAGTCAATGAATCGTACTAAATCAATGAATTCTTAAATTTCTTTAGTGTGTTAAATGATGAAAAATAACCAAATATATGAATAAAATGATTATAAGAACAATAATGTGAAATGATAGAATATATTATAACTGATATTAATAATAAAAAACCATTTACTACTTTATGACTAAAATTATAGATATTAGTAATATCTTACTGGTTAATTCTGTTACGAAAACGAGAGTAAATTATTTTGAAAATTACATAATTGTTATTTTTAAGTAGCAATGCATATTATGTAAAAGCCTTTTTTTAAATAATAAAACTTTTTTTGAAAATTAAATACAAATTAAAAACTATTTATAATAAAAATTCAAAAAGTTAAATATAAAAAACTACATTAAATTAATTTTAATATAAACATTATATCAATTATATAATAATAATAGATGAACTGTTTTTTAATTTTTGATTAACATTTTAAAATCGATTATTCTTATGTGAATTCTACATAATAAGAGATACTGACAAATGTACTTCCTGTTAATAAAATCTATGTTGAAAAAGTTTAATGATATTATTTAAATATATATTTTCTATAAAATAATTTTCAAATTGAAATAGGTATTCAACAACACAAAAATTTTTTGTTACTTTTCTATTAAAAAGTCATTTGTTTTTAACTTATAAATTTATAAATTAGTACTAAAAAGTATGTTAAGAAACAGTGGAACATGGTCGATTTATATTTATGACATTATGCAAAAAATTAAAAAAGTTATGCTGCTGAATTATATTATGTTTTTGAAAAATTAAAAATTAAGCATGAGATCTATTTCAGAATGTATGTTTTGAAGTAACGTTTGTTACTAGTTTTAGTTTGTTGTAACTAATAATAATTTAACTAATTATTTGTAATTGTAAAGGTTGTAATAATATATGCATTATATCTACTTTTTTTATTTATTACTTTTAAAGTAATGATTAATAATACATGTAACATTGTTATTATTTTTTCTTTGTACTTACAAAAGGTTTTTAAAAAATTTATAAAGTTGCGAATTTTTTTTATCCAGATATTTATTATACATTATATTAGTATAAAATAATGTTCTTTATAAAATATTTATTTTTTTTGGAGAAAAAAATGATAAAAAGAAAGTTTTTTCTTTGTAAAATCATTATTGCATAGAATTTTTATTACAGGACGGAGCGTCGAAGAGAATCTAACTCCACGACATCCTCTTAATGAATAATTTAGGGATCGTCGTCAGCTCCAAAATTTTCGTGAAAGAACATGTGGATTTAAACAGATACAAAAGATCCGATACAGTTACAAAAGTATTTACAGCTATTTTACAAAAGCCCCAGGATAGATCTGATTTAGGCGATCTTGTTAATCAAGAAGCAAGGGCGAATCGTGAATTAATTGCGAAAAAGACGACCTTACATTATATACATCGCTCATTATTTGAATAAGGGAGGAGGACCGAAGCTTTCAAAGAAAATTGATCTTAAATGATGCTGCGGGCGCATGAATTAGAGAAAGTTTGAAATAGTACATCTTGTTTGAGAATCAGTAAGCTTTTATCAAGTTTTGAAAAAGCTTTAATATTAACTTAAATAAATGAATTAAAATTTTTTAAAAACTTTACATTATTATTATATAATTTATTGTGATAAAACAATAATTGCCTGACAATAATTAATTCCTAACTATAATTAGAGAATACTTGCTTTAATTAAAAAAAAATAATGCTTTAAATAGATTGTTTCGCTCATTTTTTTATCATGATATGAAGAGAGATAAACCAGTAATTAGAAATGCGTTGGTCGAAAAGCTTAATCATATAATTTGCTTATATTCTAAATGAAATTTTTATTTTATCATACTTTTATCAATTAAATAAAAAGTTAAAAGCTTCCTTCTATCAATACATCGATCCAAAGGAGAAAAATAGTTAATTAAAGCATCATGTTGCTAATTTTCATTTTAAATCGATACAGTACATACTCCGACTCAAGTATAGTTGCTAGTTTAAATTAATATTGTCAACGTTGAGTTTTTATAGGCTAGGGTGGAAAGGCTGATTTCGCATGGTTGAAATTCGCCAGATAAAAGATAATGCACGGTGGGACATGAAAAAGCATAAGCAAGAAGCTTATCCAAATAGACGTGCAAGTTTGTCGTGAGACAAGCGTCTCTAGTTGAGCGAAATGCTACTCTAAATAACAATTCTTTTGTTGTGTATACATATATATTTACATATACGTATATATATCGTAACACACGTAAGGTCTTTCGTTTATTTATCCATGACAAACGAAGGTTTTTCTCATTTGATGAAGCTTTTATTTTTGTCCATTTTCTATGGAAATAGTATCGATGATCAATTTCGTACTGCCAAATGATTTTCACTTAAAGAAATTTGTTGTTAAAGCTTCCACTCGAAAAAATTATAAAAAAATTTTTCTCGTTTATTCATTGAATTTATTTTTAAAATAGAAAAATAAATTAACATCTTTTATGTATGCGTGTAAAGAGTTTTCTTTACACGGATGCATTTATATGCAACATTCATGGTTGCATTAATTTTTGTTTTATTTTTATATTTGATTTTTATGTGCTTTTGAATGAATCGTAGAAAATTAAATATAGTGAAATTAATAATTATAATAATACGTTAAAAATTTCTAGTTAAGGACGTCTTATTATCTGATCTTTTCGGTTTAGAAAACAGTATGACTAATTTCTAAAACCTCCTGTTTAATTATTTACAAAATTAAATTAAAATGTAGGTTTGAGAAAGTATAAAAAGGATTTCTGGTACGAAATTATCGTATAAAATTTCATTAAAATATGCGTAAAAAATTTTTATAAGAAAGAGTAGCGTTAAACTAAGTTAATTATTTAATATGAAAATCTTAGGAAATACTATGCAACAGAAAATCATAAATGGTTATAATCTCAAAAACTAGGTAATCTAATATTAGTATCTAATATTAGGTACTAAGGTAATCATCTGAATGCATTGAACGATTTAAGCTATACTATTGTAGCTTCGTAACTACTATGAATAATTTTGAATGCGTTTTAGGAAACGTTTGGCTACTTTCTTTCAAGCAACTTAGCCATTAAATAATTTACAGAAAATTGAATAATGTTGACGAATCGGTAAATAAGGAAAGATCATTATTGAAACACGCAAAAATGAATTATCGTTAATGACGGTGGTCCTTCTCCTTCCTCAGATTTACCTCGAATCAATTTTTCGTCGACTGTAGTTGCCATACAGCTGCGATTACTTTGTTCACTAGAAGAAAGCTTTCACAACCGCCCCTGAACGTATTTAAAACGCGCGCCTTTCTTTATCTTTAAATAGGCGCAAAGTGGTGGGGCGAATTGAGGTATGTATGCGAAAGGAACAGAATGGATAATGCAACGTAAAAGCATAATATGGTATTATACTAAGCCTAGTAATAGATAATATTACTATATTTTTACACAGGCTTCATTATTTTATTAATATACCATGATTTTTTGAATGTTTTTTTTCGAATCGGTGACATGATGGGCAATACGTCAGTTTTTTAACGTAGTTTTAATTTAAATAAAATCAATGTCTAGTTAATTACATAAATGATAGTCTTGAGCGCATAAAGTGTTGTGGAAAGCATAATTAGCTCATTATGTTAATTCTTGGATTAGTTTCTCCATCATAGAATTTACGATTCACTATTCATTTTATAATCATTATTTCTTGTACACTGGATATTATTAAATACATTCTTAAGAATTAGTTTATTAGAAAAATAGAGTTAAAGAAAATTATTCAATTGTACGTCTCGTGTACCAATCAAGTCTAGCACTTTAAACTAAAAGTATACACACTCGCATGGAGCTTATGGTAAACTGGAAATTTTTATGCATCTGACTTTAAATCTTGACTTGACTTGACTTTAAATCTGATTCTTCTTAAATGAATGATTCGCAAGCTAGATTAAATTACATTAGAAATATAATAATTGATGTAGGATTTATAAAATCGCGTGATCTGTTGTAATGGACAAAACAACGGACGAGATTGTGATTTCTTAGCGGTCGAAATCATGGAGAAATTGTTGATAATTAGAGTACGATTAGTCCTGAAATATATAAGACTGTTTATCCACCATAATTTATATGGAAACGATAGTGAAGAAATATTTTTGTGGATCTTTTAATATGGATTTTATATATACTAATAAGAGACTTTCAGCCGCTTACCTGCATTAATTATGTAAAGTTAAAATTGTATTATACATAATATTATTACTGATTTCCTGATTATCTACTATAAATTTATCTCAAATTATTTTTATCTTTTTTTATATTGTATGTCAACATGTTTAAGTTATTTAAGTTAAAAAAGAAATATTGCATTGACATTTAATTACGGAGATGATATTTCAAAAACGTTTTTACTGTCCTTCATTATTAATATCGTGTATATGTCAAGATCTTAATTTCCATGTATCCGGAGGAGGGTAGCGGACCTGAAATCTCGGCAAACAAAATCATATTATTTAATATACTGTGGACCGTTGTTGATGTAAAATAAACAATGAAAAAGTCGAGTTGCCTGACCGACTCCTCCGGCTCCTGAACCCACACCCGATGCAAAGCTAAATAATGTTATATCTGCAAATTTAATTTTATGCATTAACAAAGTTACTTTCCTAATATATTTTTTCTATTTTTGGGAATCATACTTAAAAATTTCATTCAAATGAACACTAAGCTTGTTCTTTTTTTGTGTCTACGAACTACAATGCAATAGCACGGGATGAAGACTTTGTTTAAAAGCCACATAAAGGTCTTACTGATTTAATTTAAAATTTTGAACCAATTAATTAAAAATTATAATTTTTTTCAATGAGCATTTTTTATTGCAAGACATAATAATTTTTTACGTATATAATGTGATTTTTAAAAAAATAAAATTTATTTTATAATAAAATAATAATTTGATATTACGCGATTAATAACTGCTAGATAATGATTAATTTATAAAAATTTTTAATTTATTAAATTGCGAAATAATAAGTTGTTGTTACAAGATTTACAATTAATGTGCAAAAAATTTATTCATAAAATGATAAAATTCTTAAATATAAAATAGAACAAAATTTGTTTGGTGGTATAATTATAAATAGTTGTTACAAGTTTACATGATTATTATCCGAAAGATTATAAAATGGTAAAAAATAATATAAAATAAAAAAACAACATTATATTTGGTTGAATATTTATAAATCAAATTACAAAATAAAAATAATAAAATTACTTTTATAAATTGCCTGTACGAGTATAATAATATATACTAATAATTCCTGTTATAAAATGCTTCCTTTATACTTGAATAAATATAATTGTACAAGTATATATATGTTATAAAGTGTGGCTATATGATTGTATAAACTATGTGTTATAGTACGCAGGGAAGAAAAGACAAATTTATACGAGAAAACTGAAGACTGTATTGTTTGACGTAGTAAAGAGACACCAAGCGAAATTAGAAATGAACATGTAAGGGTTTATCTGAAAATTTCGATTTTCTTCCCACTATTCTGATTTAAATATTTAGGTGTGCTCTAGCCCTACGTAAATACAGATGCAGAAAGTTAACGGCAGTTCGTCAATAAAGATGCATAAGTCTTACGTTGTAAGGTGCAAGATGAAAATTTTGTCATATATAGTTTAGGTAAAATTCTGTTTTTCTATACTTATAAAAGTATTTTGTCTGCCCTTTAAACTTTCCATCTTTTATGTACGAGAAATACTCTTCTAAAGCCAGATGCCATAGTCGATTACGGTAAAGAAAATGCTTCGGAAAGGCCTTGTCACGCACTCCACTGGCTTCTAAGGCACCCGTATTTCGCATTGACTGACTTATGGTGGAGGGATCGTAGAGTAAAGCTTACACGCACTAAAGGGTTATGCTTTCGAGTTGGATTTTCAGCCCGAGTTTATTGTCACGTCGGGCCCTAGGCTTGGTGTGGGGTTTTCTTTAGTTGTCTACCCCATTGGACCGACTTAAATAGCTGCACCGAGTATCGAACAAGGACAGTGTATTTAAAAGGAAAATGAATTTATTTTGAAAAGAAAGAGAAAAAAATGTTAGAGAAAAAGTATAGGCTTTGCGATAGACGTAACAGTATTATCACAGCCATGTAATTTAAGTCTGCCGTGGTTCGAGTAAGTTTAAGGGGAGCCGATTTGAAAATGCAAGCCAAGCTTTTTAAGAGCGTAATTGTAGGAGCTAATATATAACGATCGGGTCTTTCTTCACACGCCACCAGAAGCTGAAAGCCTATTTCCATACAAACTGGTGATAGAACCGTTAGAATAAGTATTCCGAGTGATGGCTCTATTTCTAAGTACTGTGACTTCATTGTCAATCAGACATTAGCTCCACTTCACCACATTTTCTAATGGGAACGACTACAGTAAGGTTTCTGCGAGCGTGGCATTCTCGTGAACTTACGTGGCAGCGACCGAATACTGTATTAATGCATCCACCTCAGCTTTCAAAACGCGTTTCACCTTTTCATCTGCTATTAGTTTATTTATTCATGGAATAATATTTCTCAACGGGCGTATAAAAATGAACATTTATATCTGGTAATATTAAAATGCGTACTTATAATATAATAATACTTATAATACTTATAATATAATATTTTCTAACGAAGATCTCTTCAGAATAGTGCTTAATAAATAGTGGTGAATATTTTTAAAAATTAACTATTTATAAAAGACTGCTATTGCAATACGTATGTTTTAGAGTAAATTTAATTTATTCGGAGCTTATCAATAGGTTGTATGTATGTGTCGTATGTATGAGCAATCTAATCGTAAAAACCTTCAGTATGTGATCATTACGTCATTTTTGGAAAAAATTCATATTTCATGATTCAATTTACGTACTTTCGCTTAGCGTTGTATTTTATTATGTTATTATCAACTATATCTCGTTATATATTATCACTTTAAAGAGTGCTTTTGATTATTTGTATATGTGCTACTTTCTTGTATGATATATTTGTTTTTTAATGTCTTTAAAAAATGAGCGGCAAAATTAGCCTAAATTGTAGAATATCAAATATAGTAAATTTCAATAAACTGAATTTCTAACTAGGTTTAGAGATAACTTAATTATAGAAAAATTCAAATTCCCAACAGTATGAGTGATCATAATTAATATATTATATAAATATATTTGAAAAAAAATAGTTAAAACTGGTGAAAAATTGTATTTCTAAAGTAACTTCAAATATTTTTGTTTCATATTGCATTAATTAGAATTAAGATCATTCTAAGTACTTAGTAATTATATTTATTAAGAATACATATATATTTAAAAATCAAATTTCAACAATGTAAGGGATACTTTAAGAATTAGTCAAATTATTTAATCTTTATATATAAAATAACTTCGATTTTTCATATTATTTTGTTAATACTGATTAGGATTAAGTTATCTATAATAATGTTATTAATAAAATACATGCTTGACATACTCACACAGTATATTCCAATAGCAAATTGACTTACCTGGAAAAGACGGTAAAATTTTAATAATTGTACATTCTAATTGCTTAATATAATCATATTCTAATAGTTTGGATTTCAAAAATTTAAATTGAAATACGCAAGTATACGTATACTTGGTTTTTTTGTTTTGTTTCAATGTCGATTGGGTCTATATTTAAAAAAAGATCAAATATTAGTGCTTGGTTTCCTTTGTTAAAATAAATGTTTCTGGTCATGAAAGAATGAAAATAAGCAGGAGTAGATTTTTTATAAACAAAGTCCCAGCGAGGTTTGTCGTATACAGAAATAGACGCTAAGAGATAAACGCGTAGCTGAAGGATGAATCGTGAGGAATGGCTTAATTTATCAAATATAAAGATAACGGAAATAGTAATAGTCATTAGAATGAGGTAGGTGTCCTAATGTACCAGTTAAGAGCCGTGGATATCTTTGAATAAGAAGGTAGTAGGACTTGCTGGGACTGATTTAAAAACCCCAATGAAAATGCAGAGGGGAACAACAGCTAAGGAGGAGACCTACGGGGATCAAAGCAAAGCAAAAATGAAAAGAAGAAACGCGTATTAAAAAGTTGCAGAAGGGGGATGAGAAGTCGGCGTGAAGGCACGCGAGAGGTCTTTCCGACGTCTCGGATTTCCCCGTTCGACGCGGGTTCATGGAAGGGGGAACCCAACGCACGGGGTGTATAGTATCTTTATTGCCAGGTATCAGTGAGTTAAGCGTGACAATGGCTGCTTTTTCAGGTAGGTCCGCGTCGATAGTACCAGTAAAATACGACTCCAATGATAATGCGCGGGATTATTTCTAATATTGGAACCGTGATTATTTCACGAATGTACACGAATGGCTTCTCCTCTCCATTCTGTAATCTACTCCATTTCACTTCTCAACAGGTAGCAAGGCTTGCTTCCTATTACTCCCCTTTCAAACCCCTCATCATACGAATATCAAATGTCAAAATCGCAAGCTCGAGTCGCGCAATAAAATTTACGGTTGCTGCTCGAGTTACCACGCTTAATCAAATAGCTGAGTGTAACAAATTTTTTGTAATACTATAAATTGAGTGGACCCTAGTAAATACACCCAGCGAGACAATGCGTTGCATTATACGGACAATGCTAAGCCGCCAATCTTTTTGTAAAGAGGCTTTTATCATAAGGTGCCAGTGATGCTGGCACTGGTAGATCTAGTTTCGGAATCTTGAATGCAAATTAAAGGCTTGCTACAGCCCGTACAGTAGTACATCGATAAATGACATTTGAGAGTAAAAGTACAGTTGTGAGCCCCACCATCGATGTCAATCAACTGTCTGTAGATAATTAAAAGTAGCTACTACTACCTACTCCCTCTACCTAGATCTATTACTTATTCTTCATGTTCTAATATGTATAAATCAGTTCTCGATCAGTTCAGGGAGATATTTGAAGGAAAATATATATGTATGGAAAACATCAAAGAACTAAACAAAAAACATTTTACCTTACAGTACGAATTTTAAACAGCGAAGTGAAATGTTTTATCATTTAAATTATTGCAAAATTCATTCAAACAAGTAAAAAAAAGTTTTTGTATAGAATTAAAAATACCCGATATATTTAGTAGATTTTCATGTTAATTTTAATAAATTCAATTATATTTTTCATTAAAATAAGTGAAGAAATATATAAATATATTAAATATATTAAATAATACGCTCATAAATGCATGTATAAAATTTTAAAATTATTTTTCAGACGTCAAGTGGTTTGAAAAAAAAACCCTCCTTGAAATGATTTATTCATGAAATTTCTCAATAAAGTTTGTTTGCGAATCATTAAAAATATTTTTGACTAATTTAATTCATATTTTAAAGTTTGTTGAAGTTATTATACGACTCAACTTTTTCTTGATATTTTTTTATAAATTACTGCAAATTATTTTTATATAAATATTTTTTATAAATTACGGCTCTTTTTCAGAAGTCTTGGAAACTAAATTATAAAGTATGCTATTCATCAAAATGCTTGAAAAATATTTCATCGGATGGCTGACTATTTATATATTTTAAAGTTAAAATAAAAAGTAAAAATACTTATTGCATACAGAAATGGTCAACTGTAATTTCACTTTCGACTGGCCCGGTGAAATTCCGCAAAGCTAAAGATCTTGATCATTCATTTTATTTAAGGCTTGCATACAGTCGAACGGATCGGAACTTTATTAATGATTTCCAATAAGACACCAGAATACTTACAATTCGAGGTTTAAATTTCACTTAATATACTCCGACCAATAAATAATGATTATATTTTTAGAATGTCTTTTAAAATACTTTAGCAACTATCAGTAAAGCTTTGTAAAAATACTTTTATAGTGTTCCATATGCAACATAATTTAACGCGCACTTCTAATTCATAGAGTCGCCAGCTGCAAGCTTTCTTTGAAAAAAAGTGGAATCGACAGTCGAGAGAAAAAAATAAATGAATTTATAACGTTCCCCATTGTCTTTTTTGTTTTATCTCCTTCTTTAATTCTTTAATTTTTTTAGTTATTGCGAATTATTCTGAAACATTTTATTTATACTCTATTCTATTAATATTATAGAATGTATACTTTTCGAAGATAATTTTTATTTATTGTACACATTTTTTTATGAATGTGTTGCATTTATTATAAAATCTGAGTTCATGTATTGAAATTTGCATGTTAGTTTTATCAGAAATAAGAGACGTACAAGCTACATTTCATTAATTCATTATGAATTTTTGGAATTTACGATTTGGAATTAATTGCTGGACAGATGATACTAGGAATATTTAAATGAAACATAATTTCACACTAAGCTTTGCTCTGTTAGTATAAATGCATATAAAAAATAACGATTTTGTTTACAATGCAATATATAATTGGAGGATAAATAAAAACAAGAAATACTCAAATCAAAAGATCTGTTTTCACTATTTTATTCAAAATTTATTTTATATCTTTTTAAAAAAGGAGCTTCTCAAAAGAAAATATCATAATAATGATTAAATTATTATGATGATCATAGAATAAATGAAATCAACAAAAGCTTGAATATTTTTCGGTAATATTTTTGTGAAAAAATAAATTAATCTAAATTAATAGTTAATTAGTCTAAATTAATAGCATATCAAGCTGTTAGTGGTCTTGTTTATTTTTCTTATTAAATAACTGAGAAAAATAAATAAATAAATATGGAAACCACATAAAACAAACAAGATGAAAGTTTAAATAAATACACACGCATACAAATACACTTATATATATATGCAGAAAGAGAGAAAGAAATAGGGAGATGCATTTAATTCTTATTTGTAAAACATTGTATTAGATAAATCTCGCATTCTGCTACTACATCGTATATATTTAATGTTTGTTTTGCATCAGCAAATAAAAAGGTTCAAAAAGATAAACTAATGTCAATACCGTATTAACTATACTGTCAACTTACCATTTGACTATGGGATTTAAAAAATGTCTAGTTATATTTGTACCTCTCCATTAAATTACATGTACAAAAACTAATTAACACACTGGAAACGTAATTTATTTTCTTCGGATGATAATTAACGCTGGTATAAACGAAGTACGTATGTAAAGCCATTTACGACACGGCTCAACTTTATAGCCTCGCTTGTGGTGAAAAAAGAATGAAAAATCATAGCGGCCTTTTCTAGCTATATTTAAAGTGCATAACTACTCGTATAAACTCTCTTTTGTTAAACGCGAATAATATTCGCGAAAATGAATCACGGAAGGTGATGTTGGGTTTGACAACGAGTAACAATACTCGCTCAAATATATTCCTAACATTTTTATCTGGAGCACTACATGGGAAATCTATCGATTAAAATAAAAAATTGTCTTCTAAATTAATACAAACTTAATACATATTAGCTTTAAATTCATAACGAGAAGATACGTAAAACAAATGTTTTTGTTCTTCACGATTGTAATGATTAATGACAATTAATTAGCCTGTTAAATTATCTGAAATTTATAGTTGCCCGCTCGTATGCATTTAACTTTTGAAAACGTAAACCTAAATTCTGGTATTTAAAACAATAATTTAGGTCGTGTGAAATCTAAGTGCGAGACGAGAATCCGTTAAAATTGTACGAAAAACTTTTTTTCAAATAGACCTCTCTTCCGTTCATATAATTTATTCCACAACAATCTGCTATATTATATATTATTATAACGTATACATTTGTTGAATTAAAACCCATTTTTTTAACAATACAAGCATTTTTTAGTTTTATGGAAATAAAAAAATTAAGAATTAAAAATAACTAGCGGTCATTTTAAGTATTAAAGATGTTTTTACGGTTCTTTAAGCACTATTTCTTTGTAAGTAAAATATTGTCTTTCATTATCTTTGACATTCAGAAGAACAGCTGCATTTAATAACTTTCATATAAAGTAGTAATATATTATTTAATATTAGCGTTAAATTTAATAATATATATCAAAAGATACATAATATTTAAATTCAACTACTTTTGATTTGATATGCATCGGGAATGCAAATGTACGCCATGGAATTTCTCGCTTGAAATAAATTTTATCGTACTTCAAAGGAACGACTCAAAATTATTATTTAACTTCGTTTTATGAAGAAGTACTGTAGAGGAAAGGTAAATCTTCTATAATTACCTATTCGACGATATAATAATTAATTCCAACATGCATTTACGTATTACTCAAAATAATGGAAAATAGCGGAATTTGCGATTCTATGATTTTATCGTAAACGCAATAATTATTTAAATATGACGAGGTTTTACTATCCATTTTCATTAAATTCTATTACGAAATAACTTTCAGGCCCTTATTGACTGAATATCATTCAGAGTAGAAATTTATATCGAGCTTTTATACTCAAGTATTAAAAGGCACAATATTTTGAATTCAAACCACCGCTATTAATTCGCAAACAACAAACAAACGAAAACACCACCCAAAGACCGTAAAATGTAGTTTATTATTAGAAATTAGAAGATCAGTCGGACAAAGCCAATGTCGTCGGCAGTGCAACTCGAGTGACAGACATTGGTCAGATGCACGGTAGCCGCGTTCTTTATAAATTACAACCTACAGATAGCCGTAAATTTCACCTATTCCTCTAGGATTAGTCCCCGCCTACTCTTCTATCATCTGAATGCTGATTAATTGGTCTCGTAGCACGAAACCCCATCATTGTCCGCGATCGGAGAGTCAAAGATGTGCACATATACCCTTTATCTTCTCGATTCGTAGCTTGAAGATCACGGGTGGTTAATGGTATTAGGTCATCTAGGATAATTTATTAGCGAAGCGATATAGCCTACCTTGAGATTATTACTCGTTGGTACCGATTTTTACTAGGGCCATGTGCTCGAGATATCAACCGACTTAAGTGCAGATTAAAATAAGAGTCCAGTATGTTCCAGAGTATTAAATAATGAATTTAACGGTTCAAAATTCATTTTAATGGGGCTTGTTTAAAGATAATTGCTGATTAAAAAAATATAAGTATTATTATTCAGTGATGATTCTCATAAATTATATCGTAGAGCCGGTATAACAAAAGAAGAGTAATACAAAAAAATGTGAGCTCTAATTTAAGATGTTATAAAAATTTAGCTCTTGTTCTTATCATTAACATTTTATTTTCTTAATATTTTTGCTATTTACTATTAAAAAAAAATTTATTTTATATTATGAGAAATTATTTATAATCCACAATCGAAAAAAAAATTTTAGAATATAACTTAAAGGAATTTAAAAAGTATACCCAATTATTTTATGTATTATTTAAAGAAATTTTGTCTTAAATCATAACTTCTGAACTCTTATCTAATCTCAGATATAGAGGATTGATATTCCGAATATTGGTAAATCATTCATTTTCCTTATTGGTTTCATACTAATTTCATACTAATTATACAATTATATTAATTTTTATTCTTACTTTTATATGAAAAACGACAATGGTTATTTATTAATTTATAATTATTTTCAATAAGCGGAGTCCTATATTTAATGAGTTTGAAGTTTTATCCGTAATATACAATATTAAATGCTGTTCTGCATTAGAATTATGTTTATATTAAAGTTCATTTAAAGACTTATCAATCTCATACTATTCTATAAATACTAATTATTTATTTGGTCACATCTTCAAAAATTAACAAATATAAAATAAAAAATATTTTTTAAAAGGATAATTTAATGTATTTTAAATTTACTAATTACATGAGATAAAAAATTATTAACATATTTTACACAAGTACTAGTAACAGGAAATAGATAAGTTAGTTTTAATATGTATGTTATTAATTTATTAATTATATCTGTAGTATTATAAATATTACAAATGAAATCCTAATCTATATATTAAGATATTACTATATTTCACACATTCTACAATTTTTTTAGTTACAAATATAATGCTGAATGAAGATTAACTTTACAGCAATAGTATTATACTGTATTTACTTGTATATCTCTTAACCTGATTGTAGTGTTCTTATTTCAGATATTAGTATAGTCAAAGATATTAGTACTAAATACATTTCAAGACTCTAAACTTTTCTGCAAATATTCTTTGACAAATTTATTCTTGTGGCAATACAGAGCATTGATTATTTATATACATTTTCTTTTATTTATAAAAAAATAACTTGTTGCTTTTTCTATTATATTTTAGAAGTTGAATTTAAAAACCAATCATAGCTTCTTTAATTTGATAAGCAAAGCAAGAGCAACCATTCATGAAATATAGGAGAAAAAATTTTAAAAACAAGAATAATATATAGTACTTCATAATACATAGTCATATTCATAATATAGAAATATTTTTCATAAAAGAAGCCCGACAAAATATATGCACGCAACTGGCCTTTTTGTATGTTATAAGTTACTTTGCAATAAACCAGACATGCTATATTATGAATGAATAGAATGCAAATGAGTTTTTTTATATCAAAATATAAAACAGTACATTCTAACTAAGACATTTATTATTTTACTTAACTTTTTAAAACACTATGCAATACTTTAAATAGAGCACGTAATTTACAAATTAAGATGCACATATGAAATTTAAATTAAAATTTAATATCTTTTGAATCAGTTATTCATTTAAAAAAAGACTTTATATGCCAATTGAAATATTATATAATAATTCAAAATATAATATAATACAATTTCTGTGAATATTTCAATCTACGAGTGAATATAGTTTGTATTTTTTATAAGTTTAACTAAAAGCTTTCCTATTTCTTCTACATTTCTGTAATTAAGGTACTTTCTAGAAGATGTTTATTAATCGCATTATTTAAGTCAATAACATTGTATATAATTTCTTGATGCAATTCTATAATAGTAAATTAGAATTCAGAATCTATTAGATAAAATTATAGGTACAAGTTTTTGAATCTTGTACAAGTAAGCACTTTCTAACGATTTGACAATTTTCGTGTTTATATGAGGTATGCAGTATACTGAAAAATCTATTCGCATTGCTTTTAAATAAATGGTATTACATTATAGTTCTATTTTGTTCAATAATATTCCACCATCTAATAATTATCAATGTCATTATCAATAATTATCAAGATCTAATCAATCTTCTTTCTCAGTTCTCTAGCTAAAAACTTAATAACTACTCGTAAAAAGTATCTTTGCTTTTTATATGCTCCCTTTAAACTTTAATATGCATAAATATCTCCATTTGAACAAGCAAAACTATCAATGCTTAGGAGAATGCTTTGCCTCTTACAGTCAAGCTCAATAGAAATGGCCATTGTCTTATAATAATTGTTTGACGTTTACATTAAATCTCTAAGCTGAAAACTGACACTGAAAAATAAAATTTTGGGAAAAACGTCACGGCGATATTGGATAAAAGCAGGTGATATTTATTACATTTTAATTACACATACACTTTTATCCAACCAGGTTATCGATGAGTTCCCTTACCCCCGCCGCAAACACATGCTGTACATCGTAACCCAACCTTATGAGCCATCGTTCTGTGCTCGATTTCTCCTGATGCCGACGCGCGTCTTCGTGTCATTTTCGCATTATGCAGATTCTCGCGCTGGCGAGAGCGCGATTTTAATGAGGGATAGAGGTTTCCGTCATTTTTGCTGTCTGGAATTACATGCATAATAAATCCAGTCGCATAAATTTCGCTCTTTGCCTTGGTCGCTCTTTTCGTTGTCTCTTTTTTTGTTTTTACTCGTTTTTGTTTTCCCTTTTTATTCGGCTGACTTTTTTTTGTTGGCTCCCAATGGAAATTAACAGGAGGAGAGCAGAGGAAGATGTTCAGGAAAAGGAGGAGGTAGTTTGGGAGGCAGGAGGCGGACAACGGCGTCGATGCAAACAGATCAGGCCGTAAAGCGCTTTTCGGTGTGTAATGAGGTTTTGTTTTTCAGTATTTAATTGATTTTAAAGTGTCATGCTGGGAGATTTGTTTGTACTTTCGTTTGAATTATTGCTTGACGAGCTTATTTACGTTAATTGACTCGCTAGCAGACAAAAGATTTCGATCGACGCGAGAAATTTAATGTTAATATTCATCGACGTTTTGCTAGTATAAAAAATTGAGTGATTATTTTATAATCTTATTATGTACCAATAGCATCGCTTTCTTATTACAATTTTAGCAGTACGTTTATTTCTCTTTGAAAAACCTATTTAAAATGTAAGAGAAGAATCTACCTAAAGTAACAAGTTATTTTTAATTTTACTGTTATGTATTCATCATTCACTTTTAGATAATTTATTGGATTCTTTCAAACATATAATGAGAGTTTTAGTTAGAATTAATGGAATATTTTTTAAAAGCTATGCATTATATAAAAAAATAATTACATACAAACTTGAAAATTACAGGAAAGAAAAATACATGTTTTCACAATGATTGTAAGTTTGATCTGGAGTTTTATTGAAATCGATATACAGAATATTACGTTATCTTTTTTGAGAGACGGGTCATTTGGTAATAAAAAGTATGACAATATTTTAATTCTTTCATTTAAGAATTTTGAATATTACTTACTGTAAATGCTTTGCAAGCTCTTATGGAAAAAATTGTATATAAAAGATTCAGAATACGTATCGTGTTCTTCATTTAAAATTTTGTAAGTTCATTACATAAGGCAAGTAGTTCAACTGTTTTAAACGTTATAAAATAAAAATTTAAAAGAACAGCATTCTCTTACCTATTACTTTTCTATTTCCATATTTTCATCAGAATACTTACTTAGAGGTAATTTTTTCAGATCAGAGAAACTTATGCCTTCTTTTTTGGTTTTAAGCCAAGATCCTTTATGTAATAAAATTTTTACTTTTAATGAATAGGCTGTTTAAACACCTGCTACAATGGTTTATTAATTTTCTGTTAATAATATGTTTACACTACTGCTTACAGTATTGATAAATTAAAACAATGCAAATATTGCAAGAATGAGATTTGTAAGAACAAATGTTCACAATTTTTATAGTGCTTGTTTCTTCGCGTTAATAAATACTTTTGAAATATTAATTCTAATTTTTTGATAAATAACAGTATCATTTACTAATCGTCGTTGATTTATTTTGCAGTTGTGTAATAATAGAAGGATTCAATGGATTGATTTTACGTAATAGTTTTAAAATGTCTAAGCTAATAATCATCGTCGTTGTATAAATTAAATTTATGCAATTAAATGCAATTTTAGTTTTTAATACAAATACATAAAAATTAACAAAAACTAGTACAACAGAAATCCACATTTTCATGAGAATAGTTTAATATTAATTTTTTTATATTTAATTTAATTTAAAATAGATGACTTGAAATTAGGATTAATGATTCATCTAAATCAAAAGGAGTATCTATAACATTGAAAAATTAAAAATCATGTTTGAAAGATTATGCTTTATTATAATGCTCAAATATATAGGATGAAAATAGAATGAAAATTATGAAATCTATACCATTTTAAACTATGATTTATAGAATTAAATATTTTTAGTTTTTAAATAAAATATTTTGATACCCTGAAGATTATCACCGGCTAAACTTACAGTGTACCTTATGTTTATATTACATGATTTAATTTTAGATGAATCACGATATTTAGACAAATCGTGTTTTATCTGAAAGCACTGTAAATCTATGTATAGTTATAAGTATATCTAAAGTCATGTAAGAAAGCACCTCTTTGAATTTGCCTTCATATGCCTTCATGTATTTATATTCATTTGATACACAAAGAACAAACATTTGTAATTTACATGTCCTTAAAAATTTTATAAATGTAACGAATAAAAATTTAAATAATGTAAAATTTAAATAGTTTGAGCCCTAGAATATTTAAGAAGAATAAATATATACGCCAAGAAAAAGTAAGTAAAAATTTGATATAAAGTCTTAAAGTAATTGATAGAAGGTTAATCTAATTATTCTTTTAGATACAAAATATCTTGGATATGGTATATATAAGAAAAAAATGTGTGAAGAAGTGATCATAGATCTTGAGATTTGCTTAGAGTCCCATTTTCTCAATCAAAAATTTAAACTGCATTTTCCTTATTTGTAAGTCAAAATAAAGCGGCAAAGTTGCATCACGTATGCTAATCGAAAAGCGCGTGTATATTATACATTCGCGCCAAAAGTTTATGCACGCGCCGTGGCTTAATTGGTCTCGTCACATGTTTGCTGCTGTAATTACCGGTGTTGAGTGAGTATAGGTGATGAAGTAAGACAGCATCCCGGGAGTAATTTAAGAATTTCTTCGCATTCTTCGGCGGAGGTCTTATTATTGTGGTCTCCATTCTTGCTGACTAACGAGAGCCCCGGAGACAAAAGCATGCTTGAAATATCCTTCTTGGAATATTCGAATCTTATCTTTTGCATGGCTGTATTATGTATTTTCTTGGTCGGCGGAAGTATGAAGCGTGTCCCGAACTAAAGAAGAATTTTAGGTGCTAGAGCACAATGTATTCTGCGGATGAGCATTACCGCAAATGTAATGAACTGCCGTGACATGTAATTACCGAGTATTCAATGGAGGCGTACTAAAACTTTTACTTGATTATAAGTAGCATAAATGCCCATAAGAATAACTGTTTTCCTTTTACTTATTTGCCCTTTCCTTGGTTGTCTTTTTAAAAAATATCCATTCGCTAATGTATTATGTTTTAACTAGTGAGTAAACCATGTTACATTAAAGAGGAGATTAAAGAAACTCAATATTAGATGAATTATTACGTTTGTTGAGTAAGTACAACAGGTACATGCGATATTTTTACACTTCACTAGTTTATTAATTAAGATTTATTAAGTATCCATAATGAGAGTGGATTTTAACAACAGTTGATAAGATTCATTCTTTGAGTGTAATCTGCCATTTTTTCAATTCTCGATAAATAAACTTACGTAAATCCGTGGTTGAGTCTTTTAAGAAATATATATCTTATTTTAATTTTAAGTATATTATTATTTTAAAGTAATTATATATTTTTTTAATACAAAATATTTAACATTCTTTTTTTTAATGCCTCACACGTTTTATAAATAAAATCATTGATTATTATTTTAAGTAATTATATACCATAATAAAAATTATATCATTTTACAATGTTATTATAAAAAATAAATTATTTTCAATTTATAGTTATCGACTATATAGTCGTATAGTCATCGACTATATTTACCATTACTTTAGAATAGATGGTTATAAATAACTTTATAAACTATGAAATAATAATAAAGAATTTTTTTATGTTATGAATATAAAAATATATTTTAAACTGAAATTGTTATTTTTAAATTGAAAAAAGTTTGCTTAATGCAAAGTATCACACTTTTAAAAAATGTTCTTATTCAATTTCAAATAAATTATAGATATATATAAGCGTTATTTTTAGGCTAGAGTTACTAAATATAAGATAATTGAAGGCTGTGGTACAAATCATAAGCACAGCATAAAAATATGATAAAAAAATATTATGATCATATATCAATTAATAAGTTACATGGAAATGTTTCTTGAAATCAAAATTAATAATTTGTATCGATAATTAAATGGTGTTGGCTGCTATTATATAGTAAACCCTTTGAAGCATTGTAATTAATCTTTATTTGAATTCCATAATTCTTCATTTCACTGTAGTGATTCTTACTAATCATAATTTCGTTTTGCGTTTCAAAGATATTGCACACACAAGACAAGGAACGAGAGCTACTTAGCTTAAAATCTTGATTTCTCTTCAGGGACATAAATCTACATTCAAGTCTATGTGAGCTCACATAAATGTAATAAAAAATACGTGTTACTTATTCTCTCTTTCATTCCACTACATATTTTTGTCTCCAGAAATTCATTGATAATTGGATCATTTCCATATAGATATGTTATAATAACGTGCAACGTTTATATAGGATGAGAGCAATTTAACATGTGCAAGAAAAAAACTAATGAAATGTGGGGATGTTTCAGCCTAGGAAGAAAAAGGAAATTAAGAGCAGTTTAACTAAAAGAACTGATACACTGAGAAAATTATTTTACTGTTTGAGTAATGATGTGCTTAAAAACTAATCCAAGATTTATTTGATACAAAAATAATTTTATTTACTTATTACATTATATATTAATTCATTTGTTTTTTACGACCCTTGAATTATATAATTGTTATCCTTTTTCTTAAATTTTATAATGGTAATCAGTATAAACAAATATTAAGAGTTTCACTCTCTGATTTTTTAAAATGAATTAATAAAAATTATTTTTAAACCTTCTTTATTTAGACTCGCGTAGAAATAAATAGTTTGAATATTAAATTTAATATTATGATGAAAACATGAAAACTTTAAACACTAATTGTTCGAATATTAATATCTACTGATTTGACTTCATACGTACAAATTTGAAGACACAGGAATCCTTTTATAATTCCTTCTTTTATAATTTTTATAATTTTATAAAATATATAGAAGTTTTCTATATATAATTCTGCTATAAAGCTTGAGAGAGTATGCTAATGCATTAATTCAAATTTTAATATGTAATGATATCAAGGATGACGCAAGATAAGCAATTATAAAAATTTTAATTTTGAAAACTGGTTAATATAAATTTTGAACCATTTCTTAGCAAAAACTAAAAAAATTTCTTAATTTTAATAATCGGATTTTGAAATTAACAATAGATTATTTTCAATCGAAATTAAAGAAAAATTGGATATTGAAGACTTAATTTTTATAGTATTAAGAAGTATACAACAGGAAAAAACGTAATATCAGAGCAATTAGGTTTTTAAACTATGTGAGAAGGCTTCATTGTATGATAGATCGTATAAATAAATTATTATGTAAAAAAAAGAAAATCGCAAACAACTTGATTTTGATTTTTTGGTGAGTCATAATGTACACCACTTAGCTCATGCAATGCAATAAAACATTCTGATGAAAATATCAACAGCCAAAGGATCATGGTTACTAATACGAGGATTCAACAATTTTTGCAGCGTTGTTGGAGTTCGCTGATTGTTAAATTGGCTGATACAATTGAGTTACGAGACAAGCGTTTTGTCACAAGAGATAGGAAATAATTGCGTGGTTATGCAAAAATCCATTGAAGATCGGTCCAGCAGCCTATTAGCGTTCCGACGATAGAAGCGCAAAAAGTTAACCGTCAGAAGCTTGAATTTTCGAAAATCAACGCCCGATCGAACTTCCGTATCGCCGTCATGATAAAGACCAAATTCAGCTGAAGTGATACTGTCAGAAACAGAAGAGATGCACGGCAAAAACTGACGTAGTTAGGATGTGGACTTGAGTGAGAATAAGGGGTTAGAGAAGAGTAGGAGAGCTTTTATAATCACGAAGACTGATCACTGTCACTTATTTATCGCAAATGATTGAATCATACTTATTCGCGCGTCCACTCACGCTTCCCTGGTCTTGAGGAGGGAGCACGCGCGTTGTCGTGGAGGGACGAGTCAAGGGATCTTGGATCGTCGCAAGGAGATAATAACGCTCTCTGGAATTTGCGAGATAATTTAGCCACTCCCACCCCGATCCCATCTCTCCTTCACTCACATACTCACACACATACACACACAAACACACTCTCTCTCCCTCCATCTTTTCTTTTTAACTCTCTCCCTTCCTCTTCTCTCTCTCTCTCTCTCTCTCTCTCTCTTTCTCTCTGTCTTTGTTTTTTTTTCATGCGCTCTATCGACTGCAGGTAGAAAAATTCCAAGGAATCCGGCATCAGTAAGTTTTTAAAACTTTTGACATATCAAAGGATATTTTCAGATAATTCGTACTTATAAATATTTTTAATTGTTAACTAGATATTTTAACCATTAAACGATTAATGAATTGATGTTCGTTTTTACTATCTCATTTATCGTCAAAATGTTTTTAAAGAGATTTCCATTAATTTTAATCTATTATTCCTGCACGTTGACATGATTATTTTTGGCAGCGTTGTTCGGGAACTGGTTCACTAATATTGATGACAAACTCTCGTATACACAAATATTTGTATGCATTTTAAAAAGTCCTATTAATTTCTTACTAACGAGATTCGGTGGATAATCGCACTATTGGGGATTTTAGGGTATTAATAATGTAGTTACATATGGTATCATTACGATTTAGTCTAGTTACTGGTTCCAAAAATGGTAATTACAATATTACCAGATTCGAATGTACAAAGGAGAAATAAATACAAAATAAAATAATTCAGTTTTTGTCTTTGAGCGGCTAATTGTAGTATTATGTAAGGTATCAAATTTTATTATTATACAAATGACAATTATTAAACTATTTTTTACGATTAATAATAAATAAAAGATCACCGTACATAAAAAATTTTGAGTACAAAAACTTTCTTCATATATGTTCTTCAGAAAATTTTTAAATGATATGGAAATTAGTAAAAAAATGTAAGATTTCATAATGCATTTTATGGCTTATTAACAGCATTGATTTGAAATGGCACTTTCACTCAAGTAGACAATAGATAAATAATTTACCAAGAATAAATTTTAGTAGTCAACATTTTTATGTATTTTGAACAGTTTCAAATCTCCTATTCTTGTAAAAGTATACATTTGAGTATTTGCTCTGAATATGGATAAAGAGAAATTTGCATATTTAAGTATAATAAATTTATTACCGTTAATATGATAGATAATCAAATGAAAATACATTGCCCTTAATTTAAATTATGAAAACATTTGTTTTCGTGTATATGTGGCAAAGACTAAAATGGTATTATGTAATCAAGATGAAAATTCATATAAATATCCACAAAGATGCAATGTATATAGTTAAATTTATCCTGCATTCGAATCTGCAATAAAGGCAGAAACGGACAGGATGAGTGAAAGAACAAGAGACTACTAGGTAACTCTGAGAGTAGACTAAATAAGGAGAAAAAAGAAATAGAGTTCAGGTGTCTTCCCTCCTCTTGCTAGTCAACCCTTATTTAGTGACTCTATCTCTCTCTCTCTCTCTCTTTATCACACACATATACTCTCAAGCAATCATTATCTTTCTGTTTCCTTGGACGATGGGACAAACGATGAAAATAAACGAGCTTCAAAGCATTTGCACAATGTTGCTTTCCTGGATGGGTCGCAGAATTCCAATTTAAAAATGGAGGACCAATTGTCAGCTTGTACGACTGCCGACTTCCACGGGAATTCGTGAATCCACGTCGACCGCATTTTCAAAGATGCCTTTCTATTCGATTACTACTGAAACCGCTGATACTGATGATGATAGCCACCGACATGCTTCGATCTCGTTAAGGTTCAAGTTTTGAATTTAAGTAACCAATTTGGGAAAACGTTTTTTTAAATAATAATGATTCTTCTGCTATTATAAATGCTTTTACTAATAGTATTACTGCCAATATTAAAAAAAATAATATTAATAATAATGGAAATAATAGTTACACGAGAGAGTAAGGAGAGAAATATTTTTTAAAAACGCACAATAAGAGGGGATTACTTCTCATGGTTATTTACTCACGTATATTTTCTCAAGAATGGGCTGTTAACAATACTGCTGTTAACAATACTCATGATATATTTTTTAAAATTTAACAAATACAAGTACTATATAACAAAATACAAGTACTATTGTTCGCGCGATTACCGGCCTCATTAGGCCGCGAGCTCGTTTGGTGAAGGAACGGGGCATCGGGGGCGAAATAACAGAATGCATTTATTACACAGTGAATTTATTAACCCTCGCTGTTACATTATGGCGTAAAAAAACCCCCTCGCCGGAGGGGGAAAAAAGCCTCACTTTCGCTACGCATTGGCCGTGATCTCATTCATTCGTACACTCACGCTCGCCGGTACTTATTCGTTTACCCTACCTTGCCGTGGCCAACTTCGCCCCCGCTGCGTCGGCCGTTCGCCGTGGAAGATCGCTGGGGATCGCCACCGGCCGAACTTCCTCCGCTGTTGCTCGTCGTGGTCCGATCTTACCGATCGCCACGCACCGAGTTACGTTGCTGGGCCTCTTCGCGGTATGTCACGCACCCAGGGTGTGGTTGGGACCTTCTAGCCCAACCACGTCTCTCTTGAGTTCACTTCGCAAGCGCTTACGTTATCGCACGCTTTAGGGGGTGGTTGGAATCTCGTTCTCCAACCACTGCTCTTCGTCACTCCCGCTACGTATTCTCGCGGTATCACACGCGTAACGGTGCTTGGATCGTCGCGATCCAACAACGTTTTCACTCGATCACTCCCTCTTGTCAACGTTCCAACACTCCACACTTTTCACTAGGCTTATCGTCACGAGTCTCAAGATGTCGCGAAGGTCAGGCCCGGCCGTGTCATACTGACCTCCCACGCATTCTCCCGGGCCCTTCTTCCTTCCTGTTTCTCCCTCTTACTTCCTTTTTCTCGGCGCCATCTCTTACGCCGCCGCCGCTCGCCGTTCGCGCGCAGCCCGGGCCATTTTGGCCCGAACAACTATATTATTGTTCGTTTAATTTTGAAAATTAATTTAGGTATTGAAATTAATGTTTGAAATTTATTTAACTTGTTTATTTTCTAAATTCAATGAAGCTGATATTCATCTGTGGATAGTCATCATGCTTATTATTGAATTGTGTTTTTAAATTATTATATTAAATATTGTTTTTTTATACGTTTTAATTGGTAATCTCTTTTATCGAAATGCTAATTAGTTTATTTTATAATATTATTTTTAATAAATTAAGTAATAAGTAATAAGTTTAACTAAGTGTAGAATAAGATTTAAGTCTTTGTTTTTCATTACGTCATAACATGAAACAATATAAATCGTTGATATTAATTTTTCATCAAGTATTATTAATTAATTTAGTAATCTCAAAGTATTATTTATTTTTTCTATCGAAAAAGAAATTGAACCTAATTTATAATTACTAAATTTGCTAATATTCAAATAATGCTATCAGTACGTATTTAAATGTATGTTGTTATACTTTTAAAATAGAAACATAATATTTAAGGAGAATATTTGCGTACACTTGCGTGTATTCAATTTTACATAAGTTTCTTGTTTGTACGCCTAAATCTATAAGTACAACTTCTTCAAGATGAATTAAGCTGATTATAATATTTGCAATTTTTAATATTTTTAAATATTATTTTTAAAGGCAGATTTTTATCGATATAAATATCTTTACGTATGTTATATTTTCGAAATTTAAAATTTTTTACTGTTATTGAATTACTTTATAAATACTATATTATAATACTATACTATATTATATAGTTTAAGTTTAAGTTGTATTTTATGAATAATAAATATGTGTAAAAATTTATATTAAGATGATTTATGTATAATATTAATGTAATTATTTAATTATTCGTATATAATAATAGTAATATAAAAAAATCATAGTAATATTTATTTTTAATTTTTTCTTAGAATGAAATTCCTAAAAATAAAAAAAATTACTTTTTGATAAATAATATTTTAAAGAAAAATATTAATAGAGTGTAATTCTTTTTATGAATTAACTTGCTAAAAAAATCTAAGTTGATGTGTCAATATAAAAAACTTTTGAAGCTGGAATTCTCAATAAGTACATTTTCTAATTTTATTTTAGGATTTTACGTATTTTACCTGTTTTCTGTATCGACAATAATTAATTATATTTGTAATAATGCCATTAGATCATTTGTGCTGCTTAATTTACCATCATAAAATATACTACTACGAAATATCCGATTCAAGTTAGAAATACATGAGAGCTTACCTACTAATTAAAGATGGCGAATTAAAATACAGTGTAGTAATTTTTAAAAACATTAAACAAATTTTTATCGAAAAAAAAGATTATTATACGAAGCAATTGTTACATAAAAGTATGCCTAAATTGATTTATGAAAACTGGAATACCTTGTATGAATGAATCTATGCAGCGATAATACATAAAGGATTCAAAACAAAAATTATTACATTAAACCTCTCATTTTTACGAAAAAAAAATTTTTTTAGAAAAAAAAAATTTTTTTTATCACTATTCATTTAAAAATAGTCTAAATGACAAAAATAAAATTAGTTTAAAGGAAAAGAATCTATAGTATAGTATTCCATTTTACACAATTATTTATTTAGTACGATTCTGTAGGGATATGTGTAAAACCTGGGATTTATAATACAGTATTGATAGTTAATGCACTCAATTTAATATATTGATATAATATATTTAGAATAATTAATTATATTTTTATGTACAACTTATAATATAAATGTATTTTATCAATTTTTTTTTAAAAAAAGATTTTTTTCAAAGCTAAATTACTATAAAATTGGTATTATAATAAAAATTAAGTGCATAAATTTGTATTTAAATCTTAACTTAAAATTATTAATGTTTGCTTAATTGTATAGTTTAAGCAGGTAATAAAGTTTTGAGAATTTAAAGAAAGCTTATTAATTTATATATATTAAATATTATACGAATGAATACATTTTCATAATGGCTGATTAATTTTTTTTGTAACAAAAATTTATATTTAATTTTTAAGTAACATGGTATTTTGCTGAATTTTTGTAATCTTGATTAATAAAATTTCTTTTTTTCTAATTTATAAAATAAAATTTAATAAAAAATAGTTAACTTTTTACATTGTTTACTGCAAAGATTGCACATTAAACTTTAAGTAACCAAAAAGAGGTTTTATAATATAGTTCAAAAAATCTCTTTTAATGCTTTTATATCTTAAATGTTAAATTAAAAAATATAAAATGACTAAAATAAGAAAAAATCAAATGTTTTACGAAATTGTAGGTTCAATGCATTATAAAGCTTTCACTGCCAAATATTTATTATCGTAGAACTACACTTATAATAGGTAGTATTTGTCAACTTGTAATACGGTAGTCTGATAAAATCTTTTTTTTGATAGAATGGACTGTGGAGTCATCCATCATTTGAGAAAAATCAGACAGATATTTTTGTCGGAAAAGAAGAACGGCGCGTGCTCGACCGAGAAGTCAATTCGCAAATTTTTTCAATATTCCACGACGTGATAATAAAGAAAAAGAGAGCGAAAGAGAAAATGAAGTGACAAGGAAGTGGAAAAAAAAGAAAGTCGGTTTTTTTACGAGTCGCACCAAATTTACGATGCGATATGAGCCTAATGAGACACGTGTGTATTTCTGGTAGCTATTAGCAGCTCAATCCATCAGGCTGTTTGCCAATTCAGTTCGACAAAATATGTAGATATATATTTAGTATATTAGTCCATAGTCCAATGACAAATAATGACATCCATATGAATATTTCGGCTCACATACGTGGTGTTAGGTAAAGAAAGATGTACCGTTGTGCAAATGACTAATAGTAACCTAATTCGATCTTCTATCGAATTAATTCGAACTTCTATCACAAATATACTTGCAGATTTAAATTGTCTAGTTTTAAGGTACTTTTTGTAAATGAAAAGACAACGAAAGGCAATGAAGAGAAGTAAGCGAAAGACGTCTAACAGTGCATGAATCTACGTACAAGATCCCGAATATCGGACTTCTTCAGTAAGATAATATAATTCTAACGTTCGCTACTATTTATCACTGTAAATCCCCTTGATTACAGCTTCCTCAGCGCTAAGGTACCAGATTGTCCGGTAGTTTTACTCTTTTTGCTCACAAATTGTAGATGTTGTTTTTCTGTGCCCCTTTCTTGTGTACTTACGAACTCCTGAAAATTTATAACGAGGCAGGTCGTTTAATAAGGAAGGCTAAGTTAATGCCCGGGCGCTCCCATATTATTTACGTAATGATGATAGATTGATTGGCTTTTTGACAAATAAGATTTATTACACTCACGCGCCACTTGCACGCGATAAAATTAGCCTACGACTAAGTGGTTGTTTATATTAAATCTTAAAAATAAATTTCATATTTATTAAAAGTCGACTTGACTAACTTCGCGATCATTGCATTTACTAGGTATTTAATGCATGAGAACGATCAGGTCAATTATATGGCTACTGTAATTATTCAATTAGTAACTGTAATATTCAATAATTATTCAAAAAGTAGTCATCCGTGTTTCATTCTGATCAAGAAAAAAATGGACAATTGAATCAGCTGCTATTTTCACATCTTTAGTTTTAAATAATTTTTTTTTGGAAATTTCTTTAATGAAACTTATTATAATGTTAGATATATTTTTATTAAAAAATATATAAATGCTGAATAAGACAAATTTATGTCAATTTCAAAATTATACCTAAAATAGACATTACTAATCATTATGACAAGAAAAGTAATATAATACTTTAATGTGTATACAACATTAATATACGACATATAATACTTTGAAGTGTATACAATGACGTTTAAAAATAATTTTATTTAATGAAAAATTATTTTTAAATTTATTTAAATATAGATAAGTTGATATTTGGATTAAATATATATTGCTGAATACATTAAACCATGATTTTCATTACGCTATAATATGAGAAATAACATGTTAAATAGATGGATTGTTATAATACTTGCCACTGAAGAGGATAAATATTCTTTAATAATTATAGACGCGATTCATTAATTACTATTCAATATAGTACTATACCTAATAGTTTATTATAGATATATGTTTAAGTATCATTGGTACTTTTGATCTATATTCTGAGGATAAAATAGATCAAAAATTCGCAAACAGCAAATAAAAACAAAATCTTCATGAAACGCTAGAAAGATTTTTTATTTACGCGAAATATCCTTGTATTTCTTATGAAAAAATAAAATACGTCACATTTTTTATGCAGTACTATAAAACGTTATTAAAAAGTTAAAAAAAATTTTTAATAACTGTTACCAATAAATATGAGCTAAAAATAATTTATTATAGCCTTTTGAATCTCAAACTGATTTAAAATAAGCAAGTGATCCATTATCCCCATTATTTAATTCAATTTAAAAGTATATTATCAGATTCATACATGAAAATAAGAAGTACAAGTAATAAGTAGAGTTGTAAGTAAGTGAAGAACGAAATAAATAAATAAATATTGAGTAAAAAATGTAACGGAGGGAATAAAAATGACATTCATTACAAATTTTAAAAATTATTTGAATCCTTATCCTGAGTATAAATTATAAGTTTACATAAAATATACTGGTAAATATATAAACTGACAACAGCAATAAAACTCAGAGTTATATAATTAATAATGATTATCTATTAATATTAATAAAATTATTAATATTAAGGAATAATGTTGTATAAGACCTCTATAATATCTGTTGACAAAAAAAGTAATTTCTAACAAAATTTTTTATATTTGAAAAAAATGATAATTCCTTATAATCACTTTTGATAAGAAAATTATGGCTTAATGAACAATAGTTAGGAGGTCTGATTATAATAAAGGATTTAATCCATTGTAAAATAAAAATTTATAAGTAATATAACAAGGAAGATTTTACTCTGCGTACACAAGATAATACAAATAAGCAAAGAAGTTTGATGAAAATCTATCCACAAAGTGCATAAGTATAAAAGATTTATGTTCTCGCATATTTATATAGGTATGCTTAAATAAATAAACAAGTTTGATCGAAGCCTACGCTCTTATATTATTTTTAAATTACAGATAGATTGCTAAAACTAACAGCAAATAACTAAAAATAATATATCTTGTAGCTTCGACTTCAAAAAAGCAAATAAACAAAAAACAGAAGAAGATAAGTAAAGCTCGATGAGCAGAGAGAAACTTGACAAAAGAATTCTTTTTGAATGTTAGCGATTTGCAAAGACGCAAATTAGCTTTTTTTAAACCTAATATCTTTTTATTTTTCGTACATGAAGACGAGCGAGTAGAAACGTAAATGAAACTTTTTCATTTCACATAAAATAGAATCTTTTATCGTTCATTAGAACTATTTTGTTTCTACTAATTGGAACAAATCTTCCTGTAATTTGTTTCATATCACGAGGTGCTTTAATGGGACTGGAGAATAAACAGTTATTTTCCTTTCGGGGCTTTCTTGTTATTCTTATTATTTTTTCCAGACATTGATAATGCTTTTGCTTTTTATTATTTTCCATATATATAAGAAATCTTTAGTTATTCTTTAGAGTTATTAAAATGTTTTATATTGAAGAGGCGGACTTGATATTTTTGTTTTATACGATATAATCAACTTTGAAAAATTGTTTGGAATTATGATTTTACAAAATGATAAAATATTTAAAAAATTTATATTACTTAAGATCCAAAAATTTTATGTGACTTGTTAACAAAAATTTTGTAAATACTATTTGTTACTCAAAATAAAACTATTGTTACTATATAAAATCTTTCTTATTAATGCGAAGTCCTATAATTTGTTTAATTATAGATTTCGTGACTCTAATGCAAATAATGTATATATGCCACTGATAACATGAAAAAACAAGGTCATACCTTTATAACATCCATGAATAAAAGAATTTATCTTAAAATTTTATATGAAGGGACAAATCAAGTTCGGCAATAATTAAACGTCTAATTGTCAAAAACGACTGCATGCTTTCATTGCAAAAAAGAAATAATTTCTCGGGAGTAATAAGGTAATGCTATTATTAGTATTTCTCAAAATGGTATACAGGATTTATTCTTAGCTCTTATGCAATGAATATATTACAAACATGAATAATTTTAAGTTAAGATTTAAATATAAATTTATGCACTTAATTTTTATTATAATACCAATTTTATAGTAATTTAGCTTTGAAAAAAATCTTTTTTTAAAGAAAAATTGATAAAATACAAGAGAAATACAATACAACAGAAATAATTTAACGTTGTAAATATTAATTTTGCAGATATTTACATTGGTTCTGAAAACAAGATTTTGAAATTAGCATTTTCATAAATTAACTATAAATTTATATTGAATAAGTTAGAATAGCTTTTGCTTACATCTTTTATCTTACAGAAATAAAATGTTTGCTAGAAAACATTCGATAATTCAAGTAAAGTTTCTTAATTAGGTATGTTTACTTGGATTTCAAATTATTAGAAAAAATTAAAAATTTTAGTTTATGTTGTAACTTATTCCATATATTACTTAATGCACACTAAGATAGTCTTTCATGTTCATTAGTTTAGCCGAATCATTGGGCAGATAATTTTATATTTACGTATATTTAAAATAAAAACAACATAATATTGAGAATCATTGATAAATAGGCGTAACTCTTTTTTAAAAAGCCGTGTCAGAAAATTTAATTGAATGTATACATAATTTGCAAAATCAACAATTCATTAAAATAAGAATCTACTCGTTATGAATTAAAGTGATAATTTATGTAGAATAATATTTTTAAGGACTACGTTGTCCCTACCTGATCGTACAAAAATTCAGAAAACAGATAATCTGGACAAGTCATGTATTAATAGGCGTTCACAGTTTATCATGAGTTGATATTAAGTGGAAATGTAAATTAATATCAACAACTGAGCTTTTCTGAAGGTAAGTTGATGCTATTGTCTTAATCCCACTTATCGATTGCCTTTTTGGTCACTATTTCGATCATTTACAAAAGTGGCAGCCTTATTAGGTCAGTATATTATTCAGTTGAGTATAATAAATAATCGTGCGTCCAACCTTTCTCCTACACATGAATACAAAAATCAGTCAGCCATCAACTCACGGGCTTATGCACGCACATTCACGCACCCACGCATACTTATCAAGATTAAATAAATCTTCTCAAAAGATGCACCTGACCTCCAACCGTATAATATCGATTCTCAAGCAATGCCTCTCTCACATATATTTTGATAAAGAATAGGATAAGCTGCGAGACCGTAATCTCCTCGTCGTATTTTTCCTATGCAGCAATGAATAGAGCGAATATGTAGCGTTTCTCTGATTGTTGCTTTGCGCCGCGTTTGCCACATCTTTATCGCGACGATTCCTAGTAAATGTGGTAATGATAGCGTATCAATCGGCGATACGTACCTCCTATTCAGGCCCTGAGTTGCACCTTAGGTGTAATTCAAACGGCTGATTGGAAAGTTTGGAGAAAACAGGTACGCGGAGCGTTAACTAGTATTTAAAAAATTTAAAGTAATTATTAGAGGTATTATATGAGAGGTATGTGAAAGGGATGTAATTGATTTTATTTATGGATCAATTTTATGGTAACTCTAAATATTGTAGGAAACGCTTCCTAATTATCGGTTTGAAGTGGTATACTTTCTGTAAACTAAAAACGTGGACCTGAAGAATAGGTTTTTAACATTTATTAATGCGCAATCTTTAGAATGAATTACATTTTATGAATCACTTATATCGTTTAAACTGTCCTATTCACTCTTTAAAATGTTATATCAATATCATGTATAACTAGTAAACAACTATACGATTTAAACGGAGTTTAAATTTAAATGTTATTGGAACTAAGTCGTATTGAACGTTCATTTAATTTGGTAAATTTTTTCTACTGTGAGCTTGTTACAAATGTGATGTTTCAATGTGTCAATTTTTAATTGAAAAAAAATTACATAATGTACAATTTAATTTTTCAGATTGCTTATTGTACAATAGTAATTATAATCAAATTGTATAGAAAGCATATTACGTCTATTGTATTGTACATTGTACACTGTTCTTTGACATCTTCCTGGTATTACGAATTACAAGGAAGCCAATTTAAATTTCAATCAATTCAAATACATATTTTAAAGATTTTTTATGTGTCTAAATTTCAAATTGTGGTTAGTTTTTTTAATTAATTTTCAAATCTCTCATTACAAAATTTGATCACTAAATTATGGAGCCTCGAAGACTACATTTATTATATGAAATTAGAAAATTATACACATACTTCTATTAATAACGAAATTGCTTTGCTTGATGTTCTTATTGGAACTGTTTGTTTAATCTTCTCATAGTTAATAACAGAAGACTTACTGAGTTTCAAGAGTAGTCGAACATGCATAAGTATTTTTAAATAAAGAAATAATACGTATAGTTTTTATTGTCACCAAGATTTTTACAAAAAATCGTCACGTTCATTTCGATCTATTTAAACTTCTTATACAAAATCTTCTCAATTAAACAGTTTTGTTTTAAAGTAAACATATGAACAATAATGAAACAACAATAGAAGGGGGAAAAATGAAATTTTATGAATAATATGATCCATTTTTTCTTATTAAATATGAATCTATGCTCATGAATAAATACATTATTTTAAGAACTGTTAAAGTAAATAAATTTAAGATTATTATCAAAATCATAAATATCTATAAAATTTTCTTAAAAACATGAGTATAAAGAAAAAATCTATTCTATTTAATTTTAAAATAATTCAATAATAAGTTAGTTCAAAAATGAAAATAACAATATTATTAGTTTAATGGTAATTATTGTACATATATTATAAACATAGAAATAAGTTTATAAATACATATTATAATAGATAATGCATATAATAATCAAAATATCATAATAATTCGAACATTACATTATATTGAATCAATTATTGTAGCCTGTTTCGATTTTCAATGATAATTATAACTGTTTCAGAAACTAATAATTATGAACATTATAATTCAAACTTCTAACATAAAGCACCTATATCGCAAATCATTTAAATTTTTAATTTAAAATTAATTCACTTCATAAGATATGATATGG